>OY282512.1:52441606-53863663 GCA_958296145.1 Hydrotaea cyrtoneurina | reverse complement strand
TGAACGGATGAGACTCCCTGGATAGCCGAGTATTCCGGCTAAATGTTCTAACTTCAGGGACCAGACGACGGATATCTGATGAACAGACACCGTTACAATATCTATAGAATAGCGATACACAACCCACATTCCGGCGATGCTGTAGGGAGACAATAGAGCTGGATACCCTACCATCCCCTATCATCACCACCGCTCTCCTCTGTACACGGTCCAGAAGCTTCAAAGATGTCAATGGAGCCCCTGCCCATATACGGGAGTTGTATTCCATTTTAGGCCGGATGTATGTGGTGTAAATATTTACGAGGTCAGATGGGGTGAAGTATTTCTTGCACCGCTTTAAAAAGCCTAAACACTTGAATGCTTCTTTCGACACTTCGAATATATGGCTAGCCCAGCGAGCATCACCCTGTATCTTCATGCCCAGAACATCAAGAGTATCTGACACGTCTAGATCTACACCACCCATAGATATTGACGACGGTGCTGGATCAGTGGAACGTTTGTGTGGCAACAAACAGCACTGGGTCTATTGTGCATTAAAATCTGCACTGTTCATTTGACCCCACTCACAAATCGTCGCCAAATCGCGGTTAAGTGAGTTATTCATCGTTCGCCTTTTGTCCTCTATCTCCGAGGGACTTGGCCGATGATCAAATGAGTACGAATGACAGAGGTTGCTGTCATCCGCAAAGGAGTAGATTGGGTTCACATTCTGACCCAACAGGTCGTCAATGAAAATAAGGAATAAAGAAGGAGAGAGGACAGAGCCTTGTAGCACTCCTGCGGTCAACCTATGCTCGTTGAATGAGATCCCATCTATAACAACTCGTATAGAGCGGTCCCTGAGAAAACTCGAAATGAATCGAGAGAAGGTATTACGGACACCAAATGCAATAAGTTTTGATATGAGTGCTCCGTGCTAGACCCTATCGAACGCCTTGGAAATATCCAGAGACACGACCTTACTTTCACCAAGGCGGTGAATGGATCGACTCCATCTCTCCGTCAGGAACGCCATCAGGTCTCCAGTAGATCGAATTCTACGGAAGCCATACTGTCGATCATTGAGAAGGCCGTTAGACTCTAAATATTTAACAAGATGGTGGTTAACCATGCTCTCCATAACCTTCGAGAGCGCAGAACATATTGCAATTGGACGGTAATTCGCAGGATTTGTAACCTCACTTTTCTTGGGGATCGGCTGAACATTGGCAATTTTCCAACGTGAGGGGTAGATACCAGAACGGTACGACATGTTGAAAAGATTGCGCAATGGACGAGCTAGCGTCGAAGAGCACTTCGTGCTGAAATACCATCCGGGCCCGGAGTTTTATTTACGTTAAGATCTGCAAGAACCCTTTTAACACCACGTGTTCGAAAAAATATCTGAGCCTTGAACTAGATACGTTTTCAATCACGGGAAGTGGTTGACTGCTTTCTGCCAAAGATGAATTCATTGCAAATATTTCAGCCAGAAGGTTAGCTTTGTCAACCGGATCAGTGAATATCTGGTCATCGTTAACGAGAGTTGGGATAGAAGATGAAGAATTGTCCCTTACCCTTTTTACGAATGACAAAAAGCTCTTACTTCCCCTGGGAGAAGAAAGAACTTTTGCACGAAGAAGCTGTTCGTAAAGAAGTTTTTCGCGCCTAAGTACTCTGGCACACGATGATCTTGCCTGTTTGCGTAGCAGCTCAGTATTGGCATTTTTATTTAAACGCCAATTTCTGAACGCTTCCTCTTTGGATCTGACAGCTTCTTTGTATGTCTGATTAAACCAACAGTATTTTGGTGGTTTGATCGAAGTAGTCTTCGAGGGAATAAATGTTTTTATACCAAGAAGAATTATTTTCTCAACCATTTCAGCAGCAGCATCGACATTGTTATCAAAGAAACATAGTTTCCAGTTAAATTGCTGGTAAAAATTGTTGAGCTCGGCCCAACGTGCCTTTTCGTATATATACATTGTCCGCTTCGTGACTGGTTTTGAAGTGGCTCGAAGATCGGAGAACGAAAAGGATGCAGAAATTGTGCAATGATCCGAGTTACCAAGAGGTGCAAGAATGTTAACCTTGTACTTTGCAGGGTGTGAGGTTAAGAAAAGGTCAAGAATATTTTGTTGTTGCCCTTCAACACGCGGAATGTGTGTTGGTTCATTCACTAATTTCGCCAAGTCGTTGTGCGCGGCAAATAACTCAGCGTACTGACCCTCCGGAGATGTGTGGCTCGAATGCGAAAGCCGTACGGCAAGCATTTTTACCCGTATGCAATGTTTAACAGGTGATATTTTCAATACTAATGTAGTCAGCGCATGCAAACCTATTTTTTTTTTCTGAAAGAGCATTTTGTTCTCTTGATTTAAAAAAAAAAATTTTATTGTACCTCAACAACAACAACAATATTTATTTCTTTGAATGCTTCGCAAAACTATTAAAAAAAATGTGACCAGTATTAATTCGTACGGTGGGTTAAATAGTTGCTATTTTATAAAAACTTTAATTTATCTTTAAATATTAATATTGGGTAACATCGCCTTTTGCCTCTACAACACATTTACATCGCTTTGGCATAGATTCATATAAATTCTGGCACTGTTCTGTTTTGCGAAGCATTCAAAGAAATAAATATTGTTGTTGTTGTTGAGGTACAATAAAATTTTTTTTTTTTAAATCAAGAGAACAAAATGCTCTTTCAGAAAAAAATAGGTTTGCATGCGCTGACTACATTAGTATTGAAAATATCACCTGTTAAACATTGCATACGGGTAAAAATGCTTGCCGTACGAATTAATAGTGGTCGGGGCTCGTACAGTGTTATACCTACAACAACTAACAGAACAGCGACAAGAAGAACGCAGAATTATTTGTGTTATGCGAATGGGAAAAGGGAGGGGGAACACAAGTGCAAGGCACGGGGGACATAGAAAAGCCCTTTGTGTTAATCGGTGCGTTGATGCGTGTGTGGTTGTTTTTGTTGTTGTTGAGCGAGGGAGACGATCCGGTTTATGTTGTTGTTGGTATGACTGTGTTGATTTTGAATGTCTGTTTTGTTTTGTTAAATTTCACTTTGTTCACTTAGTAGTTTTGTTACTATTTTTATTGCTGTTTTGTTATTTTGATTTTCTGTTAATACTATTGTATTGTTGTTATATAGTTGTTATTTATTTATTTTTAATATTTTTGTTTTTTTTTTTGTTTTCTTCTTTGTTGGACAAAGACGGACAAGACAAACGCGACGCGGACGGAACAAAAAAAAATTGTGCGTGCACAATGGACAAAGTACAGAACACTACTGTGATTTTTCTATGAATCTCCGATGATAGACAATGGCTTCCTGTATATGCGTTAGGTCTGGGGTAAATTCTCTGCGTCTGCCTCTAGATCGACTTCTGGATTTTTGGAGATTACGTATAGCAGCGTTGATACTCTCAATCTGCGTCATAATTTCGGCTAGAGAATATACTTTGGGATTTCCTTTCCAGAATCTTGTCATCTAGGATAAGACGTATTTGTAGTTTGAAAATTTGCATCATCACAGGCAGTCTGTGTTGCGTTTGAACTGCCTTGGATTTGAGACCGTGTTAATGGCATATTGGATAACACGGAATATATATCGGGGTCACCAATTGAAACGATTGTTTTAAAAACGTTCGTTTCTAATAAAACTGTATTTATTTCGTTTTTCAAACGACTAACAATGAAAATTTTCTAATGACAATTTTAACAAAGAATTCATTTTCTTAAAAACTTAAATAAACCAAAGTAGAAAATACAACCCGTGTTCGAAAAAACATCTGAGGCATCGAACTAGTTACGTTTTCGATCACGGGATTGGTTGACAGCTTTCTGGTAAAGATGAATTCTTTGCAAATATTTCAGCCAGAAGGTTGTCTTTATCAACGTACCAACGTGGGTTTTCGTATATGTACATTGTCCGCTTCCTGACTGGTTTCGAAGTGGATCGAAGATCGGAGAACGAAATGGATGCTGAAATGGTGCAATGATCCGTGAGGGTAAGAAAAGGTCAATAATATTGTGGTATTCAACACGCGGAATGTTGTCGTTATGTGCAAATACAATATCAAAGCATAAATACAAATAACTGTACACCCCAAAAAACCCAACAAGTGTTCAGTGTTAAACGGATATAAAACGGACAGAACATAAACAACGCGTCGACAACGGGACAAACAAAAGAGAATGTGCACCGGAGTTAGCAAAAGAATATCACCAGTGGGGTGCCCCTCACTGTTTTACTTTTTTTAAACAGACGTAGAACTCTTCCAATTGGGAAACAAGAGTGGATTGCAATATATCAAAGGTCTTGTGGCCTAGGTTAGATATAGCGAGAACAAATGCACTGACGGGACTGGATAGAAGAAGTCTCAGAATTGCAATAGGAGTCATTACAGGACACTGCTCAGTTAGGGCTATGACCAGCAGATGGGACAGTAGATCTCCAGACTTCTGCATGGTGTGCGAGGATGATGACGAATTGGAGACAATAGAACACATCCTTTGTCATTGTCCAAGTTTGCAACGCCATAGACAAAAAATTTTAGGGCATCGATTTTTTGCTGAACTAGGGGACATTCCGAAGACAGGTGTTTAAAACATTATTAGTTATATAAGGGGTATAGATGGTTGAACGACGGGCGATGCGGTACTCGATGGACTAACAGACTTACATTAACATTACACCATGGACTCTCACACGTTTCTCTTTTCTATATATTTTCTATGCTGTAAATAGAAAGGATTCACAATGGACCCTATGGGTCTCCGAGTGGAGGTGCATCTTAGGATGTACAACCCTTCCTAACCTAACCTAACCAAAAAACACACAACCTCTACGAGGTATTGTTTCTGTTCTTAATTCAGTACGTTATAATAGTGTTTGTGTTCGTCTTATACTAATCGAAGTGTAGTGTATTCTAGTTGGGTACACATACCCAAAACTAAACAAATAAATGGAGTATGTTGTCTTTGAACGTACCGTATGAGCAACGTACTGTTTTTTTCGAACTGTGATTTGTAGTCAAGCTACACATCATGTGAACTAAAGTAGATATGAATCATGAACATCGATGCATGCATTACGTTTTTATTTACATTTAATTCAACGTACAAGCACTGTAGAAAATGGTGTATTGGAAATGTAGAACATAGAAACACAGCTGCTTTTACGACACGGATTTTGGCAACCCCCTTTACATTTAGAAAATTGTTTAGAAAAAAACCTTTGACATTTTTATGATTCTCAGAATTAAAAAACAAAAGGTTGTTTTATTTTTACGTTTCGAACTGCAAACATTGACCACTAACTTGTAGCAGACAAGCTACGAAATCGTTTAAGTGCAGCAAAACCCGTACGTAACAGCACCGAACGAAAGCTAGACGTCTCATCTCATCCTTTTATACCCTCCTTCTCCCAATGAACTATGCCAACACATACACAACTACATGACGAAGGCCGCCGAAGAAGAAATTGGTTACTGAAAGCGGCAAGAAAGGAGCCAATGGTACGTACTGATGAAGAGTATATTGTAAAAAAGCAGAAGTTAACAAAGTTCTGAACACATTTGTAGTTCCAACAATATGTTAATCTTTTTTGTTAGATCAATATCATCCAACTTCGACCGTAAAAAAACATTAATCCTCTCTCGATAGCGCAATCCATTCACCGTAACTGTTGGTCCAACCTCATTTTCGAAAAAGTCTAATGACCACACCGGACCATAAACCGCTCCAACAAGTCACACGTTGAGGACGGAGAGGCTTCTCAACAATAACTCTTGGGTTTTCCGAGCCCCAGATGCGACAATGAGGAATAGACAAACCTGGGTTTTCTTCAACACTTTGGGCTACAGCAGCAATATTCTTCACATCATTAACATCACCAGAGTCTGTATTGCGGTCCGACAAGGTGCTCTACGACGACACAAAAATGCTTTAGTTTTGCGAACTGTGACTGCAAGATTTTCACCATGTTTGTAGTGAATTTTAATAATTTCAATGCGTTGTTGAAGCGTGTATCATTCAATTTTTAGTAATGGCGTAGTTTCTACTTGTCAAATGTCAAGGAGTCAAAAGCTTTAAGTGACAGCTACCGAAATACCGGGGGATCAGCTCTATGATTAGCTCCATTAAACATATTCATTTAATGCTGTCTCATAAACTTCCTAATCTGCGATTTCAATTTGTTTCTAAGTCGGCAATACACTCTTCCATATCACGAAAGACATTATCATGGAATCATCGGGCCTTCACTACCTCTCTCTTCTTCATACATGGGTTTATCCTACAGGTAACTGTAAATTTCACCGTGGGTAAAAGCACAAACAGTCCAGTTATGTTGTCAAGCCAGAGTGAAAACAAGTTGATGGTTCGGCGGTTAAAAAAGAACTGAAACGTTTTTATTAAATTCACTCATTAATACTTAAATACTACTTTGTTATACAACCTTAAAAACTACTACTTATGAGGAGTTGTGAATGGTTATTCGGTTACAACACCTTCCCTGAATAAACATTTCAAACTAGTATTTCAAGAAATAACAATGTGTCAAAATAAAGAAAATTATATTAAACCAAATAGCTTCGTAAAAATCTTGTATTTTTCGGCGGGAACGCTCTTGGTAAAAATGTCGGCAATCATCTTCCCAGTTTCTAAGTAGTGGATTACGACCTCGCCAGACTGGCGAGTCTCAAGTTTTTCGCGAATAAATTTGATTCGTACATCAACATGTTTCGTCCTCGATGAATACGAACTGTTGCGTGCTATTTGCATTGCACTTTTGTTGTCACAATATAATACCATTGAGGTAGGATTAGTTGTCAATTCCCTTTGTAATCGTTGTAGACAGACGGCTTCATGCATTGCCGCTACAACTGACATAAATTCTGCCTCTGTCGATGATAGGGCTACCGTGTGTTGTCTTTTTGTAGACCATGAAACAGCAGCACCATGCATTATAAATATGTAGCCCGTCGTTGATCTTCTATCATCAATATTGCCTGCCCAGTCAGCATCGCAGTAACCGACTAAGCCTCCAGCTTCGGCGTTGTATATCAATCCTTTGTCCATAGTACCTTTTAAGTAGCGCATAACACGTTTGACGGCAGTCCAGTGAGCCTTCCCTGGATTTCCATTGAATCTGCTTAACAAATTAACGATGTAACAAATGTCCGGTCGTGTGTTCTGAGCAGCGAACAACAATGAACCAATCGCTTCCAGATATGGTATGTCCTTCATCTCCTCCTTCTCTTCTTCTGTTGATGGACACATTAGAAGTGTCAATTTCTGATTCACATCGACTGGAGAAGATACTGGGTTACAATCTTCCATACCAAATCTTTTCAGAACATCCCTGATGTATTGTGACTGGTCAATTTTTATTTTTCCGTCGGGTTGTTGTATTCTCATTCCAAGCACTGAAAAGGCTTTACCCATGTCTTTCATACGGAAATTTTCAGACAGCTCACTCTTCAGTTGATTAGTTACCGTGATGTCATTGGAGAATATTAACATGTCATCAACATATATGGCAACAAACAACATTTTATTGTTATAGCAATGGTGATAAATGCATTGATCGATTTCGCTTCTATTCAGACCAAATTTGAGAAGTACTTTGTTTAGAGTATCGTTCCAAACTCTGCTGGATTGTTTTAGCCCGTAAAGAGCCTTCTTCAAGAAACAAACTCGATTGCTTCCATCTTCATAGCCTTCTGGTTATTCCATAAATATTTCCTCCTTGAGCTCGTCATTCAAAAACGCGGTCACGGCATCGAGTTGATGAATATGTAGATCATATTTCACAGACAAGGCTATCAAGAAACGTAGCGAAGAGTAACGGACAACTGGAGCATATGTTTCTTCATAATCGATTCCTGGTTTCTGGCTACAGCCCTTAACGACAAGTCTGTCCTTGTGTCGAATTTTCGATCCAGATGCATCACATTTTGTTTTGAATATCCACTTGCATTTTATTGCTTTCCTTTCAGCTGGCAGTTCTGTCAATACCCATGTGTCATTTTGCGCTAGAGAGTTCATTTCATCCTCCATGGCAGTACGCCATTCATCAGCTTCAGAAGAATTCAAAGCTTCTTTAACAGTACTGGGATCATCCGAGACAAAGCTCGTGGCGCACATGCTGATGTTAGTACGATATTTAGCAGCTATACGTTCCGATCGTCGAATTTCTTCAGGATTTTCTATTCGTGGATCCTGTTCTTGTTCGGCATCATTAAATTCCATGTTGTCATCTGAACTTTCGTCGAATTCTACTTTAAGACTGTTGATTGATAATTCATTTGGACTTTCTGTAGTTTCCGCAATTTGCCTACGTATCAGCAATTCATTTGAGTCTTCTTTCCCAGAACTATCAACGTCTTCAATGATTTTCACTACGGTATTGCCAGAATCATTAGAACATTTTTTGTCAGTGCTACATACCTTATCCTCCATGAATACAACATCACGGCTGATCGTAATTTTTCTTGAAATGGGGTTGTATAGACGATAGGCTTTGCTTTCTTGGCTATATCCAACAAAAATACATTGCGTTGATTTGGCATCCAATTTTGAGCGCTTCGCTTTAGGAGTGTGAACAAATGTCTTGCAACCGAATACTTTAAGACGTTTTAGGCTAGGTCTTCTGCCTGCCAAAGCTCCTCAGGACAACACATATTCCTTCTGCATGGGATTCTGTTCAAAAGATAGGCTGCATTAACGGAAGCCTCAGCCCAAAATTGTCCATCAAGTCCGGAGACCAGCAACATACATCGAACACGATCCATAATTGTGCGATTAAGTCTTTCGGAGCGTTGTCATACTCGGTTCCATTGTCAGAACGAAATATTTTAATCTTCCTGGAACATTGATTTTCTACCAAGGCTTTAAATTTCTTGAACTCATCAAAGACATCAGATTTGTTCTTAATTGGTATTAGAAAAATCTTTCTGGAATAATCGTCCACATGTAACGAGCACCAGAAAAAGATTTTGATTTTATTGGTCCCATCACATCAGAATGAATCAGCTCAAGCAATTCTGTAGCACGATGACCATCCTCCTTAAATTAATTTCTGGTTTGTTTCCCATGCACACAAACTTCACATTTGTCCAAATTCATTTTAAAATTAAGTTCGTTGGCGTCTCGAATTTTATTATTACCGTCACAGATGTGCGCAAATCGTCGATGCCACAAGCCGGCACAGTTATTTAGAAGAAATGCCTTGTGCGTTGTTTTCTCAGCAATGCAATTCAATTTGTACAGATTTTTCTGGATGCTTGCTGTTGCTATCACCTCATTGTCATTGCCAACAATTGTACAGCTATTCTGCTCAAACACCACTCGGTTACCGTTTGCTGTAAACTGCTTCACAGACAACAAATTTGCACACAACTGCGGTACGTACTCAACATTCTGGATTACTGCCTTCGTTTCTATGTTCTTGTTGGACAAAATCACTCGCACATCACCAATGCACTCAACTCTCATTTTGTTGTTGTTAGCCATAGTTATATCTTTCTGCTGAGCATCGGTCTTACATTGCTCATGCTCGATTTGGAATTTGTCATGTGCGTCGTTGCGCCAGAGTCGATGTACCAATCGTCTTCGTTTATATCGCCTGATGAAAACAATGACGCCAACAGAATTCGGTCTGTCTCTTTCTGATGCCATTTCTTCGTGCCGTTATCAAATGTTTTCTTATTGGGACAGTTCTTAATAAAATGCCCTTCTTTTTTACATCCATGACACTTAAATCTTTTTACTTTGGCAAATTTTTTTCTGGTCATCAATGTGTTTTCTTCGGACTTTACGACATAAAACTTTGCATCCTGTAGCAATAAATTTGTTACCATATCCACGCTCAGCTTAGTTTTTGAATTCTCCACCGCTAGTACAAGTGACCGAAATTCCTCCGGCAATCCAGCCAACATTAAGGACGCAACTAGCTCGTCATCTATGTTGAGTCCAGTCTGTTGAACTTTCATGGATGACATTATCATCTTGTTCACATACTCCTCCATAGAATCCAAATGTGATAGCTTCAGTTGGACCAGTTGCTTAAACAGCTCAACTTTCCTCGTTAAACCGGTGTCTTCATAGGAACTTAGCAGGGCATCCCATGCTGATTTTGCTGTCGTTGCCTTTGCGATGTGTGCAAAATTGCTGGGTTCCACCATTAATGTGATTTCTGCCAATGCCCCCTCATTGGCTTCGACTTCCTGTTCAGTTGAAGTAACAATCGGCAAACCGTTTTCATAAAAAATTAAATCATTTTTTATTTTTAATTAATATTTCTAAGAATGACTTAGCAATCGGCAGAAAAAACTTAACTAGACATCACGAGTTGCCAAATCGTTTTCGAAGGGTGAAGACTTTTATACAACCTTGTTTCCCTGTATCATTTTTTGATTAGTTTTTATTTGAGATTACATAAAATCTTACATAAAGGTGATTCGATAAAAAAAAAACCTCTCGCACAAAATATTTGTAAAGTTTTTATTTATCAGCATTTTCGAAGTGGTTTGCGCGTGACCTTTTTCAATATTTAAATGGAATAAACGTTATTTTAGTCATTAATAGGCAAAAGTTTAATATTATTAAGACCCATTATCTCAATGTCCGATTAAAATTTATCGTAACGATATACTACCGGTTAGCACAATTTACTTTTCTCAATACCTACTTAGCGTTTATAGGATCGATAAATGATAACCGGCACTTGTCTGCCGGTTAGTCGTTTATCATAAGTCCCCTTTTCCACAGGCAAATTTTTATTTGGCAAATTCTGAGTTTGTAGGCGAGAGGGGTGCGAGGAAGAGAAACAAAACTTTGCCTGTTCAGAATTTGCGGTACACGCAAATTCTGCTTTGCTCTGTTCGTTGCAAACAATTTTGTTGACATTTCCTTTTTAACCTATTCGTTTTACTGACACACAGCCGGCTGACTCCATATCAAACGCGGATTTTGTACAATCCAAAATCTCTTTTATTAAATTATGTTTACACTCCTTGTCCATTATTGCACCGATTTTAAATTATGTATACACTTCTTCGAAAAATTCTTTAAAATGTAAACACTTTTGACGTTTCTTTCTTTCTTTTGTATTTTGATTCGCAAATTTGGCAAAGAAAAATTTGCTAGTGGAAAAGCAAGCGAAAATTTCAAAAGAGAAAACAAAAAATTTGCCAAATAACAATTTGCCTGTGGAAAAGGGGACTAACGAAAACCATGAACAGCTGATGTGATGACTCCTCTCATTTTCTGTCATTCTTTTTGTTTTTCTTTCACAACAGTATTTAAAATTGAATTGAAAACAAATTTAATAATATACTGCACAGCTAAGAATACACAGCTATGCCATTTATTTTTATCATTTATAAACATGTACACGGTAGATTTGCCGTACTACCATGTGTCAGCAAGTTAATTTAACGAATACATGAGAAAATGAAAATGTTTAACCGGCAGTATATCGCGTCGATAAATTAATGTGCCGGTTAATTATCCGGCACTTTAATCGTACATTGAGATAATGGGCCTTAATGAGTGTTAGGAAAGGGTGCTACGTGTGGTAGGTTTTATGGGTTATCAAAGTTAAAATTTGCGGAAAAATCAATTCTATGGTAAATAAAAAAAAAAATTTTATCAATTTCAGATTTATTTAGTTCTTTTTTATGTTTTTTGTGTTATCAAATTATTACCAAAGAATATTTTTTTTTTTATTAATTTTCTGTTAATTATCATCACAATTTGTAAAAGATGATACATTCGAATTCGGTTTATCGGAAATGAAAAAAATCAGATATTTGTTTCATTTATGCGGGATTTTCAGTAAAAAGGACTTCGAATAATTGAACCTTCTTTCATTTAACCGAACTGAGTACATTTGAAACCAAGATATAAACTTATCGCACAACTATGTACATACATATGTAAAATTTCAATGGAAAACTTCTTTACAGGTTCCAACTTTAATCCGCTTTTTTGCAATATTTTTGTTTTGTTGTACTATGTTTGAAAGATCGTCCTTATGCTTTGTAACTGTTGTGCAAATTTAATTTCTGGGAATGCTAGATTTTAGTTTTTGTAAATTGTCAATTTTGTTCAAATTGTAAGAGTATGTATAATAGGGTGTCCGTTATTTGTATGAGCAATTTTTTCTTATGAAAATATTCAAGTCTCACCCCCCAAAAAGTTGAGGCTTGATGTAAAAATTAGTCTCCAAAAATTTCACGCCCCTCAGTCCACGCTTTCCCGTGCCGACTTACGTATGATGACTCACAAGTCGAAAAATATGATAACATCATGAAAAATCATTTTGTGCAACCAAATAGTACAACATTTAAAGTGTTTTTTATGTCATAATTTGTATTTAAAGTAATTTTCGTACAACTAGGGTAAAGTATTCGATGCTCATGAACACATTGCATTACATATGCCATTTGACTTTCATTATTTGTTATCAGGCCGTGATATTATTCTACTAACTTCACCGCTCTTTCCGCAGTATCATTCACAATCTTCAGATTCTTAAGTGTATTTCTTCTATTGATATAACTTTCCTCGTTTTCCCAATTTTTATGGTCTCCTTTCAAAAAAGAGGAAACTATATTGAATCGTGAAAAAAATGCATGTTTCTATTTGTAATAAAAAAATCGATTGATTTTCCTGAAAACAAAACATAGTAGTGTAATGTCTAAATTTCAAATCCATTTATAGAATATTATTTAATATTTAACCTGATAATGCTTTGATATGAGCGATCATCAGCTTTTTCTTCGCGCTGAGTTTCGCCTCTGTTGTTAACGCCTTCACCATATTTGCTGTTGTGGCATTCGATCTCGAATCAAAAAAGGCTAAAGCAGAAGTTTCTTCAACAAGATACCATAAGTGGTAACTTACTTACTTATTTCTCTTAACATTCCATGAAGGAACAGACGGGGAACTTCGCTCAAATCAGTGAGCTGTGTAATATATATTTTGTATACTCACTGACCGGGACCTACTGTTTAAAGACGGCTCCGAACGGCTAATGATTTTCTAGAGAAGTTTTACATGGCTTACAGATTTCTCTCTTACTCGTAAAGTCGCCAACATTTACGAGGTGGAAACAGCCGCTGAAAAATGTTTGATGGTCCTACCCGGTTTCGAACTCGGGTTCTTCTGTGTGATAGTCGCTCACAGTCTGTAAACAGTTTAGATCATTGACGCAAGCTTCGGTGGCAATGGGGCAGTTGAACCATGCCTTGACATAAAACTTTATGATTAAAATGCAAACATCTGCCAGTGCATCTTCTTGATCTGCTGGAATTGAATATTGTGTTCGAAACAAAAATATTTTTAAGCCCGACACATCCATCTCGCTTGATGCATTGCAGTTTTCGGTTTATTCCTTCAATTCTAAAAACTCACGGTAATCCTCCCGTATTTGAGTTTTATTTAATTCTTTCGAAACAAGAGTCATTATTTCTTCTGCTACGGGTTGTATGCTATTACGGCAACGTTCATGATCCATTCCACTGATTATATTTCTTCTATATCAACATGAGCAACATCAAATAAGTTGTCCATATTACTTTTGAATGCGTTTTCTCTTTCACGAAAGACATTTCCATCTTTTTTATTATTTTTTTGCAAATATCGCCATTCATCATATATTTTTAAAACTTTTGATATGCAATGATGATTTTGTTTGATTGGTATTCGGGCTTTCTCCCAAACAATCATAACTTCACGTATCACTAAGCTTGCACTTTCACGAGTTTTTAATTTTACTACTCTGACATTGTAAAAAAAACTGATAGTACCTGTCTATTGGATGGTAATTTTGATCCTACTATATTAAAATCCTACTAATCAAATAAATCAAAAGCAAAACAAAAACACTATAACGGGACACTTTTCACAATAATTAAATGTACCAAGTCAGACAATTCTGTAGAAAAAAAACAGTAGGGTATTCAGACAAGCTAATAATTTTATTTATTGAAACGAAATGTTGCCAATATCCTCCTCTTTAATTTTTGTATACAAAAATTCGTTCAAAATGGCCCGATAACGAAAATAACGAAAACGAAAGTTGAAAAAAAATGTTAGATGGCGGACCCTTTATTTAAATTTCGATAAATAAACAATATGAAAAGAAATAAAACACTTAAAAAGTACAATTTTAAATTGCACAGAAAGATTTTTCATGATGTTATTATTTTTTTCGATTTGTGGATCAACATGCCGTATGAGGGTAATTCAAATAAATTTCAACCGTAAGTCGGCACGGGAAGGCGTGGTCCCAGGGGCGTGAAATTTTTGGAGAGACATTTTTGCAACAACCCTCAACTTTTTGAGGGGTGAGACCAAAAATATTTCTACTTTAAAAAATAACGGACACCCTAATGTACATTTATTTATTTATTTATTTATTTATTACAATACAAAGTAAATTTATATTATAATTTTGAGTCCAAGGGTAAACCGGGTGACTAAGACCATTTGGCTTGATTTTTGCAGCGACAGACCAAAGCCTCTGGTGGGAATCGAACCCACAACCCCCACGCTGATAGGCAAGCACGCTACCAACTCGCCTACCGGGGCGCTTCCCTAATGTACATATATTGACCACATTACGGCATCCGCTATTTCTCACGGAAGCCACGTATCTATATTATCCATAGATTTTGAAAAAAGCATTTGACCGCGTCGGCATACACCTAATTATATCACAATTATTAATTTTATTCACGCATTCCCGCGCGACGTCGTAATTTGTTTATTGTTATTATTATGTAAAAATCAATACATTGAACACTTCTATTGATTTAAAAATGTTTTTATAAAGCTTGTTTATATATCATTTCGAAGAAAGACATGTCCCGTGCGACCGTGCTTAATATTAAATTTAATAAAAAAGAAGTATAAGCCAGTTTTTGGTAAAATAAAATTTACTTTTGCACAATATTATAAAGTTTATCACATTGAAATATTGCTTCAGATTTGGCTGAAATCGGCGTTTGATTTGTTGTACGCGAAAACCAATTCTGTTTTTGACCCGTGCGAATGCCATGGTTATTGGCAATTATCTTGAAAAGGAAAAATACCCAAAATCAACCTTTACACCAATTATAGGACTAATTGAGAGTTATAATTTAAACCAATTGTCAAAATAAAAATCCCTTTTATTTCTATTTTTCACTTTTAATGTGCAAAAATGAGCTGTCCTATATTCGTCGTTTTATAATCTGAGAACCACTACGCATATGTGCACACTTTTGTTTTTATTTATTCGTCGGGTATAAAATAAAATAAGTGGCGCCAAAGATCAAAAACAAATGTGGAAACAAATAAAAGGCTTGGTCCTTAAAAACAATAAATCTGTGATTCGATATATATTAATAATATGGAACTTAAAGAAGATTACCAAATTGCCAATAAATTTAATGGCTATTTTGTAAACAGTATTATGTAATGTTCCGTGATCTGGCAACACTGCGTGCACCAGAAGACTGGGCACCACTATTTAGATGTAAGAACATATGTTTCCGCCAATAATGGAGCCATTACTATTTTTGTGCGAAAAGGTAACACTCGTTTCAATTGGAATCTCGGATGAATCCTGGACTTTGAGCCAGACATCAACCAGGTCACTACAAATATCAGATGTGGGGTACATCTTAAGTATTTCCGGAAAAGTAAGCCGACATTTTTTTAAAGGATTCCAAATATTACGAAGGATTAGGATGGATTTGCGTTCTAGCCGACAGGCGTTGATCAACGCTCTAGTGGTCGGAGGAATTGACTTTCCAGAAACAGCCACATTGAGTCAGCTTCGAGAGCTATGCGGGCTGACGAAAAAGCAAGAAGAGGATTCGTTCGAAGAATCTACACACGAGGAGGCCGTCAGCGAATCTGCAAAGGAAGAAACCGGTCAAAGTGTCAAAGACGATGAAAACATCCAAGGCTACAGTAGCGGCTCCTCGGAAAGCGAGCAAACAGAGGATACTACGAATGTGACGATTAAAAATTATGGGAACACGTTGGATGATGCCACAAAAACGTCCAACGTCAACACTGATGTCCATTGCAATGATGTGCCGGCTGCCAATAATACTGACGTCTATAGAACCGATGATGTGCCCGCGGCCAACGACCGTGTACCGAAGTGTGCTGACGCAAAACCCGATGCAAGAAAACCTGCTGCCAACAGAGATTACCTGTTGCCAAAGATTAGCACCGCGACGTCTGATGATTCATTTTCCGCTGCCCAGACCGGCAGCAACGTGTTCGCAATGAATAGCTCAGCCGAGGAGCAGATCAAAGCATTAAAACTACGTTTAGAGGTGTTGCAACTGCAACAAAGAATAAAAGAACTGGAGGCAAACGATCATTCCCGATCATACGCGCGTCGAATTGATTTCACAGAACTTGATGCTGCCGTACCGGCCTTTTCAGGCGATGACCACTATGACGTGAAAAAGTGGTTTATTCAATTCGAGGATTATGTTGGCGTTTGCGGCTATAGTGCAAAGGAAAAGTGCGTTGGCCTCCGCCGGCGCCTTGAAGGGACTGCAAAAAAATATGTTGACAACGCAGGCTTGCTCCCATATGACGTTATGAAGGCGCAGTTAACCAAGGTCTTCGCACGCACGACATCACGTCAGGAAACGTATCGTCAGCTTCGTTTGCGCTCGTTACGTCCCAACGAGTCGTGTATCAGCTACTTAGTGACAATGCAAATGATTGCGTCAAAATCCGACATCGCAGAGCCGGAGCTAATTGATTTTATAATAGACGGCTTGAACGATAACACCAACGCCATATCCTACCTTTACGGAGCCGATACACTCGACGAATTAATTCTGCGCTTGGATCGGTACGAGCAACGGCGTCAAAAAATGCGGTCAACGACCTTGAGGTTATCGAACTCAACAATAAATAATAAACAAAAGACGACTGCTGCCAAACCTGCTGATGCCGAAAAACGCTGTTACAATTGTTCACAGTTTGGCCATTATCAAAGCCAGTGCCAGAAACCAAAGCGCCCGCCGAACTCTTGCTTTGTATGTGCCGAGGTCGGACACTACCACCAGGATTGTCCCAAAAAGAAAAATTTTGCGGCCGCCATCGCTGAGGCTTCGTCTGTAGATGCATATCAAATGGTAAGTGTTGCCTTCTTTAAACAAAATAAACGCACTGAATTGACTTCGTTATTCTCTTTGCTTGACACGGGTAGCCCTATTAGCTGCGTAAAGAGGTCACTGCTGCCGTTTTTGATTAAAACTGGGAAAAAAGTAACGTCATTCCGCGGTATTGGAAATAATGAAATAAATACATACGGAAATGTCAAATGTGAAATCAATTTTTTAAATAAAAAAATAATTCATAATTTTCTAATTTTGCCTGACGAAGAGGCTGTTGTTCCTTTATTAATTGGGCGTGACCTGCTGTCGAAATTTAATGTTAAATTGTGCCGAATAAAACATTCATATACAAAATGTGAACTTTTGAAATTGAATCTGAAGAATGCAGATGTAATGCTCAGAGAAAAAACAATCAGTGCGCTTAGGTCGTTTAACTTATACAGGGTTCCACAAGAAACAGACGTTTCAGCCACTAGAAATAATCATGATTTTTTAAGTATTTTACCCTTCGCTAGAAATAAGAATCTAGATATAAGCGTGTGTAAAAAACAATCAGCTAATGATACAATTGTTTCTGAATGTGAAAAGCCCAATGATTTTGTAAGTGAATTAGATATCGTCGACGAATGCGACGAGTGTAAAGAAGTGATGCAACCGATTTGTGCTATTGAGAGTTCCAGGGAAGTTAATGTGGATGACAGGTTGGATAGGAAAGATTCTATTGCTCTAAAGTCAGTCATAGTTAATGTCGATTATAGTGAGATAGCTCCGTTAGTAGATTCAGTGGATTATAGTATGAAAGTGAGATTGACGAACGACGTGCCCGTGTACAGTAGCCCTCGCCGTCTGTCGTACCGCGAACGCGCCGATGTAAAAATGAAGCTCGACGAGTTGTTGCAGAAAGGAATTATTCGACCAAGTGAATCACCGTATGCTTCCCCAATTGTGTTGGTGAAACGTAAGAATGGCAAGTTTAGGATGTGCATAGACTATCGCGCGTTAAATAAAATCACGTTAAAAGATAATTATCCTATGCCCATGATCGAAGATTGCCTGGACTACCTAGGTAATAAGAAATATTTCTCCATCCTAGACTTGGAGAGTAGTTTTCACCAGGTGCCAATGCACGAAGACTCGATCAAATATACCGCGTTTGTAACACCTATGGGACAATTTGAATACTGCTATATGCCGTTTGGCCTTAAAAATGCTGGTGCTGTATTTCAACGTTTCATCAATAGGGTATTACGGAAGATGATCGACGCAGGAAAGATTGTTGTATATCTCGATGACATCTACATTGCGACTAGTTCCTTTGAAGAACATTTACAGGTTTTGAGGGACGTACTGCAGGCTTTGGCGGGGGCTGGGTTAAAACTGAATTGGGACAAATGCAAATTTGGATATCGAGAGCTAGATTACTTGGGTTACAAAGTGAATGAGAACGGAATACGACCAAACGAAGATCATATTGAGACAATTAAACAATATCCGATGCCAGTTGACTGTAATGAAGTAGAAAGATGCATGGGATTATTTTCGTACTTTCGCCGGTTCGTACCCAACTTTGCAAGGATAGCGAGACCATTGACTGATCTAAAAAATAAGGATTTTGTTTGGGCAAGCGAGTGCACCGATGCATTTTTAACTTTGAAGGATAAATTGATCAATGGTCCTGTTTTAGCAGTCTATAACCCGTTACGCGAGACGGAATTGCATACCGACGCAAGCTCGAAAGGATACGGCTCTGTGCTGTTACAGAGGCAAGACGATAAGAAATTCCACCCGGTAGCTTATTACGTAGGTAGCAAAATGTACTACGCCAGCGGAATCAAAGTACCACAGCTTTGAATTAGAGACACTCGCCATAATATATGCCCTAAGACGGTTCCGAATATACCTGGAGGGAATTCAATTTACAATTGTGACCGACTGTAATTCTCTTACTCTGACTTTGAGTAAGAAATTGATAAATCCAAGGATTTCCAGGTGGGCGCTGTAATTAGAAAATTACGAATATACAATTAGGCACCGTAAGGGAGAACTAATGACACACGTGGACGCCCTCAGCCGAATCCCAATCATAGCCAGCGTCGAAAAGTATGAGGTTGACTTTAATGTTCAAATTGCCCAGTCTAGAGATGCTAACATTAAGAATTTACGCGATAAACTGGAAAAAGGAAATCTAAACGGGTATATTCTGGAAAACGGCCTGGTCTTCAGGTGCGATATCAAGGGCCGTAAACAACTATACGTACCTGCAGAATTGGAAGAGAATATAATGCGGTTGATTCATGAAAAGTTCGGGCATGTGGGGATTGACAAATGTATGAAAGAAGTGAAAAAATACTACTGGTTTACGAACATGAGGGATAAATTAAAACGATTTATAAGAAATTGTTTAAAGTGTATTTATTACTCTGTCCCGCAAAGAAAGAATGAACGGAATTTATACTGCTTGAAGAAAGCAGCAGTTCCGTTCGATACTTTACACATTGACCACTTTGGTCCATTACCTTCAATAAATTCCACGCGAAAACATGTTTTAGTAGTGATAGATGCATTTACGAAGTTTACAAAATTATAAGCAGTGAATAGCCCAGGGACTAAGGAAACATGTTGCGCATTATTAAAGTATTTTGGAAACTATAACCGTCCCAGGCGCATTATAAGCGATCGAGGCACATGCTTTACGTCTAACGAATTTAATAAATTTGTTAGCGATCACAACATTTCCCACGTAAAGGTTTCAGTGGCTTCGCCACAATCCAATGGTCAAGTAGAAAGAGTAAATCGAGATTTGAAGGCAATGTTAGCAAAACTCACTGAACCGATCGAGCATTCTGATTGGGTCGACCGTTTGACACGGGTGGAATTCGCAATGAACAACACAACCCACTGCACGACAGGTCAATCCCCAAGCAAAATGTTGTTCGGCGTGGAACAGAAAGGTGAGACAATAGATGAACTGACAGAGCATTTACAAGAGACATACGCTGAGGAAAATATAAATTTAGACTCAATTAGAAAAGATGCATCTACAGCCATTAAGAAGTCTCAAGAGTACAACTTGGAATATTTCAATAAACATCACAAACCGGCCAAGGTATTCAAAGCTGGGGACCTAGTAGTACTAAAGAATATAGACACTACCCCTGGGGTAAACAAGAAACTAATACCTAAATATCGTGGGCCTTATATCATTCAGAAACAGTTGGGTAACGACCGATACGAAATAGCTGACGTAGAAAATTGTCAGATTACACAGGTTCCGTATGTCGGGATAGTAGATGCAAGTCGTTTAAAAATGTGGCTGGAACATACAAATTATGTAATTAATAAGTCAGTGGACCCTGAAGGCAACACTAGTGAATACGAGGATTATGAGTTCTTAGAAGATGATGTAGTTGAGAATTCAATTGATGATAAGGATAGTACGAATGAATATGAAGATTACGAATTTTTAGAAGATGAATCTTGAATAAAAATAACAATCGAGGTCGATTGTGTTGTCAGATTGGCCGAAATTGTAATGTTCCGTGATCTGGCAACACTGCGTGCACCAGAAGACTGGGCACCACTATTTAGATGTAAGAACATATGTTTCCGCCAATAAAGGAGCCATTACTATTTTTGTGCGAAAAGGTAGCACTCGTTTCAATTGGAATCTCGGATGAATCCTGGACTTTGAGCCAGACATCAACCAGGTCACTACAATTAAAATGATTAGATATACTATAGAAGACGTTCAATATATAAACCGAATACCTGTGATAATTCAAATTTTGTCCAATATATATAAATGAACTAAGAAATATATGTAAGAATCTTAAGAATAAAACTGATTTTAATAAAGTGACAAGTCAATTTATTTTGGATAACTGGAACGAAACGGGCTTTGGATTTAAAATTTGACCTTTATTGATAAAAAATTTGTTAAATATATGGCGGTCTTATGCTAACATCATACTTAATTTATCTATAATACTTATGTATATTCATGTCCGTGAAGATAAATTTTAAAATTTAACTAGTCAAGACACAAACCACCTTTTTAACAGGACGGGTATAAGGAGTTAACAGAGCCATGTTAAGTGATTAACAGTGAAAATGCTGTTATATATTTACGATTTCTAAACGATCGGACGAAAAAAATAAAAAAAAATAAAAAAAAAAATTTAAATAAAACAAGAGCATCCAACAGGGTATGTTTTGGAGTTGACCCTAAAATGAGCGTTACTAAGAACATTTGTAACTGGACATAGAGTGACAAAAGAAGGCCCACTGTGGCCGACTGGAAATAGATGTTGGGTCCACAGTAGTACCATGGATAGCTATTGTGATTCCAAATCGATCTGTATATCACACTTGTTCAAAATCAATTTCAGAACCGATTTATTCAGATTTTAGACTTAAATTTTAATTTTCATGTAAGGCCCACTGTGGCCTACTGGAAATAGATGCTGGGTCCACATTAATACCATGGATAGCTATTGTGGTACCAAATCGATCTGTATATCACACTTGTCCAAAATCAATTTCAGAACCGATTTATTCAGATTTTAGACTTAAATTTTAATTTTCATGTAAGGCCCACTGTGGCCGACTGGAAATAGATGCTGGGTCCACAGTAGTACCATGGATAGCTATTGTGGTACCAAATCGATCTGTATATCACACTTGTCCAAAATCAATTTCAGAACCGATTTATTCCGATTTTTGACTTAAATTTTAATTTTTCTGTAAGGCCCACTGTGGCCGACTGGAAATAGATGCTGGGTCCACAGTAGTACCATGGATAGCTATTGTGGTACCAAATCGATCTGTATATCACACTTGTCCAAAAAGTGTTTCAGAACCGATTTATTCAGATTTTTAACTTAAATTTTAAATTTCATGTAAGGCCCACTGTGACGGACTGGAAATAAATGCTGGGTCCACAGTAGTACCATGGATAGCTCTTGTGATTCCAAATCGATCTGTATATCACACTTGTCCAAAAAGTGTTTCAGAACCGATTTATTCAGATTTTTAACTTAAATTTTAAATTTCATGTAAGGCCCACTGTGACGGACTGGAAATAGATGCTGGGTCCACAGTAGTACCATGGATAGCTCTTGTGATTCCAAATCGATCTGTATATCACACTTGTCCAAAAAGTGTTTCAGAACCGATTTATTCAGATTTTAGACTTAAATTTTAATTTTTCTGTAAGGCCCACTGTGACGGACTGGAAATAGATGCTGGGTCCGCAGTAGTACCATGGATAGCTCTTGTGATTCCAAATCGATCTGTATATCACACTTGTCCAAAAAGTGTTTCAGAACCGATTTATTCAGATTTTAGACTTAAATTTTAATTTTTCTGTAAGGCCCACTGTGACGGACTGGAAATAGATGCTGGGTCCACAGTAGTACCATGGATAGCTCTTGTGATTCCAAATCGATCTGTATATCACACTTGTCCAAAAAGTGTTTCAGAACCGATTTATTCAGATTTTAGACTTAAATTTTAATTTTTCTGTAAGGCCCACTGTGACGGACTGGAAATAGATGCTGGGTCCACAGTTGTACCATGGATAGCTCTTGTGATTCCAAATCGATCTGTATATCACACTTGTCCAAAAAGTGTTTCAGAACCGATTTATTCAGATTTTAGACTTAAATTTTAATTTTTCTGTAAGGCCCACTGTGACGGACTGGAAATAGATGCTGGGTCCACAGTAGTACCATGGATAGCTCTTGTGATTCCAAATCGATCTGTATATCACACTTGTCCAAAAAGTGTTTCAGAACCGATTTATTCAGATTTTAGACTTAAATTTTAAATTTCATGTAAGGCCCACTGTGACGGACTGGAAATAGATGCTGGGTCCACAGTAGTACCATGGATAGCTCTTGTGATTCCAAATCGATCTGTATATCACACTTGTCCAAAAAGTGTTTCAGAACCGATTTATTCAGATTTTTAACTTAAATTTTAAATTTCATGTAAGGCCCACTGTGACGGACTGGAAATAGATGCTGGGTCCACAGTAGTACCATGGATAGCTCTTGTGATTCCAAATCGATCTGTATATCACACTTGTCCAAAAAGTGTTTCAGAACCGATTTATTCAGATTTTTGACTTAAATTTTAAATTTCATGTAAGGCCCACTGTGACGGACTGGAAATAGATGCTGGGTCCACAGTAGTACCATGGATAGCTCTTGTGATTCCAAATCGATCTGTATATCACACTTGTCCAAAAAGTGTTTCAGAACCGATTTATTCAGATTTTAGACTTAAATTTTAATTTTTCTGTAAGGCCCACTGTGACGGACTGGAAATAGATGCTGGGTCCACAGTAGTACCATGGATAGCTCTTGTGATTCCAAATCGATCTGTATATCACACTTGTCCAAAAAGTGTTTCAGAACCGATTTATTCAGATTTTTAACTTAAATTTTAAATTTCATGTAAGGCCCACTGTGACGGACTGGAAATAGATGCTGGGTCCACAGTAGTACCATGGATAGCTCTTGTGATTCCAAATCGATCTATATATCACACTTGTCCAAAAAGTGTTTCAGAACCGATTTATTCAGATTTTTAACTTAAATTTTAAATTTCATGTAAGGTACTACTGTGGACCCAGCATCTATTTCCAGTCCGTCACAGTGGGCCTTACATGAAATTTAAAATTTAAGTTAAAAATCTGAATAAATCGGTTCTGAAACACTTTTTGGACAAGTGTGATATACAGATCGATTTGGAATCACAAGAGCTATCCATGGTACTACTGTGGACCCAGCATCTATTTCCAGTCCGTCACAGTGGGCCTTACATGAAATTTAAAATTTAAGTTAAAAATCTGAATAAATCGGTTCTGAAACACATTTTGGACAAGTGTGATATACAGATCGATTTGGAATCACAAGAGCTATCCATGGTACTACTGTGGACCCAGCATCTATTTCCAGTCAGCCAGAGTGGGCCTTCTTTTGTCACTCTATGCCCAGTTACAAATGTTCTTAGTAATGCTCATTTTAGGGTCAACTCCAAAACATACCCTGTTGGATGCTCTTGTTTTATTTAAATTATTTTGTTTTTTTTTTTATTTTTTTCGTCCGATCGGTCAGAAATCGTAATATATATAAGCATTTTCACTGTTAACCACTTAACATGGCTCTGTTAACTCCCTATACCCGCTCTGTTAAAAAGGCGGTTTGTGTCTTGACTAGTTAAATTTTAAAATTTATCTTCACGGACATTACAAGCTATTAAAATGACTCAATTTAAATACATGGAAATAGATACATTGAAGTTCATCCATAAAATGAAAGCAGGAAATGCACCAGAATATTTAAGCGACCAGCTGATATATGTCGGGGAAATACAGCCATATGGTCTTAGAAATTTACAGAATTTCAGACTGCAAAGAGTTACTACTAATGCAACGCAACGATCTCTATTCTATGTACAACGGACTAAGGTTATATAATTTGATTCTCAATGAGCTAAGAAATTAAATCAATGTTAATGCTTATAAGAGAGGGATCACACAATATTTAAGAACATATTCATCACTGTTCACTTAAAAATAACTTGTTAATTAAGAAAATGTAAAGTATACTGTTACTTCTTAGTAATAAATAAAAAAAAAATCGAAAACAGCTGGTCGGATCTTTTTTGAAATTTCACAGAATGGTATCACGAGTTTTGGTAACAGTTGTCTTGAAATGTTCACAGTATGTTCAGTTGGCCTATAGATATTCACTTCCTTAGCAAGAGTTTAATAATTTTGTGGCAGCTTTAATTTTCTGATATGGTGGTACATTAGGGTAGTAGCAACTGAGATATGATGGGTAAGTACCAAAAGGAGGTATTTGAGGTCAATTACTTCAATAACAAATAAAAAATTGGTCTCTTTGAGACAAAAACATCGATGTATCGCACTTTCCGATACGACTGTAAATACAGAAGATATAAAGAAAAATTCAAAAGCGCGACCCAAAAACATTTTTTTTTCGAAACTACCTTGCAATTTTACATTATATTTGAAGGTGTACGGCGAACTTTGTTTTTGAGGTAATGGATCGGAGACACCTATTCACGGTTAGGGCTAGGTATATCTCCAGACATCCGGGTCCCGTAACTCGGATTGTTTGGACTGAATAGACTTTTTTCAATATTCTTAAAATCAAAATTATACTCTGTTGAAAAAATCTAAGTCAAATCGAAGCAATGTCACTAAAGTAAATTTAGGCCGAAATCTGCACCACAGAGGATAGCACTTCATCTAGAAAAGTG
The DNA here is from genome assembly GCA_958296145.1 of Hydrotaea cyrtoneurina. Lineage (NCBI taxonomy): Eukaryota > Metazoa > Arthropoda > Insecta > Diptera > Muscidae > Hydrotaea > Hydrotaea cyrtoneurina. The sequence continues at coordinate 53,838,221 of OY282512.1, read as the reverse complement.
CATTTTCTGGCAGTTGCATATTGTGACAAAATGTATGCAGATATTGTGAATATTGTCACCAAATTGAATTGCAAACAGCATTAGCAGATTCGTAACAATGCCTATGTTCAGTATTTTCATTTAAACGGTACCACTCACGTAAAATCGATGGCTTCATTCCATAGTATGCTCCGTCTAGAAAGTAAATTTTTCAGTAGACGCATTCAAACGCCCTATGAGATAGCAACCCGATTTTTCGGTATTTATTTCAGTATTGAGCAAAAACGCTTGCGTTGTTCGTCTAAGTGGACTTTATATACTTAGACGCATTTATTCCTTCAGGGAACAACATATTAAGTACACTTATCGACACTCAAAAATATCTGATGTACATGTATGCTAAGTGCTAAGCAGACTTAGAAAGCGCGAGAAAAATAAATTGTCCTTCTATAGAATGCTAAGTAGCATACTTAGCCCGTTTTGGAATGGACGTTTTTTAAACCTCAGTCATAAGCTAAGTAAGTAAATTTTCAGGTTAGGTTTTAATATGATTGTCGGATAAATTCAAGAATTTGACAGTATTTAAGTTGAAATTATACGAATTAAAAAAAACAATATCCGTAAAACAATGGTATGTCGAGTTAGCATTCCCTGGAATGAGGACATCGAAATAAAGTAAATTTTGTAATTTGTAATACATGTTAAGAAGAACACAACTGACATTTCTGCAGAATCATTATCAAGTTGTAACGTTAATTAAAACATTAAGGGCTGGTTTCCGTAAAATAAATTCGAACGTTCTTTATGAATAGCTAAGTTGAATGCGTCATAAAACTGGTATGTCGTATTAAGGGAACCAGATTATTTTGGACGGGTATTCCGTATGTTATGCTCTAAGATATATCTAAAATTCAGGTTGATTAAAGTCTTAAACCCACGTTATAATGCATACAATTCGTAAGGAACAAACAAATTCGTTTTATGGAAAAAGGCAGTAATACTTTTTAACATTTGTCTACTGCAAGAATTACAGTTGTACCCTTAATAACATAAAAAAAACAGTTGTATACACTTCATAGTTATAGATTAAAATATGCTATAATCATTACCTTTCTTCTTTTTACTCGGTCCTTTTGTATTAACTAATGTTGTTACTTGCAACACAAGAGGTTCCAATGTCTTCTCGACAGACATTGTACGAATTTCCAAATTTTTAGGATCCCATTTCATAGCAATTTGCCCGAAATCTGACAAAGTACCCATAGTTTTCAATTCAGTTTTTTTATTAATAGCCGACGCCTTCTATGTAGATACACAACAAACAAAATTGTTCAATATATTCTTTGATATTTAAAAGTCTTGATATTAGAGATTAGAAAATAATAATTCGATTTATCTTAACGTAACCATAACAAACTTTTCGCGACACTCAATTATTTTATACAGAATGAACAATTTTAAATAATTTTATGCATAGATAATTGAGCTTGCCGGACCTTTTACGACGCCGACATTTGCCTGAGTTAAAATCAAAGTATGAAGCCGTAATTGTCAAATGGACTGCTGTGGTTCGCCTAGTTTACGAACTAGAATTGTGGTACTTGCTTGCAAAATAACGCTTATCGTCATTTCTGAATGGAAATTAATTATTTTTTATTTGTTGGTTGGTTTTGAAAATTAAAAGAAAATTAGGGCAACTTTTGCATACATTACATACATTTTACAATTTTATAGTTAATTTTAGAAATAATTATTGACATGTATGACGGCAAACGTTTCGTTCTGCTATCACAGTGTCGGACGCTAACGGCATACCTCAGTAAACAGAATTTGAAGCTAACCCAGCGTTGACACTTAGCAATTAGCAAAATAAAATTGGGAATTTGTTTTTCTTCCTCACGAAGAATTAGTTCACATAATTATGAAGACAATAAATTTTTCAGCCACTGTCGTTCGTATCGTTTGGTTGTCTGCTTTTGTTCTGTTCAGTTTTGACTGATATATGTAATACATTTAATTTCAGTAAAATCAAATGTATATTTTGTGTTGAAGATTGTTGAACTTTTTTCAACTTCTAAGCTATTTTCCGATTGTTTTGCTTTCTTTTATCACATATTACAGCTTTTATCACATATTAAAACCGTTTACGGTTTTAAAAAAATTAGAGACAGCTACGAAGGTAATGAGAAATGTGTGTATGTGTTAGTCAAAAAGTGTCAATGTATTGAGATTGACTTTACAAAACAGTTTCTGTAAACCCCGGGTACAGCATCGCAATGATGCGAAATGTTGTAGCGGCTATTGTTATTTGTTAGGTGTGGTACAAATCAGATTTTATCTGCCACAAGCTTTTATACAAACTCTTGATATTAAAAAACGCCATTGTTTTCACAAATATTTTCCGTAATTACACGATACACGTTCATCAACGCCACAAACTGAATTTTTATATGAAGTATGCGACAGAAATCAGAAATCAAATTTTTTGGAAAACCAACATACAAGTATATCGTACACGACATACATGTTGTTAGACAGTTTATTGTATTACACGCATGTTAATGTCTCTTTATGAATTCGTGCAATAACCGAGCCTATGGTTCTTATATGGTTATATTTGACTTCAGCAAAAAAAGAATGATTTTAAAAATTGATAGAAGAAACAAATAATTATGGTCTTTACGTCGTTTTGGCTCAATAAATAAAAACACGATATGTTGATATTTAAAGTATTTTAATAAAGTTCAATTTAGGGGTTTAATGTTGTTTAATATAAAAAGTAAATGGTATTGAATTTGAAAGAATTTAAATGATAGAATAATTAGATCGTCCTTGGTTTACGTCTTTACAGTTTCGCGTCGTCGAATGAACTGAAGTTGTGTGTGAGTATGAAGTGTGAAAATACCCTTTTTTGCTCATCCTACATATCGGCCTATCTGCAATCGTATGTTTCAACTTCATCATCGCTTATGTCGTCGGGCCATGGCTTCATATACGCGGCACAGGTCGTTGTAAGTCTTGGGCCTTCGCTAGTACCGGATTTAATCACATCGTAGGTATTATTAGGTTTAACTTTGACAATTCGGTATGGGGCAAGATATTGTGGTTTAAGGTTCGGGCCACCTCCTAGTTGAGTTCGCTTTATAGCTACAAGGTCATTTAAACTTTATTGGTGTGCGGGTTTTCGCTTACGATCATATGTTCTCTTGTTCTCGTTTTGTACGGCCAGAATCTGTTGTTTTGCTGTTCTGCGTATTTCATCCCGTTGCTCGACGTAGCTTTCAATTAGCTCTTGTTCAAGCAGCTCTCTCAGATTAATATATTCTTTAGTTATCATTCTAGTCCAAACTAACATTTTCAAAGGTGTTTGTTGTACGTCTCCAACATGTTTATACCATTTGCTTGGATCATTGATACCCATCTTTGACAGTACGGATACTATAACACTGTTGAGTCTTTCAATTTGTCCATAAGCGAGAGGAAGTCCTGTTGTTATTTTAATATGATTTATCTTCTCCTGACAATAGATTTTGAAGTCTTCGCTCGTAAAAGCTGATACACGATCTGATATAATTCGTGCGGGATTTCCAAAAATAGTACTGTGCAATTAGATAATGATGCCAAGAAATTGAATTCTTCTCTTCAAGAAATGACACTTTTTTAGATTTATGTCCAAACCATAGTATCTGCATGTATCCAAAACTCGTTCTAAATTTGACAAAGGCTCGTCGTCGTCGCTGGCTGGTATTATGATACCTTCACGTGTTAGGTCTCGAAATATTGCATTCACATGACGTTGAAGAACTGAGTTAAAGAGACCAAAAGGAACTTTTCGGAATTGGTATTGTCCATTATGCGTCACGAAAGACGTGTCCTTTCTACTCTCACTGGTGACGTTTACATGGAAGAAGCCTTTTTGTAGGTCGATTGTGCTGAATACTTCTGCATTATGCAATCTGTCCAGCTGATCTTCGATTAATGGTAGCGGAAAATGATCTTTAACTATCATTTTGAAAATTCTCCGGTAATACACGCAAAGTCTGGGTGTAGAATCTTTTTTCTTTACTAAAACAATCGGGCTACATAATTCAGCTTCTGTATTATTTTGTTATTAGTCGATGTTTCGATGTCGATATCATTTTTAGTTTCACTGTCACAAACATCCATAAGCATAATACTATGAATCTTATCTTCAGACCGTCTAGTGTTATGGTGATGTTGGCAAATGTACAAAATTCCTTTCCCAGAATAACCTTAACGTAAATACAAACGTTTGGAACAACATGAAAAGTCAAATCATATTTCTCCTCGTCGATTTCAACTTCGAATTCAAAGTTGCCTAAAGGTTTCACTTTATTTTCGTTCGCGTTCTTACCAAATCCTACCAGATGCAAATTGGATTTTGAAAGCCTTGGCTTACTTAATGAAGTATAGATGTTTTCGGATACAACGCTGAATGTCGAACAAAGCAAGCCAGCAATTATTCCTAAAGTTGATATTCTTCTTCATGATGTCATCCGAAATCAATTGTCGTAAGTTAGCTTTCTCCTGTTTCGACGGACATTCCCTGGATATGTGTCCAAACTGATTGCAGTTAAAACACTTAGGTCGTTTACCTTTGTCTCTACAAGTTTTCGACGTATGTCCCTTAACACCACAGTTAAAACATGACAATTCCTTTTTATCGCTCTTCTTAATCGGTTTGTTCGTATACTGTTTTCCTTCAGATCCATGTCTATGTCTCAGCCACATAGATTCGTCGCATTTTAACTTCGCCTTGAACTCCTTTAGATTTACAGCACCGTATAGAATACTCTTATTTGAAGTAGAATTCCTTATCCTGTCAATTACGTACTGAATCAAAGCACTGTCCTCAACTGCACCATGCGAAGCAATTTCTTTCATATATATGTAGATAATACTCATGTACACTTTCATTCTTAGCAATTTTCCGTTATGTAAGACGTCTACGGAGTTGCGATTCATTGATGATCCAAATTCGCATATCAGGGCTTGTTTCAGTTTTTTCCAGGTCGTAATGCCTCTTTCACTAGAAACAAAAAGTTTCGCAAGACCTTTCAGTGATTTTTTCGCAAAGACATATTTCTGAAAATCATCCCAGTACATTACAGCTGCCGTCGCCTCAAACGTTACGTCGTTTGCTATTATCGTCGTTTCTATTTGTATTTCGTTTGACCTATCCACGGTTTTAATTTTTTATAGCGTATCTTCCAGCGCCCACGTTAACTTCATTATCGTCGTTGTTCATAATTTCGTTATCGTCGTTGTTCCTAACTTCGTTGTTCTCAACATCTTCAGACGAGCCACCGTCGTCGTATTTGGCTACCATATTGCGATCTGTTTCGTCGTATGTTGTTGATTCTTCGTCTTGGTCATTCCCGTCGTCAACGTCTTCTTCGTCACCTCTGATGCTCCTCGTGTACATGTTTGCGGCCGTTAGCAACATTCCTTTTCTCAAGTTTGCGAAGATGTGTGGAAACAAGTCGTTTACGTCGTATTCTATTCCCAACATGTTGCAAACTGTTACTAGGTCTGCTGAACTTAAGTTCTGCTTGACGCATTTATCTTTATTGTTGAAGTCGTCGTCGTTTTCGTTGAATAAAAAACCTTCAAACATTCTAAGTCGTTTTCTGTTTGATCTATCTCCTTCGACTTCGAACACCAACTTGTGCAGTGCAACGAAAGAGAAATCACCAAGTACGGGCATTTAAACGATTGTCCGTTTTTTTCCTTTACACGATTACGCCGTCGCTTTTTTGTTCTCTCTATTACGCTCTTTTCTTTTACAACGGTAGTTTATGCTCGTACTTTTTTCTTTCTTTTCTAAGTTGAGTCACCAACAAATTAAATTCACAATTTATTTTGGTTGAGCACCCAAATTTATGGTCTTTTTGGCTCAATAAATAAAAACACGATCTGTTGATATTTAAGGTTGTTAATGCCAGAATCGTTCTATTACATTCTATAATACTGGCACACGCATCGCCTGGCCACCTTAATAGAATTTGGTGGAGATGTATCCGCAAATTGTCGCGTCGCGTGTACAAACACACACACGTTCTGCTCTCCTGCGAACTTTCAATTGTGTTTGCTGTTTTCCAGTTCTAAATATGGCTACAATCTGCCTTATATACTCTCTCCCTCGCTTTGCTTTACCTATATTGTGATTAAAACCTCACTCGTTGTTTTAACCTGCAACTATCCTGATCATATTGGTAAGACTCCAGCAACATTGTTCAATAATTTGTTTTATTTTTCTGTGTTTTTCGTTTCGACGAAGAATCTTGTGAGAAATATTCCCAAGGTTCATTTGGAAATATTTTCGGCACAACTCAACAAAAACCCATTTCTTCTGCTACAGGAATTTTTCAACCCTTCAACATTTTCATTGGTCCTAATCGAACCGGATTTCTAGTTCTTCTGTGACATCAAGGAGCCTTTCTATCAATAAATCATCACATCCTCATCTGGAAAGAAGGTTAGTTTGTGTTTTGTTTCATTTTAAACGATAGTGCATTTTTCTAAGCTACCTTAGCCAAATAAATATTCCGACCAAATTTTGATTGCGTTTTGCCGACGGCAAATCCACGTTCAACTCAAGCAAACGCACAGTGTGGTGAAGTGACGCGATCGGTTTTAAAATATTCGTTGGAAATTTGTTTTCTTTTATAAAATAAAAATAGTTAAAATTTTTTTGCGCAACCCAAATAAATTGTTCGTGAATTATTCAAATTTATTAAATTCTTCAAAACGAACATCATTCATTTTTTATTTTTTTTTTGATTGCGGAACAGTGTGTTTCTTTTATTTATTATTTTTCTTCCTGTGTGCGTCGTTGTCTAAAAGAGATATTTCTATTCCCCTTTTTTTTCAAGAGAATAGTCAATTTTAATCTCTACCACGTTTTGTATCAATTCATAGCAAAACTATAATATCCCCAACACACTCATTTCGTTTCTCTATTGCACCACCATTTCTTGTACTAACATACATACCTACACATATAAGTACATTATTCCAGTACGATTAACGGCTTCCCTCCACTTCACGCCAAGTACAAGAGCACGTATGTCACGCACTGTAAGTGTTTGGCAAACAAAAACAGATTCATAGTACCATTCCGAACACTTCATCTTCCGCCGTGTGAAGTCTTCAAGGTGGATTACATGTCATGGCCTACTTTGCGGTATATGTTCACAGCTTTTTATATTAAGAATTCCCGTCTTAGTCCAGTTGAGAAATTGTTTCATTTGACTCAGAAAACCCAAGGTGAGGCTCACGATATTGTCCGCAAAAATCCTCTGACTAATCACGGCTTTCAATTGGCATGGAAAAATCTTTGCGACAGATTCAAAAATAAAAGAATTCTTGTAAATGGTCAACTAAAATTTTTATTCAATCTCCCTTCTATTCAATTCAAGTCAGGGCAGGATATTAAAAAGCTCCAGAGGGATATGAATTCCTGCATATCCGCTCTATAGTTATTCGATATCGATGTCGGTAGTTGGAATCCGATATTCGTTTTCTTGTGTTCCAACCGTCTTCCAGATTCGACTCTCACATTAAAGGAACAAGGTTTAACTGACAAGACTTCAATTCCGAAGTGGTCAGACCTTGACTTCTTCCTTACTAATCGATATCGTACACTAGAGTCTGTTGCAGAAATTCGAACTCTGCCTAAAAACAACAATCGCAAAATTCATTCCGATACAAATTCCAGACTTGCACATAATTCGTAAATGTCGACACCGAGCACAAGCATTAATTCCAATTTGAATCCCAATTCCACTTCTTTTGCTTCTGTCTACGCTGGGCATCCTAGTTGTAAGTTAAGTTTTAAGATTATTGTGATTGAACACTAAATACAACTCTAAACATTGCATTATAACGAAGAAGAAAGAAAAAAAGGACTAGAATTAAAGCCAACTTCAGGCACAAACAATAATAAACACTAAAAAAAAACCGAATAACAACCCGAAGGTACGTTTTCAATAAAACCCCGATATTTAAATTATAAGAAAAACTAATTTGTTGTTTTCTTTTACATTTGTTTGGGTAAAATTATTTTATTCACCCCCCGCATATTTATTGGTCCTTCGAACACCAAACAAAAATACCCAACAAAAAACAAGGTAGGTTTTTTGTATATAGAGTGTGTGTGTGCAAAATAAACAAAATAATAAATATCAGTGCAGTGCGCGTTTTAGTTTGTTGAAATTGTCTCTTGTTGTTTCGCGGTTCGTTTTACGTACAAACGTACATTTACAACAACAAAACTCAAAGTCTCTATTCCTCGGTTTGATCCCCACTTAGTGTGTACGTAGTTTGTGTGTGCAGCGTCATCCACCACCAAGTCGTCAATAACAACAACAACAACAGGTACACTCTGTTCGTTTTGTTATTCTCGTTGTTTTTTCCATTTGTTTTGTGCACAGTGGGCCCGTACTGACCAAAAACTGGTCGATGTAATTTATTTACAATTTAATTCCAAATTGTTAATAACGCAATAAATAAGCACTCGGCACATTAATATTGATATTTATTTTTGTTTTCACACAATTTCATAGCGTAATAAATTGTTTTCGAACTATATGCGATAGTTTCGACCCGGTATAAAAAAGTGATTTTTCTTGCACACTGTAACGTGTTTTATATAGCACAGTGGTGTTGGTTGGGCACAATTGTGAAAATATTTTCTTTCACATTTGTCGATTTTTATTTACATAAATAAAATATATAATATTTATTTCTTTTTTGGTTGCTTTTTTTATTTTGATTTCGAATTTTAAATTTAATATTGATTTCGACCCTATAAATCCATACTTAGAAATTCAATTTGTGGAATTTTTAAGTATCGTTTTCCAATTTGTTTGCGATTTTGATAAGTTTCTACAACTTTTACATCGCGTTAGCTCTCAAATCTATCTAAAGTCCGTTGAATTTTTGCCCAAATCGAAAGGGAACAGTTATTTTTCCAGAGATTTTGCATTATATTGATCGTTTTTTGAATATTTCAACGCCCGTTAAACAAACCAAGATGTCTGCTCTAACTACCCTTATTAGAAGCGGCGACCGTATCGTAGATTTCGAGTTCTTAGTAACTTCTATGAAAGACGAAGAGCACACAGTTCATTCTCTCAACACCCATAAGAAAGAAATGGAACGTTTGTGGGAAACTTTCCGCAATTGTTATGAAGAATTATCGGATTCTTTAGACAAAAAGGCCTCAAATATTGCGGAAATTAAAAATAATTATATTTCGATATATAAAACATATTCCCGGGCATTAGCGTATATAGAAGACCATATTGAAAAGATCAACGCTAAGAAAAGGTCGAATAGTTCGCACATTCCCATTAATCTTCCCCCTTGTGACACCGAAGTTTTTACCGGGGATTATAAAAAATGGCCAACGTTTAGAGACATGTTTTCCGTTATTTACCAAGAAAACACCCATATCAGTGACATTCAAAAAATGTATTATCTGATGCAGAAAACTGAGGGTGAAGCCCGAGATATTATAAAAACTTGTCCGATGACAAATGATGGCTTCGCCATGGCCTGGTAAAACTTAGTTGACAGATATGAGAATAAGCGAATTCTGGTTAACGCTCAACTTAAGACGTTATTTAATTTAGCCCCTATCGTGAAAGAATCGGGTCCCACTCTAAAGAAATTACAACGTACGTTGAACGATTGCATCACGAATCTTGCTTTGCTTGGCATTGAAACGACGAACTGGGATGCAATTTTTGTATTCATCTGTTCGACACCACTTCCTGAAGTCACTCTCGGACTTTGGGAACAGAGCCAAGGCACAAGTTCTGATCTTCCAAAATGGGCAAACATGGACAAATTTCTAACTTCGAGATATCAAACTCTTGAATCGGTATTCGACATTAGAGGAGCTCATAACCCGACATTTTCTCCTAACACGACACCCTATAAAAAGCCCATCAGTCAAAAGGTAAATTCGAATGATAGTAGGAAGTTCAAAAGCTTCGACACCACTATCCCCGCTCAACCAAATAAAACTAAATGTCCTTTATGTTCTGATTCTCATCCGTTGAGACTATGCGCAGAATTTCAAAAACTGTCTATACCAGAACGTCTGGAAGCGGTAAAAAGATTTAAATGCTGCTCGAATTGTTTAGCGACCGGTCACACATGTAGTAATTGTACGAGTTCTAATGTGTGCTATTTCTGCAAACAGAAGCACCATTCGATGTTGCATCGAAAAGATATTTCGACGCAACGGAACTCGTACACCCATGTTTCTAATAACACACCCGTTAACTTCTCGTCAAATTCAGACCCTCGATCCTCTCACCAACAATCGAATTTAAATGATGATGGCCCTTCTACATCGACTGGTACCCGCTCTTTTCAGACTTTTGCAACCCAAATGCAATCTGGTATGTACTCCACGGTCCTTTTAGGGACAACCGTAGTGGATATGTGCGTACATAAACTTAGATGTTCTGCAAGAGCTCTAATTGACCCAGCATCTCAAGCGACTTTCATTTCGCGAAAGTTACAAAGAAAACTTTCCTTACCAACATTTAGTGCTCCTACAGCCGAAATTATTGGCCTTAATGGTGCTATTGCAGCAAGATCGACTAAGATATGCCGAATTTCTATTGGTTCTCCCATTGACCCCCAATTTGAAGTGACCACCGAAGCTTATGTTGTCGAAAAGCTCACCGGTCGTCTACCAACATATTCGTTGGCCCAATTTTTAGATTCTCATTTACCCGAAATTTCCATGAACGATCTAAAATGTTCTCATATGGATTTGCTATTAGGTGGAGACATATACTCCAAAATTATGCTCACCGATGTTCACAAACATCCTAGCGGCGACCTTATCGCACAGAAAACCGTGTTCGGCTGGATAGTCACCGGAAAAATCTCCCAACCCAAACCATTACAATCTATCGTGACATTCTATAACCATCTGGAGTTGAATGACACACTGTCTCGCTTTTGGGAGATTGAAGAAGTGCCCAAGGTGAGAATTCTTTCAGACGAAGATAACTTCTGCGAAAAGTTATATCGTGACACCGAAAACCGAAATTCGGATGGTAGATACGTTGTTTCTCTCCCTTTTAAACGTGAATACCCCTTAGAGCTACAGTTAGCTCAATCTCGAAAGGGTGCTGTTTCCCAATTTATGAGAAATGAAACCCGAATGTTGAAAACCCCCGCTCTCAAGGCTCAATATGACTCTGTCATACAAGAATATTATTCTTTGGGACAGATGTCCAAAGTTGATGAATGATGCCTTCGAGACCTATATACTATCTACCACATCACGCTGTTTTGAAGCCTGATTGTTTAACTACCAAACTTCGAGTAGTTTTTAATGCCTCGTATCCAACTTCTAATGGCATAAGTTTAAATAATGTATTGTACACCGGACCCGTATTACAATCAGATTTAATGATTTTGATTCTCCGCTGGAGACTCTTCCGGTATGTCTTCAATGCCGATATCGAAAAAATGTACAGGCAAATCCTGGTACACCCAGATCAAACAGCATATCAGCGTTTAGTTTTCCGCAAGGACCCGAAACATGAAATTTGCGATTTCGAATTGAACACAGTCACCTTTGGAGTGAATTGTGCCCCGTACTTAGCTATTAGAACTTTGATCCAGATAGCTGATGATTCCGAAACGCAATATCCTCTAGCAGCCCAGATTATTAAATCACAAATGTACGTCGATGACGTCTTGGCCGGAGCTCATAGCATCGAAGAAGCGACCAGAGGTCGCGATCAACTTATTACAGTTCTATCTTCTGCTGGAATGAGTCTTCGAAAATGGACTGCGAACAGTCAAAATCTGCTAGAGGATTTATCCGCTGACTATTTATTAGATTCTGAATTTCTGAAAATTTCGGATGCTAGTACTGCCAAAACTTTGTGTTTGCGTTGGAACGCTGGAAAAGATGTTTTCTTTTTCAAGCTTGCTTCCACGCCCGATAAATCTGTCGTCACCAAACGAGCCGTCTTATCTGAAATTGCTAAGTTGTTTGATCCAGCAGGATGGCTGGCCCCGAAAATTATCGTAGCAAAGATAATAATGCAGCAAATCTGGAAGGATAAGACTGGTTGGGACGATTGTTTGAAACCCTTGACTCTCAACAGATGGCTCGCCTTCTTAGATGATTATTCTGAGATAGAAAGGATTGAGATCCCCCGATGGGTTGGTTTTAATCCTGACCATGAAGTCGAACTTCATGCGTTTTGTGATGCATCTGAAAGTGCATACGCGGCCACTCTGTATATTCGAATCCAGAACCCGATTGGTGATATCACCACCCGTTTAATTGCTGCAAAAACCAAAGTGGCGCCAATTAAGGTTGAATCCTTACCCAGATTAGAGCTGTGTGGTGCAACTCTACTTGCCGAAATGGTGCATACGCTTCGCGAAGAGATGTGTCTCAACTTTATTGGACAGATTCGACAATTGTCTTATCTTGGCTTCAAAATCCCCCGTGTACTTGGCCCACTTTTGTAGCTAACAGAGTCTCAAAAATTCAGAATAAAGTTGGTACTGAAAACTGGCATCATGTCGTCTCCCACGACAACCCGGCTGATATTGAATCTCGTGGTATTTTAGCACGAGATTTAAAATCACACAACGTTTGTGGAAAGGTCCCAATTGGTTAAGCCTTCCTTGCACGGAATGGCCCAAACAGACATTCAGAATCATGACAAATCTGGAAACCCGTTCTGTGAAAGTGCATACGACTCAGGTATCCTTTACAGAAGATATTTTAATGCGATTTTCCAGTCTCCCTCGAGCTATGAGGGTGATATCGTATATTTTCCGTTTTTACCACCTATCGTTATCAAAATTCAAGTCGACCCACTCGCATTCTACCTTGGAACTTGGTCAAGGTGAAATCAATTTCGTAAAAGGTCGTTTGGTAATTTTGTGCCAACGAACACATTTTCCCGAATACTCCTTCCTCGAGCAAGGAGTTGAAGTCTCCCGTAAAAGCCCCCTTTTGTGTTTTAACCCCTTTATAGATTCGAATGGCTTTCTACGAATGAATGGCAGATTAAGCCGATCTCAGACGCTTACGTACGATGAGCGTTTCCCGAAAATTCTCCCATATAACGGTCGATTCACAAAACTCTACTTAGAATATGTTCATCAGTACTCTATACATGGAGAAAACTCGTTAATGTTACGACTTATGCGACTCGAATTTTGGGTCCCAAAACTAAAAAATCTAGTGCGAACTGTGATACACAATTGTCGTGAGTGTGTCCTGCAGAAAAAGAAATCTGCAGATTATGGCCGCTCTTCCCCCTGAGAGAACTTCACTATCTCGTCCTTTTACTTGCACCGGCGTTGACTTTGCAGGACCCTTTGAAATAAAATCCTATATCGGCAGAGGTTGTCGAATCACAAAGGGATACGTTTTGGTCTTTGTCTGTTTCGCAACAAAGGCTATACATCTTGAAACCACAAACGATTTGTCGACAAATTGCTTCATTGCTGCGTTTACCCGTTTTTTCTCTCGTCGAGGATGCCCCTCGAAAATGTTTTCTGATAATGGAACTACCTTTGTTGGAGCGTCCAATATTTTCAAAAAAGATCAGACCCAATTTCTCCTCGACGTAAAACGCCAAATCTTAAATCTCAATGCTTTTCAATTGATGGAATGGCATTTTATTCCACCCGGAGCTCCACATATGGATGGTCTCTGGGAAGCTGGAGTCAAAAGCTTCAAAACTCATCTAAAAAAGGTTTCCAATGCCCAAAGGTTCACCTTTGAAGAATTTACTACCATGTTAGCAAGAATCGAAGCATGTTTGAATTCCAGGCCCCTTAGTCCGATGAATGAAGATCCGAATGATTTGAACCCGTTGACTCCTGGACACTTTTTGATAGGAAATGCTTTGCTTTCTCCCCCAGAACCTGATGTTAACTCAGAAAAGTTAAGTTACCAAAACCGTTGGCAAAAACTGAAGGTTCTACATCACTTTTTCGCTAGAAGATGGAAAGATGAGTATTTAGTCGAACTCCACAAAAGGAATAAGTGGAAGTACCCTCAGCGCGATATAGCTGTAAATGATTTGGTCGTCATTAAAAAAGACAATTCGCCTCCAAATGAGTGGAATATAGGCAGGGTCGTAAACGTTTATATAGGATCAGATTCCAAAGTACGAGTGGCTGATGTACGGACCGCAAACGGCGTCCTCTCTCGGCCAGTAGTGAAACTCGTACTGCTACCCAACCCCGAACACCACTAACACGTTTTTTTTGTTGTTATTTGTTTCCTTTTCGTTGTTGTTTCTTTCCCTAGAACGATGTCAGCCCAACCCCGACGACTGACCTCCGAACGTTCGGTGTCTGAGGAGGCCCCTGCTCAATCCCCTACTAATGTGTTGTCGGAGTCAGCCGCCCGTTGTCGCATCTGCTTGCAAAAGCACGTGTTGCGACGATGCCCCCGATTCCGCGCAATGGACCCAAAAAAGCGACTGGCAGCAGTGCAGCAGCACAAATACTGCATAAACTGCTTGGCCCAGTCTCATTTTGTTAGGGACTGCCGGAGTCGGGACAGATGCAGGGAGTGTCTGTCGGAGCATCACACAATGCTTCACCAGCCTCACCATATGAGGCAGCGAGGAACCGACAGCACTTCCAACCGTCGAAACCGGAACCCGCATCGTCGCAACCGCGACTCCGGCAACACCAGGAGCAACGCCAATAGGCCCAACAACAGCAACAACAACACTCGGGACAACAGTCACGTACAAAATCGCAGCCTGCGTGGTCGCAACATCCACCTTGGCGACAACCAACGCGGCACGAACAATCGCCGCAACAATGGCGGCTTGCCGCCAAACATTAACATTACTGTTAATTGTTAAGCACCTCTGTATCTATTCCCCCTCTGTATCTATTAAATGAATTTTTTCCTGCCCAGACTAGCTCCTGCCTCTCCTTGATTTGCATTCCTGCAAGGGGGGCGGGATGTCTACGCTGGGCACCCTAGTTGTAAGTTAAGTTTTAAGATTATTGTGATTGAACACTAAATACAACTCTAAACATTGCATTATAACGAAGAAGAAAGAAAAAAAGGACTAGAATTAAAGCCAGGCACAAACAATAATAAACATTAAAAAAAACCCGAATAACAACCCGAAGGTACGTTTTCAATAAAACCCCGATATTTAAATTATAAGAAAAACTAATTTGTTGTTTTCTTTTACATTTGTTTGGGTAAAATTATTTTATTCACCCCCCGCATATTTAGCTTCTAATTCAATACAGTCGACTAGTTCTGCAGCTGAAGTGATTCAAACATGCTTTTCAACGAATTCTCGTAGTGTTATGCTAGGTACGGCCCTAGTGAAAGTGGTGCATTTCGGAGTCACATATAAAGCTCGTGCGATCCTGGATTCCGGGTCCGAAGGGACATTTATTCCAGAGCGGTTGTTTAACGTGCTCAAGCTTCCATTTAAGCACACGAGTGCTCGCATTTCTGGACTGAACAATTCTATTTCCGCTACCGTACAAAAAGAGGGTACATTTGTTCTGGGCTCTAGATTCGATGAAAATCTGTGGCATTAATGGCTCAAGAGACCATTTTCGGTTGGATCTTGACAGGTCCAATTTCGTTTTCTTCTTCAAAGTTCCCCACTATTGTTTCGAATTTCTGCGAAATATCTTTAGATAAAGAGATTTCTCGTTTTTGGGAGGTGGAGAATCATCCAAGGAAGAACTTTACCTCTGATTCAGATAAATTCTGTGAGGATTTATTCACAGCAACGACGATGAGGATCGAAGAGAGGAAGTATATTGTTCGCCTTCCATCCAAAGAAGGATTTCCTAAAGACCAGTCCAGGACAAGTGCCATGGCGCAATTCCTTCGCAACGAAGCTCGTCTTCTTCGAGCTTCTGATTCCAAAAATGAGTGTGATAATGTTGTTCAGGAATATCTCGATTTGAAGCATATAATTTGAAGCATTATGAACATATAATGCCTCCTCCGAGTTTTAGAAAAAATCCTCTGCATTACTACCTGTCATATCATGCAGTTATAAAACCAGAGAGTAACACAACCCGTGTTCGAGTAGTCTTTAATGCTTCATCTGCGTCCTCAAATGAGTTAAGTCTCAACGATATTTTGCATACCGGTCCAGTACTGCAAAATGACTTAACACTGTTAATTGTAAAATGGAGATTTTTCCGCTACGTTTTTAACGCAGACATCCAAAAGATGTATCGTCAGATATTAGTTCATCCTGATCATACTCCGTTCCAAAGAATTCTATTCCGCAACCATCCAGGTGATAATGTCCACGATTTTGAGCTACGTACCTGGCTTCGTACAATGCTCCAACTATCTTCTGATATCCAATCCAGCCATCCGATTCGCAATTATATGTACTCTCGCGAGGGTAACCACCTTGATGCGATGCGAGGGCTTATGTGCTTCTTGTGGTTTTTAGGCTTGCGCAAGGACTTTAAATCACTTAACTGGTCTGGTCCATGTAGAAGTCTAATGCTATAAAAAGATACACAACCAAGAGTTACTCACGCTTGTCATGAGTCCTATGGGAGGTCAGTAACTTATGCCTTCGCATCCGGCTAATTGACATATGTGTCGTTTATTGTAAAAGTGGTGTAACTCCATATTTTTGATAAATGCATATTTTTGTAGAATAGTATCACATTTAGTCATATCTTTCGTAGTAACAGTGAAGAAACTGCAATATTTGCACCAAAACCCCATAGATGGCGTTACTAGTTTACTTGCGGAAGTAAAACTGCAAAATATTCACAATAAGAGTGAAGTAAGTCACATGTCTGTTTAATAGTGAAGTAAGTCCGTAGTTGATTCACTTTTATTGTGACTAATGTTTGACAGGTTGTCATCTATTGTGCAGTAATATTTATAAAAAATATCCTAAATAAGTGTTGAAAAGCTTGTTTCCATAAATATGGAGGATTTTAGTGATTCCGGATCGGAATATGAGCCGTCTTCCGAAGAAAACTGTTCTGAATCAGATTCTGGTAAGTTTGTATGAATTTGTTGTTTTTCTAACCTCAAAATGTAGCATGAGGTTTTTTGTTTTTTTACATTTTTTTTGTATTATCGTATATTCATTTTTAACAGATAAAGACAATGATGAAATTATTAATGTAGATAATAACCAGCCAAATCTTCAAATTGAACCTGGATCGTCTACATCTAAAAAACGTTCCCTTCACATGGAAAATTGGGTAATTAATAAAAGGAAGTTATTGCGTAACAGTGGAAAAGAATATTTTACTAAAACGGGAGTGAGGAAAGCTGGCAAAAAAATGGAAAATTTTGACTGTGGATGTCCTAAAAAATGTGGTACTTTATTTACAGAAAATGAAAGAAGAAAAATATTTGAGTCATTCTGGAATTTAAAAGACTTTAATTTGCAAAATTCTTATCTGTTTGCATTAGTGCAAAAAACAAGAGTTAGTCGGAAACGCCCTAAAGATGGGTCTCGTGTGGAAAAAAAGGTGTCGTTTAAATATTTCATCAAGTCTAGTATCAAGACAGAATCAGTATGTAAGAAATATTTTCTGAAAACATTTCAAATAAGTGATGGAAGATTATATCGGTGCCTCTCAAAAAATGATGTCTCTCAATTCATGGATAAACGAGGCACAACTAGCTCCCGAAAACTTGATGATTCGGACATTATTAGACATATCCAAAGTTTTCCTGCATATCAAAGCCATTATACTCGAAAGAGTAATCCTAATAGAAAATATTTAAATCCTGGGCTTACCATTCCTAAGATGTATGACCTTTATAAAGAAAAATGTGAAATTGAAATGACTGAACCTAAGAAATTAAAGTATTATTACAAAATATTCAACACTAAATTTAATCTCCATTTTAAGGCACCACGGCAAGACACATGCAAGACTTGTGATGATTTGAATTTAAAAATACAAGGAGCCGATGATGAAAATGCCAAGAAAGATTATGAGTTCCAAAGAGAACTTCACCAACAAAAAGCAGATTCAGCAAGAGAAATGCTACAGACTGATTCGAAAAAAACTGGTGAAGCATACATACTAACTTTTGATTTGCAGAAAGCTTTAGCTTTCCCAAAATTAACAACGTCTGTGGCATATTATAAAAGAAATCTTTATTTGTATAATCTAGGTATACATTGCTTCAATAATAATACAGGCTACATGAATGTCTGGGACGAAACTGAAGGTGGAAGAGGTTCTCAAGACATAGCAGCATGTCTTGTTAAGCATTTAAAAACGTATGCGGCATTGCAGAAGCATGTCATTTTATATTCCGATTCTTGCACTGGACAAAATCGTAATATAAAGACAACCCTTTCTCTTTTGAAGCTTGTACAAGATCCTGAGACTAGTATTGACACCATAGATCACAAGTTCCTGGTATCGGGACATTCTTATCTTCCCAATGACGGGGAATTCGGAATAATTGAGAGTGCTAGTCGCCGTCATCATCAAATTTACAACAAAGACCAATGGGTTGAAATTATAAAAACAGCCAAACGCAAATAACCTTTTTTTGTTGTTAATGAAATGAAAACTGCCGAATTTTTAAGTACAGCGGCCTTGGAAACTTCTATTACAAATAGAAAAAAAAACCACTTGCGGTTACGACTTCAACTGGTTGAATATTAGATGGCTTAGATTTGAAAGAAATCGTCCTTTAAAATTTCAATTTAAAGAAACATTAAATCCAGACACATCCTTTTACATAGTAGATTTATGTAAAAAAACAGGGACGACCTGCTCACTTCTACAATATTCAACAAGAACCACTCTATTCGTCAAGGAGACCAGTCACTAACGCAAAAAAGAAAGATATGATTGACCTTCTACCCTACATCCCACCGGTTTACCACCATTATTACAAAAATCTTCCCATAGATATACCAACTCGTTCAAGTACACGTAATGCCGAAGAACGTTCATCTGATGACGAAATTACATATGACTGAAAAGCAACTTATCACTTTAACAGTGAAGTAACTCCAGAAAAAAAACTTTAAGTTCGTTTATTAAATTTGTTTAAGTTGATTACTATCAGTTACTACAAATTATTATAACTTTGATTTGTATTAAACAAGAAATAATAAAGAAACACTGAAAAAAAATATTGTTTTTTTTCCTACACAATGATTTTTAAATTTAATAACAAGGAGATAATTCACTATTACAATGAACGACACATATATGATACGAAACTACGTCTATGGTTCGCACCTTTTCCCTGGGGGCTTTACCTCTAGTAGTGACGTTATAGATGCACTTTTAAGGTCAAGATAGTTGGTAGCAATGTCGAGGACCTGCACGGTTAGTAAGTGCTTAAATAAAACTAACCGCTAACGCTCCCCTCCGGTGCCAGGGCACGGACCGGTTGTAATCTCATTGCCTAGTCCGCGTAAGCTGTCACTGCGCGTGATGGTCCTTCCCTTTACTAGCATACTGGTGGGATCTACATGGAACAAACAGAACAGACGGATACGAATGGACTTTGACGAGTTGGAAGAGCTTCAGGGGCTGTCTAGGGACTCATTCGCGGTGTCGCTGGCTGCGACGCGAGTTTTTCCTGGGAGGAACAGCGAATTTAACAATCAAAAACAACAGTTGCATATGTTGATGTAGATGATGTTTATTTCTATTAAAATAAATAGGGGTTACAAAAAAAATGAACACTAAATAAATAATACAACTCTCCGCAGTCTTTGTTCCTCACAAACTAAAAACTTACAAGTAAGGGCCACTGCTTGTAAGCCTATGTTCCACTACATTGTCCAACTGTTTCTTTCCAATTTGAGAGAAACTTCCAATTTGACGAAGGCAATGCAGTAGAACAAGGAACAAAGGGACTGCGATGAAGTTTAGAATAAATTTACTGCAGCAAGAGAGCCAATGCAGATCAAATAAAATAACAACACGTACATACTTACATACGAATTCGACAGCGACTAAACATAACAAACAAATATGTATGTATGTACGTGCGAAAGCGAACAAAAACGTAACATACATACATACATACATACATACGTAGTCGACAGCGACAAGACAACATTGATAGTCGATGAAAAGTCGGCAACCCCAGCCGTTTGACGAGGGAAGAGGCTATGCGCGAGACTACCGCAGATTGGCATAGAAGCCCACGCACATATGTCCACCTATCGAGGCAATCTTCTGACACTTGAACCATAACCGTAGGTATGAAGACTGTGGCTCTGTTGAATGCTGGTTCCAGGGGGCCGACGCCAAACATGGCTATATTCAGTTGCGGAGCGCCATGAAGCATGGTGTGGTGGCGTTGGTCACATTGACGACAGCCAGTCAGAGAAGGACAGTCGGGGGCTAGGTGGCTTCGAGCTAGGCAGTTCCGGCAGTACCCTCGCCTTTCGATCGCCTCGTACCGTTGCCGGGGAGACATCTCCTGGAACGTCCTGCAGGATCTTATGGCGTGGTCTTCCTGACAGAGGCCACAGGAGTACTGCCAATTGGTGGGACGGCTGTTACGTCGTGATATGTGATCATGGCCACGGCTTGGGTCCCTGAGTCGGTTTCCGGTCGGTGCTCGGTGGCGATCGGCCGAGCGGCTGGGGCGAGGTAAGTAAGCGGCCATGTCTGTAAGTAGAAATGATTGTATTAATTGGTAAGGAGAGATAAAGAGAAAAAAGACAAAACGTGTGTAATTGCTGAGTAGCGTGGCCGAGAGATTTCTGAGTCATTTGGTGGGTAACCGAACAATTTTGGTAATTGGTCGGCTGACGAGTCCATGGCTGGTTCGAATTTCAACCACGCGGACATTTTGGTCACTGCCAGGATGAGTTCTGACAATTCGACCCATTTTCCAGTCGTTTTGTGTTACCCGTTCGTCTTTGATGACGACGAGGTCGTTGACCTGGACATTTTCTTGGGGGTATTTCCATTTGTAACGACGGTGTAGCTCCTTCAGGTATTCGGTTTTCCATCGTTGGCAGAAATGTTGAGAGACGATTTTGAAGCGTTTCCATCGGTTGGCCAGCGTCACTTCTTCCCCTGATAAATCTGGTTCCGCTGGAGCCAGCATGCATGTCCCAATCAGAAAATGACCCGGGGTCAATGGAGAGAGGTCATCAGGGTCATCACTGGCCGGGCTAAGGGGTCGTGAGTTTAGACAGGCCTCAATTCTGGCTAAGATGGTAGATAGTTCTTCAAAGGTGAAATTCATTTTTGGTATCAATTTGCGCAAGTGCGCATGTGAGGTGCGCCCGGGGGTATGAATTTCCACTCCACTCAAGTGAAATCGTCTCCATGGTGCGATTTTGAAGAGTCTTCATAAAAGCCAGTCTATCCTTGCGAATTAGTTCAGCGGCGCCGACAAAGTTTGTGCCGTTGTCCGAATATATGCACTTGGGGCACCCTCTCCTGCCGATGAACCGTGAGAGTGCAGCAAGAAACGATTGGGCCGACAAGTCGCTCGAGGCTTCTAAGTGAATAGCCTTCGTCGAGAAGCACACGAATATGCATACGTAACCCTTGGTGACAAGACAAGCTCGGCCAGTGAAATTCTTGATGCAAAAAGGGCCTGCAAAATCGATTCCCGTATTCACAAACGGTCGGGTGGGCACCGTACGTTCGGGGGGAAGAGCGGCCATGATCTGAGTCTGAGTATGTTGCTTGTATAGTAGGCAAGTTCGGCACTTGTGTATCACTTTCCGGACAAGAGGTTTCAACCTGCACACCCAGAATTCTGATCTAATTCCCGCACCATTAGTTGGTTTCCTCCATGAAGAGTTATCTTGTGAATGAATTCCACGAGTAGTTGAGTCAGATGAGCATGGTAGGGGAGAATAATCGGATGACGTTCGTTATACGTCAGGGCCAGCGACCGAACCAGCCGACCATTGGCCCGGATCACTCCCTTCGTATCTAAAAATGGATTGAGTGTTAAAAGTGGGCTATGAGGAGGAATTCGAGTTTTCTTCTGCAATGATTGCCATTCGACATTAAAATAGTGTTTCTGTGAAATCACTATAAGTTTAGTCTTGATATCTTGAATTTCAGCTGCCGTTACTTCAAGGCCGGTAACTCTTAAGTGGGTCCTGTTGGTACCGGTGTTTCTCCAGAACCGCATAACATAGGCCAAAACTCGATAGGCTCGGGTCAATGATGAAAATCTAAGCAGGGGGTCTTCACATGTCGTCGTAGCAAAAACCTTTACCGGCTTCGCCTTGTGTCTCCTGGAGGATTATAACTTGGCCAGCTGGTTTTAGGTAGCCTTAACCAGGTTGGTCCGTACCACCATAAATGGTGTGACTTCAAATCGGTTGGTGTACATCCGCGGCTTGCAACGTCGGCCGGATTACATTCCGAGTCGACGTGGCGCCAGTTTTCAACCTTACGTTATCCAAAATATCTGAGATTCTATTTCCAACAAAGGTATTCCAGGAGCATGGAGGTTTCCTAAGCCAGGCCAGCACTATGGTTGAGTCTGTCCAATAGTGGGTCGAAATGTCAGTTAGGTTAAGATTCGGTATAACTGCAGCAGCCAGTGTTGACAGCAGCACAGCACCGCAGAGTTCCAGTCTAGGTAGGGAAATTTTCTTAAAAGGGTAACGCGAGTCTTAGCTGCTAGCAGAAAAGTGTCTGTTTGTCGATTAGCGTGTTCCACGCGAATGTAGAGTGCCGCCCCGTAGGCGCTTTCTGAAGCATCGCAGAACCCGTGTATCTCGACAACACTGGTGGGCTTGAATTGTATCTACCTGGGAATTGACACTGTGTCGACGGATGGGCAATTTTTTACAAAAGTTTGCCAGTTCATCAAGGTAATAGGCGTCATCCCATCCGATTTTATCCAGCCAAACCTGTTGCACGATCAGCTTGGCCACTATTATGACCGGCGCAAGCCAGCCACAGGGGTCGAAAAAAAGAACCTCTCTTTTAGTATGAAAACCCTTTTGGTCAATAATTGGGGCCGTGAAGGTGAATGAGTCAGATGAGATGTTCCAACGGATGCCTAGGGTCTTCGTTGATGTTACCTCCGATATGTCCAACCAATTAACGAGCAAGATTGCATCAGATGGCAGATCTTGAATGACTGCGCGGTCGTTAGAGGTCCACTTTTTCAGCTCAAATCCTGCTGAATGCAATGCCATATGTAACTCCTTGCGGGCTGCAATTGCTTGTTCTAATGTATGGGCGCCTGCTAGCACATCATCGACGTACATGTTCTGTCGAATAATGTTAGATGCTAAAGGGTATTGGTCATGGACATCCTCGGCAAGTTGTAGGAGTGTTCGGATGGCCAAGAAGGGCGCGCAATTAACTCCGAATGTGACAGTCAGTAATTCAAAATCTTCAACTGGGTCGGACGGATTTTTGCGGAAAAGAATTCGCTGATAACATGTCTGTTACTGATTTACCAGGATCTGCCGGTACATCTTGGTCACGTCTGCGTTGAAGACGTACTTAAAAACCCTATCGTAGTATCGGTCCCGGGTACAAAATGTCATTCAAGCTTTTTTTGTTCGCTGAGGGGCTAGACGCGTTGAATACGACTCTAAGTTTCGTCGTTAACCTATCGGGTTTTATGACGGCATGATGTGGTAAATAAAAATGTGGCATTTTTCCAATCTCATGACTTGGAACCTTCCTCATTTGTCCTAATTCCATATATTCCAAGATGGATTTGTCGTACTGCTCCTTAACTTCCGGGGTCCTCTGCAGCTTTTTCTCCATCCGATGAAACTGAGCCATAGCTATATTCCTCGAAGCTCCTAGTTCCTCACACGTCCTGAACGGCAGTGTCACCCTATACCTTCCAGTGGATTCTCGGCGAGTTGAAGCTTTATAATTTTCTTCGCAAAAGTTATATTCTTCTGACCGCAAAATCTTTTTTGGGGTCTCCTCCACCTCCCAAAAACGTGTGAGAATCTTGTCAATGGAAACTGTGTTGCATAGCGCAATCCGATCAGCGTCGCTGGACCGTTGAGGTAGAGGTCCTCCCACAATCCATCCAAAAACTATTTTTTGCGCCAGCAGAGATCCAACTGACTGCATAGGCGTTTCCACAGAATATATAAGGGGTCCAATGTCCATTCCAATCAAAAGATCGACTGACCGACTTGTGTAGAATCTAGGATCTGCCAGTTCTAGGCCGGCAGCACAGCTAAGTTGAGTCCTGTCAAGGGTCCTTGAGGGTAAATTTGACGGAAGAGTCTTCAGTACCGGGGCCCATACTTCCAGTTCAAAATCAGGATCAATGCGAGAACGAAGACTAAACAAACAAGATTTGGTAGAAGTCTCGGATGCGACTTGACTCAATCCGGACACATGAACTAGATTTGTCTTGGTGGGGAGTCTCAGACGGTTTTTGAGCTTCTCTGATATAAAGGTGGATTGTGATCCCGAGTCGACAATAGCTCTGGCATCGTACCTCTGCCCTCGAGACTCGAGCTGAACAATGGCTGTAAATAGCAATGTCGTGTGGGGTTGAGGATTTTGGAAACTGTTCTCTTGGAGAGTCAGGGTCGTAAGCCTGGGTGTTTCTAAGTTTGGAGTGGACTGTATAAGGGTCGTTAGAGCTGATGCACTGGTACTAGGTCGCGCATCTTCCCTGACATTTGCAGACTGGGTATCATTACCCTTATGTAGCAAGGAGTGGTGCCGTTGACTACATGTTCTGCAACTAAAGCGGCTCTTACAGTCCCTGACTCCGTGGTCCCTTGAGAGACAGTTATAGCACAAATGTGAAATTTTTACCACGTGAATGCGGTCATTCGTGGTCCTATCCAGAAATTTTTGGCAAACGCGTAGGCTGTGAGTGCCCTTGCACAGTTGACAGACTGGCTCCTCCTTTGGGAGCTGGGCACCTTGAGGAGCTGTTGAGTTTTCCTTTCTCTGTAGAATTTTGCGCTCTATGGACAGTGTTAGTCTGGAAGGTATTAACATGCCTTCCCTTGTTTCCCTGCTCTGATTTGGGTTGACTAAACTTCGGGTTAGAGGGTCGAATGTTTCCTACCGATTCTATAGTTTTAAACTTATGAGTCAAAAAGTTATCAAAATCGGCCCAAGTCGGAAGAATCGAACAATCAGTTAAAGAACTTTCAAAATCTTCAATGAAATTCCTTGGCAGCTTCGTAGAACTAAGATAAATCAAAATTGGGTCCCATCCATTCGTAGTAATGTCGAGAGTCTCCAGGGTCTGTACGCAGCTGTTTACTGTCCGTTGTAACTTTTGAATTGACGCTCCCGAATCACCAGAAACCGATGGTAGATTATAAAGAGATTTTAGCTGGTCATTCACCTGCATTCGTTTGTTCTCGTAGCGGGCAACTAAATTTCTCCACGCGATATCAAACCCTTCATTCGTCAAGGGAACGTGGGTTATAATTTCACGCGCCTCACCAGCTGTCTTTTGTGTCAAATGGAAAAATTTTTCAACCTTACTGAGTCTAGTATTTTGAATGTAGATGGCGGAAAAAAGATCGCGAAACGTCGGCCACTTGCCGTATCCCCCATGAAACGTGTCAGTATCGCAAGGGGGTAACCGGAAAACAGGGGCAAACTCCTTCTCAGTGTCTTTCGGCGGCAGTGCGGACATCCTTTCTCGTTTTTCCTCAGAATTCCGATCGGATAGAGTCAGAATCTCGTCGTTCAGTGAACTTAACACTCGTTGATAACTCGTTAAGGCTTCCTTATAGTGTGTACGAAGCTTAGTCTTATAAATGGGGTTCTCTCCCTCGACCTCCTCTTGATCCCTACAATTCAAATAGGACTTCTTCACTTGATCCCATAAAGAATTTATCTCTACCCTTAGGACCTCTAAGGCATGTATACTCTCGGAGGATTCCTTGACTGAATACACTGATTCGAAGTGCACTAAATCGTTCACGCAGTTTGCAAATTTAGCTCTAAGCGCTTTAGACATTGTGTAAAGATAGCTGGTAAACAACCGACGATGGAGTCACAAAATAATCCAATAATAATTATAGGGTCTCAAAAAATTATTTACAAATTGACGATAGGTTTGGCTGTTTACTGAAACTTTTCCCTCAAAAAAGGAATGCCCAAAAATGTTTTTCGCTATTCTGCAAAAAATTCGCAAGAACAAAAACTATTTTAAAAAAAAAAATAACTTTCTCAATGTTGAACTTCAAAATTATTTTTCCAAAAAAATTTCGTCTTCCAAAATTGTATATTTTTTTTTCCCAAATTGACGCAATTTTCGTTGTACAAAAATATTTTTCTTAGTTAGCGCAACTGTCGTCGTAGAAAATTATTTTTCATTAGTTAGCGTAACATTCGCCATATAAAAATATTTTTTCACAAATTGAAGCAACTTTTGTCGTATAAAAATATTTTTCACAAATCAAAGCAACCTTCGCCGTATAAAAATATTTTTCACTAGTTGACGCAACTTTCGTCGTAGAAAAATATTTTCCACAAATCAACGCAACATTCGCCGTATAAAAATATTTTTCACTAGTTGACGCAACTTTCGTCGTATAAAAATATTTTTCACCAATTGACGCAACTTTCGTCGTAGAAAAATATTTTTCACAAATTAACGCAACCTTTGCCGTATAAAAATATTTTTCACCAATTGACGCAACCTTCGCCGTATAAAAATATTTTTCACAAATCAACGCAACCTTCGCCGTACAAAAACATTTTTCACAAATTGACGCAACTTTCGTCGTAGAAAAATATTTTTCACAAATTAACGCAACCTTTGCCGTATCAAAATATTTTCCACAAATCAACGCAACATTCGCCGTATAAAAATATTTTTCACTAGTTGACGCAACTTTCGTCGTATAAAAATATTTTTCACCAATTGACGCAACTTTCGTCGTAGAAAAATATTTTTCACAAATTAACGCAACCTTTGCCGTATAAAAATATTTTTCACCAATTGACGCAACCTTCGCCGTATAAAAATATTTTTCACAAATCAACGCAACCTTCGCCGTACAAAAATATTTTCCACAAATCAACGCAACATTCGCCGTATAAAAATATTTTTCACTAGTTGACGCAACTTTCGTCGTATAAAAATATTTTTCACAAATTGACGCATCTTTCGTCGTAGAAAAATATTTTTCACAAATTAACGCAACCTTTGCCGTATAAAAATATTTTTCACCAATTGACGCAACTTTCGTCGTAGAAAAATATTTTTCACAAAATGGCGTGATCGTCGCTTTTCCAATGATATCTTTCCAGAGTCGCTCACAAAATTTCCTTAGAACTGTTCTAAGACCTGCGAAAGTTGACCGTTGCTAATATTTCTCAGGCCTTCCTAATTCATCTTCAAAATGGGCATATTACAAAATGTCTACCCAAGACCATTGAGCGGGGTCAGTGACAAATTAATCTCAGCAATGGCGAACAGTTGAATCATAAAACAGGGGCTACATATACCGGCAATTTATTATAAAAAGCACATACCGACAAGCAAATGATTAACGGGGTCATACGAGGAATTTGAGTTCAACCACAGCTTAGCAGCAGCTAGCCGAAATATTTTTAACCTTAGCTGCACCCTCTATTATTTGCTTGTTTGTCGTGTTTCCATTCACTGTTTCTTTATGTGTGGGTATGCGTTGCCTTTTTGCTGGGTCTTGAAACGTTGTCTCTTTCCTTCCTTCGGGTCTGGAGTCTGTGGTTGTTGCTGAAGTTTTGTGTCGAATTAGATTTTGTAGTTTTTGATTTGGCGGGATTTTTTGGCGTCACGCGCGCAAAAGAGAATTAGAAATACCGTTAGAAGAATTTAGTGTAGTTTTGAAAAATTGCGAAATTTCTAGAACACTTATTTCCCGTTATAGAACAGTACAAAATTTCACGTTATTCTTTATCTTTTTTTTGAAGCATTTTCCGCTAAATGCTTTTATACACAAATATTATAAATTCAACACGATTGGGCAAACGTTGGAATTCTAGCACTTTTCTGGAAATTTCGCAATTGTTAAAGAAGAGAAAGAGAGAAAAAAAATACAAATAACGGGTCGAGTTTTTTCACGTGGGTCTTGTTTCACTGGTTTTCGAGTCTATTTCTTTTCACTGGTTTTCGAGTCTATTTCTATTTTTACAAGGGTCATTTCTTTCAGAGTTGCAAAATTTTCACTTTCACAGTTTTTGTTCGTTTTTGCACAATTTCCACTTTCACAATTTTTTAGTCTTTTATTTTTTTCTCTTTTTCCCACTGGGGTCTTAATTTTCACTTTTTATATTTTTCCCACTGGGTCTTTTATTTCGTTGTATGTACGTATGTATATACACACATGTATGAAAGCGGACGGACATGCACAAAGAAGACGATAATAATGACGAGAATAATTGTGTTATTAATTTCACAATTATTTCTGTTCTTTTACACTTATTCGGTTCGAATGGACCAAATGTTTTGTTACAAACTTCTATTTTAATTATTGCCTTTGAATTAAGAAGGCTTTGATTATTTTATTTTGTTTAATTTCACTGTTTATTGTTTCGTATATTCATGGGGTTTTTTTTGTTGTACAATATATGTTTGTGTAGTTATATGTATGTAACTTTTCGTGTACATATTTTATAGTTAACAATAAGGGTGGGTTTTTTGTTTTGAATTAAGTACAATGTTTGTTTTGTCTTATAATTATTACATGTTCTTTGTAGGTTTATAATAATTATTTAATTCCTTTTTTTTATTTACAATTTCATTACGTTTAGTTTTTAGTGTTTCGTTCACTTGGTTTTGTAAATTATTGAGTTCACTTGTTCGTTTGTGTGTATCATACTTACAAAATCTGAAATTGTAGAGAAAGTATGATTTATTGTGTCTTTTTTTAAACTTCACTTTGTCACTAATTCACGGGGGCAACGTACTGCTTAGAACTTCGATTAAAAACTGATCTTGTGTGCTGTCTGTGTGTCGCTTGCATCCTCAAAAAATTATTTTTTGAAGCGCGACAGACCGTTAGCACATAACAAACGAAGGAAAAAGCGCAAGGAACGCGACAGAAACCTGTACATAGATTTGTACATAGCACAGGTTGAGAACACTTAGAAAACAAAACAGTGTGGACAGAAGTTTAACGCTGTTTTGAACACGTTACAAAGGGAGTATGGCAATAACAGTGGAACGTATGTATGTACGTGTACTTGTACAAATTAAATAAACAAACTACTAATAAAATATGAGCGTTCAGCGACACGCGGATACGGATGACGCCGGCAATAGACTGGAGGAGCTCTGATGAGGGTGATGTCACCATGATTCATGGCCCTGGTCAGAGAGTAGGGAGATCTTCTCCAGACTCTGACGACTCGGAACAATGGATGGGTCCCGCAACGCCTAGCGGGTCTCCCAACTGGATCTGAAAGGAGCAAAGTAGTTCGGCAACCCATGGATGAAGTGACCGAAGGCCGAACTAAGGAGGAGAAGGCGAGGAACGGTACGAAGAAGTCGCAGATCTTTTTCCAAAGGATAGGTCTGCGGGATCCCTCGTCGATAGGGAGAGGCAGCTTATCAGGAAGCACCGGAGGGATGTCAGGAAATTTGAAAAAATTACCCAAGAGGGTAAGGTCTGGCGACGAATCTTGTTCAAAAAGCAAGAAGGCAAAGCAGTGGTCGGATAGACCACCGTCAATTTGTTGTCATCGATCGACCTGATCATGATGGTCAGGATCGATCGATCGGTGGCAGCTTGCTGATATACCGCAATGCAGTCTTTAAGGGCGAGATGAATGAAATTCCCTTCAAGGGTGCGGACTGGTCGAAGGGAGTTAAGATCGTCAACTGAGGAAATGAGAAGTCGGCTAGATTTCTCACCGAAACAGTTGAAGGTCTTAGCGAACTTTGGCCAGGAGCAAAACTGGAGGTAATTCCGTCCTCTCGCCTCCCGCTTCGATCAATGGTGACAGTATGGATTCCACCACCGATAAGGCTGGTGGAAACCATACTGTCGGTATTGGAGAAGCAGAATGAGGAGCTCCTTACGAGTCAATGGAAGCTGGTAGCTTCAATGGCTTGTAAGGTGAACCAGGGAAGGGATTTAAGATTCGCTGTGGATCTGAAATCTCTTGCGCGATTGAGATTCAGTGAGGGTGTTATGAATTTCGGTTTAGGTACCATCAGGTTCAGGCTTCCGAAATCTGAAAGGACCTACGAGGCTGCGAAAACGCAAAAAAGCTAGGAATTCGATGGAATGCGGGTTCAGATGCATTATATTTCGTCACGAAGCCCTTTATGAACACCTGCAAAAATACGAAGTGAGTGGTGCTCTCTCAAATTCCTGCAGGTTGGCTGTCACCATGTATAGTGGTAGCCAAGATTCTTATGGGCTGAGGGTACAGGGTGGGACGACGTCTTAAGTTCTGATACTATTTCTCAGTGGTAGATATTCCAATCCTTTTATTGCACATTCGACAAAGTTCGCATTCCTCGGTGGATATTAAGTTTCATGGCTTCTGCGATGCTTCGGAGAAAGCGTATGCAGCTGCCTTATATGTACGAAGAGCGCAATGTATGTCCGTTTCCTCTCACCTAGTCTATTCCAAGACCAGGGTTGCACCTGTGAAAACTCTATCCATTCAGAGGTTAGAATTATGTGGTGCTGTCCTTTTAGCAGAAATGATAGAAAGCTTGCTTCCAATGCTGGATGTTCCACAGTACTCTATACTCAGATTCCACCATTGTCCTCTCCTGGCTTTCTAAACCTCCTTTTTGTTGGATGACTTTCGTCGCCAACAGAGTTTCACAGGTCGTTCAAGTAATAGATACCACCAAATGGCATCACGTTCACGTAATCCTGAAGATTTAGGAAGCCGTTGCCTTCTACCCCAGGATATAGTCACAAACGATCTTTGGCCGAATTCCAGTTTTCCCATGTTTCGGAAACAGACTTAGAACGTAAGCCCATCAAAACTCACTTTTCCTATTTCCGTAGTTTTGATGATATTCTGGGGCCCTTAGAGTGATTGCTTATGTGTATCGGTTCTTCTATCGTACATATCCGAAATTCCGTGCCAACTTCCGCAAAACATCCACTTTAATTACGAGTTCAGAAATCTATATGGTTCGAGATTGATTAATTGCAATGTGTCAAAAAGCTTACTATCCAAATGAATACTACTATCGCATCTAAGATTCAGATTTATCCATCCAGTTCGATTCAAAATCCTGGCGATGGAATTCATTCAAACTTCGCAAGCTGCTGTAACTGCCAAATATTCTCATCAGGGCGTAGTTGGCATTTCATTCCGCCCGGTGCTCCTCATATGGGCGGGCTATGGGAAGCGGGAATAAAGAGCTTTAAACTTTACTTCCGAAAGTTCGCTGGGTCCTTTAAATTCACATTTGAGGAGTTTTCCACGTTGCTGTCTCGTATAGATGCATGTCTCAATTCTCGTCTTTATCACCTATTTCACAAGAACCATCCGACTCGGTATCCAAGATCGATGCCGTTTTTCGTGTGGACAACCGGATGGGTACTATTACACAGGCGGAGACTCTATCGGAGACTTTTAAAAATAATTTTCCACACCTTTACTTCGCGGATCCGAAATTTTATAAAGCATCGCCCATTGATATCATAATCGGTATTGATTCGTATCCAAAGGTCATCACGGAAGGTGTATATTCCAGAGTAGGGTTACCAACAGCGAAAGCACCATTTTCGGGTGGACAATATACAGTTCGAGCGCGCTATAATTCGTAACTTTTAGTTTTTGAAATTTAAATGAATTAATAAAAGTGAATTTTTATAAATCCGAATGCACTATCGAATTCTTACTCTGACAAAACACAAAGTTTCCTTTTCTGCTCATTTTAAGTTCTCTCCAAAGTTGAGTTTCACATTCTAGCCGTCCAGCATTTCCTGATGAACTTGTCATCGATACGCTGAAACTTGAACCTCAACTTTGCACCATTTTATTCATTTAATTTCATATAATCAAATTTATCCATTCATGTAATTCATTTTCATTTGTAACGAGGGAGCAAGTATGTGCGGCACTGTAATAGCTTAATTGCAGCGGCACTGCAAGGTGGGCGGTGATGTTAATGCCAGAATCGTTCTATTACATTCTATAATACTGGCGGACACATCGCTTTTAACTCTTTCCCTCGCTTTGCTTTACCAATATTGTGATTAAAATCTCACTCGTTGTTTTAACCTGCAACTATCCTGTCTACGCTGGGCACCCCAGTTGTAAGCTTAGTTTTAAGACTATTGTGAATTTACATGAATTACAACACTGAATTTATAACGAAGAAAAAAATAACCAAAAGGACACAAAAAAAGCCAACACAATAAGAACAAGTCACAAACCCGAATAATAACCCGAAGGTACGTCTTTTAATAAAACCTCGAAATTTAAAACTTTAGAAAAACTAATTTGTTGTTTTTTTTTCGTTTGTTTGGGTAAAATTATTTTATTCACCCCCCGCATATTTACTGGTCCTTCGAACCGGATTTCGAGCCGTTGTTCTATATTAGAAATAAAATAAATTTTACCCGAACGCATTATTACAGATCCCGACTCAGTTGCAGTTTTTTGGATACCCGAAAATAAAAACGGTTGTAACCATCCCCTAAACTCCAATCAAAAATACCCAACAAAAAACAAGGTAGGTTTTTTGGATATATAGTGTGTGTGTGCAAATAAACAAAAATAATAAATATCTGTGCAGTGCGCGTTTTACTTTTTCAAATTGTTTCTTTGTTGTTTCGCGGTTCGTTTTACGTACAAACGTACATTTAACAACAACAAAACTCCAAGTCTCTATTCCTAGGTTTTATCCCCACTTAGTGCGTACGTAGTTTGTGTGTGCAGCGTCATCCACCACCATACCATAAATAACAACAACAACAGGTACTCTCTGTTCATTTGAGTGCGTTTTGTTATTCTCGTTGTTTCTTCCATTTGTTTTGTGCACAGTGGGCCCGTACTGACCAAAAACTGGTCTAGGTAATTTATTTACAATTTAATCCGAAATTGTTAATAACGCAATTAATAAGCACTCGACACATTAATACTGATATTTATTTTTGTTTTCACACAATTTCATAGCGCAATAAATTATTTTCGAACTATATTCGATATACGACCCGGTATAAAAAGTGATTTTTCTTGCACACTGTAACGTCTTTTATAAGGCACACTGTTGGTTGGACATAATTGTGAAATTATTTTCTTTCACATTTTTCGATTCTTATTTACATAAAAAAAATATATAATATTTATTTCGATTTGGTTGCTGTTTTTTGATTTTGATTTCGAATTTTAAATTTATTATTGATTTCGACCCTACACATATATACTTAGTTATTCAATTTGTTGAATTTTTTGGTATCGTTTTCGATTTTGTTTGCGATTTTGATAAGTTTCTACAACTTTTACATCGCGGTAGCACACAGTTCATTTTCTCAACACCCATAAGAAAGAAATGGAACGTTTGTGGGAAACTTTCCGCAATTGTTATGAAGAATTATCGGATTCTTTAGACAAAAAGGCCTCAAATATTGCGGAAATTAAAAATAATTATATTTCGATATATAAAACATATTCCCGGGCATTAGCGTATATAGAAGATCATATTGAAAAGATCGACACTAAGAAAGTTCGAATAGTTCGCACATTCCCATTAATCTGCCCCCTTGTGACACCGAAGTTTTTACCGGTGATTATAAAAAATGGCCAACGTTTCGAGACATGTTTTCAGCTATTTACAAAGAAAACACCCACATCAGTGACATTCAAAAAATGTATTATCTGATGCAGAAACTGAGGGTGAAGCTCGGGATATTATAACAACTTGTCCGATGACAAATGATGGCTTCGCCATGGCCTGGACACAATTGTGAAATTATTTTCTTTCACATTTTTCGATTCTTATTTACATAAATAAAATATATAATATTTATTTTGATTTGGTTGCTGTTTTTTGATTTTGATTTCGAATTTTAAATTTATTATTGATTTCGACCCTACACATATATACTTAGTTATTCAATTTGTTGAATTTTTTGGTATCGTGTTCGATTTTGTTTGCGATTTTGATAAGTTTCTACAACTTTTACATCGCGATAGCTCTCAAATCCATCTAAAGTTCGTTGAACAGTAATTTTTCAGAGATTCTTCTATTTTCTTGATCGTTTTCAAATATTTTCACGCCCGTTATAACAAACAAAGATGTCTGCTTTAACGACACTTATTAGAAGCGGCGACCGTATCGTAGATTTTGAGTTCTTAGTAACTTCTATGAAAGACGGAGAGCACACAGTTCATTCTCTCAACACCCATAAGAAAGAAATGGAACGTTTGTGGGAAACTTTCCGCAATTGTTATGAAGAATTATCGGATTCTTTAGACAAAAAGGCCTCAAATATTGCGGAAATTAAAAATAATTATATTTCGATATATAAAACATATTCCCGGGCATTAGCGTATATAGAAGAAAATATTGAAAAGATCGACACTAAGAAAGGTCGAATAGTTCGCACATTCCCATTAATCTGCCCCCTTGTGACACCGAAGTTTTTACCGGTGATTATAAAAAATGGCCAACGTTTCGAGACATGTTTTCAGCTATTTACAAAGAAAACACCCACATCAGTGAAATTCAAAAAATGTATTATCTGATGCAGAAACTGAGGGTGAAGCCCGGGATATTATAACAACTTGTCCGATGACAAATGATGGCTTCGCCATGGCCTGGCAAAACTTAGTTGACAGATATGAGAATAAGCGAATTCTGGTTAACGCTCAACTCAAGACGTTATTTAATTTAGCCCATATCGTGAAAGAATCTGGTCCCACTCTAAAGAAATTGCAACGTACGTTGAACGATTGCATCACGAATCTTGCTTTACTTGGCATTGAAACGTCGAACTGGGATGCAATTTTTGTATTCATCTGGTCGACACGACTTCCTGAAGTCACTCTCGGACTTTGGGAACAGAGCCAAGGCACAAGTTCTGATCTTCCAAAATGGACAAACATGGACAAAATTCTGACTTCGAGATATCAAACTCTTGAATCGGTATTCGATATTCGAGGTGCTCATAACCCGGCATTTTCGGCTAACACGACACCCTATAAAAATCCCATCAGTCAAAAAGTAAATTCGAATGATAGTAGGAAGTTCAAAAGCTTCGCCACCACTATCCCCGCTCAACCAAATAAAACTAAATGTCCTTTATGTTCTGATTCTCATCCGTTGAGATTATGCGCAGAATTTCAAAAACTATCTATACCAGAACGTCTGGAAACGTTAAAAAGATTTAAATGCTGCTCGAACTGTTTAGCGACCGGGCACACAAACAGTAATTGCACGAGTTCTAATGTGTGTTATTTCTGTTATACAGAAACACCATTCGATGTTGCATCGAAAAGATATTTCGACGCAACGGAACTCGTACACCCCTGTTTCTAATAACACACCCGTTAACCCCTCCTTAAATTCAGACCCTCGATCCACTCACCACCAATTGAATTTAAATAATGATGGCCCTTCTACATCGACTGGTACCCGCTCTTTTCAGACTCTTGCAACCCAATTGCAATCTAGTATGTACTCCACGGTCCTTTTAGGGACAACCGTAGTGGATATGTGCGTATAAACTTAGATGTTCTGCAAGAGCTCTAATTGACCCAGCATCTCAAGTGACTTTCATTTCGCGAAAGTTACAAAGAAAACTTTCTTTATCCACATTTAGTGCTCCTACAGCCGAAATTATTGGCCTTAATGGTGCTATTGCAGCAAGATCGACTAAGATATGCCGAATTTCTATTGGTTCTCCCATTGACCCCAATTTGAAGTGACCACCGAAGCTTATGTTGTCGAAAAGCTCACCGGTCGTCTACCGACATATTCGTTGGCCCAATTTTTAGATTCTCATTTACCCGAAATTTCCATGAACGATCTAAAATGTTCTCATATGGATTTGCTATTAGGTGGAGACATATACTCAAGAATTATGCTCACCGATGTTCACAAACACCCTAGCGGCGACCTTATCGCACTAAAAACCGTGTTCGGCTGGAAAGTCACCGGTAAGATCTCCCAAACCATTACAATCTGTTGTGGCATTCTATAACCATCTGGAGCTGAATGACACACTGTGTCGCTTTTGGGAGATTGAAGAAGTGCCCAAGGTGAGAATTCTTTCAGACGAAGATAAATTCTGCGAAAAGTTATATCGTGACACCACATACCGAAATACGGATGGTAGATACGTTGTTTCTCTCCCTTTTAAACGTGAATACCCCTTAGAGCTACAGTTAGCTCAATCTCGAAAGGGTGCTGTTTCCCAATTTATGAGAAATGAAACCCGTTTGTTGAAAACCCCCGCTCTCAAGGCTCAATATGACTCTGTCATAGAAGAATATTATTCTTTGGGACAGATGTCCAAAGTTGATGAATGATGCCTTCGACACCTATATACTATCTACCACATCACGCTGTTTTGAAGCCTGATTGTTTAACTACCAAACTTCGAGTAGTTTTTAATGCCTCGTATCCAACTTCTAATGGCATAAGTTTAAATAATATATTGTACACCGGACCCGTATTACAATCAGATTTAATGATTTTGATTCTCCGCTGGAGACTCTTCCGGTATGTCTTCAATGACGATATCGAAAAAATGTACAGGCAAATCCTGGTACACCAAGATAAAACAGCATATCAGCGATTAGTTTTCCGCAAGGACCCGAAACGTGAAATTTGCGATTTCGAATTGAACACAGTCACTTTTGGAGTGAATTGTGCCCCGTACTTAGCTATTAGAACTTTGTTCCAGATAGCTGATGATTCCGAAACGCAATATCCTCTAGCAGCCCAGATTATTAAATCACAAATATACTGCTAGAGGATTTATCCTCTGACTATTTATTAGATTCTGAAAATTTCGGATGCTAGTACTGCCAAAACTTTGGGTTTGCGTTGGAACGCTGGAAAAGATGTTTTATTTTTCAAGCTTGCTTCCACGCCCGATAAGTCTGACATCACCAAACGAGCCGTCTTATCTGAAATTGCTAAGTTGTTTGATCCAGCAGGATGGCTGGCCCCGAATATTATCGTTGCAAAGATAATAATGCAGCAAATCTGGAAGGATAAGATTGGTTGGGACGACTGTTTGAAACCCTTGACTCTAAACAGATGGCTCGCCTTCTTGGATGATTATTCTGAGATAGAAAGGATTGAGGTCCCCCGATGGGTTGGTTTTAATCCTGACCATGAAGTCGAACTTCATGCGTTTTGTGATGCTTCTGAAAGTGCATACGCGGCCACTCTGTATATTCGAATCCAGAACCCGATTGGTGATATCACCACCCGTTATTATCCAGGGATGTAATGCTTTATTATCCAAATTACGAAAGGGAATTTCATCTTAATACAGACGCGTCTAACGATGCCCTAGGCGCAAGCCAAGACGGAAGACCTATAACGTTTATCTCCAGAGTTCTTTCGCAGACAGAAGAACATTATGCCACCAACGAAAGGGAAATGTTGGCCATAATTTGGGACCTGGATACTCTGAGAAATTACCTATACGGAACGGCCAAGGTAGTGATCCATACCGACCACCAGCCTCTCACTTATGCTCTTAGCAATACGAACAATAACACCAAGATGAAGAGGTGGAAAGCTATTCTTGAGGAATACAATTATGAAATAAAATATCAACCGGGAAAGACAAACGTTGTGGCAGATGCACTGTCCAGAGTAAATACTACAAACGTTAACTCCCTGACGGGTACAGTGCATAGTCACGAGAGCTCCGCAGATCACTTGGTTCACAGTGTGGAGGCAGCAATAAATGCATTTAAGAACCAAATTTTTCTCTCCGTGGAAGAGGTACCGTCTTACCAATTCAAAATAGTGTTTGTAGGATATCATAGACATTAAATAGTAGAGACGGAATTTTGCCGCGAGAATCTGGTCAATATATTGAAGAGATATTTGAACCCATCAGTAAGAAATTGCATAAAAGCACCCAAGTTCATTATGGGAAAAATTCAAGAAATCTATCCTGACCATTTTCGCAACTACAAAACATGTTTTTCGCAGAATGTTGTGGAAGACATTACATCGGAAGAGGGCTCATCGGAACGCGCAAGAAAACAAGGTCCAAATTCTAGAGAAATACTATTTTCGTGGAATGTTAGGTAAAATAAAAAGGATAGTAAAGCTCTGAAGCTCAATTTGCAAACAAAATAAATATGACCGGCACCCAAACAAAACATGTTAAATCAAACTCCAATACCCTCCTACCCAGGACAGGTGATTCACGTAGACATCTTTTCTACCGATAAAAGACTTGTCTTAACTTCCGTAGACAAATTTTCAAAGTATGCACATGTTCCAGCTCTTAAAGGCAAATCCACGGAAGACGTACGGAAGCCTCTAAGAGAAATATTGTTCCTTTACAGCGTGCCGAAAACAGTCGTTATCGATAATGAACGATCCTTGAACTCTGCATCCACAATGTTCATGATGCAGGACGAAATCGGCATTGATGTCTTCACTTCTCCACCTTACAGAAGTGAGGGCAATGGGCAAGTAGAACGCTTCCACTCCACTCTAGCGGAATTGATGAGATGTATCAACGCCGAAGCAATCTGCCGTGATTTCGAGGAACTTTTAGAGAAGGCCGTGAATGAATACAACCATTCTGTTCATTCAACGTTAGGGAAAAGACCGGTCGACCTATTTTTTGGCAGAACCGTTGATTTTTCTCCAGGGAGTTATAAGCGTACACGACATTCAAATATCGAGAGACTACAGGGAAAACAGACTAAGGACCTACAATACCATAACAAGGACAGAACCGAACCAAGAGAATATCTTCCAGGGCAGAGTATATTCGTGAAAGTAAACAAACGTTTAGGTACCAAGTTGACAGAAAGATACAGGGAAGAAGTGGTGAAGGAAGATCGCAACTCCACAGTAGTCACTCAGAGTGGACGGGTGGTCCACAAAAGTTATATTCGAAACTAACTAAATTTACCCATTACATTGCAGCTTTTTATTACTGTCCGTACTATGCAGATGGGAAGTTCAAATATTGGACTACTCCAACTCGAAACTGGTGGCAATGCACTCTGGATTGGCAGAAATGCAGACCGGTACATTCAAGATAGTCCATACCATAAATCAACAAAGTTACGAGAATGTTGTCAGGCAGTGTGAAGATAATATTATAAGGAATATATCCCATCATCCCTTAATTCCATACCTTTCCTTTACCATATCCCAGATAAAGTCCCATAGTGCAAGACTCAAACCTAAAATTAAATCTAAGCGCTCGCTAGATTTTATCGGCACGGCATGGAAATGGGTGGCAGGTAGCCCAGACCACCATGATTTCGAGATTATTCAGGAAAAAATGTCCGATGTGTTAACAAATAATAATTAACAAATTAACAATAGAAAAGATTAATGAGATCACCAATATGTCAAACGAAATAATAAAATTAATAAAAATCTGAACAAATTCAGGAAAATGAGAGAATAATTGAATTAAAATATAAACTCGAAATTCTTAAGGACGAAATTGCAAATATAGAACTTGCAATTAATTTGGCCAAAGTTAATGTCGTCAACTCATTTATCCTCTCATCTCTAGAAATAGAAGAATTAGATAACATTTTTGATAAAGAAGACATTCCATTTAAAAGTACAGACGAATTATTTAATTTTTCAAAAGTAAAAATTGCTACAGAAGGACAAAACATTATTTACATCATAAGTATTCCTACAACAGAACCAAAACCATGTAAACAAATTTTGATCAAACCCATTAAAAATAAGGATAGCATAACCAAAGTCGATTTTAACTATGTTTTGGATTGTAATAGTAACATATTTGGAATAAGGAAATTGTGCCAGTCTTATAATAATCTAAATATCTGTAATATGGAAAATATTGTAGATATATCTGAGTCAGACTGTATCCCAAATCTCTTGAGGAGCCGGAATTCGAAATGCACCACCACCAACAACGAACACGTTGCTACGGTCGAGGAAATAGAAGAAGGAATTCTAATGCTTAATCAATGTGTTGGAGAAATAGAGGCGGAATGGTTGAATGGGTCATACGTAATACACCACTACAATTCAACTATCAAAATCAATAATACAACCTATATGACGTCTCAAATTTCGGGAACTAAACCTTTGCCTGCCTTAGTCCAGCCGATGGTAAATGAAATGAATGTGAACAACTCCCAACTGCTCTACAACTTGGAAATGAAGAACCGCATAAGTCTATCATTGAACATCATTTTAATTGCGATAGTCCTGACGCAAGTATTGTCTTTTGTGTTAAAACACCTAAAAATAAAGCATCATCAAAACTCTGCTAAAGAGCTACATTGCGAGAGTAGACTACAAAGCGAATCTACAACTCAACCAACCTTAGAAAACGAAGATCCACCAGCAGGCGACCAACATTCTGAATTGCGAAAACTCGCAAAGAATAAGAGCATTCACAGCCTTCCGTTTTTCTGATATCCATACGAGGACGTATGGACTTAAAGGGGGAGGAGTTAACAACAGTCAAGTTCATTCTCACACATTCTTCCATCCAACACGTGTGCACCAAACCCTGACATAGCGTCAGCAACATTACCTATGAACAGTGTCAACAATAACGGGAACTGCTTGCTCATAGAGTTCCCATGATATTCGACCCGGCATGTGCAACGGTGGCAGCACCGTATCATTAACAACAACTGCAGTCTAGACTAGAAGTTAAGTTAGCTTTAAGTTATAATTTGGTTTTGGCAATAAATAAAGAAGTCGTGGCAGTTAAAGGCCACGCAGCCTTTTTTTAAAAATAAAAATAATAAAAGTTAATTAATTTATATATATATTATATTAATGTTTTCATTAGATGAATTCTGAAGGACTTCGTTAGTTTTCTTCTTAGGGGATCAATCGGTTGGCAGGTTTCCAGTATGTGACTGAGATCCAGGTTGCTACGCCATTTATCGCATATAGCGGGACCAGTTTTTTTAAGGATGTGTGAGAGAAGATACTGTACCCAAGACGTATTCAGGAGAATACGTGAATTTTTTACTTTGTCGACGTATGTTGGGTATGACGGTTTTGTCTGGAGTGGATTGATGGTGCTGTTTCGGTTACACGCACAACCTTAATTTTTAGTTGTTTTTGTTTGTTGGTTTTTGTTATTGGCTTTCTGGCCATCGCCGATATAAATCACAGTTTAAATCTCCGTTTATACTCACTGTGATTGGCCAATTCCAATCATAGTTTTCACTGTGATTGACAAATCACAGTTTTGCTGTGTTTCCGAATCCACTCCGGAACGGATCTGGGATCCGAAAGTGTTGCATTTCGATGTTTTAATCCTAATGGATTACAACCAAAAAAAATTATTGTTTTTTAAAAACTCCATAAAAGAGTGATTTTGGAAAGCTACTGTGAGTGAACCGCTAACAGCTATGACCCGAACTGAATTTGTATATGAAGTATGAGAGACACGCTGTTAGACGAGTATATTGGTATGCGACAGACATAAGAAAATCAATTTTTTTTCAAAACCAATGTACTCGACATACAGCTATTTCGTATTCCATCATACTTGTCTACAGACATGTACGCCCGCCCAGCAATCCGTATGAATCCGAAAAGAGTCTTTTCTGACACCTTTTCCGGAGGGTTCACGCTCTTCATGAGTCCACAACAATCATAATTGCTCCGAAAACCTTCAGAAAAGAGGGTCATAACATTCGAAAATGGTCTGCCAGAAAGAGCTTTTAGATAATGTCAGAAACGAGTCACACTTTGTAATGAAGCACACATTATAAAGTTTTTTGCTTTTGGTGTCTGCTTCGCTTTGTGCGACGAATTTCGTCATATCACAAAAACAATACACACTGTGTGTGGTACAGCTATGTTTTTTTTTTCGTTCAAAGCTCAAATAACAGCAAAACAAGTCTTTTGTACACACATAATTAAGCGAAATTTGTGAGTCATACTGCGTTCCGACTCAGTACAGTAACAAGCTAAATATTCCTTCGCTCCGAAAATGCTCTTTAGTACGACCCTTTTCTGACTCCTTTTTCGGAGCGCGTCTAGAATGGTATGCTGGGCGTTTAATTGCCGCTTTAGTTAGCAACGCATATAGACCCATATGTAAGTATTTTCGTTTTCAGTCAACATAATTTCTAAAATTTTTGCAGATTAGACAAATACAAAATTTAATCGCTAACCTCTTCGAACGTAATTTGCACAATCCCAAGAAAGCCGGTTCTACGCACCGGATTGACTCGGAAAATTCCGACCAAGGGCTTTCTACCCAGCAATATATGTTTCGTGTTCGTTTATTTTTTCATCGTGGGAGCAACACTACCCGGAATGTTTGCTCCGAATCCTACTGGTCCGCGCCGGGATCGAAGAAAACCCCGGACCTTGGATCTGCTCGGTTTGTCAAAACCGAATACACCACCGCTCAACATCTGTGAGGTGTAATCGTTGTCGGGAGTGGGTGCATTTCCGGAATTGCTCAGGCCTGGGCCATCTGAGGGAGTATAGCGAAACAGACTACGTTGCGTCATGCTGTACCAATCCACAGCGTAGTCTTTCCCATGAATCGCTGTCTACGACTACGTCATCGTCGTCATCTTCATCTATTTATGGGACACCACCGCAATCTCCCCAACAGCAACGACAAAGTACAGCACAACAACATCAACTGACACCACACATTGCTGTAGCAATTCCAGAGAATACATCGTTTTTGCAATTTAATTGCAATGGTCTCCGGAGCAAGATCAACGAGATAACCGACTTCATGAGTCGGCACAACGTAAGGGTCGCTGCGGTCCAGGAGACAAAGCTGAACGACACCTGTAGGCTCAACAGTTGTAATGGCTACAACTTGTTACGTAAGGACCGCACGAGTGGAGGTGGTGGGTTAGCGTTCGTGATACATCATTCTGTGCAGTATAGGTCTATCACGCCTGAGCTTGACT
Organism: Hydrotaea cyrtoneurina; assembly: GCA_958296145.1. Classification (NCBI taxonomy): domain Eukaryota; kingdom Metazoa; phylum Arthropoda; class Insecta; order Diptera; family Muscidae; genus Hydrotaea; species Hydrotaea cyrtoneurina. The sequence goes on along the minus strand of OY282512.1, from coordinate 53,795,216 downwards.
CTAGTGACCCGCACATTGAGTGTATGGGGGTAGCGGTCAAGTCTGGATCCGCCGAGATAGAAATATACAACGTATACATCCCGCCGGTTGCCAGCTGTGCCAGACGGTATCATCCAGAGATCAGTATGCTACTGCAGGGTGAAAACCGCATGGTGCTAGGAGACTTTAATGCACATCACGAGTCATTGCATTCTCTTCTAGGTAATGACCAGAGGGGCACAGCGTTGGCGGAGCAGATCGACAACTCTACGTTTTGCACAGTGAATTAGGACGCGCCTACTAGGATTATGGGTGACTGCAGCAGCTCGCCAGATTTAACCATCGTATCTGCAGGTCTGATAAATGGCGTAACCTGGCGACCCGTCATTTCATTGGGATCAGACCACCTCCCCATAATAATTTCAATCGACCGACCCTCCGACTTCATCATCTCTGAACAGCGAACCTTTCTCAATCAGAAGAAGGCGGATTGGGAAGGTTTCAGAGATTTCACCAATCGCCGCTTCATTGATCAACCCACACCAATCGACGTACGGGTAGCGGAGAAAACTTTCCGAGACATCGTCAACGCAGCAGCCGCTAGATTTATTCCTGCTGGTCGAATACCCGAGATAAGACCAAATTTCCCAGCAGAGGCAGCGGGACTCGCAGATGAGCGTGACGACATTCGTCGGTCTAGTCCTGGAGATCCCAGGATCAGGGAACTGAATCTGGAAATCAACAGACTGGTCGACGAATACAAGCGGAATAAGTGGCTAGATCACTTGAAGCAATGTAGCCTAGGCTCCGACATCAGCAAGCTGTGGTCGACGGTTAAGTCACTCTCAAATCCCAAGAGAGGTGATGATAGGATTGCAGTCACATTTGGTGAGACGACAGTGACTGATCCGAAGAGGTGCGCGTGTTATTTTAACCAGCAGTTCATAGAGCACCCAGAGAGTGACAAGGCGAAAAGGAGAGTCATGCGTCGAATACATGGACTCCGAGTCGAGGACACACCACCACAGTTTGCAACAAGCGAGGTTGCCCTCGTTATTCGTAATGCCAAGTCATCTAAGGCATTAGGACCCGACGGAATTTCTATGTTCTGCGAAAAGTTATATCGTGACACCACATACCGAAATACGGACGTTGTTTCTCTCCCTTTTAAACGTGAATACCCCTTAGAGCTACAGTTAGCTCAATCTCGAAAGGGTGCTGTTTCCCAATTTATGAGAAATGAAACCCGTTTGTTGAAAACCCCCGCTCTCAAGGCTCAATATGACTCTGTCATAGAAGAATATTATTCTTTGGGACAGATGTCCAAAGTTGATGAATGATGCCTTCGAGACCTATATACTATCTACCACATCACGCTGTTTTGAAGCCTGATTGTTTAACTACCAAACTTCGAGTAGTTTTTAATGCCTCGTATCCAACTTCTAATGGCATAAGTTTAAATAATATATTGTACACCGGACCAGTATTACAATCAGATTTAATTATTTTGATTCTCCGCTGGAGACTCTTCCGGTATGTCTTCAATGACGATATGGAAAAAATGTACAGGCAAATCCTGGTACACCAAGATAAAACAGCATATCTGCGATTAGTTTTCCGCAAGGACCCGAAACGTGAAATTTGCGATTTCGAATTGAACACAGTCACTTTTGGAGTGAATTGTGCCCCGTACTTAGCTATTAGAACTTTGTTCCAGATAGCTGATGATTCCGAAACACAATATCCTCTAGCAGCCCAGATTATTAAATCACAAATATACTGCTAGAGGATTTATCCTCTGACTATTTATTAGATTCTGAAAATTTCGGATGCTAGTACTGCCAAAACTTTGGGTTTGCGTTGGAACGCTGGAAAAGATGTTTTATTTTTCAAGCTTGCTTCCACGCCCGATAAGTCTGTCATCACCAAACGAGCCGTCTTATCTGAAATTGCTAAGTTGTTTGATCCAGCAGGATGGCTGGCCCCGAATATTATCGTTGCAAAGATAATAATGCAGCAAATCTGGAAGGATAAGATTGGTTGGGACGACTGTTTGAAACCCTTGACTCTAAACAGATGGCTCGCCTTCTTGGATGATTATTCTGAGATAGAAAGGATTGAGGTCCCCCGATGGGTTGGTTTTAATCCTGACCATGAAGTCGAACTTCATGCGTTTTGTGATGCTTCTGAAAGTGCATACGCGGCCACTCTGTATATTCGAATCCAGAACCCGATTGGTGATATCACCACCCGTTATTATCCAGGGATGTAATGCTTTATTATCCAAATTACGAAAGGGAATTTCATCTTAATACAGACGCGTCTAACGATGCCCTAGGCGCAAGCCAAGACGGAAGACCTATAACGTTTATCTCCAGAGTTCTTTCGCAGACAGAAGAACATTATGCCACCAACGAAAGGGAAATGTTGGCCATAATTTGGGACCTTGATACTCTGAGAAATTACCTATACGGAACGGCCAAGGTAGTGATCCATACCCACCACCAGCCTCTCACTTATGCTCTTAGCAATACGAACAATAACACCAAGATGAAGAGGTGGAAAGCTATTCTTGAGGAATACAATTATGAAATAAAATATCAACCGGGAAAGACAAACGTTGTGGCAGATGCACTGTCCAGAGTAAATACTACAAACGTTAACTCCCTGACGGGTACAGTGCATAGTCACGAGAGCTCCGCAGATCACTTGGTTCACAGTGTGGAGGCAGCAATAAATGCATTTAAGAACCAAATTTTTCTCTCCGTGGAAGAGGTACCGTCTTACCAATTCAAAATAGTGTTTGTAGGATATCATAGACATTAAATAGTAGAGACGGAATTTTGCCGCGAGAATCTGGTCAATATATTGAAGAGATATTTGAACCCATCAGTAAGAAATTGCATAAAAGCACCCAAGTTCATTATGGGAAAAATTCAAGAAATCTATCCTGACCATTTTCGCAACTACAAAACATGTTTTTCGCAAAATGTTGTGGAAGACATTACATCGGAAGAGGGCTCATCGGAACGCGCAAGAAAACAAGGTCCAAATTCTAGAGAAATACTATTTTCCTGGAATGTTAGGTAAAATAAAAAGGATAGTGAAGCTCTGAAGCTCAATTTGCAAACAAAATAAATATGACCGGCACCCAAACAAAACATGTTAAATCAAACTCCAATACCCTCCTACCCAGGACAGGTGATTCACGTAGACATCTTTTCTACCGATAAAAGACTTGTCTTAACTTCCGTAGACAAATTTTCAAAGTATGCACATGTTCCAGCTCTTAAAGGCAAATCCACGGAAGACGTACGGAAGCCTCTAAGAGAAATATTGTTCCTTTACAGCGTGCCGAAAACAGTCGTTATCGATAATGAACGATCCTTGAACTCTGCATCCACAATGTTCATGATGCAGGACGAAATCGGCATTGATGTCTTCACTTCTCCACCTTACAGAAGTGAGGGCAATGGGCAAGTAGAACGCCTCCACTCTAGCGGAATTGATGAGATGTATCAACGCCGAAGCAATCTGACGTGATTTCGAGGAACTTTTAGAGAAGACCGTGAATGAATACAACCATTCTGTTCATTCAACGGTAGGGAAAAGACCGGTCGACCTATTTTTTGGCAGAACCGTTGATTTTTCTCCATGGAGTTATAAGCGTACACGACATTCAAATATCGAGAGACTACAGGGAAAACAGACTAAGGACCTACAATACCATAACAAGGACGGAACCGAACCAAGAGAATATCTTCCAGGGCAGAGTATATTCGTGAAAGTAAACAAACGTTTAGGTATCAAGTTGACAGAAAGATACAGGGAAGAAGTGGTGAAGGAAGATCGCAACTCCACAGTAGTCACTCAGAGTGGACGGGTGGTCCACAAAAGTTATATTCGAAACTAACTAAATTTACCCATTACATTGCAGCTTTTTATTACTGTCCGTACTATGCAGATGGGAAGTTCAAATATTGGACTACTCCAACTCGAAACTGGTGGCAATGCACTCTGGATTGGCAGAAATGCAGACCGGTACATTCAAGATAGTCCATACCATAAATCAACAAAGTTACGAGAATGTTGTCAGGCAGTGTGAAGATAATATTATAAGGAATATATCCCATCATCCCTTAATTCCATACCTTTCCTTTACCATATCCCAGATAAAGTCCCATAGTGCAAGACTCAAACCTAAAATTAAATCTAAGCGCTCGCTAGATTTTATCGGCACGGCATGGAAATGGGTGGCAGGTAGCCCAGACCACCATGATTTCGAGATTATTCAGGAAAAAATGTCCGATGTGTTAACAAATAATAATTAACAAATTAACAATAGAAAAGATTAATGAGATCACCAATATGTCAAACGAAATAATAAAATTAATAAAAATCTGAACAAATTCAGGAAAATGAGAGAATAATTGAATTAAAATATAAATTCGAAATTCTTAAGGACGAAATTGCAAATATAGAACTTGCAATTAATTTGGCCAAAGTTAATGTCGTCAACTCATTTATCCTCTCATCTCTAGAAATAGAAGAATTAGATAACATTTTTGATAAAGAAGACATTCCATTTAAAAGTACAGACGAATTATTTAATTTTTCAAAAGTAAAAATTGCTACAGAAGGACAAAACATTATTTACATCATAAGTATTCCTACAACAGAACCAAAACCATGTAAACAAATTTTGATCAAACCCATTAAAAATAAGGATAGCATAACCAAAGTCGATGTTAACTATGTTTTGGATTGTAATAGTAAAATATTTGGAATAAGGAAATTGTGCCAGTCTTATAATAATCTAAATATCTGTAATATGGAAAATATTGTAGATATATCTGAGTCAGACTGTATCCCAAATCTCTTGAGGAGCCGGAATTCGAAATGCACCACCACCAACAACGAACACGTTGCTACGGTCGAGGAAATAGAAGAAGGAATTCTAATGCTTAATCAATGTGTTGGAGAAATAGAGGCGGACAACTCTACGCTATGGTTGAATGGGTCATACGTAATACACCACTACAATTCAACTATCAAAATCAATAATACAACCTATATGACGTCTCAAATTTCGGGAACTAAACCTTTGCCTGCCTTAGTCCAGCCGATGTAAATGAAATGAATGTGAACAACTCCCAACTGCTCTACAACTTGGAAATGAAGAACCGCATAAGTCTATCATTGAACATCATTTTAATTGCGATAGTCCTGACGCAAGTATTGTCTTTTGTGTTAAAACACCTAAAAATAAAGCATCATCAAAACTCTGCTAAAGAGCTACATTGCGAGAGTATACTACAAAGTTAATCTACAACTCAACCAACCTTAGAAAACGAAGATCCACCAGCAGGCGACCAACATTCTGAATTGCGAAAACTCGCAAAGAATAAGAGCATTCATAGCCTTCCGTTTTTCTGATATCCATACGAGGACGTATGGACTTAAAGGGGGAGGAGTTAACAACAGTCAAGTTCATTCTCACACATTCTTCCATCCAACACGTGTGCACCAAACCCAGACATAGCGTCAGCAACATTACCTATGAACAGTGTCAACAATAACGGGAACTGCTTGCTCATAGAGTTCCCATGATATTCGACCCGGCATGTGCAACGGTGGCAGCACCGTATCATTAACAACAACTGCAGTCTAGACTAGAAGTTAAGTTAGCTTTAAGTTATAATTTGGTTTTGGCAATAAATAAAGAAGTCGTGGCAGTTAAAGGCCACGCAGCCTTTTTTAAAAATAAAAATAATAAAAGTTAATTAATTTATATATATATTATATTAATGTTTTCATTAGATGAATTCTGAAGGACTTCGTTAGTTTTCTTCTTAGGGGATCAATCGGTTGGCAGGTTTCCAGTATGTGACTGAGATCCAGGTTGCTACACCATTTATCGCATATAGCGGGACCAGTTTTTTTAAGGATGTGTGAGAGAAGATACTGTACCCAAGACGTATTCAGGAGAATACGTGCATTTTTTACTTTGTCGACGTATGTTGGGTATGACGGTTTTGTCTGGAGTGGATTGATGCTGCTGTTTCGGTTACACGCACAACCTTAATTTTTAGTTGTTTTTGTTTGTTGGTTTTTGTTATTGGCTTTCTGGCCATCGCCGATATAAATCACAGTTTAAATCTCCGTTTATACTCACTGTGATTGCCCAATTCCAATCATAGTTTTCACTGTGATTGACAAATCACAGTTTTGCTGTGTTTCCGAATCCACTCCGGAACGGATCTGGGATCCGAAAGTGTTGCATTTCGATGTTTTAATCCTAATGGATTACAACCAAAAAAAATTATTGTTTTTTAAAAACTCCATAAAAGAGTGATTTTGGAAAGCTACTGTGAGTGAACCGCTAACAGCTATGACCCGAACTGAATTTGTATATGAAGTATGAGAGACACGCTGTTAGACGAGTATATTGGTATGCGACAGACATAAGAAAATCAATTTTTTTTCAAAACCAATGTACTCGACATACAGCTATTTCGTATTCCATCATACTTGTCTACAGACATGTACGCCCGCCCAGCAATCCGTATGAATCCGAAAAGAGTCTTTTCTGACACCTTTTCCGGAGGGTTCACGCTCTTCATGAGTCCACAACAATCATAATTGCTCCGAAAACCTTCAGAAAAGAGGGTCATAACATTCGAAAATGGTCCGCCAGAAAGAGCTTTTAGATAATGTCAGAAACGAGTCACACTTTGTAATGAAGCACACATTATAAAGTTTTTTGCTTTTGGTGTCTGCTTCGCTTTGTGCGACGAATTTCGTCATATCACAAAAACAATACACACTGTGTGTGGTACAGCTATGTTTTTTTTTTCGTTCAAAGCTCAAATAACAGCAAAACAAGTCTTTTGTACACACATAATTAAGCGAAATTTGTGAGTCATACTGCGTTCCGACTCAGTACAGTAACAAGCTAAATATTCCTTCGCTCCGAAAATGCTCTTTAGTACGACCCTTTTCTGACTCCTTTTTCGGAGCGCGTCTAGAATGGTATGCTGGGCGTTTAATTGCCGCTTTAGTTAGCAACGCATACAGACCCATATGTAAGTATTTTCGTTTTCAGTCAACATAATTTCTAAAATTTTTGCAGATTAGACAAATACAAAATTTAATCGCTAACCTCTTCGAACGTAATTTGCACAATCCCAAGAAAGCCGGTTCTACGCACCGGATTGACTCGGAAAATTCCGACCAAGGGCTTTCTACCCAGCAATATATGTTTCGTGTTCGTTTATTTTTTCATCGTGGGAGCAACACTACCCGGAATGTTTGCTCCGAATCCTACTGGTCCGCGCCGGGATCGAAGAAAACCCCGGACCTTGGATCTGCTCGGTTTGTCAAAACCGAATACACCACCGCTCAACATCTGTGAGGTGTAATCGTTGTCGGGAGTGGGTGCATTTCCGGAATTGCTCAGGCCTGGGCCATCTGAGGGAGTATAGCGAAACAGACTACGTTGCGTCATGCTGTACCAATCCACAGCGTAGTCTTTCCCATGAATCGCTGTCTACGACTACGTCATCGTCGTCATCTTCATCTATTTATGGGACACCACCGCAATCTCCCCAACAGCAACGACAAAGTACAGCACAACAACATCAACTGACACCACACATTGCTGTAGCAATTCCAGAGAATACATCGTTTTTGCAATTTAATTGCAATGGTCTCCGGAGCAAGATCAACGAGATAACCGACTTCATGAGTCGGCACAACGTAAGGGTCGCTGCGGTCCAGGAGACAAAGCTGAACGACACCTGTAGGCTCAACAGTTGTAATGGCTACAACTTGTTACGTAAGGACCGCAGGAGTGGAGGTGGTGGGTTAGCGTTCGTGATACATCATTCTGTGCAGTCTAGGTCTATCACGCCTGAGCTTGACTCTAGTGACCCGCACATTGAGTGTATGGGGGTAGCGGTCAAGTCTGGATCCGCCGAGATAGAAATATACAACGTATACATCCCGCCGGTTGCCAGCTGTGCCAGACGGTATCATCCAGAGATCAGTATGCTACTGCAGGGTGAAAACCGCATGGTGCTAGGAGACTTTAATGCACATCACGAGTCATGGCATTCTCTTCTAGGTAATGACCAGAGGGGCACAGCGTTGGCGGAGCAGATCGACAACTCTACGTTTTGCACAGTGAATGAGGACGCACCTACTAGGATTATGGGTGACTGCAGCAGCTCGCCAGATTTAACCATCGTATCTGCAGGTCTGATAAATGGCGTAACCTGGCGACCCGTCATTTCATTGGGATCAGACCACCTCCCCATAATAATTTCCATCGACCGACCCTCCGACTTCATCATCTCTGAACAGCGAACCTTTCTCAATCAGAAGAAGGCGGATTGGGAAGGTTTCAGAGATTTCACCAATCGCCGCTTCATTGATCAACCCACACCAATCGACGTACGGGTAGCAGAGAAAACTTTCCGAGACATCGTCAACGCAGCAGCCGCTAGATTTATTCCTGCTTGTCAAATACCCGAGATAAGACCAAATTTCCCAGCAGAGGCAGCGGGACTCGCAGATGAGCGTGACGACATTCGTCGGTCTAGTCCTGGAGATCCCAGGATCAGGGAACTGAATCTGGAAATCAACAGACTGGTCGACGAATACAAGCGGAATAAGTGGCTAGATCACTTGAAGCAATGTAGCCTAGGCTCCGACATCAGCAAGCTGTGGTCGACGGTTAAGTCACTCTCAAATCCCAAGAGAGGTGATGATAGGATTGCAGTCACATTTGGTGAGACGACAGTGACTGATCCGAAGAGGTGCGCGTGTTATTTTAACCAGCAGTTCATAGAGCACCCAGAGAGTGACAAGGCGAAAAGGAGAGTCATGCGTCGAATACATGGACTCCGAGTCGAGGACACACCACCACAGTTTGCAACAAGCGAGGTTGCCCTCGTTATTCGTAATGCCAAGTCATCTAAGGCATTAGGACCCGACGGAATTTCTATGTTCTGCGAAAAGTTATATCGTGACACCACATACCGAAATACGGACGTTGTTTCTCTCCCTTTTAAACGTGAATACCCCTTAGAGCTACAGTTAGCTCAATCTCGAAAGGGTGCTGTTTCCCAATTTATGAGAAATGAAACCCGTTTGTTGAAAACCCCCGCTCTCAAGGCTCAATATGACTCTGTCATAGAAGAATATTATTCTTTGGGACAGATGTCCAAAGTTGATGAATGATGCCTTCGAGACCTATATACTATCTACCACATCACGCTGTTTTGAAGCCTGATTGTTTAACTACCAAACTTCGAGTAGTTTTTAATGCCTCGTATCCAACTTCTAATGGCATAAGTTTAAATAATATATTGTACACCGGACCAGTATTACAATCAGATTTAATTATTTTGATTCTCCGCTGGAGACTCTTCCGGTATGTCTTCAATGACGATATCGAAAAAATGTACAGGCAAATCCTGGTACACCAAGATAAAACAGCATATCAGCGATTAGTTTTCCGCAAGGACCCGAAACGTGAAATTTGCGATTTCGAATTGAACACAGTCACTTTTGGAGTGAATTGTGCCCCGTACTTAGCTATTAGAACTTTGTTCCAGATAGCTGATGATTCCGAAACACAATATCCTCTAGCAGCCCAGATTATTAAATCACAAATATACTGCTAGAGGATTTATCCTCTGACTATTTATTAGATTCTGAAAATTTCGGATGCTAGTACTGCCAAAACTTTGGGTTTGCGTTGGAACGCTGGAAAAGATGTTTTATTTTTCAAGCTTGCTTCCACGCCCGATAAGTCTGTCATCACCAAACGAGCCGTCTTATCTGAAATTGCTAAGTTGTTTGATCCAGCAGGATGGCTGGCCCCGAATATTATCGTTGCAAAGATAATAATGCAGCAAATCTGGAAGGATAAGATTGGTTGGGACGACTGTTTGAAACCCTTGACTCTAAACAGATGGCTCGCCTTCTTGGATGATTATTCTGAGATAGAAAGGATTGAGGTCCCCCGATGGGTTGGTTTTAATCCTGACCATGAAGTCGAACTTCATGCGTTTTGTGATGCTTCTGAAAGTGCATACGCGGCCACTCTGTATATTCGAATCCAGAACCCGATTGGTGATATCACCACCCGTTATTATCCAGGGATGTAATGCTTTATTATCCAAATTACGAAAGGGAATTTCATCTTAATACAGACGCGTCTAACGATGCCCTAGGCGCAAGCCAAGACGGAAGACCTATAACGTTTATCTCCAGAGTTCTTTCGCAGACAGAAGAACATTATGCCACCAACGAAAGGGAAATGTTGGCCATAATTTGGGACCTTGATACTCTGAGAAATTACCTATACGGAACGGCCAAGGTAGTGATCCATACCGACCACCAGCCTCTCACTTATGCTCTTAGCAATACGAACAATAACACCAAGATGAAGAGGTGGAAAGCTATTCTTGAGGAATACAATTATGAAATAAAATATCAACCGGGAAAGACAAACGTTGTGGCAGATGCACTGTCCAGAGTAAATACTACAAACGTTAACTCCCTGACGGGTACAGTGCATAGTCACGAGAGCTCCGCAGATCACTTGGTTCACAGTGTGGAGGCAGCAATAAATGCATTTAAGAACCAAATTTTTCTCTCCGTGGAAGAGGTACCGTCTTACCAATTCAAAATAGTGTTTGTAGGATATCATAGACATTAAATAGTAGAGACGGAATTTTGCCGCGAGAATCTGGTCAATATATTGAAGAGATATTTGAACCCATCAGTAAGAAATTGCATAAAAGCACCCAAGTTCATTATGGGAAAAATTCAAGAAATCTATCCTGACCATTTTCGCAACTACAAAACATGTTTTTCGCAGAATGTTGTGGAAGACATTACATCGGAAGAGGGCTCATCGGAACGCGCAAGAAAACAAGGTCCAAATTCTAGAGAAATACTATTTTCCTGGAATGTTAGGTAAAATAAAAAGGATAGTGAAGCTCTGAAGCTCAATTTGCAAACAAAATAAATATGACCGGCACCCAAACAAAACATGTTAAATCAAACTCCAATACCCTCCTACCCAGGACAGGTGATTCACGTAGACATCTTTTCTACCGATAAAAGACTTGTCTTAACTTCCGTAGACAAATTTTCAAAGTATGCACATGCACGTCGGAAGACGTACGGAAGCCTCTAAGAGAAATATTGTTCCTTTACAGCGTGCCGAAAACAGTCGTTATCGATAATGAACGATCCTTGAACTCTGCATCCACAATGTTCATGATGCAGGACGAAATCGGCATTGATGTCTTCACTTCTCCACCTTACAGAAGTGAGGGCAATGGGCAAGTAGAACGCCTCCACTCTAGCGGAATTGATGAGATGTATCAACGCCGAAGCAATCTGACGTGATTTCGAGGAACTTTTAGAGAAGACCGTGAATGAATACAACCATTCTGTTCATTCAACGGTAGGGAAAAGACCGGTCGACCTATTTTTTGGCAGAACCGTTGATTTTTCTCCATGGAGTTATAAGCGTACACGACATTCAAATATCGAGAGACTACAGGGAAAACAGACTAAGGACCTACAATACCATAACAAGGACGGAACCGAACCAAGAGAATATCTTCCAGGGCAGAGTATATTCGTGAAAGTAAACAAACGTTTAGGTATCAAGTTGACAGAAAGATACAGGGAAGAAGTGGTGAAGGAAGATCGCAACTCCACAGTAGTCACTCAGAGTGGACGGGTGGTCCACAAAAGTTATATTCGAAACTAACTAAATTTACCCATTACATTGCAGCTTTTTATTACTGTCCGTACTATGCAGATGGGAAGTTCAAATATTGGACTACTCCAACTCGAAACTGGTGGCAATGCACTCTGGATTGGCAGAAATGCAGACCGGTACATTCAAGATAGTCCATACCATAAATCAACAAAGTTACGAGAATGTTGTCAGGCAGTGTGAAGATAATATTATAAGGAATATATCCCATCATCCCTTAATTCCATACCTTTCCTTTACCATATCCCAGATAAAGTCCCATAGTGCAAGACTCAAACCTAAAATTAAATCTAAGCGCTCGCTAGATTTTATCGGCACGGCATGGAAATGGGTGGCAGGTAGCCCAGACCACCATGATTTCGAGATTATTCAGGAAAAAATGTCCGATGTGTTAACAAATAATAATTAACAAATTAACAATAGAAAAGATTAATGAGATCACCAATATGTCAAACGAAATAATAAAATTAATAAAAATCTGAACAAATTCAGGAAAATGAGAGAATAATTGAATTAAAATATAAATTCGAAATTCTTAAGGACGAAATTGCAAATATAGAACTTGCAATTAATTTGGCCAAAGTTAATGTCGTCAACTCATTTATCCTCTCATCTCTAGAAATAGAAGAATTAGATAACATTTTTGATAAAGAAGACATTCCATTTAAAAGTACAGACGAATTATTTAATTTTTCAAAAGTAAAAATTGCTACAGAAGGACAAAACATTATTTACATCATAAGTATTCCTACAACAGAACCAAAACCATGTAAACAAATTTTGATCAAACCCATTAAAAATAAGGATAGCATAACCAAAGTCGATGTTAACTATGTTTTGGATTGTAATAGTAAAATATTTGGAATAAGGAAATTGTGCCAGTCTTATAATAATCTAAATATCTGTAATATGGAAAATATTGTAGATATATCTGAGTCAGACTGTATCCCAAATCTCTTGAGGAGCCGGAATTCGAAATGCACCACCACCAACAACGAACACGTTGCTACGGTCGAGGAAATAGAAGAAGGAATTCTAATGCTTAATCAATGTGTTGGAGAAATAGAGGCGGACAACTCTACGCTATGGTTGAATGGGTCATACGTAATACACCACTACAATTCAACTATCAAAATCAATAATACAACCTATATGACGTCTCAAATTTCGGGAACTAAACCTTTGCCTGCCTTAGTCCAGCCGATGTAAATGAAATGAATGTGAACAACTCCCAACTGCTCTACAACTTGGAAATGAAGAACCGCATAAGTCTATCATTGAACATCATTTTAATTGCGATAGTCCTGACGCAAGTATTGTCTTTTGTGTTAAAACACCTAAAAATAAAGCATCATCAAAACTCTGCTAAAGAGCTACATTGCGAGAGTAGACTACAAAGCGAATCTACAACTCAACCAACCTTAGAAAACGAAGATCCACCAGCAGGCGACCAACATTCTGAATTGCGAAAACTCGCAAAGAATAAGAGCATTCACAGCCTTCCGTTTTTCTGATATCCATACGAGGACGTATGGACTTAAAGGGGGAGGAGTTAACAACAGTCAAGTTCATTCTCACACATTCTTCCATCCAACACGTGTGCACCAAACCCAGACATAGCGTCAGCAACATTACCTATGAACAGTGTCAACAATAACGGGAACTGCTTGCTCATAGAGTTCCCATGATATTCGACCCGGCATGTGCAACGGTGGCAGCACCGTATCATTAACAACAACTGCAGTCTAGACTAGAAGTTAAGTTAGCTTTAAGTTATAATTTGGTTTTGGCAATAAATAAAGAAGTCGTGGCAGTTAAAGGCCACGCAGCCTTTTTTAAAAATAAAATAAATATTAATGTTTTCATTAGATGAATTCTGAAGGACTTCGTTAGTTTTCTTCTTAGGGGATCAATCGGTTGGCAGGTTTCCAGTATGTGACTGAGATCCAGGTTGCTACACCATTTATCGCATATAGCGGGACCAGTTTTTTTAAGGATGTGTGAGAGAAGATACTGTACCCAAGACGTATTCAGGAGAATACGTGCATTTTTTACTTTGTCGACGTATGTTGGGTATGACGGTTTTGTCTGGAGTGGATTGATGCTGCTGTTTCGGTTACACGCACAACCTTAATTTTTAGTTGTTTTTGTTTGTTGGTTTTTGTTATTGGCTTTCTGGCCATCGCCGATATAAATCACAGTTTAAATCTCCGTTTATACTCACTGTGATTGGCCAATTCCAATCATAGTTTTCACTGTGATTGACAAATCACAGTTTTGCTGTGTTTCCGAATCCACTCCGGAACGGATCTGGGATCCGAAAGTGTTGCATTTCGATGTTTTAATCCTAATGGATTACAACCAAAAAAAATTATTGTTTTTTAAAAACTCCATAAAAGAGTGATTTTGGAAAGCTACTGTGAGTGAACCGCTAACAGCTATGACCCGAACTGAATTTGTATATGAAGTATGAGAGACACGCTGTTAGACGAGTATATTGGTATGCGACAGACATAAGAAAATCAATTTTTTTTCAAAACCAATGTACTCGACATACAGCTATTTCGTATTCCATCATACTTGTCTACAGACATGTACGCCCGCCCAGCAATCCGTATGAATCCGAAAAGAGTCTTTTCTGACACCTTTTCCGGAGGGTTCACGCTCTTCATGAGTCCACAACAATCATAATTGCTCCGAAAACCTTCAGAAAAGAGGGTCATAACATTCGAAAATGGTCCGTCAGAAAGAGCTTTTAGATAATGTCAGAAACGAGTCACACTTTGTAATGAAGCACACATTATAAAGTTTTTTGCTTTTGGTGTCTGCTTCGCTTTGTGCGACGAATTTCGTCATATCACAAAAACAATACACACTGTGTGTGGTACAGCTATGTTTTTTTTTTCGTTCAAAGCTCAAATAACAGCAAAACAAGTCTTTTGTACACACATAATTAAGCGAAATTTGTGAGTCATACTGCGTTCCGACTCAGTACAGTAACAAGCTAAATATTCCTTCGCTCCGAAAATGCTCTTTAGTACGACCCTTTTCTGACTCCTTTTTCGGAGCGCGTCTAGAATGGTATGCTGGGCGTTTAATTGCCGCTTTAGTTAGCAACGCATACAGACCCATATGTAAGTATTTTCGTTTTCAGTCAACATAATTTCTAAAATTTTTGCAGATTAGACAAATACAAAATTTAATCGCTAACCTCTTCGAACGTACCTCTTTCCCATGAATCGCTGTCTACGACTACGTCATCGTCATCATCTTCATCTATTTATGGGACACCACCGCAATCTCCCCAACAGCAACGACAAAGTACAGCACAACAACATCAACTGACACCACACATTGCTGTAGCAATTCCAGAGAATACATCGTTTTTGCAATTTAATTGCAATGGTCTCCGGAGCAAGATCAACGAGATAACCGACTTCATGAGTCGGCACAACGTAAGGGTCGCTGCGGTCCAGGAGACAAAGCTGAACGACACCTGTAGGCTCAACAGTTGTAATGGCTACAACTTGTTACGTAAGGACCGCACGAGTGGAGGTGGTGGGTTAGCGTTCGTGATACATCATTCTGTGCAGTATAGGTCTATCACGCCTGAGCTTGACTCTAGTGACCCGCACATTGAGTGTATGGGGGTAGCGGTCAAGTCTGGATCCGCCGAGATAGAAATATACAACGTATACATCCCGCCGGTTGCCAGCTGTGCCAGACGGTATCATCCAGAGATCAGTATGCTACTGCAGGGTGAAAACCGCATGGTGCTAGGAGACTTTAATGCACATCACGAGTCATGACATTCTCTTCTAGGTAATGACCAGAGGGGCACAGCGTTGGCGGAGCAGATCGACAACTCTACGTTTTGCACAGTGAATGAGGACGCACCTACTAGGATTATGGGTGACTGCAGCAGCTCGCCAGATTTAACCATCGTATCTGCAGGTCTGATAAATGGCGTAACCTGGCGACCCGTCATTTCATTGGGATCAGACCACCTCCCCATAATAATTTCAATCGACCGACCCTCCGACTTCATCATCTCTGAACAGCGAACCTTTCTCAATCAGAAGAAGGCGGATTGGGAAGGTTTCAGAGATTTCACCAATCGCCGCTTCATTGATCAACCCACACCAATCGACGTACGGGTAGCAGAGAAAACTTTCCGAGACATCGTCAACGCAGCAGCCGCTAGATTTATTCCTGCTTGTCAAATACCCGAGATAAGACCAAATTTCCCAGCAGAGGCAGCGGGACTCGCAGATGAGCGTGACGACATTCGTCGGTCTAGTCCTGGAGATCCCAGGATCAGGGAACTGAATCTGGAAATCAACAGACTGGTCGACGAATACAAGCGGAATAAGTGGCTAGATCACTTGAAGCAATGTAGCCTAGGCTCCGACATCAGCAAGCTGTGGTCGACGGTTAAGTCACTCTCAAATCCCAAGAGAGGTGATGATAGGATTGCAGTCACATTTGGTGAGACGACAGTGACTGATCCGAAGAGGTGCGCGTGTTATTTTAACCAGCAGTTCATAGAGCACCCAGAGAGTGACAAGGCGAAAAGGAGAGTCATGCGTCGAATACATGGACTCCGAGTCGAGGACACACCACCACAGTTTGCAACAAGCGAGGTTGCCCTCGTTATTCGTAATGCCAAGTCATCTAAGGCATTAGGACCCGACGGAATTTCTATGTTGATGTTGAAGCAATTGGGACAACAGGGAGTTGAGTACTTGACAAAAGCCCTCAACTTATCTTTGACCACTCTAGTAGTACCCGAAGTCTGGAAAATGGGCAGAGTGGTCCCGCTACTGAAGCCAGGCAAGGATGCCAACAAGGGGGAATCATACAGACCAATATCCCTCCTTTCGCCAGTAGCCAAGACACTTGAGGCGCTACTCCTACCCAGCCTCAATGGACATTTTCCAATTGCAGACCATCAACATGGGTTCCGTAAACAGCACAGTACGACGACTGCGCTGCATGCCATATCCACACATATATGCCGCGGGATGAACCAGAGCAAGCCGCATGATAGGACGGTCCTCGTGGCGCTAGACTTATCGAAAGCATTCGATACAGTCAACCATGCCATGCTCTTCGAGGACATTGCCAATACGTCGCTTCCGGTTAGCTTGAAACGTTGGATCGTTAATTATATGTGTGGTCGCCAGTCTTTTGTGGAATTCAGAAACAAAAAGTCCAAGCCCCGTAGAGTTAAACAGGGAGTTCCCCAAGGAGGGGTGATATCTCCGGCACTGTTTAATCTCTACCTTTCTGCAATTCCACATCCACCTGACGGCGTAAAAATCGTATCATACGCTGATGATTGTACGATTTTGGCATCAGGTCCTGAGGTTGAAAACATATGCGATAGGCTGAACGGTTATCTCATTGATCTCTCACGTTTTTTCACTGCGAGGAATATGAAAATATCCGCCTCAAAATCCTCGGCCACCCTTTTTACTGCATGGTCAGCGCAAATGAGAATGCCACTGAATGTGATAGTCGACGACACGCCAATTCCGACCGTGAACCACCCCAAGATACTGGGGGTCACATTCGACAGCAAATTCTCGTTCTCGGCGCATGCCACCGCTATCTGCGATAAGATGAGAAGTAGGAACAAGGTCCTCAAGTCCCTTGCCGGCAGCACTTGGGGAACAGATAAAGAAACCTTGTTGGCTACATATAAAGCAATAGGCCGGTCAGTGGCAAACTATGCAGCGCCTGCGTGGTCGCTGAATGTGAGCAATACGCAGTGGAAAAACATTCAGACCTGCCAAAACGCAGCCCTAAGAACAGCAACAGGCTGTCTCCTCATGTCCTCGATAGGGCACCTACATGAGGAAGCGAAGATCATACCTGTGCGGGACCACAACCACATGTTGTCGAAGCAGTTTTTACTTGGGTGCTACCGTGAGAGTCACCCCAACCGCTGTCTCACGGAGCTGCTTCCCCCGCCAAGGAATATGAAGAAGGATCTTCAAGATCTAGAGAGAGAGGTGCAGAGGTACAAAAGAGAACCTCTAGATCAACGGGCGTATCAGGCAGGTCTGAACGACATTCACAAAGATTCGGTCGCAGCAGCAATAAACGCTCTCCCTGTGAATGTTATTCTCGGAGACCACCCTCCTGCAGTGGCATTGGAGGAGGAAACTATGCCACGACGCACCAGAGTGATCCTGGCTCAGCTGAGATCAGGATGGTGTAGCCGCCTCAATTCTTATTGGGCAAGGATTGATGGCACAACGCCGAACACGTGCCCCGCATGTGGACAAGGGCCCCACACTACGCTACACCTGTTTGATTGCCCAGCTAAACCCACTCAGCTCGAACCAAGTTCACTCTGGACACACCCATCGGACGTGGCCAGATTCCTAAACTTATCCACGGGCAACCCAGATCCAGAAGACACCGATGAAAATTCAAATGACGAAACATAGCTGTTACAACAACAACAACAACAACGTAATTTGCAGCTTATATTTGGTCAACAAATTATAATGGATTGTTAGACCATGGCCACTAATACGTACTAGTGATTTTTTTTTGTTCGTAATCTTTGTTTCTATCATTCTTGCTACTGCCTCAATAGGGACACAGTCTGCTGGTGGATTTCCAATGACAAGCTAATTTTAATTGGCAATAGAAGATTACATTGGCTGGGGTCAGTAGTCTTGGTCAGTAGTACTAGAAAATCACTCCAGTTTCACTACATTTCCTGCAGGGATGTGCCAGAATTTCACTGCCATGGAATTTTCATTGCCTGTCGGAAGGCCGTTAGAAAAATGTGTGTGCATTGATAAAACGTTTTTATAATAATAAGTTCGGAACAACCCTTAATGGTGTAATATTAAGAATTTTCGAGCAATGACAAAATTTCAAATTATATTTTATCTCTTGTTTTTATAAAGTTCAAGGAGTACAGCCTGTACACATTGCACATGAAATGACTAGTAAAATTAAATGTTATTTTCTAATCTTATCATACATTTAAAAAAAAATCTCAACAAAGAGTTCCAGTCTGCCATTTTTTGTATTGGAGCATAAAATTAATTTTTTTTTTTATTGATTTTGAGTAATTTAATTGAAAAGGAATTCACAACTTCACATTTCAAAAATTTCTATTGGAAGAAAATCAGAAATGTGTACCACGAAAACTTCTCATATTCGGAATTTATTAAAATAAAAACTAATATTTTAAATTTGTATGTTCAATTTTTGGATCAAATCAAGAGATTGGATTTTGAACGTGAGGACATAAAGTTATTAATCATAATAACTCCAGAAAAGGTACTATCGAGTGAAGATTTATCAATTTTGCCCCTTTTTAAAAAATATTGTGATCTTTCATTTTATTGTTACACACTGGAATTTATTACTTTTCAGAGAAACGAATATTTCATTGGATTTAAATATTAATTATTTTTCGAAGACAATTTCTTGAATTAAAAATAGTTTAAATGAAGACTGTTTTGTGGACTGTTCAGTTATGCAGCTGCAGAACGTAAGTTTTCGTTACTTTCTTTAATAAAAACTAAGCTCAGAAGCTGAACCAAATACTATCAATAGCATTATGCTATGCAAGGAGGTTGCACATCCCCCACTACGTATGGTCAGCTAAAAGAGACATGAAGAATTAAAGTTACATTGCTATACAAACTAATTGTTTTTATATATTATATATTATTTATATAATAGTACCTATTTTAGTAATAGAAAAGACTGAATTCTTAATTTAATTTTTGTTTCGTCCAAAAACGAGTACATTAGAGTCAATTTTGATTTATTTTAAAAATTTGGTCGCCTACAAGGAGTTTTGGTCGGATATTTGGTAGGCAAAACATGTTTGTAGTGGCAACGCTGGCTGGACCAAAATCGATTGTCAACAACAACGTATTTACCAATCTCTAGAAGACGCCTAAGCTGTTTTCGTGAGAGTTTAAAAATTGTGTGTGTATGAAATGTTATTTTTTTGCATTGATTTTACCACATTCATAAATCCCTAAAACAAATGTTGGGTACCTTACGTTCATTGAATTGTAGTATCATTAATGTGTCTTCAAGCCAATGATTTTTGTTTTCAATATGGATATTGGATCATTCAGTTCAGAGGAACTTCATATACATATTATAAGAGAGCTAAAGAACATTGGGATAAAATGCCGAAAGGAAAAAATGTCAAAAGTGGTGGAAGTAAGTCCGAATATTATGAGTAATTATTACGTATAAATATTTATCATTTATTAGGTCAATACATGTAAAAGACGTATTTTTCGAACTCGTTTACATCTATTGGAATTATCGGATGTTATACTTACAAATGGCAATGTAGTTAAAATTCCGAAATTAGTTGCAGATGCTTGCAATCGCATATTGGAACATGTTGAAATAGAGGGTATATTTCGGAAAGCGGGATCATCAAGAAGGCAACAGGAAATAAGGGTGAGTGTGTTAAGCTAAACTGCAATTAGGGGGAGTGTCTCAATGTCTTTAATTTTGGTAAAGTTCTACGCGCATGTCTTCCAATCGACTCTTAGTTTGCCTTCATTTCGTGTAATCGGCGAAGGACTACCACAAATAGAATTATTCAGTCTCATTATGGTTGACATAGTCGTGTCGTAAAGTCGACGTGTTTTATAAAATAACATTACGGTTGGCAAAACGACAAAAATAGAGTTGAATTTTATGCCATTTTCGCCAACCGTAATACCATTTTGTAAAAACGACCAATTTACGACACGATTGCGCCAACCGTAATTATTCTGATTATTTTATTTATTACATATATAATTTACAAAAGATAGTACAAAAAAAGGACTGGCTGTTAGGGCCTTTGCCTTTAATATAACTTGTGACAGCTGTGGGATACGAACCCACGCCTTTTCGGACTGGAGAATATCTCTGTCAGATAGTCAATTATTACTTTGCTTTGTCTTTAATTTATTTTTATTTTCAGAGAGGCTTCCTTTACTTGCTATTCATCCTACAAGATAAATGATATATTTATATATAATCATGTTACAGATAATCCTAGAGTCCGGTATGCCTTTGAGTAAATCACACCATGTCATTGATGTCGCCAATGTTGTCAAATATTTTTTTCGAGAACTTCCAGAGCCACTAATACCGAACTCGATGCAGGATACGCTATTGCACGCTTTATTAATTGGCGAAAACCAAGATAAGGCAATTTTGTTAGCATGCTTACTCCTTCCAAACCTCACTATAAATACCTTGAGATTTTTTATGCAGTTTCTGCATACAGTTTCACTTAGTGAGGCTGCTAACAAAATGTCAACCGAAAACTTGGCAATCATTTTTACTCCAGGTCTTATGCCATATGCAAACATCAACAGCCATCGTTTCACGAATCACATTAAAGTTGTACAGCATTTAATTGATAATGCCAATGACATAGGCAAAATACCCAAAAGCATTGTTCATAAGTTGCGGATGAATGAAACTCCGTATTTATCAACTGAGGCCGTCGACCCACCGTCTTCAGCAAAATCGTTTCTTGCTTTAGACAGACTCGGGACAACTGGGAAGAAGACGAAAAAAAAAAGACGCAGCGGATCACTAACCCGTAAGACATTATTTCTTCGAGTATAAATCAGTCATAAATTTGTTCATTATTTTAGAAATGTTTATTGTATTTAAAAAAATTGTTGGTTCAACTATTGGCAGTTCCGAAGAATTAAATATTGGAGATGCCAACCCACAAAGCCCTGTGGTGACCATCGACGCTAGACATTTTAAATCGGATAATATTACAAAAACACCTGACGACGAATTAAACAAATCAAAATTCACTGAACCCTCAAGGGGTGCATTTAGTGCTAATAAAAAGTAAGTAAATATTTGGTATCAAATTGCTTTAGATTTAATTTACAATGAAATAGAATAAGGCAAATGTTTTAAATTAGGACATATTTTCTTAATTAACGCTAAAAGGTTTATTGGTTTATGTTATCGTCTACTAAATTCTTCAAAATATTTCCAGGCGAGAAATATTGGATTTGTTTTCTAATAATGGTGGTGGATTATTACCCAACACTCCCATAACTAAGTAAGTGAAAATTTAACTTATAATGGCATATCATAGTTAAACGACCAATTTATAAGACATACTCTCAAATTAAATGGAGTTCAAAAGACAGCAGAAAATAATTAAAGTAAAAGCATTTTAAACGACCTATTTATAAGACATACTATCAAATTAAATGGAGTTCAACAGACAGTAGAAAATAATTAAAGTTAAAGCATTTTTTTTAAACATCAGATATATTCTAAAACCATGAAAAAGAAATTGCTTCTGTCTGCAATGTATTGTCTAAATTTACAACAGGGGTGTTAGCGGCACCTTGCATTGGTTTGTTTATATTGACTTATAAATTTCTTTTGAAGTTAATATCAAATCATAGTTAATATCTTTAGTATGGAAGCATTTGTAATAAATAAGTTCTTGTTTGGAGTAATTTGTAGCCTCTTAGTGCGCGAAGTTTTAGTTCCTAAATACCTGATACTATTAGTCATGATTGAATGCCAGTTCGTGAGTATTCAAATAATAGTATGCACAACCCACTGATTTGAAATATTTTTCTTCATGGAATGTTAAATAACTGTGTACTCCTAGGTATTTAAACAAAGATTTTCTGGAATGGATATTAAAGTCGATTTGCAGTTTTCAATTTATACTTCAAATTATCTCTCCGATGGTTTCTGAAACATTATTTTTTGTTTTTTTCGTTGCAAAAGTAAACAAATTTTTCGGTGTCCCCATTTTGGAGCAAGCTACATAAAGTTGGCCATAGGAGAAACCTGGATTTTCTAATTTAATTCCCTCTACTTTTAACGTTTGCCCTTGTGTTTTATTAATTGTGATTGCGAAAGCCAGGAGGCATTCCTGCAGAATCCAATGAATTGAGAAAGTACATATGATATTAAACAGGCATTAAGTTCGTTGGCTGGTGTTGATCGCGGAATAACCGGCAATTTTCGACAAATCTCCAGCTAGTACCAATAGTGCACCTCCCATTAGCCGTACACTTCCTCTGAAGTCTGGAAGGCTACGTTGCAGCGCTTCGAGTGACTTCTTATGTGTCATAGTGCACCAGTCCCATATTATGATTTCGACTCTTTTTAGTACAGTGATCATGCCAGAAGACTTACTAATATTACTGGTGGGAGTTTCAGACTGAATGATATTGATAGGAAGTTTAGCAATGTAGATGCCATCCACGATAAAACAAGGGCTAGTGCTATCTCATTCCTATTACGAACATCGGCGAGTAGACATGTTTTACCCGTGCCGCATAAAGGAAAATAATACCTCCATCGCCTTTGGCAAACAGACGACATTACTGTATTATATGCATGCAGTTGTTTCGAAGATATTTTTTTGAGATTCAACAAAACACCGTAACTGATTCACGTCATACTATTTTTCTCGTAAAAGATCTCTGTCGAGTTCATCATCACTGTCGCGGATTGGTGAAGATAAACGAAGTTGCCAGAGTAGTTTGTTGTTGATGGATATGCATCTGTCCTCGAACAGAGTAAGTGATTGTTTGATAACGTCAGTAGGAGATAGCATTTGTTCCCGTCGAATCTTCACTCAAGGTGTCTTTGTTTTTCCCATAGCTTTTGTAATGTGGTTTCGCATTTGACAGGAAGAGCTTGTTAGTGATGCTTCTGTTAATGATTTATCCCAATGGTTGTCATTCTCAAGCAAGCCAAGCTTAAAACACGTCTCTCGATATGTTTGTCATACTTCGCCTTTAATAGTTCTCTAATTTTCTCTACAATATAGGTAAATATCAAATTGGGTTCAAGAATTATAGTAGTTTTGCTAAAAAAATTTCGTTGTTTTTTACAGGGTTGTAAACCACATGTTATTTTACTGTGCACTGTTATTGTGATATTACATGATACGATTTTTTAATTCCTATTGAAAGAGTGGTCAAAAATACCTTTTAAATCTTGAATTATTTTTAATTGTCAAATAAATACACATCAAACAAATAGTAACTTTATATTGTAGTTGGATCTGCCATTTGGTTGAAATTATTTGGTGAAAGAATTTTATTAAAATGAGTTCATTTGCTTATAAATTTTGTTGTAAAACATCGAAATGCAGTACTTTCGGATCTCAGATCCGTTCCGGAGTGGATTCGAAATTTATATTCTACTTTGGATTTGGATGCAAAAATATGCTCATGTGCAGACCGAAAATTTCAAAAGAAAACGATAAAAAGGAACATGCAGTGAGTGCTAAAAGTGATATAGAGTTTGTTCTGAAAGATGAAAGAAAGATTGCTTTCTTTAAAGAAATTTTTAGTGTTAATCGGTGAATCGAAGATGATACAAAGTGAACGAAATTTTAGAGATTGAAGAAGTGTCGAGTATTGATAGTACAAGTGATGCCTGCAGTCGCCGTAAAAGAAGTTTATGACACACACAGATGTGAGTGAGTCAATGCGGCGTGCGTAAAAGTTTTAAGTCGCAGTGGTCAAACAGAAGAATTTAGGACGAACTGTCATCTTCTTCCATGTACTCCATAACAATCCAAGAAGTTGACTAAATATAAATTTCACCGAGTTGTCGGAACAGGAGGGAGATAGTAGTTCTTCTAACGGAATAAATGCTGTGATTGAAACTTTTTACTACAGCGATGAATACAGCCCATTTGCCAGGAAAAAAGAATTATAAATCTATTAAGGTATAGATAGTACCATAAACTGTACTCAATGTTGTTACCTATGTCAACCAATTGAGAGGTGTGGAATTGTTATCAAAACGTATTTGTAAATAACCCAATGTAGGCGATTACTTTAATGAATTACTTTTATTGTAATTTATGATATGCGTTGTTAATTACAAGATACAAATTAATATGTCAGGATTGAACGTGTTCTCAAGACGGCGTCGTTTGCTCAACTGTCGAATTCAAAGATGCATCGTTGCTTATAGTCATCATGGCTGTGTTATTAGGTATCGACTACTTTTTCACTTGACACCTACATTTATTTATACAGGTTAATGGAAATAGCAGAAACGATTCAATAGCAGAAACGGTTATTGCTGTTGAATTTGAAGAAACCGTTCGCGGAATTTAAAAATGTGAACCCATACGTTGTGGTTGGTTTTTCAAAATGTGCCTCTCTCAGACCAAAATAGTGTGTACTAGGAGGAAGTAACGGCACACATTCAATGTGTGTATACGTTATACACCAGAATGTGAAATTTTATTCAAGAAGGATCTCGATAAACTAATGTTAAATGACTACCATACCTGGCTAAATTTGGGCATATATAGCAACCCATCAACGGCATGTTACATGGCAGAATGAGAGGAATGTCCTGGTTTTGAGCAAATTAGAGTAAAGTTGCAAAATTATTTCGACAAACATGGTATTGAAACAATTCAACATTATATGTGGACATCTACAGACAGATCTGACTTAGTGACAAAAGTAGACATTACTTACGAATTTATTGTCAATTTTGTAGACAAATTACCAAAACTTCTCAGACATTCCTTCATTACAAAAGAACAAAATAGTTACTTTAATTATGTAAAACAAAACTTAAACATGGATGAATTTTTAGTATTGTTGGATTTTTCAGAAAACTATACCTTCATAATTCACGACGAGGTACACTCGTATTACTGGACAAACGCACAAGCTATTTGGTGTTTACTTCAGGACAGAAACGCAACTTAAATTTATGAGCTTCGTTATAATTAGTGAGATTTTGAAACACAATTCAATTGCTGGAAAAGTTATTTTTGGAAAAGTTTATAAGTTGTATAACAAAGCACATCGAAAAGCCCCGAAAAATGGCTGGATCAGCCGCTACAAAAATAAATCAAATTTCTATTACCTAACATACCATGAAAACAATTTCAACATCAAAGTGGAGTGAAACATTTTTTGTACAGCACATGAGAAGAATGTGTGCGATGGAATTGGAGGTACTTTTAAACGTTTAGTGACACGGGCAAATATACAAATCCCGGACTGTCCAATATCAACATCTATATCTATGCTGAACTGGTCAAAAGACAATATAAAGAATATGCATTTTATATATGCTTCCCAAAGCGAATATTTCGCTAAAGAAGAGTTCCAGTTACAATTGTGTCCGAAATTGAAACCAATACCAAAAACGCAGTCCATACATCATGTACATCCCTTCGACATTGGCAGAGTACTTACAAAGTATTTTTCACAATCTGATGCATTTTATACGTATGACATACGAAAATGAATTCTAAATGTAACTATAAATGAATAAATCTTAATTTTTGCGCACTAAAATTAGATATTATTTTTAGCAAAATGTTGGGGTAACTTTGACACAACTTGTAGTAGGCTGTAGTCAGTTGTATTTTCTTCTGTAAAATAAAATTGTACAAATAAACATTTGTGTCCGTATTCAGAAAAACGTATAACAACTTTACAAACCATTGATAAGAAAAATGTGTGAAAGTTGTTTTTGGTTGTGTATTGTCACACTTTTTTCTTATTACAGGTTTATAAAGCTCTTATAAGTTTTTCTGAATACGTGGGTGAAAAAAAAATATAACTCTGCCAATAAATAAATTGGAAAAATATTTACCGTTTTTGTAACCAGAATCAACACGTAAAAATTTATTATTGTCTTTTTTAAAAAAAAGCACAACACAAATTGAAACTGAACTGTAAAATTTGGACTTGACGAGTTGCTGTATTCTGTCTTAAACATTTTCGATAGTAAGGGGCTATATGGGACGATCATCTGTTGTCGATGTCACAGTTCTCATTTCTGACTTCTAAGACGTGTTTTTGTTGTCCATCTTCACCCGTTTGTGTTTCCCTAATAATTTGCTGGGATAATTCTGCTTTCATTTTCCTTCCTTCATATACGGTGAAGTGGTCTTCATCGCACCACATGGTCCATCTATAACGCTCGTTTTTTTTTTATTTTTGGACCAAAAACAGTACATTTCACTGAAATTTAAAAAAAAAAAACAGTAAATCGATTTGGAAATGCAGTGCTTTTTGCAGTATATTTTGTTTCTACACATATAAAAATTAATTTGTGTTTGTTTGTATGTTTGTACCCAATAGCTGACGAAACCACCTGACCGATTTTCCTGAAATTTTCACAGGATGTTACTGTCAGTCTGCAAGAAATTATAGGCTATATTTTTTTGGATTTCTCAAGCGGGCGTGGCACCTCTCACACAACCCAGAACTAAAAATCTCTCGAGACCTATTTGAGTTATATTGGTGTGCATAACAGTGCCATGAACAGAAAAAGACCTCACTTAAAAAAGAGGGCGTGATGGCGTCACGCACCCTTTTAGAAAAAGTTGTTTGTGTTTGTGTCAAAAGTATAGTTTGTGTTAAGGGGCGTGTCTCCTCCCATACAAACAAAAATTACCTTATCTCGGTCCCTATTAGAGTTATATTGTCCTAATTTGGTGTACATACCACTGCCGGGAACGGACTACAAAAACATTTCTATATCTCGGGAACCAATCAAACCATTTACTCCAAATTTTGATCATCTACTTACATATATAATAATATAAGTAAGTAGGATAGTTTGTATTGATATTTTGTAATTACAAGAAAATGGAGGGGATTACGTCCCTTATGAATAATTAAAAATCCGGATATCTCGAGATATAGTTAGAAAATATATTAAACTAAAACATTTCAGGGTAATTGTTGGGATACCACAGCGATGGTTTGAATGTATAGCCGTGTGTACATTGGAGGAATAAAAGAGGTACTCTAACTAAAAGGCGATTAAAAGAAAATGGTTAATACTCAATTTCAGTCCGATCCTCTACTTCATAGTGATTAGTGCTTTTCTAAAAGTGAAAAACTACTTCAGTGTAAAAAAGAATATAAATAAAAGGAGTCCTATATTTTGAAGTTCTTTTTGGGCGCTGAAGAGAAAATTCATTTTTCATTTTTATTCATCTTTACTTGTAATTTAAAGCCTTACGGCCAATTTAAGATAAATTACAAAATGCATTGATAAAACAGCAATTCGCACCTACTCAACAGAAAATTGTGAATAATTAATTTTTCGACTCGGATACCAGACATTAAAGTGATAAATGTACATTTAAAAGTGTAACAAACTTTCCATACAAAAAAAAGTAAAAGTAATTTGCAGATTTAAAAAGTGAATATCATAGCTCAGTGTTAAATACTTTTATTTACCAGAAAAAACAAAACATACAAAACAAAAGAGCAAGTGAAACTGCTGAAGAACGCGAAGCATGCTTACGGACCAGCCGAACTCAAGCATTAACCTCTAGAGCCGCTGAAACGGCAATGCCATAGACGTCTTTCAAGTAACCGATTTCGGACAATTACTTCAAGAGCTGAAGAGTCGTAAGATCAACGCAAAGCACGTCTGGAAAGTCAACTATCTCGAACAATTACATCAAGAGCTATCGAGACACCTGATCAACGTGATGTCCGGCTACACAGTCAGAGATCTCCAACCACAATAAATACAGCTTCTGCTGTAACTTTCGAACAACGCCATGTTCGTCGTGGTTTAAACCGCACTCAAACCGCACAAATATTCGAAATGCTCCGTCATCCTATTACCGTATTGGATTTAATTACTGAACAGAAGTTGGTTACAGTGGAGAATCATTATTTGCTATTGGGCCAATGAATAACATTTGTCAATACTGTAATGCTCTAAAGTACAAGGGGGAATCACCTGGAATGTGCTGCGCAAATGGCAAAGTTGTTTTGGCCCAACTATTTTCACCACCAGAACCTCTCCTATCATTGAGTCTACAACATCTCCACGACTAAAAAAATATTATTTAGCAAACAAATTTATAGGAAAAAATATAGATCGAAACATTTTTTAAGTAAAATACAAACATATAATTGATGTTTTCGGATACCAAACAACGAGTTGTAGCCTATTTGCAAATTATGTTTCATGAAAATAAGCTAAAGATGATCCGCTATTTTATTCAGATGACCACTTCATTCTGATTCATGCTGATAAAACACCAGCTGGACAACACCGAGAGCGCTTTAACGCACCTACAATTAATGACGTTGCAAACCTGATGGTTGGCGATTCGCCGTCGTGATGAGGGAACAAAAAGGATATCTGAAACACGTCGCTCATACCATGCTCTCCAGTATCCAATTATTTTCCCTTATGGAGAAGATGGAATCTACTGGCGAATTGATAAATTGCATATTTCCTAACATTGAACATAATATTAAAAATAAACAATGGTTATGTGAGCGGGACTTACTACAGCAAAAAACACTGACGTTAATTCTATTAACAGTGTCAGTTTAAAAAGAATCGATCGAACTTCAAAAATATACAAATCAGTTGATTACGTAACAAAAGATGCCGTGAATTATCCTGTTGAATTTTAAAATTCACTTGATCTTCCAAATTTTAGGGGTCGCGCCACTCCCTCGAAATTTGGAAATTATCGTTATTTTGGCGTTGATTTTAGAAAAGTCCTAAAAATTAACGACTTAACTTATTCGAAATTTAAAAGTTTGAGCTTGTTCTGTGCCCAAACAAAAGTATTTGAGGCAAATATGAGGATAATCGACTAATATTTGTAGCTTTGGTGGCGATTTCATTGTTCAGTAAATTTTCTGAAGAAGTGACGATTTGACTTATTTTACTTTTTGAAATTTTTAAACAATGAGAAAATTTTTTTTAAATTTTTTCATGCCCTTATTTCATTGTTTACGCTATTGCAAACATTTATTGACATAAAACTTTTTAGGATTTTTCTAAAATCAACGCCAAAATAGCGATAATTTCCAAATTTCGAGGGAGTGGCGCGACCCCTAAAATTTTTTTCTTTATTTTTCCCCTCATTAGGACCCCAGACTACATCTCTTTCCGAGGTTAACTTTTTTTTTTTGAATTTCACTCCACCTTAATATACAACCACCTACGCTTTGCAATGGAACTCGGCTAACAGTAAAAACAATGTTCAACGTCGGATACCGACTGACTTACCGTTTGAATTTAATCGGCTGCAATTTCCTGTTCGCCTAGCAATGACAGTAAATAAAGCCCAAGGTTGGAAAACCAAGTAATTTATATATTTTGCTCCCAATGGAAAATGCGAAAATATTGTTTATAGCAGAACACTTCAATAATTTATTCAAATAAACATTGCTGTAAAAATGAATCCGTAAATTTATTTTTAGTTCATAAAAATGATATTATTTGTGTCCTTTATTTTTTACAAGTGTAGTCTAAGGCGTTACAACGTTCGCCGGGTTCAGCTAGTTCAATATATAAAAAAAATAATATTCATTTCCATCAGAATCAGCTTCTGTGGTTGTTTTGTATTTGTCGTTTGAAACTATTTGACGAAAAAATTCCGGCTCCGTTTCGAGTTACGTGTCAACGTATTTGTACTTCAAATTACATTTGACGGTCAGAATCGCCTTCAATGTTTGCACATCTTATCGGGTTTTGTCTGTTTTGTTGACTTCAGTAAACATTCGTTTCACTGTCTATCTATCTATCTATTCTCTGGTTCAACACCGCAATTGAAACTCCTGGAACTTTCGCGATTTTTAATACTATCATATTTACAACATTGAATTAATCCAACGTCTTTTATTATTTTGTATCTGAAAGTTGAGACCTTTACCCTCATATATGTATTAACATACGGCTACTACAGTGCTATATTTTTTGATTCATTGCAGGAGGAATAAAAAACACAAGCCGAGATTAAGTGATTTTAAAGGAGTAAACCCATTAGCATCATCTATGGAACGACGATGGAGTATTGTGGGCTCTGGCTGGTCGAAAAATAAAAACAAACATGAAAAAAATTCACATTTTCGAAGTGAGGATTGCATTTTCAACTGTGAAATTAGTAACCCAACAAATAATTGCTTAAATCGGAGGGAAATAAAATGTGCAACAACCCATGTAGAACAGCAAAATGAACAAAATATAGTCGATGGAGAAAGTCCTACAACAGAAAGCATTGACAAATCCGAACAGCAGCAAGATGAACAAATTAAACAAGATTCTGTAGTGGTAAAACATATATCACAGAGGTTTAAAAGTCAAAATAGTCCCCACCGAACGGTTCTGAATTTTCTTGATTTAAAGGAAAGTAGTTTCAACATTTTAAATAGTTTAAAGGGTAAACAAAGGGTAAATAAAGGAATTTTAAAAGAAACAGCATCTTTATCCTTACATGGAACCGAAGAATTTACCCGTGATCGAAATTTACGATGTAGATCGTATCAACCACATATGCGTTCACCTAGTGCTAGAAAAACAGGAAGCATACGTCGACGTTCACAAGATAGAATTGGTTTGAGGCATACCCAACATAAAACCGCATTAAATGAAAAAAAAACACGTTTCAAATCACCTTCTACAGAATATTTGAATCGACCTCACCAAACAATTTTTTCTAATTGTACACCTATGATACAAAATAAAGTTGAGACAAGCATCAAAATAAACTTCTCCAATGTAGAATGGATGTCCGGTGACGATGAGTGCGAAGCGGCAACTATTAAACATGTTGATCATGTCATGACACCAATAAACCACAGAACTAAAGTATGCATTACAAATAAGATGTCATCGCCTGAGACATTGCCCCGAAGTGTTGTTTTAATCCACGGTCTAAAAGCAGCTTCTACAACTAAAATACCCTTCGTGAATAGAGTTTCTATGCCTGAAAACGCGGACGATGACGTGTGCGGTCGTGCTTCCATTTCTCGGTTGAGGACTCTTAATGCTGGAATGGTTATGGCGAAAGCTAAACTTTTTGATAGATTGGGAGGCTGGAACAATGAAGGCCCTTGCGAAATTAAGGTCTGGAACGAGCTTCCAACAAACCTTAATTCCTCTGATTCTTTGAACACATACTGTCAAATTTCAAATGCAGTATTATCGGAGAACACAACCGCTATCGAGATACATGACATGTTCAGCGCACGTCAACAATCGTTGAAAAACATGCCGGCCATTAAAAAAGACCAAAGCAAAAGTTCTGTTTTCGCAAAACGTCGACAACATATTGCTGGTGGCGGTAAAACATAAAACCATTTTTAACGATAAATTGGCGAAAGCAGAATGATACAAAAACATAAATGATTAAATTAAACAGGTTCACCTAAAAGCTTCCACAATGTATACAACTTTGTGAAATGATTACGTTGTGTATGCCCAATCGAATAAAAAAAATTGTTTTGCACGTTCTTATACAATGGATGGAACTCTTAAAGTTAAAACAGCACTCGTAAACTAATAATCGGTCAGAATGCCGTATGAATCATGACAAAGCATTGGAAACCTAAAATGGATTGTAAAAAAAAAATATTTTTTAAATTAAAATTAAACGTATACATACGTATACATATACGTTTATAATTTATATTCCTATATCTATTGTTAAGAATTTACGGCATTTATTAGAGCCATCAAACGTTGCAACTATTAAGGGTTTCTTTTTTAATTTTGTCGTATGTTAGAAAGAAAAATTTAAATAAAACAGAGAGACGTATGTAACCGAAAAGCTTTTATCCTGTCAAAAATCTTTTCACTACCTTAAATAACAGATGAAATTATTTTCGCTAAGGCACCTAGCAATTCATTTATTTATTTATTTATTTAAATTCACCATAATACAAAAGCCAAACGGCCAAAATAATGTATTACATAGTAATAATATAAATCCGAAGCTTCAATCATATCCAAATTTACAAAGTAAATACTTATAGTTTAAATTTATATAACAAACTGGCTAATGAATTGGCTCCCCATTCATAATATTTACACATACTGATGAGTATGAGACTACGAATATTCAGAATAAGAACATTAAGTCCAAAATAATTAGCAACAAATAGATATATGAATGGTATAAGAAACAAGTTTAAGTAAAAGTAAACGCTTCAATCTAGTTATTGAAGTGTTCCAGTATTTTCCGACGAAATACGTTGTTAGAATATGAGAAAACACGCAACGAGAAAGGCAATATATTCCAGCACCGAGCAACTCTTACCAAAAATGATCTCATATACATGGAGTTCCTTATTCTCGGGATAAACACTTGAGGATTTCTAGTAGATCTAATGAACATAAAGTTCTTATACAAGGATTGAGGTGTTCCACTTTTGATAATTTTATGAAACAGGTGGAGCAAACGGAAGTTTACAAAATTCTTTAAAAGAACAGCCCAAAAATTGTCTTACATACCCCGATATATGATCACGTCGAGAAGCACTGTATACAAATCGCACAATTGTATTCACTGTGCGTTTAATTACAGAGATATTCCGCTCAATAGTACCCGAAAAAACTTCAAGTCCATATAACACGTGAAGCATAAGAAGACCATGGTACGCCTAACAACAATAGGCAAGTAAATGTTGGATGAGTAAATTTTTCTCAATGCACTCAATACCGTACAACAAACAACGTCAATATGTGATTTAAAAGTAAGTCTAGAACATAGGTGTCCACCAGTGGCACAATTGTGCTCACACAATTCACACGTATTGTTACTCTCTTAGTTTCAGTCGTTGAGTTGCCATCAAAAGAGTCGGATGCACAGAGAAAGAAATGACAGAGCAATTGTACAACAAAATGTTTGTGCTTGAAAACGCTTTTGGTGGCTTTCAATGCCTAATATGTTATGCCACATTTCAAGGGAAAAAGTTATTTCCATTGAAACGCCATTATAAATCATCGCATCATGATTTGCAAACATTTTATTCCAATTGTGTTTTTCAATTATCCGCATCATGTTTGAATACTGTAGATACACATTTCTTTCGGTGCGCCTGATTGCGGTCGCTCTCTCTCACACAAATACAACCTCATATTATTTTGGACAGCTATGGTCTAGAATCAAGAGTTACACCCAAGCATTTCAGCCTATCTACAAACTCTATACGTTCATTACCCAAAAATATATCCAAATCGAAAATAAAATGATCCGATGATCCAAACATAATTGCCTTTGACTTAGACGAATTAATAACGAGAGAATTATCCGAAGTCCAATGCAATACCTGCTCAAGAGTCCTGTTAATGTTACTCTCCAAGACCTCAGAAAAGCCCCGGCTCCCCCTAAAAAGTAGGAATAGATCATCAGCATAAAAGAAAGATCTGCATTCACAAGAACGCAGATAACGACTCAGATCATTGGCGTAAAGGATAAACAGAAGGGGTCCCAACACAGACCCCTGAGGTACTCCACAATTAAGAGAAAGCAAAGACGATGACATTCCATTCACCGAAACAAAATGATTTCTCCCGCTCAAATAAGAAAAAAACAGATTGCAGGCTGATCGCGAAAAGTTAAACTGACTTCTAAGTTTTAATATCATTTGATTATGATCAACAGAATTAAAAGCTTTGGAAAGATCAAGCGAAATAAGCGTAGATAATTTGTTTCTATTAATAGTCTCTCTAACAGCATCAACCATCTTCAAAAGTAACGAGGTCGTACCATACCCTTGACGAAATGCATATTGATTCTCGCTCAAAACTACAGTTTTAGAATCAAGAATCTGGTCCTTAAGTAAGTGCTCCATGACTTTAGATAATGCAGGAAGTATTGAGATGGGCCTGTAATCATCCGGTCCATGTACCACTCGCGATTTGGGAATCGGCACGACACGTGCAGTCTTCCAAGCAGAAGGAAACACCGAAGTTGTTAGGACAGAATTAAAAACATCCAATATGATATTGGATATGTAAGGAAAGACAAGCTTTATAAAGTACACTGGTATATTGTCAACACCAACCGATTTCGATTTAACCTTACATAGAGCTACACACAATTCAGACTCATCGACACAACGAAAAGAGAACGCATTTACAGGATCTAAATAATCATCCAATTCAACCTCACCATTAGGAGAAGAATTGCCTGCAAAGAAATTATTCAAGCCTTCAACATCAATATCAACATTAGCATCATCATCAGCAACACAGCCAGACGCTTTCAGTACTTTCCACAGGCCACCAGAAACCAATCCATTAAAGAGCCTAGCAAAATGTTTTCTCTTATTTTTACGAAGCCTACAGTAGGTCCTCCAATTCTCAGGTGTCCGATTACGTCGAAATGCAGAAAACGCCATGTCCCTTAGTGACCTAGCATAGACAATGTCGGTCGAGTCCATCCAAAAATTAGAATCATTCCGAGCACTTCTTCTAACAATTGGAACAAAGCTGAATAAATTATCAAAGAGAGAACAAAGAAAATCACTTTTACTATCTACATCGAATGTATCGAAGAACAATGAAAAATCCCACTGGTGTAAATATAAGAGGAGTGCATCCCAGTCAATATTATTGTAGTCCCGAAACTCGACAAATTCCTCAACCCGTTCAACATCCAAAGAAAAAAATTAAAAAATAAAAGCATGATCAGACAGGGCTGGGGATTGAACCTGATCAGAATACTCTAAAATTTCTGGCGAACTTACCAGAAAGTAATCAAGTAGAGATGTAGAGTTTCTGCTAACATCATAATGAGTGGGCCTTGAGTTATGAGAAACAAAAAGGCTATAACGCAAGCAAAGAGACCTCATGGCGTCAGACTTCATGGGATCGAATAAGTTATAATTAAAGTCGCCAACCACTATGATGTTGGAATAACTTAGGAAAATATCGCGATGGGTGTCCTCAAATGCATCCAAATTACCATGTGGAAGATAAACAGCACCAAGCAAACATCTGGAGTTGTCTCTAAAGATCAACTCAATAAATAAAGACTCACACGAGGTAGCATCTGAAAATGTAAAAATGGTTCTGAACTTAAGTTTCCTAGAAACATAGATGCATACACCTCCAGCTCTAGAGCAGCGATCATTCCTAACAAGTCCGTATCCCGGAATAGCGACAGCATTGTCAGAAACAGAGTTATTCAACCAAGATTCAGAGACTGCAAACACATCAAGAACATTATCTCTCATAATTACTTTAATCTCATCAAGCTTTGGGACAATGCTCCTGCAGTTCCAGTGAGCTACTTTTAATTTATCCCCAAAAGGCTGTAAAACCGATTTCATATAGGCATTGCCACTAATCATAGGACCTAAATTATCGTTAAGAGACATGGAATTGAGAAAAGTGTACTACGGTGGGGAACCAAAAGCCATATAACAATCTGTAAAAATGAAGAAAAATTAGCATTATACAATTTATAAAATTTAGTTCAAAAATTCATAAATAACTATATCAGCTGGCCAAGCCAATAAATGAGATAAAAAAAAGAGCCACAATAAATATATATAGCATCATCAAACTAAAAGAGAAAGGTCTCAATTTAGTTCGAGGATGACATGAAATGTATGTACAAGTATTAATACTAATACTACCTTACTGTATTGAAAATAATAAGAACAACCAAAATACAATATACAATAACATCAGAGAAATATCCACGTCAAGGAAAAGCTACGCCTCCATTGATCATTTTCATGCATTCCACCATATCATACTTTACTTCACGTCCATCAGGCAAAGTCAGAAAGGCAATCGGCTTATCGGAATTTTGTACCTTAAATTTTCCAATCTTCTTGTCCTTCCGCAATTTCATGCACAACGAATTAAGCTTCCCAGCCGCAGGAGAAAAATGGTCATTTAAAAAAAACTCTATTCTCCAATACACCAGCAGCTGTATCAGAAATGATGTTAGAAAGTACAAGCGGTTTCGTCTTCATGGTCTTAAAGTACCCATCAAAAATAGCATCGCGCAACATCACAGAGTTAAATTTAACCAAAACAGCATTTCCTTTGTTAATATAACAAACATAATATAACATCCTGATTAGTAACTGTTACATCGTAATGTGCACCAAGACCAATTATGACATCCGAAATATTCATTAAACCATTGGGAAGCCCCTTCATGACAACATCTGCTCTGTTAAGTTTTCTATAAAGTGCAGTGTTCTGAGCTTCCAACGACGATATTTTTTCATTAGTAGCAGACTCAACATGATTTATAAGTCTACTGCAGGCCAATATGTCAGTTTCCATTCCTTTAACATAGGATGCAATCTCCTCCTTAAAAGAAGCCACCATCTCGGTAATCATCTGTTTCACGGATGAGCGTTCTTCACTACTCAAAAGATAGGGAACTGTGTTCCTTCAACGCAGCAACATCAGCATCACCAACAGCAACACAAGCAATATGATACCAAAGGTTGCACATTCTGCACAAGATACCGCCAGTGGTTTTGGTAACATTAATATGGCAAACATTACATTGATATTTTTTGGCTCCAGGCATAGTGAATTATTGATATTAAAGCAATAAAAAAACACAATATGGCGACGCACTGGAATTCAGCAATGCAAAATATATAGATATTTGCAAAAACCACCAACAGCAGCAGCAACAGGTAAAACATAATACAATAAAACAGCAGAATGTACACAATCGGTGATATTTTCTTTTGATCCAGATAAACAATTTCTCAGTTTCCAATAATTTAATACTTGACAATTTAAGAACAACTTAATTGTGTGTAAAAAAAGAAAAGAATGACCAGCTTCTACTCAGGCATAGTGTTAATAGTGTTATTACCTCGTATTTTTGGTTTTACAGTGTCAAGTGACTTATACATACATTTCATAATTCGTATTATCTGACGGAGAAAGGAAAATACCAAAGGAAAAAAAATAAACAGTTGTAAGTATAATATTGGTATTCCTTATTCGTTGTAATTTTCTACATCCTCCGCCCCTGCAGCTGATATTTCCAAAGGATTTAAAGCTTTAATAGGTGTGTTTAGAATTTTTTGATCTTGAAGGCTTACTTATATCCCGAGCTCGTACCCTGCCATCTCTTTCATGGTATGTGACCAACAGCTAAATGCCAAAACAACCTCTGTTTGTTGTCTTCGTTCAGTAAAACAACATCAACCCACTTTAAACGACAAATTACTTCCCGAACAAAAACGTTATCGACAAATATCAAAGTCCTCATACAACTCAGAAATGTTGCGTGCTTGTCAGGCACTTATTTTATTCTCCAAAACAAACTACTCACTTAAATAAAATAGAATCTGAAAATACGCCTAGTACATGCCACTGGGAGCATATCTTCAACATAAAGTGTATTTTTATTTTAACTGGCGGCCATTTTGTCAGCTGGCAAGTGATTAATATTTAGTTTGGTTTGCCATTTCATCATGAACAGGTTGACAAAAGAACAACGCTTGCAAATCGTGCAAATTTATTTCGAAAGTAATGGTTCAGTTCGCGAAGTTCACCGCAAGCTCCGTCCGAATGAATCGATTCGCCACCGTGCACAGCAATTGGAGCTTTGTCCATCAACTTTATGGAAGATTTTGCGCAAAGATCTTGGCTTGCGAGCTTACAAGATCCAGCTTGTGCAAGAATTAAAGCCGCGAGACCATGCAATGCGTCGTGATTTTGGTGTATGGGCCGAAAATGAGATTCATCTCGATGCTGATTTTCATCAGTTCAGTGAAATTGGACCTGTAGAATTGGCTTTATTAGATCCAGCCGCGGCGGCCACATGCCCGAAATCATATTTAAACATTAATGGCATAAAATTATCCTTCCAATAAAGCCAAATTGATGGACATTAAAACGATTTTCTTGTGTTTTATTTCAATTCGAAGTTCTATACCTCAATAAAAAACACCCTTTACATCGATTGCCCCAGAGAAATAATCAATAAACAATACACATTTATAGAAATACACTACAGACTAATAAAGATTCAAAAATAAATATAAAATGTAACAGACGCCAACGTTTGTGATAACGCATTGGAACACCATGCAGTATTAGATTATCGATTTCCATTCGATTGAATGTGTGTGATAGTGAATGTGCTGATAGTGAAGTGTTTGATCGTCGATTTACAATTGAATGTATACGCGAGTACAGCTCAGGCCGCTGATAGTGACACAATTAAAGAGCCACAATCTTTTCGCGTATAAATACAAAAGGAAACGGAAGAAGACACATGTTCAATTCTGAACATTCTGCGAAGGGCCGGCAAATTGAACGGCGTTTTTTTGTAGCATAATTATCTAAACACAATATATTCTGCGTTCCTTGGCAGCCTTGAGTCCGGCATCCTCCTCTTCCTGTTGTTGTAAGTGTAACGTACGTTACATAGAACCCGTTCTCATTCCTGTTGTCTTTGCGGGTGTTTTTTTTTTCTTGGATACACTGTCCAGCTAAGTTTCTCCCTCACGTTGCTGAGCGACCATCAGATGCTTTTGGTCACGGTGAGTTCTGCGTTCTTCTGTAATGTTATGCAATCCCTTGCGGAAGTTGTCACTACTAAAGGTTTTCGCTGATAGCAAATTTCGGATTATCGTTCGCCTTTTGTCCTCGACTTCCGAAGGACTTGGCCGATGTTCAAATGAGTACGAATGACAGAGGTTGCAGTCATCTGCAAAGGAGTAGATTGGGTTCACAGTCTGACCCAACAGGTCGTCAATGAAAATAAGAAATATAGAAGGAGAGAGGACAGAACCTGCGGTTAACCTATGCTCGTTGGATGAGACCCCATCTATAACGCAATGGACGAGCTAGCATCGAAGACCACTTACATAGGACAAGTGCTGAAATACCATCCGTACCCGGAGTTTTATTTACGTTGATATCTGCAAGAACCATTTAAACTCCACGTGTTCGGAATAATATCTGAGGCATCGAAGTAGATACGTTTTCAATTACGGGGAGCGGTTGACTGCTTTCTGGCAAAGATTTATTCTTCGCAAAAATTTCAGCCATAAGGATAGCTTTGTCAACCGGGCCAGTGAATATCTGGTCACCGTTAACGAGGGTTGAAATAGAAGATGAAGAATTGTTCCTTACCCTTTTAGCGAATGACCAAAGAAGTACCCCTGGGAGAAGGAAGAACTTTTGCACGAAGACGCTGTTCGTGAAGAAGTTTTTCTCGCCTAAGTACTCTGGCACAATTGGGCCTTGCCTGCTTGCGTATCAGCTCATTAGTGGCATTTTTATTTAAACGTCAGTTTCTGAATGCTTCCTTTTTGGATCTGACAGCTTCCCTGAATGTCTGATTAAACCAACAATTCTTTGAAGGTTTAATCGAAGTAGTATTCGAGGGAATGTGCTTATGCCAAGAAGAATGATTTTTTCGACATTTTCATCAGCAACATCGACATTATTGTCTAGGAAACATAGTTTCAAGTTAAATTGCTGGTAAAAATTGTTGAGCTCGGCCCAACGTGCCTTTTTGTATATGTATATTGTCCGCTTCGTGACTGGTTTAGAGGTGGATCGAAGATCGGAGAAGAAAAAGGATGCTGAAATGGTGCAATGATCCGAGTTACCAAGAGGTGCAAGAATGTTAACCTCGTACTTTTCAGGGTCGGAGGTTAAAAAAGGTGGAGAATATTTTGTTGTTGCCCTTCCACACGTGGAATGTGTTGGTTCATTCACTAATTGCGCCAAGTCATTGTGCGCGGCAAATAACTCAGCGTATTGACCCTCCGGAGATGTAAGGCTCGAATGGGAAAGCCTAGAATTATTAAGGACATTGAAATCCACAGCAACTAAAATTTCACTGAAATGTAAGGTGAGCGATCCAATCCTGAACTTCACCCAAAGGGAGTTAAATTCTTGATCTTGTGAGTCCAAATGTTGCTGACTCTGGAACATAACACCATTACGTATATAAACCACAAGACCTCTGTGAGAAAAGAAAAATTATAGTGTCTGATAGCCAGAAAAGTAAAAATCCTGTGGATCAGAATTCTCACACACCTGGGTCTCACAAAGAGCGAGGACATCCGGCCTATGGAAACTAACGTGCGAGTATACCGCAAAATATCATACCTACCATGACACTACCAGAAAACAAGAGAACATCAAAGCAAAATCACAAAAAACACTGCACCCTTCCCGCAGCTGATGTTTCTGTTAGTTTTTCAGTATTATACCTAAAATAACTAACAGAACAGCGACAAGAAGAAAGCATGTGTGGTGCTAGATTGTTGTTATTGTTGTCGTTGGTGTGTGAGCGCGATGGTTATTATTTTCGTTGTGTCGCCGGTTTATTATTTTTGGTGACTGCTGTTGTTGTGTAGTGTAGTGGATGCTGTTGGTTCTATTTCATTTCATAATTATATGTATTTTGTTTCTTTTATTTGTTGTTAAATGTGTAAAGAGTTATTGTTTTTTTCATATATTTATTGACACAGAATGCACAAAATCGCGACGGACGGACAAAATGTGCGTGCACAAGGACCGAGAGACAAACAAACACTGTCACCTTTTCACTTGGTGTGTTGATAAATTAATGTACCCCTGACAAATATTTATATGTGTAATGTATAAAATTGAATTATTTGTAAGATTTTTAGAATAATTTTTTTTTTTGTATTTTGGTTTGCGTTTATGTGTCATTTTTAAATACAAAAAAAACATATTTTTAAAAATTTTTTTATAACAGAAAGAAAATATTTTTTTTATACTTCATAGAAAATAATTATATGAGCATAATCGAAAAATTATATTAATTCATAGTGTTACAGAATTATATTAGTTAATTAGTATGATATTGTGTTGCCCTTATGTATATGAACTTGTTGTAGTCTGCGTGGCATAGAACCGACCAAGTTGATTATAGTACACCTATCAATTTTCTCCCATTCCGTCAATATTGCATGTTTTAATTCTTTTAATGTGCTGTACTGTCTGGATTTTGAAAATATCCCCCATAGGTCTTCAATTGGATTAAGATCCGGGCTGAAAGCTGGCCACTCCAGTAAGGTTATATTATGTGCCTAAAAAAACCTTTGTGAGCCGAGCATCATGGATCGGGGCGTTGTCTTGTTGAAACGTCCAATTATCTCCATATAGATCGTCTGCAAAACCTATTAAATTATTTTCTAATTAGTCAACATATGCTTTGGCATTCATATTACTTGGAACGAAGCATATTTTGGACTGTCACCTAGCTCCAAATGCAGCTCATACCATTAGAGATCCACCACCATGGTTTCGCTTGTAGCAAGTCTTGCGATGATGTCGTATATCTCTCCAATACTTATAGTGAACATCAGGTCCATCCAAATTAAACTGTTTTTCGTCACTGAATATCACTGTTTCGAATTCTTCCTCCCAAAATTTGTACTTTTCAGCAAATGGAATTCGGGCAGCTTTATGGCGCTGAAGTAAGCGTGGTTTGGGTATCTTGTTCTCATACCTAAGACCTATATCGACCTTCAGAATTTGCTGGATACGCTATCTGGACACATTTAGGCCTAATTCCACTTCAATTTGCCTGCAACTCATATTTTCATTCGTTGCTAAATGTCGAATATGTCGCTTGAACCTCTGTTCAACCACTGCGCTTAATGCAGCCACATTTTTCAGGGTCCTTTAGGAAATTTGAAACTGTGTTGCGGTGTCGATTTATCGCAGCTGTGATTTCAACAATATTTTCTCCAAGCATGTCTCATTCCATTGCTTTGCCCCCGTTCTTCCTCCGGAAGTTCATATTCTCGTGGCATTTTCTATAAAAATAATCCTATGAATAATAATTATCTCTCAATACATAAAAAAATATTTACTCACCTACGAGAAGATATTTAATATATATATTTATAACAAAAAAATTATAACGATGTACACTATTCAGCGTCAGAAACACATATATCGACTAATGCACATATAATTATTTTCTATTGAATTGCAAACTTACATCGATAATCTGAGATAACGGGATCACAAATAAAGTCCAAAACAGAAGAACTTATATGATAAAGAGAGTGTGGACATAAACAAAGAAAATTAGTACAGTACAAATTAAATAATCGTTACATTTAATATACAAACAAAAAAACAATTTTTATATATGGAACAATTCTGTAGGAATACACAAAAACCAAACAAGTCTCTTGAGGATCCAAAATCTTACTGACTTGGAAAAGGTTATAAAAGAAAAAATAACAAATTTTATAGATGATAACAACGTATTGCCACTAGAACAATTCGGCTACAGAAGAGAACACAACACGTATAAGCCACTTAAATATAATAAAAATAATAATAAAAATCAAAAAAACATGGTTCACCAAAAATTTCATTAATGTACATCCGTAGCATGGATATCAAATCTGCATTTTATTCTGTCTGGAATAAGGGATCGTTTAATTCTCAGGAGAAACTCACTCCCTGCAAATACAAATATCGAATGTCCTCAGGATACATGTTTATCGGCAATACTGTACAACTTATACAATGTTGATATCGAAATTCCAAACAACTGTAATATCTCAATATTCGCCGAGCATAACAGAACAACAAATACAATGTGCTGTGAATATTCAGAATACCAATCCATCGGCCAGAATAATGTCACATCCACACAGTCAATAGGGAAATTATGGAAGAAAACAGCTTACTCATGAGTAAGTAGAGGATTGTTCAGCCGATCCCCAAGAAAGGTGAGGCTACTAATCCTGCGAATTACCGTCCAATTGCAATATGTTCTGCGCTCTCAAAGGTTATGGAGAGCATGGTTAACCACCATCTTGTCAAATATTTAGAGTCCAACGGCCTCCTGAATGATCGACAGTATGGCTTCCGTAGAAATCGATCTACTGGAGACCTGATGGCGTTCCTTACGGAGCGATGGAGTCGATCCATTCACCGCCTTGGTGAAAGTAAGGTCGTGGCTCTGGATATTTCCAAGGCGTTCGATAGGGTCTGGCACGGAGCACTCATATCAAAACTTATTGCATTTGGTGTCGGTAATACCTTCTCCCGATTCATATCGAGTTTTCTCAGGGATCGCTCTATACGAGTTGTTATAGATGGGGTCTCATCCAACGAGCATAGGTTGACCGCAGGAGTGCCACAAGGCTCTGTCCTCTCTCCTTCTCTATTTCTTATTTTCATTGACGACTTGTTGGGTCAGACTGTGAACCCGATCTACTCCTTTGCGGATGACAGTAACCTCTGTCATTCATACTCATTTGATCATCGGCCAGGTCCTCTGGAGGTCGAGGACAAAAGGCGAACGATGAATGACTCACTTAACCGCGATTTGGCGACGATTTGTGAGTGGGGCCAAATGAATAGAGTAGATTTTAATGCACAAAAGACCCAGTGCTGTTTGTTGTCACACAAACGTTCACCAGATCCAGCATCGTCGTCAATTTCTATGGGTGGTGTGGATATCGACGAATCAGACACTCTTGATGTTCTGGGCATGAAGATACAGGGTGATGCTCGCTGGGCTAGCCATATATTCGAAGTGTCGAAAGAAGCATTCAAGTGTTTAGGATTTTTGAAGCGGTGCAAGAAATACTTCACTCCATCTGATCTCGTAAATATTTACACCACTTACATCCGGCCTAAAATGGAATACAACTCGCATATATGGGCAGGGGCTCCATTAACATCTTTGAAGCTTCTGGACCGTGTACAGAGGAGAGCGGTGGTGATGATAGGGGATGGTAGGGTATCCAGCTCTATTGTCTCTCTACAGCATCGCCGTAATGTGGGTTGTGTATCGCTATTCTATAGATATTTTAATGGTATCTGTTCAGAAAATATCCGTCGTCTGGTCCCTGACGTTAGAACATTTAGCCGGAATACTCGGCTATCCAGGGTCTCTCATCCGTTCATTGTCAAATGGCCGGTTGAACGGACGACGCACTATAGAGAAAATTCGTTCTTCAGCCGGACTGTTCGTTTGTGG
The DNA here is from genome assembly GCA_958296145.1 of Hydrotaea cyrtoneurina. Taxonomy (NCBI): domain Eukaryota; kingdom Metazoa; phylum Arthropoda; class Insecta; order Diptera; family Muscidae; genus Hydrotaea; species Hydrotaea cyrtoneurina. The sequence goes on along the minus strand of OY282512.1, from coordinate 53,750,670 downwards.
AATAATCTTCCTGCAAGTGTTTTTCCTGCCTGCTATGACATTACCAAATTCAAGGCCAACGTCAACAAACACTACTCCCTCTTTCCTCCCTCCAATACCCTTTTTTCCCATCGCTAACACAGTGCATTGCATTTATAGGGGGCATCCCCTGAGTGTTAGTCAAAAAAAAAAAAAAAAAAAAGAGACAGCTATTCCTAGGAGTAGATTTTTATGACATTTTTTTTTTTTTATTTTGTATTTTCTATTTAGACAATTTTTATATGTACATAATAATTTGTGCCTCAGCGCCATAAGGCATTTTTGAGGCTGTCTGGCAACTAGATTGTCTTTCTATGACATACAAAATTTACTTATAATATATAAAAGGAGATATAAGAATTTGTAATTATACCATTTAATTAAAGTTACAATGAGACGTTATATTTATTCCATTACATTAAAAGCATTTCAATGTTTTGTAACAAATATTGTTTTAGTCGTTTTTTAAAAATTGAAATCGATGGCGAATCTTTTATCAAAGGCGGTAAAACATTATATTCCAAACTACCCACGTATTCAACCCTTTGTTTGATAGTTTCCAGCCGACATCTACCCACTAATATGTTGGAATTGTGTCTAGTATTAAAGTTGTGCTGGTGTTGTCGAAATTGTATTGTGTGGTATCCTATGTTGTGCAAAACTTTGTGAACATAAACCAATAGATTAATTTTGAATAACCCATATATGGGCAAGACCGTCTTAGCTATGTCTCTATACAGCGACAGTGAAGAATGCATTCTTGGAAGATTGAAAACAGTTTTTAATGCTTTGTTCTGAATAATTTGTAATGCCTTCAGATTTGAATTTCTCTTATAACTATATATAAGAGATAAGTATTTCAGCTTACTTTGAATAAGAGATCCATATATTAATAACTTGACCTTTTCATTAAGTTTATTTTTCAGTTTGAATAACATGCCGAGAACTGGAGATAACTCAGATTTTAATTGTTGAATGTGTGTTTGCCAGGACAAGTTACTTTGTAGATTAACCCCCAAGTATTTTATAGTGCTTACTTCTGGGATTATCACACCGTTTATTGAAATTACGCAATTATTATCCCGATTTGGCTGTGGCCGGAATCTAATAAATTTAGTTTTGTTCGCATTTAGAACCAATTTGTTAAGTCTCGCGTACTCGGAGATTAATGCAGCATCATATTCAATATCACCTTGAAGCCGTGTTTCCTTATTGTACGGATAAAATAAGCATAATTCATCTGCGTACATATAGATTTTACCATGCAAACCAAGAATATTTAGATCATTTATATAAATCTTGAAGAGCAAAGGGCCCAGGACACTACCTTGCGGTACCCCATAGCTCACATTTCCCATAAAACTTTTGCTCGCATTTATCTGCACATATTGCTTTCGGTTACTTAGATAGCTTTTAAAAAAACCAAGCTCACGCCCAGCCAATCCATAAAACGATAGTTTTTCTATGAGAATTTTATGATCTACTAGATCAAATGCCTTAGAAAAGTCATAGAACATTCCTCCAACGCCAACAAAACCGTCATCCAAACATTCACATATATAGTTCACTACGTTTACAACCGCTTCATCAGTACCACATCCCTTTTTGAATCCATACTGATTCTTTGATAATACTTCTTCTTCTTCTAAAAATGACACCAGTTGTTTGTTAATAATCTTCTCAAACATTTTATCAATAATTGACAACAGAGATATTGGCCGATACTTTTCAACTGTGTTTGAGTTAATTTCCTTAGGTATTGGGGTAATTTTCTGAATTTTTAGTAACTCCGGGTAAACGGAAGCACTAATTGAACTATTAAAAATCTTTACAAATTAAAGATCTCACTTCATTGGAACATTCTAGAAGTAGTTTTGGTGTGATGGAATCAAAACCAGGAGCTTTACTTGTATCCAATTGTGAGATTAAGTCTTGAATTTCCGCATAATTGGTTCCTTCCAGTGTAAAATAATTACGATGTCGTCTGATAGATCCGAACTTTCAACATCAGAGCAAACAATTTGGTCTCTCAAATCACGCACAGAGTTTAAGAAGTATCTGTTAAAACGTTTAGATTTGACATCATCCTGGCAAATATATTCTCCCAGATCGTCTTTCAGTTTTATTTCGGACTTGCGACATCTACCAAGTGTTTGATTCAAAAATTTCCAGCATTTTTTTGGATCTTGTTGGATTGTGGAAAATTTTTCATGATAGTAATTATTCATTGCTTCTTTTGTAGATAGTTTAATGATTTTACTTATTCGCTTTAAACGCATCTCTACATCTTCTGTAGGACGTCTTCTCCTTTTTTTTCAAAAGTATGTTTTTGAGATTGATCAAAGATTTCAAATTGACATTTATCCACGGAGCTACTTCATAATTAAGAATTTTCTTTTTTTTGGTCTCAAACGTAGAAGTAGAAATAGCATTAGAGATACATGTTAACAATTCCGATACATCACTTGAAGGATTTCCAGTTAGAATTGATAATTGCTGATTTTCGCAGATGTTTTGTCGAACCTGTGTATGAGCACAATATCGTGTACATCACTTGTTTCAATTTCCAATTCCAATCTGCAAAATATTATGTTGTGGTCAGTGAGATGACATTCAACAGTATCAATTGTTAGCCTGTTCCGCAAATTACTAAAAACATTATCAATTGATGTTCCGCTCAAAGGGCGAGTTACGAAGGTATGACAATTTTGAAAGTCATATGATTCAATAACTGAATTTAGCTCTTGAGTAATCGATGTTTGTAAAAAATCTATATTCGAATCGCCAATAAATATACAAGGATTTCTTCCAAAACGATCCAAAACGTTATCAACAAAGTTTGTAAATGTACTCATAACACACTTTTGTGATCTATAAAATGACATTATTTTAACTGATCTTCCAAGAATTGTTTGATTATGAAGCGATAATAATATTGCAACAATATAATTGTTACTTTCACACAATTCAACTGTGTACATAATGTTTTCTCGAACATATATTGAAGTACCGCCGTATCCATTATTCCTGCAGCAGTGAGTGTTACTGTATCCAGGTATATTATACATATCAACCAATTCACGATTAAACCAGGTTTCTTGAACACAAATTATTGTAGGTAGTTTGGGAAGGTTTGCTATTAGTGTTCTAAATTTATTAAATTTAGACAGTGATGAAATGCTTCTAATGTTTATGGATATAATGTTAAGTTGTTTCAAATGTGATATTTCATTTAAATAAGTTTGAAAAATATAAAATGATTTGAAATATTTATTCATAAAAATGTTTAGATAAATTAAACAGGTTATTAAACATTAATTATTCAGGCGACTGAAAAGCCGAATTAATATCCGTATCGCTTTCATTTGAGACATCCTCGTTTCTAGCTCGACCTTGAGATCTTTGGCTTCTGTTTGTAGTCGATTCCAAAAGAAGTTCATCCACAGCATCAAAACTATTAGTTAATCTAGGTTTAGATAATTCACTCCTCTTGACAAACACCCTTCCTCCCACAGCAAAAACTCTGCGGTAACCAACCGATTTCAGGGATTTCGCATGGTTCAGCAAGTTGTGTGTTTCTTTACTAAGGAAATCGTTTACATAGACCGATTTTGTTGCTTCATTTTCTCCCAACTTTGCTTTTGCAGCCATTACCTTCATTTTTGAAGATTTAGAATTAAATTTCGCTACGACCGTTTGTTTCTTGGCTTTGTTTTTTCCAATGAAGTATGCATCTTCAAAGTCGTTTGTATTTAAATTAACATCAACATTTTTCATAACATTAATTACAGACTCCATGGCGCTACTACCGGCAGAAACATCAACACCACTGACTAAACAGTCATTTCTTACACGGTTATCATTCAAAAATTTAACCGTCTGCTTTAGGTCATTAATTTCAGTTTTTAATATTTTATTTTATTTTTGAACTGCATCTAGTTTCTTCTTGTTTTCCGCAATACCCTTTATTATGTCGTCAAATTGCTTTGACATAAATGTCATCGCATCTTGCAAGGCATCAAGCTGATCTAATTTGTTGTGTTTTGTTACAAATGTGACACACGTATTCCTCTTTATCATTGTTCATTAGATGGTCATATTGACGTTTGTCAAGCATTGTACACAAAGCATGAAATGAGTTTGAACATCTATCAAATTGAATTGCATCTTCTTCTTCTTCCTTTATAGCCTTTTCACACTTACTGCGTTTCAGCTGAAACGCCGGCGTTTGGCTCTCTTGAAATAGTTTGAAACCATGGTGTTCACATTATGCTTTTTTAAACTACTGTGGTTTCATGTGACATTTCTCATTTCTCTGTTGTGTTTTCTGTACTGAGTGTAAACAAAACAAACAAACAAAGATAAAATAATATCAAAATGAAAATGAAAAAATGAATTTAATTTGTACAATATTAGAGTTTATATCATTGTATGATAAAGCAGCGAATGCTTTTAAAGAAATAAATGATTATTACACTAATACAATGGAATTGTATCGAAGGAGAAATTTGCAAAACAAAACAAACTAGAAGAAACAAACAAACAGCTGTTTTTTCCCCTCATTTTTCTGACATTTGCTTTCAACAGGGATGCAAATTTTTTCATTTTATTCCTTTTTTTAACTACTATTGGAGTACAACACTGGGCTCTCTCTCATTTTTACTGTGGTTTCAAACAAACCACAGCAAAAAGAGCGTAATTCCTGCGTTTTGTTTTGTATGGAAATTGAAGTGTGTTTCGCAAAATTCATCGAAAGAGAGCGAAACGCCGGCGTTTCAGCTGAAACGCAGTAAGTGTGAAAAGGCTATTACTTGCAATTTGCATTGCCCGCAAATGATCTTTGGGTTTTTTACACTCCGACGACTTGAGGGTGGCATACTTGATGATTTTCGTGTAACTCACAAGTTTAATTATTGATACGAAATTGCCGATTTTTTTTAAGGATGACTATTAATGTTGTTTTTACTGATTTAGAAAAAATCTTATTGGAGCACTTTGAAATACAATGTTTCCACTTCGAGAGTTGCCATACAGACAGAGATCGTTCAAGCTTTTGAATGAAATAAATTCCCTGAAAATAAATGGTCTATATGTAGCAGAAGAAATGCTATCAGAACAATGTGTCTTCTAGAGGCATACGTTAATCAATTGTTTAAAACAGCTATAGAATTTTTTTTATAAAACTAGGGCTAGGTCGTACTGGTCGAGAAACTCATTCTATAGATACACAAAACGCTGATCCAGTAAAACTAAGACATTACCAGATGACTCCCGCCGTCAAAACCTCAATGTATGGGGAAGTGGGCAGAATGTTAGATTTAGGATTTATAGCAATAAGTCAAAGTCCATGGAGTTATCCAGTGACGTTATTGAGAAAGGGTGCCTTTTTAAGTAGATTGGGTGATACCCATTATATTTTAAGTATCGTTTTAAAAGATGTCTTCTGACGCACTCACATGTTTGGGCTATTCAGCGCCACCCAACGGGTTTGTCGCTTTTTGGATAAGGGCCTACCATCCAGATTGCTTGTCCGTGTCTTCATTTATCTGCACGAATTACGTGGTTGCGTATTGCGCTTGTCCGTTATTCGATGGTAGATCAAGAGAGGACAAAAATGACGTCACAAATTGGATTTTTCTGCAGATAATGCAGGTCAGATCTCCTGATATATACAGGAGATATCCTATGATGTACGTGAAATGGGTAAAATTAATTAATAAAATATATTAAATCTTTATAAAACATATTTTGAATCAATAACGGCGAAGAATTGCCTATAAAAATGGAAAATTAAATAAAAATTAAATTAAACAATCTGAAAGAAGCGCTGGTGACCAGTATATGTTAGTTAGATAGCGGTGGATGTCACAGTAGACACACTTAGTTCATTGAGGACCATTGTGATACCACGGGATGCTGTCTCGCAACCCTACTGTAGAACCTCTTGAGACTTATGCAAGTTTAACGGCTTTGCGTCTAGTTAGTTCTTAGTAGTTCGTTCTTTAACGTCGTGCTCTCAAGCGTCTGAAAATGCAGTTATACCTAAATGTATATTTTTTTTGTTTATTGTATTCAAATAGTTATAATAAAATAGTTTTTTGGTAGATTTTCGTCATCGAAAGTGCCGTGATACAGGGGGGTTACTATGTAACTCGATTCGAAAGTTTGAACAGCTCGAAAGTTGTATTCGATCCGAATTTATATTCTTACCATGTAAGAGTTTCGAATCGAGTGAAAAGTGCTGTCATTATTTCTTAGCATTTTTGGCAACACTTTCGAATGTATTATTCAGAGTTGGCAGCGTCTATTACGCGAAATGTCAAAACAATTAAAATAATATTTGTGCGTTACAAAAATGGATTTGGTTGCCCTTTGGATGGAAAACGAAGACGAGCGAATGGAACGCAGAATCATACGTGATGGTGTGGATTTTATGCACCTAACGGATGCAATGTAAGTACCAACATGTTATGTATGTTGTTCGTGGTTTTATATTAATATTTATATATATATATATTTCTTTGCTATTTAAGACATGCGATCATACTATGCGCATAAGATCAGTGAATGGATGTTATGGAGGAGCATCGCATGACTCTCACGTTTGGAGCCTGTCGGACGAACGTCAATTTCTGAATGCATTTATTAATGGAGACAAATCATCGTGGATAATAGGTAATATGATTATTTCAATCTTATTTATTACTTATTTACGATGCATTTTATTGTAGGAGATTCTGGATACCCATTAGAGCCTTGGATCATCACCCCGTACAGGACCGCTAATGAACATTCTGCGGAGAGCAGATTTAACAAGCAGTTTTGTAAGGCAAGATCAATAATTGAACTTGTGTTTGGTATATTGAAGGGAAGATTTCGATGTTTGCTTGCAGCTCGAGAATTGCATTATGCACCGGAAATGGTCTCACAAATATTGAATGTATGCTGTGCATTACACAATATTTGTTTAGATCATAATGTGGTAGTTCGACCAGAAATACCGATTAATGTGGAAGAAATGGAACTGACCTCAGCAGCTGTTCCAGTTTCTGAAGACAGAAATCAGTTCTTATCCATAGCCCAATATCTAAGAAATCAAATAAAAAACAATTTATAACTTAGTAATTCATTTATTTCATAGTAAGGTTTTTATTAGAAAAATAGGTTTAAATGGTAATATAAAACTTAAATACTAGACAACAGCAGATTATGTGTTATTGCAGGAGGTTTTTTTTCAATTTCTAACATATCTCTCTTTAATTCGAGCTTTGCTAGTTTCAGTTTTTGATTTTCCACACTCGATTTGATTTCGTGCTCTAATTTTCTTTTTGCAAGTTTATAATTTTTTTCTTCCACTTCCACCTGTTTTTTTTTGTACTTCACTAAAGATTTAAAATAACCATTTGCTTCTTCTAGAAGTAATATGGACCGCTTGTGGTAGTCCATTTGTCCATTCACTTGCTTTTCTAGCAATGCCTGTTTTTTTGGAGCAGCACGATTATATGAGAATTGTGGTGTGGTGGCTGTACGAGCTGATGAACAACGCGGTGGGGAAGGTGCAGACACTAACGCATTCGTCTCTCCCGGATTAATTGTACTGCAGTTGGGCATATTTACGACGACTTCATCGGTGTCCTCGCTGGTTGGGGGGTACTATTATTAACCCCAAATTTTCGGACTCCACTCATACCGTCCACCGCCTCCAGCATCTCCAGCAATGCTATGACACCTTCTTCCAGCGCCGTAAACGAACACAATTTTGCCGATCCACCGCCTGCACCCGAAAAATTTGTTCGATTCTTTCGCAGTTTGGCCTTAAGATGGGTCTTGTGATCTGCCCAAACCTAAAAAGAAATAATTAATTTCCATTTATGGGCAAACTATCAATTGCATACTTTTTTCCAACCGACCACTTCCCGCATTGGTGGACCGGCTGCATTTAGCTCTTTTGTCAATCGAGACCATAAATTGTTGGTGGCTTGTTCGGCTTCCGGAGCTTTGATATAGCCCTTAGCCAACTGCGGATGCTCCTTCATAAAATTTAGCATGATTTAAAACTGCCGTTGTTTCGTGTTTAAATTTTTTGTGGTATTTTCCCTGTTATAAACATTTTTATAAATATTAATCTACTGATACATATAAATTTAACAAATACTTACATTTTTATTCGTTTAGTCCCGTTTTATGCGTTTTTTTTTATTGTATCCGTTAGCATTACATCAAACGAGTACAAATGTCTACTTTCGAGCGACTTTGACATCTAAATTCGAAATACATAGTGATGCACATTCGAAAGTAGAGTATGAGTATCCGATAATCGGATGTGGCAACTCGAAAGTAGCAAATGTATTTGCGAATTCGAGTTAGTTGGTAGGAAAAATCCGCTTTCGTAATATTTAACTTTCGAATCGAGTTACATAGTAACCCCCCAGCTCTTTTAAATTAATACTATTTACAAAAGTTCGTATCCGTTGTTTTTTGTCAGTAATTTGAAGAATTTATATATTGTGAAATGGAGTGTAACAAAGATGTTACGATAATATGTCGTTAATATCTCATTAAGAGACGTGCTCTGTGAGAATCTTATGTAAAAAATAAAAAAAAAACTTTTCAGGCAGTGTGGTGAGATATGAATCAGATCTGAGAAGCTGAACATAATATTCGAATTACAGTTCTAGTTTTAAAGGTCAATTAATAGTGCGAAAACTGCAAGCAAAAATACAACTTTTGGCAAAGAAATTATTATTCACTTGCAATAGACGAAAGCACTGATTGAAGAGTAGCAAAATATTAAATAAAATGTTTATGTATTAAACGCTGAAAAATACGTCTTTTTTTTTGTTTACACACAAGTAAAACGTGTTTGGTGTTTGTAGCAAGTAAAGCTTATTTCCTTCTACACAAAGCTTATTTGGATGTAAATATAACTCGTTTGCTATTAGTATTACATATTTGTGTATAAGCAATAGCGTGTTTGGGAAAAACAGACAACGAACTTATTAAATTCAAGAAAGTACAACATTTGGGTGCGAATAAGTGTGTATTTGCAATTGTTTTCCTAATTTTTTTTCTGCATTTACGCTCTTTAAAATAAAAGCAATACCGATAGAATGAGATGGATTGTTATATAGAAATTCACAAATTGAAAAAAAAAATAAAAAGTAAGTCAAAAATGCATACATATAAATTTGATATTTATCACCTACAAACAAGTTTATATTTGTGGTATGGAAAAATATATATATCGTTAGCTTAGTATGCAAACGTGCTAAGTCCACTTTTTACGAAAATTGCGATTTAAATGCAGAAAAATAGATACACAAAACATACACCGTTTACACACAAAAAAACTACGTTATGTCTATGTTATTTGTTGTTATGCAGTGGTAAGCAAATGTGTCAAGTCCACTCTGTAATGGTAGGCTGATTCCACAAATAAATTGGCACACTGGTTCACGCAGAGTTGCAATTTATTAGTGTCAAACAGAGATGCAATTTTGCGGAATTTTCGCAGTCCGGCAGCATCCGACCTGTCAAGATTTGATTGATTGCAAGTGACAGGCGGATGCACTTTTTGCAAATGGATCTTTCCTGTTCCAGCCGGCACCGCATGCAGACCTACCTCAACAGACTAAGGAGTGAATAAGTGAAAAGTGTGAAATTTCATTCAGGTGGACGCGCCACCAGAATTTAATGTTAAGTGAATAATAAAAATAAAAGTATTTTGTGGCAAAAAAGTAACGATACACGGTTACCAAGCACGGTGCCGGCATTATTCACAAATTACCACCTTTGCCGTCCAAATTTTTGGGACACAACTCCGGCCAAGTGATCCATTGGCATTTTAACACCATCACGCAGATTGTCGGCTAGGGAAGCAATAAGTGCGGAAGCAATTTCCAGAAGGAACCGCCGTGGAAAGATTGACCATTTCAGTGTACTGTGAATGGTACCCAGCGAATTCCACCCCCACCTGTTGGATAAATCAAGGGCGCGGACAGGCTCAGCCGTCACCAGCTTGCGCCAGCCAAACAACCACTCGTCGTTCGCACTGGATGGCACGCGATTGCACCACAGATTTTGTTTTTTTGGTTTGTCTCACCGCCTGCGCGGCATCGACCATTGCGTCACAACATTTCTGGGCAGTCGCTGAAACCAGGGCAGTCCATCCCTACCTATATACGAGCACCCAATTTTTATGTAAATTCACACCTAAGGTAACGTTAGCTTCGACACCATCTCACATCATTTCTGTATTACAAATCTCCATAACCCGGCTCAGCAACTATCACCTACACCATCACCTTCAACATTAGCAGATCTCATCTTTACCATCATCGCCACAAATAGGAATCATCATTATCACCAACAATATTTCCATCAGCAGCTGTAAAAAGACAGATAAGTAGCAAAAGTAGCGAATAGTAGATTGAAAACATTACGTATAGCCAGATTTCAGTACTATTTTTGTTTCTTTTTATGAGTCCTAAATTCAGCATTATACAAAATTTTCCCAATTGATTTCTTTTTTTGAAAAAAAACCATACTACATCAAATTTATAGTTCAGAAAATTAATTTTGGTAGTTCTTTCTAAAATGTTATATCTCTAAATAATTCACAATATAATACCAAAGTTTGCGTTGGTCGAAATCAAAACCAACACGAAGTTTAGTAATATGAAAGGCACTTAGCAATATTGTTCTTAACGTACACTATGTTTGAATTTAAATATCATGAAAATCTTAACTACATTGGTTATCGATTATGTTCATCTTTAATCGGCCAAATCTGTACAATACAAGTATCGAATTTTCTAAGAGTTTTTTTTTGTATTTTTATTATGGCATGCAGTGATGTCCTAATTGACCCCTTAAAATCGAGCTCGATCTTTAGGTAGGATTAAACCGATATAAGTCAGTAAATATTTCTAAATAGGCCGCAGGTACCATTGATACCAAAGTTTACGAAAATTCGACAAGTATTCCACCGATTATTGTCGTATTATTTTAAGTTTATACACCCGAAAGTGTAAATATATAGTGAATTAGTATAGATGCTATAGTATCGTAATACTCTAGTGTTCAATAGCTATAAGCCACGAAATAAAAACTTACGAAAGGGTAATAATGAAAACATAAATCTAATAACATGCTGAAGGTTTAAGTTGTATAAAAGGTAGGTAAACGGTAACCGGTCATTACATTTTTGGGGGCCCTCATAGAAGAGCGGTTCATAGGGGATTGGCATGCAGGCAATCCATAGGGTGGGACAATAGGGATTCAAAAACACCAGAATCCCTCAATCGTCGCAAATTCCATTTCATTCTCCATCAATACTCTGGAAATCTACTCAGAATACGATTAGTGGTATGATATTGTTTCTTTATTTTGTTAATTGGTCAGATCCGCGAACGAACACCACGAGGACTGACGCTAAAGCCGGAGTAGAAAAACTTCCATACCACGACCAGCGGATTTTCGATCATCAACGGAAAGGGAAGCTAGAAAACACCAATCCCGGCAATAGGAAACTTGAACCAACCATCATGAAGTGTAATCGTCATCCTGTTTCAACATTTAACCACCCACGACTACCATAACAATAATGGTAACCAACGTGGGGCATAGTTCCACAAAGACCACAACAACAACTCTCAACGAAAGAGGACGCAGACCACGTCTTGAATATAAAATTTTTTTCATTCAATCCATTCTTTGTTGTTAATTGACAAAATTGGCTGGACTAATAGAAGAAGATAACTGCGTTGAAATATTTAAAAAATATTCAAAACAAAATAAGTTAGAAAGTGTTTTCTTCCTCCTGAACATTTTAAAAAATTGGACTTAGCACGTTTTTTAGCTAACGATATGTTTGATGCGAACTTGTTTGCTGAAATTTGTTAAAATGGCCATTTTTTTTCAGCGTGTATGTCTTTTTACTTTAAAACTAAATATCTTTTTTGATTTTGGTACCATCGGGATCAAAAAGTACAATTTCAAAGAACATATTCTTCTTCTGTTGATTTATTGCGTTTTGTTTTCTGACGTCCTAAATGTGCGGAAAGTGTTATAATTCTTATTTTTGCACAAAAATAAAATCATGTTAAATAAAATCAGTCAATGATTACTCTCATAACACATTATTTCCGTTTGTAGGACACAGTGATCATTGTGTGGCCATATGAGCACGGAACACATTCATATTCATCAATATGCATTGGACGGACTTTGTGATACAGACAAAAATAATTTTAATAATCTAAGTGCATTTTGTGAGTGTTACAACACCTCGTTTTAATTACAGAACATACTCTAATACCGACGGAGTCGCGCAGTCGCCATAGACAACACACATTCCCACGGAATTTGATGACCAATGCACTTACCCGCATCGAGACACAACAAGCGTCCGTAATAAAAATAGTGAAATTGGAACGCAACCGTAATAAAATATTGAACCCTTTTTTTGTTACGAAACTCGAGTGTAAAGAAGACTGCCAGACTTCCTAGTTTTTGTCCGAAACTTTGTCTAGCAATAGCTTTACTAAATACAGAATTTGGGCAAGATCGCGTTGGTAATATTGATATTATTACACGATTTATAAAGTGGGCGAAATAGACGAAATAAGCAGTTTTGGGAAAATATTAACCCGTGCCAAATTTCAAAGCGATTGTTTAACTCTTTCGAAAGTTATCGTGCGTACCAGCAGTACAGACAGACGTACAAACGGACATGGCTCAAAAGATTTAGAAAATCATGAATGGAATTTGACCAATGCACTTACCCGCATCGAGACACAACAAGCGTCCGTAATAAAAATAGTGAAATTGGAACGCAACCGTAATAAAATATTGAACCCTTTTTTTGTTACGAAACTCGAGTGTAAAGAAGACTGCCAGACTTCCTAGTTTTTGTCCGAAACTTTGTCTAGCAATAGCTTTACTAAATACAGAATTTGGGCAAGATCGCGTTGGTAATATTGATATTATTACACGATTTATAAAGTGGGCGAAATAGACGAAATAAGCAGTTTTGGGAAAATATTAACCCGTGCCAAATTTCAAAGCGATTGTTTAACTCTTTCGAAAGTTATCGTGCGTACCAGCAGTACAGACAGACGTACAAACGGACATGGCTCAAAAGATTTAGAAAATCATGAATGGAATTTGACCAATGCACTTACCCGCATCGAGACACAACAAGCGTCGGTAATAAAAATAGTGAAATTGGAACGCAACCGTAATAAAATATTGAACCCTTTTTTTGTTACGAAACTCGAGTGTAAAGAAGACTGCCAGACTTCCTAGTTTTTGTCCGAAACTTTGTCTAGCAATAGCTTTACTAAATACAGAATTTGGGCAAGATCGCGTTGGTAACATTGATATTATTACACGATTTATAAAGTGGGCGAAATAGACGAAATAAGCAGTTTTGGGAAAATATTAACCCGTGCCAAATTTCAAAGCGATTGTTTAACTCTTTCGAAAGTTATCGTGCGTACCAGCAGTACAGACAGACGTACAAACGGACATGGCTCAAAAGATTTAGAAAATCATGAATGGAATTTGGTTCAAAGACACTTGGGTTCTAATGTGAATATTTCTATGTGTTACACATTTGAGCCGTATCAAATGATATATATCCTCCTACCAGTAGGGTGAGGGTATAAAGATGCTAATGTCGAGCAGGTTACCAGAGTAAGTTTTGAGCTCGGAATCTGATGCTTTTTATAATGAGCTTTTTTAACGTGCGGTATGGCCAGCAGATGTGAAAGTTCGCCCATTTCACATTTTTAAAGAAGCCAACAGACGTCCGTGAGATCCTAACACCTGTTCGAAATTGTGATTCTGTAAGCTTTTATTATCAAAATATGTTTTGTATGCGTACTAAAGCCAAGATATATTTTCAAATCAGTCAATGTGCTTATGACGTTATTTTTTTGTTGAAACGCTGATGAACTCCTTACTTTTCAAGTGTTTCGTAAATACCGTGATCCTAGTAGAAGTAATTGCTCCAGAGGTGGTGGTGTTGCTGTTGATATCCGCCGTGATATTCCTGCTGTACAAATTAATTTGCCGAATCCTGGTGTCCTTCTTGATCGGCTCTGCGCTCGTCTTGTTGGTCAATCATATTTAATTTGAAAGCCACCCTAGTAAACATAAATTTTTTGGAATTTGAAAATTTCACACTCGGAAAGAGATATAGTTTGGGATCCTTAATAAGGGAAAACTATGAAGAAAGATTAAAAAACCCGAAATAGTTGCAGTCGGGTAAACCAACTTATATATACCCTCACCCTCAGTAAAAACATACAAGTCCTACATTCCAAAGTATCGGTAAGTCAAAAGTGAGCAACCTGAAAATACCGAATTTTATAGAAATCCGGTGAAAAAGTTGCAGTATGGTAAACCGACTTATATGTAACAAGCCTCTTTCAAGCGGCTTAGCTCTCCGGAATGGGAGGATTCTTTTCCGCAGAGGTTGCACATTTAGATTTTTTTGTTCGTGCCTAAAATTAAACTGCAATATAAATTCAAAATTTAACAGAAAATAAGAAAAAAGAAACAGTGGCTAAAGAAGGAAATGGAAACGGACGGACACTTGACATTCTTTTGCTGTCTTCGACTCAGCTCGATTTCTGTGAATGAATGGTGTCCTTCCAGGCTGCCCACCCCAGATATGACGTATTCAGTCATCCGTGGTATTTTCTATTGCCTGTGACTGATGTCGAAAATACCCCAAAGGCCATGACATACCGACTTCAATTCTCCGCTACATCTTCTACCTTACGAGATTTTACACGGACATATTTTTCATTTACAATTCACATTAAGGGCAATTTATTAAACATAATTAACTATAAAAAAGCAATAATAAGAATATAAACTATGATTTGGAAAACTTAACTTATATCAAAACATTTCTTTTACATTTTTAATTTAATTAATATTGATTTCTTTTTACCGGTTTTAAAATTTCTAGAATATTTTTTTTTATTTTATGTTAAACATTATTATATATATATATATATATATATTTTACACTATTATTTGTGCATGCTTAATTTTAGATTTTTTGTTTAGAGTAACTTTTGTATTTTATTTAACACATATATTTTCTTTCCTTTCTTTTATTTTACAGAGTAATTTTTAAAATTAATAATTTTTATTTTTCTTTTGACTTTAGTTTTAGGAATATAGCATAAATAATTTTTTTTTTTAAGTTTAAGAGGTGGACACATGTATCTAACAACAGATGGTGTTTTTTTGGTGTGTTGGTTCAAAGCGAAATTTCTTATTTATAATTCCTCCTAGAAAACTAGCGATTTTTCCTGACTTTACGTTATCGCACTGATTGACTTACGTTGTGGAGGTTTCACGTGTTTCGAAAGAAAAAAAAGCTTCTCTCACCTATGTCTTACCACGAAACCTAACCGACCTTTGCGGTAGTGTTACACACATATATATGTTTCCTAAACTTTTCGTCCTTGTGGCAACATTACAAGTTTTCACTTCCAGTTATCGTCCAGTGTCTATCAGGATTGAAAACAGTTTGCACAACCAACCAGTTCGCCTGATCTGTATGTGCAAAACGTTTGACCAAAATTAATGTTTTTTTGTGACGAGTAACTTGAAGACCTTGAATAATGAAGTCTTGCCATTATAAAATTAAAAAGGAATATATTTATGGGGATGATTTACTCTTCCCTATTCTAATGAATGATCAATCGGTGTTCAACGGCGTTAACTTTTAGGGGCGGTACGCCGTTTTTACGGTGGTACGCGTTGATTCGCGTCTGAGCGGCTGCGTAGTGAACTAACTACACGGATTCGACCGAATTGCAAATGGCAGCCAGCACTCTAAACTAGGGATGTAACGAATGTGTGTTTAGCGAAAGCGAATGCGATGCGGATGCGAAAGGTAAAAATTTTTTTTAGCGAATGCGGATGCGAAAGCGAATGCGAAAGCCAATAGTAAAAATTACTTTTAGCTAATGTAAATATTACAAGGAATCGTTTAACGAATGCGAAAATCTTTGGGAATGTCAGAGTCAATTATGCAGTACTTATTTCCAGTAATATTTATTTCAAAGTAACAAAAATGTATTTCAAAGTAACAAAAATTTAACAAAAAATTTTAATTCAATTCACAGAAAATTCAGTCTCATGGTAAAATATATTAAAGTTAACTTCAAAGTTGAACATTCCATATTTGGGTACATAAGGAATAAATTCTTGGCAAACCTTATAATTTCAGATTGAGTTCAGTTTCTAGAGGAGTCTAATATCCAATCAATAAATTTTCAGTTTTTTGCGAATGCGAATGCGAGAGCGAATAATAAAATAATGTTTTTTGCGAGTGCGAATGCGGTTGCGAATGTCCAAAATGAATTTCGTTACAACCCTACTCTAAACAAGACGGACGGACAATTACAACTCCTCCAAAAATAAAAATTAAAAAACAGACAATAAATTGTCGGACAGACATTTAGGGGTCGCAGTATGCGGCCGTCACATATATATACCCTTATACCGACTTATATATACCCTCACTCTCAGTAAAAATATACAAGTCTCATATTCCAAAGCATCGCAAAGTCAAAAGTGAGTGTGTATACCACCATTGGATGTAACATCTGATGAAATATCATCATAGCAACTTCAAAATACCGAATGTTATAGAAAAATATTGTATTACACGTTTTAATAAAAGGGCGGAATATAAAGCAGAGTTTTTTTCTCGATAGCTGTATGTACTTATAGCTTTACTAATTACAGAATTAAGTCGGTGAATTTGTATGGGAGGTACCAAAAGGGGAAGTTGCCAGACTCCCAAGTTTTTTGTTGTCGCCATATTGCCTATATGCAATCCCATGAGTGGTTTTGGGAAAATATTAACCCATGCCAAATTTCAAACCGATTGTTCTACTATCTCGAAGGTTATCGTGCGTACCAGCAGGACAGACGGACATAGCTTAAAAGACTTAGAAAGTCATGAATCGAATTTGGTTCAAAGACACCTGGGGTCTAACGTAAATATTTCTATGTGTAACACTTTTGAGCCGTATCAAATGATATATATCCTCCTACCCGTAGGGTGAGGGTATAAATATTTTATTACACGTGTTCAGAAATGAACATGGATATTCCGCCCAGGCTGTTATCACTGTCAAATGTGAGCGCGTTGCTGGTGGTGTGTTTGGATTATGCTGTATCTACACTTCGGAGAGTGTACGATCAATTGACCCTTGCACCGATAACAAATGTACATGCATGGTGACGAGCAAATAGATGCACATCGCTATGAAGAAAAGGGTCGCGATAAGACACCACGGCGCACACACACACACACACTAGAATATAAATAGAATTTATGTTGTAATACTTAAGTAAAACAATTGTTAAGATTGGTATAAATAGTCCATACCAATTCCTTGGTTCTTTAGTATTATTTCAAGGTTCATACTGATTGTATGTTCCATGTATTCACTGGGTGCATTACAAAACATCCAGACAACTGAATACAAGTAATAAATAGACAACACACATTCCCACGGAATTTGATGACCAATGCACTTACCCGCATCGAGACACAACAAGCGTCCGTAATAAAAATAGTGAAATTGGAACGCAACCGTAATAAAATATTGAACCCTTTTTTTGTTACGAAACTCGAGTGTAAAGAAGACTGCCAGACTTCCTAGTTTTTGTCCGAAACTTTGTCTAGCAATAGCTTTACTAAATACAGAATTTGGGCAAGATCGCGTTGGTAATATTGATATTATTACACGATTTATAAAGTGGGCGAAATAGACGAAATAAGCAGTTTTGGGAAAATATTAACCCGTGCCAAATTTCAAAGCGATTGTTTAACTCTTTCGAAAGTTATCGTGCGTACCAGCAGTACAGACAGACGTACAAACGGACATGGCTCAAAAGATTTAGAAAATCATGAATGGAATTTGGTTCAAAGACACTTGGGTTCTAATGTGAATATTTCTATGTGTTACACATTTGAGCCGTATCAAATGATATATATCCTCCTACCAGTAGGGTGAGGGTATAAAGATGCTAATGTCGAGCAGGTTACCAGAGTAAGTTTTGAGCTCGGAATCTGATGCTTTTTATAATGAGCTTTTTTAACGTGCGGTATGGCCAGCAGATGTGAAAGTTCGCCCATTTCACATTTTTAAAGAAGCCAACAGACGTCCGTGAGATCCTAACACCTGTTCGAAATTGTGATTCTGTAAGCTTTTATTATCAAAATATGTTTTGTATGCGTACTAAAGCCAAGATATATTTTCAAATCAGTCAATGTGCTTATGACGTTATTTTTTTGTTGAAACGCTGATGAACTCCTTACTTTTCAAGTGTTTCGTAAATACCGTGATCCTAGTAGAAGTAATTGCTCCAGAGGTGGTGGTGTTGCTGTTGATATCCGCCGTGATATTCCTGCTGTACAAATTAATTTGCCGAATCCTGGTGTCCTTCTTGATCGGCTCTGCGCTCGTCTTGTTGGTCAATCATATTTAATTTGAAAGCCACCCTAGTAAACATAAATTTTTTGGAATTTGAAAATTTCACACTCGGAAAGAGATATAGTTTGGGATCCTTAATAAGGGAAAACTATGAAGAAAGATTAAAAAACCCGAAATAGTTGCAGTCGGGTAAACCAACTTATATATACCCTCACCCTCAGTAAAAACATACAAGTCCTACATTCCAAAGTATCGGTAAGTCAAAAGTGAGCAACCTGAAAATACCGAATTTTATAGAAATCCGGTGAAAAAGTTGCAGTATGGTAAACCGACTTATATGTAACAAGCCTCTTTCAAGCGGCTTAGCTCTCCGGAATGGGAGGATTCTTTTCCGCAGAGGTTGCACATTTAGATTTTTTTGTTCGTGCCTAAAATTAAACTGCAATATAAATTCAAAATTTAACAGAAAATAAGAAAAAAGAAACAGTGGCTAAAGAAGGAAATGGAAACGGACGGACACTTGACATTCTTTTGCTGTCTTCGACTCAGCTCGATTTCTGTGAAGGAATGGTGTTGTTGTCCTTCCAGGCTGCCCACCCCAGATATGACGTATTCAGTCATCCGTGGTATTTTCTATTGCCTGTGACTGATGTCGAAAATACCCCAAAGGCCATGACATACCGACTTCAATTCTCCGCTACATCTTCTACCTTACGAGATTTTACACGGACATATTTTTCATTTACAATTCACATTAAGGGCAATTTATTAAACATAATTAACTATAAAAAAGCAATAATAAGAATATAAACTATGATTTGGAAAACTTAACTTATATCAAAACATTTCTTTTACATTTTTAATTTAATTAATATTGATTTCTTTTTACCGGTTTTAAAATTTCTAGAATATTTTTTTTTATTTTATGTTAAACATTATTATATATATATATATATATATATTTTACACTATTATTTGTGCATGCTTAATTTTAGATTTTTTGTTTAGAGTAACTTTTGTATTTTATTTAACACATATATTTTCTTTCCTTTCTTTTATTTTACAGAGTAATTTTTAAAATTAATAATTTTTATTTTTCTTTTGACTTTAGTTTTAGGAATATAGCATAAATAATTTTTTTTTTTAATATAATTTTTTTCAACACGTCTACGATTTTTTTTTACACGACAACAAAAGCGGGACAACACAGAGGACAAACTTTAACGACACATTAGTTAATACTTTTTTTTTTTTGTGAAGGTTTAGAAATTTCCACAGGGGTATCGTTTATTTGTTTATTTTTACATGTACTGTACACTACCTTATTTTTGTCAGAACCGCATTACCTCGTGGTGGGTTGGGCGATATTGGTGGTGCCTTGCCACGTTTTCTGGGTTTTTGGTGTGGTTCTTCGCTGATATTGGCTGTGAACTTTGGTCCGGATTAAGTTTTCCGCCAGACAAGCTTTTCCCCATACAGATCACCACCACGAGATGGTGATGTCGGGTTGTGGTCACTGGTGTCTTGTCTTTTTGTGGGAAGTTTAAGAGGTGGACACATGTATCTAACAACAGATGGTATTTTTTTGGTGTGTTGGTACAAAGCGAAATTTCTTATTTATAATTCCTCCTAGAAAACTAGCGATTTTTCCTGACTTTACGTTATCGCACTGATTGACTTACGTTGTGGAGGTTTCACGTGTTTCGAAAGAAAAAAAAGCTTCTCTCACCTATGTCTTACCACGAAACCTAACCGACCTTTGCGGTAGTGTTACACACATATATATGTTTCCTAAACTTTTCGTCCTTGTGGCAACATTACAAGTTTTCACTTCCAGTTATCGTCCAGTGTCTATCAGGATTGAAAACAGTTTGCACAACCAACCAGTTCGCCTGATCTGTATGTGCAAAACGTTTGACCAAAATTAATGTTTTTTTGTGACGAGTAACTTGAAGACCTTGAATAATGAAGTCTTGCCATTATAAAATTAAAAAGGAATATATTTATGGGGATGATTTACTCTTCCCTATTCTAATGAATGATCAATCGGTGTTCAACGGCGTTAACTTTTAGGGGCGGTACGCCGTTTTTACGGTGGTACGCGTTGATTCGCGTCTGAGCGGCTGCGTAGTGAACTAACTACACGGATTCGACCGAATTGCAAATGGCAGCCAGCACTCTAAACTAGGGATGTAACGAATGTGTGTTTAGCGAAAGCGAATAGTAAAAATTTTTTTTAGCGAATGCGGATGCGAAAGGTAAAAATTTTTTTTAGCGAATGCGGATGCGAAAGCGAAAGCCAATAGTAAAAATTACTTTTAGCTAATGTAAATATTACAAGGAATCGTTTAACGAATGCGAAAATCTTTGGGAATGTCAGAGTCAATTATGCAGTACTTATTTCCAGTAATATTCATTTCAAAGTAACAAAAATGTATTTCAAAGTAACAAAAATTTAACAAAAAATTTTAATTCAATTCACAGAAAATTCAGTCTCATGGTAAAATATATTAAAGTTAACTTCAAAGTTGAACATTCCATATTTGGGTACATAAGGAATAAATTCTTGGCAAACCTTATAATTTCAGATTGAGTTCAGTTTCTAGAGGAGTCTAATATCCAATCAATAAATTTTCAGTTTTTTGCGAATGCGAATGCGAGAGCGAATAATAAAATAATGTTTTTTGCGAGTGCGAATGCGGTTGCGAATGTCCAAAATGAATTTCGTTACAACCCTACTCTAAACAAGACGGACGGACAATTACAACTCCTCCAAAAATAAAAATTAAAAAACAGACAATAAATTGTCGGACAGACATTTAGGGGTCGCAGTATGCGGCCGTCACATATATATACCCTTATACCGACTTATATATACCCTCACTCTCAGTAAAAATATACAAGTCTCATATTCCAAAGCATCGCAAAGTCAAAAGTGAGTGTGTATACCACCATTGGATGTAACATCTGATGAAATATCATCATAGCAACTTCAAAATACCGAATGTTATAGAAAAATATTGTATTACACGTTTTAATAAAAGGGCGGAATATAAAGCAGAGTTTTTTTCTCGATAGCTGTATGTACTTATAGCTTTACTAATTACAGAATTAAGTCGGTGAATTTGTATGGGAGGTACCAAAAGGGGAAGTTGCCAGACTCCCAAGTTTTTTGTTGTCGCCATATTGCCTATATGCAATCCCATGAGTGGTTTTGGGAAAATATTAACCCATGCCAAATTTCAAACCGATTGTTCTACTATCTCGAAGGTTATCGTGCGTACCAGCAGGACAGACGGACATAGCTTAAAAGACTTAGAAAGTCATGAATCGAATTTGGTTCAAAGACACCTGGGGTCTAACGTAAATATTTCTATGTGTAACACTTTTGAGCCGTATCAAATGATATATATCCTCCTACCCGTAGGGTGAGGGTATAAATATTTTATTACACGTGTTCAGAAATGAACATGGATATTCCGCCCAGGCTGTTATCACTGTCAAATGTGAGCGCGTTGCTGGTGGTGTGTTTGGATTATGCTGTATCTACACTTCGGAGAGTGTACGATCAATTGACCCTTGCACCGATAACAAATGTATATGCATGGTGACGAGCAAATAGATGCACATCGCTATGAAGAAAAGGGTCGCGATAAGACACCACGGCGCACACACACACACACACTAGAATACAAATAGAATTTATGTTGTAATACTTAAGTAAAACAATTGTTAAGATTGGTATAAATAGTCCATACCAATTCCTTGGTTCTTTAGTATTATTTCAAGGTTCATACTGATTGTATGTTCCATGTATTCACTGGGTGCATTACAAAACATCCAGACAACTGAATACAAGTAATAAATACTCACTCATATGAAGAGAAACCGTAGTAGTTTCATTCATAGTTGGTTCTATCGAACGTTAAAAAAATTGAGTTTTCCCCCACCAGTGGTAAGAGACTCGTTTTTTTATAAAAAAGAAAGTAACTTGGAATAATAAATATTCCACACTTGGTATAAAACCAGTGTTCAAAGAGTATTATTTAAAGGTTTGTATTCACTGGGTGCATTACAAAACATCCAGAAAACCTGAATACAACTAATTATTACTCAATGCTATGAAGCGAAGCAGTTTTGTTTCTTCATAGTTGGTCATTTCGAACCGAAAAAATAAATATAGAGTTTTCCCCCACCAGTGGTAAGAGACTCTAGTTAAATTATTTTAAAAAAAAAAATCGAGTTATCCCCCACCAGTGGTAAGAGACTCGTTGCATTCTTTATAAAAAAGAAAGCAATTTGGAATAAATAAGATTCCTAAACTTGGTACAGAACCAGATTAAAAATAAAAAAAGATGCTACCAATTCCAATTAGCTCTATGATGAAGGAGTTAGTGGAGCGACAAGAAAATGCTTATAAAAGGATTAAGCACCTTGTCGTCGAGGATCCAAACTCACATGAGTTGGACAAGTTGTGGGAGGAGTTCCAACAATCCCACGTAAGGATGATAGCGGCAGAAGCTTTGGCGGACCACCAATATTTTAAGAAAAATATATATAAAGAGGTGTCCGCAATGAAAGCAGACGCTATGAGGAATCGCAACAAAATGCAACAACAAGAGTTGGAGCGGCTGCGACGGGAACTCGCAACACAACAAAAACGCTTAGAGGAGCAAGCAATTGCCCAGCAGCAGAGAGAACTGGCTTTTCAACAGCAAAGAAGTCAGTTGCAGGGAGCAGATATGGAGGACACCTTTGCCAAAGAGGTAGGTGTGAAGGAGAGATCGCCAGCATTTAGTTCATCGGTGCCATGGAAAGAAAGTCAGGTTTTAAAAAATTGGATGGACAAAAGTAAAGAAGCCCTACAGATATGTGACCATGCGATGCAAAGGCAGTCAACAATGTGCGATTTGGAAATAGAACAGGACCGCGATTATGGGATTTGGCAGATAAGAAAAAATGCAGCTTGCAGAAATATTATGGCTATAGATGCGACGAATTTGGAGATCTGGAGTTGGCTGTGAACAACATGCTAATAAGGATAGCTTCAGAGATCGACAAAAAAAAGAGAAGCAAATTACGAACCATGCTAGAGCCACAAAGACCCTATGGAAAAAGATTGAATCACTGTCACTTGGAGAAGAACATACAAAGTATTCGCGAACAACTTCAATCCAAGGCTGAAATCTACTTGAAAGAAATCAGTGAGATCCGTTCACAATATCAAGTTGAGATCGCAGAGATAGAGGGACGTTTAGCCAATACAGAGAAATCCCGACAAGAGTTGCATGTACAATATGCAGTCAAAATGCAACAATCCATGCAAGAGTTGCGCGAACAATACGAAGCTGCCGCCAATAGAAATACGGTAGCTGCTTCAAGTGCCAACGACGAGCTACTTATACGAGTCGACAAGTTGAATAGCCGTAACAGTGAATTGGAATCGTCGAATGCTGCCTTGAATGTCCGTGTTCACGATCTGGAGCAGTTGTTGGTGAATGAACGTGCTCGCCACAATGGCGATATTACCAATCTGGAAGCGGATTTGCAACGAATGCGTGATGATATGGCGCAACAACGGCTGGAAAATCAGCAAGATCTGGGCCGTGTTATTCCGGCGGCAGCTCCTCACTTTGGAGGAATCTGGAAGGATGGCGGCAAAGCAGAGAAATGTCACATCAAAAGCGTGATTGGCGATAGTGATATTCCGGAAGAGGAATGGTCACCATTATTGCACCAGATGGAAGCTGCGGTGGATTCTAGACCGTTATATACAACAACGAATGATGAATATGAAGGTCTACATCGAGGATACTTCTCGATATACAGACCAACAGAACTACCGATACTAGCGATGCCAGGAACACTAGCAAAATCTTATACTGGAGTTCGGGTCAGAGGTAAGCTATTGCCGAAGCTTCTGGGTACCTTTTGGAGAAGGTGGAAAGAAGAGTACTTAACCACACTCCAACTACAATACAAATCGCGCAAGACAAAACAAGATGTGGAAGGAAGCCAGGACGTCCGTTTCCAAGATGACCAGAGCCACACACCAAAGTATGACCGCTTTTGGCTGTGGAAGAAGAAGTCATGCAGAACAAGACATCAGAAGTTCAAACAAAAGAGGAGCGGCTACTGGTGGCTAGTTTTAACTAGCAGTTTTTTATTAATGTTTAATACACTTGAATATTAAGGGCCTATGTTCCTATAACACTAAATATTGTATGTATGTAAAAGAATATACAGTCCACTAAATATTGTATGTATGTAAAAAAATTATACAGTCCACTCGAAGTTAAGAAATCTACAATTAAGAACCCCTACACACATTTTTGCCGACCGGCAGAATGTTCAAAGATGAACACGTTTCTTGTGGTGTTGTTCGAATGTGCTGTTGTAGTATTTACAGAAATTATACAATCTACTTATATTTTGGCCGCGGCAGAATGTTCAGAAATGAACATGGATATTCCGCCCAGGCTGTTATCACTGTCAAATGTGAGCGCGTTGCTGGTGGTGTGTTTGGATTATGCTGTATCTACACTTCGGAGAGTGTACGATCAATTGACCCTTGCACCGATAACAAATGTACATGCATGGTGACGAGCAAATAGATGCACATCGCTATGAAGAAAAGGGTCGCGATAAGACACCACGGCGCACACACACACACACACTAGAATATAAATAGAATTTATGTTGTAATACTTAAGTAAAACAATTGTTAAGATTGGTATAAATAGTCCATACCAATTCCTTGGTTCTTTAGTATTATTTAAAGGTTCATACTGATTGTATGTTCCATGTATTCACTGGGTGCATTACAAAACATCCAGACAACTGAATACAAGTAATAAATACTCACTCATATGAAGAGAAACCGTAGTAGTTTCATTCAACACGTTTTAAAAAAAGGGCGGAATATAAAGCAGAGTTTTTTCTCGAAAGCTGTATGTAGTTATAACTTTACTAATTACAGAATTTGGGCAAAATCGCTTTGGTCGTATTGATATTATTACACGCTTTCTTGAGTGGAATGGTACATTTGTATGGGAGGTACCAGAAGGGGAGTTGCCAGACTTCCATATTTTTGTCCAAAATTTTTCTATTGATATTGTTGTTCGTATTGATATTATAACACGATTTCTAAGGGGCGGTACATATGTATGAGAGGTACCGTATGGGGTTGCCAGACTTCCATATTTTTGTCCAAAACTTTGTCTAGCTATAGATTTAGTAAATACAAATTTTGGGCAAGATCGCGTTTGTGGTATTGATATTTTTACACATTTCTAAGGGGCGGAATGGTACATATGTATGGGAGGTGCCAGAAGGGGAGTTGCCAGACTTCCTAGTTTTTGTCCGAAACATTGTCTAGCAATTGCTTTACTAAATACAAAATTTGGGCATGATCGCGTTGGTAATATTGATATTATTACACGATTTATAAAGTGGGCGAAATATACGATTTGTATGGGAGGTACCCGAAGGGGTGTGGCCACATAGCCCATATGCAATCGCATAAGCAGTTTTGGGAAAATATTAACCCGTGCCAAATTTCAAAGCGATTGTTTAACTCTTTCGAAAGTTATCGTGAGTACGAGTAGGACAGACGGACGTACAGACGGACATGGCTGAAACGATTTAGAAAGTCATGAATCGAATTTGGTTCAAAGACACCTGGGGTCTAACGTAAATATTTCTATGTGTAACACTATTGAGCCGTATGAAATGATATATACCCTCCTACCTGTAGGGTGAGGATATAAATATTGTAGTACACGTTTTAAAAATAGGCGGGAATATAAAGCAGAGTGATCGTTGAAACCACTGTGCCAGCAGCAGCATGAAACAAAACGCACAAAAACGTCTTCGTCTATGCATTCATATGTATATTGGCTTGTGTATCGATTTCTATTACCTTTGTCACTCAATCCAGTTTTTATGACTTTACAACAATACATACGTACATATATTCTGCCAGCAATCTCTTTAACGGAGCAATAAAAGTACATAAATGATGTTAACAATGATAATAATGAAGATATTTTTGTCGCTTCTCTTTATGCTTAGAAAGAATAGTTTGTAATTTCTATATGTTAGTTGCATAGTAACAACCAAATAAATCGATAGTTTTCGACTGCAAAATAATTGCAAATTTTGTTTGATTTTAAATACGCCTGTAAAAAAGCTTATACGCTCAAACATTGGTGACCCCGACGTGATTCGCCAGAGCCAAATAAATTTCGTTGTAATTTAATATCAATTCGGATATTAAATATAATACTTGGTTTTGTCGGATTTCAGTCAACACGAAATAATTTCGATTCGACCTACAATCAGTTGGAATTCGTCATCGTCGATTTTGTATTAGTTATACAAAATACCACAAGGTTTGCTTTCCAACGTCGCTTTGATTTCTACTGTTTCTGCATTTGCATATACGACCTTAAGTGTAAAAAGTTATGCCTGACCAGAATGAATCTTTCATCGAACAAGAAACGGAGGCTCCTAATGTTACGCAATATGTAAAGAGGCTTACATCAATTAAACAGCAGTTGTCTGATTTCAACAACAGTCTTACTACAGAAGAGTTCACTAAACTGGATAAGGCCGATCTTTCTGTTCGACTTGTTTACGTCGAAAGGCTAAATTCTCATTTCGAACAGGCTGTTTCTGTCCTAGAGAAAAAAGGTGGAAGCGATATTGATGGTAACACTCGTTTTGGTTTCATCACAGCATACTTTGAAGTAAAAGCGAAAATCAAACGCAAATTGAGTGTAAACTACACTTCTCGTAATGCCCCTCACTCTTCTACAATCCGTCAATTTTCGTTAGATGATTCCTCGAGTATTCGGAAAACCCGGCTTCCTGAACTAAAAATTCCCCAGTTTAGTGGTTCTTACACTGAATGGCCAGACTTTTTCGCCATGTTTACAACAGTAGTCGCCAACGATATAGACTTAGGCAAGATAGAGAAGTTCCAGCATCTCCGTGCATGTTTACTAGGAGCTGCTTTAGATACAATTTCATCGTTGGAACCTACTGAAGAAAACTATGATAAGGCCATCTCATTATTAAAGAATCGATTTGATAACAAATTACTTAATTTTCAGACACACATTAAGGCGATTTTCGGGCTAAAATGTGCTGAAACGGGTTCAGCTTCAAGTCTTCGACAGCTCAGTGACAAGCTCAACGCACATATGAGGGCTCTTGAAACGATTTGCAAGCAGGAGCAAATTGCTGATGGCCTGCTAATATATTTGGTTACAACGAAACTTGATTCTCATTCCCAAGCAAAGTGGGAAGAAGCATTGCAGATGGACAGACTGCCAACTTGGTTATCAATGGCATCATTTCTCGAACGCAGATGTCGTATGCTCGAGTATCTGGAAAGTTCCATGGAGACAAGGTCTGTTAGCCAAAAGGGGAACAAGAAATTAGGTGGTCATGGTCGAAACGTTCTAGTGGCTGCGGGTACTGGATCTGCTACATGCACATTTTGTGACGCGAAAGATGATTATGTAACTACTTGTCCCGGCTTTGGAAATCTTTCTCCTCATCTACGTTTTAAGGAAGCCAAACGATTAGGGCTATGCCTAAACTGTTTAAGAAAGGGCCATAGACTTTATAAATGTAAATCGGGGCATTGCCGGATCTGTTCAATGAAGCACCACTCATTGTTGCACATAGATAACAACAATATCGAGCCATTTTCAAACACTCCTCTGCCTGGTAGTGCCCACCAACAAATAAGTAATTCGCAGGCAGCGATGCAACAGACATCGCCAACAGCATCACCATCTACTCTAGTTTCGTCGTTATCGTCCAGTGCCACGACTGCCGTTCTGGAATCTTCGACTGGTAATAACGTTCTGTTAGCTACGGCCATCGTTTTGGTGCAAAACAAGTTTGGTGTTTTTGTACCATGTCGTACAATTCTGGATTCTGCATCGCAATTAAACTTCATCACAACGCGTTTAGCAAGTCAATTACAAATCAATGTAAAACGGTCGCATATTTCGATATCAGGAATAGGATACGGCAGTCTTGTAGCTGACAAATCAGCCCATGTTTCTATTAAATCCTGCCAAGGTAATTACTGTGCTTCGTTTTCTGCCGTCATTATTCCCACCATAACGGACTATCAACCAAATACAAACCTAGACGCAAGTCAGTTAAAAATTCCTGGTAACGTAAGCCTAGCTGATCCCGATTTTTATAAACGTGGCCGAACAGACATTTTAATTGGCGCGGGCTTATTTTTCGAACTGATGAGTGTTTGGCCAAATTCGTTTCGGAAACAATTCCCCAATACTACAAAAAACTCGCTTGGGATGGGTGGTATCTGGTGGTGGTGTTTGTTTGTCAAAAACTTTTTCGTTGGCAACCGTAAGCCGAAATATTACAACAACTGAGAGTGAAGCTTTAGTCGATGTAGTCAAGAGTTTTTGGGAAATAGAACAACATTTCCAAAACAGTTCGACACTTTCTTCAGATGACGATTTCTGTGAACGTGATTTTCAACTCAATACGGTCCGTCTTGTAACTGGCGGATACTCGGTTAGCTTGCCCAAAAAGCTTAACACTCACGAGCTTGGTGATTCGTATGCTGTTGCCTTTCGTCGTTTTATAAGTCTCGAGAAAAAATTGAGTAAGAACCCTGAAATTAAACTTCAATACACCGCATTCATGAGAGAGTATGCCGACATAGAGCATATGTCTCTAATTACAATTATACCTAAAAATGTCACAGCGTACTTTCTTCCCCATCACTGTGTCCACAAAGCAGAAAGCACAACAACAAAGCTTAGAGTAGTATTTGATGGTTCGGCGAAAACAACAACAGGGCTATCTCTCAACGACACCCTACATTCGGGACCAACCATCCAGCCAAAATTGTTCGATACATTGCTGCGATTCCGGTTTTTTAAAATTGCTCTCAGTGGAGATATATGCAAAATGTATCGGTGCGTTCGTGTTTCATATCCAGATGATTATCTCCAATGCATACTGTGGAGAAATAGCCCCGATGAGGAAATCAAAATGTACAAGTTAGATACTGTAACTTATGGGACAAAGCCTGCTGCATTTCTGGCAATTCGTGTTATGCACATGCTTTCCTCGGATCAAGAGAAATTATTTCCTATCGGCTCCAAGACTGTCAAGCGAGACTTTTATGTGGATGATTTAATTTCTGGTGGTGATACTGTAGAGGGAGTCATAGAAATCAGGCAACAATTAACCGAGCTGCTAAAACGAGGTAATTTTGAAATTCGAAAATGGTGCTCAAATGATACATCTGTATTGAATGGTGTATCACCTACTGACCGAGAACAACTTTTGAAATTCCATGATGGCACCGATATAACAAAAACCTTAGGCCTAGTTTGGGATCCAATAACTGATACATTCATATTCACGTTTTCACATGTAGCGGATATCAAATCTATTTCCAAGCGAACTGTTCTTTCATCAATCGCCCGTTTTTACGACCCATTAGGATTGATTGGACCAGTTATTACCAAAGCAAAAGTCTTTATACAAAACCTATGGAAGACCAAATTAGATTGGGATGAAAGCCTTCCTCAATCTTTATATTCGGATTGGCTGGAATTTGTATCAACATTCTCTTCAGTTCACAAATTTTCATTTCCCAGATTTGTTTCCAATCCGAAATCGGCAGTTCAAATCCACGCCTTTTGCGAGCCTGTCTTTCAGCATATGGGGCCTGCGTATACGTGAGAGCAGAATTAGAAGGTAGCGTTAAAATCAATCTAAAAAACTTGAGTTATCGGCTGCACTGCTGTTGGGAGAGCTTTTAAAGGGAATTTCAGACACTATCGACAATAATTATGAATATCACTGCTGGTCAGACTCCATGGTAGTGTTGTCATGGCTGCGTGAGGAATCATCCAACTATAACATATTTGTGGCAAACAGAGTAAGTGCTATACAAAACTTTACAAAAAATATGCTGTGGCATCATGTTCCTACTTTATCAAACCCTGCTGATATTATATCGAGGGGATCCTCCACAGAAGAACTCTTAAAATCAAATCTTTGGAAATACGGACCTGATTTCTTATACAAATCTCCAGGGTATTGGCCAAAGACAGCAAATTTTATGACTGATCTGCCTGAACGCCGTCGAGTTGTTCTAATCACCACGTCTTGTATCGACATTGAATTGCAAATATGTTAATTCATTTTGTAAAGTTCAACGAATCTTTGCTTATATATATATCGCTTTTTGAACATGTCGAGGGTACCAAATATTTCGGAGCTTTAAAGCAAGAAGAGTTAAAGATGGGTACTCAAGTCCTGATTCGTAATATACAATTTGTAAATTTTTCCACTGAATATAAAGCTTTAAAGGAAAATGGGAAAATATTCCCGTCCAGTAAATTATGCGCTCTTACACCCTTTATGGATGCGGAAGGATGGAAAGGATTGAAAGAATTTTCTATATATTGCGTCATCCGGTCAACCGGTCATTTCACAATGAACGGATGAGAGACCATGGATAACCGTGTATTCCGACTAAATGTTCTAACTTCAGGGACCAGACGACGGATATCTTGTGAACAGAAATATGTATAGAATAGCGATACACAACCCACATTTCGGCGATGCTGTAGGGAGACAATCACCACCGCTCTAATCTGTACAAGGTCCAAAAGCTGCAAAGATGTCTTTGGAGCTCCTGCCCACATATGGGAGTTATATTCCATTTTAGGCCGGATGTGGGTGATGTAAATATTGAAGAGATCATTGAATGCTTCTTTCGACACTTCGAATATATTGCTTGCCCAACGAACATCATCCTTTATCTTTATGCCTAGAACTTCAATAGTGTCTGATTCGACATTATTGAAGTTATCCACACCTAGAGATTGACGGCAATGCTGGGCCAGTGGAACGTTTGTGTGACAACAAAATGCACTGCGTCTTTTGCGCATTAAAATCTACTCTATTCATTTGGCCCCACTCACAATTCGTCGCCAAATCGCGGTTAAGTGAGTCATTCATCATTCGGCTTTTGTCCTTGACCTACATAGGACCTGGCCGATGATCAAATGAGTATGAATGACATAGGTTACTGTTATCTGCAAAGGAGTAGATCGGGTTCACAGTCTGACCCAACAGATCGTCAGTGAAAATAAGAAATAGGGAAGGAGAGAGGACTGAGCCTTGTGGCATTCCTGCGGTAGACCTATGCTCGTTGGATGAAACCCCATCTATAACAACTCGTATAATGCGATCTCTGAGAAAACTCGAGTTTTGATATGAGTGCTTCGTGCCAGACCCTATCGAACGCCTTAGAAATATCCAGAGCCACGACCTTGCTTTCACCAAGGCGGTGAATGGATCGACTCCATCGCTCCGTAAGGAACACCATCAGGTCTCCAGTAGATCGATTTCTACGGAAGCCATACTGTAGATCATTTAGAAGGCTATTAATCTGTAAATATTTAACAAGATGGTGGTTAACCATGCTCTCCATAATCTTTGAGAGCGCAGAACATATTGCTATTGGGCGGTAATTCGCAGGATTTGTAGCCTCACTTTTCTTGGGGATCGGCTGAACATTGGCACCTTTCTAACGTGAAGGGTAAATACCAACACGATACGACATGTTGAAAAGATTGCGCAATGGACGAGCTAGCGTCGAAGAGCACTTACATAGGACAAGTGCTGAAATGCCATCCGGGCCCGGAGTTTTGTTTACATTGAGATCCAGAAGAACCCCTTTGACCCCACGTGATCGAAATAGATACGTTTTCGATTACGGGGAGTGGTTGACTGCTGTCTGGCAAAGATGAGTTCTTTGCAAATATTTCAGCCAGAAGGTTAGCTTTGTCAACCGGGTCAGCGAATATCTGGTCATCGTTAACAAGGGTTGATATATAAGATGAATAATTGTTCCTTATCTGTTTAACGAATGACCAAAAGCTCTTACTTCCCCTGGGAGAAGAAAGAACTTTAGCACGAAGGCGCTGTTCGTGGAGAAGTTTTTCGCGCCTAAGCACTCTGGCACACCTTGATCTTGAATGCTTGCGTACCAGCTCAGTAATGGCATTTTTATTTAAACGCCAGTTCCTAAACGCTTCGTCTTTGGATCTGACAGCTTCTTTGCATGTCTGATTAAACCAACAATTTTTTGGAGGTTTAATCCAAGTAGTCTTCTTGTTTATGCCAAGAAGAATTATTTTCTCAACCATTTCAGCAGCAGCATCGACATTATTGTCTAGGAATCATAATTTGAATGAAAATGTTAAAAAAGTGTGCAAAAACTGATCTTTTGTGCGACTTTTTTTTTTTAAAAAACGTCTTTTTGTGCAACTTTTTCAAAATTCACAGCGGTAACACTGAATGTGAATGTTTTCTCAGAAAAAAATCAGCCGAAGAAGAAGAAAAGCAACTATATGTTGTACAAACAATTTGTATGTGATCATTACGAACTTTACATAGGTATACTCTTGCACAGCATAGAGGGCATACATTTTTAAAAAATAACGGTACATTATCATCGATAATAGGGCATAAGGAATGATCAAAATATTTTTTGGCATTTTTGTTCGATTATTGTTTTGGAGAATTTGGAGACCAAAGTTTTTTTTTTGACCATTCGTGTTGTTGTTGTAGTTCTATTTACCGTTTCTTTTATGTTGTAAAAGATGTTGTTCTGCGAAAACATTTTGCCGACCGTGACTGGACTGTCAGTTTTAAAGTTGTTATCGTATAAAATTTAAACTAAAATTCGTGAAAAACAGAGAAGCACTTTTTCGTGGCACACAATTGAATACAGGGGCGTTACCGCGTAATTTTGTTCGCGTCGAAAATCGTATGGAACTGAATTTACGAATCTAAAATCATTTAGTACTATGTAAGACTTTCGAATAGTGTGGAGAGTTGTAGGTTGGGCTAGGTTAGGTTGAAATGGAGGATCAGTCATGTAATATGACCGTCTCATGTCGTTGACATACACTTAGGGCAGTAATTCGGCCTGTTGTGCGCTCCTGGTTTCTTCTACAAATTCCCTTCCCCTTTTTTACGTTAGGAATTCGGTCCCCTCTATAAAGTTCGTTATGTCCATTGCTTTGACGACCGACAGGTCAACTATGGTGTCTTCTCCTAATTGGACTTTCCTGATATGAGAGAAAGCGGGACACTGGCATAGGAAGTGTTCCGCCGTCTCGGCGTCCTCTCCGCATTCGTCGTTCTCGGAACATTTTATCCTAAGTAGGTGTTCTTTTAGGCTAGTGTGTCATGTGATAACCTCAACTAGCTTACTCAGTTCATTTTTGTTAAACCCGAGTATTCTCTTTGTTTTATTGTAATCGAGGTTTCCCCAGGTTTCCTTTGTGGTTCTTCCCACCTGTTCCTCTAGCCACCTTAAGGCATGGGTCGTCTTCATCCATTCCCTCAACTCCTTTTTTGTCTCTAGAAAAGGTTTAGACAGTTGCAGAGTATTTTGGTCGGATTGCCTTCCTATTTTAGACAGTTCGTCAGCCCTGACATTACCTGGAAACCCTTGGTGGCCTGGTATCCAGTTTATAACTATGTCGTTATTTCTCGATACGTCATTTATTGTTTCATTACAGTACATGAGTGTCCTGGATTTTCATCTCTGAGGGATCTAATTGCTTTTTGACTGTCTGTAAAAATACAGATAGTTTTTCCTGTGATTCTGTTCCGCAGCCATTCTAGGCATTCTGTGATGGCATTGATCTCTGCTTATAGAATCGTTGGGTACTTTGGTAATTGGTATACTAATTCAGTCCTCGGATTGTGGATGTAGATCCCTATGCCTACTCCTAACTCGGATTTGGATGCGTCTGTGTGGCACTCCACTATTCCCCCATCTTGGGTGTATATGTCGTGTTCTTGTCCGCGTCTATCTTCTATTCTTGTCGTGCAGTTCGCAACCACGTGTGTTTCTGAGATGCGATCTGTCTGACAGTTTGTTGTCAGGAACCCTCCTAGGTGTTCCAATATTCTCTGATGTTGTGTTTGAGGTTCATCCTCAATCCACTCACTCAATGCACTTAGTCTCACTTCTGAGATCGCTGCCTCAGATTTAATTTCGATATATATTGGGTGGATATATAGCAAGAGCGCTCGTCGGCGCCGTCCTCATTGCTACGCTTATTCATACGCAGCAAATTCTTTGAATCCCTTGTAGTTTCTTCACGTTACATTTCTTTGTCATTGCCGTCCACCATACTATTGACGAATAAGTTATAATCGGCCTTATTACGCTTTTCTATAACCAGTGCGACACGCTTTGGCGAATGCCCCATGTGGTGCCAATTGCTCTACGGCACATTGACAAGAAAAAATATATCGTATTTTAAGTAAGGGAAACATGAAACTAGTACATAGAGGTTGAAGACAGAGCAAGACTACCCCAAAGGACGATCGGAAAATATCATTCAAAGAAATCAAAGGTTCGCTTTAACTGGATATATCCGCCAAATCGATCGATCGTACAAGCAGGACTAAAAGCCTACAAAATCTTAAAAAAATTAATTTTAAACTAAATCAGGTTGGTTTGGCAGATGTGGAGCAGATGTGGATGTCTGAGCAGATGTGGAAATTTTCACTATTTTCTGATTAATCAAAATTTAATTTACACTGTTCGGTCAGGTTCTTTCAAACATAGTGATGGTAACATTATGGTCTGCAGAAGCAATTGGTCCAAATCGTAAAATTTATGGGTTGTTTGTCTGTCTGTTGTTCGTTGCACACGCTCATTTTGTCCGTTCGTCGCGTTTCGTGTGTTTTCATGTGTATTGTCTCGTATCAACTAAACTAAACTAAAATTAAGTGTATTCAATCAAAATAATTAAATGAATATAAATAAAATAAAATAGAATACCCACAAACTAAAACACAAAATAAAAAAAAATAAACACAACAATAACAAACATAATAAACCGGCTACAAACGAAAATAACAAATAGAACCAACAAATAGAAACCATCGCACACACACAACAACAAAAACAACCAGCTCCACAGACGCATTGCACAAAAAAGACAACACTAAAAGGCTCTTTTATGCCCCCTCGTTGTTTTCCACTTGTGTTCGCCCTCCTTCTTCCCTTTCGCATATCACAAATAATTCTGCGTTCTTCTTGTCGCTGTTCTGTTAGTTGTTGTAGGTATAACACTGAACAACTAACAAAAATAACAGCGTCGGGAGGGGTGCAGCGTTATTTGTGATTTTGCTTTGATGTTGTCTTGTTTTTTGGTAGCGTTATGGTGGGTAGATTTAAAATGTATTTTGCGAACATTCGAGGGCTATGGACGAACTTTTTTGCGGTATACTCGCTCATCAATTTCCATAGGCCGAATGTCCCCGCTCTATGTCAGACCCAGGTATGTAAGGATTCTGATCCACAGGATTTTCACATTCCTGGTTATCACACTCTATTCTTTTTCTCTTCACAGAGGCCTTGTGGTATTAATACGTAATGGTATTGTGTTCCAGAGTCAGCAACAGTTGGACCCACAAGATCCAGAATTGGGTTAAGTTCAGGGTTGGATCACACCCATTACACTTCGGGTTTCTTAACAGAAGTCCAAATTTGGAAAGTGAGGCTACCCTAAACGGCTTCGACGCCTTTTCCGATTCTATTTCAAAGGTCTTAGACGATTATCCGCACAGTAAAATTGTAGTTGCTAGGGATTTCAATGTTGGCTTTCCCCAACTTCTTTACGAACAGCGTCTTCGTGCTAAAGTAAGGGACAATGGACAAAGAGTTAGGGACAATACATCATCTTCCATTCCAACACCCATTAACGATGACCAGATATTCACTGACCCGGTTAACAAAGCTAAACTTCTGGCTGAAATATTTGCAAAGAATTCATCTTTGCCAGATAGCAGTTAACCACTACCCGTGATCGAAAACGTATATTGTTCGATGCCTCGGATATTTTTTCGAACACGTATAGTTAAAAGAGTTCTTGCAGATCTTAATGTAAAAAAAAATTCCGGGCACGGATGGTATTTCAGCACTTTTCCTATGTAAGTGCTCTTCGACGCTAACTCGGTCATTGCGCAATCTTTTCAACATGTCGTACCTTGCTGGCATTTACCCTTTACGTTGGAAAGTTGCCAATGTTCAACCGACACCCAAGAAAGATGATGCTACTAATCCGGCGAACTACCGTCCAATTTCAATATGTTCTTCGCTCCCGAAGGTTATGGAGAGCATGGTTAACCACGATCTTGTTAAGTATATAGAGTGTAAAGGCCTTCTGAATGATCGACAGTATGGCTTCGGTAGAAATCGATCTACTAGAGACCTGATGGCGTCCCTTACAGAACGATGGAGTCGATCCATTCACCGCCTTGGTGAGAGAAAGGTCGTGGCTCTGGATATTTCCAAGGCGTTCGATAGGGTCTGGCACGGTACACTCATATCAAAACTTATTGCATTTGGTGTCGGTGATACCTTCTCTCGATTCATATCGAGTTTTCTTAGGGATCACTCTATACGAGTTGTTATAAATGGGGTCTCATCCAACGAGCATAGGTTGACCGCAGGACTGCTACAAGGCTCAGTCCTTCTCTATTTCTTATTTTCATTGACAACATGGGGCTGACTGTGATCCCAATCAACTCCTTCGCAGAAGATAGCAACCTCTGCCATTCATACTCATTTGAACATCGGCCAAGTCCCTCGGAGGTAGAAGACAAAAGGCAAACAATGAACGATTCTTTCAACCGCGAATTGGCGACGATTTGTGAGTGGGGCCAAATGAACCATAGTCGATTTTAATGAACAAAAACCCAGTGCTGTTTGTTGTCCCACAAATGGTCCACTGATCCAACACGTTTGTTAATCTCTATGGGTGGTGTGAATATCGACATATCAGATACTCTTGATGTTCTGGACATGAAAATACAGGGTGATGCTCGCTGGCTCGCAAGCAATATATTCAAAGTGTCGAAAGAAGCATTCAAATGTTTAGGCTTTTTAAAGCGGTGCATTTACACCACCTACATCCAGCCTAAAATGGAATACAACTCCCGTATATGGACAGGGGCTCCAATGACATCTTTGCAGCTTCTGGACCGTGTACAGAAGAGAGTCGTCTGGTCCCTGACGTTAGTATATTTAGCCGAAATACGCGGCTATCTAGGGTCTCTCATCCGTTCGTTGTCAAATGGCCGGTTGACTGGAAGACGCATCCCCTGAGTATTAGTCAATAAAAAAAAGAAACAAAATATTCCATAGAGGACCTTTGGGAAATTGTAAAAATCAAAATTGGATATACAATTTAAAAAAAAAACCTAATGATCACTATGTTGACCTGAAATAGCAGTTATATAATTCTAAAAACAGAATTATAAAAGAATAAATTTGCGTTTACATTTTGATTTCTATTCTTTAATTTTCATTAAAATGATGGTGTTTGTAACATGATTACATGATATTTACTGAGTTTATAGAAATTTGAGTAGAATGCTGGAAAGAACAAAATGGATTCGCGATTGTGAGTAAGCATGATCCGATTGCTAATTGATGAAATATAGAGAAAATATTTTGATAATTTCATAAAAACTTAACTGATTCGATATAATCAGATCAAGTCAGATCATATCAGATATAAAGCAGATCATAACGACATTTAAAGCAGTTCATAAGCAGATATAAAGTAGATCATAACCATATAGAAAACAGATTATGATCACATATAAAAAAGGTCATTTCGACCAGTGTGACATACCAACTGTTCTGTCCCACCAGATTGTCACACAAACTGTTACTAATGGTCAGATTGTCCCACAAAATGTTCTATAGAGTTAAGTTTGTTGCATCTCCTCTTACCTTAAGACCATTTATTGTATCAACAACCGTCCTTTTCCACCAGCAATTTCTTTGGGAGTTTCAGGTTGACGCAGAAACTGTTATTTTGTCCCTCAAACTGTTACTAATGGTCGAACTGTCGGACAAAGTGTTCTAGAGAGTTTATTACACATACTCTTATATTAAGACCAGTTTGATACAAAAACCGTTCTTTTCGACCAGCTTCACGTATGACAACCTTGAAACAAAAACTCTTATATAATGATCAGTTTGTCACTCAAACAGGTATTTTGACAAGTTTGTTATACAAACTTTTCTGTTCGATCAGATTGGCATAGATACTGTTATTCATGGTCAGTTTGCTATACAAGCTCTTATATAAAGAAACTGTTATTTTCGACCACTTTGGCACACAAACCTTTATTAATGATCAATTTGTTCCATAAACTCTTATATAAGGACCAGTCAGTCACACAAAATGATCTATAAAGACCAGTTTCTCATACCAACTCTTCTTTTTGACCAGTTTGTATGTCAAACAATCTGTCATATAAAGAGATGCTTATCGTAGATATTGCTCTACACAGACCAGTCTGTCACACAAAATGCTCTATAAAGACTAGTTTGTCACAAAAAATGCTGTATAAAGACAGTTATTAATGTTCAGTTTGTCACACAATCTCTTATATAAAGACCTTTTATATGAAGCCCTTTTTATCATACAAACTGTTCTACAACAATCGGTTTGTTACAGAAACTGTTATTAACAATCACAAACTCTTCTTTGTGATGATTATGTACTCTGATCAATTTGGGATTTGATTCCCCTTTTTGCCGGTCTGTTTTTTGATGGCCTTACCGATGTGCTTGCGTTTTGCGCGGCTTAGGATCGACGGATGGTGCAGGGTCTTGCCAACTTCCCAAAAAAAAAGACAAATACAACAACACAAAATCACACCGTTTTCTACATTCTGGACAAAAACGAAACACAACAACACATAAACAAGGTCCCGATATGAGTTCCTAAATGATAATAAAAAAGCATTTTACACAGTCGCTGACGTCACGTTACTATACACAAGAAAAGTCTCTTGGCCGCCGGCCTGCCAATTGCTCGGCAATTCCACTATGATACCTCGATTCATTTTTTTTGTGGGTATCCCAAATTCTCCCTCTACTTACCTTTCTCCCACCTTCCCCAAAAGTTCAAAAACTACATATGGGATTGCATATGTGCTATATGACCACACCCCTTCGGGTACCTCCCATACAAATCTTCTATTTCACCCACTTTAGAAATCGTGTAATAATATCAATATGCCCAACGCGGTCTTGCCCAACTTCTGTATTTAGTAAAGCTATACCTAGACAAAGTTCTGGACAAAAATTTGGTCACTTCTCTTTTGGTACCTCCCATACAAATTGTACAGTTCTGTACACATTGTAAGATTGGTACTATTTGTAGTTCCAACAATATGTTCTTCTTTTTTGTTATGAATGCTAAAGGTCGTAGATATTGTCATTTTATTATGAATACATGCGGTATCAATCTTGTTTAATGTATGTGTACGTTCTCGGGCTCCAAGTTGTGGGGTAATCTAATTATAATTTCTGATTACAAGACCAAACAACATAATGTCAATGACACTGTGTGTTAATGGACAGAGTTGGTGGGGTAAGAATGTAGCATGTTATGTTTATTTGGTAAAATCTAAATATATTAGACTATTTGTGTATTAATTTAATTGTCATTCTGTCCGCGTTTTATGGAGCGGCAGATCATATAAGAATGAATGTGCATTATAGTTTTTATGTATTGTTCGTTTGGTATGTACATGTATCCATGTATGTAGGTTTCAAGTTAAGATTATATTGTAAATAAAGTTAGCTCTCAACTAAAAGCGAAACCGTGCTGTGGGTTTTATTTCCTCCGCTCTCTAAGATATACATTTTGGTGACCCCTACGTTAACCATTGAAATTTCTAGTTTCCCCCCACCAGACAAAGATCACGCGTGTGAGAAAAGGGAAAAAAATATCGGACGAAAAATTAAAAAAAATATCATTATAAAAAGATGTATTGAATAAATAATAATCCGGTAAAAAATAATATTCCGCGTCGCGTAAAACAATAGTAAAAACTATTTTTGTTTTGGTTTAATAATGCCAAAAATGGGAATAGTTTAGAGGCTAGAGTTTTTAGGCAGTGAAGTAGCTAGGCTCTACAAAGAACTGAGCAAATTGGCTCAGGGTGATGTAGCTAGGGAAAGCCGAATAAAACATCACAATAATTTGAAAATGTCTTTAATGGAGTGTAAAAGAGAATTTCAGGACAGTGTTGAAGAACTCCGTCTGCCGTCGTTGACTGCAGATCGTAGACGGACATTCGTTAATGATGTCTAGGAGGCAATGGAACTGTTTAAAAGTTTATACTGCCACATAAAGAGGAAGGTAGGTGAACATATCAAAATTGATACTGCTTTACTATCGGGTTCTTTGGGAGGCAAATTCACTCAGATATGGAGTTCAGTATGCTCAGGGGGCAAGCCAAATGGCAAATCCTTCAAAAAATACATTTATGGCAAAGTGTCCGCTGAAATGTTTAGTAGGGCATCCATTTAATAGGTGCTTTAAGTTTCGAAGCCTACCCGTCAAAGAGAAATGGGATATGGTTATGGAGCACAGTGTGTTTTCCAAATGTTTAAACAGTGGTCATGCCAAAAGGTCATGTACCAGTACTGTTTGTTGCAGAAGTTGCAACGGCAATCATCATTCTTTGCTTCACATGGAGAATCAAACTCCCAAAAGTGCGGTGGTGAATAATAACACAGACATTGATGATGATCACGTTTTGTTGGCGACGCCTGTAGTACAAATAAAAAATGGTGAAAACAAAGCTGAGAAGAGTAATAATCTGACAGCCAACGAAAATAAGTCTGAGACATCGAATAATCGGAAGGATGATGAAGATCAAACTAGAGAAAATTATTTGATTGATGAATATGTTTCGACAGATTCAGAAGGGTCAGATAAAAAATGTTCGGTCGAAAATATTCAAGACGATATGAAAGACGATAATCTTCCACCGCTGAGCTGGAAGCGGGGGAGGGTCATCCGAGCTAGAATGAGTTCGGATGGTTTATGTAGAATGGTGGACGTAAGAACCAGCATTGGGGACACCGAAAGGTCAATCCACAAGGTTTGCACTTTTCCCACTCATGGAACTGAAAATAAAGAAATGGACAAACCATCCAGTTCCTGTAAAGAACATACGAAATGTAGGAAATGCAAAAGAATGGACAATCCTAACCTATTAAAAAACAATTCTTGTTTACGCCGCTATCCGTCACGCGCGCCTTTAGCGACGTCAGTGTATGCGCCGTAGTATGGTCAACGAGTACCCAGTACCGAATAAGGTACTTGATACTTGTGGTGAATAAATATTTAACACCACTGACGTTGACGTGTGTGTCCGTCCAGACCACTCTCTTACTTTTGTACGATCGCCGGCAAAACAGCATCTTGGAGCAACGCTTGAAACCTTGAAACAACCCTTAAAAAACAGAAACACCGAAGGCCACATTGTGTGAAGTAGTTTTATTCCCTATTCATCAATTGTTTGTTAATAAAATATAAGACCACAAAGTTGTGTGGCACCAATAAAGTGCGGTGAAGATTTTTCTTGGCCACAAATCTACCCTATCCGTACGTGTCCCCATTGGTACGTGTCTCGCGAGAGTGGAACAAATAAACAGCAGACATCCCTGAAGAAAAACCAGCTTATCGGTCTTTTAACCAGTGTCTTTGAAGAAAAAAGTGGCTCCAGAATAAGTTTGGAAAAAATACATTTTGGACATTGGATATATGTGCGTACATGCAAATATATATAAAAAAAAGAAAGCGCGCTCTCAGTATATAAGAGCCATCTTTAATTTAGTATATACTATTGAATTGCGGTATTAGAGAATTGTCTGTCCCTTTTCTCCTCTGAATTTGTTTGAAGATTTTCCAAGCCTTTTCGTACAGTGGCCCGTTTTGGTGTAAACTCTGAAAAATTTCGTGACTTTCAAATAAATTATTCTTTTGGCGATTCTTTGGTTTCTGGATTTTTTTGGAAGACTTTCAGCGAAATTTTATCAGCTTTTTCTGGCACAGTGGCCGGTTTTGGTGTAAACTTTGCACAATTTCGTGACTTTCAAACAAATTATTTTTTTGGCGATTCTTTGGTTTCTGGACTTTTTTGGAAGACTTTCAACGAAATTTTATCAGCTTTTTTTGGAACAGTGGCCCGTTTTGGTGTAAACTTTGAAAAATTTCGTGACTTTCAAATAAATTATTTTTTTGGCGATTCTTTGGTTTCGGGATTTTTTTGGAAGACGTTCAACGAAATTTTATCAGCTTTTTTTGGCACAGTGGCCCGTTTTGGTGTAAACTTTAAAAAATTTCGTGACTTTCAAATAAATTATTTTTTTTTGGCGATTCTTTGGTTCTGGATTTTTTGGAAGTCTTTCAGTGGGACCTGCGGCTAAACATTATAACTGGATAGCATAACAGTATTTTAGAATCAACTTCAAAATGGCGTCAGAAAATTTTGACGAGGTAGTTGATGAAGTCTCAAGATTTGAACGACTAAAGGAAGAGGATTTTTTAATATA
The DNA here is from genome assembly GCA_958296145.1 of Hydrotaea cyrtoneurina. NCBI lineage: Eukaryota > Metazoa > Arthropoda > Insecta > Diptera > Muscidae > Hydrotaea > Hydrotaea cyrtoneurina. The sequence continues at coordinate 53,707,689 of OY282512.1, read as the reverse complement.
CACAGTAGAAGCAATTGAATGTGAGAGAAATGAATTAGAGATGCTTTGGGTCAAATTTAAATCGGTCTACGAGAGTCAGACAGTTGAAACTAAAGAAAAGAAAAAGTTTCATGCTAAATATAATCAGGCGCATAGAACATACATTCGATGTATAAATATAATTGCAATCGCAAAGAAAGCGTCTGTGGCGGAAGATACAAGACCAGTAACTAAAAAGCAAGAGTTCTCAGTACATGTACCTCCATGTGACACAGGTGTATTTCGGGGCGATTATGTTTCGTGGCCTACATTTAGAGACCTGTTTACGGCCATTTATATAAATAATTCGAGGTTAAGCTCAGTTGAAAAATTATTTTACTTATTTCAAAAAACAGACGGGGAAGCCAGGGAGATCAATCGAAACATTGCCTTAACGGCCGAAAATTTTGAAATAGTGGGGGCTAATCCAATAAATCAATACGAAAATAAGCGTGTCCTAATAAACAGTCAATTGAGACTTTTGTTTAACCTGGTTTCCTGTAAAGAAGATACTCCCCATGAAGTAAGACGACTGCAACGTGACATAAATAATTGTATATCTGTGCTCAAACTGTTTGAAATCGATATTGGGTCATGGGATCCAATATTCGTATTCTTATGCTCAGCGAAGTTGTCCGAACAGTCAAAAATAAGACAGAAATACCAAAGTGGGAGGAGCTCAATGTATTTCTGACAGACAGGTTTCATGCGTTAGAGAGTGTCTCAGATATAATTGCCTCCAACAGTTCTCAAACCATTACAAAAAAGCGCATCAAACTAGTGCCAAAGTCAAACATGAGGACACATCACACGAAAGTTGATATTGGTCAATGCAAGTTATGCAAAGGCAGTCATGCGATAAGCGCATGTTATAAATTTCTTAAAATGGATCAGAAAAATCGAGCTTTAACACTTAGAAGCTATAAGTATTGTTTCAACTGTCTTCAGATTGGACATAAGTATATCAATTGTACAAGTCCAAACGGTTGTTCGAAGTGTCAGAAGAAGCACCACTCACTCCTACATAGAGATTTTACTAAAAATGCGAATCAAAATATTTCTGCACTGGTGGCTCATGGTTATGGTCAAACAAGTTCATCTACAAATGATAGTATACAGTCCACTGAAAATCAAAATTCAAACAGATCGATTCAGAGTCACCACACATCGGTATCAAAGAAAGTAATGCTGGCGACCGTATGGGTAAATACGGCTCGGCGTATAAGGTTAGAGCATTAATAGACCCTTGCTCTGATGAAAGTTTTATCTCCGAAAGCATTCAAAAGCTACTTAAGTTGCCCACAGTACCCGTTTCAGCTGAAGTAACGGGATTAGGGGGTGAAGTTGTCAGTAAATATGAAAAAATGGCAACATTTGTGATATACTCAAAGTTGAATCCTAATTTCTCACTCAAAGTTGAAGCGTTAGTTGTATCTCATGTAACTGGGGATATTCCTACGCATTCGCTTTGTCCTACTGTAGATATGAACCTACCAAAACTGGATTATGCGGATCCCGATTTCTATAAAAGTAGCCAGATTGACGTTCTTTTGGGAGGAGACCTATATCCAACAATACTTCGAGGAGGTGTCCGACATGGTATTTTTGAATCTCTCGTAGCCCAAGAGAAGATATTCGGTTGGATAGTAACTGGTCCAACAGCGGAAAGAAATCCTGCACGGATAACTAGAGTTTCCCATTTGACTAAAGCTTCAATTGATGACCAGCTTTCAAAGTTCTGGGAGATAGAAGAGGTCGCCCGTACGCCCATGTTTTCAGATGACGACAAAAAATGTGAAGAAATCTATTGTTCCTTAACAGTAAGGAAATCTGTCGGAAGATATGTAGTAGATCTGCCATTTAAGCCTAATGACTCTATACTGGGGTCCAGCCGCTATTTTGCCGTACGTCAGTTTTAAAGGAATGAGAAGAATTTGCTGGGAAAGCCTTGTTATAAATGTCAGTATGATGAGGTACTTCAAGAATACTCAACTTTAGGCAATATGGAAAAAATAGAGAATACAGACAGTGGTCCGAGTTATTACCTCCCTCATCATGGGGTTTTCAAGCCAGAAAGTACGACCACAAAATTAAGGGTCGTATTCAATGCCTCGAGTCCATCATCGTCTGGAGTAAGCCTGAACGACATGTTGTTCGTAGGACCTGTTCTTCAAGCTGATTTAGTGGCCCTGGTGTTAAAGTGGCGTTTTTATGAATTTGTATTTAATGCAGACATTTCAAAAATGTATAGGCTGACCTCGATCATGCTCGATTTCAACGAATAGTGTTTCGGGAAAAAGAAAGTTTAGAAATCTGCGACTATCAACTAAATACTGTGACCTTCGGCGTGAATTGTGCCCCATACTTAGCCCTAAGAACCCTGCTCCGTCTAGCTGATGATGAAGAAAGTCGATTTCCAGTAGGTGCGAGAATTCTGCGTGGCTCAATGTACGTCGACGATGCATTAGTGGGGTGTCATAGTGTTTCTGAGTCGTTAGTGGCTCGAGAGCAACTAATTGGTATTCTGAAAACGGAAGGATTTGAACTTAGGAAATGGACGTCAAACTCAAGTGATATTTTAAAAGGGTTGCCCAGAAACCACCTTCTAAACGAAAGTTTTGTATGTCTAGATGATAAGAGTACAGCGAAAACGTTAGGAGTTCGTTGGAACGCAGCGGGAGATTTTTTCTACTTTGTGACAGAAAATATTCTACGAAAGGAAAAATATACCAAAAGAGAAGTACTTTCTTTAATTGATCGTCTATTCGACCCAGCCGGATGGCTGGCGCCCGTCATTGTAACTGCAAAAATTATAATGCAGGATATGTGGCTCGACAAGATCGGGTGGGATGATGAAATAAAAACTGTGGCTATGCATAAATGGCAAAACTTTATTTCAAAGTATAATGAGGTCGATTTCATATCAATACCTCGCTGGATTAAGTTTTCCCCTAAAAGTAGAATTGAATATCATGGGTTTTGTGATTCTTCGGAAGTTGCTTATGCGGCAACTCTATATGTTCGAGTTGAAATGGAAGGTCAAGTCCATTCAAATCTGTTAGTAGCAAAGACAAAGGTGGCCCCTATAAAGAAACCATCTCTCCCACGTCTTGAATTGTGTGGAGCGGTACTATTGGCGGAGCTCGTAGAAAGCATGATGACTCAGTTTGAGACAAATAAATACTCTATACATTTATGGTCAGATTCAACTATAGTGTTAGCGTGGCTCAAAAAGCCGCCATGTAACTGGAAAACGTTCGTTGCCAACAGGGTAGCAACTATTCTAGAAAAAGTAGGAAATAGAAATTGGTTACATGTTGCATCACGTCATAATACGGCTGATCTAGCAACCCGAGGGCTGATCCCTCAGGAACTAAAAGATAACAGATTGTGGTGGCACGGGCCAGAGTGGCTCACTGGTGAACAGTCATCGTGGCCCACAACATCCAAAACGTATGAGACCAGCGAAGAAGCTAAGAGTTCCCAAGTTTATGTTGCTAGATCTGGTGAAGGGGATGACATTTTAGATCGTTTCTCGTCTCTGCCTCGGGCAATTCATGTTTTCGCTTACGTCTTCAGATTTTACCATAGGGCGCAAGTTAGAAACCAAGGGAAAACTCAACACTATACTCAGCGGATTTCTGCAGATGAATTAAAATTTGTCAGAAATCGTCTATTTCTCTTGTCTCAAATCCGCCATTTTCCTTCGGAACATAGTCATTTGTCAAACAAGAAAAATATTCCTGCAAGTAGCCCACTTCTCACACTTTCACCCTTTTTGGACAAAAATTGTGTTATAAGAGCAAACGGCCGTCTAGGTTCCACCAGCAGTCTGTCGTATAATGAACGCCACCCCGTTATCCTTGCGTATGATAGTAGACTTGCTAAACTATACGTAGATTTCATCCATAAGTTAGTGCTCCACGGTGGCATCCGGCTCGTCCTTAATACTATTCGTCAAGAGTGCTGGATTCTAAAAGCTAAGAATCTAGTCAAACATCACATCCGGCACTGCAAAGAATGTATACTATATAAGAAGAAGTTTCAAGGTCAAATTATGGCAGATCTCCCAGAGGAACGAACCAGCATCAGCCGGCCATTCGCGACCACAGGGGTCGATTTTGCGGTACCGTTTGACATCAAGAGTTTCACGGGAAGATACTGTCGCATTACAAAGGGGTACACGTGTCTTTTTGTATGTTTTACGACCAAAGCTATTCACCTGAAAGCGGTTAGTGACCTCTCGTCTGCTGCGTTTCTAGCTGCTTTCGCTCGATTTGTGTCTCGCCGTGGTTGTCCAAGTAAAGTATATTCGGATAACGGCCGAAACTTCGTAGGTGCTGCACGACAGATTGATTCCAACTTTGCTACTCACGTGCGGGAACTAATAGATGAGGTGGTTTCCAAGTACGGGCATCAACAACTAAATTGACACTTTATTCCAGCCGCCACACCGCATATGGGAGGCCTGTGGGAGGCGGGAGTTAAACGCTTTAAGATGCATCTTAAAAAAGTTAGTGGCCAACTTAAATTTACATTCGAGGAACTTTCAACGCTATTAGCCACTATAGAAGCATGCCTCAACTCACGCCCATTAGGTCCGCTCTCTAACGACGTTGAAGATTTGACTGCGCATACCCCTGGTCACTTCCTCATAGGCTGTTCTATTCTGACCCCAGCTGAACCTGAAGAGGTGGCTCCAATTGATAGTATCTTGAATCGTTGGCGTAAAGTTAAAACTACGAATTACGAACTCTGCCGACGTTGGAAAGACGAGTATTTGAAAGAGTTGAACAAACGCGTTAAATGGAAGATGCCTCAGGTCGATCTTCAAATTGATGATTTAGTCGTAATCAGAAACGAACCCGTGTGTCCCACAGAATGGCGTCTAGGTCGTGTTACTAAAGTTTTTCGTGCCTCAGACAATCGTGTCAGAGTTGCGGAATTGAAGACGCAAAATGGTTTAATCACCAGGCCCATCCATAAGATCGTGCTCTTACCTAAAGAATAATGCAATAAAATGGGCCACCCGCTACACGTCGTCCATCTTGCCCCTTTTATTACCCTGTATCAGGAACTAACATGTCTTACCGATACAGATAAGAAAAATATTGGCACATGCCATACCCATTCCACCTGGTTTTAGCAGCAGACGTCGCCCACCAGGTATTTCGAGGCAACTCAATTGGTAGAACCGGTCAAACCATCATCCAAGTCACGGTGTTCGGTCCAGCCTTTTTTGGTGAGAGTCGACGAGAGCCTAAACACTAGGTGATAACCTATACATCCAGGGGACGAAAGGATGTGAACGTGGCCCCATGAACTAAAATTTAATTTAATTTTACTATGTACCTAATGAATTTGTAAAATGAGCCTTTGAGTTGAACTCGAATATTTGATCTCACTATTAATTTTAATTTAACATTACATAATATTACATGTTAAGTTCAACCACACAAATCAACCTGAATTTAAAGAGATTTGTGGACTTACCTTTTTATTTTTTTGTCTCTTTTTAAACTTTTAAACTTTAAAGCTCATTACATGAGAATACATTAAGTGGCCTTAGGAAATATGTATTTAAACATAATTTAATTAACTTAATTTAAAATAAGTATCCTGACCCTAGTTGTGTTGCATATAGATGCAAGGCGGGCGGTATGTTTACGCCGCTATCCGTCACGCACGCCTTTAGCGACGTCAGTGTATGCGCCGTCGTATGGTCAACGAGTACCCAGTACCGAATAAGGTACTTGATACTTGTGGTGAATAAATATTTAACACCACTGACGTTGACGTGTGTGTCCGTCCAGACCACTCTCTTACTTTTGTACGATCGCCGGCAAAACAACATCTTGGAGCAACGCTTGAAACCTTGAAACAACCCTTAAAAAACAGAAACACCGAAGGCCACATTGTGTGAAGTAGTTTTATTCCCTATTCATCAATTGTTTGATAATAAAATATAAGACCACAAAGTTGTGTGGCACCAATAAAGTGCGGTGAAGATTTTTCTTGGCCACAAATCTACCCTATCCGTACGTGTCCCCATTGGTACGTGTCTCGCGAGAGTGGAACAAATAAACAGCAGACATCACTGAAGAAAAACCAGCTTATCGGAGGAAACAATTCTGAAATTAGAAACAAATTTAATATAAACTAGCTGACCCGGCGAACTTCGTACCGCCTAACAGTCGATTCTCAATTTTTGTTTTTTTTTTAAGGTAATAAGACAACAATGACATTATGTCAAAAATTAAAAATTATAAAACACTCAAAATTCTTTCAATAGTCCATAAAAATCACAATGAAAAACATTATGATACGTAGTTATTATATTTTATTGTATTTTTACTTATTCTAAATTAAGTTTAATTTTTATTGTAGTACTTTATGGTACACGATATTTTTTGTTTGATTGCCTGGCGCGTAAACAAACAGAGCAGATGGTTTTCCAACACGGGAACAGGCAACATACAATTAACCATGGGAGAAACATGGGTTTTCTAAATTAATACCACAAACACTTAATGACTGCCCCTGGGATTTGTTTATAGTCATAGCGAAAGCAAGCCGTACTGGAAACTGCAGTCGTTTAAACTGGAATGGTACGTCAGTCGGAATCATTGGGATGCGGGGTATCAAAACGTCCAAATCGGTCCAACCGTTCTCGAGTTTTGCGCTTAGCAACACATTCATCGACTTATTTTTATATTATAGATATTCTTTAAAAAGTGTATGGAATGTGTTCCTATTCCTGAAACCAATGAGTACAATGGCTCTGGAGGTGGAAGCAATGGTATCAATTTCACCTTTCCATTTGCGCAACACAATCCATTGGCTTCATTTTTATATTTCAATGCCTTACAATATTGGCAAACTGAGTTCATAGGTCCAATTGCAACACAGTTGTAGGCACTGTAATCAATTGTCATATCGTAACAGAAAGCAGCTCGATTCAAACTTGCACCATTATTAGTCGAATGCCGAGCTTCACGGGTCTGTCTTAACGTAATTCTTTCACGTTCATTGCGATCTTCACGTTCCTGGGCAGTACGATTAGATTGATAATTAATTTGATTCATTGCATTTCGGGTTCTTCTACCTAAATTTGTCCGCCGCCTTATAGGAGGCATATTTAGTAAGTCAGAAACACACAACACTTTTTTAATTTTATAGAAACTTGTGGCTTTTAGATTTAGTAATATTAAAGATGTACAGCAAAGAGACGTTTTTTGATAAAAAATATAAATTTTTACTTTTTAGTATTATTACAATGTCGGAACACGTGATTCTTTAGTTTATCTAAAATCTTGTAACCACTTATCTATCTTTCTATGACAGTTTGTTATCTACAAACCAGTGCTGCTCACACTCAATGCTGTCAATGCTGTTACTTTTTTGTTGATTTCAGAACCTGTATTTATTTTTTCCACCTTAACATCGTTCAAAATCATGGAATCATGCGATAAAATGCAAAATTTCGTCGAAATTTTATTTTTTTTATTTTTTTTGCGTTTTTCGAGTTTTCCACTAATTTTTTTTTATTTTTCCATTTGAAAAGCCATTCCGGAACAATTCCATACAAAATTTCATACAAACGTCCATGTTCTGCAAAACAAATCAATGTAAAAGTGGAATCTTTCCGAGAAATCAGTGATGCGCAATTCATTTCAGAAGAAAGTTGTTAGATGCACAAATCTTCAAATATTGATTCTGAATAAAAAAATTCTACCTCATGAAATGAATTCAGTATTCGTTCGTTTTAAAAATATATAAAGACTTTTAATATATTTTGTGGAATGAAAAGATTCGAAATGTACAACATTTTCCAATTTCCCGACTTTTCCGTAGGGTTTTCCAAAATTTTCTTTCGTAAAAACCTACTCCTAGCAATTACGAATAAATTGAGCCAAATTGGTCCAACCGTTCTCGAGTTTTGCGCTTAGCAACACATTCAGCGACTTATTTTTATATTACACTAGCCAACAGTCGTTTTGTTATTTGGTTCTAGCATAATTTTTCTCATTGATTTTGACCCACTAAACACGAAAATGAGTTTTAAAAATTTTTCTGTCGGTTGGTTCTAATCCACAGAATTTTCACATTCCTGGCTATCACACTCTTTCCTCTTTCTCTTCCTACAGAGGCCTTGTGGTATACATACGTAATGGTGTGGTTTTCCACAGCCAGCAACATTTGGACTCACAAGAATTTAACTTTCTTTGGGTTAAGTTCAGGATTGGATCACACCCATTACACTTCGGGTTTCTTTACAGAAGCCCAAATTTGGATAGGGAGGCTACCCTAAACGGCTTCGACCCCCTTTCCGACTCTATATCAAAAGTTTTAGAAGATTGTCCGGACAGTGAAATTGTAGTTGCTGGGGATTTCAATGTCCATAATCAATCTTGGCTTTCCCATTCGAGCCACGCTTCTCCGGAGGGACAGTACGCTGAGCTTTTCGCCGCGCATAATAACTTGACGCAACTAGTGAATGAACCAACACACATTCCGCGTGTTGAAGGGCAATATCATAATATTCTTTACCTTTTCTTAACCTCACACCCTGAAAAGTACGAGGTTAACATTCTTGCACCTCTTGGTAACTCGGACCATTGCACCATTTCAGCATCCTTTTCGTTCTCCGATCCACTTCTAAACCAGTCACGAAGCGGACATTGTACATATACGAAAAGGCACGTTGGGCCGAGCTCAACAATTTCTATCAGCACTTTAATTGGAAATTATGTTTCCTAGACAATAATGTCGATGCTGCTGCTGAAATGGTCGAGAAAATAATTCTTCATGGAATAAACACGTTTATTCCCTCGAAGACTACTTCGATTAAACCTTCAAAGAATTGTTGGTTTAATCAGACATGCAAAGAAGCTGTCAGATCCAAAGAGGAAGCGTTCAGAAATTGGCGTTTAAATAAAAACGTCACTACTGAGCTGCTACGTAAGCAGGCAAGATCCAATTGTGCCAGAGTGCTTAGGCGCGAAAAACTTCTCCACGAATAGCGCCTTCGTGCTAAAGATCTTTCTTCTCCCAGGGGTAGTAAGAGCTTTTGGTCATTTGTTAAAAGAGTAAGAGACAATTCCTCGTCTTATATTCCAACTCTCGTTAACGATGACCAGATATTCACTGACCCGGTTGACAAAGCTAACCTTCTGGCTGAAATATTTGCAAAGAATTCATCTTTGCCAGACAGCAGTCAACCACTCCCCGTAATCGAAAACGTATCTACTTCAATGCCTCAGATATTTTTTCGATCACGTGGGGTCAAAAGGGTTCTTGCAGATCTCAATGTAAACAAAACTCCGGGCCCGGATGGTATTTCAGCACTTGTCCTATGTAAGTGCTCATCGACGCTAGCTCGTCCATTGCGCAATCTTTTCAACATGTCGTATCGTGCTGGTATTTACCCTTCACGTTGGAAAGTTGCCAATGTTCAGCCGATCCCCAAGAAAGGTGAGGCTACAAATCCTGTGAATTACCGCCCAATAGCAATATGTGCTGCGCTCTCAAAGGTTATGGAGAGCATGGTTAACCACCATCTTGTCAAGTATTTAGAGTCTAATGGACTTCTAAATGATCGACAGTATGGCTTCCGTAGAAATCGATCTACCGGAGACCTGATGGCGTTCCTTACGGAGCGATGGTGAAAGTAAGGTCGTAGCTCTAGATATTTCCAAGGCGTTCGATAGGGTCTGGCACGAAGCACTCATATCAAAACTTATCGCATTTGGTGTCGGTAATATCTTCTCTCGATTCATATCGAGCTTCCTCAGGGTTCGCTCTATACGAGTTGTTATAGATGGGGTCTCATCCAACGAGCATAGGTTGACCGCAGGAGTTCCACAATGCTCTGTCCTATCTCCCTCTCTATTTCTTATTTTCATTGACGACTTGTTGGGTCAGACTGTGAACCCGATCTACTCCTTTGCAGATGACAGTAACCTATGTCATTCATACTCATTTGATCATCGGCCAGGTCCTCTGGAAGTCGAGGACAAAAGGCGAATGATGAATGACTCACTTAACCGCGATTTGGCGACGATTTGTGAGTGGGGCCAAATGAATAGAGTAGATTTTAATGCACAAAAGACCCAGTGTTGTTTGTTGTCACACAAACGTTCACCAGATCCAGCATCGTCGTCAATTTCTATGGGTGGTGTGGATATCGAATTGGCGTTTAAATAAAAACGTCACTACTGAGCTGCTACGTAAGCAGGCAAGATCCAATTGTGCCAGAGTGCTTAGGCGCGAAAAACTTCTCCACGAATAGCGCCTTCGTGCTAAAGATCTTTCTTCTCCCAGGGGTAGTAAGAGCTTTTGGTCATTTGTTAAAAGAGTAAGAGACAATTCCTCGTCTTATATTCCAACTCTCGTTAACGATGACCAGATATTCACTGACCCGGTTGACAAAGCTAACCTTCTGGCTGAAATATTTGCAAAGAATTCATCTTTGCCAGACAGCAGTCAACCACTCCCCGTAATCGAAAACGTATCTACTTCAATGCCTCAGATATTTTTTCGATCACGTGGGGTCAAAAGGGTTCTTGCAGATCTCAATGTAAACAAAACTCCGGGCCCGGATGGTATTTCAGCACTTGTCCTATGTAAGTGCTCATCGACGCTAGCTCGTCCATTGCGCAATCTTTTCAACATGTCGTATCGTGCTGGTATTTACCCTTCACGTTGGAAAGTTGCCAATGTTCAGCCGATCCCCAAGAAAGGTGAGGCTACAAATCCTGTGAATTACCGCCCAATAGCAATATGTGCTGCGCTCTCAAAGGTTATGGAGAGCATGGTTAACCACCATCTTGTCAAGTATTTAGAGTCTAATGGACTTCTAAATGATCGACAGTATGGCTTCCGTAGAAATCGATCTACCGGAGACCTGATGGCGTTCCTTACGGAGCGATGGTGAAAGTAAGGTCGTAGCTCTAGATATTTCCAAGGCGTTCGATAGGGTCTGGCACGAAGCACTCATATCAAAACTTATCGCATTTGGTGTCGGTAATATCTTCTCTCGATTCATATCGAGCTTCCTCAGGGTTCGCTCTATACGAGTTGTTATAGATGGGGTCTCATCCAACGAGCATAGGTTGACCGCAGGAGTTCCACAATGCTCTGTCCTATCTCCCTCTCTATTTCTTATTTTCATTGACGACTTGTTGGGTCAGACTGTGAACCCGATCTACTCCTTTGCAGATGACAGTAACCTATGTCATTCATACTCATTTGATCATCGGCCAGGTCCTCTGGAAGTCGAGGACAAAAGGCGAATGATGAATGACTCACTTAACCGCGATTTGGCGACGATTTGTGAGTGGGGCCAAATGAATAGAGTAGATTTTAATGCACAAAAGACCCAGTGTTGTTTGTTGTCACACAAACGTTCACCAGATCCAGCATCGTCGTCAATTTCTATGGGTGGTGTGGATATCGACGAATCAGACACTCTTGATGTTCTGGGCATGAAGATACAGGGTGATGCTCGCTGGGCCAGACATATATTCGAAGTGTCGAAAGAAGCATTCAAGTGTTTAGGCTTTTTGAAGCGGTGCAAGAAATACTTCACTCCATCTGATCTCGTAAATATTTACACTACTTACATCCGGCCTAAAATGGAATACAACTCGCATATATGGGCAGGGGCTCCATTAACATCTTTGAAGCTTCTGGACCGTGTATAGAGGAAGGCGGTGGTGATGATAGGGGATGGTAGGGTATCCAGCTCTATTGTCTCCCTACAGCATCGCCGAAATGTGGGTTGTGTATCGCTATTCTATAGATATTTTAATGGTATCTGTTCAGAAGATATCCGTCGTTTGGTCCCTGACGTTAGAACATTTAGCCGGAATACTCGGCTATCCAGGGTCTCTCATCCGTTCATTGTCAAATGGCCGGTTGACCGGACGACGCACTATAGAGAAAATTCGTTCTTCAGTCGAACCGTTCGTATATGGAATAATCTTCCGGCAAATGTGTTTCCTGCCAGTTGTGACATTCAGAAATTCAAGGCCAACGTCAACAAACACTACTCCCTCTTTCCTCCTTCCGATACCCTAATTTCCTTCCGCTAACACAATGCATTACATTTATAGGGCGGGAATATAAAGCAGAGTGATCGTTGAAACCACTGTGCCAGCAGCAGCATGAAACAAAACGCACAAAAACGTCTTCGTCTATGCATTCATATGTCCCCTTTTCCACAGGCAAATTTTTATTTGGCAAATTCTGAGTTTGTAGGCGAGAGGGGTGCGAGGAAGAGAAACAAAACTTTGCCTGTTCAGAATTTGCGGTACACGCAAATTCTGCTTTGCTCTGTTCGTTGCAAACAATTTTGTTGACATTTCCTTTTTAACCTATTCGTTTTACTGACACACAGCCGGCTGACTCCATATCAAACGCGGATTTTGTACAATCCAAAATCTCTTTTATTAAATTATGTTTACACTCCTTGTCCATTATTGCACCGATTTTAAATTATGTATACACTTCTTCGAAAAATTCTTTAAAATGTAAACACTTTTGACGTTTCTTTCTTTCTTTTGTATTTTGATTCGCAAATTTGGCAAAGAAAAATTTGCTAGTGGAAAAGCAAGCGAAAATTTCAAAAGAGAAAACAAAAAATTTGCCAAATAACAATTTGCCTGTGGAAAAGGGGACTATGTATATTGGCTTGTGTATCGATTTCTATTACCTTTGTCACTCAATCCAGTTTTTATGACTTTACAACAATACATACGTACATATATTCTGCCAGCAATCTCTTTAACGGAGCAATAAAAGTACATAAATGATGTTAACAATGATAATAATGAAGATATTTTTGTCGCTTCTCTTTATGCTTAGAAAGAATAGTTTGTAATTTCTATATGTTAGTTGCATAGTAACAACCAAATAAATCGATCGTTTTCGACTGCAAAATAATTGCAAATTTTGTTTGATTTTAAATACGCCTGTAAAAAAGCTTATACGCTCAAACATTGGTGACCCCGACGTGATTCGCCAGAGCCAAATAAATTTCGTTGTAATTTAATATCAATTCGGATATTAAATATAATACTTGGTTTTGTCGGATTTCAGTCAACACGAAATAATTTCGATTCGACCTACAATCAGTTGGAATTCGTCATCGTCGATTTTGTATTAGTTATACAAAATACCACAAGGTTTGCTTTCCAACGTCGCTTTGATTTCTACTGTTTCTGCATTTGCATATACGACCTTAAGTGTAAAAAGTTATGCCTGACCAGAATGAATCTTTCATCGAACAAGAAACGGAGGCTCCTAATGTTACGCAATATGTAAAGAGGCTTACATCAATTAAACAACAGTTGTCTGATTTCAACAACAGTCTTACTACAGAAGAGTTCACTAAACTGGATAAGGCCGATCTTTCTGTTCGACTTGTTTTCGTCGAAGGGCTAAATTCTCATTTCGAACAGGCTGTTTCTGTCCTAGAGATAAAAGGTGGAAGCGATATTGATGGTAACACTCGTTTTGGTTTCATCACAGCATACTTTGAAGTAAAAGCGAAAATCAAACGCAAATTGAGTGTAAACTACACTTCTCGTAATGCCCCTCACTCTTCTACAATCCGTCAATTTTCGTTAGATGATTCCTCGAGTATTCGGAAAACCCGGCTTCCTGAACTAAAAATTCCCCAGTTTAGTGGTTCTTACACTGAATGGCCAGACTTTTTCGCCATGTTTACAACAGTAGTCGCCAACGATATGGACTTAGGCAAGATAGAGAAGTTCCAGCATCTCCGTGCATGTTTACTAGGAGCTGCTTTAGATACAATTTCATCGTTGGAACCTACTGAAGAAAACTATGATAAGGCCATCTCATTATTAAAGAATCGATTTGATAACAAATTACTTAATTTTCAGACACACATTAAGGAGATTTTCGGGCTAAAAGGTGCTGAAACGGGTTCAGCTTCAAGTCTTCGACAGCTCAGTGACAAGCTCAACGCACATATGAGGGCTCTTGAAACGATTTGCAAGCAGGAGCAAATTGCTGATGGCCTGCTAATATATTTGGTTACAACGAAACTTGATTCTCATTCCCAAGCAAAGTGGGAAGAAGCATTGCAGATGGACAGACTGCCAACTTGGTTATCAATGGCATCATTTCTCGAACGCAGATGTCGTATGCTCGAGTATCTGGAAAGTTCCATGGAGACAAGGTCTGTTAGCCAAAAGGGGAACAAGAAATTAGGTGGTCATGGTCGAAACGTTCTAGTGGCTGCGGGTACTGGATCTGCTACATGCACATTTTGTGACGCGAAAGATGATTATGTAACTACTTGTCCCGGCTTTGGAAATCTTTCTCCTCATCTACGTTTTAAGGAAGCCAAACGATTAGGGCTATGCCTAAACTGTTTAAGAAAGGGCCATAGACTTTATAAATGTAAATCGGGGCATTGCCGGATCTGTTCAATGAAGCACCACTCATTGTTGCACATAGATAACAACAATATCGAGCCATTTTCAAACACTCCTCTGCCTGGTAGTGCCCACCAACAAATAAGTAATTCGCAGGCAGCGATGCAACAGACATCGCCAACAGCATCACCATCTACTCTAGTTTCGTCGTTATCGTCCAGTGCCACGACTGCCGTTCTGGAATCTTCGACTGGTAATAACGTTCTGTTAGCTACGGCCATCGTTTTGGTGCAAAACAAGTTTGGTGTTTTTGTACCATGTCGTACAATTCTGGATTCTGCATCGCAATTAAACTTCATCACAACGCGTTTAGCAAGTCAATTACAAATCAATGTAAAACGGTCGCATATTTCGATATCAGGAATAGGATACGGCAGTCTTGTAGCTGACAAATCAGCCCATGTTTCTATTAAATCCTGCCAAGGTAATTACTGTGCTTCGTTTTCTGCCGTCATTATTCCCACCATAACGGACTATCAACCAAATACAAACCTAGACGCAAGTCAGTTAAAAATTCCTGGTAACGTAAGCCTAGCTGATCCCGATTTTTATAAACGTGGCCGAACAGACATTTTAATTGGCGCGGGCTTATTTTTCGAACTGATGAGTGTTTGGCCAAATTCGTTTCGGAAACAATTCCCCAATACTACAAAAAACTCGCTTGGGATGGGTGGTATCTGGTGGTGGTGTTTGTTTGTCAAAATCTTTTTCGTTGGCAACCGTAAGCCGAAATATTACAACAACTGAGAGTGAAGCTTTAGTCGATGTAGTCAAGAGTTTTTGGGAAATAGAACAACATTTCCAAAACAGTTCGAAACTTTCTTCAGATGACGATTTCTGTGAACGTGATTTTCAACTCAAAACTGGCGGATACTCGGTTAGCTTGCCCAAAAAGCTTAACACTCACGAGCTTGGTGATTCGTATGCTGTTGCCTTTCGTCGTTTTATAAGTCTCGAGAAAAAATTGAGTAAGAACCCTGAAATTAAACTTCAATACACCGCATTCATGAGAGAGTATGCCGACATAGAGCATATGTCTCTAATTACAATTATACCTAAAAATGTCACAGCGTACTTTCTTCCCCATCACTGTGTCCACAAAGCAGAAAGCACAACAACAAAGCTTAGAGTAGTATTTGATGGTTCGGCGAAAACAACAACAGGGCTATCTCTCAACGACACCCTACATTCGGGACCAACCATCCAGCCAAAATTGTTCGATACATTGCTGCGATTCCGGTTTTTTAAAATTGCTCTCAGTGGAGATATATGCAAAATGTATCGGTGCGTTCGTGTTTCATATCCAGATGATTATCTCCAATGCATACTGTGGAGAAATAGCCCCGATGAGGAAATCAAAATGTACAAGTTAGATACTGTAACTTATGGGACAAAGCCTGCTGCATTTCTGGCAATTCGTGTTATGCACATGCTTTCCTCGGATCAAGAGAAATTATTTCCTATCGGCTCCAAGACTGTCAAGCGAGACTTTTATGTGGATGATTTAATTTCTGGTGGTGATACTGTAGAGGGAGTCATAGAAATCAGGCAACAATTAACCGAGCTGCTAAAACGAGGTAATTTTGAAATTCGAAAATGGTGCTCAAATGATACATCTGTATTGAATGGTGTATCACCTACTGACCGAGAACAACTTTTGAAATTCCATGATGGCACCGATATAACAAAAACCTTAGGCCTAGTTTGGGATCCAATAACTGATACATTCATATTCACGTTTTCACATGTAGCGGATATCAAATCTATTTCCAAGCGAACTGTTCTTTCATCAATCGCCCGTTTTTACGACCCATTAGGATTGATTGGACCAGTTATTACCAAAGCAAAAGTCTTTATGCAAAACCTATGGAAGACCAAACTAGATTGGGATGAAAGCCTTCCTCAATCTTTATATTCGGATTGGCTGGAATTTGTATCAACATTCTCTTCAGTTCACAAATTTTCGTTTCCCAGATTTGTTTCCAATCCGAAATCGGCAGTTCAAATCCACGCCTTTTGCGAGCCTGTCTTTCAGCATATGGGGCCTGCGTATACGTGAGAGCAGAATTAGAAGGTAGCGTTAAAATCAATCTACTATGTTCCAAATCGAGAGTAGCGCCTTTAAAAGTACTTACTGTCCCAAAACTTGAGTTATCGGCTGCACTGCTGTTGGGAGAGCTTTTAAAGGGAATTTCAGACACTATCGACAATAATTATGAATATCACTGCTGGTCAGACTCCATGGTAGTGTTGTCATGGCTGCGTGAGGAATCATCCAACTATAAAATATTTGTGGCAAACAGAGTAAGTGCTATACAAAACTTTACAAAAAATATGCTGTGGCATCATGTTCCTACTTTATCAAACCCTGCTGATATTATATCGAGGGGATCCTCCACAGAAGAACTCTTAAAATCAAATCTTTGGAAATACGGACCTGATTTCTTATACAAATCTCCAGGGTATTGGCCAAAGACAGCAAATTTTATGACTGATCTGCCTGAACGCCGTCGAGTTGTTCTAATCACCACGTCTTGTATCGACATTGAATTGCAAATATGTTAATTCATTTTGTAAAGTTCAACGAATCTTTGCTTATATATATATCGCTTTTTGAACATGTCGAGGGTACCAAATATTTCGGAGCTTTAAAGCAAGAAGAGTTAAAGATGGGTACTCAAGTCCTGATTCGTAATATACAATTTGTAAATTTTTCCACTGAATATAAAGCTTTAAAGGAAAATGGGAAAATATTCCCGTCCAGTAAATTATGCGCTCTTACACCCTTTATGGATGCAGAAGGATTGATAAGAGTAGGCGGTCGTTTACAAAATTCATTTTTAGACTTCGAAGCGCAGCACCCAGTAATTCTTCCGAAAAATCATCCAGTTACAACGTCACTCGTATTATATTATCATCAACAATTATTACATGCTGGTCCACAGTGTTTATTGGCAAATATTAGACAACAATACTGGCCGATAGGGGGTAGAAAGGCAATAAGCGCAATC
Organism: Hydrotaea cyrtoneurina; assembly: GCA_958296145.1. Taxonomy (NCBI): domain Eukaryota; kingdom Metazoa; phylum Arthropoda; class Insecta; order Diptera; family Muscidae; genus Hydrotaea; species Hydrotaea cyrtoneurina. The sequence goes on along the minus strand of OY282512.1, from coordinate 53,690,192 downwards.
ATTGGCAAATGTGTAAGATGTTTTCGACTCAAACCTAAGATTGCAGAGCACATAATGGGTAACTTGCCAAGTGAGCGTGTTCAGCCAAATCGAACATTTTTCACAACCGGGATTGACTTTTGTGGGCCTTTCTATTATAAGTCGGAAGTGAGAAATCGGCCACCCACCAAATGCTACGTATGCATTTTTATATGTTTTTCCACTAAGGCGTCTCACTTGGAGTTGGTACAAGATTTGTGTACTGCATCTTTCTTATCGTCGCTTAACCGTTTTATATCTATTCGCGGTAAGCCACGGACCATTTGGTCAGATAACGCGACGAATTTTGTTGGGGCCAAAAATGAGTTGGCAAATACCACTTTTATCGAACTGCGGGCTTATCAACTTTAACATTCGACGAACTGCGGACACTGGTGTACCAAATATCGGCCATCCTTAACTCTAGACCATTGTGTCCCATATCAGATAATCCGGATGACCTGGAAGTGCTGACCCCAGCCCACTTTTTAACGGGCGCACCGTTAACAACGTTTTTAGAACCTGATCTAACAGATTTAAACGTCAGCCGCTTAAGCAGATGGCAAAGAGTCTGTTATATGCAACAAATATTTTGGAAGAAGTGGAGCAGCTCATACTTAACCCTATTGCAGGAGCGATCAAAGTGGAGATCACCAACCTCTCTAAAGGCACCATGGTTCTCTTGAAAGATGAAAACCTCCCACCTTTGAAGTGGCAACTAGGTCGCGTAATGGATGCAGTCCCTGGTAATGATGGACAAGTAAGAGTCGTGTTAGTCAAAACTGGCAATGGTATAAATAGACGAGCTGTAGCTAAATTGACCGTACTGCCCATTGAAGACAATTTTGTTGAAAGTCACAGTCTTCCAACGGGGGGAGGATGATCGTTGAAACCACTGTGCCAGCAGCAGCATGAAACAAAACGCACAAAAACGTCTTCGTCTATGCATTCATATGTATATTGGCTTGTGTATCGATTTCTATTACCTTTGTCACTCAATCCAGTTTTTATGACTTTACAACAATACATACATACGTACACATATTCTGCCAGCAATCTCTTTAACGGAGCAATAAAAGTACATAAATGATGTTAACAATGATAATAATGAAGATATTTTTGTCGATTCTCTTTATGCTTAGAAAGAATAGTTTGTAATGTACGCCTGTAAAAAAGCTTATAGGCTCAAACACAGTTTTTTCTCGAAAGCTGTATGTAGTTATAGCTTTACTAATTACAGAATTTGGGCAAGATCGCGTTGGTCGTATTGTTATTATTACACGCTTTCTTAAGAGGGTGGAATGCTATATTTGTATGGGAGGTACCAGAAGGGGAGTTGCCAGACTTCCAAGTTTTTGCCCGAAACCTTTTTTTTTGTTTTGAGGGCCAACTCGCATAAATGCAATGCATTGTGTTAGCGGAAGGAGGGAGTAGTGTTTGTTGACATTTGTTTTGAATTTTTGAATGTCACAACTGACAGGAAACACATTTACTGGAAGATTATTCCACATGCGAACGGTTCGGCTAAAGAAAGAATTTTCTATATATTGCGTCATCCGGTCAACCGGTCATTTCACAATGAACGGATGAGAGACCATGGATAACCGTGTATTCCGACTAAATGTTCTAACTTCAGGGACCAGACGACGGATATCTTGTGAACAGAAATATCTATAGAATAGCGATACACAACCCACATTTCGGCGATGCTGTAGGGAGACAATCACCACCGCTCTAATCTGTACAAGGTCCAAAAGCTGCAAAGATGTCTTTGGAGCTCCTGCCCACATATGGGTGTTATATTCCATTTTAGGCCGGATGTGGGTGATGTAAATATTGAAGAGATCATTGAATGCTTCTTTCGACACTTCGAATATATTGCTTGCCCAACGAACATCATCCTTTATCTTTATGCCTAGAACTTCAATAGTGTCTGATTCGACATTATTGAAGTTATCCACACCTAGAGATTGACGGCAATGCTGGGCCAGTGGAACGTTTGTGTGACAACAAAATGCACTGCGTCTTTTGCGCATTAAAATCTACTCTATTCATTTGGCCCCACTCACAATTCGTCGCCAAATCGCGGTTAAGTGAGTCATTCATCATTCGCCTTTTGTCCTCGACCTACATAGGACCTGGCCGATGATCAAATGAGTATGAATGACATAGGTTACTGTTATCTGCAAAGGAGTAGATCGGGTTCACAGTCTGACCCAACAGATCGTCAGTGAAAATAAGAAATAGGGAAGGAGAGAGGACTGAGCCTTGTGGCATTCCTGTGGTAGACCTATGCTCGTTGGATGAAACCCCATCTATAACAACTCGTATAATGCGATCTCTGAGAAAACTCGATATGAATCGAGAGAAGATATTACCGACACCAAATGCGATAAGTTTTGATATGAGTGCTTCGTGCCAGACACTATCGAACGCCTTGGAAATATCAAGAGCTACGACCTTACTTTCACCAAGGGCGTGAATAGAACGACTCCATCGCTCCGTAAGGAACGCCATCAGGTCTCCGGTAGATCGATTTCTACGGAAGCCATACTGTCGATCATTTAGAAGGCCATTAGACTCTAAATACTTGACAAGATGGTGGTTAACCATGCTCTCCATAACCTTTGAGAGCGCAGAACATATTGCTATTGGGCAGTAATTCGCAGGATATGTAGCCTCACCTTTCTTGGGGATCGGCTGAACATTGGCAACTTTCCAACGTGAAGGGTAAATACCAGCACGATACGACATGTTGAAAAGATTGCGCAATGGACGAGCTAGCGTCGAAGAGCGTCGGGCACGGAGTTTTGTTTACATTGAGATCTGCAAGAACCCTTTTGACCCCACGAGATCGAAAAAATATCTGAGGCATTGAAGTAGATACGTTTTCGATTACGGGGAGTGGTTGACTGCTGTCTGGCAAAGATGAATTCTTTGCAAATATTTCAGCCAGAAGGTTAGCTTTGTCAACCGGGTCAGTGAATATCTGGCCATCGTTAACGAGAGTTGGAATAGAAGACGAGGAATTGTCTCTTACTCTTTTAACAAATGACCAAAAGCTCTTACTACCCCTGGGAGAAGAAAGATCTTTAGCACGAAGGCGCTGTTCGTGGAGAAGTTTTTCGCGCCTAAGCACTCTGGCACAATTGGATCTTGCCTGCTTACGTAGCAGCTCAGTAGTGACGTTTTTATTTAAACGCCAATTTCTGAACGCTTCCTCTTTGGATCTGACAGCTTCTTTGCATGTCTGATTAAACCATCAATTCTTTGAAGGTTTAATCGAAGTAGTCTTCGAGGGAATAAACGTGTTTATTCCATGAAGAATTATTTTCTCGACCATTTCAGCAGCAGCATAGATATTATTGTCTAGGAAACATAATTTCCAATTAAAGTGCTGATAGAAATTGTTAGGCCTAGTTTGGGATCCAATAACTGATACATTCATATTCACGTTTTCACATGTAGCGGATATCAAATCTATTTCCAAGCGAACTGTTCTTTCATCAATCGCCCGTTTTTACGACCCATTAGGATTGATTGGACCAGTTATTACCAAAGCAAAAGTCTTTATGCAAAACCTATGGAAGACCAAATTAGATTGGGATGAAAGCCTTCCTCAATCTTTATATTCGGATTGGCTGGAATTTGTATCAACATTCTCTTCAGTTCACAAATTTTCGTTTCCCAGATTTGTTTCCAATCCGAAATCGGCAGTTCAAATCCACGCCTTTTGCGAGCCTGTCTTTTAGCATATGGGGCCTGCGTATACGTGAGAGCAGAATTAGAAGGTAGCGTTAAAATCAATCTACTATGTTCCAAATCGAGAGTAGCGCCTTTAAAAGTACTTACTGTCCCAAAACTTGAGTTATCGGCTGCACTGCTGTTGGGAGAGCTTTTAAAGGGAATTTCAGACACTATCGACAATAATTATGAATATCACTGCTGGTCAGACTCCATGGTAGTGTTGTCATGGCTGCGTGAGGAATCATCCAACTATAAAATATTTGTGGCAAACAGAGTAAGTGCTATACAAAACTTTACAAAAAATATGCTGTGGCATCATGTTCCTACTTTATCAAACCCTGCTGATATTATATCGAGGGGATCCTCCACAGAAGAACTCTTAAAATCAAATCTTTGGAAATACGGACCTGATTTCTTATACAAATCTCCAGGGTATTGGCCAAAGACAGCAAATTTTATGACTGATCTGCCTGAACGCCGTCGAGTTGTTCTAATCACCACGTCTTGTATCGACATTGAATTGCAAATATGTTAATTCATTTTGTAAAGTTCAACGAATCTTTGCTTATATATATATCGCTTTTTGAACATGTCGAGGGTACCAAATATTTCGGAGCTTTAAAGCAAGAAGAGTTAAAGATGGGTACTCAAGTCCTGATTCGTAATATACAATTTGTAAATTTTTCCACTGAATATAAAGCTTTAAAGGAAAATGGGAAAATATTCCCGTCCAGTAAATTATGCGCTCTTACACCCTTTATGGATGCAGAAGGATTGATAAGAGTAGGCGGTCGTTTACAAAATTCATTTTTAGACTTCGAAGCGCAGCACCCAGTAATTCTTCCGAAAAATCATCCAGTTACAACGTCACTCGTATTATATTATCATCAACAATTATTACATGCTGGTCCACAGTGTTTATTGGCAAATATTAGACAACAATACTGGCCGATAGGGGGTAGAAAGGCAATAAGCGCAATCATTGGCAAATGTGTAAGATGTTTTCGACTCAAACCTAAGATTGCAGAGCACATAATGGGTAACTTGCCAAGTGAGCGTGTTCAGCCAAATCGAACATTTTTCACAACCGGGATTGACTTTTGTGGGCCTTTCTATTATAAGTCGGAAGTGAGAAATCGGCCACCCACCAAATGCTACGTATGCATTTTTATATGTTTTTCCACTAAGGCGTCTCACTTGGAGTTGGTACAAGATTTGTGTACTGCATCTTTCTTATCGTCGCTTAACCGTTTTATATCTATTCGCGGTAAGCCACGGACCATTTGGTCAGATAACGCGACGAATTTTGGCCATCCTTAACTCTAGACCATTGTGTCCCATATCAGATAATCCGGATGACCTGGAAGTGCTGACCCCAGCCCACTTTTTAACGGGCGCACCGTTAACAACGTTTTTAGAACCTGATCTAACAGATTTAAACGTCAGCCGCTTAAGCAGATGACAAAGAGTCTGTTATATGCAACAAATATTTTGGAAGAAGTGGAGCAGCTCATACTTAACCCTATTGCAGGAGCGATCAAAGTGGAGATCACCAACCACCAACCTCTCTAAAGGCACCATGGTTCTCTTGAAAGATGAAAACCTCCCACCTTTGAAGTGGCAACTAGGTCGCGTAATGGATGCAGTCCCTGGTAATGATGGACAAGTAAGAGTCGTGTTAGTCAAAACTGGCAATGGTATAAATAGACGAGCTGTAGCTAAATTGGCCGTACTGCCCATTGAAGACAATTTTGTTGAAAGTCACAGTCTTCCAACGGGGGGAGGATGATCGTTGAAACCACTGTGCCAGCAGCAGCATGAAACAAAACGCACAAAAACGTCTTCGTCTATGCATTCATATGTATATTGGCTTGTGTATCGATTTCTATTACCTTTGTCACTCAATCCAGTTTTTATGACTTTACAACAATACATACATACGTACACATATTCTGCCAGCAATCTCTTTAACGGAGCAATAAAAGTACATAAATGATGTTAACAATGATAATAATGAAGATATTTTTGTCGATTCTCTTTATGCTTAGAAAGAATAGTTTGTAATGTACGCCTGTAAAAAAGCTTATAGGCTCAAACACAGTTTTTTCTCGAAAGCTGTATGTAGTTATAGCTTTACTAATTACAGAATTTGGGCAAGATCGCGTTGGTCGTATTGTTATTATTACACGCTTTCTTAAGAGGGTGGAATGCTATATTTGTATGGGAGGTACCAGAAGGGGAGTTGCCAGACTTCCAAGTTTTTGCCCGAAACCTTTTTTTTTGTTTTGAGGGCCAACTCGCATAAATGCAATGCATTGTGTTAGCGGAAGGAGGGAGTAGTGTTTGTTGACATTTGTTTTGAATTTTTGAATGTCACAACTGACAGGAAACACATTTACTGGAAGATTATTCCACATGCGAACGGTTCGGCTAAAGAAAGAATTTTCTATATATTGAGTCATCCGGTCATTTCACAATGAACGGATGAGAGACCATGGATAACCGTGTATTCCGACTAAATGTTCTAACTTCAGGGACCAGACGACGGATATCTTGTGAACAGAAATATCTATAGAATAGCGATACACAACCCACATTTCGGCGATGCTGTAGGGAGACAATCACCACCGCTCTAATCTGTACAAGGTCCAAAAGCTGCAAAGATGTCTTTGGAGCTCCTGCCCACATATGGGAGTTATATTCCATTTTAGGCCGGATGTGGGTGATGTAAATATTGAAGAGATCATTGAATGCTTCTTTCGACACTTCGAATATATTGCTTGCCCAACGAACATCATCCTTTATCTTTATGCCTAGAACTTCAATAGTGTCTGATTCGACATTATTGAAGTTATCCACACCTAGAGATTGACGGCAATGCTGGGCCAGTGGAACGTTTGTGTGACAACAAAATGCACTGCGTCTTTTGCGCATTAAAATCTACTCTATTCATTTGGCCCCACTCACAATTCGTCGCCAAATCGCGGTTAAGTGAGTCATTCATCATTCGCCTTTTGTCCTCGACCTACATAGGACCTGGCCGATGATCAAATGAGTATGAATGACATAGGTTACTGTTATCTGCAAAGGAGTAGATCGGGTTCACAGTCTGACCCAACAGATCGTCAGTGAAAATAAGAAATAGGGAAGGAGAGAGGACTGAGCCTTGTGGCATTCCTGTGGTAGACCTATGCTCGTTGGATGAAACCCCATCTATAACAACTCGTATAATGCGATCTCTGAGAAAACTCGATATGAATCGAGAGAAGATATTACCGACACCAAATGCGATAAGTTTTGATATGAGTGCTTCGTGCCAGACACTATCGAACGCCTTGGAAATATCAAGAGCTACGACCTTACTTTCACCAAGGGCGTGAATAGAACGACTCCATCGCTCCGTAAGGAACGCCATCAGGTCTCCGGTAGATCGATTTCTACGGAAGCCATACTGTCGATCATTTAGAAGGCCATTAGACTCTAAATACTTGACAAGATGGTGGTTAACCATGCTCTCCATAACCTTTGAGAGCGCAGAACATATTGCTATTGGGCGGTAATTCGCAGGATTTGTAGCCTCACCTTTCTTGGGGATCGGCTGAACATTGGCAACTTTCCAACGTGAAGGGTAAATACCAGCACGATACGACATGTTGAAAAGATTGCGCAATGGACGAGCTAGCGTCGAAGAGCACTTACATAGGACAAGTGCTGAAATACCATCCGGGCCCGGAGTTTTGTTTACATTGAGATCTGCAAGAACCCTTTTGACCCCACGTGATCGAAAAAATATCTGAGGCATTGAAGTAGATACGTTTTCGATTACGGGGAGTGGTTGACTGCTGTCTGGCAAAGATGAATTCTTTGCAAATATTTCAGCCAGAAGGTTAGCTTTGTCAACCGGGTCAGTGAATATCTGGCCATCGTTAACGAGAGTTGGAATAGAAGACGAGGAATTGTCTCTTACTCTTTTAACAAATGACCAAAAGCTCTTACTACCCCTGGGAGAAGAAAGATCTTTAGCACGAAGGCGCTGTTCGTGGAGAAGTTTTTCGCGCCTAAGCACTCTGGCACAATTGGATCTTGCCTGCTTACGTAGCAGCTCAGTAGTGACGTTTTTATTTAAACGCCAATTTCTGAACGCTTCCTCTTTGGATCTGACAGCTTCTTTGCATGTCTGATTAAACCATCAATTCTTTGAAGGTTTAATCGAAGTAGTCTTCGAGGGAATAAACGTGTTTATTCCATGAAGAATTATTTTCTCGACCATTTCAGCAGCAGCATAGATATTATTGTCTAGGAAACATAATTTCCAATTAAAGTGCTGATAGAAATTGTTGAGCTCGGCCCAACGTGCCTTTTCGTATATGTACAATGTCCGCTTCGTGACTGGTTTAGAAGTGGATCGAAGATCGGAGAACGAAAAGGATGCTGAAATGGTGCAATGGTCCGAGTTACCAATAGGTGCAAGAATGTTAACCTCGTACTTTTCAGGGTGTGAGGTTAAGAAAAGGTCAAGAATATTATGATATTGCCCTTCAACACGCGGAATGTGTGTTGGTTCATTCACTAGTTGCGTCAAGTTATTATGCGCGGCGAAAAGCTCAGCGTACTGTCCCTCCGGAGAAGTGTGGCTCGAATGGGAAAGCCAAGATTGATTATGGACATTGAAATCCCCAGCGACTACAATTTCACTGTCCGGACAATCTTCTAAAACTTTTGATATAGAGTCGGAAAGGGGGTCGAAGCCGTTTAGGGTAGCCTCCCTATCCAAATTTGGGCTTCTGTAAAGAAACCCGGAGTGTAATGGGTGTGATCCAATCCTGAACTTAACCCAAAGAATGTTAAATTCTTGTGAGTCCAAATGTTGCTGGCTGTGGAACACCACACCATTACGTATGTATACCACAAGGCCTCTGTAGGAAGAGAAAGAGGAAAGAGTGTGATAGCCAGGAATGTGGAAATTCTGTGGATTAGAACCCTCCTCCACACCTGGGTCTCACTTAGAGCGAGTACATCTGGCCTATGGAACTGAACGTGAGTGTATACCGCAAAGAAATTTGCCTTCAGCCCTCGTATGTTCGCAAAATGTGTTTTAAATGAACCTACCATTGTAACATACAGAAACACAAAACAATATCATAAATACAAATAACTGTGCACTCCTCCTGCCGCTGCTAGACCCAACAAGTGTTCAGTGTTAGATCTTCAACACAAGTCAGGCAGCGACATGAAGAGAGCACAGTCGTTTGTATTATGCGAAAAGGTATGCGGAGAGGAAGGGGGGGAACACAGGAGAAGGGGATCATAAAAAGCCCTTCGTGTTGGCGTTGATGATGATGTGTGTGACTGCTGGTGATATTGTTGTTGTCTGTTGTTGATGTTTTGTATGTTTGATGTTGTTTCTGTTTTTGGAGATGGTGGTTGGTTTTATTATTTTTATACACTCCATCATAGGATGGAGTATGTACTAAGTTTGTCATTCCGTTTGCAACACCTCGAAAGAGTGATCTGCGACCCTATAAAGTATATATATATTATCGGTCAGTGTAACATTCTAAGACATTCTAGCGATGTCCGTCTGTTGTCTGTTGAAATCACGATAGAGTGCGAACGACCAACGCTAAGAAGCTGCAATTTTGTAGGAAGATGTTTTTTGCCCATAAGCAGGTTAAATTCGAGAATGGATAATATCGGACCAAAGGGGAAAAATTTCCCCTTTACGGGATTAAATATATCCCGGCCATAATCAAATTTTTCAAATATTTTTTTCACTACATCTGAATTTTTTTTTGTAAAATTGTTCTAAGTTTATATAATTTATAGATGGGGAAAAAAATCCCAAAAATGGGCGTGCTCATGGGCCCATGATAAACATGCGCATATGGGTATCGAAGTGCAACGAAATTTACTCACGAACCCAAATATGCCTTTATTTTCATGATTTACCTAAATTTTTTGATCCGGTTTCTGGGACTATCGGGTCACGAGCGGCCCAAAAACCGGCCCCTGACAAACATGGACATATGGGTATCGAAATGCAACGAATCCATGATGGAGGGTATATAAGATTCGGCCCGGCCGAAATTACTATTTGTCCACTTGTTTATTCTCTTTTTGTTTTGTGGGACACTATTGTTTTTTGCACGTATATTTTTGTTGTGGAGACTGTAGTTAGTTTATTGTTTTTGGTTTAACAAGGCTAATTTATGTTGAACATAATTGTAAAAATCGAGAGTGTTCCCTCTGTACTGTGCTGGGCTCATGCAGTTGGTCTGCTGTTTGGAAACCTCCAAAATTTGTTTCCAGCATGTCCAGTTATTTAGATGAGGATGTATCTCCATTGCTCTTCGTGCCTTTCCAGTCAATTTGCTCTTGACTATATTTATGCACATTCGTTGTGCTTGCTGGTTATATTGGGTTAGGGTTGGGATTATATCGTCAACATTCATGCAAAATGTTGAGAGATACTCCATTCTCCCATCGAATTCCTGTATCTTTTCTAGATACTTTAGTGGATTCAATTCGAGCACTTTTCCCTGTCCAGCTGCTGCCGCCAAACCTGGGTTTGTTGTATTTAACGCCATTGTTAGTGTTTTATAAATTTGTCCTATTAAACCGAAGATATTTTGTTGAGAGAAACTCTTGACAACAATCGAAAATATCTTTTAATAAAAAAGACGTCTTCTTGATTTGATTGTAGATTAAACTCTAATTTTATTGACACTTCATTTCTGTATGCATGCCTTTGGTATGCATTCCATTTGTTTATACTTGTACACTTCGATATTCGTATTACATGATCATACGATTTGGTTTTTATGTTTCATATTACATTATTGTTTAAAATACTAGGGTGCGGTATTCGCCAATTGTTTATGTTTATAAACATAACGAAATGTGGCATGATTCGATATACTTGAGTAATTATAATATTGCACAGTGGTGCAATATGCATATTTATTCGAAAGGTAATCTGCTTCTTTCATATTTATAGGACTTTATAGGACTTTGTCTAGCTATAGCTTTACTAAATCCAGAAGTTAGACAAGACCGCGTTGGGCATATTGATATTATTACACGATTTCTAAAGTGGGTGGAATGGTACATTTGTATGGGAGGTACCAGAAGAGGAGTGGCCAGACTTTCAAGTTTTTGTTCGAAACTTTGTCTAGCTATATCTTTACTAAATACAGAAGTTGGAAAATACCGCGTTGGGCATATTGATATTATTACACGATTTCTAAAGTGGGTGGAATGGTACATTTGTATAGAAGGTACCAGGAAAGGAGTGGCCAGACTTCAAAATTTTTGTTCGAAACTTTGTCTAGCTATAGCTTTACTAAATACAAAAGTTGGGCATATTGATATTATTACACGATTTCTAAAGTGGGTGGAATGGTACATTTGTATGGGAGGTACCAGAAGAGGAGTGGCCAGACTTCCAAGTTTTTGTTCGAAACTTTGTCTAGCTATAGCTTTACTAAATATAGAAGTTGGGCATATTGATATTATTACACGATTTCTAAAGTGGGTGGAATGGTACATTTGTATGGGAGGTACCAGAAGAGGAGTGGCCAGACTTCCAAGTTTTTGTTCGAAACTTTGTCTAGCTATATCTTTACTAAATACAGAAGTTGGGTAAGATCACTTTGGGCATATTGATATTCTTACACGATTTCTAAAGTGTGTGAATGGTACATTTGTATCAGCGGTACCAGAAGAGGAGTGGCCAGACTTCCAAGTTTTTGTTCGAAACTTTGTCTAGCTATAGCTTTACTAAATACAGAAGTTGGGCATATTGATATTATTACACGATTTCTAAAGTGGGTGGAATGGTACATTTGTATGGGAGGTACCAGAAGAGGAATGTTCAGACTTCCAAGTTTTGTCCGAGTTTTGTTTTTCTAGCTATAGATTTACTAAATACTGAATTTGGGCAAGATCACTTTGGGCATATTGATATTATTAGGAGGTACCCGAAGGGGTGTGGCTATATAGCATATAGCCATATGTAGTTTTTTGAAATTTTGGGGGAGGTGGGAGAAAGGTAAGTACAGAGAGGATTTGGGATACCCACAAAAAAAATTAATCTAGGTATCATAGTGGAGCAATTGGCAGGCCGGCGGCCAAGAGACTTTTCTTGTGTATAGTAACGTGACGTCAATGACTGTGTAAGATGCTTTTTTCATTATCATTTAGGAACTCATATCGGGACCTTGTTTCTGTTTCGTGATGTTTCGTTTTTGTCCAAAATATAGAAAACGGCGTGATTTTGTGTTGTTGTATTTGTCTTTTTTTTTGGTAGGTTGGCAAGAACCTACACCATCCGGCGAGCCTAAGCCGCGAAAATCGCCAACACATCGGTAAGGCCATCCAAAAACAGACCGGCAAAAAGGAGAATCAAATCCCAAATTGATCACAGTACATAATCATCAAAAAGAAGAGTTTGTGATTATTAATAACAGTTTATGTAACAAACCGATTGTTGTAGAACAGTATGTATGATAAAGAGGGCTTCATATAAAAGGTCTTTATATAAGAGATTGTGTGACAAACTGAACATTAATAACTGTTTCTATAATAGAGCAGTTTTTTAACAACTGGTCTTTATACAGCATTTTGTGTGACAAACTGGTCTTTATAGAGCATTTTGTGTGACAGACTGGTCTGTGTAGAGCAATATCTACGATAAGCATCTCTTTATATGACAGATTGTTTGACAGAGTGTTTTGACACACAAACTGGTCGAAAAGAAAAGTTAGTGTGAGAAACTGGTCTTTATAGATCATATTGTGTGACCGACTGGTCCTTATATAAGAGTTTATATAACAAATTGATCATTAATAAAGGTTTGTGTGACAAAGTGGTCGAAAACAACAGTTTCTTTATATAAGAGTTTGTATAGCAAACTGACCATGAATAACAGTCTCTATGCCAATCTGATCGAACAGAACAGTTTGTATAACAAACTGGTCAAAATACCTGTTTGAGTGTCAAACTGATCTCTATATAAGAGATTGTGTGTCAAGGTTGTCATACGTGAAGCTGGTCGAAAAGAACGGTTTTTGTATCAAACTGGTCTTAATATAAGAGTATATGTAATAAACTCTCTAGAACACTTTGTCCGACAGTTCGACCATTAATATCAGTTTGAGGGACAAAATAACAGTTTCTGCGTCAACCTGAAACTCCCAAAGAAATTGCTGGTCGAACAGGACGGTTGTTGATACAAAAACTGGTCTTAATATAAGAGTATATGCAACAAACTTAACTCTATAGTACACTTTGTGCGACAGGCTGACCATTAGTAACAGTTTGAACGACAAACTGGTCAAACAGAACAGTTTGTGTCACCATCTGCTAGGACAGAACAGTTGGTATGTCACACTGGTCGAAATGATCTACTTTATATCTGCTTATGAACTGCTTCATATCTGGTTATGAACTGCTTTATATCTGGCTATATGATATGATCTGACTTGATCAGATTATATCGAATCAGTTACGTTTTTTGATATTATCAAAATCTTTTCTCTATATTTCATCAATTAGCAATCGGATCATCCTTACTCATAATCGCGAATCCATTTTGGTTCTTTCCAGCATTCTACTCAAATTTCTATATATTCAGTAAATATCATGTTATCATTAACACCATTACAAACACCGTCATTTTAATGAAAATTAAAGAATAGAAATCAAAATGTAAACGCAAATTTATTCTTTTATAATTCAGTTTTTAGAATTATATAACTGATATTTCAGGTCAACATAGTGACCATCAGGTTTTTTTTTCAAATTGTACATCCAATTTTGATTTTTACAATTTTCCAAAGGTCCTCTATGGAATATTTTATTTCTTTGTTTTATTGACTAATACTCAGGGGATGCGTCGTCCAGTCAACCGGCCATTTGACAACGAACGGATGAGAGACTCTGGATAGCCGCGTATTTCGGCTAAATGTTCTAACGCCAGGGACCAGACGATTCTCCTCTGTATACGGTCCAGAAGCTTCAAAGATGTCATTGGAGCCCCTGCCCATACATGGTACTTGTAAATGCACAGCTTTAAAAAGCCTAAACACTTGAATGCTTCTTTCGACACTTCGAATATATTACTTGCCCAGCGTATCTTCACTCACCCTGTATCTTCATGTCCAGAACATCAAGAGTATCTGATATGTCGATATTCACACGACCCATAGAGATTAACGAACGTGTGGGATCAGTGCAACATTTGTATGGGAGTGTTATGATATCCTATAAATATGAAAGAAGCAGATTACCTTTCGAATAAATATGCATATTGCACCACTGTGCAATATTATAATTACTCAAGTATATCGAATCATGCCACATTTCGTTATGTTTATAAACATAAACAATTGGCGAATACCGCACCCTAGTATTTTAAACAATAATGTAATATGAAACATAAAAACCAAATCGTATGATCATGTAATACGAATATCGAAGTGTACAAGTATAAACAAATGGAATGCATACCAAAGGCATGCATACAGAAATGAAGTGTCAATAAAATTAGAGTTTAATCTACAATCAAATCAAGAAGACGTCTTTTTTATTAAAAGATATTTTCGATTGTTGTCAAGAAATATCTTCGGTTTAAATTAATAATTATTTTTATTAAATTTTTCCAAGTGATAAAATTGGCGCAGTCGGTAGGATAGTCGCCAACGATAATAATAAAACGTCCGTGCAAAGTGAATGTTTTAAATCAATGAAGTGACTATAAGTAAATAAGAACTTACACTCAAAGTAAAAAAAAAAAAATCCTGTGAAAAAGGATATAAATACGATCCTGTTAATAGGACAAATTTATAAAACACTAACAATGGCGTTAAATACAACAAACCCAGGTTTGGCGGCAGCAGCTGGACAGGGAAAAGTGCTCGACTTGAATCCACTAAAGTATCTAGAAAAGATACAGGAATTCGATGGGAGAATGGAGGATCTCTCAACATTTTGCATGAATGTTGACGATATAATCCCAACCCTAACCCAATATAACCAGCAAGCACAACGAATGTGCATAAATATAGTCAAGAGCAAATTGACTGGAAAGGCACGAAGAGCAATGGAGATACATCCTCATCTAAATAACTGGACATGCTGGAAACAAATTTTGGAGGTTTCCAAACAGCAGACCAACTGCTTGAGCCCAGCCCAGTACAGAGGGAACACTCTCGATTTTTACAATTATGTTCAACATAAATTAGCCTTGTTAAACCAAAAACAATAAACTAACTACAGTCTCCACAACAAAAATATACGTGCAAAAAACAATAGTGTCCCACAAAACAAAAAGAGAATAAACAAGTGGACAAATAGTAAGTTCGGCCGGGCCGAATCTTATATACCCTCCATCATGGATTCGTGGCATTTCGATACCCATATGTCCATGTTTGTCAGGGGCCGGTTTTTGGGCCGCTCGTGACCCGATAGTCCCAGAAACCGGATCAAAAAATTTAGGCAAATCATGAAAATAAAGGCATATTTGGGTTCGTGAGTAAATTTCGTTGCACTTCGATACCCATATGCGCATGTTTATCATGGGCCCTTTTTTGGGCCCATGAGCACGCCCATTTTTGGGATTTTTTCCCCCATCTATAAATTATATAAACTTAGAACAATTTTACGAAAAAAAAACAGATGTAGTGAAAAAAATTATTTGAAAAATTTCATTATGGCCGGGATATATTTAATCCCGTAAAGGGGATCCGATATTGCCCATTCTCGAACTCAACCTGCTTATGGGCAAAAAACATCTTCCTACAAAATTTCAGCTTCTTACCGTTGGTCGTTCGCACTCTATCGTGATTTCAACAGACAACAGACGGACGGACAGACGGACATCGCTAGAATGTCTTAGAATGTTACACTGACCGATAATATATATATACTTTATAGGGTCGCAGATCACTCTTTCGAGGTGTTGCAAACGGAATGACAAACTTAGTATATACTCCATCCTATGATGGAGTGTATAAAAATAATAAAACCAACCACCATCTCCAAAAACAGAAACACCATCAAACATACAAAACATCAACAACAGACAACAACAATATCACCAGTAGTCACACACATAATCATCAACGCCAACACAAAGATCTTTTTTATGCTCCCCTTCTCCTGTGTTCCCCCCTTCCTCTCCGCATACCTTTTCGCATAATACAAACGACTGTGCTCTCTTCATGTCGCTGCCTGACTTGTGTTGAAGATCTAACACTGAACACTTGTTGGGTCTAGCAGCGGCAAGAGGGGTGCACAGTTATATGTATTTATGATATTGTTTTGTGTTTCTGTATGTTACAATGGTAGGTTCATTTAAAACACATTTTGCGAACATAAGAGGGCTGAATTCAAATTTCTTTGCGGTATACACGCACGTTCAGTTCCATAGGCCAGATGTACTCGCTCTAAGTGAGACCCAGGTGTGTGAGGGTTCTAATCCACAGAATTTCCACATTCCTGGCTATCACACTCTTTCCTCTTTCTCTTCCTACAGAGGCCTTGTGGTATACATAAGTAATGGTGTGGTGTTCCACAGCCAGCAACATTTGGACTCACAAGAATTTAACATTCTTTGGGTTAAGTTCAGGATTGGATCACACCCATTACACTCCGGGTTTCTTTACAGAAGCCCAAATTTGGATAGGGAGGCTACCCTAAACGGCTTCGACCCCCTTTCCGACTCTATATCAAAAGTTTTAGAAGATTGCCCGGACAGTGAAATTGTAGTCGCTGGGGATTTCAATGTCCATAATCAATCTTGGCTTTCCCATTCGAGCCACACTTCTCCGGAGGGACAGTACGCTGAGCTTTTCGCCGCGCATAATAACTTGACGCAACTAGTGAATGAACCAACACACATTCCGCGTGTTGAAGGGCAATATCATAATATTCTTTACCTTTTCTTAACCTCACACCCTGAAAAGTACGAGGTTAACATTCTTGCACCTCTTGGTAACTCGGACCATTGCACCATTTCAGCATCCTTTTCGTTCTCCGATCTTCGATCCACTTCTAAACCAGTCACGAAGCGGACATTGTACATATACGAAAAGGCACGTTGGGCCGAGCTCAACAATTTCTATCAGCACTTTAATTGGAAATTATGTTTCCTAGACAATAATGTCGATGCTGCTGCTGAAATGGTCGAGAAAATAATTCTTCATGGAATAAACACGTTTATTCCCTCGAAGACTACTTCGATTAAACCTTCAAAGAATTGTTGGTTTAATCAGACATGCAAAGAAGCTGTCAGATCCAAAGAGGAAGCGTTCAGAAATTGGCGTTTAAATAAAAACGTCACTACTGAGCTGCTACGTAAGCAGGCAAGATCCAATTGTGCCAGAGTGCTTAGGCGCGAAAAACTTCTCCACGAATAGCGCCTTCGTGCTAAAGATCTTTCTTCTCCCAGGGGTAGTAAGAGCTTTTGGTCATTTGTTAAAAGAGTAAGAGACAATTCCTCGTCTTATATTCCAACTCTCGTTAACGATGACCAGATATTCACTGACCCGGTTGACAAAGCTAACCTTCTGGCTGAAATATTTGCAAAGAATTCATCTTTGCCAGACAGCAGTCAACCACTCCCCGTAATCGAAAACGTATCTACTTCAATGCCTCAGATATTTTTTCGATCACGTGGGGTCAAAAGGGTTCTTGCAGATCTCAATGTAAACAAAACTCCGGGCCCGGATGGTATTTCAGCACTTGTCCTATGTAAGTGCTCTTCGACGCTAGCTCGTCCATTGCGCAATCTTTTCAACATGTCGTATCGTGCTGGTATTTACCCTTCACGTTGGAAAGTTGCCAATGTTCAGCCGATCCCCAAGAAAGGTGAGGCTACAAATCCTGTGAATTACCGCCCAATAGCAATATGTTCTGCGCTCTCAAAGGTTATGGAGAGCATGGTTAACCACCATCTTGTCAAGTATTTAGAGTCTAATGGCCTTCTAAATGATCGACAGTATGGCTTCCGTAGAAATCGATCTACCGGAGACCTGATGGCGTTCCTTACGGAGCGATGGTGAAAGTAAGGTCGTAGCTCTAGATATTTCCAAGGCGTTCGATAGGGTCTGGCACGAAGCACTCATATCAAAACTTATCGCATTTGGTGTCGGTAATATCTTCTCTCGATTCATATCGAGCTTTCTCAGGGTTCGCTCTATACGATTTGTTATAGATGGGGTCTCATCCAACGAGCATAGGTTGACCGCAGGAGTTCCACAAGGCTCTGTCCTATCTCCCTCTCTATTTCTTATTTTCATTGACGACTTGTTGGGTCAGACTGTGAACCCGATCTACTCCTTTGCAGATGACAGTAACCTATGTCATTCATACTCATTTGATCATCGGCCAGGTCCTCTGGAAGTCGAGGACAAAAGGCGAATGATGAATGACTCACTTAACCGCGATTTGGCGACGATTTGTGAGTGGGGCCAAATGAATAGAGTAGATTTTAATGCACAAAAGACCCAGTGCGGTTTGTTGTCACACAAACGTTCACCAGATCCAGCGTCGTCGTCAATTTCTATGGGTGGTGTGGATATCGACGAATCACACACTCTTGATGTTCTGGGCATGAAGATACAGGGTGATGCTCGCTGGGCCAGACATATATTCGAAGTGTCGAAAGAAGCATTCAAGTGTTTAGGCTTTTTGAAGCGGTGCAAGAAATACTTCACTCCATCTGATCTCGTAAATATTTACACTACTTACATCCGGCCTAAAATGGAATACAACTCGCATATATGGGCAGGGGCTCCATTAACATCTTTGAAGCTTCTGGACCGTGTATAGAGGAAGGCGGTGGTGATGATAGGGGATGGTAGGGTATCCAGCTCTATTGTCTCCCTACAGCATCGCCGAAATGTGGGTTGTGTATCGCTATTCTATAGATATTTTAATGGTATCTGTTCAGAAGATATCCGTCGTCTGGTCCCTGACGTTAGAACATTTAGCCGGAATACTCGGCTATCCAGGGTCTCTCATCCGTTCATTGTCAAATGGCCGGTTGACCGGACGACATACGTTCGTATGTGGAATAATCTTCCGGCAAATGTGTTTCCTGCCAGTTGTGACATTCAGATATTCAAAACAAATGTCAACAAACACTACTCCCTCTTTCCTCCTTCCGATACCCTAATTTCCTTCCGCTAACACAATGCATTGCATTTATAGGGGGCATCCCCTGAGTGTTAGTCACAAAAATGAGCACATACGGATTTTAAAGGTTCGGGAAGAAAATTTAGATATAGCATATAATATTGATTTACCTTATCAAGCTTTAGAAGCTTACAATAACACTATACATTTAACCACGGGAGAAAAACCCATAGATGTACATTTTAGATCAGATGTAGAATTGGAAAAAATACAAGACAGAATTAATTAGGCATCAATCTAGTTTATTGATCCAGACCCTGACAGAGTTCGTAATAGTTAGCTTGAAATATGAATTGGATCATTTAGAAAAAATAATCGAACAAGTCAGAGAGTTATTAGTAGCAGCAAAGTTGAATAATCTTACAAGACACATATTAACGGACCAAGAAATTGACGATTTCAACATAACCATTACTAAATTAGAAAATATCGAACTAAAAGTAGCCACAAAGGATAAACACATTATATTCATTATAACTATTCCAAATTTTAACCAAGATATATATAAGGAATTAATTATTCAACCTGTAACATATAATGATAATAAACAACTAGTTTTAAGTAATTATAAATTCATAACCAAAAATAATGAAATATTTGAAAATGTTAATAAAATAAATGAATTAAGGAAAATTGAGAGACTATGTATTGTTTGTATGAAGAAAATACCAAAACGGAAATAATTGAAATTGGCATAAATATTTTGGTTGCCATAAACATAAATCAAAATGTAACCCATAATTGTAATGAATTCCCAACAGAACTTAAGGGACACTATCTAATATATATTGAAAATTGTAAAATACTGATCGACAAGTGGTATGATAAAAACATCTACCAGGAAACTATAATTGTACCAAATCCAAAAAGGAAAATTGAAATTTTGAATAAAACCAATGTATCCTTAAAAGAATTGAATTATAACCATATTCAAAATACGCACATTATAAATGATTTAAAATACCAACAAAAAATTCAAAGTTATATTATATATATTTTAGTTATTTTATTATTGACCCTCATTTTTGTATTAATTATTAAAGCCTGTTTAACAAAATCAAACAAGAATAATCACAAAAAAATACCTATGAATGTCCCTCCAATCCATTCAGGATGTGAGGTCCAATCTAAGTCCGGGGGTGTTATGACATCCTATAAATATGAAAGAAGTAGATTACATTTCGAATAAATATGCATATTGCACCACTGTGCAATGTTATAATTACTCAAGTATATGGAATCACGCCACATTTCTTTATGTTTATAAACATAAACAATTGGCGAATACCGCACCCTAGTATTTTAAACAATAATGTAATATGAAACATAAAAACCAAATCGTATGATCATGAAATACGAATATCAAAGTGTACAAGTATAAAAAAATGGAATGCATACCAAAGGCATGCATACAGAAATGAAGTGTCAATAAAATTTGAGTTTAATCTACAATCAAATCAAGAAGACGTCTTTTTTATTAACCGGAAATTAATAAAAGATATTTTCGATTGGTGTCAAGAGTTTCTCTCAACAAAATATCTTCGGTTTAAATTAATAATTATTTTTATTAAATTTTTACAAGTGATTAAATTCATTCCACCCACTTTAGAAATCGTGTAATTATATCAATATGCCCAACGCGGTCTTGCCTAACTTCTGTATTTAGTAAAGCTATAGCTAGACAAAGTTTCGCACAGAAACTTGGAAGTCTGGCCACTCCTCTTCTGGTACCTCCGATACAAATGTACCATTCCAAACACTTTATAAATCGTGTAATAATATCAATATGCCTAAAGTGATCTTACCCAACTTCTGTATTTAGTAAAGCTATAGATAGACAAAGTTTCGGACAAAAACTTGGAAGTCTGAACATTCCTCTTCTGGTACCTCCCATGTAAATTTACCATTCCGAACAAAAACTTGGAAGTCTGGCCACTCCTCTTCTGGTACCTCCGATACAAATGTACCATTCCACACCCTTTAGAAATCGTGTAGTAATATCAATATTCCCAACGCGCTCTTGCCCAACTTCTGTATTTAGTAAAGCTATAGCTAGACAAAGGTTCGGACAAAAACTTGGAAGTCTGGCCACCCCTCTTCTGGTACCTCCCATGTAAAAGTACCATTCCACCACTTTTTAAATCGTGTAATAATATCAATAAGCCCAATGTGATCTAACCCAACATCTGTATTTATTAAAGCTATAGATAGACAAAGTTTCGGACAAAAACTTGGAAGTCTGAACATTCCTCTTCTGGTACCTCCCATGTAAATTTACCATTCCGAACAAAAACTTGGAAGTCTGGCCACTCCTCTTCTGGTACCTCCGATACAAATGTACCATTCCACACCCTTTAGAAATCGTGTAGTAATATCAATATTCCCAACGCGCTCTTGCCCAACTTCTGTATTTAGTAAAGCTATAGCTAGACAAAGTTTCGAACAAAAACTTGGAAATCTGGCCACTCCTCTTCTGGAACCTCCCATACATATGTACCATTCCACCCACTTTAGAAATCATGTAATAATATCAATATGCCCAACGCGGTCTTGCCCAACTTCTGTATTTAGTAAAGCTATAGCTAGACAAAGGTTCGGACAAAAACTTGGAAGTCTGGCCACCCCTCTTCTGTTACCTCCCATGTAAAAGTACCATTCCACCACTTTTTAAATCGTGTAATAATATCAATAAGCCCAAAGTGATCTAACCCAACATCTGTATTTATTAAAGCTATAGATAGACAAAGTTTCGGACAAAAACTTGGAAGTCTGAACATTCCTCTTCTGGTACCTCCCATGTAAATTTACCATTCCGAACAAAAACTTGGAAGTCTGGCCACTCCTCTTCTGGTACCTCCGATACAAATGTACCATTCCACACCCTTTAGAAATCGTGTAGTAATATCAATATTCCCAACGCGCTCTTGCCCAACTTCTGTATTTAGTAAAGCTATAGCTAGACAAAGTTTCGAACAAAAACTTGGAAGTCTGGCCACTCCTCTTCTGGTACCTCCGATACAAATGTACCATTCCACCCACTTTAGAAATCGTGTAAAAATATCAATATGCCCAACTTCTGTATTTAGTAAAGCTACAGCTAGACAAAGTTTCGAACATAAACTTGGAATTCTGGCAACTCCTCTTCTGATACCTCCAATGTAAATGTACCATTCCACCACTTTATAAATCGTGTAATAATATCAATAAGCCCAAAGTGATCTAGCCCAACATCTGTATTTAGTAAAGCTATAGCTAGACAAAGTTTCGAACAAAAACTTGGAAGTCTGGCAACTCCCCTTCTGGTGCTACCCTTACAGGGATGATACATTTCATACTTTAGTACTTCT
Organism: Hydrotaea cyrtoneurina; assembly: GCA_958296145.1. Lineage (NCBI taxonomy): Eukaryota > Metazoa > Arthropoda > Insecta > Diptera > Muscidae > Hydrotaea > Hydrotaea cyrtoneurina. The sequence goes on along the minus strand of OY282512.1, from coordinate 53,667,882 downwards.
TATATACTTTTTGACTCTCAAAAGTGCCGTGGTACCCTCGCGACTCATTTGATACTTTTTCAAGTTTAACGAATATTTGTTTGCATGCATTTGTCAGTCTGGTAACAATTTTCATGTAATAATAATATTATCAATTAGAACAACGCGTTTTTGCCCAAATTCAGTACTTAGTAAAGCTATAGCTAGACAAAGTTTCGAACAAAAACTTGGAAGTCTGACCACTCCTCTTCTGATACCTCCCATACAAATGTGCCATTCCACCCACTTTATAAATCGTGTAATAATATCAAACTTCTGAATTTAGTAAAGCTACAGCTAGACAAAGTTTCGAACAAAAACTTGGAAGTCTGGCCACTCCTCTTCTGGTACCTCCCATACAAATGTACCATTCCACCCACTTTAGAAATCGTATAATAATATCAATGTGCCCAAAGTGATCTTACCGAACCTCTGTATTTAGTAAAGCTATATCTAGACAAAGTTTCGAACAATAACTTGGAAGTCTGGGCACTCCTCTTCTGGTACATCCCATGTAAAAGTACCATTCCACCACTTTATAAATCGTGTAATAATATCAATATGCCCAACTTCTGAATTTAGTAAAGCTACAGCTAGACAAAGTTTCGAACAAAAACTTGGAAGTCTGGCCACTCCTCTTCTGGTACCTCCCATACAAATGTACCATTCCACCCACTTCAGAAATCGTATAATAATATCAATGTGCCCAAAGTGATCTTACCGAACCTCTGTATTTAGTAAAGCTAAAGCTAGACAAAGTTTCGAACAAAAACTTGGAAGTCTGGCCACTCATCTTCTGGTACCTCGCATACAAATGTACCATTCCACCCATTTCAGAAATCGTGTAATAATGTCAATATGCCCAACGCGGTATTGCCCAACTTCTGTATTTAGAACAGCTATAGCTAGACAAAGTTTCGAACAAAAACTTGGAAGTCTGGCCACTCCTCTTCTGGTACCTCCCATACAAATGTACCATTCCACCCACTTTAGAAATCATGTAATAATATCAATATGCCCAACGCGGCCTTGCCCAACTTCTGTGTTTAGTAAAGCTATAGCTAGAAAAAGTTTCGGACAAAAACTTGGAAGTCTGGCCACTCCTCTGCTGGTACCTCCCATGTAAAAGTACCATTCCACCACTTTATAAATTGTGTAATAATATCAATATGCCCAAAGTGATCTTTTTTATTGCGTTTTTCGAGCTCATGTCAAGGTTATCTACACAGAAAAAATTATCGCATCCGGAGTACATGAAATTTTTTTCATTTTGTTGAGTAGTGTAATTATTGTATTAATCATATACTCATATTTCAAGTGTCGCAAGAGCAATCATACTCAAATTTCTGTGAGCGTCCCTCAAGTTTCTTTAGGAAATGAGGTCCAATCTAAGTCTGGGGGTGTTATGACATCTACCGGGAAAGGGGACAGAAGATTACCCTTCCAATGATTGCTATTGGACACTACACAACCCAATACATGACTCACGCATTAGTTGTAATACGACACACAAATTGTAAACAATTTGCACACTGCACTACATAACATACGACTCATGCATTTATTGGAATATGAGGAATTGTATGTTCACAATATCCATTTGCACACGACTCATACATAATTATTAGTAAGTTAAAGTATGGGATCAAATAATAAAATCAGAAAGTTTTACCAACCGAAAACCAACACCCGTTTTTATTGAACCGGATTCTCAACAAAGAACTCGAGGATGTTGAATAGAATATTTTATTCATATTTTATTCAACGGGAGTTCCAAACAAAATTCTAGACCTAGATAAAGTTTCGAACAAAAACTTGGAAGTCTGGCCACTCCTCTTCTGGTACCTCCGATACAAATGTACCATTCCATACACTTTAGAAATCGTGTAATAATATCAATATGCCCAAAGTGATCTTACCCAACTTCTGTATTTAGTAAAGCTATAACTAGAAAAAGTTTCGGACAAAAACTTGGAAGTCTGGCCACTCCTCTTCTGGTACCTCCCATGTAAAAGTACCATTCCACCACTTTATAAATCGTGTAATAATATCAATATGCCCAAAGTGATCTGACCCAACTTATGTATTTAGTAAAGCTATAGCTAGACAAAGTTTCGAAGAAAAACTTGGAAGTCTGGGCACTCCTCTTCTGCTATCTCCCATACAAATGTACCATCCCACCACTTTATAAATCGTGTAATAATATCAATATGCCCAACGCCGTCTTGCCCAACTTCTGTATTTCGTAAAGCTATAGCTAGACAAAGTTTCGAACAAAAACTTGGAAGTCTGGCCATTCCTCTTCTGGTACCTGCGATACAAATATACCATTCCACAAACTTTAGAAATCGTGTAATAATATCAATATACCAAAAGTGATCTTACCCAACTTCTGTATTTAGTAAAGCTAGACCTAGACAAAGTTTCGAACAAAAACTTGGAAGTCTGGCCACTCATCTTCTGGTACCTCGCATACAAATGTACCATTCCACCCATTTCAGAAATCGTGTAATAATGTCAATATGCCCAACGCGGTATTGCCCAACATCTGTATTTAGAACAGCTATAGCTAGACAAAGTTTCGAACAAAAACTTGGAAGTCTGGCCACTCCTCTTCTGGTACCTCCCATACAAATGTACCATTCCACCACTTTAGAAATCATGTAATAATATCAATATGCCCAACGCGGCCATGCCCAACTTCTGTGTTTAGTAAAGCTATAGCTAGAAAAAGTTTCGGACAAAAACTTGGAAGTCTGGCCACTCCTCTTCTGGTACCTCCCATGTAAAAGTACCATTCCACCACTTTATAAATCGTGTAATAATATCAATATGCCCAAAGTGATCTTATCCAACTTATGTATTTAGTAAAGCTATATCTAGACGAAGTTTCGAACAAAAACTTGGAAGTATGGCCACTCCTCTTCTCGTACCTCCCATACAAATGTACCATTCCACCCACTTTAGAAATCGTGTAATAATATCAATATGCCCAACTTCTGTATTTAGTAAAGCTAAAGCTAGACAAAGTTTCGAACAAAAACTTGGAAGTCTGGCCACTCATCTTCTGGTACCTCGCATACAAATGTACCATTCCACCCATTTCAGAAATCGTGTAATAATGTCAATATGCCCAACGCGGTATTGCCCAACTTCTGTATTTAGAACAGCTATAGCTAGACAAAGTTTCGAACAAAAACTTGGAAGTCTGGCCACTCCTCTTCTGGTACCTCCCATACAAATGTACCATTCCACCCACTTTAGAAATCATGTAATAATATCAATATGCCCAACGCGGCCTTGCCCAACTTCTGTGTTTAGTAAAGCTATAGCTAGAAAAAGTTTCGGACAAAAACTTGGAAGTCTGGCCACTCCTCTGCTGGTACCTCCCATGTAAAAGTACCATTCCACCCACTTTAGAAATCATGTAATAATATCAATATGCCCAACGCGGCCTTGCCCAACTTCTGTATTTAGTAAAGCTAGACCTAGACAAAGTTTCGAACAAAAACTTGGAAGTCTGGCCACTCCTCTTCTGGTACCTCCGATACAAATGTACCATTCCATACACTTTACAAATCGTGTAAAAATTTCAATATGCCCAACGCCGTCTTGCCCAACTTCTGTATTTAGTAAAGCTATGGCTAGACAAAGTTTCGAACAAGAACTTGGAAGTCTGGCCACTCCTCTTCTGGTACCTCCCATACAAATGTTCCATTCCACCACTTTAGAAATCGTGTAATAATATCAATATGCCCAACGCCGTCTTGCCGAACTTCTGTATTTAGTAAAGCTATGGCTAGACAAAGTTTCGAACAAAAACTTGGAAGTCTGGCCACTCCTCTTCTGGTACCTCCGATACAACTGTACCATTCCATACACTTTACAAATCGTGTAAAAATTTCAATATGCCCAACGCCGTCTTGCCCAACTTCTGTATTTAGTAAAGCTATGGCTAGACAAAGTTTCGAACAAAAATTTGGAAGTCTGGCCACTCCTCTTCTGGTACCTCCGATACAAATGTACCATTCCATACACTTTACAAATCGTGTAAAAATTTCAATATGCCCAACGCCGTCTTGCCCAACTTCTGTATTTAGTAAAGCTATGGCTAGACAAAGTTTCGAACAAAAACTTGGAAGTCTGGCCACTCCTCTTCTGGTACTTCCGATACAAATGTAAATGTACACTATAGAAATCGTGTAATAATATCAATATGCCCAAAGTGATCTGAACCAACTTCTGTATTTAGTAAAGCTATATCTAGACAAAATTTCGAACAAAAACTTGGAAGTCTGGCCACTCCTCTTCTGGTACCTCCGATACAAATGTACCATTCCATACACTTTACAAATCGTGTAAAAATTTCAATATGCCCAACGCCGTCTTGCCCAACTTCTGTATTTAGTAAAGCTATGGCTAGACAAAGTTTCGAACAAAAACTTCGAAGTCTGGCCACTCCTCTTCTGGTACCTCCGATACAAATGTACCATTCCATACACTTTACAAATCGTGTAAAAATTTCAATATGCCCAACGCCGTCTTGCCCAACTTCTGTATTTAGTAAAGCTATGGCTAGACAAAGTTTCGAACAAAAACTTGGAAGTCTGGCCACTCCTCTTCTGGTACCTCCGATACAAATGTACCATTCCACACCCTTTAGAAATCGTGTAGTAATATCAATATTCCCAACGCGCTCTTGCCCAACTTCTGTATTTAGTAAAGCTATAGCTAGACAAAGGTTCGGACAAAAACTTGGAAGTCTGGCCACCCCTCTTCTGGTACCTCCCATGTAAAAGTACCATTCCACCACTTTTTAAATCGTGTAATAATATCAATAAGCCCAATGTGATCTAACCCAACATCTGTATTTATTAAAGCTATAGATAGACAAAGTTTCGGACAAAAACTTGGAAGTCTGAACATTCCTCTTCTGGTACCTCCCATGTAAATTTACCATTCCGAACAAAAACTTGGAAGTCTGGCCACTCCTCTTCTGGTACCTCCGATACAAATGTACCATTCCACACCCTTTAGAAATCGTGTAGTAATATCAATATTCCCAACGCGCTCTTGCCCAACTTCTGTATTTAGTAAAGCTATAGCTAGACAAAGTTTCGAACAAAAACTTGGAAATCTGGCCACTCCTCTTCTGGAACCTCCCATACATATGTACCATTCCACCCACTTTAGAAATCATGTAATAATATCAATATGCCCAACGCGGTCTTGCCCAACTTCTGTATTTAGTAAAGCTATAGCTAGACAAAGGTTCGGACAAAAACTTGGAAGTCTGGCCACCCCTCTTCTGTTACCTCCCATGTAAAAGTACCATTCCACCACTTTTTAAATCGTGTAATAATATCAATAAGCCCAAAGTGATCTAACCCAACATCTGTATTTATTAAAGCTATAGATAGACAAAGTTTCGGACAAAAACTTGGAAGTCTGAACATTCCTCTTCTGGTACCTCCCATGTAAATTTACCATTCCGAACAAAAACTTGGAAGTCTGGCCACTCCTCTTCTGGTACCTCCGATACAAATGTACCATTCCACACCCTTTAGAAATCGTGTAGTAATATCAATATTCCCAACGCGCTCTTGCCCAACTTCTGTATTTAGTAAAGCTATAGCTAGACAAAGTTTCGAACAAAAACTTGGAAGTCTGGCCACTCCTCTTCTGGTACCTCCGATACAAATGTACCATTCCACCCACTTTAGAAATCGTGTAAAAATATCAATATGCCCAACTTCTGTATTTAGTAAAGCTACAGCTAGACAAAGTTTCGAACATAAACTTGGAATTCTGGCAACTCCTCTTCTGATACCTCCAATGTAAATGTACCATTCCACCACTTTATAAATCGTGTAATAATATCAATAAGCCCAAAGTGATCTAGCCCAACATCTGTATTTAGTAAAGCTATAGCTAGACAAAGTTTCGAACAAAAACTTGGAAGTCTGGCAACTCCCCTTCTGGTGCTACCCTTACAGGGATGATACATTTCATACTTTAGTACTTCTTATATACTTTTTGACTCTCAAAAGTGCCGTGGTACCCTCGCGACTCATTTGATACTTTTTCAAGTTTAACGAATATTTGTTTGCATGCATTTGTCAGTCTGGTAACAATTTTCATGTAATAATAATATTATCAATTAGAACAACGCGTTTTTGCCCAAATTCAGTACTTAGTAAAGCTATAGCTAGACAAAGTTTCGAACAAAAACTTGGAAGTCTGACCACTCCTCTTCTGATACCTCCCATACAAATGTGCCATTCCACCCACTTTATAAATCGTGTAATAATATCAAACTTCTGAATTTAGTAAAGCTACAGCTAGACAAAGTTTCGAACAAAAACTTGGAAGTCTGGCCACTCCTCTTCTGGTACCTCCCATACAAATGTACCATTCCACCCACTTTAGAAATCGTATAATAATATCAATGTGCCCAAAGTGATCTTACCGAACCTCTGTATTTAGTAAAGCTATATCTAGACAAAGTTTCGAACAATAACTTGGAAGTCTGGGCACTCCTCTTCTGGTACATCCCATGTAAAAGTACCATTCCACCACTTTATAAATCGTGTAATAATATCAATATGCCCAACTTCTGAATTTAGTAAAGCTACAGCTAGACAAAGTTTCGAACAAAAACTTGGAAGTCTGGCCACTCCTCTTCTGGTACCTCCCATACAAATGTACCATTCCACCCACTTCAGAAATCGTATAATAATATCAATGTGCCCAAAGTGATCTTACCGAACCTCTGTATTTAGTAAAGCTAAAGCTAGACAAAGTTTCGAACAAAAACTTGGAAGTCTGGCCACTCATCTTCTGGTACCTCGCATACAAATGTACCATTCCACCCATTTCAGAAATCGTGTAATAATGTCAATATGCCCAACGCGGTATTGCCCAACTTCTGTATTTAGAACAGCTATAGCTAGACAAAGTTTCGAACAAAAACTTGGAAGTCTGGCCACTCCTCTTCTGGTACCTCCCATACAAATGTACCATTCCACCCACTTTAGAAATCATGTAATAATATCAATATGCCCAACGCGGCCTTGCCCAACTTCTGTGTTTAGTAAAGCTATAGCTAGAAAAAGTTTCGGACAAAAACTTGGAAGTCTGGCCACTCCTCTGCTGGTACCTCCCATGTAAAAGTACCATTCCACCACTTTATAAATTGTGTAATAATATCAATATGCCCAAAGTGATCTTTTTTATTGCGTTTTTCGAGCTCATGTCAAGGTTATCTACACAGAAAAAATTATCGCATCCGGAGTACATGAAATTTTTTTCATTTTGTTGAGTAGTGTAATTATTGTATTAATCATATACTCATATTTCAAGTGTCGCAAGAGCAATCATACTCAAATTTCTGTGAGCGTCCCTCAAGTTTCTTTAGGAAATGAGGTCCAATCTAAGTCTGGGGGTGTTATGACATCTACCGGGAAAGGGGACAGAAGATTACCCTTCCAATGATTGCTATTGGACACTACACAACCCAATACATGACTCACGCATTAGTTGTAATACGACACACAAATTGTAAACAATTTGCACACTGCACTACATAACATACGACTCATGCATTTATTGGAATATGAGGAATTGTATGTTCACAATATCCATTTGCACACGACTCATACATAATTATTAGTAAGTTAAAGTATGGGATCAAATAATAAAATCAGAAAGTTTTACCAACCGAAAACCAACACCCGTTTTTATTGAACCGGATTCTCAACAAAGAACTCGAGGATGTTGAATAGAATATTTTATTCATATTTTATTCAACGGGAGTTCCAAACAAAATTCTAGACCTAGATAAAGTTTCGAACAAAAACTTGGAAGTCTGGCCACTCCTCTTCTGGTACCTCCGATACAAATGTACCATTCCATACACTTTAGAAATCGTGTAATAATATCAATATGCCCAAAGTGATCTTACCCAACTTCTGTATTTAGTAAAGCTATAACTAGAAAAAGTTTCGGACAAAAACTTGGAAGTCTGGCCACTCCTCTTCTGGTACCTCCCATGTAAAAGTACCATTCCACCACTTTATAAATCGTGTAATAATATCAATATGCCCAAAGTGATCTGACCCAACTTATGTATTTAGTAAAGCTATAGCTAGACAAAGTTTCGAAGAAAAACTTGGAAGTCTGGGCACTCCTCTTCTGCTATCTCCCATACAAATGTACCATCCCACCACTTTATAAATCGTGTAATAATATCAATATGCCCAACGCCGTCTTGCCCAACTTCTGTATTTCGTAAAGCTATAGCTAGACAAAGTTTCGAACAAAAACTTGGAAGTCTGGCCATTCCTCTTCTGGTACCTGCGATACAAATATACCATTCCACAAACTTTAGAAATCGTGTAATAATATCAATATACCAAAAGTGATCTTACCCAACTTCTGTATTTAGTAAAGCTAGACCTAGACAAAGTTTCGAACAAAAACTTGGAAGTCTGGCCACTCATCTTCTGGTACCTCGCATACAAATGTACCATTCCACCCATTTCAGAAATCGTGTAATAATGTCAATATGCCCAACGCGGTATTGCCCAACATCTGTATTTAGAACAGCTATAGCTAGACAAAGTTTCGAACAAAAACTTGGAAGTCTGGCCACTCCTCTTCTGGTACCTCCCATACAAATGTACCATTCCACCACTTTAGAAATCATGTAATAATATCAATATGCCCAACGCGGCCATGCCCAACTTCTGTGTTTAGTAAAGCTATAGCTAGAAAAAGTTTCGGACAAAAACTTGGAAGTCTGGCCACTCCTCTTCTGGTACCTCCCATGTAAAAGTACCATTCCACCACTTTATAAATCGTGTAATAATATCAATATGCCCAAAGTGATCTTATCCAACTTATGTATTTAGTAAAGCTATATCTAGACGAAGTTTCGAACAAAAACTTGGAAGTATGGCCACTCCTCTTCTCGTACCTCCCATACAAATGTACCATTCCACCCACTTTAGAAATCGTGTAATAATATCAATATGCCCAACTTCTGTATTTAGTAAAGCTAAAGCTAGACAAAGTTTCGAACAAAAACTTGGAAGTCTGGCCACTCATCTTCTGGTACCTCGCATACAAATGTACCATTCCACCCATTTCAGAAATCGTGTAATAATGTCAATATGCCCAACGCGGTATTGCCCAACTTCTGTATTTAGAACAGCTATAGCTAGACAAAGTTTCGAACAAAAACTTGGAAGTCTGGCCACTCCTCTTCTGGTACCTCCCATACAAATGTACCATTCCACCCACTTTAGAAATCATGTAATAATATCAATATGCCCAACGCGGCCTTGCCCAACTTCTGTGTTTAGTAAAGCTATAGCTAGAAAAAGTTTCGGACAAAAACTTGGAAGTCTGGCCACTCCTCTGCTGGTACCTCCCATGTAAAAGTACCATTCCACCCACTTTAGAAATCATGTAATAATATCAATATGCCCAACGCGGCCTTGCCCAACTTCTGTATTTAGTAAAGCTAGACCTAGACAAAGTTTCGAACAAAAACTTGGAAGTCTGGCCACTCCTCTTCTGGTACCTCCGATACAAATGTACCATTCCATACACTTTACAAATCGTGTAAAAATTTCAATATGCCCAACGCCGTCTTGCCCAACTTCTGTATTTAGTAAAGCTATGGCTAGACAAAGTTTCGAACAAGAACTTGGAAGTCTGGCCACTCCTCTTCTGGTACCTCCCATACAAATGTTCCATTCCACCACTTTAGAAATCGTGTAATAATATCAATATGCCCAACGCCGTCTTGCCGAACTTTTGTATTTAGTAAAGCTATGGCTAGACAAAGTTTCGAACAAAAACTTGGAAGTCTGGCCACTCCTCTTCTGGTACCTCCGATACAACTGTACCATTCCATACACTTTACAAATCGTGTAAAAATTTCAATATGCCCAACGCCGTCTTGCCCAACTTCTGTATTTAGTAAAGCTATGGCTAGACAAAGTTTCGAACAAAAATTTGGAAGTCTGGCCACTCCTCTTCTGGTACCTCCGATACAAATGTACCATTCCATACACTTTACAAATCGTGTAAAAATTTCAATATGCCCAACGCCGTCTTGCCCAACTTCTGTATTTAGTAAAGCTATGGCTAGACAAAGTTTCGAACAAAAACTTGGAAGTCTGGCCACTCCTCTTCTGGTACTTCCGATACAAATGTAAATGTACACTATAGAAATCGTGTAATAATATCAATATGCCCAAAGTGATCTGAACCAACTTCTGTATTTAGTAAAGCTATATCTAGACAAAATTTCGAACAAAAACTTGGAAGTCTGGCCACTCCTCTTCTGGTACCTCCGATACAAATGTACCATTCCATACACTTTACAAATCGTGTAAAAATTTCAATATGCCCAACGCCGTCTTGCCCAACTTCTGTATTTAGTAAAGCTATGGCTAGACAAAGTTTCGAACAAAAACTTCGAAGTCTGGCCACTCCTCTTCTGGTACCTCCGATACAAATGTACCATTCCATACACTTTACAAATCGTGTAAAAATTTCAATATGCCCAACGCCGTCTTGCCCAACTTCTGTATTTAGTAAAGCTATGGCTAGACAAAGTTTCGAACAAAAACTTGGAAGTCTGGCCACTCCTCTTCTGGTACCTCCGATACAAATGTACCATTCCATACACTTTACAAATCGTGTAAAAATTTCAATATGCCCAACGCCGTCTTGCCCAACTTCTGTATTTAGTAAAGCTATGGCTAGACAAAGTTTCGAACAACAACTTGGAATTCTGGCCACTCCTCTTCTGGTACCTCCGATACAAATGTACCATTCCATACACTTTAGAAATCGTGTAATAATATCAATATGCCCAAAGTGATCTTACCCAACTTCTGTATTTAGTAAAGCAATAGCTAGAAAAAGTTTCTAAAAGTACTAAAAGTACCATTCCACCACTTTATAAATCGTGTAATAATATCAATATGCCCAAAGTGATCTTACCCAACTTCTGTATTTAGTAAAGCAATAGCTAGAAAAAGTTTCGAACAACAACTTGGAATTCTGGCCACTCCTCTTCTGGTACCTCCGATACAAATGTACCATTCCATACACTTTAGAAATCGTGTAATAATATCAATATGCCCAAAGTGATCTTACCCAACTTCTGTATTTAGTAAAGCAATAGCTAGAAAAAGTTTCTAAAAGTACTAAAAGTACCATTCCACCACTTTATAAATCGTGTAATAATATCAATATGCCCAAAGTGATCTTACCCAACTTCTGTATTTAGTAAAGCAATAGCTAGAAAAAGTTTCGGACAAAAACTTGGAAGTCTAAACACTCCTCTTCTGGTACCTCCGATACAAATGTACCATTCCATACACTTTAGAAATCGTGTAATATTATCAATATGCCCAAAGTGATCTTACACAACTTCTGTATTTAGTAAAGCTATAGCTAGAGAAATTTCGAACAAAAACTTGGAAGTCTGGCCACTCATCTTCTGGTACCTCCCATACAAATGTTCCATTCCACCCACTTTAGAAATCGTGTAATAATATCAATATGCCCAACGCCGTCCTGTCCAACTTCTGTATTTAGTAAAGCTATAGCTAGAAAAAGTTTCGGACAAAAACTTGGAAGTCTGGCCACTCCTCTTCTGGTACCTCCCATGTAAAAGTACCATTCCACCACTTTATAAATCGTGTAATAATATCAATATGTCCAAAGTGATCTGACCCAACTTCTGTATTTAGTAAAGCTATAGCTAGAAAAAGTTTCGTACAAAAACTTGGAAGTCTGGCCACTCCTCTTCTGGTACCTCCCATGTAAAAGTACCATTCCACCACTTTATAAATCGTGTAATAATATCAATATGCCCAAAGTGATCTGACCCAACTTCTGTATTTAGTAAAGCTATAGCTAGACAAAGTTTCGAACAAAAACTTGGAAGTCTGGCCACTCCTCTTCTGGTACCTCCGATACAAATGTACCATTCCACACACTTTAGAAATCGTGTAATAATATCAATATGCCCAAAGTGATCTGACCCAACTTCTGTATTTAGTAAAGCTATAGCTAGACAAAGTTTCGAACAAAAACTTGGAAGTCTGGCCACTCCTCTTCTGGTACCTCCGATACAAATGTACCATTCCACACACTTTAGAAATCGTGTAATAATATCAATATGCCCAAAGTGATCTTGCCCAACTTCTGTATTTAGTAAAGCTATAGCTAGAAAAAGTTTCGGACAAAAACTTGGAAGTCTGGCCACTCCTCTTCTGGTACCTCCCATGTAAAAGTACCATTCCACCACTTTATAAATCGTGTAATAATATCAATATGCCCAAAGTGATCTGACCCAACATACGTATTTAGTAAAGCTATAGCTAGACAAAGTTTCAAACAAAAACTTGGAAGTCTGGCCACTCCTCTTCTGGTACCTCCCATGTAAAAGTACCATTCCACCACTTTATAAATCGTGTAATAATATCAATATGCCCAAAGTGATCTGACCCAACTTATGTATTTAGTAAAGCTATAGCTAGACAAAGTTTCGAAGAAAAACTTGGAAGTCTGGGCACTCCTCTTCTGCTATCTCCCATACAAATGTACCATCCCACCACTTTATAAATCGTGTAATAATATCAATATGCCCAACGCCGTCTTGCCCAACTTCTGTATTTCGTAAAGCTATAGCTAGACAAAGTTTCGAACAAAAACTTGGAAGTCTGGCCATTCCTCTTCTGGTACCTGCGATACAAATATACCATTCCACAAACTTTAGAAATCGTGTAATAATATCAATATACCAAAAGTGATCTTACCCAACTTCTGTATTTAGTAAAGCTAGACCTAGACAAAGTTTCGAACAAAAACTTGGAAGTCTGGCCACTCATCTTCTGGTACCTCGCATACAAATGTACCATTCCACCCATTTCAGAAATCGTGTAATAATGTCAATATGCCCAACGCGGTATTGCCCAACATCTGTATTTAGAACAGCTATAGCTAGACAAAGTTTCGAACAAAAACTTGGAAGTCTGGCCACTCCTCTTCTGGTACCTCCCATACAAATGTACCATTCCACCACTTTAGAAATCATGTAATAATATCAATATGCCCAACGCGGCCATGCCCAACTTCTGTGTTTAGTAAAGCTATAGCTAGAAAAAGTTTCGGACAAAAACTTGGAAGTCTGGCCACTCCTCTTCTGGTACCTCCCATGTAAAAGTACCATTCCACCACTTTATAAATCGTGTAATAATATCAATATGCCCAAAGTGATCTTATCCAACTTATGTATTTAGTAAAGCTATAGCTAGACCAAGTTTCGAACAAAAACTTGGAAGTATGGCCACTCCTCTTCTCGTACCTCCCATACAAATGTACCATTCCACCCACTTTAGAAATCGTGTAATAATATCAATATGCCCAACTTCTGTATTTAGTAAAGCTAAAGCTAGACAAAGTTTCGAACAAAAACTTGGAAGTCTGGCCACTCATCTTCTGGTACCTCGCATACAAATGTACCATTCCACCCATTTCAGAAATCGTGTAATAATGTCAATATGCCCAACGCGGTATTGCCCAACTTCTGTATTTAGAACAGCTATAGCTAGACAAAGTTTCGAACAAAAACTTGGAAGTCTGGCCACTCCTCTTCTGGTACCTCCCATACAAATGTACCATTCCACCCACTTTAGAAATCATGTAATAATATCAATATGCCCAACGCGGCCTTGCCCAACTTCTGTGTTTAGTAAAGCTATAGCTAGAAAAAGTTTCGGACAAAAACTTGGAAGTCTGGCCACTCCTCTGCTGGTACCTCCCATGTAAAAGTACCATTCCACCACTTTATAAATTGTGTAATAATATCAATATGCCCAAAGTGATCTTTTTTATTGCGTTTTTCGAGCTCATGTCAAGGTTATCTACACAGAAAAAATTATCGCATCCGGAGTACATGAAATTTTTTTCATTTTGTTGAGTAGTGTAATTATTGTATTAATCATATACTCATATTTCAAGTGTCGCAAGAGCAATCATACTCAAATTTCTGTGAGCGTCCCTCAAGTTTCTTTAGGAAATGAGGTCCAATCTAAGTCTGGGGGTGTTATGACATCTACCGGGAAAGGGGACAGAAGATTACCCTTCCAATGATTGCTATTGGACACTACACAACCCAATACATGACTCACGCATTAGTTGTAATACGACACACAAATTGTAAACAATTTGCACACTGCACTACATAACATACGACTCATGCATTTATTGGAATATGAGGAATTGTATGTTCACAATATCCATTTGCACACGACTCATACATAATTATTAGTAAGTTAAAGTATGGGATCAAATAATAAAATCAGAACCAGTTTTACCAACCGAAAACCAACACCCGTTTTTATTGAACCGGATTCTCAACAAAGAACTCGAGGATGTTGAATAGAATATTTTATTCATATTTTATTCAACGGGAGTTCCAAACAAAATTCTAGACCTAGATAAAGTTTCGAACAAAAACTTGGAAGTCTGGCCACTCCTCTTCTGGTACCTCCGATACAAATGTACCATTCCATACACTTTAGAAATCGTGTAATAATATCAATATGCCCAAAGTGATCTTACCCAACTTCTGTATTTAGTAAAGCTATAGCTAGAAAAAGTTTCGGACAAAAACTTGGAAGTCTGGCCACTCCTCTTCTGGTACCTCCCATGTAAAAGTACCATTCCACCACTTTATAAATCGTGTAATAATATCAATATGCCCAAAGTGATCTGACCCAACATACGTATTTAGTAAAGCTATAGCTAGACAAAGTTTCAAACAAAAACTTGGAAGTCTGGCCACTCCTCTTCTGGTACCTCCCATGTAAAAGTACCATTCCAACACTTTATAAATCGTGTAATAATATCAATATGCCCAAAGTGATCTGACCCAACTTATGTATTTAGTAAAGCTATAGCTAGACAAAGTTTCGAAGAAAAACTTGGAAGTCTGGGCACTCCTCTTCTGCTATCTCCCATACAAATGTACCATCCCACCACTTTATAAATCGTGTAATAATATCAATATGCCCAACGCCGTCTTGCCCAACTTCTGTATTTCGTAAAGCTATAGCTAGACAAAGTTTCGAACAAAAACTTGGAAGTCTGGCCATTCCTCTTCTGGTACCTGCGATACAAATATACCATTCCACAAACTTTAGAAATCGTGTAATAATATCAATATACCAAAAGTGATCTTACCCAACTTCTGTATTTAGTAAAGCTAGACCTAGACAAAGTTTCGAACAAAAACTTGGAAGTCTGGCCACTCATCTTCTGGTACCTCGCATACAAATGTACCATTCCACCCATTTCAGAAATCGTGTAATAATGTCAATATGCCCAACGCGGTATTGCCCAACATCTGTATTTAGAACAGCTATAGCTAGACAAAGTTTCGAACAAAAACTTGGAAGTCTGGCCACTCCTCTTCTGGTACCTCCCATACAAATGTACCATTCCACCACTTTAGAAATCATGTAATAATATCAATATGCCCAACGCGGCCATGCCCAACTTCTGTGTTTAGTAAAGCTATAGCTAGAAAAAGTTTCGGACAAAAACTTGGAAGTCTGGCCACTCCTCTTCTGGTACCTCCCATGTAAAAGTACCATTCCACCACTTTATAAATCGTGTAATAATATCAATATGCCCAAAGTGATCTTATCCAACTTATGTATTTAGTAAAGCTATAGCTAGACCAAGTTTCGAACAAAAACTTGGAAGTATGGCCACTCCTCTTCTCGTACCTCCCATACAAATGTACCATTCCACCCACTTTAGAAATCGTGTAATAATATCAATATGCCCAACTTCTGTATTTAGTAAAGCTAAAGCTAGACAAAGTTGCGAACAAAAACTTGGAAGTCTGGCCACTCATCTTCTGGTACCTCGCATACAAATGTACCATTCCACCCATTTCAGAAATCGTGTAATAATGTCAATATGCCCAACGCGGTATTGCCCAACTTCTGTATTTAGAACAGCTATAGCTAGACAAAGTTTCGAACAAAAACTTGGAAGTCTGGCCACTCCTCTTCTGGTACCTCCCATACAAATGTACCATTCCACCCACTTTAGAAATCATGTAATAATATCAATATGCCCAACGCGGCCTTGCCCAACTTCTGTGTTTAGTAAAGCTATAGCTAGAAAAAGTTTCGGACAAAAACTTGGAAGTCTGGCCACTCCTCTGCTGGTACCTCCCATGTAAAAGTACCATTCCACCACTTTATAAATTGTGTAATAATATCAATATGCCCAAAGTGATCTTATCCAACTTATGTATTTAGTAAAGCTATAGCTAGACCGAGTTTCGAACAAAAACTTGGAAGTCTGGCCAATCCTCTTCTCGTACCTCCCATACAAATGTACCATTCCACCCACTTTAGAAATCGTGTAATAATATCAATATGCCCAACTTCTGTATTTAGTAAAGCTACAGCTAGAAAAAGTTTCGGACAAAAACTTGGAAGTCTGGCCACTCCTCTGCTGGTACCTCCCATGTAAAAGTACCATTCCACCACTTTATAAATTGTGTAATAATATCAATATGCCCAAAGTGATCTGACCCAACTTATGTATTTAGTCAAGCTATAGCTAGACAAAGTTTCGAACAAAAACTTGGAAGTCTGGCCACTCCTCTTCTGGTACCTCCCATACAAATGTACCATTCCACCACTTTATAAATCGTGTAATAATATCAATATGCCTAAAGTGATCTAACACAACTTCTGTATTTAGTAAAGCTATAGCTAGACAAAGTTTCGAACAAAAACTTGGAAGTCTGGCAACTCCCCTTCTGGTGCTACCCGTACAGGGATGATACATTTCAAACTTCAGTACTTCTTATATACTATTTGGCTCTCAAAAGTACCGTGGTACCCTCGCGACTCATTTGATACTTTTTCAAGTTTAAAGAATATTTGTTTGCATGCATTTTTCAGTCTGGTAACAATTTTCATATAATAATAATATTATCAATTAGAACAACGCGTTTTTGCCCAAATTCTGTACTTAGTAAAGCTATAGCTTGACAAAGTTTCGAACAAAAACTTGGAAGTCTAGCACTCTTCTTGTGGTACCTCCGATACAAATGTATCATTCCACCCACTTTAGAAATCGTATAATAATATCAATGTGCCCAAAGTGATCTTACCGAACCTCTGTATTTAGTAAAGCTATATCTAGACAAAGTTTCGAACAAAAACTTGGAAGTCTGGGCACTCCTCTTCTGGTACCTCCCATGTAAAAGTACCATTCCACCACTTTATAAATCGTGTAATAATATCAATATGCCCAAATTCTGTATTTAGTAAAGCTACAGATAGACAAAGTTTCGAACAAAAACTTGGAAGTCTGGCCACTCCTCTTCTGGTACCTCCCATACAAATGTACCATTCCACCCACTTTAGAAATCGTGTAATAATATCAATATGCCCAACTTCTGTATTTAGTAAAGCTACAGATAGACAAAGTTTCGAACAAAAACTTGGAAGTCTGGCCACTCCTCTTCTGGTACCTTCCATACAAATGTACCATTCCACCCACTTTAGAAATCGTGTAATAATGTCAATATGCCCAACGCGGTCTTGCCCAACTTCTGTTTTTAAAAAAGCTATAGCTAGACAAAGTTTCGAACAAAAACGTGGAAGTCTGGCCACTCCTCTTGTGGTACCTCCGATACAAATATACCATTCCATACACTTTATAAATCGTATAATAATATCAATATGCCCAACGCGGTCTTGCCCAACTTCTGTATTTAAAAAAGCTATAGCTAGAAAAAGTTTCGGACAAAAACTTGGAAGTCTGGCCACTCCTCTTCTGGTACCTCCCATGTAAAAGTACCATTCCACCACTTTATAAATCGTATAATAATATCAGTATGCCCAAAGTGATCTGATCCAACTTCTGTATTTAGTAAACCTATAGCTAGACAAAGTTTCGAACAAAAACTTGGAAGTCTGGCCACTCCTCTTCTGGTACCTCCCATACAAATGTACCATTCCACCCACTTTAGAAATCGTGTAATAATATCAATATGCCCAAATTCTGTATTTAGTAAAGCTACAGATAGACAAAGTTTCGAACAAAAACTTGGAAGTCTGGCCACTCCTCTTCTGGTACCTTCCATACAAATGTACCATTCCACCCACTTTAGAAATCGTGTAATAATGTCAATATGCCCAACGCGGTCTTGCCCAACTTCTGTATTTAGAAAAGCTATAGCTAGACAAAGTTTCGAACAAAAACTTGGAAGTCTGGCCACTCCTCTTCTGGTACCTCCCATAGGTTAGGTTAGGAAGGGTAGTACATCCTAAGATGCACCTCCACTCGGAGACCCATAGGGTCCATTGTGAATCCCTTCTATTTACAGCGGAGAAAATATATAGGAAAGAGAGAAAAACATGTGAGAGTCCATGGTGTAATGTTAATGTAAGTCTGTTAGTCCATCGAGTACCCGCATCCCCCGTCGTTCAACCATCCAATACCACTTATATAACTAATAATGTTTTCAACACCTGTCTTCGAAATGTCCCCTAGTTCAGCAAAAAATCTATGCCCTAGACATTTTGGTCTATGGCGTTGCAAACTTGGACAATGACAAAGGATGTGTTCTATTGTCTCCAATTCGTCCTCATCCTCGCACATCCTGCAAAAGTCTGGAGATCTACTGTCCCATCTGCTGGTCATAGCCCTAACTGAGCAGTGTCCTGTAATGACTCCTATTGCAATTCTGAGACTTCTTCTATCCAGCCCCATCAGTGCATTTGTTCTCGCTATATCTAACCTAGGCCACAAGACCTTCGATATAGTGCAACCCACTCTTGTTTCCCAATTGGAAAGAGTTCTTGTTAGGATATGATCCTTCTGTTTTTTTTTTAAAAATTGCTGATTGGCGGTTTAACCGATCTGCCCGCTTCCTCAATATGTAAAGCTGTGCCCGTTCGAGCCAGCTCATCCGCGATTTCATTTCCTTCAATGTCACAGTGCCCTGGCACCCAGCATAAGCCTACGTTGTAGTCCCTTAGAAGTAGGCTTAGCACCTGCCTACAGTCATTAACTACCCTAGACGAAACCTGATGGCTTGTTATGGCCCTCAGTGCTGCCTGACTGTCAACGTAGAAAGTAATGTTGTCTCCTTTCGGTATTATGCTACCGGAAATTTCCTCCGCAGCTCGTAATACCGCTAAAATTTCAGCTTGGAAGACACTACATTCATCCGGTAGTCTGAATGATTTCCTAATGTCCGCCTTTTCTATGTAGACACCAGCTTCCGTGCCTATTTCCATTTTAGACCCGTCAGTGAAGACTGCCCAACCCTCGTGCAAGTTGCGGACTCCTACCCACGAATCCCTTTCAGGGATTTCTAGCCCGGGCAGGGTCAGAAATTCTGTTTTCTTAATTATGTAGTCCGATTGCTCATCTGGAACCCTGGACTGACCCTGAAGACAGAACTCTGACAGTAGTCTCGAATGACCTGTTCATGTATGTCTGAACAGCGATGACTATTTAAGTCGAAAGATGCTTCTGGCTGCCTCACCCACTAAAAAGTCCTTAAGGGGGAGAAGGTGTAGAATAATGTCTACTGCAGCCTGTGGTGTACTTCTGATGGCCCCCGTTATTCCTAAAGCCGCACACATCTGTACCTTTTCTAGTTCTTTGTAGTAACTGTCCACCCTTGTTGCCTCCCACCACACTGTACAGCCATACGTAAGAACCGGTCTTACTACCGCCGTGTAGATCCATTTCACTACCCTCGGCCGAAGTCCCCAGTTCTTACCTATGGAGTTCCTGCATGCGTAGTAGGCATTAAGTCCCTTTCTGAGTCTTTCTTTTGTATTTCTTTTCCAGGAAAGTTTACTGTCCAGGAATAACCCTAGGTATATAGCTTCCGTAGCTAGTTTGAGCTCCACTCCATCCAGCCATGGTAGTCTAAATTTCTCTATCTTATACCTTCTGATAAAGAGAACCAGTTCCGTCTTGTTTGGGTTCACTCCCAAACCCTTACTTTTTGCCCACGACGATAGCTTTTCCAGTGCCGAATTCCTGACCTCACTGATGGTCGGGAGAAATTTCCCGGATACCAGTATTACCACGTCATCAGCATAAGCTACAATCTTCCTTCCTCTTAGCTCGAATTCCCTGAGAATAGTATTCACCGCGAACAAAAACTTGGAAGTCTGGCCACTCCTCTTCTGGGACCTCCGATACAAATGTACCATTCCACACACTTTATAAATCGTGGAATAATATCAATATGCCCAACTTCTGTATTTAGTAAAGCTACAGATAGACATAGTTTCGAACAAAAACTTGGAAGTCTGGCTACTCCTCTTCTGGGACCTCCCATACAAATGTACCATTCCACCCACTTTAGAAATCGTGTAATAATATCAATATGCCCAACTTCTGTACTTAGTAAAGCTATAGCTAGACAAAGTTTCGAACAAAAACTTGGAAGTCTGGCACTCTTCTTGTGGTACCTCCGATACAAATGTATCATTCCACCCACTTTAGAAATCGTATAATAATATCAATGTGCCCAAAGTGATCTTAACGAACCCCTGTATTTAGTAAAGCTATATCTAGACAAAGTTTCGAACAAAAACTTGGAAGTCTGGCCACTCCTCTTCTGGTATCTCCGATACAAACGTACCATTCCACACACTTTAGAAATCGTGTAATAATATCAATATGCCCAAAGTGATCTTACCCAACTTCTGTATTTAGTAAAGCTAGACCTAGACAAAGTTTCGAACAAAAACTTGGAAGTCTGGCCACTAATCTTCTGGTACCTCCCATACAAATGTACAATTCCACCCATTTCAGAAATCGTGTAATAATGTCAATATGCCCAGCGCGGTATTGTCCAACTTCTGTATTTAGAACAGCTATAGCTAGACAAAGTTTCGAACAAAAACTTGGAAGTCTGGCCACTCGTCTTCTTGTACCTCCGATACAAATGTACCATTCCACACACTTTATAAATCGTGTAATAATATCAATATGCCCAACGCGGCCTTGCCCAACTTCTGTATTTAGTAAAGCTATAGCTAGACAAAGTTTCGAACAAAAACTTGGAAGTCTGGCCACTCCTCTTCTGGTACCTCCGATACAAACGTACCATTCCACACACTTTAGAAATCGTGTAATAATATCAATATGCCCAAAGTGATCTTACCCAACTTCTGTATTTAGTAAAGCTAGACCTAGACAAAGTTTCGAACAAAAACTTGGAAGTCTGGCCACTAATCTTCTGGTACCTCCCATACAAATGTACCATTCCACCCATTTCAGAAATCGTGTAATAATGTCAATATGCCCAGCGCGGTATTGTCCAACTTCTGTATTTAGAACAGCTATAGCTAGACAAAGTTTCGAACAAAAACTTGGAAGTCTGGCCACTCGTCTTCTTGTACCTCCGATACAAATGTACCATTCCACACACTTTATAAATCGTGTAATAATATCAATATGCCCAACGCGGTCTTGCCCAACTTCTGTATTTAGTAAAGCTATAGCTAGAAAAAGTTTCGGACAAAAACTTGGAAGTCTGGCCACTCCTCTTCTGGTACCTCCCATGTAAAAGTACCATTCCACCACTTTATAAATCGTGTAATAATATCAATATGCCCAAAGTGATCTGACTTCTGTATTTAGTAAAGCTACAGATAGACATAGTTTCGAACAAAAACTTGGAAGTCTGGCCACTCCTCTTCTGGTACCTCCCATACAAATGTACCATTCCACCCACTTTAGAAATCGTGTAATAATGTCAATATGCCCAACGCGGTCTTGCCCAACTTCTGTATTTAGAAAAGCTATAGCTAGACAAACTTTCGAACAAAAACTTGGAAGTCTGGCCACTCCTCTTCTGGTACCTCCCATACAAATGTACCATTCCACCCACTTTAGAAATCGTGTAATAATGTCAATATGCCCAACGCGGTCTTGCCCAACTTCTGTATTTAGAAAAGCTATAGCTAGACAAACTTTCGAACAAAAACTTGGAAGTCTGGCCACTCCTCTTCTGGTACCTCCCATACAAATGTAACATTCCACCCACTTTAGAAATCGTGTAATAATATCAATATGCCCAACTTCTGTATTTAGTAAAACTACAGATAGACATAGTTTCGAACAAAAACTTGGAAGTCTGGGCATTCCTCTTTTGGTATCTCCCATACAAATATACCATTCCACCACTTTATAAATCGTGTAATAATATCAATGTGCCCAAAGTGATCTTAACGAACCTCTGTATTTAGTAAAACTATATCTAGACAAAGTTTCGAACAAAAACTTGGAAGTCTGGGCACTCCTCTTTTGGTATCTCCCATACAAATATACCATTCCACCACTTTATAAATCGTGTAATAATATCAATAAGCCCAAAGTGATCTAACCCAACATCTGTATTTATTAAAGCTATAGCTAGACAAAGTTTCGAACAAAAACTTGGAAGTCTGGGCATTCCTCTTTTGGTATCTCCCATACAAATATACCATTCCACCACTTTATAAATCGTGTAATAATATCAATGTGCCCAAAGTGATCTTAACGAACCTCTGTATTTAGTAAAACTATATCTAGACAAAGTTTCGAACAAAAACTTGGAAGTCTGGGCACTCCTCTTTTGGTATCTCCCATACAAATGTACCATTCCACCCAATTTAGAAATAGTATAATAATATCAATATGCCCAACGCGGCCTTGCCCCACTTCTGTATTTAGTAAAGCTATAGCTAGACAAAGTTTCGAACAAAAACTACGCTCAGAACGCGTAGCTCCAAGTGGAAGTCTGGCCACTCCTCTTCTGGTACCTCCCATACAAATGTACCATTCCACCCACTTTAGAAATCGTGTAATAATGTCAATATGCCCAACGCGGTCTTGCCCAACTTCTGTATTTAGAAAAGCTATAGCTAGACAAACTTTCGAACAAAAACTTGGAAGTCTGGCCACTCCTCTTCTGGTACCTCCCATACAAATGTATCATTCCACCCACTTTAGGTTAGGTTGAGAAGAGGAGGCGGTTTTTCTCCGCCTCATGTCCTTAGACATACACCTAAGCCAGTATTCGGCTTGTTGTGCGCTCTAAACTGTGCATGGAAAGGTCGTGAGAAGTTATTCTAAGAACTCTGTACTGTTGACATAATCTTTAATTGTTTTCCAGTCTGCGCCCCTGAGATGGGTCAAGTCTGTTAAAGTGTCATTTCCCAAGAAACGGGATCTATTGTTTGCGAACGCTGGACAGTGACAGAGGAAATGCTCCAAAGTTTCGTCATCCTCCCCGCATGCCCTTCATACGCTATTGTCTACAACTCCTATTTTGTGTAGATGCGATTGTAAGCCTATGTGCCCTGTTAGAATGCCCATGATCATACTAGTTTCTGTTTTGCTCAGTTTCATCAATGTTTTGGTTTTATCCTCGTTTGGTTCACCCCACAAGATTCTTGTCGTTTTCCCAATAGTTTCACTATTCCATAGTGTGATATGGGCGTCTGCCGTCCATCTTTTTAGCTCAGAACGCGTAGCTCCAAATGGTTTCGCGTTCTCTAAATTTATTGTTTGCAACTCCCTGGCTCGTTGAGCCAAGGTATTGGCTTTCTCGTTTCCTCTTACCCCGTGATGACCAGGAACCCATATGAGGCGTATTGGGCCATTTTTTTTTTTTTTTTTTTTTTTTTTTGACTAACACTCAGGGGATGCCCCCTATGAATGCAATGCACTGTGTTAGCGATAGGAAATAAGGGTATTGGAGGGAGGAAAGAGGGAGTAGTGTTTGTTGATGTTTGCCTTGAATTTGATAATGTCATAGCAGGTAGGAAAAACACTTACTGGAAGATTATTCCACATGCGAACAGTACGGCTGAAGAACGAATTTTCTCTATAGTGCGTTGTCCGGTCAACCGGCCATTTGACAATGAACGGATGAGATTCCCTGGATAGCCGAGTATTCCGGCTAAATGTTCTAACTTCAGGGACCAGACGACGGATATCTTCTGAACAGATACCATTAAAATATCTATAGAATAGCGATACACAACCCACATTTCGGCGATGCTGTAGGGAGACAATAGAGCTGGATACCCTACCATCCCCTATCATCGCCACCGCTCTCCTCTGTACACGGTCCAGAAGCTTCAAAGATGTTAATGGAGCCCCTGCCCATATATGCGAGTTGTATTCCATTTTAGGCCGGATGTAGGTGGTGTAAATATTTACGAGATCAGATGGGGTGAAGTATTTCTTGCACCGCTTTAAAAAGCCCAAACACTTGAATGCTTCTTTCGACACTTCGAATATATGGCTAGCCCAGCGAGCATCACCCTGTATCTTCATGCCCAGAACATCAAGAGTATCTGATACGTCGATATCCACACCACCCATAGATATTGACGACGGTGCTGGATCAGTGGAACGTTTGTGTGACAACAAACAGCACTGGGTCTTTTGTGCATTAAAATCTACTCTGTTCATTTGGCCCCACCCACAAATCATGCCTTGTGGAACTCCCCTTCCACTACGTTGGACCTTTTGTAATATTTTTATGTTGCACTTCTTTTCGATCGATGTCCACCATACTACTGATGCATAAGTTAGAACAGGTCTAATTACACTTTTGTAGAGCCAGTGTGTCATCGTTGGATTGAGGCCCCATTTTGAGCCTATAGCCTTCTGCATAAAGACCAGCATCTGTGAGCTTTGTTTGCTCGTTCTTCCATGTGGTACTTCCAATTTAGTTTTCTGTCCAAGATTACACCTAAGTATTTAACCTTGTCTGATATTGAAATTGTTTTGTTAAGAAAAGATGGGTCTATATTTGGACCAATCTTTGTTTTCCTTGTAAACAGACATATTTCAGTTTTGTCTGGGTTTACATTTAGACCTCTTGGTCGAGCCCAGTCATATGCAAGTTTTAGGGCAGTTTCGGCCCTTCTGCAAAGTTGGTTTGGATTCTGGCCCCTCAGAAGTATTATAACGTCGCACAGTGGGTTAGAGTAGCATGTTTTCTTGGATCAAATCAGGGAAGCTATGTTAGGATAATTTTTCTTTATTTTTCAGTTAATACCATTAAAATAAGTTAAAAAAAATGTTTTCTAAGTATATTTAAGTATAATTTTATTAAGTAATGCCAAATATCAGTGTAGGTATATAGTGCATAGTACAGTATGAGAACTTAAACATTGCATTTTATACATCTTAAAGTTAATCATCCACATCATCATCATCATCATTATCATCATCAGCATTATCATCATCAGCATTATCATCATCCGCAGCATCAGCAACTTCAACATCACTGAAATAGTTCTTGTTCGGAGCTGCAGGTACAATTAAATCAATTGCCTCCTCTGGCAAGCTTTGAACCTTCTTTGTAGGAAATTTTCGCATGCTTGAAATAATTGGGTCAGAGGTTATCAAAAACATATTAAAAATGTCTTGGTTTGATTTTTCGCGACTGCACTTTCGGGAATGAAACTCCCTATATTTTTTAAAATCGTTATTTCGAGCTTCTTGCGCTTCTTCTGATAACTGCCCAATAGGTAAAAGGGCATTTGACACAATTTCGGGTCCGTGAATAAAAAACTTGTGCAAAGTGGTAGGCATATTGTACCAAGGATATGTTTCAACAAAAAGTCGTCCTGTATTGTGTGCATATATGTGAAATTTTTCATTATTAATTTCATGGCCACTGGATACAGCAATAAGCAACACGTGCATTTTTTTTTATTAAATTAACATCTATTTTTGTTATTTCGGCAGATTTTTCAGCGTTTTGGAAAAAACGTCTTGCCGTATTCCATCTTGTCATTCATTGTTTGAGCGCTTGAATTCATCATAATATCAAATAAACTTCGACGAGTATAAAAAACAACGTTCGAACTTGCATCTATTAAAAAAAAAATAATGCTAATAAAAAAAAACCATTTCAAAAATCCATTTTACCCGATTACTTGAAACTGCACAACACAATCACTATTTGTCAAAACAAAGAATATTATTAAAATAAACAAAATATTATTGTAACAAAGAATATTATTAAAAGAAACAAAAATAACAACATTAATATACGGAAAAGAAGAGCACAAATAGAAAAAAGTAACATGAAAAACAACAAAACTCAACACACAACAACAGCACCAGTCGCGAGATCAATGTGACTTTTAGCTAATTTGACTGCTGCAACACTTGTATTAAACAATGCATGGCTTCTAAAAAGCACAAAAGGGCAGCGTAAAATTTTGCAATATACCACAGATTTATGTCCTCTTTAATATAAACTACAAATTATGACACGAATGTGGACGAATAATAACTATATATCCATTTAAAATATAAAAATATTAATTTTTTTGGCATTTTCAATATAAATAACTACATCTAAATCACTTCCACACACAATTTGATACACAAATGTTAACGACGTATTTGCAAAATAACCTGAACTTGATGGTTCCATTGAAAAATGTTTAACTTTTACAATACTTTTTAAAATAAATAAAATTTTCAACGGGAACGTTTTCACTTTTTTCAGCCTTTTTTGCACAAAAATTTCTATGAAGTTTGACTTTGAAGTTTCACTACAAAAACACCAGACCACTTTTGACATTTATTTTAACGACAAGTGATGTAGAATTTTATAAACTGTAACCGGGTGCAAAAAATTTTAACGATACTTAAATTTTTTTTTTTTAATTAATCCAAGAAAACAGGCTATTCTAACCCTCTGTGCGTCGTCTGCTGGTTTAAGTCCTTCGTCAGTTAGGATCCTCAGGAGACAGTTAATAGTGGTAACCCATAGGAGTGGTGATAAAATACCTCCTTGTGGTGTTCCCTGTGATACTTTGTCTCTTATTTGTATTTCGTGAGACCCACAGTTTATCCATCTATTCCTTAGCATGTGGCTTATCGAGTCTCGGAGAGCCCGGTCCACCTCGAACTGGTCTAAGAATTGAATTAGTGTGTTGGTCTGTACATTATTGAACGCTCCTTCAATGTCAATGCATACCGCAAGTGTGTACATTTTCCCATTGAAGGATTCTTCTATGTTTTGCACTACCTCGTGTAGGGCGGTGTCCACTGACCGTCCTTTAACGTATGCATGTTGTTTAAATTTTAGCATTTCGCTTGGAATCTTACTTTTGATCATGGTATCCACTATGCGCTCCATGGTTTTGAGTAAGAAAGATGTTAGGCTTATTGGTCGATAAGCCTTAGGTGTTGCATAACTTGCCTTGCCTGGTTTGGGTATGAAAACAACTCTTGCCTCCTGCCAGGCTTTCGGCGTGTATGAGAATTTTAGGCATGCTGTGAAAATAACGGCTAGATGAGTTGACATGTAGTGAGCCTCCATCTGTAGTAGTGCCGGAAAGATTCCATCAGGTCCTGATGCCTTAAATGGTGAGAAGCTCTTTAAGGCCTCTTTGCCCATATGGTCTGTAATGATAAAACTTTGTTGAACTTCATTATCCCTATGAATCGGTATCTCTGTGTGTCCCGCCATCCCTTGGGGAAAATGAGTGTTCATCAAAAGTCTTACCATTTCTTCAGTTGATTCTATTCGTCTACCCACATCATCTACCATTGTTTCGGTTTGGGTGTGGGTTTTTGAAAGGAACTTTTTTATTTTTGAAACATCGTTAACGCTATCCACCTGTTCGCAGAATAGCCTCCAGGAGTTTCGTTTTGCAGTTCTTGTAATTTTGTTGTATTCTCTGAGTCTTCTATGGTAGTCGTCCCAGTATACCGGAGATTTTTTACGGCGTGCCCTATTGAAAAGTCTTCGGACCTCTTTCCCAATGTTGCGAATCTCCCCGGTCATCCAGGGTTTTTCTTGGGCTGATTTCCTTTCTCGAAGTGGACAGCTATCTTCGAATGACTTCACTAGAATCTCCGTAATGTTATCAACCTTGTCGTCGATGTCTTCAACACTTAGGCACTCATACTCTTCATGCCCTAGTCTTTCTCTAATTAACTTCGCGAATTTTGCCCATTTCGTTTTGGCCTTATTTCGAAAGTTTATTGGGTTTGGCGGTGGCCTTGCTATCTTAAATCTTATGTAACGATGGTCAGAAAAGGAATGTTCTCTAGAGACCCTCCACTCCTGTATTTTGTCTATAAGATTTTCTGAACATATTGCTATATCTAATACTTCTTCCCTAATTTTATTAATAAAGGTAGCAGTGTTTCCTATGTTAAGAGGTATTAGGTCGTTAATATTCAAAAATTCTACTAGGGCTTGTCCCCGTTTATTAATGTTAGTACTACCACACGCAACGTGGTGAGAGTTAGCGTCGCAACCTACTAGTACTTCGTTACCTGTTTGTTTGGCTCTCCTCACAAGGCGTTGCAGTTCCGACGTAGGTCGTAATGTCGGTGAGTCGAATGGCAGATATACTGACGCAAGGTATACGTTCCCATTCCCCTGTTTCAGTACTGTTGCATCAGATGTTGACAACTCTGGAGAGAAAAGATAACATAAGTTTTTGTGGCATATGATACAGGTCCTTGGTCTAGTTCCCGTATTTGCATAGAATAGTTGGTAGTTGACATGGTTCAATCCAGTAACCTTGTTTCGAGTCGTCCATGGTTCCTGGATCAAAGCGATATGAGTCTTACCTTTATTTATTTTTTCCATCAAAGCGTTTGTTACCGTTTCGCTCCTTGGCCAGGCTGGACATGGAGAGTTGATCCAATCCCACCACAAGGAGAGTGCCATTGCTGTCGCTCTCCCTGTGGAAGACTTCCCACCTCGCTACGTCCAGGTGCCCCCGATAGCTTCTTCTTTTTTGTAGAGAGCTGTGCCATACAATTGTTGACTTCGTCTACCATCTTGCTGACCTCGTCATCTTTGGAGTTAGCTAAGACAGTAATATTATTATTTGATTCGGAGTCAGAATCGGATTCTCTACCTGTACTTGAAGGCTGGGTCCAGTTAGTACTCCCCCTTTGGTCCTCCTTTTCTTCCTCCTTTTTTTTGCCAGTGGCTAAAAGTG
Organism: Hydrotaea cyrtoneurina; assembly: GCA_958296145.1. Lineage (NCBI taxonomy): Eukaryota > Metazoa > Arthropoda > Insecta > Diptera > Muscidae > Hydrotaea > Hydrotaea cyrtoneurina. The sequence goes on along the minus strand of OY282512.1, from coordinate 53,638,783 downwards.
CGCTTGTTGCATTTACTGCGACTACAGGCGCCAAGGCACCAACACCTGTAGGAGGATTATGTGGCTCACTATCGCTGGATATCGACGGCACATGACTAGTGAGCAGATCAACACTTGCCGCCGGCACTGGGGTTATTAATCCCTGCACCGTAACTGTTATTTCTTCTTTCTTTTCCTTCATTGGTGTTTTTTTGTTTAGGGGAACACCCCCATAGTCCGTTTTGGTCCGCGGGGAATTCGAGATTCCCTAAGGCGGTGGACACACTGCTTCACCTCCCCTATGGTAGCCTTAGTTAGGGCAGAAAAAACCATCCTCCCTAAGTCAGCCCTAGATGAGATGGAACAGTGTGTCCATCCCCCTTCCCCTATCCACCACCTGGGGACGCGCCCGTTAGGAGACTGACAAACTCCACTTTAGAATTCGTATAATAATATCAATGTGCCCAGAGTGATCTTACCGAACCTCTGTATTTAGTAAAGCTATATCTAGACAAAGTTTCGAACAAAAACTTGGAAGACTGGGCACTCCTCTTCTGGTATCTCCCATACAAATGTACCATTCCACCCAATTTAGAAATCGTCAATATGCCCAACGCGGCCTTGCCCAACTTCTGTATTTAGTAAAGCTATAGCTAGACAAAGTTTCGAACAAAAACTTGGAAGTCTGGCCACTCCTCTTCTGGTACCTCCGATACAAACGTACCATTCCACACATTTTAGAAATCGTGTAATAATATCAATATGCCCATAGTGATCTTACCCAACTTCTGTATTTAGTAAAGGTACAGCTAGACAAAGTTTCGAACAAAAACTTGGAAGTCTGGCGACTCCTCTTCTGATACCTCCCATGTAAAGGTACCATTCCACCACTTTATAAATCATGTAATAATATCAATAAGCCCAAAGTGATCTAACCCAACTTCTGTATTTAGTAAAGCTATAGCTAGACAAAGTTTCGAACAAAAACTTGGAAGTCTGGCCACTCCTCTTCTGGTACCTCCCATACAAATGTACCATTCCACCCAATTTAGAAATCGTCAATATGCCCAACGCGGCCTTGCCCAACTTCTGTATTTAGTAAAGCTATAGCTAGACAAAGTTTCGAACAAAAACTTGGAAGTCTGGCCACTAATCTTCTGGTACCTCCCATACAAATGTACCATTCCACCCATTTCAGAAATCGTGTAATAATGTCAATATGCCCAACGCGGTATTGTCCAACTTCTGTGTTTAGTAAAGCTACAGCTAGACAAAGTTTCGAACAAAAACTTGGAAGTCTGGCCACTCCTCTTCTGGTACCTCCGATACAAATGTACCATTCCACACACTTTATAAATCGTGTAATAATATCAATATGCCCAACTTCTGTATTTAGTAAAGGTACAGCTAGACAAAGTTTCGAACAAAAACTTGGAAGTCTGGCGACTCCTCTTCTGATACCTCCCATGTAAAGGTACCATTCCACCACTTTATAAATCATGTAATAATATCAATAAGCCCAAAGTGATCTAACCCAACATCTGTATTTAGTAAAGCTATAGCTAGACAAAGTTTCGAACAAAAACTTGGAAGTCTGGCAACTCCCCTTCTGGTGCTACCCGTACAGGGATGATACATTTCATACTTTAGTACTTCTTATATACTTTTTGACTCTCAAAAGAACCGTGGTGCCCTCGTGACTCATTTGATACTTTTTCAAGTTTAAAGAATATTTGTTTGCATGCATTTTTCAGTCTGGTAACAATTTTCATATAATAATAATATTACCAATTAGAACAACGCGTTTTTGCCCAAATTCTGTACTTAGTAAAGCTATAGCTTGACAACGTTTCGAACAAAAACTTGGAAGTCTGGGCACTCCTCTTTTGGTACCTCCGATACAAATGTGTCATTCCACCCACTTTAGAAATCGTATAATAATATCAATGTGCCCAAAGTGATCTTAACGAACCTCTGTATTTAGTAAAACTATATCTAGACAAAGTTTCTAACAAAAACTTGGAAGTCTGGCCTCTCATCTTCTGGAATCTCCCATACAAATGTACCATTCCACCCAATTTAGAAATCGTGTAATAATATCAATATGCCCAACTTCTGTATTTAGTAAAGCTACAGCTATACAAAGTTTCGAACAAAAACTTGGAAGTCTGGGCACTCATCTTCTGGTACCTACGATACATATGTACCATTCCACCCACTTTAGAAATTGTGTAATAATATCAATATGCCCAACGCGGTCTTGCCCAACTTCTGTATTTAGTAAAGCTATAGCTAGACAAAGTTTTGAACAATAACTTGGAAGTCTTGCCACTCCTCTTCTGGTACCTCCGATAAAAATGTACCATTCCACACACTTTATAAATCGTGTAATAATATCAATGTGCCCAATGCGGTCTTGCCCAACTTCTGTATTTAGTAAAGCTATAGCTAGACAAAGTTTCGAACAAAAACTTGGAAGTCTGGCCACTCCTCTTCTGGTACCTCCGATACAAATGTACCATTCCACACCCTTTAGAAATCGTGTAATAATATCAATATGCCCAACGCGGTTTTGCCTAACTTCTGTATTTAGTAAAGCTATAGCTAGACAAAGTTTCGGACAAAAAATTGGAAGTCTGAACATTCCTCTTCTGGTACCTCCCATGTAAATTTACCATTCCGAACGAAAACTTGAAAGTCTGGCCACTCCTGTTCTGGTACCTCCGATACAAATGTACCATTCCACACCATTTAGAAATCGTGTAATAATATCAATATGCCCAAAGTGATCTTACCCAACTTCTGTATTTAGAAAAGCTATAGCTAGACAAAGATTCGAACAAAAACGTGGAAGTCTGGCCACTCCTCTTGTGTTACCTCCGATACAAATGTACCATTCCACACACTTTATAAATCGTATAATAATATCAATATTCCCAACGCGGTCTTGCCCAACTTCTGTATTTAGTAAAGCTATATCTAGATAAAGTTTCGGACAAAAACTTGGAAGTCTGAACATTCCTCTTCTGTTACCTCCCATGTAAATGTACCATTCCGAACAAAAACTTGGAAGTCGGGCCACTCGTCTTCTGGTACCTCCCATAGAAATGAACCGTTCCACACACTTTATAAATCGTGTAATAATATCAATATGCCCAACGCGGTCTTGTACAACTTCTGTATTTAGTAAAGCTATAGCTAGAATCTCGACGAACTGATCCAGCCCTATCAGTGTGGCTTCAGGCCGAATAGATAAACAATCGACCAAATCTTTTCACTACGCCAAATCCTGGAAAAGACTCATGAAAAGCAGATCGATACATACTATCTTTTCATCGATTATAAAGCCGCCTTCGATACTCCGATAAGAGAAAAACTATTTGACACCATGTCTGAGTATAAAATACCAGCAAAACTTATACGCCTTTGTAGAATGACACTGAGTGATACTAGGTCATCAGTAAAAATAGGAAGTGACCTCTCCGAGCCATTCACTTCTACAAGAGGTCTCAGACAGTGCGACAGCTTATCGTGTAACTTCTTCAACATCCTGATGGAGAAGATACTAGAAAATGCAGAAGTTAATAAAACTGGCACTCTGACAACCAAGGGCCACATTCTCCTCGCATATGCTGACGACATTGACATTGCCGGAAGGACAGAGCGAGACGTAACTGGCGCTTTTTCTAGACAAAAACTTGGAAGTCTGGCCACTCCTCTTGTAGTACCTCCCATGTAAAAGTACCATTCCACCACTTTATAAATCGTGTAATAATAAAGGTGTTTTTTATTGGGGTTTAGAACTTTAAGTTGGCATCACTTTTTTAACTGGCGGCCATTTTGTCAGCTGTCAAGTGATTAATATTTAGTTTGGTTTGCCATTTCATCATGAACAGGTTGACAAAAGAACAACGCTTGCAAATCGTGCAAATTTATTTCGAAAGTAATGGTTCAGTTCGCGAAGTTCACCGCAAGCTCCGTCCATTTTATGCCATTACATCCACAAAAGCTGACTGTTTGGTGTGCTCTATGGGCTGGTGGAGTCATTGGGCCATACTTCTTCCGAAATAATGCTGGATAGTCAGTTACCGTTAATGGAGACCGGTATAGAGCCATAATAACCGACTATTTTGTTCCCGAATTGGATGGCATGAATGTGGATGAGTTGTGGTTCCAACAAGTGGTTGAAAATTGGACCTGTAGAATTGGCTTTATTCGAGCCAGCCGCGGCGGCCACATGCCCGAAATCATATTTAAACATTAATGCCATAAAATTATCCTTCCAATAAAGCCAAATTGATGGACCTTTAAACGATTTTCTTGTGTTTTATTTCAATTCGAAGTTCTATACCTCAATAAAAAACACCCTTTATCAATATGCCCAAAGTGATCTTATCCAACTTATGTATTTAGTAAAGCTATAGCTAGACCAAGTTTCGAACAAAAACTTGGATATCTGGCCACTCCTCTTCTCTTACCTCCCATACAAATGTACCATTCCACCCACTTTAGAAATCGTGTAATAATATCAATATGCCCAACGCGGTCTTGCACAACTTCTGTATTTAGTAAAGCTATAGCTAGAAAAAGTTTCGGACAAAAACTTGGAAGTCTGAACATTCCTCATCTTTTTTTTTTTTTTTTTTTTTTTTTTTTTGACTAACACTCAGGGGATGCACCCTATAAATGCAATGCACTGTGTTAGCAATGGGAAGGAAGGTTATTGGAGGGGGGAAAGATGGAGTAGTGTTTGTTGATGTTTGCCTTGAATTTGATAATGTCATAGCAGGCAAGAAAAACACTTGCAGGAAGATTATTCCACAAACGAACAGTCCGGCTGAAGAACGAATTTTCTCTATAGTGCGTCGTCCGGTCAACCGGCCATTTAACAATGAACGGATGAGACTCCCTGGATAGCCGCGTATTCCGACTAAATGTTCCTACGTCAGGGACCAGACGACGGATATCTTCTGAACAGATACCATGAAAATATCTATAGAATAGCGATACACAACCCACATTCCGGCGATGCTGTAGGGAGACAATAGAGCTGGATACCCTATCATCACCACCGCTCTCCTCTGTACGCGGTCCAGAAGCTTCAAATGGTTAATGGAGCCCCTGCCCATATATGCGAGTTGTATTCCATTTTAGGCCGGATGTAAGTGGTGTAAATATTTACGAGATCAGATGGAGTGAAGTATTTCTTGCACCGCTTCAAAAAGCCCAAACACTTGAATGCTTCTTTCGACACTTCGAATATATGGCTAGCCCAGCGAGCATCACCCTGTATCTTCATGCCCAGAACATCAAGAGTATCTGACACGTCTATATCTACACCACCCATAGATATCGACGACGGTGCTGTATCAGTGGAACGTTTGTGTGACAACAAATATGCCCAACGCGGTCTTGCACAACTTCTGTATTTAGTAAAGCTATAGCTAGAAAAAGTTTCGGACAAAAACTTGGAAGTCTGAACATTCCTCTTCTGATACCTCCCATACAAATGTACCATTCCACCCACTTTAGAAATCGTGTAATAATATCAATATGCCCTACTTCTGTATTTAGTAAAGCTATAGCTGGAAAAAGTTTCGGACAAAAACTTGGAAGTCTGAACATTCCTCTTCTGATACCTCCCATGTAAATGTACCATTCCACCACTTTATAAATCGTGTAATAATATGAATATGCCCAAAGTGATTTAACCCAACTTCTGTATTTAGTAAAGCTATAGCTAGACAAAGTTCCGAACAAAAACTTGGAAGTCTGGCAACTCCCCTTCTGGAGCAACCCGTACAGGTATGATACATTTCACACTTTAGTACTTCTTACATACTTTTTGACTCTCAAAAGTACCGTGGTACCCTCGCGACTCATTTGATACTTTTTCAAGTTTAAAGAATATTTGTTTGCATGCATTTTTCAGTCTGGTAACAATTTTCATATAATAATAATATTATCAATTAGAACAACGCGTTTTTGCCCAAATTCTGTACTTAGTAAAGCTATAGCTAGACAAAGTTTCGAACAAAAACTTGGAAGTCTGGCACTCTTCTTGTGGTACCTCCGATACAAATGTATCATTCCACCCACTTTAGAAATCGTATAAAAATATCAATGTGCCCAGAGTGATCTTACCGAACCTCTGTATTTAGTACAGCTATATCTAGACAAAGTTTCGAACAATAACTTGGAAGTCTGGGCACTCCTCTTCTGGTATCTCCCATACAAATGTACCATTCCACACACTTTATAAATCGTGTAATAATATCAATATGCCCAAAGTGATCGTACCCAACTTCTGTATTTAGTAAAGCTATAGCTAGAAAAAGTTTCGGACAAAAACTTGGAAGTCTGGCCACTCCTCTTCTGGTACCTCCGATACAAATGTACCATTCCACCCACTTTAGAAATCGTGTAATAATATCAATATGCCCAACGCGGTCTCGCCCAACTTCTGTATTTAGAAAAGCTATAGCTAGAAAAAGTTTCGGACAAAAACTTGGAAGTCTGGCCACTCCTCTTCTGGTACCTCCGATACAAATGTACCATTCCACACACTTTATAAATCGTGTAATAATATCAATATGCCCAAAGTGATCGTACCCAACTTCTGTATTTAGTAAAGCTATAGCTAGACAAAGTTTCGAACAAAAACTTGGAAGTCTGGCCACTCCTCTTCTGGTACCTCCGATACAAATGTACCATTCCACCCACTTTAGAAATCGTGTAAAAATATCAATATGCCCAACGCGGTCTTGCCCAACTTCTGTATTTAGTAAAGCTATAGCTAGACAAAGTTTCGAACAATAACTTGGAAGTCTGGCCACTCCTCTTCTGGTACCTCCGATAAAAATGTACCATCCCACACACTTTATAAATCGTGTAATAATATCAATATGCCCAACTTCTGTATTTAGTAAAGCTACAGCTAGACAAAGTTTCGAACAAAAACTTGGAAGTCTGGCCACTCCTCTTGTGGTACCTCCGATACAAATGTACCATTCCACAGACTTTATAAATCGTATAATATATCAATATGCCCAACGCGGTCTTGCCCAACTTCTGTATTTAGTAAAGCTATATCTAGATAAAGTTTCGGACAAAAACTTGGAAGTCTGAACATTCCTCTTCTGATACCTCAAATGTAAATGTACCATTCCACACACTTTATAAATCGTGTAATAATATCAATATGCCCAACGCGGTCTTGCACAACTTCTGTATTTAGTAAAGCTATATCTAGAAAAAGTTTCGGACAAAAACTTGGAAGTCTGAACATTCCTCATCTGATATCTCCCATACAAATGTACCATTCCACCCACTTTAGAAATCGTGTAATAATATCAATATGCCCAACTTCTGTATTTAGTAAAGCTACAGCTAGACAAAGTTTCGAACAAAAACTTGGAAGTCTGGCCACTCCTCTTCTGGTACCTCCGATACAAATGTACAATTCCATACACTTTATAAATCGTGTAATAATATCAATATGCCCAACGCGGTCTTGCACAACTTCTGTATTTAGTAAAGCTATAGCTAGAAAAAGTTTCGGACAAAAACTTGGAAGTCTGGCCACTCCTCTTCAGGGATGATACACCCGTACAGGGATGATACATTTCATACTTTAGTACTTCTTATATACTTTTTGACTCTCAAAAGTACCGTGGTACCCTCACGACTCATTTGATACTTTTTCAAGTTTAAAGAATATTTGTTTGCATGCATTTTTCAGTCTGGTAACAATTTTCATATAATAATAATATTATCAATTAGAACAACGCGTTTTTGCCCAAATTCTGTACTTAGTAAAGCTATAGCTAGACAAAGTTTCGAACAAAAACTTGGAAGTCTGGCACTCTTCTTGTGGTACCTCCGATACAAGTGTATCATTCCACCCACTTTAGAAATCGTATAATAATATCAATGTGCCCAGAGTGATCTTACCGAACCTCTGTATTTAGTAAAGCTATAGCTAGAAAAAGTTTCGGACAAAAACTTGGAAGTCTGAACATTCCTCTTCTGGTACCTCCCATGTAAAAGTACCATTCCACCACTTTATAAATTAGACCCACTTTAGAAATCGTATAATAATATCAATATGCCCAACGCGGCCTTGCCCAACTTCTGTATTTAGAAAAGCTATAGCTAGACAAAGATTCGAACAAAAACGTGGAAGTCTGGCCACTCCTCTTGTGGTACCTCCGATACAAATGTACCATTCCACACACTTTATAAATCGTATAATAATATCAATATGCCCAACGCGGTCTTGCCCAAGTTCTGTATTTAGTAAAGCTATATCTAGATAAAGTTTCGGACAAAAACTTGGAAGTCTGAACATTCCTCTTCTGATACCTCCCATGTAAATGTACCATTCCACACACTTTATAAATCGTGTAATAATATCAATATGCCCAACGCCGTCTTGCACAACTTCTGTATTTAGTAAAGCTACAGCTAGAAAAAGTTTCGGACAAAAACTTGGAAGTCTGAACATTCCTCATCTGATACCTCCCATACAAATGTACCATTCCACCCACTTTAGAAATCGTGTAATAATATCAATATGCCCAACTTCTGTACTTAGTAAAGCTACAGCTAGACAAAGTTTCGAACAAAAACTTGGAAGTCTGGCCACTCCTCTTCTGGTACCTCCGATACAAATGTACCATTCCACATACTTTATAAATCGCGTAATAATATCAATATGCCCAACGCGGTCTTGCACAACTTCTGTATTTAGCAAAGCTATAGCTAGAAAAAGTTTCGGACAAAAACTTGGAAGTCTGAACATTCCTCTTCTGATACCTCCCATGTAAATGTACCATTCCACCACTTTATAAATCGTGTAATAATATCAATATGCCCAAAGTGATCTAACCCAACTTCTGTATTTAGTAAAGCTATAGCTAGACAAAGTTCCGAACAAAAACTTGGAAGTCTGGCAACTCCCCTTCTGGTGCTACCCGTACAGGGATGATACATTTCATACATTTCATACTTTAGTACTTCTTATATACTTTTTGAATCTCAAAAGTACCGTGGTACCCTCGCGACTCATTTGATACTTTTTCAAGTTTAAAGAATATTTGTTTGCATGCATTTTTCAGTCTGGTAACAATTTTTATATAATAATAATATTATCAATATGCCCAACGCAGCCTTGCCCAACTTCTGTATTTAGTAAAGCTATAGCTAGACAAAGTTTCGAACAAAAACTTGGAAGTCTGGCCACTCCTCTTCTGGTACCTCCGATACAAATGTACCATTTGTACCATGTACTTAGTAAAGCTAGACCTAGACATAGTTTCGAACAAAAACTTGGAAGTCTGGCCACTCATCTTCTGGTACCTCCCAAACAAATGTTCCATTCCACCCACTTTAGAAATCGTGTAATAATTTCAATATGCCCAACGCCGTCTTGCCAAACTTCTGTATTTAGTAAAGCTATAGCTAGAAAAAGTTTCGGACAAAAACTTGGAAGTCTGAACATTCCTCTTCTGATACCTCCCATACAAATGTACCATTCCACCCACTTTAGAAATCGTGTAATAATATCAATATGCCCAACTTCTGTACTTAGTAAAGCTACAGCTAGACAAAGTTTCGAACAAAAACTTGGAAGTCGGGCCACTCCTCTTCTGGTACCTCCCATGTAAAAGTACCATTCCACCACTTTATAAATCGTGAAATAATATCAATATGCCCAAAGTGATCTGACCCAACTTATGTATTTAGTCAAGCTATAGCTAGACAAAGTTTCGAACAAAAACTTGGAAGTCTGGCCACTCCTCTTCTGGTACCTCCCATACAAATGTTCCATTCCACCAACTTTAGAAATCGTATAATAATATCAATGTGCCCAAAGTGATCTTACCGAACCTCTGTATTTAGTAAAGCTATATCTCGACAATGTTTCGAACAATAACTTGGAAGTCTGGGCACTCCTCTTCTGGTATCTCCCATACAAATGTACCATTCCACCCACTTTAGAAATCGTATAATAATATCAATATGCCCAACGCGGTCTTGCACAACTTCTGTATTTAGTAAAGCTATAGCTAGAAAAAGTTTCGGACAAACACTTGGAAGTCTGAACATTCCTCTTCTGATACGTCCCATGTAAATGTACCATTCCACCACTTTATAAATCGTGTAATAATATCAATATGCCCAAAGTGATCTAACCCAACTTCTGTATTTAGTAAAGCTATAGCTAGACAAAGTTTCGAACAAAAACTTGGAAGTCTGGCAACTCGCCTTCTGGTGCTACCCGTACAGGGATGATACATTTCATACTTTAGTACTTCTTATATACTTTTTGACTCTCAAAAGTACCGTGGTACCCTCGCGACTCATTTGATACTTTTTCAAGTTTAAAGAATATTTGTTTGCATGCATTTTTCAGTCTGGTAACAATTTTTATATAATAATAATATTATCAATTAGAACAACGCGTTTTAGCCCAAATTCTGTACTTAGTAAAGCTATAGCTAGACAAAGTTTCGAACAAAAACTTGGAAGTCTGGCACTCTTCTTGTGGTACCTCCGATACAAGTGTATCATTCCACCCACTTTAGAAATCGTATAATAATATCAATGTGCCCAGAGTGATCTTACCGAACCTCTGTATTTAGTAAAGCAATTGTTAGAAAAAGTTTCGGACAAAAAGTTGGAAGTCGGGCCACTCCTCTTCTGGTACCTCCCATGTAAAAGTACCATTCCACCACTTTATAAATTAGACCCACTTTAGAAATCGTATAATAATATCAATATGCCCAACGCGGCCTTGCCCAACTTCTGTATTTAGTAAAGCTATAGCTAGACAAAGTTTCGAACAAAAACTTGGAAGTCTGGCCACTCCTCTTCTGGTACCTCCGATACAAATGTACCATTTGTACCATGTATTTAGTAAAGCTAGACCTAGACATAGTTTCGAACAAAAACTTGGAAGTCTGGCCACTCATCTTCTGGTACCTCCCATACAAATGTTCCTTTCCACCCACTTTAGAAATCTTGTAATAATATCAATATGCCCAACGCCGTCTTGCCAAACTTCTGTATTTAGTAAAGCTATAGCTAGAAAAAGTTTCGGACAAAAACTTGGAAGTCGGGCCACTCCTCTTCTGGTACCTCCCATGTAAAAGTACCATTCCACCACCTTATAAATCGTGTAATAATATCAATATGCCCAAAGTGATCTGACCCAACTTATGTATTTAGTAAAGCTATATCTAGAGAAAGTTTCGAACAATAACTTGGAAGTCTGGGCACTCCTCTTCTGGTATCTCCCATACAAATGTACCATTCCACCTACTTTAGAAATCGTTTAATAATATCAATATGCCCAACGCGGTCTTGCCCAACTTCTGTATTTAGAAAAGCTATAGCTAGACAAAGATTCGAACAAAAACGTGGAAGTCTGGCCACTCCTCTTGTGGTACCTCCGATATAAATGTACCATTCCACACACTTTATAAATCGTATAATAATATCAATATGCCCAACGCGGTCTTGCCTAACTTCTGTATTTAGTAAAGCTATATCTAGATAAAGTTTCGGACAAAAACTTGGAAGTCTGAACATTCCTCTTCTGATACCTCCCATGTAAATGTACCATTCCACACACTTTATAAATCGTGTAATAATATCAATATGCCCAACGCGGTCTTGCACAACTTCTGTATTTAGTAAAGCTACAGCTAGAAAAAGTTTCGGACAAAAACTTGGAAGTCTGAACATTCCTCAACTGATACCTCCCATACAAATGTACCATTCCACCCACTTTAGAAATCGTGTAATAATATCAATATGCCCAACTTCTGTACTTAGTAAAGCTACAGCTAGACAAAGTTTCGAACAAAAACTTGGAAGTCTGGCCACTCCTCTTCTGGTACCTCCGATACAAATGTACCATTCCACATACTTTATAAATCGTGTAATAATATCAATATGCCCAACGCGGTCTTGCACAACTTCTGTATTTAGAACAGCTATAGCTAGACAAAGTTTCGAACAAAAACTTGGAAGTCTGGCCTCTCCTCTTATGGTACCTCCGATACAAATGTAAATGTACACTTTAGAAATTGTGTAATAATTTCAATATGCCCAAAGTGATCTTACCCAACTTCTGTATTTAGTAAAGCTATATCTAGAGAAAGTTTCGAACAATAACTTGGAAGTCTGGGCACTCCTCTTCTGGTATCTCCCATACAAATGTACCATTCCACCTACTTTAGAAATCGTGTAATAATATCAATATGCCCAACGCGGTCTTGCCCAACTTCTGTATTTAGAAAAGCTATAGCTAGACAAAGATTCGAACAAAAACGTGGAAGTCTGGCCACTCCTCTTGTGGTACCTCCGATATAAATGTACCATTCCACACACTTTATAAATCGTATAATAATATCAATATGCCCAACGCGGTCTTGCCTAACTTCTGTATTTAGTAAAGCTATATCTAGATAAAGTTTCGGACAAAAACTTGGAAGTCTGAACATTCCTCTTCTGATACCTCCCATGTAAAAGTACCATTCCACACACTTTATAAATCGTGTAATAATATCAATATGCCCAACGCGGTCTTGCACAACTTCTGTACTTAGTAAAGCTATAGCTAGACAAAGTTTCGAACAAAAACTTGGAAGTCTGGCACTCTTCTTGTGGTACCTCCGATACAAGTGTATCATTCCACCCACTTTAGAAATCGTATAATAATATCAATGTGCCCAGAGTGATCTTACCGAACCTCTGTATTTAGTAAAGCAATTGTTAGAAAAAGTTTCGGACAAAAAGTTGGAAGTCGGGCCACTCCTCTTCTGGTACCTCCCATGTAAAAGTACCATTCCACCACTTTATAAATTAGACCCACTTTAGAAATCGTATAATAATATCAATATGCCCAACGCGGCCTTGCCCAACTTCTGTATTTAGTAAAGCTATAGCTAGACAAAGTTTCGAACAAAAACTTGGAAGTCTAGCCACTCCTCTTCTGGTATCTCCCATACAAATGTTCCATTCCACCCACTTTAGAAATCGTGTAATAATATCAATATGCCCAACGCCGTCTTGCCAAACTTCTGTATTTAGTAAAGCTATAGCTAGAAAAAGTTTCGGACAAAAACTTGGAAGTCGGGCCTCTTCTGGTACCTCCCATGTAAAAGTACCATTCCACCACTTTATAAATCGTGTAATAATATCAATATGCCCAAAGTGATCTGACCCAACTTATGTATTTAGTAAAGCTATATCTAGAGAAAGTTTCGAACAATAACTTGGACGTCTGGGCACTCCTCTTCTGGTATCTCCCATACAAATGTACCATTCCACCCACTTTAGAAATCGTATAATAATATCAATATGCCCAACGCGGCCTTGCCCAACTTCTGTATTTAGTAAAGCTATAGCTAGACAAAGTTTCGAACAAAAACTTGGAAGTCTGGCCACTCCTCTTCTGGTACCTCCGATACAAATGTACCTTTCCACACACTTTATAAATCGTGTAATAATATCAATATGCCCAAAGTGATCGTACCCAACTTCTGTATTTAGTAAAGCTATAGCTAGACAAAGTTTCGAACAAAAACTTGGAAGTCTGGCCACTCCTCTTCTGGTATCTCGGATACAAATGTACCATTCCATACACTTTAGAAATCGTGTAATAATATCAATATGCCCAAAGTGTGTAGCGGGCGCTTGCATAAAAAAAATGAAAAGGAAAAAAACAATTTGTAGATTTGGAAATGGAGATTTTGTGTTTTTACCGCCATCTAGTTGTGAGAACTGTTGTGCTGCACTGTATGTTATGTATCGCGAGGTTGACCTTTTCTATCATTTATCTAGTAACGTGTTGCCTGAAACTGGAATGGAAACGTTACTTTTCGGCTTTACCGAGGTTTCTTTGGACATCGATCCATAACGTTCAGCCTTTTGCGAGCTATCAATACCAGTGACAAGTTAACAGTGCACAGTGACTAAGTTTTATTCCATTTTTAAAACTTGATTAACTTCAAGAAGTTAATTTTTTTTTTGTCTTGCTATTGCCTATACAAGTTGAGTAAGTAATCAACACAATCAGTAGTTGACCACCGTTGTCTGATCCGTGACTTTCAAAACCTTCGCTCTCAACGGTGTGATAGATTGCCGCTGGGAATTGTGCTCGATATTTGTGAAGAGGGGCAAATAATATTGTGTTTCACGGTGTTAAATGCGGAAACAGCTACAAAAATAAAGTGTCTAGTTCTTTTTGTGAAAATATAGCAATATCATAGACAACAATATTACTAGAAAGGGGAAAATAGTGTGGTGATCCAGAAAAAAAAACAAAAAAAGGAAATAGTTGGTCTTTAATGTAAAGCTGCCAAGAAACCAAACGCCTAATAAGTATATATATATATATATATGTTATTTTACATAAATAATTTATTTATATCTATATCAAAAAAAAAAAAAAAAAAAAAAAAAAGTAAAAAAAAAAATCTGTGTTGCTTAGTGTAACCTTCGGTTAAAGTCATAAGTTCTGGAGAGAACCTCACAACCCATTTTACATAAAAGCAACTAATGCCGTTAAATGGCATATGTACATGCATATGTGGTAATTATATTCCTTTTTACAGCATTTTCCTCTTCGAAACTTCTGATGTTTTTTTTCTTTGTTTTTTATGTACATGGATTGTGATTTTCTCTAAATACTAAATACTGTAACTTAACATTTTAAAATATTTCATCAAGTGTGTGTTTCATCTGTTATTAACATAATGCTAAATAACATAAACATTTTCCCCACCTTTAGCACCATTTAAGAGAGTGATACATTTTGCGCTCAACTCTACAGCAGCTGACTCTTCGGAAGATCTTTCGACGGGGGAGCCTAAAACTGTATAATTGCAAGTGAGTGTTCTTTTATTCCTATTCATTTGTGTCTTATCATTCAATTTCATTAACTTTGTTTTGATTACGAATGCTCCCACAACTAAGGTGATCAGAGCACAAGTAATGTTAATGAAATTTGTGATAATTAAAAGAAGATACTGGTCATAGTTGAATTTGTTTATATTTGGCCTTTATTTAACTATTTTAACACTTGAAACACCACACCTAATATAAGATAACTATTAGCATTAAACTAAATATAGTTTCTTAAAAAAAAAAAAAAAATAAGATAAAAAAAAAAAGATAAAAAAAAAATTAACTTTAACTTTAAGAAAACCTTCAGTAATCCCTTATCTAGAGTGTTATTGAATTTTGGGAAAAAAACTCCCCTTAATTAATTTATTTGAATAATTTATTATATATTCTATACAAATGAAAACCTTTCTTTTGTTCTTTTTTTTTTTTTTTTGAATAAATTGAATATGATTCACGGTTAGAGCTTTGTATATAGTCTGTTTGATTTCGTGTGGTTTTTGCTAGCTGAGTTTTGATGTCATGAAAGGGATCATGAAACGTTTTCTGTTTGTTGGGACTGTTTTAGATTTTATGATCACGGTTGGGTGGGCAAATTAGGCAAACTTTCATCGTAATGCCTAACATTTTTTTTCATGTCTGCAGTACATCGTTTCCATTCCTTGTTTTTCAGTATATTTTTTTTATATTTTCTCTTTCGACTAATTTACCTTAAATCCTATCAGATCTACAATTCCGGTCCATGTTTGAAATTCAGTGTATCCTTATTAAGTATATATATTCTATTGTTCCTCTCTCTAAACTAAAACTTTTCTTTTTGCACGCATCTATATGATTTTATAATTAGCGATGTGGAAATCAATGCATTGAGGCACCGAACCCTACCCACGACGAGCAATAAGGCCGGAGTTAAAGCGTGCACCAGCTTCAAATATGCATTGTAATACGACCCTCCATTCTGTATATCGTTGTATGCTACAAGTGATCTTACCCAACTTCTGTATTTACTAAAGCTATAGTTAGAAAAAGTTTCGGACAAAAAGTTGGAAGTCGGGCCACTCCTCTTCTGGTACCTCCCATGTAAAAGTACCAATCCACCACTTTATAAATCGTGAAATAATATCAATATGCCCAAAGTGATCTGACCCAACTTATGTAATTAGTCAAGCTATAGCTAGACAAAGTTTCGAACAAAAACTTGGAAGTCTGGCCACTCATCTTCTGGTACCTCGCATACAAATGTACCATTCCACCCATTTCAGAAATCGTGTAATAATGTCAATATGCCCAACGCGGTATTGCCCAACTTCTGTATTTAGAACAGCTATATCTAGACAAAGTTTCGAAAAAAACTTGGATGTCTGGCCACTCCTCTTCTGGTACCACCCATACAAATGTACCATTACACCCACTTTAGAAATCATGTAATAATATCAATATGCCCAACGCGGCCTTGCCCAACTTCTGTGTTTAGTAAAGCTATACCTAGAAAAAGTTTCGGACAAAAACTTGGAAGTCTGGCAACTCCCCTTCTGGTGCTACCCGTACAGGGATGATACATTTCATACTTTAGTACTTCTTATATACTTTTTGACTCTCAAAAGTACCGTGGTACCCTCGCGACTCATTTGATACTTTTTCAAGTTTAAAGAATATTTGTTTGCATGCATTTTTCAGTCTGGTAACAATTTTCATATAATAATAATATTATCAATTAGAACAACGCGTTTTTGCCCAAATTCTGTACTTAGTAAAGCTATAGCTAGACAAAGTTTCCAACAAAAACTTGGAAGTCTGGCCACTCCTCTTCTGGTACCTCCCATACAAATGTACCATTCCACCCACTTTAGAAATCGTATAATAATATCAATGTGCCCAAAGTGATCTTACCGAACCTCTGTATTTAGTAAAGCTATATCTAGACAAAGTTTCGAACAATAACTTGGAAGTCTGGGCACTCCTCTTCTGGTATCTCCCATACAAATGTACCATTCCACCCACTTTAGAAATCGTATAATAATATCAATATGCCCAACGCGGCCTTGCCCAACTTCTGTATTTAGTAAAGCTATAGCTAGACAAAGTTTCGAACAAAAACTTGGAAGTCTGGCCACTCCTCTTATGGTACCTCCGATACAAATGTAAATGTACACTTTAGAAATTGTGTAATAATTTCAATATGCCCAAAGTGATCTTACCCAACTTCTGTATTTAGTAAAGCTGTAGCTAGACAATTTTCATATAATAATAATATTATCAATTAGAACAACGCGTTTTTGCCCAAATTCTGTACTTAGTAAAGCTATAGCTAGACAAAGTTTCCAACAAAAACTTGGAAGTCTGGCCACTCCTCTTCTGGTACCCCCATACAAATGTTCCATTCCACCCACTTTAGAAATCGTATAATAATATCAATGTGCCCAAAGTGATCTTTCCGAACCTCTGTATTTAGTAAAGCTATATCTAGACAAAGTTTCGAACAAAAACTTGGAAGTCTGGCCACTCATCTTCTGGTACCTCGCATACAAATGTACCATTCCACCCATTTCAGAAATCGTGTAATAATGTCAATATGCCCAACGCGGTATTGCCCAACTTCTGTATTTAGAACAGCTATATCTAGACAAAGTTTCGAAAAAAACTTGGATGTCTGGCCACTCCTCTTCTGGTACCACCCATACAAATGTACCATTACACCCACTTTAGAAATCATGTAATAATATCAATATGCCCAACGCGGCCTTGCCCAACTTCTGTGTTTAGTAAAGCTATACTAGAAAAAGTTTCGGACAAAAACTTGGAAGTCTGGCAACTCCCCTTCTGGTGCTACCCGTACAGGGATGATACATTTCATACTTTAGTACTTCTTATATACTTTTTGACTCTCAAAAGTACCGTGGTACCCTCGCGACTCATTTGATACTTTTTCAAGTTTAAAGAATATTTGTTTGCATGCATTTTTCAGTCTGGTAACAATTTTCATATAATAATAATATTATCAATTAGAACAACGCGTTTTTGCCCAAATTCTGTACTTAGTAAAGCTATAGCTAGACAAAGTTTCCAACAAAAACTTGGAAGTCTGGCCACTCCTCTTCTGGTACCTCCCATACAAATGTACCATTCCACCCACTTTAGAAATCGTATAATAATATCAATGTGCCCAAAGTGATCTTACCGAACCTCTGTATTTAGTAAAGCTATATCTAGACAAAGTTTCGAACAATAACTTGGAAGTCTGGGCACTCCTCTTCTGGTATCTCCCATACAAATGTACCATTCCACCCACTTTAGAAATCGTATAATAATATCAATATGCCCAACGCGGCCTTGCCCAACTTCTGTATTTAGTAAAGCTATAGCTAGACAAAGTTTCGAACAAAAACTTGGAAGTCTGGCCACTCCTCTTATGGTACCTCCGATACAAATGTAAATGTACACTTTAGAAATTGTGTAATAATTTCAATATGCCCAAAGTGATCTTACCCAACTTCTGTATTTAGTAAAGCTGTAGCTAGACAATTTTCATATAATAATAATATTATCAATTAGAACAACGCGTTTTTGCCCAAATTCTGTACTTAGTAAAGCTATAGCTAGACAAAGTTTCCAACAAAAACTTGGAAGTCTGGCCACTCCTCTTCTGGTACCCCCATACAAATGTTCCATTCCACCCACTTTAGAAATCGTATAATAATATCAATGTGCCCAAAGTGATCTTTCCGAACCTCTGTATTTAGTAAAGCTATATCTAGACAAAGTTTCGAACAAAAACTTGGAAGTCTGGCCACTCATCTTCTGGTACCTCGCATACAAATGTACCATTCCACCCATTTCAGAAATCGTGTAATAATGTCAATATGCCCAACGCGGTATTGCCCAACTTCTGTATTTAGAACAGCTATAGCTAGACAAAGTTTCGAACAAAAACTTGGATGTCTGGCCACTCCTCTTCTGGTACCTCCCATGTAAAAGTACCATTCCACCACTTTATAAATCGTGTAATAATATCAATATGCCCAAAGTGATCTTATCAAACTTATGTATTTAGTAAAGCTATAGCTAGACCAAGTTTCGAACAAAAACTTGGAAGTCTGGGCACTCCTCTTCTGGTATCTCCCATACAAATGTACCATTCCACCACTTTATAAATCGTGTAATAATATCAATATGCCCAACGCGGTCTTGTCCAACTTCTGTATTTAGTAAAGCTATAGCTAGACAAAGTTTCGAACAAAAACTTGGAAGTCTGGCCACTCCTCTTCTGGTACCTCCGATACAAATGTACCATTCCACACACTTTAGAAGTCGTGTAATAATATCAATATGCCCAAAGTGATCTTACCCAACTTCTGTATTTAGTAAAGCTATAGCTAGAAAAAGTTTCGGACAAAAACATGGAAGTCTGGCCACTCCTATTCTGGTACCTCCCATGTAAAAGTGCCATTCCACCACTTTATAAATCGTGTAATAATATCAATATGCCCAAAGTGATCTTTTTTTTTTTTTTTTTTTTTTTTGATGGCCAACACTCAGGGTATGCCCCCTATGAATGCAATGCACTGTGTTAGCGATAGGAAGTAAGGATATTGGACGGAGGAAAGATGGAGTAGTGTTTGTTGACATTTGTTTTGAATTTGAGAATGTCATAACAGGCAGGAAAAACACTTGCTGGAAGATTATTCCACATACGAGCAGTTCGGCTGAAGAACGAATTTTCTCTATAGTGCGTCGTCCGGTCAACCGGCCATTTGACAATAAACGGATGAGACTCCCTGGATAGCCGAGTATTCCGGCTAAATGTTCTAACTTCAGGGACTAGACGACTGATATCTGACGAACAGATACCGTTAAAATATCTATAGAATAGCGATACACAACCCACACTCCGGCGATGATGAAGGGAGACAATAGAGCTGGATACCCTACCATCCCCTATCATCACCACCGCTCTCCTCTATACACGGTCCAGAAGCTTCAAAGATGTTAATGGAGCCCCTGCCCATATATGCGAGTTGTATTCCATTTTAGGCCGGATGTAAGTAGTGTAAATATTTACGAGATCAAATGGAGTGAAGTATTTCTTGCACCGCTTCAAAAAGCCTAAACACTTGAATGCTTCTTTCGACACTTCGAATATATGGCTAGCCCAGCGAGCATCACCCTGTATCTTCATGCCCAGAACATCAAGAGTGTCTGATTCGTCGATATCCACACCACCCATAGAAATTGACGACGATGCTGGATCTGGTGAACGTTTGTGTGACAACAAACAGCACTGGGTCTTTTGTGCATTAAAATCTACTCTATTCATTTGGCCCCACTCACAAATCGTCGCCAAATCGCGGTTAAGTGAGTCATTCATCATTCGCGTTTTGCCCTCGACCTCCAGAGGACCTGGCCGATGATCAAATGAGTATGAATGACATAGGTTACTGTCACCCGCAAAGGAGTAGATCGGGTTCACAGTCTGACCCAACAGGTCGTCAATGAAAATAAGAAATAGAGAGGGAGAGAGGACAGAGCCTTGTGGAGCTCCTGCGGTCAACCTATGCTCGTTGGATGAGACCCCATCTATAACAACTCGTATAGAGCGATCCCTGAGGAAACTCGATATGAATCGAGAGAAGATATTACCGACACCAAATGCAATAAGTTTTGATATGAGTGCTTCGTGCCAGACCCTATCGAACGCCTTGGAAATATCTAGAGCTACGACCTTACTTTCACCAAGGGCGTGAATAGATCGGCTCCATCGCTCCGTAAGGAACGCCATCAGGTCTCCAGTAGATCGATTTCTACGGAAGCCATACTGTCGATCATTTAGAAGGCCATTAGACTCTAAATATTTGACAAGATGGTGGTTAACCATGCTCTCCATAACCTTTGAGAGCGCAGAACATATTGCTATTGGGCGGTAATTCGCAGGGTTTGTAGCCTCACCTTTCTTGGGGATCGGCTGGACATTGGCAACTTTCCAACGTGAAGGGTAAATACCACCACGATACGACATGTTGAAAAGATTGCGCAATGGACGAGCTAGCGTCGAAGAGCACTTACATAGGACAAGTTCTGAAATGCCATCCGGGCCCGGAGTTTTGTTTACATTGAGATCTGCAAGAACCCTTTTAACCCCACGTGATCGAAAAAATATCTGAGGCATCGAACTAGATACGTTTTCGATTACGGGGAGTGGTTGACTGCTGTATGGCAAAGATGAATTCTTAGCAAATATTTCAGCCAGAAGGTTAGCTTTGGCAACCGGGTCAGTGAATAACTGGTCATCGTTAACGAGAGTTGGGATAGAAGATGAAGAATTGTCCCTTACTCTTTTAACAAATGCCCAAAAGCTCTTACTTCCCCTCGGAGAAGAAAGAACTTTAGCACGAAGGCGCTGTTCGTGGAGAAGTTTTTCGCGCCTAAGCACTCTGGCACAATTGGATCTTGCCTGCTTACGTAGCAGCTCAGTAGTGACGTTTTTATTTAAACGCCAATTTCTGAACGCTTCCTCTTTGGATCTGACAGCTTCTTTGCATGTCTGATTAAACCAACAATTCTTTGAAGGTTTAATCGAAGTAGTCTTCGAGGGAATAAACGTGTTTATTCCATGAAGAATTATTTTTTCGACCATTTCAGCAGCAGCATCGACATTATTGTCTAGGAAACATAATTTCCAATTAAAGTGCTGATAGAAATTGTTGAGCTCGGCCCAACGTGCCTTTTCATATATGTACAATGTCCGCTTCGTGACTGGTTTAGAAGTGGATCGAAGATCGGAGAACGAAAAGGATGCTGAAATGGTGCAATGGTCCGAGTTACCAAGAGGTGCAAGAATGTTAACCTCGTACTTTTCAGGGTGTGAGGTTAAGAAAAGGTCAAGAATATTATGATATTGCCCTTCAACACGCGGAATATGTGTTGGTTCATTCACTAGTTGCGTCAAGTTATTATGCGCGGCGAAAAGCTCAGCGTACTGTCCCTCCGGAGAAGTGTGGCTCGAATGGGAAAGCCAATATTGATTATGGACATTGAAATCCCCAGCGACTACAATTTCACTGTCCGGACAATCTTCTAAAACTTTTGATATAGAGTCGGAAAGGGCGTCGAAGCCCTTTAGGGTAGCCTCCCTATCCAAATTTGGGCTTCTGTAAAGAAACCCGAAGTGTAATGGGTGTGATCCAATCCTGAACTTTACCCAAAGAAAGTTAAATTCTGGATCTTGTGAGTCCAAATGTTGCTGGCTCTGGAACACCACACCATTACGTATGTATACCACAAGGCCTCTGTGGGAAGAGAAAGAGGAAAGAGTGTGATAGCCAGGAATGTGAAAATTCTGTGGATTAGAACCCTCACACACCTGGGTCTCACTTAGAGCGAGTTCATCTGGCCTATGGAACTGAACGTGCGTGTATACCGCAAAGAAATTTGCCTTCAGCCCTCGTATGTTCGCAAAATGTGTTTTAAATGAACCTACCATTGTAACATACAGAAACACAAAACAATATCAAAGCATAAATACAAATAACTTTGCACCCCTCTTGCCGCTGCTAGACCCAACAAGTGTTCAGTGTTAGATCTTCAACACAAGTCAGGCAGCGACATGAAGAGAGCACAGTCGTTTGTATTATGCGAAAAGGGATGCGGAGAGGAAGGGCGGAACACAGGAGAAGGGGAGCATAAAAAAGTTTGTTGTTGATGTTGTGTATGTTTGATGTTGTTTTTGTTTGTGGAGATTGTGGTTGGTTTTTATTTTTTTTTTTTATTATCTTTTTGGTTTGTGAGACACTATTTTTTTTTTTTTTTTGCACGTATATTTTTGTTGTTGTGGAGTCTGTATTTGGTTTATTGTTTTTTTTTCTGTTTTTGTTATATATTTAGCTTTGCACACAACGGACAAAACATAAAAGAACGCGACAAAACATAAAATAACGCGACAGCGACCGGACAAAAAGTGCGTGCGCACTGGACAAAAGACAAACTACTACCCCTACTACTTGGAAGACTGGCAACTCCCCTTCTGGTGCTACCCGTACAGGGATGATACATTTCATACTTTAGTACTTCTTATATACTTTTTGGCTCTTAAAAGTACCGTGGTACCCTCGCGACTCATTTGATACTTTTTCAAGTTTAAAGAATATTTGTTTGCATGCATTTTTCAGTCTGGTAACAATTTTCATATAATAATAATATTATCAATTAGAACAACGCGTTTTTGCCCAAATTCTGTACTTAATAAATCTATAGCTAGACAAAGTTTCGAACAAAAACTTGGAAGTCTGGCCACTCATCTTCTGGTACCTCGCATACAAATGTACCATTCCACCCATTTCAGAAATCGTGTAATAATGTCAATATGCCCAACGCGGTATTGCCCAACTTCTGTATTTAGAACAGCTATAGCTAGACAAAGTTTCGAACAAAAACTTGGATGTCTGGCCACTCCTCTTCTGGTACCTCCCATACAAATGTACCATTCCACCCACTTTAGAAATCATGTAATAATATCAATATGCCCAACGCGGCCTTGCCCAACTTCTGTGTTTAGTAAAGCCATACCTAGAAAAAGTTTCGGACAAAAACTTGGAAGTCTGGCCACTCCTCTTCACGTATCTCCCATGTAAAAGTACCATTCCACCACTTTATAAATCGTGTAATAATATTAATATGCCCAAAGTGATCTTATCCAACTTATGTATTTAGTAAAGGTATAGCTAGACCAAGTTTCGAACAAAAACTTGAAAGTCTGGCCACTCCTCTTCACGTACCTCCCATACAAATGTACCATTCCACCCACTTTAGAAATCGTGTAATAATATCAATATGCCCAACTTCTGTATTTAGTAAAGCTATAGCTAGACAAAGTTTCGAACAAAAACTTGGAAGTCTGGCCTCTCCTCTTCTGGTACCTCCGATACAAATGTACCATTCCATACACTTTAGAAATCGTGTAATAATATCAATATGCCCAAAGTGATCTTACCCAACTTCTGTATTTAGTAAAGCTATAGCTAGAAAAAGTTTCGGTCAAAAACTTGGAAGTCTGGCCACTCTTCTTCTGGTACCTCCCATGTAAAAGTACCATTCCACCACTTTATAAATCGTGTAATAATATCAATATGCCCAAAGTGATCTGACCCAACTTCCGTATTTAGTAAAGCTATAGCTAGAAAAAGTTTCGGACAAAAACTTGGAAATCTGGCCACTCCTCTTCTGGTACCTCCGATACAAATGTATCATTCCACCCACTTTAGAAATCGTGTAATAATATTAATATGCCCAAAGTGATCTTACCCAACTTATGTATTTAGTAAAGCTAGACCTAGACATAGTTTCGAACAAAAACTTGGAAGTCTGGCCACTCATCTTCTGGTACCTGCCATACAAATGTACCACTCCACCCACTTTAGAAATCGTGTAATAATATCAATATGCCCAACTTCTGTATTTAGTAAAGCTATAGCTAGACAAAGTTTCGAACAAAAACTTGGAAGTCTGGTGTTCAGATTTGAAGCAAACCCTCACATGGTTTTTTGTTCTGTTTTTTAAATTGGTAAAAAACTGTACTAGCTACAATGTATTCAAAACAATGTGTTTGGTTTTTTGTATGTAGTCAAATAATGTAAACAATTGTAATTTGGATACATTCAATACATGTGTGTATTTTGTAGCTTGGGTTTTTTGAGATAAGCAGGCAGTAAAACATGCGTGTGTGGTATGGAGCGGCGGGTTATTTTTAGAAAAAGGGACGAGCATGATAACGAGTGGAATTTTCCACAAGATGTTATGCGTGCGTGGGTTGACAAAACAACCCCACGCATGCGTCTATCGCGTTCTCGTTCTTTCTTTAGGATTAGTTTAGTTTAAGAAAATGTATGGTAGATTAAGGAAATGTTAATAAATAAAAATCAGTGTCTTACAAACATTCAGCCGTGCAAGTGTATTTTTAATTAGTGCATTGTACATTTTGATCCTTCGAACCGACGAGCATTGTTCCTTAAAAAAAAAAAAATTAATCCGTTTACTAAAGTGAAAGTGTGATTTGTAAGGAAAATATTTTTGAAAAAAGAAAAATATTAAAAATGTTCGGTACAAAGTCTGAAGCCTCCAAGAAGATGGAGCAATTAATCAAGTTATCGCAAAAAATTGAAAACATTGAGCGGTATTTGAGAGGGAAGCCAGAGATGAGAATGGTTCAACTCTCAAGCAACGAGTCCACCCTACAGAGCAAGTGGGTGGACTTCACCAAGTTGGTGACGGAATTGAAACAGTCCGCGGACAAGGAGATACCGGAGGTAATGGATCTTTATAAATCCACCGAGGCCTTGTACGAACGGGCAAAAGGAATGATTGCTAAATATGGGACAGACAATTTCGAGGAAAAGACGTCAACGAAAGTCCTGGATGCAGAGCCAAGCAGACTTGGCGAAGACCGAAAGAAAAATACAGTCCACAGAAGCGACGTACAGCTTTCTCAACCACACACTATATTGGTTGAAAGGATTCGAAAAGAAGTTCGGGAATTGGCGACAATTATGAGTACGACCAGAGATACCATACTGTGTCTCAGTTCCGAACGGCTGCAGGTACAACAACAATTGGTAGAGGACCAATTTCAAGAAGTTCTCCAGGCATACAGGAGGATTGTCGCTGAAAGCCTCGATGATAACGACATCTATGAGGAATACGCAAAAATACGGACAGAGTTCCGTGAATTGCGTGGTGAAATCACAATTCGAAGCGGAGATATCAGAAATAAAAAAGATTTTTCTGCAACACGATTGGAAGACATTAAAATTCCAATTTTTAGTGGATGCGTGGATGAATGGCCGGCATTCCACGACTTATTTACGAAGTTGATTGGCGAAAATGATAACCTGTCGGACGTTGGGAAGTTATATCGTCTGAAGGCGGTGGTAAAAGGTGAAGCGGGTCGAGTAATTCAACACTTGCAAGTGACGGAAGACAATTATGAAGCGGCTTGGACAATTTTGGAGCAACGCTATAACAACAAGAGGTTGTTGTTTGCAACGCTGTTCGATAAGATGCTGGATCAGCCTAATATAAATTCACAAATGGCATCCAGCATTAAGCATATTTTGGACACAACAATGGAGTGCTGCCAAGCCATGAAAGCAATGGGAGTGGATCTTGAAGGTGCGGATCCATTTCTGGCTCGAATTTTGATCCGGAAACTTGACAAGGAAGGATTGATGTGGTATGAGCAGTGTGTGCAGAAAACGAAAGAGATTCAAACCCTCAGTGATGTAATGAGTTTTCTGGAGCAGCAATACCTCACACAGGAAGCGGCGAGGGGTAAGAAAGGAGCTACAGGAGTTCAGCGAAAAGCCAATGTTTTCCAAACGACTCAAAAGCAATGCAGTTATTGTAATATTGGTGGCATACAATATTTGAATGCAGAAAATTTTTGGGAGAGTCCACTCAGACCAGAAGAGATTGGGCATCAAAATTCCAGAGATGTACGGTTTGTTTGAATCATAGGTCGGACAAAAAATGTTTCAAGAGCAATATCAATTGCGATAAGTGTGGAAGGAAACATCACACTTTGCTTCACTTTGCGGATACTTCAAAACCGATGTCTGGACAGCAGAAATATAATTCCAGAGTGCAGTTAACAACAGACAGCAATGCGATAACGTTGTTGGCGACAGCGCAGGTACGGATCAAGTCAGCATTTGGCGATTACGTAGTTGTAAGGGCGCTGATAGATCAAGGTTCGCAACGGACATCTATCTCTGAGGAGGCCGCACAAATCCTCAGGTTGCCTAAAAAGAAGACAATGACAGAGCTAATTGGATTAGGTAATACCCCGGTTGGAGTGTCAAAGGCAACAGTGGAAATCGAGATACGGCCAAGGTTTCAGAGGGACGCAGTTCATTTCGCGAACGCGATTGTGTTAAAGAACCTATCATCGGCCCAACCTGATAAAAATTTAAAGGTGGATATGTCGACATGGAATAATTATTGTTTGGCAGATCCATTGTTCCATAGAGCGGATAGAATCGACCTACTGATTGGAGCTGATTTATACCACGAGATTTTGAAGGAAGGACTGGTGAGAGAAGACACAGTGACTGGACAAGAAACAACATTTGGATTAATGTTATCTGGTGTGCTGAGCTCTGCAGAAGTTCCCAAGAAGTCGATGGTAGCAGTATGCCGTGAATTAGAGCGATTTTGGGAGATGGAAGAGATACCGGTTCAGTCTGAAATCAGGAAGAAAAGTGTGAACAGTTGTTTACAAATACAACTACGCTTAACCTGGAAAAACGGTTGGTAGTGAGGCTGCCGTTTAAGGAGCAAACGACTCTAGGAAAATCAAGGAAGATGGCCGTTGCACGGTTATTGAGTGTGGAGAGACGATTGCAACGAGATGAGGCGCTAAGAGAAGAGTATGCCAAGTTTATGGAAAACTACCTGGAATTGGGGCATATGAAGGAAGTCAAGCGGTTTACTGGTGAATACTACATGCCTCATCAAGCAGTAATAAGAAGTGATCACGCAACGACCAAAGTTCGAGTGGTGTTCGACGCATCTGCAAAATCGACAAACGGTGCTAGCCTAAACGACATTCTTTGTGTTGGACCAAAGTTGCAGCTAGACATATTTGAAATTCTGATTAAATGGAGGCTATGGCGGTATGTAGTGACAGCAGACGTCGAGAAGATGTACCGTCAAATATTGGTAGCAGAGAATGATCAGCGATATCAGACAATTCTATGGCGTAAGGACTTTGACCAACCGATGCAAGAATACAGGTTGCGGACGGTCACGTATGGAACAGCCTGTGCACCATTTCTGGCGAAGCGAGCTTTATTGGAGATAGCCAACAGATGCAAAGAAAATAATCCGAAGCTGCATATCATCATCAAGGAGGATTTCTACATGGATGATTTGATGACTGCAGCGGATTCAAAAGAAGCATGTGAGCGAATCCAGACTGATGTCGACCATCAGCTGAAGAAGTTTGGACTAAGGCTGAGGAAATGGCTATCCAATGAAAAATCAGACAATCAGATTGTGAAAATGGAAGACGGCGAAGCAGTCAAGACATTGGGGGTTCAGTGGGAACCGAATAACGATCATTTTACTTTTTATTTTCAGAACTATGATGAGTTGAAAATAACAAAGAGGAAGGCACTTTCTACCCTGGCGAAAATATTTGATCCACTTGGATGGCTGGCACCTATCACCATCCTGGCGAAGTTATTTATTCAGAAGTTGTGGTTGATGAATTTGGAATGGGATGGCTTGCTGAACGAGGAACTCTCCAAAGAATGGCATAGTGTTATGAGGAACTTGGCATCGATTGGAAAAATAAAAATTCCAAGGTGGCTAAAAACAAATGAAGGTGATGCGTGGGAACTTCATGGGTTTGCTGATGCATCGGAGAAGGCGTTTGCGGCAGTAATATATGCAAAGGTCAATGGTGAAATAACTCTAGTAGCGGCAAAGTCAAAGGTGAATCCTATAAAGAATCGAAAAACTCTCCCGAAATTGGAGCTGTGTGCTGCTCACCTGCTGACGAGGTTACTTCATAAAGTTATACTAGTGATGCGTAGAGAAGTTAAAGTATACGCATGGAGTGATTCGATGATAGCGCTTGCCTGGATCTCAAATGACACCAAGATAAAAGATCGGTTTTTGCGAACGAAGATAAACGAAATGAAGACGTTGGTTCCAGCCGCTACGTGGAAGCATGTAAGATCAAAAGATAATCCTGCTGATGCAGCATCAAGGGGGCTAATTCCTGAGAAGTTGGTGCAACACACGTTATGGTGGAATGGTCCTGAATGGCTGAAAGACAGGGGTCAATGGCATGAACCTAGCACAGCGATATTTAGTGCGCTCACTAAATCATGTTCGCGAACGAATTTTTTGGAAGAGCTGATTGGTCGCTTATCCAATTTTAAGAAGCTGGTTCGGGTAGTAGCCTTTGTTATCCGATTTGTGGACAAAATCAAAGGCAATGTGACATCAACGTGGTTGTCAACGGACGAAATTCGTAGGGCGAGGAATGCAGTAATTCGGTATGTGCAAGCATCGACATTTGAAGAAGAAATAAAATGTCTACGAATGAAGATGGAGCTACCAACTAAGAGCAAGATTTGCGGCCTCAATCCGTTTTTGGATGATGATGGAGTTTTACGAGTGGGTGGACGACTTGAGCATGCTCACATCACCTATAACAGGAAGCATCCGATACTATTGATGAAATGTCATTTAACGTCGATTATCATAACAGATATCCACAAGACGTCATTGCATGGTGGTATCAAGATAATGCAAGCAACTTTACAAAGATCGTATTGGGTCGTTGGAGCTAAAAAAAGAAGTGTGTCAGATCCTGTGTAAGATGTGTGCGATTCCGACAAGAAGCAGCTGTACAATTAATGGGGCATTTGCCAGAAAGCCGAGTATCAGTAACACATCCGTTTACTCATGCTGGCGTCGATTACGCTGGGCCGGTTCAAATGCGGATGTCAAAGGGAAGAGGTTGCAGGTCATTTAAAGGCTACATTGCAGTGTTTGTGTGTATGACAACAAAAGCTGTGCACTTGGAAGCAGTAAGTGATTTAACTGCAGATGGATTCATGGCAGCGTTAAGACGGTTTTTTGCCAGACGAGGCAAAAGTTCCCATATGTACTCCGATAACGGCACAAACTTCGTGGGAGCTTCGCGCAAAATTGAAAAGGACGTGGCTAAGGCGATTAGAGAGGCCTCAACAAGTTCCGTGGGTTCGCTTAACAGATGGAAGCTTATCCAAAAAATGAAGACTGAGTGGAAGAATGATTACCTGGTCACTTTGCAGCAAAGAAGAAAATGGAAGAAAGAAATGCCGAATTTAAGAGAGGATCAGGTTGTATTGGTGAAGGATGAAAATAGTTCACCTGCAAGATGGCCGTTGGGCAGGATAACGCAAACGCATGTGGGCGCTGACGGAAAGGTTCGAGTAGTAAGCGTAAAGTTGCAGAATGGGAGCGTCAAAAGACCGGTGACTAAGGTCTGCCCGTTGGAAGAATTGGATTGTTCAGATGAGCAGAATACTCAGCAACGAGTAAGGACATTCTCAACCTTCTACAGAAAGAAACAAGCTGATGACATGGGTATTTCTGCAATACTGTTGATAATGTTGCTTGTGGCAGTTGGAAGAGTTGGGGCGCTGAAAATCCCGGGTCCAGTGGTCGCTAAAACTGCTGTTCTAACAACATTTAGCAGCAACGCAGCCATTTACTTGGACAATGTGGGTACAATGGACATCAGTACATCAAAGTGGAATATGGTGATACGCTACGATTTGACTGCTTATCGTACATCGCTGAAGCAGGTGCGAGAAGTAGCGAACAGAAGTATGGCCATTTGCGAAAAAATCGGCGAATTTGAAAGCCAGTCCAGAAGTTTGTTGGTGAGAATTCTGGAGCGGGTGAAGGAAGCTGAATCCAATGACCAGCTTTTTTCAATAAGTCCAAAGCGAAAAACAAGGGCTCTGAACTTTGTGGGTTCAGTATATGGTTGGCTATTCGGCTTAATGGATAATGACGATCGGCAAGAGGTGGAGCAGAATCTCAAGGATTTGTTAGCAAATGAGAAGGACATCAAGCAGATGGTAGCAGAACAGACGTCGCTTGTGGATTCAACGTCAAATATCGTTAAACGAACAATAGACGATGTGAATATGAGGTTCAGAGAACTTAACGAACGCGTTTACAACATAAATACGTTGCTGCAGGTGCAAATACTCGTTTATAAGGAGTCGATTAAATTCTTTGTAATTGCCAGACAAATTGAGGCAGAGCTTGAAGAAGTGGAGAAGATGCAGATCATTAAGTTGCTAGTTGATGTTAACCACGGAAAAATTAATCCAGATTTGCTTAAACCCGAACAGCTGAATCACGAGGTTTTGAAAATAAAGGAACTGCTGCCGGACAGTTTGAAGTTGCCGGGAAGCAAGGGCAATCAAATCCAGATCATATTGCGATTGATAAAAGCGAAGGCGATAGTGCTGGGTAATATTCTAGTGGTGGAAACCAAGATTCCCTTGATTTCAACGAAGCCATCCAGCATCTATAAGGTGATTCCCATTCCGGTGAACAGAAGTTCAGTGATGGTAATGGCATATATTCCAAGGCCGTATCTTGTCTACAGCTACGATGATGATGTTTACCATTTGATGGCGGATTCTGAGCTACAACGATGTGTCTTAATGATGGACCATCAATATTTCTGTGAGGGCCAGTGGGCCTGGCAAGATGCTGGGCAAAATTATTGTGAAACATCTCCTCTGAAGCCCCACAAGCCTACTCAATGTCAGTTTGCCGAGGTTAATGATGAGAATACTTGGGTCAACTTGGAGAATAAACAAACGTGGCTGTTTAAAACAACGGAGAATTCAACACTACACGTATTCTGCAACGTAGACGAGCAGGAGCTATTGCATCTGCCCAGACAAGGCATTGTAACGTTGCAATCCGGTTGCTCAGGCCGGATAGGTAGAACGATTTTGCCAGCAAGCGTAGATAAAAATTCAAGCGCTACGATGAGTTTCGGTGTTCACCTCATAAACGAGATTCCGGACAGTAACAGTGCAATCATAAAGCCAGTGGGAATGAGAGTCATCGACCATGATGCCGAGATCAATCAACTTAAGAAGCATATCGGTGACTTAAAGTCTAGGGACGTTCATCTAAGGGAGCTGCATTTCCACCATGTTACCGGACACTTAGCATTAAGTATCATTTGCGTGTTGATTATAGGACTATTGATGTTTATATTAATTAAATATTGTAGTTGCAGAAGGCAACATGTAATTGTAGTTCGCCGGCCGCAGAATGTTCAGATTTGAAGCAAACCCTCACATGGTTTTTTGTTCTGTTTTTTAAATTGGTAAAAAACTGTACTAGCTACAATGTATTCAAAACAATGTGTTTGGTTTTTTGTATGTAGTCAAATAATGTAAACAATTGTAATTTGGATACATTCAATACATGTGTGTATTTTGTAGCTTGGGTTTTTTAAGATAAGCAGGCAGTAAAACATGCGTGTGTGGTATGGAGCGGCGGGTTATTTTTAGAAAAAGGGACGAGCATGATAACGAGTGGAATTTTCCACAAGATGTTATGCGTGCGTGGGTTGACAAAACAACCCCACGCATGCGTCTATCGCGTTCTCGTTCTTTCTTTAGGATTAGTTTAGTTTAAGAAAATGTATGGTAGATTAAGGAAATGTTAATAAATAAAAATCAGTGTCTTACAAACATTCAGCCGTGCAAGTGTATTTTTAATTAGTGCATTGTACATCTGGCCTCTCCTCTTCTGGTACCTCCGATACAAATGTACCATTCCATACACTTTAGAAATCGTGTAATAATATCAATATGCCCAACGCCGTCTTGCCCAACTTCTGTATTTAGTAAAGCTATAGCTAGAAAAAGTTTCGGACAAAAACTTGGAAGTCTGGCCACTCCTCTTCTGGTACCTCCCATACAAATGTACCATTCCACCCACTTAAGAAATCGTGTAATAATATCAATATGCCCAACTTCTGTATTTAGTAAAGCTACAGATCGACAAAGATTCGAACAAAAACTTGGAAGTCTGGCCACTCCTCTTCTGGTACCTCCCATACAAATGTACCATTCCACCCACTTTAGAAATCGTGTAATAATATCAATATGCCCAACTTCTGTATTTAGTAAAGCTACAGCTAGACAAAGTTTCGAACAAAAACTTGGAAGTCAGGCAACTCCCCTTCTGGTGCTACCCGTACAGGGATGATACATTTCATACTTTAGTACTTCTTATATACTTTTTGGCTCTTAAAAGTACCGTGGTAACCTCGCGACTCATTTGATACTTTTTCAAGTTTAAAGAATATTTGTTTGCATGCATTTTTCAGTCTGGTAACAATTTTCATATAATAATAATATTATCAATTAGAACAACGCGTTTTTGCCCAAATTGTGTACTTAGTAAAGCTATAGCTAGACAAAGTATCGAACAAAAACTTGGAAGTCTGGCAACTTCTCTTCTGGTACCTCCCATACAAATGTACCATCCCGCCTACCTTAGAAATCGTGTAAGAGCACCAATATGCCCAACGCGATCTTGCCCAAATTTTGTACTAAGTAAAGCTATAGTTCGACAATGTTTTTGACAAAAACTGGGAAGTCTGGCAACTCCCCTTCTGGTACCTCCCATACAAATGTACCATCCCGCCTAGCTTAGAAATCGTGTAAGAGCACCAATATGCCCAACGCGATCCTGCCCAAATTTTGTATTAAGTAGAGCTATAGTTAGGCTAACTTTTCGACAAAAACTGGGAAGTCTGGCAACTCCCCTTCTGGTACCTCCCATACAAATGTACCATCCCGCCTACCTTAGAATTCGTGTAATA
Organism: Hydrotaea cyrtoneurina; assembly: GCA_958296145.1. Taxonomy (NCBI): domain Eukaryota; kingdom Metazoa; phylum Arthropoda; class Insecta; order Diptera; family Muscidae; genus Hydrotaea; species Hydrotaea cyrtoneurina. The sequence continues at coordinate 53,605,473 of OY282512.1, read as the reverse complement.
GCACCAATATGCCCAACGCGATCTTGGCCAAATTTTGTATTAAGTAAAGCTATAGTTAGACTGTGTTTGGACAAAAACTGGGAAGTCTGGCAACTCCCCTCCTGGTACTTCCCATACAAATGTACCATCCCGCCTACCTTAGAATTCGTGTAATAGCACCAATATGCCCAACGCGATCTTGCCTAAATTTTTTATTAAGTAAAGCTATAGTTAGACTATGTTTTGGACAAAAACTGGGAAGTATGGCAACTCCCTTTCTGGTACCTCCCATACAAATGTACCATCCCGCCTAGCTTAGAAATCGTGTAAGAGCACCAATATGCCCAACGCGATCCTGCCCAAATTTGGTATTAAGTAAAGTTATAGTTAGGCTAACTTTTCGACAAAAACTGGGAAGTCTGGCAACTCCCCTTCGGGTACCTTCCATACAAATGTACCACCCGCCCCTTATAAACCGTGTAATACTATCAATATGACCAACGCCATCTTGCCCAAATTTTGTATTTATTAAATGTATAGCTAGACAAAGTTTTGGACAAAAAACTGGGAAATCTGGCAACTCTCCTTCTGGTACCTGTCATACAAATGTACCATCCCGCCCACCTTAGAAATCGTGTAATAACATCAATTTGCCCAACGCGATCTTGCCCGAATTTTGTATTTAGGAAACGTATAGTTAGACTAAGTTTTGGAAAAAAAACTTTGAAGTCTGGCAGCTCCCCTTCTGGTACCACCCATACAAATGTACCATTGCACCCACTTTAGAAATCGCGTAATTGTATAAACTCGCTCATAAACTCGAATCTTTCCGAAATTCTATATTTAGTAAAGCTTTAACCACATAAAATTTTCGAGAAAAAACTCTGCTTTATATTCTGTCCTTTTTGTAAAAACATGTAATACAATATTTTTCTACAACATTCGATATTTTGGGGTTTCTATTATGGAATATGAGACTTGTATGTTTTTACTGAGGCTGAGGGTATATATAAGTCGGTTTACCCGACTGCAACTTTTTCACTGGTTTTTAGATAATTTTGGACCACTTTTTGGCATATCAGTATAAAAACGATATTTCGCGTAGTCCCACAAAAAAAGGTCTAATAGTGTCAAATCGCATGATCTTGGTGGCCAGTTGATGTTGCCACGAGGAGAAATTACGCGGCCAGGAAATTTCTCTTGCAATAAAGCCATATTCGCTCGAGTTGTGTGGCATGTGGCACCGTGTTGTTGAAACCACATATTCTCCGAGTCATATTCTTCAATAGCAGGCAAAACAAAGTCGGTTATAATAGACCATAACGCTCCGAATTGACGGTGACAGTCGTTTTCGAAGAAGTACGGTCCAATCACACCATCAGACCAAAGAGCGCACCAAACAGTGACTTTTTGTGGATATAATGGCCTCTCTTCAATTACATGAGGATTCACAGAACCCCAAATACGACAATTGTGTTTCTTAACATACCCACCGAGAAGTGTGCTTCAGAACCATAATCTCCTCTTAAAGCACGATATGTGGTTGTCCCAAAATCACTATTTTTGTAGTAGGTTTTAATCAATTTTTCCGCGTTGTGTGATAGTTAAGCGATCCATTTTCGTAAATGTCAGACTTCCAACTGGAAAAAAATGGTTTAACAACTTAGTTTGACAGATGTCGAATTGGTGCCCTATACGTTTGACACCACAATTTACAAAATCCGAGTGAAGTTTGTGCTGACCATTTCTATAAAATTCGCCAAAAATTATGAAATTCGCTATTTAGCCATGCCAAAATTTCATCATTGAAAACTTACCACTTTTGCGAGAAACACAAATCTGACGGCTCTGGGAATTACAACGTTATTTTAATTCGATGTATTTATATTGTAACAAACATAAATTTTTTCAGATTTCTAGAATTTGAATCTAGAATTTTTTTAACATAATAAAATAAACATTCTCAAATTTGTTCATTGTCTCAGTTACGTTTTTTCCGGGATACAATATTAAAAGTTATCAGAACATTTCTTATTAAAAAAAAATACCATATATGTATTTTTTATTAGGAACATGTCTCTAAAAAGTAAAGGATTGGGTGACATATTGCAGTTACGTTAGTTAGTAAACCTTGCAAGCTTTTAGTTCACGTCTGTTATAACTGATGTCGGCATTACCAACCTTTTCATCGTGTCTGTGTGTGTTAGTTTTACCAACCTTTGTTGTTGTGGGTTCGTGTCAGTCAGTGTTGTCGATCTTTATTTTGTTTCCTCACCCTTCTGATTGATTGAGTTAGCCAAAATCCTGTTTCAGCTTTGTTTTCATTATTCAAACGCTGTCCAGCCATTTCTACACACACAGGAGCAATATAAATAGTTTTCAACAAGAGGTGTTATTTTGAATCACCCGATATTTCGGTGGCTGTCACTTTTGAAGGTTTTATTCTTCAACAGTTGACAAGTACTACGCAATTACTAAAAATAGAACGATACACGCCTCACCAACGCATTAAAATTTTTAACATTCACTACAAAAATGGTGAAAATCTTGCAGTCACAGTTCGCCAAAATAAAGCATTTTTGAGTCGGCGTAGAGCACCTTGTTCGTCAGCAATACAGAAATTGGTGAACAAAATCAATCTGTTGGGACAAGTTAGTGATTTGAAGAATAAAACCCTTGCACGTCAATCAAGAACAACTGTAGCCCAAAGTGTTAAAGAAAACACTGGTCCACAGTATTTTGAATAAAGACTTGGGTCTTAAGGCTTAGTTCAGATGCTTTTGGTCGCGGTGAGTTCTGCGTTCTTCTATCATATTATGCAATCCCTTGCCGAAGTCTTCGGTCTGTAGGTTTTCGTTGATACCATGATACCGCTTCTTTGAATAGTAGCACTGACAACATTAGTTAGTTTCTGATGTTCCAATGTGGTGACTGCAGCATTTTCAAACGCTCCTGTACGCATCTTCTCTGCGTTTTGAGTCAACGGATTAAACCATTCATTAGTACATGGTGGCATTTCACATCCACCTCTAGCGTAGTCGGTCACTGTAGCCTTTTCTAAAACCGATGCTAAAGGTAGTGAGTCTTCGTCCTTATAAGTTTGAGCCATCCTTCTGCGTTTGCTTCCATGTCGTGTACGAGAAGATATTTGTGATGGCTTGGGATCCAAATGGCTTGATCGACTTTGATGGATCGTGCAGCTTTCGCTTTGTGAAACCTTTTGCGTGTATCACTTGCTGCAATCAAATGGTTTTTCTTAGTTATTTTTTGGATATTACCTGTAAGTATCCAACCAAGTTTGGTTTCCTGAGCTAGTATACCATTAGCTCTCAGGTTTCTAGTCTTCAGGATTTCTGGATACACGTCTGCACCCACAATGATGTCTATTTCCCCAGTTCTATTGTAATTGAGAACCACCGCTTCTGTAATAACAGCGAAATCGTCGCTGAAACGTGGACTCACTTCAATCACAACTTTGTGTCTTGCCGTGTCCACTCGATCCGACGATACTCCACTAATCTCAGTTGTAGCTCTTATTCGGGGAAATCTTAAACGCTGCGCAGTTTTCTCCGATATAAATGATGTCCACTGTCCAGAAGCGCTCGTAGAAGTTGAAGTCGTCCAACCGGTGTCTTTACCTTCACTATTGCTGTTGCCAACAGTGTGTACTTGCTTATTTGATGGACCATATTCAATGTCACCTTTTCGCCAGGTGTGTTGTATTCTTGATGAACTAATATATGGTGAGTATTCCGATTGCATATGGCACTCCGGAACTCCTTCATACACCTCGTTGTAAAATTATGCTGCAAACATTTATAGCATAGTTTAGCAGAGTTTAAAAACTGTTTTCGCTCCTCCGGAGTCATTGCTGTGAACTTTATTATATTGTGCCCAATCCTTCGGCAACATTCGCAAACTGACTTGAACTTTCAGTTGCCTATTGGAACCCTATGTATGGAGTGTTCTTTTTAATCGGAACAGATGCCAACGTAATATAGATCTGATCCAAAAAAGTATTCACATCCAGGAGTGATTGTGCTTCTTTTGTCTTCTTCGTATGTTCGTATTGTAGACGCGTGTTTCCATCAAATGTTCTCAAAATGATGTGCGCCAACATAACTTCGGCATCATTGCTAACGTCTGCTTTTTCTTTCATGATAAATGTACTTTCATTTATCGTACTGACGAAGTTTTTTACCATTTGATGGTTCTCAGCGTCTAGATTCGGTAGGTCCAATAAGCGGTCTAATGCCATCGAAAATAATTTTCTTTTATTTTCATACTTGTCGACCAACAAACTCCAGGTTTCATTGTACTCGGATTCCGATCCGAACAGCAAATGTTGTACCATCGATTTGGCATCACCTCGGAGCGATGATTTTAAATAGTGGAACTTTACTGCATCCGTAAGGTCCTCTGTCCGATGTACCAGACTTTAAACTCTGAGTGAAATGAAGGCCACTCTTGCTCACTTCCATCAAACATGGGTAGCTTTGTCACCGGCAACGGAAAACCTGAATTGGAGTACTCTTTCTTTTGAACTCCATAAATTCCTTCTTCCAGTTTTGCTTGCATTCGGTACATTCTGTCTTCCAGAGGCTCCTATGCTTCTGAATCATAAGTATCCCGTCGGTACTTTGATTCTACCTCACTTGCAATATCACGGTCCAAATGTCCTTTATTTAACTCCTGTACATCCTCATGTCAGTGATATCACTGTGTGGTAGACGCCGTTCTGCCTCATCTAATATTTTTGATGCCTTAGTCATCTTAGATTCTAGCATCTCTATAATGCTGTCAGCTGGACTTGGCGGCCTTGGATGGCTTGATTGTGCGGTTTCTTCCTGTACATGCCGCGTCTCTTCCAACACCGTCTTTATATATTCTTTCCCAGGTACTGCCAGCGTCGATTGTCGCAGTTTTACCAGTTTCTCCTTCATGTTCTGGTAACATCTATCGTAAAAATATTGGTGATCCACGTGTTATGCTGCTTTCACCATTTTAACGTGATTATAGTCGAACTTCTTCCAGTTTTCCTCCAACTCCGGAGTTAGCCTGCCCTTTGCTACCTGTGTCACAATTATTGTATAGAGCTTTGATTGCTATACAAACAATTGTTGAACCTCGTCAGACAACATTTTTATTTTTTAGAACCCGATAGATTCTATGTGGCTGTTGTATTTGATATTTTTTCCGAAAAAATCACTTTTGAGAAACGATATTTCTCCTTTGTGCTAAAGCACGATGTCAGCCTCAAGCACGCTTATTTCAAGGAAATTATTTTTCTTCCTTAATATGTTCACTCTGGTTATTTTTTAAATCTCTTACCGCTGGTGGGGAAAAATTTAAAAAATCACTTTCGTGTTGGAGAAACGATATTTCTTCTTTGAGTTTCCTTCAAGGAAATTATTTTTCTTCCCTGACAGGTTTTCTTTGGTTCTTTGGTGGGGGAAAACTTAAAAAATTACTGTCGAAGGACCAGATGTAAAGACGATCAGATTGAAGGCCCAAATGTAAAGACCTACTATCAGAAATAAAACTCTTTACGTGTTGAGTGCTTGTAAGACACTGATTTTATTTTCCAAAACGAAACACTCACTTGAATACCATAGAATTTGACAATACGTCTAGTACATGCCACTGGCAGCACATATTCCACATACATCGAATGCTCCAAACAAAGAATCAATAAACTATATACATTTATACAAATACACTACAGACTAAGAAAGATTCCACAAATACATAAACATGGAACACACGCAAACATTTGTTACAGCGCATTGCATCCCCATGCAGTATTGGAGTATCGATATTCAATCGACTGAATGTTCGTGTGTGGCTAATGCTATTGATAGTGAACCACTTAAAGAGTTCGATCGTCGATTTCCAATTGAATGTATACGTGAGTACAGCTCAGGCTGCTGATAGTGACACACTTGAAGTGTCATAACCCTATCGCCTGTACATACAAAGGGAAAGAGAAAAAGTCTCATGTTCAATTCTGAACAAATCTATTGATCTCATTTGCTGTAATACTCAAATCTAATGAAAAATCTCAAACAAAGTCTGTATGAGTATAAGTAGTTGAAAGCTCTAAGTAGTTGGTAAGAAGAGTTATAACCTTTTGTATGAGTCATGGAGGAGTTCCACCTTTTTGTCTGTGACAATGATGGTGCTGTCAACCTTTTTATATTTTGTTGGTTGCCAACATTTATTGTTTTTTTCCCCCTCTTTGAAGACCAGTTATATTTTCATTTCACGCGCAGTGGATAATTACTTGCCAGGTTGTCTGATGATGGTGCTGTCAACCTTTTTATATTTTGTTGGTTGCCAACATTTATTGTTTTTTTCCCCCTCTTTGAAGACCAGTTATATTTTCATTTCACGCGCAGTGGATAATTACTTGCCAGGTTGTCTGCAGCAACCTCCTTTCAAACAGCCTCCGTCCTATCGGCCACCACCGGCAGATGTCGTTTCAGCACCGGTAGGGTTAGCACAGTCGGCAAACGCGTTCAGCTCAAGGCAGCAGTCAAAGAGAGGCCAGCGTTTCAGTGATTTTAAGTCAGCAGCCGCAACAGCCCACCTATTGCCAGGAACCAACATATGACCATCAGACAGCAGTGGGCCGCCACAATGGCAGGAGCCAGGTATGCCATGGCAGCCAAACGGACAGACTCTGAGTTGGGACAGGCCCCTGGCAAATCAATTATCGGAGACAGCTGGGCGATACAATTTAGCTACGTGGGGCTTCAAATTTGATGGGACAGATAAATCGATGAACGTCTAGGAATTCTAGGCGAGCTCAAAAGAGACTACAATTGCCCTAAGGACGAATTTGTCATGGAGTTCCACCAGTTGCTGAAGCGCCCGGCGCTTGGTTGGTATTGGAATTATCGCAAATTTGTTAATTTTCGGTCGTGGAGGGATATCGAGCATGCTTTGGTGACGCAGTATCAGCGATTTGAAAATGAATTTGAACTACAGCGGCAAATTTTAAGTCGCCGCCAGCTCCCTCAGGAAACATTTGAGCAGTTTTACAACGAGGTTGTGAAGTTGCGAAACCAACAAAAGTCCCCGTCTGCGGAACGAGAGATGATCGAGATAATGAGAGGTAACCTCAAGCCGTCGCTGGCCCAGATGATCTTCTCGGCTAAAGTGAGCTCTCTGGGCGAGTTTTATCAAGAAGTTAAGAGAGCAAAATAATTGGTGATGAACCAAAGGCAGTATGAAGGCAGTCACTACACCAGATTGCCTGAAATGTCAGAGAAATCGCCGGATAACCTCGTCTCAAGCTGGGGAGGCAAACTAAAACCTGATACGGCGAAAGTCGAAACCATAGCAAGATTTTCATTTCCTAAAAGCGTAAAACAGGTCAGAAATTTCATGGGTACAACGGGGTGGTATATGCGGTTTATTGCCGACTATGCCACGATCGCTGCGCCCATCTTCGAGACCCTCAAGAAGGGCAAACAATTTCCCTTTTCAGAGAATGCCAAGGTGGCGCTTAACAAACCAGTAAACCAATCCATTTTTTAAGCCATACGGGCTTAATTGGGGGATGACCATCGCGATTGGGACAAGCATTTGTCGGAAAATGGATAATTGTACTGCAGATGAAGACATTCCTAATCTGACAAACATAAAAAAAAGTATTTGCGTGCAAATACGACATCGAAACTTCAGAGCTTCAATTTACAGTATAGGAAATAAGTTGTCAGACAGTTTCTTGCTGATATTGATATTATGTCTTAAAAAAAATGGTTCGAGTGACGGTGTAATCATATCTCTTCTTATTGCATTTCATTTTGATTATTTTAAATAATGAGTTAAATAATTCATTCTGTGTGTTTTTTGAATTTTAATAATAAAAAATACAGTATTTTCCTTTAAATTTGCTTTAATTTATTAGCCGAAATCGTTCGCTATAATACGGTAAGTAGATGATGATTAATAAACTAGGATTATTTACATCGTTATAACGAATAGAAGTGCAACTTCACCTCGATATAACGAACCTCATCTTAAAGAATTATTCGATATAACGTTTTTTTTAATGAATTGTAATGTGTTCCAACTGTAAAGCCTCGAATTACTCGTACATAAATATAGGATAGTATAAATCAAGCATACCTGTAACGGTCATATATAACATATTAGCCCGTCCAGTAAATATTCCAGAGCATTGCCGTTAGATGACTTAGTGTGTAAATGAACTGAAGCAAGGAACATGAACAATAATTGTTAGTTTGTAAGAAAGAAAAATAGAATAGTTAGGTTTAATACACCCAGGTTTATTCGTTTCTGAACTCACCATGAAGAATGTAGTTTGGAACGAAGTATGGATGGCTGTTTGCAAGAGAGTAGTTAGCCTGGAGATAGTGGATTAGATAAATATGATTTACGTTTTTTCCCTTACCTATGGATTGTGGTTATTAGTTTCTCTGGCCACGATTAGGTTTAGGTATGCTGTAAATAATGAGAAATTTTTATAAATCGAATATTAGCAATGCAGGTAACATTAAAATTTTTAAAGTGTTGGACTAGTTTGAATAGACTTACTGGGGAGAAAAACAATACATTAGGTCACAGGAAGTAATTCGGTTGCAATATAGAATGGTTGTTTCTGATTTTATTCTTTTGCTTCTTGGTTTCATAGTTTTAAATTCTATAAAATGTATTTCATGGGTTTAATTTTTTATTGGATGTAGCATGGTTTGTTTATCGCACCAGCATCATTTTTTCTTCTCTATTATCGCTAAACCGGACACATTTTTAGTTTACCTTTTTGTTGAGATCATCATATCGTTGTCTCCCAGGTTTTTCTTACTTCATTGTAACAAAAAAAAAATAACAACACGACGTCGTATTCAATAGAAATCACCTAACAAACAACTACTTCTCAAACAATTCTCGCCTCCCTTCCCTTTGCCAACAATACAAAATGTTGAAATATTTTCAATTATTCTAATTTTTAAAAACATTAAATTGAAAAAATAAGAAGTTATTTGACAAAATCGACAGAAATGCATAATTTATTTGAAATTTTGTTTTCTAGCAGATTCTTCATGCATACCTTCCTTAACTGTTCAGTATACGATATCAATAAATGTTGATACGTTCATCTTTGGCTAATCGACAATACCAAGTCCAATGCTGGATCGGTGAAAAAATCCTCTCATCATATAGCTGTCGCATTTTCTTCGACACTAGTCTACCCGCCCCACAGTAAAGTTCTTATATTTCCGCCATTTATTCTAACATTGCATTCGTGCGTTCACCGTAGATATATCCAAAGCCTCTATACTTGTTCCAGATTGTTCCTTGACCACGATACTTCGAGGTATTCCAGCGTTCCTTTCGTTTCTGCCTCTGATATCCTCGTTAAACATCTCCTTAGATCCTGTGTTATGTATTTAAACCCGAATATTAAAATATCTTTTTCAGTTGTTCTCAACTTCTTCCTTCACTAGCGATCCAAACGGCTGAGAATTGTTCAATATTTATTTCTTTTGTGTAGCCGTCTAGCCTCGACAATGCTTTTTTTACTTTTGTCTATTTCACTGTTCGTTAATTTTTTAATGATTTTTTTGTACGATTTGTCTAATTCTACTCTTTGTCTTGTTTTCCTTCTATGTTCTCGAGCAATTAGCACTGTAGTTATTATACCCTCACCCTACGGGTAGGAGGGTATATATCATTTGATACGACCCAAAAGTGTAACACCTAGAAATATTCACATTAGACCCGAGGTGTCTTTGAACCAAATTCGATTCATGACTTTCTGAATCGTTTGAGCCATGTCCGTCCGTCTGTCCTGCTGGTACGCACGATAACTTTCGAAAGAGTTAAGCAATTACTCTGAAATTTGGAATTGCTTATGGGATTGCATATGGGCTATATGGCCACACCCCTTCGGGTACCTCCCATACAAATCTGCTATTTCGCCCACTTTAGAAATCGTGTAATAATATCAATACGCCCACTTCGATCTTGGCCAAATTCCGTATTTAGTAAAGTTATAACTGCACTATTGTTTGGACAAAAACTGGGAAGTCTGGCAACTCCCCTTCTGGTACCTCCCATACAAATGTACCATCCCGCCTATCTTAGAATTCGTGTAATAGCACCAATATGCCCAACGCGATCTTGGCCAAATTTTGTATTAAGTAAAGCAATAGTTAGACTGTGTTTTGGACAGAAACTGGGAAGTCTGGCAACTCCCCTTCTGGTACCTCCCATACAAATGTACCATCCCGCCTACCTTAGAATTCGTGTAATAGCACCAATATGCCCAACGCGATCTTGCCTAAATTTTGTATTAAGTAAAGCTATAGTTAGACTATGTTTTGGACAAAAAATGGGAAATCTGGCAACTCTCCTTCTGGTACCTGTCATACAAATGTACCATCCCGCCTACCTTAGAAATCGTGTAATAACACCAATTTGCCCAACGCGATCTTGCCCAAATTTTGTTTTAGTAAACGTATAGTTAGACTAAGTTTTGGACAAAAACTTGGAAGTCTGGCAACTCCCCTTCTGGTACCACCCATACAAATGTACCATTGCACCCACTTTAGAAATCGCGTAATTATATAAACTCGCTCATAAACTCGAATCTTTCCGAAATTCTATATTTAGTAATGCTTTAACCACATACAATTTTCGAGAAAAAACTCTGCTTTATATTCTGTCCTTTTTGTAAAAACATGTAATACAATATTTTTCTACAACATTCGATATTTTTTGGGGTTTCTATTATGGAATATGAGACTTGTATGTTTTTACTGAGGGTGAGGCTATATATAAGTCGGTTTACCCGACTGCAACTTTTTCACTGGTTTTAGTTCCGAATAGTTATCCAAGCGAAGGCCGAAATTGAATTATAATGATGAGCGAGACACTGAGACTTCTTTCCAATTCTGAATGAATCCTCACTTTATTTTTCTTAGTCGCTCTTGTAGACACGACAATGTTTTTTTTAATTTAAATATTTTAACTCAGAGAAACACTTGGCTGGTTTCCTTCTAAGCACCCGAGCAATTAGCACAATATTTATTTATACCGCGGTTCGTATAAATTTTTTTTCCACCACGTGGTGGATAATATTATTTTCATCCGGTTCGAAGGATCAAAATAATTAACATTAATGACTAGCATTAATCCGGTTCGAAGGATCAAATGGGAATATTATTACCGAATATTATACGGGTGTAAATCACTGACTCTTCCGAATGGCTTATAATTTAATACTAAAGTTTATTAATCGAATTCCTCCAGAATTCATTTCACAAAGGTATATATCTACATACATATGTACTTAAATCTACATACATATGTACTTAAATCTACATACATACTCTACGTCGTGTTATCTTAAACTTCATGTGATAGGTAGGGATGTAAAGGATGGGATCGGCTTACATTGTGGTAAAAGGACGATTGTAATTTATTTACCAACTCCTGATAATTATCCGGCTTTATAGCATGGACCAGTTTAAACGTCCCAGTCTGTAGTTTGGCATAACCGGTATTTATCGAAACAATTTGGGAATTGGAGTAATCAAGAAATTTCACTTCCGCATTAGCAAAAGCGGGTATGATCCTAAAAAATTTACATTTTTAATTCCTTATGTTGTTCTTATGAACTATCCAACCAAATTCGGTCCAACAGTGGTCCCTTTAATCTTTCCTAGGCGTATTTGTTCAATTGTGAAACTATATTCTTCATCTGTTTTTGTTTTAATCTTTCAATAATCCAATCTAACCTTTTCGCGTTCCTTTGGGTAGGATTTCGAAGAGTAGTAGAAAGTATGGAATTGTAGTACTCATATAATGATCTGGTAAGGAGTTCTGAGAAATTGTTATGAGCGGCTGTCGCCCTAAGATATCTATCACTTCCGAAAGTGTGGAGTGAAACCTTTCTATTTGCCCGTTTACTGAACTAGCATAGGGGGGATTTTGAATATGTTTACATTGTATTGGTTTTCCAACATTAATATATTATTGCTGCTGAGTTGAAAGATTTCTCATTGTCCATCAAGACAATTTCGGGCCAAATGATGAAAGAATTTCTGTCAGAGGCTGCCTGACGACTTTCGTCGCCCATCTAACAACCTAGCCTGCGCGTATTTTGAGAATTTATCTATTGCTGTCAACACTGGTTTCTTTATATATACAAACTAGCTGACCCGGCAAATGTTGTTTTGCCTTCAAATTTTATTTATGTAGCTAGCGGACCCCGGCGAATCAAATTCGTTGGGGGTTTTTTATTTATTTTTTATTTGGAAGTAATGAAAAAAACTAAATCAATTTAATACAATAGTGTATACAATTTTTTTTGTTTGATTGTGTGGTGCATGAATAAATAAATTAGTTGGTGCTCCCACTCTGGAACATGCGACGTATAATTGTCCGTGAGAAAAGCACGGTTCCTCCAAATTCACACCACACACTTGAAGCGTTTGTCCTTGAGCTTTATTTATGGTTATAGCAAATGATAAACGCACGGGAAATTGAAGACGTCTGAATTGAAATGGGAAGTCGTTTGGTAATAATGGTATCCGTGGTATTAGTACAACTTCTCCTTTTGCTTTGCCAGTGAGAATTGTTGCTTCAATCAAATTGGGCATTAATTTCTTCACGGAAAGTCTCGTTCCATTGCAGAGTTTTGGTGTATTGAGATTTCGAAGAAGTATGATCGATGAACCTATTTTCAAATTCAAAAGATGCGGTGGCATACCGGGTGGTTCCAAAGAATTCAAAAATTCAACCGGATAATTTACTGCGTCCTCTTCATTCGTAGCAGTATCAATAGATTTGTATGATACCAAGTCACCTGGCAATTTTTGTTGAATTTGAAAATTTATTTCATTAACATTGGAATTTGTTGGTGCTAAAATTGCACGTTCTCTTAATCAATCATGATTTTTATAGTTTTGAACAATGTTTGGAAAAACGCGATCAATTAGTTCTTCTTTTGATGGCATAATTGTGCAAAACTTGTTCGGTAACGTGATAAAGCCATTTAAATCACTTGCAATTTTGCCATCGCCAATCTGCAGCAGATGTTTCGAAAACTCACGTGCTAATGGATTATTTTGAAGATGCACACGCATATTTATGTTAAGCGATAACTTCTGTACATTTCCCCAAAGAAACGAACTTTTCAAACATGCATTAATTTCATCAGCTGGAGTCGATCTGGGAATGACGGGTAACGTTTGTCGAAAATCACCAGATAGCAATATTAATGCACCTCCGAACAACTGTTGATTTCCACGTAGATCCTGTAATGTTCGATTCAATGCTTCCAAAGATTTTTTATGGGCCATCGGACATTCATCCCATAAAATAATTGAAAATAAATATATTCACCATAGGAAATTTGTTTTCAACAAACTTCAACATTTTACTATTCCCAAAATGATCACTCAGTGACAGCTATCAATGTGGATACGTGTATGCACTACAACGTGTATTTACCTTGTATATATATGGTCAAAATCACATGTTGACATGTATATGGACAAAATCACAAACTTACATATAAACCATCTGCACGACCATACAAACAAACACTTAAAATTTAAGCGAATTCGGTTCGACCGTTCTTGAGTTATAAAGTCACAACGCACTTGCAACAATTTTTTATATATATAGAAGATAGATAGATATCAATTAATGATTTGTCCAGGAAAATGTGGAATAGGCGTTTCACTCAACATTTGTTAGGGTGGTGGTCATATTTGTTCTCCTTACACACTTTGCACATCTGCGTAATTTATTTTATCTTCGCGGTCATTAGCGGGAAATAAAACCTTGTCTGAATTTGAGATTTGTTTTCATAACTATTCCGGTGAGCTCTGTTATGTTCATTAATGATCTCCCTGTCTTCGTCCTCTTAGTTTGTTAGGTCAATTACCATTTTTCTGGAATATTTCACCCTTTACTGACTGAAAGGTTCCCTAAAGACTTCCTGTAACTTTCCTAAGATATTATCGGTTGTTTTAATACAGTTAGTCACCGATTGGTTTAAGTACTTTTTCTGAATGGGAAATCAGTTGTCAGAATGCAGAATTGGATCCGAAACTGTGTGTCCGTGATACGTGGGATGTGTCCTCCGAAGATATGATAAGCCGGTTCTTAAAGGCATTTAGAGGGGCATCGGTACACTGAATCAGATTCTGGGATGAACTTTCGTGGCATTGGTGGAGTCTTCCTGTGGGAGTCTAGACAAAGCGTCTACGACTACATTGGTGTTACCGGGTTTGTATAATAGCCCATACTTATAATGTTCCAGAAAGTACTTCCATTTTTTCAGTTTATAATTAGAATTTTTGTTGTTCAAGGAGTACGTTAAAGGAATGTGATGTGTGATGATTTTCATTCTTACTGCACCATAAAGGTAGTTTCTAAGTGACTTCAAAGCCCATACTATGACCAGCATTTCCTTCTCATTGGTCGCATAATGCTCCTCGGATTTCTGAAGGGTCCTAGAAAAGAAAATAATAAAACACCACCAAGCACATAATTTGAGTCGTCAGTGGTCAAATTCAATTCCTTCGTGAAATCCGGATAGGCTAGCAAGACGACATCTGATATCAACGGGTTTTTCAACATGTTGATAGCATTTGTCGCATCTTCATCTATACTCACTTTTATTTTGCCTGAAGAATACTTGGACACACGTCTATAATCCCCTCTCATTAGTAAGGTTAGAGGTTTCGCTATCTTAGCATAGTCTCTAATATACCTCCAATAGAAGTTCAAAAGACCAAGGACAGATCTGACATCTTTAAGTGTTCTTGGAATCGGAAAATCCCTCATCGATCTCACCCTTTCCGAAATCATAAACACTAAAAATTTGACTTCCCTCTTCAAAACTACGGGTAGTACCTTGAGTACATTGGATTCTCAATCTCGGTGTTAATCTCGCCAATGTGGTAGATGTGAGCTTTTCGTTAGGATCGCTAAATAGCTCCTCAAATATTTTCACAATTGATTTCAGAGCTGTCTTCTGCTCCGAAGTCATATGGTTATCCCTAATCTGGCCAGTTAGTGCTTTAATTCTGAAGGAAAATGAAAAAAAAACGCTAGTAATAGATGGTTCAAGGGTTCAAAAAAAGATACGGCGTCCGGCTTCTCCAAATTTCAGGCGAAAAACTTTCTTCGCAGCCTCGACTGGTGGAGCCGTTTAAAGAAAAACTTAAAACTGTAATAACTGAAATGGATAAATGCAATACAAATCACGAAGCTGCACTACAGAAACAGCCTTTTAGCATCAATAGCAGCGACGCAATCTGATCTGCTCGAGTCGATGAAGAAAATAACATTAAAAAAAGCTATATATCTTTTGGATGCCGCTTGGATTCGTGTCGGCGAAGAATCCCTAGCTAGGTGCTGGAACAACATTTTGCATTTTGTAGTAAACGATGATGATCCCGAAGATGTTATGCCGTTAGCCATTTTAAAGGAAACGTGGATGGCTGAACTTCGTCCCTGGATGTGCAACACCGTCGATCTCCTTCACAGTTTAAGTCCTGATATTGAATGTACGTTACCGTTCAGGAATGGAATTATGATATCGACGTAGACATTGCGGATAACGATATTGAAGAGGAGGACGATGATGACTCCAACGATAATGACTGCACCTCAGAAACATCGGAGAAAATTAAACCAAGTGAAGCAGTCCAAATTTTGAACAAAGCGGTACAGTGGGCTAGCCATGAAGACGTCGATCAAAGTTATATGAATGTACTGAGGCGTCTAAGAGAGAAAACTGTGTTTTAGTTGTAAGAAAAACAGAAGATACAAAAAAAGATGACTGATTTTTTTGTTACGCACAAATAAACAATAAAATATGAATTTAAATGTGTAAATACATATACTATGCATATCCCCTTCATACTTATTTGGCATTCGATAACGTGAAAACTTTTGTTAACGTGAACTCCCTTGGTTTTAATTAGTTCACGTTATCGAGCGTAAACTGTAGTCATATACTGACAACTTCATTCAGAATTAAGGTTGCGTTACAAAGACCTAGTTTTATAATATGATAGTGGGTACTATAAATTTGTTCTGATGTGTGTTATTTCGAAAAAGGTCGGAGAAGTAATAAAAAAACTTAAACCTCTAACCCGCATTATGGCGGTTATACATATGTTTATTATTGTAGAGGTCTTTTCTTTTATATTATAGAAGGTATAAACAAACGATTAAAACATAGTAGTCATATACTGACAACTTCATTCAGAATTACAGCTGCTTTGCAAAGACCTAGTTTTATATTATACACCACGATAGTGGGTACCATAAATTTGTTCTGATGTGTGTTATTTCGAAAAAGTAATAATAATAACTTAACCCTCTAACCAGCCTTATTGTGTTTAATTTCATAAAAATATTTCATAACAAATATTTCATAAAAAATATTATCCCTCTAACCTCTCTGGAGACATCCTCTCAGTGGTATTGCCGGTTAGAAGATTAATACAACAATACCCAAGTTTCGGTTGATACTGTTTTTTTTTTAAATAATTAAAAATATTAGTTAATCTGCGTTTAAATTTTTCCTTTTGATTTTTTCCAATACATGTTTTAGTTGGGAACCTTTAAGCGATTGTTACCAAAAACGTGTTTTGCTAAATAGCGTTTTAGTCAAAATCAAATAAAAACCAGTGAAAAAGTTGCAGTCGGGTAAACCGACTTATACCTTCACCCTCTGTAAAAATATACAAGTCTCATACTCCGTAATAGCAACCTCAAAATACCGAATTTTATAAAAAATATTGTATTACACATTTTACAGAATGGGAGGCATATAGAGCAATCCCATAAATAGTTTTGGGAAAATATTAACCCATGTAAAATTTCAAAACCGAATTTGTGGTGAATTTAATTTGTATTATGAACACATTGATTTTCAAAAGGGTGTTGTAGAAATAAAGCATGCTATTGTAGAATTAACTAATGTTTAGTCATAGTAGTAGTAGAGTATCTTTTAAGTATTTAATTTTGTACTCTTAATTGTTTCCCAAAACTGCTTATGGGATTGCATATGGTCTATACAGCCACACCCCTTCGGATACCTCCCATACAAATCTGCTATTTCGCCCACTATAGAAATCGTGTAATAATGTCAATAAGCGCCATCTTTGTCACATCCTGTATTTAGTAAAGGTATATCTAGTCAAAGTTGTTGACAAAAACTTGGAAGTCTGGCAACTCCCCTTCTGCTACCTCCCATATAAATGTACCATCCCGCCCATTTAGAAATCGTGTAATAATATCAATATGCCCAACGCGATCTTGCCCAAATTCCGTATTTAGTAAAGCTATAGCTAGATACAAATTTGGACTTCTGGCAACTCCTTTTCTGGTACCTCCCATACAAACGTACCATTGCACCCCTTATAAGCCGTGAAATATTATCAATATGCCCAACGCGATCTTGCCCAAATTCTGTATTTAGTAAAGCCATAGCTAGACAAAGATTTGGAGAAAAACTTGGACGTCTGACAACTCCCCTTCTGGTACCTCCCATACAAACGTACCATTGCACCCCTTATACGCCGTGTAATATTATCAATATGCCCAACGCGATCTTGCCCAAATTCTATATTTAGTAAAGCTATAGCTACAAAAAGTTTTGGAGAAAAACCCCTACCCATACATGGGACTTGTATTTTATATTAGACTGGATGTAGGTGGTGTAAATGCACCGCTTTAAAAAGCCTAAACACTTGAATGCTTCTTTCAACACTTCGAATATATGGCTTGCCCAGCGAGCATCACCTTGTATCTTCATGTCCAGAACATCAACAGTATCTGATATGTCGATATTCACACCACCCATAGAGATTAACGAACGTGTTGGATCAGTGGAACTCACAAATCGTCGCCAATTCGCGGTTGAAACAATCGTTCATTGTTTGTCTTTTATCCTCCGAGGGACTTGGCCGATGTTCAAATGAGTATGAATGGTAGAGGTTGCTATCATCCGCGAAGGAGCAGATTGGGATCACAGTCAGCCCCAGGATGTCAATGAAAATAAGATATAGAGAAAGACAGAGCCTTGTGGCACTCCTGCGGTCAACCTATGCTCGGTGGATGAGACCCCATCTATAATAACTCGTATAGAGCGATCCCTGAGAAAACTCGATATGAATCGAGAGAAGGTATCACCGACGACAGTTTTGATATGAGTGCTCCGTGCCAGACCCTATCGACCGCCTTGGAAATGTATTCTTTTATAATTCAGATTTTAGAATTATATAACTGATATTTCAGGTCAACATAGCGATCATCAGATTTTTTTTCAAATTGTATATCCAATTTTGATCTGATTATATCGAATCAGTTAATATTTTTTGAAGTTATCAAAATCGTTTCTCTATATTTCATCAATTAGCAATCGGATCATCCCTACTCACAATCGCGAATCCATTTTGTTCTTTCCAGCATTCTACTCAAATTTCTATGAATTCAGTTAATATCATGTTATCATGCAACCATTACAAACACCGTCATTTTTAATGAAAATTAAAGAATATAAATCAAAATGTAATCTCAAATTTATTCTTTTATAATTCAGTTTTTAGAATTATATAACTGATATTTCTGGTCAACATAGTGATCATCAGGTTTTTTTTTTTCAAATTGTATATCCAATTTTATTTTTTACAATTTCCCGAAGGTCCTCTATCGATTATTTTATTTCTTTTTTTTATTGACTAATGTTTGACAACGAACGGATGAGAGACCCTGGATAGCCGCGTATTTCGGCTAAATGTTCTAACGCCAGGGACCACTGTCCAGAAGCTTGAAAGATGTTATGGGAGACCCTGCCCATACATGGGGGTTGTATTTTATTTTCGACTGGATGTAGGTGGTGTAAATGCACCGCTTTAAAAAGCCTAAACACTTGAATTCTTCTTTTGACACTTCGAATATATGGCTTGCCCAGCGAGCATCACCATGTATCTTCATGTCCGGAACATCAAGAGTATCTGATATGTCGATATTCACACCACCCATAGAGATTAACGAACGTGTTGGATCAGTGGAACTCACAAATCGTCGCCAATTCGCGGTTGAAAGAATCGTTCATTGTTTGCCTTTTGTCCTCCGAGGGACTTGGCCGATGTTCAAATGAGTATGAATGGTAGAGGTTGCTATCATCCGCGAAGGAGCAGATTGGGATCACAGTCGGTTGACCAGGTTGTCAATGAAAATAAGATATAAGATAAAGACAGAGCCTTGTGGCACTCCTGCGGTCAACCTATGCTCGTTGGATGAGACCCCATCTATAATAACTCGTATAAAGCGATCCCTGAGAAAACTCGATATGAATCGAGAGAAGGTATCAGACTTGTTCAGACTTCCAAGCTTTTGTCCGAAACTTCTTCTAGCTATAGCTTTACTAAATACAGAAGTTGGGCAAGACCGCGTTGGGCATAGTGGTATTATTACACGATTTATACAGTGGTGGAATGGTACATTTAACGGGAGGTACCAGAAGAGGAATGTTCAGACTTCCAAGTTTTTGTTCGAAACTTTTTCTAGCTATAGCTTTTCTAAATACTGAATTTGGGCAAGATCACTTTGGGCATATTGATATTATTAGGAGGTACCCGAAGGGTTGTGGCCATATAGCACATATGCAATTCCATATGTATTTTTTTTTGAAATTTTGGGGGAGGTGGGAGAAAGATAGGTAGAGGGAGGATTTGGGATACCCACAAAATTTTTTTATCGAGGTATCATAGTGGAATTGCCGAGCAATTGGCAGGTCGGCGGCAAAGAGGCTTTTCTTGTGTATAGTAACGTGACGTTAGTGACTGTGTAAGATACTTTTTTTTATTATCATCACTCATATCGGGACCTTGTTTCTGTTTCGTGATGTTTCGTTTTTGTCCAAAATACAGAAAACGGTGTGATTTTGTTGTTGTTGTATTTGTCATATTTTTCTGGGAGGTTGTCAAGAACCTACACCATCCGGCGAGCCTAAGCCACGCAAAACGCCAACACATCGATAAGGCCATCCAAAAACAGACCGGCAAAAAGGAGAATCGAATCCCAAATTGATCAAAAAGAAGAGTTTGTGATTATTAATAACAGTTTCTGTAAGAAACCGATTGTTGTAGAACAGTTTGTATGATACAAATGGCTTCATATAAAAGGTCTTTATATAAGAGATTGTTTGAGAAACCGAACATTAATAACTGTTTCTATAATAGAGCAGTTTTTTAACAGCTGGTCTTTATACAGCATTTTGTCACACAACTGGTCTTTATAGAGCATTTTGTGTGACAGACTGGTCTTTATAGAGCATTTTGTGTGACAGACTGGCCTGTGTAGAGCAATATCTACGACAAGTATCTCTTTATATGACAGATTGTTTTGACACACAAACTGTTCGAAAAGAAGAGTTAGTGTGAGAAACTGGTCTTTATAGATTATTTTGTGTGACCGACTGGTCCTTATATAAGAGTTTGTGGAACAAATTGATCATTAAAAAAGTTTGTGTGCTAAAGTGGTCGAAAACAACAGTTTCTTTATATAAGACCATGAATAACAATTTGTATACCAAATTTGATTTCGACCACGCTGTAATATCCTTAATATGGATCTTAAACTTTTTCACCGAAAGCAGCTGTGTCAGAATGTTCCCTCTGTCATCAAACAATGCACATGATACCACCTTGAACTTAGTTTCAGTGTCAATAGTCTGATTGACAGCTTTCTCCACCGCACGAATAGCACTGCTCAGAGTTTGTATATTTTTAAACACCGATTTGCCTTTCCCCTTAATTACTTCAGACGCCACGTCCTGGAGCGATGATTTATTACTCGAGATCCTCGCTTCATCCAGGCCCGCTTTGGCCGTTGTGTTCTCGGACATACTTGTCTGCACCACCACGTTCCGCGTTGTTTTGACAAGTCCCACAATAGCCATAGTATAAGTATACTTATACTAAGCTTATAACTGACAGGACTATTAATTTTCTTATTTTTACAGACATTTATATTAAATTTGTTTCTAATTTCAGAAGTGTTTTTTAATAAGAATGGATTGTCCATTCTTTTACATTTCCTACTTTTCGTAGGTTCTTTACAGGAACTGGATGGTTTGTCCATTTCTTTATTTTCAGTTCCATGAGTGGGAAAATGGCAAACATTATGGATTGACCTTTCGGTATCCCCAATGCTGGTTCTTACGTCCACCATTCTACATAAACCATCCGAACTCACTCTAACTCGGATGACCCTCCCCCGCTTCCAGCTCAGCGGTGGAAGATTATCGTCTTGAATATTTTCGACTGAACATTTTTTATCTGACCCTTTTGAATCTGTCAAAACATATTCATCAATCAAATAATTTTCTCTAGTTTGATCTTCATCATCGTTCCGATTATTCGATGTCTCAGACTTATTTTCGTTAGCTGTCAGATTATTACTCTTCTCAGCTTTGTTTTTACATTTTTTATTTGTACGAAAGGCTTCGCCAACGAAACGTGAACATAATCCATGCCTGTGTTATTATTCACCACCGCACTTTTGGGAGTTTTATTCTCCATGTGAAGCAAAGAATGATGATTGCCGTTGCAACTTCTGCAACAAACAGTACTGGTACATGACCTTTTGGCATGACCACTGTTTAAACATTTGGAACACACACTGTGCTCCATAACCATATCCCATTTCTCTTTGACGGGTAGGCTTCGAAACTTAAAGCACCTATTACATGGATCCCTACTAAACATCTCAGCGGACACTTTGCCATAAATGTATTTTTTGAAGGATTTGCCATTTGGCTTGCCCCCTGAGCATACTGAACTCCATATCTGAGAGAATTTGCTTCCCATAATTATTTATTCATTCCTGAAGGATTTACCAATTTAGTGTCTTTTTCGCTAGTAAATTGTTGGCTTGCCTTTACGGAATACTGATCTTTTTCTATTCCTGGAATCTCCAAATAACGACCCCTTAGAACCAATAGATAAGAACCAATCAGTAAGATCATCGTCCGGTAATTCTCCTAAGTACTCGACAAACACTGATTCTGTGACTTTGAACCTCTCTCTTAAACTGTTCATTGAAATATTTTTCTTTTCAATTTTAACGGCTTTCCGTAGCTACATCACCCTGAGCCAATTTGCTCACTAACCCATGACTTTTCATGGTTGCCGAGTGTAACTGGTTGGTTTGTCCAAATTGCTTACTCGACTCGGAATTCATCCTTTGCTGCAATTTTGCTGCATTACCGATATCTACCCCTGTTTAAGCAGTATCTTCCTTTAAAGAACCCGATAGTACAGCTATACCAATTTTGATATCTTCGTCTACCTTCCTCTTCATGTGGCAGTATAGACTTTCAAACAGTTCCATTGCCTCCTGGACCTCATTAACGAAAGTCCCTTTACGATCTGCAGTCAACGACGGCAGACGAAGTTCCTCAACACTGTCCTGAAATTATCTTTTACACTCCATAAAAGACATTTTCAAATTATTGAAATGTTTCATACATCACCCTGAGCCAATTTGCTCAGTTCATTGTAGAGCCTAGCTACTTCAATGCCTAAAAACCCTACCCTCTGAACTATTCCCATTTTGGGCATTATTACATTATTATTATTACGCGGAATATTATTTTTTACCGGATTATTATTTATTCAATACATTTTTTAAATTGTTCGTCTGATAATTATTTCCCTTTTCTCACACGCGTGATCTTTTTCTTTTTTTGTCCACCAAAGAGTATTTGAAGTTCCTTACCACTGGTGGGGGGAAACTAGAAATTTCAATGGTTTTGGGTCACCAAAATGTAGATCGTAGGGAGAAGGGAATAAAAACGACAGCACAATTTCGCTCTTAGTTGAGAACTAACTTTATTTACAATAAAATCTTAACTTGAAACCTACATAAATAAAGAAACTAAAAATACATATGTACACGGATACATGTACATACCAAACGAACAATACATAAAAACTATATGAATGCACATTCATTCTTATATGATCTGCCGCTCCATAAAACGCGGACAGAATGACAATTTAATAAATACACAAATAGTCTAATATATTTAGATTTTACCAAATAAACATAACATGCTACATTCTTACCCCACCAACTCTGTCCATTAACACACAGTGTCATTGACATTATGTTGTTTGGTCTTGTAATCAGAAATTATAATTAGATTACCCCACAACTTGGAGCCCGAGAACGTACACATACATTAAACAAGATTGATACCGCATGTATTCATAATAAAATGACAATATCTACGACCTTTAGCATTCATAACAAAAAAGAAGAACATATTGTTGGAACTACAAATAGTACCAATCTTACAATGTGTACAGAACTGTACAATTTGTATGGGAGGTACCAAAAGAGAAGTGACCAAATTTTTGTCCAGAACTTTGTCTAGGTATAGCTTTACTAAATACAGAAGTTGGGCAAGACCGCGTTGGGCATATTGATATTATTACACGATTTCTAAAGTGGGTGAAATAGAAGATTTGTATGGGAGGTACCCGAAGGGGTGTGGTCATATAGCACATATGCAATCCCATATGTAGTTTTTGAACTTTTGGGGAAGGTGGGAGAAAGGTAAGTAGAGGGAGAATTTGGGATACCCACAAAAAAAATGAATCGAGGTATCATAGTGGAATTGCCGAGCAATTGGCAGGCCGGCGGCCAAGAGACTTTTCTTGTGTATAGTAACGTGACGTCAGCGACTGTGTAAAATGCTTTTTTATTATCATTTAGGAACTCATATCGGGACCTTGTTTATGTGTTGTTGTGTTTCGTTTTTGTCCAAAATGTAGAAAACGGTGTGATTTTGTGTTGTTGTATTTGTCTTTTTTTTTGGGAAGTTGGCAAGACCCTGCACCATCCGTCGATCCTAAGCCGCGCAAAACGCAAGCACATCGGTAAGGCCATCAAAAAACAGACCGGCAAAAAGGGGAATCAAATCCCAAATTGATCAGAGTACATAATCATCAAAAAGAAGAGTTTGTGATTGTTAATAACAGTTTCTGTAACAAACCGCTTGTTGTAGAACAGTTTGTATGATAAAAAGGGCTTCATATAAAAGGTCTTTATATAAGAGATTGTGTGACAAACTGAACATTAATAACTGTTTCTATAATAGAGCAGTTTTTTTAACAACTGGTCTTTATACAGCATTTTTTGTGACAAACTAGTCTTTATAGAGCATTTTGTGTGACAGACTGGTCTGTGTAGAGCAATATCTACGATAAGCATCTCTTTATATGACAGATTGTTTGACAGATTGTTTTGACATACAAACTGGTCAAAAAGAAGAGTTGGTATGAGAAATTGGTCTTTATAGATCATTTTGTGTGACCGACTGGTCCTTATATAAGAGTTTATGGAACAAATTGATCATTAATAAAGGTTTGTGTGCCAAAGTGGTCGAAAATAACAGTTTCTTTATATAAGAGCTTGTATAGCAAACTGACCATGAATAACAGTATCTATGCCAATCTGATCGAACAGAAAAGTTTGTATAACAAACTGGTCAAAATACCTGTTTGAGTGACAAACTGATCATTATATAAGAGTTTTTGTTTCAAGGTTGTCATACGTGAAGCTGGTCGAAAAGAACGGTTTTTGTATCAAACTGGTCTTAATATAAGAGTATGTGTAATAAACTCTCTAGAACACTTTGTCCGACAGTTCGACCATTAGTAACAGTTTGAGGGACAAAATAACAGTTTCTGCGTCAACCTGAAACTCCCAAAGAAATTGCTGGTGGAAAAGGACGGTTGTTGATACAATAAATGGTCTTAAGATAAGAGGAGATGCAACAAACTTAACTCTATAGAACATTTTGTGCGACAATCTGACCATTAGTAACAGTTTGTGTGACAATCTGGTGGGACAGAACAGTTGGTATGTCACACTGGTCGAAATGACCTTTTTTATATGTGATCATAATCTGTTTTCTATATGGTTATGATCTACTTTATATCTGCTTATGAACTGCTTTAAATCTCGTTATGATCTGCTTTATATCTGATATGATCTGACTTGATCTGATTATATCGAATCAGTTAAGTTTTTATGAAATTATCAAAATATTTTCTCTATATTTCATCAATTAGCAATCGGATCATGCTTACTCACAATCGCGAATCCATTTTGTTCTTTCCAGCATTCTACTCAAATTTCTATAAACTCAGTAAATATCATGTAATCATGTTACAAACACCATCATTTTAATGAAAATTAAAGAATAGAAATCAAAATGTAAACGCAAATTTATTCTTTTATAATTCTGTTTTTAGAATTATATAACTGCTATTTCAGGTCAACATAGTGATCATTAGGTTTTTTTTTTAAATTGTATATCCAATTTTGATTTTTACAATTTCCCAAAGGTCCTCTATGGAATATTTTGTTTCTTTTTTTTATTGACTAATACTCAGGGGATGCGTCTTCCAGTCAACCGGCCATTTGACAACGAACGGATGAGAGACCCTAGATAGCCGCGTATTTCGGCTAAATATACTAACGTCAGGGACCAGACGACTCTCTTCTGTACACGGTCCAGAAGCTGCAAAGATGTCATTGGAGCCCCTGTCCATATACGGGAGTTGTATTCCATTTTAGGCTGGATGTAGGTGGTGTAAATGCACCGCTTTAAAAAGCCTAAACATTTGAATGCTTCTTTCGACACTTTGAATATATTGCTTGCGAGCCAGCGAGCATCACCCTGTATTTTCATGTCCAGAACATCAAGAGTATCTGATATGTCGATATTCACACCACCCATAGAGATTAACAAACGTGTTGGATCAGTGGAACATTTGTGGGACAACAAACAGCACTGGGTTTTTGTTCATTAAAATCGACTATGGTTCATTTGGCCCCACTCACAAATCGTCGCCAATTCGCGGTTGAAAGAATTGTTAATTTTTTGTCATTTGTCTTCTACCTCCGAGGGACTTGGCCGATGGTCAAATGAGTATGAATGGCAGTGGTTGCTATCTTCCGCGAAGGAGTATATTGGGATCACAGTCAGCCCCATGTTGTCAAGGAAAATAAGAAATAGAGAAGGACTGAGCCTTGTGCCACTCCTGCGGTCAACCTATGCTCGTTGGATGAGACCCTATCTATAACAACTCGTATAGAGTGATCCCCGAGAAAACTCGATATGAATCGAGAGAAGGTATCACCGATGACAGTCTTGATATGAGTGCTCCGTGCCTGACCAAGTACCCTGGCGCACGATGATCTTACCTGTTTGCGTAGCAGCTCAGTATTGACATTTTTATTTAAACGCCAATTTCTGAACGCTTCCTCTTTGGATCTGACAGCTACTTTGCATGTCTGATTAAACCAACAATTCTTTGGGGGTTTGATCGAAATAGACTTCGAGGGAGTAAATGTGTTAGGTTAGGTTAGGTTGAGAAGAGGAGGCGGTTTTTCTCCGCCTCATGTCCTTAGACATACACCTAAGCCATACATACACCTATTCGGCTTGTTGTGCGCTCTAAACTGTACATAGAAAGGTCTTGAGAAGTTATTTTAAGAACTCTGTACTGTTGACATAATCTTTTATTGTTTTCCAGTCTGCACCCCTAAGATGGGTCAAGTCTGTTAAAGTATCATTTCCCAAGAAACGGGATCTATTGTTTGCGAACGCTGGGCAGTGACAGAGGAAATGCTCCAAAGTTTCGTCATCCTCCCCGCATGCCCTACATACGCTATTGTCTACAACTCCTACTTTGTGTAGATGCGATTGTAAGCCTATGTGCCGTGTTAGAATGCCCATGATCTTACTAGTTTCTGTTTTGCTCAGTTTCAGCAATGTTTTGGTTTTATCCTCGTTTGGTTCACCCCACAAGATTCTTGTCGTTTTCCCAATAGTTTCACCATTCCATAGTGTGATATGGGCGTCTGCCGCCCATCTTTTTAGCTCATAACGCGTAGCTCCGAAGGGTTTCGCGTTCTCTAAATTTATTGTTTGCAACTCCCTGGCTCGTTGAGCCAAGGTATTGGCTTTCTCGTTTCCTCTTACCCCGTCATGACCAGGCACCCATATGAGGAGTATTGTGCCATGTCTGGAATAAGAGTTAATAGCAATTTTACAGTCTAAAACTGTCCTTGATTTAACCGTTTTAGTCGTTATTGCCTTGATAGCCCATTGGCTATCTGTAAAGATATTTACGTTTGTTGGTTTTGTGTTAGCGCTAAACCAGATCACACACTCTGTAATTGCTCGGATTTCCACCTGTAGGACCGTGTTATGGTCTGGTAGGCGGAATAAAAGTTCGGTTTCCGGTTCTTCGATGTAAAGTCCCAGCCCCGTCCTTTCCCCTAGTTTCGAACCATCTGTATAACCGCAGTTTCCAGTCTGTGTCTGCGCTTGGGTTCCATCAATCCAAGATTGTCTGTCTGGTATTAGGGTCTCACACTCAACAATTATTGACGTTTCGGGTATTCTATCGGGTACTGATGTTATGTCAGTTAAATTCCCTTCCACTACCTCAACTATTTTTTGATGACATGACCTGTGATCAGTTTCGATCCATTCGCCCATTGCTTTGAGTCTCATTGCTGTGAGGGCGGCTTCATATTTAATCTGTATTTCAAATGGTGGGACATTTAAGATAGTCTCTAAAGCCCTATTAGATGTGGTCCTCATTGTTACGCTTATTCCGAGGCAGCACATACGTTGGACCTTTGGTAATATTTTTATATTGCACTTCTTTTCCATCGATGTCCACCATACTACTGATGCATAAGTTAGAACAGGTCTAATTACGCTTTTGTAGAGCCAGTGTGTCATCGTTGGATTGAGGACCCATTTTGAGCCTATAGCTCTTCTACATAAAGACCAGCATCTGTGAGCTTTGTTTGCTCGTTCTTCCATGTGGTACTTCCAATTTAGTTTTCTGTCCAAGATTACACCTAAGTATTTAACCTTGTCTGATATTGAAATTGTTTTGTTAAGGAAAGATGGGTCTATATATGGACCAATCTTTGTTTTCCTTGTAAACAGACATATTTCAGTTTTGTCTGGGTTTACATTTAGACCTCTCGGTCGAGCCCAGTCATATGCAAGTTGTAGGGCAGTTTCGGCCCTTCTGCAAAGTTGGTTTGGATTCTGGCCCCTCAGAAGTATTATAACGTCGTCTGCATAGCAGACTGGTTTAAGTCCTTCGTCAGTTAGGATCCTCAGGAGACTGTTAATAGTGGTAACCCATAGGAGTGGTGATAAAATACCTCCTTGTGGTGTTCCCTGTGATACTTTGTGTCTTATTTGTATTTCGTGAGACCCACAGTTTATCCATCTATTCCTTAGCATTTGGCTTATCCAGTCTCTGAGAGCCCGGTCCACCTCGAACTGGTCTAAATATTGAATTAGTGTGTACATTATTGAAAGCTCCTTCAATGTCAATGCATACCGCAAGTGTGTACATTTTCCCATTGAAGGATTCTTCTATGTTTTGCACTACCTCGTGTAGTGCGGTGTCCACTGACCGTCCTTTAATGTATGCATGTTGTTTAAATTTTAGCATTTCGCTTGGAATCTTACTTTTGATCATGGTATCCACTATGCGCTCCATGGTTTTGAGTAAGAAAGATGTTAGGCTTATTGGTCGATAAGCCTTAGGTGTTGCATAACTTGCCTTGCCTGGTTTGGGTATGAAAACAACTCTTGCCTCCTGCCAGGCTTTCGGCGTGTATGAGAATTTTAGCCATGCTGTGAAAATAACGGCTAGATGAGTTGGCATGTAGTGCGCCTCCATCTGTAGTAGTGCCGGAAATATTCCATCAGGTGCTGATGCCTTAAATGGTGAGAAGCTCTTTATGGCCTCTTTGACCATCTGGTCTGTAATGATAAAACTTTGTTGAACTTCATTATCCCTATGATTCGGTATCTCTGTGTGTCCCGACATCCCTTGGTGAAAATGGGTGTTCATCAAAAGTCTTACCATTTCTTCAGTCGATTCTATTCGTATACCCACATCATCTACCATTGTTTCGGTTTGGGTGTGGGTTTTTGAAAGGAACTTTTTTATTTTTGAAACATCGTTAACGCTATCCACCTGTTTGCAGAATAGCCTCCAGGAGTTTCGTTTTGCTGTTCTTGTAATTTTGTTGTATTCTCTGAGTCTTCTATGGTAGTCGTCCCAGTATACCGGAGATTTTTTACGGCGTGCCCTATTGTAAAGTCTTCGGACCTCTTTCCCAATGTTGCGAATCTCCCCGGTCATCCAGGGTTTTTCTTGGGCTGATTTCCTTTCTCGAAGCTATCTTCGAATGACTTCACTAGAATCTCCGTAATGTTGTCGACCTTGTTGTCGATGTCTTCAACACTTAGGCACTCATACTCTTCATGCCCTAGTCTTTCTCTAATTAACTTCGCGAATTTAGCCCATTTCGTTTTGGCCTTATTTCGAAAGTTTATTGGATTTGGCGGTGGCCTTGCTACCTTATGTAACGATGGTCAGAAAAGGAATGTTCTCTAGAGACCCTCCACTCCTGTATTTCGTCTACAAGATTTTCTGAACATATTGTTATATCTAATACTTCTTCCCTAATTTTATTAACAAAGGTAGCAGTGTTTCCTATGTTAAGGGGTATTAGGTCGTTAATATTCAAAAATTCTACTAGGGCTTGTCCCCGTTGATTAATGTTAGTACTACCCCACGCAACGTGGTGAG
Source organism: Hydrotaea cyrtoneurina (assembly GCA_958296145.1). Lineage (NCBI taxonomy): Eukaryota > Metazoa > Arthropoda > Insecta > Diptera > Muscidae > Hydrotaea > Hydrotaea cyrtoneurina. The sequence continues at coordinate 53,575,771 of OY282512.1, read as the reverse complement.
AGTTAGCGTCCCAACCTACTAGTACTTCGTTACCTGTTTGTTTGGCTTTCCTCACAAGGCGTTGCAGTTCCGACGTAGGTGGCAATGTCGGTGAATCGAATGGCAGATATACTGACGCAAGGAATACATTCCCCAGTTTCAGTACTGTGGCATCCGATGTTGACAACTCTGGAGAGAAAAGATAACATAAGTTTTTGTGTCATATGATACAGGTCTAGTTCCCGTATTTGCATAGAATAATTGGTAGTTGACATTGTTCAATCCAGTAACCTTGTTTCGAATCCATGCTTCCTGGATCAAAGCGATATGAGTCTTACCTTTATTTATTTTTTCCATCAAAGCGTTTGTTGCCGTTTCGCTCCGATGGAGGTTTATCTGGATGACCTCAATCATAGGTCCTCCAGTAAACGGGCTTCTTGGGAGTCGGAGATGGATTCGGCTCCCTCTTCATTTTTGGACTGCGGTGGACGCTTCTCTACATCGCAGTCTCTTTCTTCTGTGGGCTCTTTTTCAGGGTCTTCAGCGCCGACCCTGGCCTTACCGATTTTGAAAAAGACAGCTTTCGACACGTAGAAAGCCATGCCCTTCGTCTTGGCCAGGCTGGACATGGATGTGTTTATACCAAGAAGAATTATTTTCCCAACCATTTCAGCATTGAGCTCGGCCCAATGTGCCTTTTCGTATATATACATTGTCCGCTTCGTGACTGGTTTAGAAGTGGCTCGACGATCGGAGAACGATCTGAGTTACCAATAGGTGCAAGGATATTAACCTCATACTTTTCAGGGTGGGTGGTTAAAAACACGCAAAATGTGTGTTGGTTCATTCACTAATTGCGCCAAGTCGTTGTGCGCGGCAAATAGCTCAGCGTACTGCCCCTCCCGAGTTTTGTGGCTCGAATGTGAAAGCCAAGAATTATTATGGACATTGAAATCCCTAGCAACTACAATTTTACTGTGCGGATAATCGTCTAAGACCTTTGAAATAGAATTGGAAAAGACGTCAAAGCCGTTTAGGATAGCCTCCCTTTCCAAATTTGGGCTTCTCTTAAGAAACCCGAAGTGTAATGGATGTGATCCAACCCTGAACTTAACCCAATTCTGGATCTTGTGGGTCCAACTGTTGCTGACTCTGGAAAAGAATACCATTACGTATTAATACAAGGCCTCTGTGAAGAGAAAAAGAATAGAGTGTGATAACCAGGAATGTGAAAGTCCTGTGGATCAGAATCCTCACATACCTGGGTCTGACATAGAGCGGCGACACCGGCCTATGGAAATTGATGAGCGAGTATATCGCAAAAAAGTTCGTCCATAGCCCTCGAATGTTTGCAAAGTAAATTTTAAATCTACCCACCATAACGCTACCAAAAAACAAGACAACATCAAAGCAAAATCACAAATAACGCTGCACCCCTCTCGGCGCTGTTATTTTTGTTAGTTGTTCAGTGTTATACCTACAACAACTAACAGAACAGCGACAAGAAGAACGCAGAATTATTTGTGATATGCGAAAGGGAAGAAGGAGGGTGAACACAAGTGGAAAACAACGAGGGGGCATAAAAGAGCCTTTTAGTGTTGTCTTTTTTGTGCAATGCGTGGAGCTGGTTGTTTTTGTTGTTGTGTGTGTTCGATGGTTATTGGTTCTATTTGTTATTTTTGTTTTTAGCCGGTTTATTATGTTTGATATTGTTGTGTATATTTTTTTTTGTATTTTGTGTTTTAGTCTGCGGGTATTCTTTTTTTAATTAATTTTCATTTAATTATTTTGATTGAATGCATTTTTTTTTTTTTTTTTTTGAAGAAGACTCAGGGTATGCCCCCTATGAATGCAATGCACTGTGTTAGCGATAGGAAGTAAGGATATTGGACGGAGGAAAGATGGAGTAGTGTTTGTTGACATTTGTTTTGAATTTGAGAATGTCATAACAGGCAGGAAAAACACTTGCTGGAAGATTATTCCACATACGAGCAGTTCGGCTGAAGAACGAATTTTCTCTATAGTGCGTCGTCCGGTCAACCGGCCATTTGACAATAAACGGATGAGACTCCCTGGATAGCCGAGTATTCCGGCTAAATGTTCTAACTTCAGGGACTAGACGACTGATATCTGACGAACAGATACCGTTAAAATATCTATAGAATAGCGATACACAACCCACACTCCGGCGATGATGAAGGGAGACAATAGAGTTGGATATCCTACCATCCCCAATCATCACCACCGCTCTCCTCTGTACACGGTCCAGAAGCTTCAAAGATGTTAATGGAGCCCCTGCCCATATATGCGAGTTGTATTCCATTTTAGGCCGGATGTAAGTAGTGTAAATATTTACGAGATCAGATGGAGTGAAGTATTTCTTGCACCGCTTCAAAAAGCCTAAACACTTGAATGCTTCTTTCGACACTTCGAATATATGTCTGGCCCAGCGAGCATCACCCTGTATCTTCATGCCCAGAACATCAAGAGTGTCTGATTCGTCGATATCCACACCACCCATAGAAATTGACGACGATGCTGGATCTGGTGAACGTTTGTGTGACAACAAACAACACTGGGTCTTTTGTGCATTAAAATCTACTCTATTCATTTGGCCCCACTCACAAATCGTCGCCAAATCGCGGTTAAGTGAGTCATTCATCATTCGCGTTTTGCCCTCGACCTCCAGAGGACCTGGCCGATGATCAAATGAGTATGAATGACAGAGATTGCTGTCATCCGCAAAGGAGTAGATCGGGTTCACAGTCTGACCCAACAGGTCGTCAATGAAAATAAGAAACAGAGAAGAAGAGAGGACAGAGCCTTGTGGCACTCCTGCGGTCAACCTATGCTCGTTGGATGAGACCCCATCTATAACAACTCGTATAGAGCGATCCCTGAGAAAACCCGATATGAATCGAGAGAACGTATTACCGACACCAAATGCAATAAGTTTTAATATGAGTGCTCCGTGCCAGACCCTATCTAACGCCTTGGAAATATCCAGAGCCACGACCTTGCTTTCACCAAGGCGGTGAATGGATCGACTCCATCGTTCCGAAAGGAACGCCATCAGGTCTCCAGTAGATCGATTTCTACGGAAGCCATACTGTCTGGCAAAGCTGAATTCTTTGCAAATATTTCAGCCAGAAGGTTAGCTTTGTCAACTGGGTCAGTGAATATCTGGTCATCGTTAACGAGAGTTGGAATAGAAGACGAAGAATTGTCCCTTACTCTTTTAACAAATGTCCAAAAGCTTGTGACGGCCACCTTTACTCCATCAGAGCTCTATTACAAAGATATATTAACAAAAACATAATAATATTACAAAATTGAATGAAATTCTAGATATAAGACTTACATACAGTTATTAAGACTATTTAATATACTATAATTAAATTCTCAATTATATTTTAATTATACAAAAAAATAATCTTCGGTCTAAACTAAAAATTAAGTGCAAACTTTACCCAAAAGTTCTGAAATAGGAATTTAGTTTCCAGAATGAGCCTGTGGCAGAAAATTAACCATATGGAACTAAGACCTAGAAACCGGACATCAACAACCAATACGACCATGTCTACTGCTACTACAACAGACACTACAGCTGCAACGACCACGACATCTACCATACCAACATGGACCAATGACCCTAATATGACTTTAGGCCCACATACAACTTCCTCACCAGAAGGTGATAACAGTATTCCTTCTCCAGAATACAGTAGCATTACAGCTATTGGCATTAGAAATGATTTTGCGGCCCAGAGAGGCAATCTGAATCAGACAGTCAATGAAGATTTAGTCGTAAACGGTAGCGGTCTCACTTTACGTGATTATGTCGGAGCATCAGTTGGAGCATCTCAAGCTAGAATTATGCGTGAAGTCCAAGAGAGCATGCTACGAATAGTCCCTGAAATTGTCAGAGAAACAATAAGATCTGAAAGATCTAATTCCAACTCAACCATGATACAACAGGAGCCAAATTATTCAAACAATCCCAATAGAACACAACCAAACTTACCTTCAACTTCTTTACCACCCCCTTTCTACAATAATTCACATCAACCAAATATCTCATATCGAGATAATATTCACCCAGAAACCCAACAACAGATACCATATCCAAATATTCATTCAGTTCCTCACATAAATAATCCAACAACTCACAATAACTTTTCCCAACCTCCACCCAATTTTGCATCAGCCACCGCGCTTAACTATTTTTCAAGAACGCCAAGTCACTTAGACCTTGAAAAATGGGGAATAAAATTCGATGGCGGAAATAGGGCTGTTATTAGCGTCGAAGATTTTCTGTTTAGAGTAGAAGCCATTCGAGAGGACAGCAATTGTCCATGGCCAGTTTTGATGAAAGGCTTTCATCATCTACTGTCTGGCTCCGCTTATGAGTGGTTCTGGAATTTCCGAAGACAAAATCCCTTTTGCGAGTGGGAATATCTGAAGTATAATTTAAAGAAAAAGTTTCAAAGGTTTGAGAGCGATTACGAAATCCAACGACGCATCATGGAAAGAAGACAAACGTTTAGCGAAAGTGCAGATACCTTCTTGCTGGAAATAGTGATGCTGAAAAATCAAATGCGATCCACAATTCCCGAACATGAACTAGTTAGGATAGTGAAAGACAACCTGAAAGATGGACTGTCCCAACTAATTTTCCCAATGACAATAGCCAATATGGATCATTTGCTCGAAGAGTGTAGTAGAGCGGAGAGAAATGTATCTACACGAAATTTGAATCGTCCACCTCAACAACTAGGCAGAAGAGTTAATGAATTGGATCCGCAGACAGAATTTTATTCTGAACAGCAACCACCAATGCCGGATCAAAATTACCAATTAGAAGCTCTTAGGGCCAATACTTTGCCAGCAAAACAATTAATTTGTTGGAACTGTAAAGGACCTGGCCACACATTTATAGATTGCAGTTCGACCCAACGTAATATTTTCTGTTACAAACGTGACATCACCAAATTGTCCGAGATGCACGGGAAACAACCGCAAGGGCATGATGAGAACGGGACCATCATGTCCAGACATCATATCAGTCCCAATAAGCAAAAATAATTCTACCGGACCTGACATAATTAATATTAGTCACCCGGATAGTACCGACCTCAAATCCCAAAGCGAGGACAAGAATGAAATCAAGCATATAATTTCAATTAAACATTCCAGTCATGAAGATTTCAAGCCCAAATTAAAATCAATAATTCCTTACGAAATTCGATTAGCGAACTACAATAAGAAACGAGAGGAAATATTTAATGATGTTTCGATGATACCATCCACAAAAATTGAAAAAGCCAGAGTTAGATATAACAACCGAAAGTCAGAGAGGAAAAATATATCCATATAGAGCCTAACATCCAACAGCGACAATAGACCATACTTAGACCTTGTATTAAACGGTATGAATATGAAAGGTTTAATGGACAGTGGAGCCTCAATTTCCTGTCTAGGGAAAATTGCTTTGAAAATGTAGCAAAAATTAACTCTGAAATCTATGAATTTCGCTCTATAATTAAAACAGCAGACGGAAGAGGACAAAATATAGTAGGCAAAATCAGACTGCAAATCGAATGCAACAATAAAAGAGAATTTATGACATTCTGTATCATACCATCACTATCCCAAGAACTTATACTAGGATTTGATTTCTGGAAGAAGTTGGGAATAAAAATTTCATTCCAGGAATCAATTAACGAATTAATGATAAACCAAAATGTCGATCCAGAAATACATGACCTTAGTTATGACCAACGTATAGTTCTAGAAAACGCCAAACTTGAATTCAAGTGCTTCAGTAAACACGGATTAGGGAAAACTCATTTGGAAATCCATACGATCGAAACTGGAAATGCTGAAGCAAAGAAAATGCGGTATTATCCTGTGTCACCAGTGTGAAATTTAAGTTCACGACCGAAGCAATCAAGTCATTTGAAATCTTGAAAGAAAAATTAGTTTCGAGCCCAGTTTTGAATAGTCCCGACTTTGAAAAAGCATTTTTTGTCCAATGCGACGCATCCAACGTAGGAGTCGGAGCGGTGTTGTTCCAAAAAGACCTCGATGATGGTGAACATCCAATAGAGTATTTTTCAAAAAAACTCAACCCAGCACAAAAAACTACACTACCACAGAAAAGGAGTGTCTTGCAGTCGTTCTAGCTATAGACAAATTTCGTCAATACATTGAATTGATGGAATTCACTGTCATCACAGACCATTCCAGCCTCAAATGGCTAATGAAACAAAAAGACTTGAACGGAAGACTAGCTCGCTGGAGTTTGAAATTACAAGGGTACAAATTTGGAATAGAACACAGAAAGGGATCTAAAAATATAGTACCTGATATGCTTTCACGCTTGGACATGGAAGAACTAGCTTTTCCAACATCCGAAATAATTGACTCAGGAATTCTCCTCACCAAAATACATGTCTTTGAAAGACACAGTGCAACAAAATAAGGAAATACTTCCAGATTTGAAAGTAATAGACGGTTTTCTCTACAAGAAAACTCATTTCAACCGTGCTGATATGGAAGAGGAAGAGAATTGCTGGAAAATATGGCTACCAGAAGAGTTAACAAGTGGAATAATAAAAAGATATCATGAGAACAATACATGTCACGGAGGTGTAGCAAAAACTATTCTCAACATAAGAGAATTTTTCTATTGGCCTGCTTTAGCTACAGATGTTAGAAAGTTGATACGCGAGTGTCAGATCTGTAAAGAGAGTAAACATCCCAAACAAATTTTAAGACCTACTATGGGACAAGAAGTCCAAACAGAAAGACTATTCCAGATAATCTATATTGATTTCTTAGGACCATACCCACGTACACGCAATGGCAACACCCACATATTTATTGTTTTAGACCATAGAACAAAATTTGTCTTGTTGAAAGCTAGGGCCAAGGCCACGACAAAACCTGTTATAAAATTTCTGCTCGACGAAGAGTTTCATAAGTTCGGCGTTCCCGAGACTTTACACTCCGACAATGGAAAGCAATTCAGGAGTGAATCATTCCATGAAGTCATGAGCATGTATGGAATCCATCATATGCGAACAGCAATTCATTCCCCACAGTCAAACGCCAGTGAAAGGGTGAACCAGTCTATCCTAAGTAGTATTAGAAGTTTCATGCAGAGTGACCAAAGTCGATGGGATGAAAATCTGTCCAAAGTCGAATGCTCTTTAAGAGCCACAGTGCACTCATCAACAGGCATATCACCATATTGTGCTATATTTGGCTACAACATGATTAAACATGCCCAAGCATACCAAATTTTAAAAAAAATAGGCGCATTATCCGATGGTGACATGTGGATCTTACCAAAAAACATCAAAAATGCAAATAATCCAATCTAAAATAAGAGAAAAACTGCATGACGCCTACCAACGAAACGTGAAAACCTACAATAAAAGGGCAAAAGATATTCAATTTAAGGCAGGTCAGGACGTATACAGAAAAAACTTTGTACAAAGTAATTTCGCAAAGGGGATAAATGCAAATTTATGCAAACCCTGGTTAAAGTGCAGGATTAGAAAGAGCATTGGAAGCAATATGTATGAAGTCGAGAACTTAAGAGGCCAATTAGTAGGAACTATTCATGCTCAACACCTTAAGTTCTAGACTACACCGTTTCTCCACCTATCCTCACTACATTTATTCCTCCGATGCTTCCATATGCAACTATGGCAGCATTGACATTTTAAAAACAAATCACTGTCATATTTTAGCATATCATTTATCCTTCCCGTCTTATCCACAATGAGCCAAAAAAAAAAAAAAAAAAAAAAAAAAAAGGCTATATTTTCCCAATAGAGATTGTTATTGTGAAAAATATATCTCTACTTACCACAGAAACAGAAACCGCACGCAAACCTGAATAATACCAGACATCGGTAATCCAATCAATTCTGAAATACAATAATATTATTATTGTTATTTATTATTTTTGTCTAATTACCATTTTGCCCATTCCAGAAGTAAACAAACATTGACAGATCAATTTTCTCTTCTTCTTGATTGTATACTTTTGTTCATTCACTGCAAAGAGAGACATACCTTATATTTGAGAATGCCAACGTTGCATTTTGGTACTTACCATTCTTTTATACTTAAAAAGCTGACCGTGTGTTTTTTTTTCCCAATATTTCACAACGTCATTGCTTCCGTAGGAAAAATTGGCTTTGTGACGGCCACTTTTTCTCCTTCAACTTAATAAAGTTGTCAACGATCTTGGAGTCAGCACGCCCTCTATATGTCATTGACGGCATTACCCACTCCTTCCTTGTGTTCCTATCTCGCTGTTTCACGTACGTCAAAGCAAACCAGGTTTACCAAGTCCTGATGAATTCAGAGTTGTAAAAACAGACACTTGACGAAAAACTTTGAATATGCAATGGTACACTAACTTAATAAAGATGGCGGTACCAACGAGAAAGCAGTTCATAGAATTTGAAATCACAGTTAAATAAACCATTGATCGTGAAAGACGAGGTTCGAAGTCAAGTACTTAACTTTTTTTTCTTGTTTAACCGTGGTGAAAGTTATTTGAAGGTGAAGACAGTTAATTCATTTAGATAAAAAACACGAGTGACCTTCATTAATCCCACAGGTTAGATAGGATATTTGAAGGTTAAGCGAACAACCCTGCATACGAGGTGTACTATTACTATTCTATGTACTATTATTTTTCAAAAAAATTCTATTCCTTTTTGAGTTCGTGTAAGAATAGTCACATTAATCCTACGATTATACTTTCTTACACGCCTTGTGCGTACATTTCCCTTTAATGTAGGATATTTGGGATTATTTGGTTAAACGAGAACAAAATAGCAATACGGCCGTCAACACCATCTATCACCAACTACCAAACACCACGTAAGATAAAATCCAACAAATATCCCGAAAGGAAATTCCCCTGTGGTGGTGCTAAAATCCACTGAAATTTCCGCACAAAAAGTGAGTACCGAAACCATTTTGTACTGTATAAAACAAAACCTCATTGGCTTCCACATGAAAATACAGTAGGCTCGGGCTAAAGTCATTGAAAGTCAGTGAATTTTTCTGTCTGTACGAATCCAAATTCGAGGCAATCATTATTTGTATTAGTAGTTTATTAGATATGTAAGTTTTTTAGAGCATAAGAAAATGTGAGAATTAATAGATCTAAGAAAAAATGTTTGAAAGTAAAATACAATGATTTATGGAAAATTAGAAGTGTAAAACCATGTGCTAATTTAATTTAAGTCAAGGTTGAATAGGTAACTGGCGTAAAGGAGAGTTAGAAGTTTTTCGCTTGGGAGATATCTCAAAATATGTCCATAGGCAAGAGATGTCTCAAGGATGATCTCGAAGGATCATATTGAGGGAGGGTAGCCATAGGAGCAATACCATCTGGTCCTCATTGAAAGCGAGTCCGTTCCGTGTCCTGGAAATTCGCAAAGCCTGTCGAATAATGTCCGTCCGTTTATTATATCGCCTCATTCCAATGTGTTTCTGTCCATCGTTTTATGTTAAATTCAAATTGGTATAACCATCTATCACTCATTTATTTAAATGTCAACGGATGTATGCGGAAAGAATCACCCCATTTCCGGCGAGCTCAAGCCGCAGCAAAAAGCCCAGAGTGCTACCGCATTTAAATAACATTCGGTCCGTTACAACCGCGTTGGGCATATTGATATTATTTATAAAGTGTGTGGAATGGTACATTGGTATCGGAGGTACCAGAAGAGGAGTGGCCAGACTTCCAAGTTTTTGTTCGAAACTTTGTCTAGCTATAGCTTTACTAAATACAGAAGTTGGGTAAGACCGCGTTGGGCATATTGATATTATTACACGATTTCTAAAGGGAGTGGAATGGTACATTTGTATCGGAGGTACGAGAAGAGAAGTGGCCAGACTTCCAAGTTTTTGTTCGAAACTTTGTCTAGCTATAGCTTTACTAAATACAGAAGTTGGGCAAGACCGCGTTGGGCATATTGATATTATTACACGATTTCTAAAGTGGGTGGAATGGTACATTTGTATAGGAGGTACCAGAAGAGGAGTTGCCAGACTTCCAAGTTTTTGTGCGAAACTTTGTCTAGCTGTAGCTTTACTAAATACAGAAGTTGGGCATATTGATATTATTACACGATTTCTAAAGGGAGTGGAATGGCACATTTGTATCGGAGGTACCAGAGGAGAAGTGGCCAGACTTCCAAGTTTGTGTTCGAAACTTTGTCTAGCTATAGCTTTACTAAATACAGAAGTTGGGCAAGACCGCGTTGGGCATATTGATATTATTACACGATTTCTAAAGGGAGTGGAATGGTACATTTGTATCGGAGGTACCAGAAGAGAAGTGGCCAGACTTCCAAGTTTTTGTTCGAAACTTTGTCTAGCTATAGCTTTACTAAATACAGAAGTTGGTCAAGACCGCGTTGGGCATATTGATATTATTACACGATTTCTAAAGGGAGTGGAATGGTACATTTGTATCGGAGGTACCAGAAGAGAAGTCGCCAGACTTCCAAGTTTTTGTCTAGCTATAGCTGTACTAAATACAGAAGTTGGGCAAGACCGCGTTGGGCATATTGATATTATTACACGATTTCTAAAGTGGGTGGAATGGTACATTTGTATAGGAGGTACCAGAAGAGGAGTTGCCAGACTTCCAAGTTTTTGTTCAAAACTTTGTCTAGCTGTAGCTTTACTAAATACAGAAGTTGGGCATATTGATATTATTACACGATTTCTAAAGGGAGTGGAATGGTACATTTGCATCGGAGGTACCAGAAGAGAAGTGGCCAGACTTTCAAGTTTTTGTTCGAAACTTTGTCTAGCTATAGCTTTACTAAATACAGAAGTTGGGCAAGACCGCGTTGGGCATATTGATATTATTACACGATTTCTAAAGGGAGTGGAATGGTACATTTGTATCGGAGGTACCAGAAGAGAAGTGGCCAGACTTCCAAGTTTTTGTTCGAAACTTTGTCTAGCTATAGCTTTTCTAAATACAGAAGTTGGGCAAGACCGCGTTGGGCATATTGATATTATTACACGATTTCTAAAGGGAGTGGAATGGTACATTTGTATCGGAGGTACCAGAAGAGAAGTGGCCAGACTTCCAAGTTTTTGTTCGAAACTTTGTCTAGCTATAGCTTTACTAAATACAGAAGTTGGTCAAGACCGCGTTGGGCATATTGATATTATTACACGATTTCGAAAGGGAGTGGAATGGTACATTTGTATCGGAGGTACCAGAAGAGAAGTCGCCAGACTTCCAAGTTTTTGTTCGAAACTTTGTCTAGCTATAGCTGTACTAAATACAGAAGTTGGGCAAGACCGCGTTGGGCATATTGATATTATTACACGATTTCTAAAGTGGGTGGAATGGTACATTTGTATAGGAGGTACCAGAAGAGGAGTTGCCAGACTTCCAAGTTTTTGTTCGAAACTTTGTCTAGCTGTCAATACATTGAATTGATGGAATTCACAGAAAAGGAGTGTCTTGCAGTCGTTCTAGCTATAGACAAATTTCGTCAATGCATTGAATTGATGGAATTCACTGTCATCACAGACCATTCCAGCCTCAAATGGCTAATGAAACAAAAAGACTTGAACGGAAGACTAGCTCGCTGGAGTTTGAAATTACAAGGGTACAAATTTGGAATAGAACACAGAAAGGGATCTAAAAATATAGTACCTGATATGCTTTCACGCTTGGACATGGAAGAACTAGCTTTTCCAACATCCGAAATAATTGACTCAGGAATTCTCCTCACCAAAATACATGTCTTTGAAAGACACAGTGCAACAAAATAAGGAAATACTTCCAGATTTGAAAGTAATAGACGGTTTTCTCTACAAGAAAACTCATTTCAACCGTGCTGATATGGAAGAGGAAGAGAATTGCTGGAAAATATGGCTACCAGAAGAGTTAACAAGTGGAATAATAAAAAGATATCATGAGAACAATACATGTCACGGAGGTGTAGCAAAAACTATTCTCAACATAAGAGAATTTTTCTATTGGCCTGCTTTAGCTACAGATGTTAGAAAGTTGATACGCGAGTGTCAGATCTGTAAAGAGAGTAAACATCCCAAACAAATTTTAAGACCTACTATGGGACAAGAAGTCCAAACAGAAAGACTATTCCAGATAATCTATATTGATTTCTTAGGACCATACCCACGTACACGCAATGGCAACACCCACATATTTATTGTTTTAGACCATAGAACAAAATTTGTCTTGTTGAAAGCTAGGGCCAAGGCCACGACAAAACCTGTTATAAAATTTCTGCTCGACGAAGAGTTTCATAAGTTCGGCGTTCCCGAGACTTTACACTCCGACAATGGAAAGCAATTCAGGAGTGAATCATTCCATGAAGTCATGAGCATGTATGGAATCCATCATATGCGAACAGCAATTCATTCCCCACAGTCAAACGCCAGTGAAAGGGTGAACCAGTCTATCCTAAGTAGTATTAGAAGTTTCATGCAGAGTGACCAAAGTCGATGGGATGAAAATCTGTCCAAAGTCGAATGCTCTTTAAGAGCCACAGTGCACTCATCAACAGGCATATCACCATATTGTGCTATATTTGGCTACAACATGATTAAACATGCCCAAGCATACCAAATTTTAAAAAAAATAGGCGCATTATCCGATGGTGACATGTGGATCTTACCAAAAACCATCAAAAATGCAAATAATCCAATCTAAAATAAGAGAAAAACTGCATGACGCCTACCAACGAAACGTGAAAACCTACAATAAAAGGGCAAAAGATATTCAATTTAAGGCAGGTCAGGACGTATACAGAAAAAACTTTGTACAAAGTAATTTCGCAAAGGGGATAAATGCAAATTTATGCAAACCCTGGTTAAAGTGCAGGATTAGAAAGAGCATTGGAAGCAATATGTATGAAGTCGAGAACTTAAGAGGCCAATTAGTAGGAACTATTCATGCTCAACACCTTAAGTTCTAGACTACACCGTTTCTCCACCTATCCTCACTACATTTATTCCTCCGATGCTTCCATATGCAACTATGGCAGCATTGACATTTTAAAAACAAATCACTGTCATATTTTAGCATATCATTTATCCTTCCCGTCTTATCCACAATGAGCCAAAAAAAAAAAAAAAAAAAAAAAAGGCTATATTTTCCCAATAGAGATTGTTATTGTGAAAAATATATCTCTACTTACCACAGAAACAGAAACCGCACGCAAACCTGAATAATACCAGACATCGGTAATCCAATCAATTCTGAAATACAATAATATTATTATTGTTATTTATTATTTTTGTCTAATTACCATTTTGCCCATTCCAGAAGTAAACAAACATTGACAGATCAATTTTCTCTTCTTCTTGATTGTATACTTTTGTTCATTCACTGCAAAGAGAGACATACCTTATATTTGAGAATGCCAACGTTGCATTTTGGTACTTACCATTCTTTTATACTTAAAAAGCTGACCGTGTGTTTTTTTTTCCCAATATTTCACAACGTCATTGCTTCCGTAGGAAAAATTGGCTTTGTGACGGCCACTTTTTCTCCTTCAACTTAATAAAGTTGTCAACGATCTTGGAGTCAGCACGCCCTCTATATGTCATTGACGGCATTACCCACTCCTTCCTTGTGTTCCTATCTCGCTGTTTCACGTACGTCAAAGCAAACCAGGTTTACCAAGTCCTGATGAATTCAGAGTTGTAAAAACAGACACTTGACGAAAAACGTTGAATATGCAATGGTACACTAACTTAATAAAGATGGCGGTACCAACGAGAAAGCAGTTCATAGAATTTGAAATCACAGTTAAATAAACCATTGATCGTGAAAGACGAGGTTCGAAGTCAAGTACTTAACTTTTTTTTCTTGTTTAACCGTGGTGAAAGTTATTTGAAGGTGAAGACAGTTAATTCATTTAGATAAAAAACACGAGTGACCTTCATTAATCCCACAGGTTAGATGGGATATTTGAAGGTTAAGCGAACAACCCTGCATACGAGGTGTACTATTACTATTCTATGTACTATTATTTTTCAAAAAAATTCTATTCCTTTTTGAGTTCGTGTAAGAATAGTCACATTAATCCTACGATTATACTTTCTTACACGCCTTGTGCGTACATTTCCCTTTAATGTAGGATATTTGGGATTATTTGGTTAAACGAGAACAAAATAGCAATACGGCCGTCAACACCATCTATCACCAACTACCAAACACCACGTAAGATAAAATCCAACAAATATCCCGAAAGGAAATTCCCCTGTGGTGGTGCTAAAATCCACTGAAATTTCCGCACAAAAAGTGAGTACCGAAACCATTTTGTACTGTATAAAACAAAACCTCATTGGCTTCCACATGAAAATACAGTAGGCTCGGGCTAAAGTCATTGAAAGTCAGTGAATTTTTTTGTCTGTACGAATCCAAATTCGAGGCAATCATTATTTGTATTAGTAGTTTATTAGATATGTAAGTTTTTTAGAGCATAAGAAAATGTGAGAATTAATAGATCTAAGAAAAAATGTTTGAAAGTAAAATACAATGATTTATGGAAAATTAGAAGTGTAAAACCATGTGCTAATTTAATTTAAGTCAAGGTTGAATAGGTAACTGGCGTGAAGGAGAGTTAGAAGTTTTTCGCTTGGGAGATATCTCAAAATATGTCCATAGGCAAGAGATGTCTCAAGGATGATCTCGAAGGATCATATTGAGGGAGGGTAGCCATAGGAGCAATACCATCTGGTCCTCATTGAAAGCGAGTCCGTTCCGTGTCCTGGAAATTCGCAAAGCCTGTCGAATAATGTCCGTCCGTTTATTATATCGCCTCATTCCAATGTGTTTCTGTCCATCGTTTTATGTTAAATTCAAATTGGTATAACCATCTATCACTCATTTATTTAAATGTCAACGGATGTATGCGGAAAGAATCACCCCATTTCCGGCGAGCTCAAGCCGCAGCAAAAAGCCCAGAGTGCTACCGCATTTAAATAACATTCGGTCCGTTACAACCGCGTTGGGCATATTGATATTATTTATAAAGTGTGTGGAATGGTACATTGGTATCGGAGGTACCAGAAGAGGAGTGGCCAGACTTCCAAGTTTTTGTTCGAAACTTTGTCTAGCTATAGCTTTACTAAATACAGAAGTTGGGTAAGACCGCGTTGGGCATATTGATATTATTACACGATTTCTAAAGGGAGTGGAATGGTACATTTGTATCGGAGGTACGAGAAGAGAAGTGGCCAGACTTCCAAGTTTTTGTTCGAAACTTTGTCTAGCTATAGCTTTACTAAATACAGAAGTTGGGCAAGACCGCGTTGGGCATATTGATATTATTACACGATTTCTAAAGTGGGTGGAATGGTACATTTGTATAGGAGGTACCAGAAGAGGAGTTGCCAGACTTCCAAGTTTTTGTGCGAAACTTTGTCTAGCTGTAGCTTTACTAAATACAGAAGTTGGGCATATTGATATTATTACACGATTTCTAAAGGGAGTGGAATGGCACATTTGTATCGGAGGTACCAGAGGAGAAGTGGCCAGACTTCCAAGTTTGTGTTCGAAACTTTGTCTAGCTATAGCTTTACTAAATACAGAAGTTGGGCAAGACCGCGTTGGGCATATTGATATTATTACACGATTTCTAAAGGGAGTGGAATGGTACATTTGTATCGGAGGTACCAGAAGAGAAGTGGCCAGACTTCCAAGTTTTTGTTCGAAACTTTGTCTAGCTATAGCTTTACTAAATACAGAAGTTGGTCAAGACCGCGTTGGGCATATTGATATTATTACACGATTTCTAAAGGGAGTGGAATGGTACATTTATATCGGAGGTACCAGAAGAGAAGTCGCCAGACTTCCAAGTTTTTGTCTAGCTATAGCTGTACTAAATACAGAAGTTGGGCAAGACCGCGTTGGGCATATTGATATTATTACACGATTTCTAAAGTGGGTGGAATGGTACATTTGTATAGGAGGTACCAGAATAGGAGTTGCCAGACTTCCAAGTTTTTGTTCGAAACTTTGTCTAGCTGTAGCTTTACTAAATACAGAAGTTGGGCATATTGATATTATTACACGATTTCTAAAGGGAGTGGAATGGTACATTTGCATCGGAGGTACCAGAAGAGAAGTGGCCAGACTTTCAAGTTTTTGTTCGAAACTTTGTCTAGCTATAGCTTTACTAAATACAGAAGTTGGGCAAGACCGCGTTGGGCATATTGATATTATTACACGATTTGTAAAGGGAGTGGAATGGTACATTTGTATCGGAGGTACCAGAAGAGAAGTGGCCAGACTTCCAAGTTTTTGTTCGAAACTTTGTCTAGCTATAGCTTTTCTAAATACAGAAGTTGGGCAAGACCGCGTTGGGCATATTGATATTATTACACAATTTCTAAAGGGAGTGGAATGGTACATTTGTATCGGAGGTACCAGAAGAGAAGTGGCCAGACTTCCAAGTTTTTGTTCGAAACTTTGTCTAGCTATAGCTTTACTAAATACAGAAGTTAGGCAAGACCGCGTTTGGCATATTGATATTATTACACGATTTATAAAGTGTGTAGAATGGTACATTTGTATCGGAGGTACCAGAAGAGGAGTGGCCAGACTTCCAAGTTTTTGTTCGAAACTTTGTCTAGCTATAGCTTTACTAAATACAGAAGTTGGGCAAGACCGCGTTGGGCATATTGATATTATTACACGATTTCTAAAGGGAGTGGAATGGTACATTTGTATCGGAGGTACCAGAAGAGAAGTGGCCAGACTTCCAAGTTTTTGTTCGAAACTTTGTCTAGCTATAGCTTTACTAAATACAGAAGTTGGGCAAGACCGCGTTGGGCATATTGATATTATTACACGATTTCTAAAGGGAGTGGAATGGTACATTTGTATCGGAGGTACCAGAAGAGAAGTGGCCAGACTTCCAAGTTTTTGTTCGAAACTTTGTCTAGCTATAGCTGTACTAAATACAGAAGTTGGGCAAGACCGCGTTGGGCATATTGATATTATTACACGATTTCGAAAGGGAGTGGAATGGTACATTTGTATCGGAGGTACCAGAAGAGAAGTGGCCAGACTTCCAAGTTTTTGTTCGAAACTTTGTCTAGCTATAGCTTTACTAAATACAGAAGTTGGGCAAGACCGCGTTGGGCATATTGATATTATTACACGATTTCTAAAGGGAGTGGAATGGTACATTTGTATCGGAGGTACCAGAAGAGAAGTGGCCAGACTTCCAAGTTTTTGTTCGAAACTTTGTCTAGCTATAGCTTTACTAAATACAGAAGTTGGTCAAGACCGCGTTGGGCATATTGATATTATTACACGATTTCGAAAGGGAGTGGAATGGTACATTTGTATCGGAGGTACCAGAAGAGAAGTCGCCAGACTTCCAAGTTTTTGTTCGAAACTTTGTCTAGCTATAGCTGTACTAAATACAGAAGTTGGGCAAGACCGCGTTGGGCATATTGATATTATTACACGATTTCTAAAGTGGGTGGAATGGTACATTTGTATAGGAGGTACCAGAAGAGGAGTTGCCAGACTTCCAAGTTTTTGTTCGAAACTTTGTCTAGCTGTAGCTTTACTAAATACAGAAGTTGGGCATATTGATATTATTACACGATTTCTAAAGGGAGTGGAATGGTACATTTGCATCGGAGGTACCAGAAGAGAAGTGGCCAGACTTCCAAGTTTTTGTTCGAAACTTTGTCTAGCTATAGCTGTACTAAATACAGAAGTTGGGAATATTGATATTATTACACGATTTCTAAGGGGAGTGGAATGGTACATTTGTATCGGAGGTACCAGAAGAGAAGTGGCCAGACTTCCAAGTTTTTGTTCGAAACTTTGTCTAGCTATAGCTGTACTAAATACAGAAGTTGGGCAAGACCGCGTTGGGCATATTGATATTATTACACGATTTATAAAGTGTGTGGAATGGTACATTTGTATCGGAGGTACCAGAAGAGGAGTGGCCAGACTTTGTTTGGAATAGTACATTTACATGGGAGGTATCTGAAGAGGAATGTTCAGACTTCCAAGTTTTTGTCTGAAACGTTTTCTCTCTATAGCTTTACTAAATACAGAAGTTAGGCAAGACCTCGTTGGGCATATTGATATTATTACACGATTTCTAAAGGGTGTGGAATGGTACATTTGTATCGGAGGTACCAGAAGAGGAGTTGCCAGACTTCCAAGTTTTTGTTCGAAACTTTGTCTAGCTGTAGCTTTACTAAATACAGAAGTTGGGAATATTGATATTATTACACGATTTTTAAGGGGAGTGGAATGGTACATTTGTATCGGAGGTACCAGAAGAGAAGTGGCCAGACTTCCAAGTTTTTGTTCGAAACTTTGTCTAGCTATAGCTTTACTAAATACAGAAAGTAGGAAAGACCGCGTTGGGCATATTGATATTATTACACGATTTATAAAGTGTGTGGAATGGTACATTTGTATCGGAGGTACCAGAAGAGGAGTGGCCAGACTTTGTTCGGAATGGTACATTTACATGGGAGGTATCTGAAGAGGAATGTTCAGACTTCCAAGTTTTTGTCTGAAACGTTTTCTCTCTATAGCTTTACTAAATACAGAAGTTAGGCAAGACCGCGTTGGGCATATTGATATTATTACACGATTTCTAAAGGGTGTGGAATGGTACATTTGTATCGGAGGTACCAGAAGAGGAGTGGCCAGATTTCCAAGTTTTTGTTCGGAATGGTACATTTACATGGGAGGTATCAGAAGAGGAATGTTCAGACTTCCAAGTTTTTGTCTGAAACGTTTTCTCGCTATAGCTTTACTAAATACAGAAGTTGGGCAAGACCGCGTTGGGCATATTGATATTATTACACGATTTCTAAAGGGAGTGGAATGGTACATTTGTAGCGGAGGTACCAGAAGAGAAGTGGCCAGACTTCCAAGTTTTTGTTCGAAACTTTGTCTAGCTATAGCTTTACTAAATACAGAAGTTGGGCATATTGATATTATTACACGATTTATAAAGTGTGTAGAATGGTACATTTGTATCGGAGGTACCACAAGAGGAGTGGCCAGACTTCCACGTTTTTGTTCGAAACTTTGTCTAGCTATAGCTTTTCTAAATACAGTAGTCGGGCAAGACCGCGTTGGGCATATTGATATTATTACACGATTTCTAAAGTGGGTGGAATGGTACATTTGTATAGGAGGTACCAGAAGAGGAGTTGCCAGACTTCCAAGTTTTTGTGCGAAACTTTGTCTAGCTGTAGTTTTACTAAATACAGAAGTTGGGCATATTGATATTATTACACGATTTCTAAAGGGAGTGGAATGGTACATTTGTATCGGAGGTACCAGAAGAAACGTGGCCAGACTTCCAAGTTTTTGTTCGAAACTTTGTCTAGCTATAGCTTTACTAAATACAGAAGTTAGGCATATTGATATTATTACACGATTTCTAAATTGGGTGGAATGGTACATTTGTATGGGAGGTACCAGAAGATGAGTGGCCAGACTTCCAAGTTTTTGTTCGAAACTTTGTCCAGCTATAGCTTTACTAAATACAGAAGTTATTCAAGACCGCATTGGGCATATTGATATTATTACACGATTTATAAAGTGTGTGGAATGGTACATTTGTATCGGAGGTACCAGAAGAGGAGTGGCCAGACTTCCAAGTTTTTGTTCGGAATGGTACATTTACATGGGAGGTATCAGACGAGGAATGTTCAGACTACCAAGTTTGTGAAGTGGCCAGACTTCCAAGTTTTTGTTCGAAACTTTGTCTAGCTATAGCTTTACTAAATACAGAAGTTAGGCAAGACCGCGTTTGGCATATTGATATTATTACACGATTTATAAAGTGTGTAGAATGGTACATTTGTATCGGAGGTACCAGAAGAGGAGTGGCCAGACTTCCAAGTTTTTGTTCGAAACTTTGTCTAGCTATAGCTTTACTAAATACAGAAGTTGGGCAAGACCGCGTTGGGCATATTGATATTATTACACGATTTCTAAAGGGAGTGGAATGGTACATTTGTATCGGAGGTACCAGAAGAGAAGTGGCCAGACTTCCAAGTTTTTGTTCGAAACTTTGTCTAGCTATAGCTTTACTAAATACAGAAGTTGGGCAAGACCGCGTTGGGCATATTGATATTATTACACGATTTCTAAAGGGAGTGGAATGGTACATTTGTATCGGAGGTACCAGAAGAGAAGTGGCCAGACTTCCAAGTTTTTGTTCGAAACTTTGTCTAGCTATAGCTTTACTAAATACAGAAGTTGGTCAAGACCGCGTTGGGCATATTGATATTATTACACGATTTCGAAAGGGAGTGGAATGGTACATTTGTATCGGAGGTACCAGAAGAGAAGTCGCCAGACTTCCAAGTTTTTATTCGAAACTTTGTCTAGCTATAGCTGTACTAAATACAGAAGTTGGGCAAGACCGCGTTGGGCATATTGATATTATTACACGATTTCTAAAGTGGGTGGAATGGTACATTTGTATAGGAGGTACCAGAAGAGGAGTTGCCAGACTTCCAAGTTTTTGTTCGAAACTTTGTCTAGCTGTAGCTTTACTAAATACAGAAGTTGGGCATATTGATATTATTACACGATTTCTAAAGGGAGTGGAATGGTACATTTGCATCGGAGGTACCAGAAGAGAAGTGGCCAGACTTCCAAGTTTTTGTTCGAAACTTTGTCTAGCTATAGCTGTACTAAATACAGAAGTTGGGAATATTGATATTATTACACGATTTCTAAGGGGAGTGGAATGGTACATTTGTATCGGAGGTACCAGAAGAGAAGTGGCCAGACTTCCAAGTTTTTGTTCGAAACTTTGTCTAGCTATAGCTGTACTAAATACAGAAGTTGGGCAAGACCGCGTTGGGCATATTGATATTATTACACGATTTATAAAGTGTGTGGAATGGTACATTTGTATCGGAGGTACCAGAAGAGGAGTGGCCAGACTTTGTTTGGAATAGTACATTTACATGGGAGGTATCTGAAGAGGAATGTTCAGACTTCCAAGTTTTTGTCTGAAACGTTTTCTCTCTATAGCTTTACTAAATACAGAAGTTAGGCAAGACCTCGTTGGGCATATTGATATTATTACACGATTTCTAAAGGGTGTGGAATGGTACATTTGTATCGGAGGTACCAGAAGAGGAGTTGCCAGACTTCCAAGTTTTTGTTCGAGACTTTGTCTAGCTGTAGCTTTACTAAATACAGAAGTTGGGAATATTGATATTATTACACGATTTTTAAGGGGAGTGGAATGGTACATTTGTATCGGAGGTACCAGAAGAGAAGTGGCCAGACTTCCAAGTTTTTGTTCGAAACTTTGTCTAGCTATAGCTTTACTAAATACAGAAATTAGGAAAGACCGCGTTGGGCATATTGATATTATTACACGATTTATAAAGTGTGTGGAATGGTACATTTGTATCGGAGGTACCAGAAGAGGAGTGGCCAGACTTTGTTCGGAATGGTACATTTACATGGGAGGTATCTGAAGAGGAATGTTCAGACTTCCAAGTTTTTGTCTGAAACGTTTTCTCTCTATAGCTTTACTAAATACAGAAGTTAGGCAAGACCGCGTTGGGCATATTGATATTATTACACGATTTCTAAAGGGTGTGGAATGGTACATTTGTATCGGAGGTACCAGAAGAGGAGTGGCCAGATTTCCAAGTTTTTGTTCGGAATGGTACATTTACATGGGAGGTATCAGAAGAGGAATGTTCAGACTTCCAAGTTTTTGTCTGAAACGTTTTCTCGCTATAGCTTTACTAAATACAGAAGTTGGGCAAGACCGCGTTGGGCATATTGATATTATTACACGATTTCTAAAGGGAGTGGAATGGTACATTTGTAGCGGAGGTACCAGAAGAGAAGTGGCCAGACTTCCAAGTTTTTGTTCGAAACTTTGTCTAGCTATAGCTTTACTAAATACAGAAGTTGGGCATATTGATATTATTACACGATTTATAAAGTGTGTAGAATGGTACATTTGTATCGGAGGTACCACAAGAGGAGTGGCCAGACTTCCACGTTTTTGTTCGAAACTTTGTCTAGCTATAGCTTTTCTAAATACAGTAGTCGGGCAAGACCGCGTTGGGCATATTGATATTATTACACGATTTCTAAAGTGGGTGGAATGGTACATTTGTATAGGAGGTACCAGAAGAGGAGTTGCCAGACTTCCAAGTTTTTGTGCGAAACTTTGTCTAGCTGTAGTTTTACTAAATACAGAAGTTGGGCATATTGATATTATTACACGATTTCTAAAGGGAGTGGAATGGTACATTTGTATCGGAGGTACCAGAAGAAACGTGGCCAGACTTCCAAGTTTTTGTTCGAAACTTTGTCTAGCTATAGCTTTACTAAATACAGAAGTTAGGCATATTGATATTATTACACGATTTCTAAATTGGGTGGAATGGTACATTTGTATGGGAGGTACCAGAAGATGAGTGGCCAGACTTCCAAGTTTTTGTTCGAAACTTTGTCCAGCTATAGCTTTACTAAATACAGAAGTTATTCAAGACCGCATTGGGCATATTGATATTATTACACGATTTATAAAGTGTGTGGAATGGTACATTTGTATCGGAGGTACCAGAAGAGGAGTGGCCAGACTTCCAAGTTTTTGTTCGGAATGGTACATTTACATGGGAGGTATCAGACGAGGAATGTTCAGACTACCAAGTTTTTGTCTGAAACGTTTTCTCTCTATAGCTTTACTAAATACAGAAGTTGGGCAAGGCCGCGTTGGGCATATTGATATTATTACACGATTTCTAAATTGGGTGGAATGGTACATTTGTATGGGAGGTACCAGAAGAGGAGGGGCCAGACTTCCAAGTTTTTGTTCGAAACTTTGTCTAGCTATAGCTTTACTAAATACAGAAGTTAGGCAAGACCGCGTTGGGCATATTAATATTATTACACGATTTCTAAAGGGTGTGGAATGGTACATTTGTATCGGAGGTACCAGAAGAGGAGTGGCCAGATTTCCAAGTTTTTGTTCGAAACTTTGTCTAGCTATAGCTTTACTAAATACAGAAGTTGGGCAAGACCGCGTTGGGCATGTTGATATTATTACACGATTTATAAAGTGTGTGGAATGGTACATTTGTATCGGAGGTACCAGAAGAGGAGTGGCCAGACTTCCAAGTTTTTGTTCGAAACTTTGTCTAGCTATAGCTTCACTAAATACAGAACTGGGGCAAGACCGCATTGGGCATATTGATATTATTCCACGATTTATAAAGTGTGTGGAATGGTATATTTGTATCGGAGGTACCAGAAGAGGAGTGGCCAGACTTCCACGTTTTTGTTCGAAACTTTGTCTAGCTATAGCTTTTCTAAATACGGTAGTCGGGCAAGACCGCGTTGGGCATATTGATATTATTACACGATTTATAAAGTGTGTGGAATGGTACATTTGTATCGGAGGTACCAGAAGAGGAGTGGCCAGACTTCCAAGTTTTTGTTCGAAACTTTGTCTAGCTATAGCTTCACTAAATACAGAAGTGGGGCAAGACCGCATTGGGCATATTGATATTATTCCACGATTTATAAAGTGTGTAGAATGGTACATTTGTATCGGAGGTACCACAAGAGGAGTGGCCAGACTTCCAAGTTTTTGTTCGAAACTTTGTCTAGCTATAGCTTCACTAAATACAGAACTGGGGCAAGACCGCATTGGGCATATTGATATTATTCCACGATTTATAAAGTGTGTGGAATGGTATATTTGTATCGGAGGTACCAGAAGAGGAGTGGCCAGACTTCCACGTTTTTGTTCGAAACTTTGTCTAGCTATAGCTTTTCTAAATACGGTAGTCGGGCAAGACCGCGTTGGGCATATTGATATTATTACACGATTTATAAAGTGTGTGGAATGGTACATTTGTATCGGAGGTACCAGAAGAGGAGTGGCCAGACTTCCAAGTTTTTGTTCGAAACTTTGTCTAGCTATAGCTTTACTAAATACAGAAGTTGGGCAAGACCGCGTTGGGCATGTTGATATTATTACACGATTTATAAAGTGTGTAGAATGGTACATTTGTATCGGAGGTACCACAAGAGGAGTGGCCAGACTTCCACGTTTTTGTTCGAAACTTTGTCTAGCTATAGCTTTTCTAAATACGGTAGTCGGGCAAGACCGCGTTGGGCATATTGATATTATTACACGATATATAAAGTGTGTGGAATGGTACATTTGTATAGGAGGTACCAGAAGAGGAGTTGCCAGACTTCCAAGTTTTTGTGCGAAACTTTGTCTAGCTGTAGCTTTACTAAATACAGAAGTTGGGCATATTGATATTATTACACGATTTCTAAAGGGAGTGGAATGGTACATTTGTATCGGAGGTACCAGAAGAGAAGTGGCCAGATTTCCAAGTTTTTGTTCGAAACTTTGTCTAGCTATAGCTTTACTAAATACAGAAGTTGGGCAAGACCGCGTTGGGCATATTGATATTATTACACGATTTCTAAAGGAAGTGGAATGGTACATTTGTATCGGAGGTACCAGAAGAGAAGTGGCCAGACTTCCAAGTTTTTGTTCGAAACTTTGTCTAGCTATAGCTTTACTAAATACAGAAGTTGGGCAAGACCGCGTTGGGCATATTGATATTATTACACGATTTCTAAAGGAAGTGGAATGGTACATTTGTATCGGAGGTACCAGAAGAGAAGTGGCCAGACTTCCAAGTTTTTGTTCGAAACTTTGTCTAGCTGTAGCTTTACTAAATACAGAAGTTGGGCATATTGATATTATTACACGATTTCTAAAGGGAGTGGAATGGTACATTTGTATCGGAGGTACCAGAAGAGAAGTGGCCAGACTTCCAAGTTTTTGTTCGAAACATTGTCTAGCTATAGCTTTACTAAATACAGAAGTTGGGCAAGACCGCGTTGGGCATATTGATATTATTACACGATTTCTAAAGGAAGTGGAATGGTACATTTTTATCGGAGGTACCAGAAGAGAAGTGGCCAGACTTCCAAGTTTTTGTTCGAAACTTTGTCTAGCTATAGCTTTTCTAAATACAGAAGTTGGGCAAGACCGCGTTGGGCATATTGATATTATTACACGATTTCTAAAGGGAGTGGAATAGTACATTTGTATCGGAGGTACCAGAAGAGAAGTGGCCAGACTTCCAAGTTTTTGTTCGAAACTTTGTCTAGCTATAGCTTTACTAAATACAGAAGTTGGGCAAGACCGCGTTGGGCATATTGATATTATTACACGATTTCTAAAGGGAGTGGAATGGTACATTTGTATCGGAGGTACCAGAAGAGGAGTTGCCAGACTTCCAAGTTTTTGTTCGAAACTTTGTCTAGCTATAGCTTTACTAAATACAGAAGTTGGGCAAGACCGCATTGGGCATATTGATATTATTACACGATTTCTAAAGTGGGTGGAATGGTACATTTGTATGGGAGGTACCAGAAGAGGAGTGGCCAGACTTCCAAGTTTTTTTTCGAAACTTTGTCTAGCTATAGCTTTACTAAATACAGAAGTTAGGCAAGACCGCGTTGGCCTATTGATATTATCACACGATTTCTAAAGGGTGTGGAATGGTACATTTGTATCGGAGGTACCAGAAGAGGAGTGGCCAGACTTCCAAGTTTTTGTCCGAAACTTTGTCTAGCTATAGCTTTACTAAATACAGAAATTGGGCATATTGATATTATTACACGATTTCTAAATTGGGTGGAATGGTACATTTGTATGGGAGGTACCAGAAGAGGAGTGGCCAGACTTCCAAGTTTTTGTTCGGAATGGTACATTTACATGGGAGGTATCAGACGAGGAATGCTCAGACTTCCAAGATTTTGTCTGAAACGGTTGCTCGCTATAGCTTTACTAAATACAGAAGTTGGGCAAGACCGCATTGGGCATATTGCTATTATTACACGATTTATAAAGTGTAAAGAATGGTACATTTGTATCGGAGGTACCAGAAGAGGAGTGGCCAGACTTTCAAGTTTTTGTTCGAAACTTTGTCTAGCTATAGCTTTACTAAATACAGAAGTTGGGCAAGACCGCGTTGGGCATATTGATATTATTACACGATTTCTGAAGTGGGTGGAATGGTACATTTGTATGGGAGGTACCAGAAGAGGAGTTGCCAGACTTCCAAGTTTTTGTTCGAAACGTTGTCTAGCTGTTGCTTTACTAAATACAGAAGTTAGGCAAGACCGCATTGGGCATATTGATATTATTACACGATTTATAAAGTGTGTGGAATGGTACATTTGTATCGGAGGTACCAGAAGAGGAGTGGCCAGACTTCCAAGTTTTTGTTCGGAATGGTACATTTACATGGGAGGTATCAGAAGAGGAATGTTCAGACTTCCAAGTTTTTGTCTGAAACGTTTTCTCTCTATAGCTTTACTAAATACAGAAGTTGGGCAAGACCGCGTTGGGCATATTGATATTATTACACGATTTCTAAATTGGGTGGAATGGTACATTTGTATGGGAGATACCAGAAGAGGAGTGGCCAGACTTCCACGTTTTTGTTCGAAACTTTGTCTAGCTATAGCTTTACTAAATACAGAAGTTAGGCAAGACCGCATTGGGCATATTGATATTATTACACGATTTATAAAGTGTGTGGAATGGTACATTTGTATCGGAGGTACCAGAAGAGGAGTGGCCAGACTTCCAAGTTTTTGTTCGGAATGGTACATTTACATGGGAGGTATAAGAAGAGGAATGTTCCAAATTCCAAGTTTTTGTCTGAAACGTTTTCTCGCTATAGCTTTACTAAATACAGAAGTTGGGCAAGACCGCGTTGGGCATATTGATATTATTACACGATTTATAAAGTGTGTAGAATGGTACATTTGTATCGGAGGTACCAGAAGAGGAGTGGCCAGACTTCCTAGTTTTTGTTCGAAACTTTGTCTAGCTTTAGCTTTACTAAATACAGAAGTTGGGCAAGACCGCGTTGGGCATATTGATATTATTACACGATTTCTAAAGTGGGTGGAATGGTACATTTGTATAGGAGGTACCAGAAGAGGAGTTGCCAGACTTCCAAGATTTTGTGCGAAACTTTGTCTAGCTGTAGCTTTACTAAATACAGAAGTTGGGCATATTGATATTATTGCACGATTTCTAAAGGGAGTGGAATGGTACATTTGTATCGGAGGTACCAGAAGAGAAGTGGCCAGACTTCCAAGTTTTTGTTCGAAACTTTGTCTAGCTATAGCTTTACTAAATACAGAAGTTAGGCAAGACCGCGTTGGGCATATTGATATTATCACACGATTTCTAAAGTGGGTGGAATGGTACATTTGTATGGGAGGTACCAGAAGAGGAGTTGCCAGACTTCCAAGTTTTTGTTCGAAACTTTGTCTAGCTGTAGCTTTACTAAATACAGAAGTTGGGCATATTGATATTATTACACGATTTCTAAATTGGGTGGAATGGTACATTTGTATGGGAGGTACCAGAAGAGGAGTGGCCAGACTTCCAAGTTTTTGTTCGAAACTTTGTCCAGCTATAGCTTTACTAAATACAGAAGTTATTCAAGACCGCATTGGGCATATTGATATTATTACACGATTTATAAAGTGTGAGGAATGGTACATTTGTATCGGAGGTACCAGAAGAGGAGTGGCCAGACTTCCAAGTTTTTGTTCGGAATGGTACATTTACATGGGAGGTATCAGACGAGGAATGTTCAGACTTCCATGTTTTTGTCTGAAACGTTTTCTCTCTATAGCTTTACTAAATACAGAAGTTGGGCAAGGCCGCGTTGGGCATATTGATATTATTACACGATTTCTAAATTGGGTGGAATGGTACATTTGTATGGGAGGTACCAGAAGAGGAGTGGCCAGACTTCCAAGTTTTTGTTCGAAACTTTGTCTAGCTATAGCTTTACTAAATACAGAAGTTAGGCAAGACCGCGTTTGGCATATTGATATTATTACACGATTTCTAAAGGGTGTGGAATGGTACATTTGTATCGGAGGTACCAGAAGAGGAGTGGCCAGATTTCCAAGTTTTTGTTCGGAATGGTACATTTACATGGGAGGTATCAGAAGAGGAATGTTCAGACTTCCAAGTTTTTGTCTGAAACGTTTTCTCGCTATAGCTTTACTAAATACAGAAGTTGGGCAAGACCGCGTTGGGCATGTTGATATTATTACACGATTTATAAAGTGTGTAGAATGGTACATTTGTATCGGAGGTACCACAAGAGGAGTGGCCAGACTTCCACGTTTTTGTTCGAAACTTTGTCTAGCTATAGCTTTTCTAAATACGGTAGTCGGGCAAGACCGCGTTGGGCATATTGATATTATTACACGATTTATAAAGTGTGTGGAATGGTACATTTGTATCGGAGGTACCAGAAGAGGAGTGGCCAGACTTCCAAGTTTTTGTTCGAAACTTTGTCTAGCTATAGCTTCACTAAATACAGAAGTGGGGCAAGACCGCATTGGGCATATTGATATTATTCCACGATTTATAAAGTGTGTGGAATGGTATATTTGTATCGGAGGTACCAGAAGAGGAGTGGCCAGACTTCCAAGTTTTTGTTCGAAACTTTGTCTAGCTATAGCTTTACTAAATACAGAAGTTGGGCAAGACCGCGTTGGGCATGTTGATATTATTACACGATTTATAAAGTGTGTAGAATGGTACATTTGTATCGGAGGTACCACAAGAGGAGTGGCCAGACTTCCACGTTTTTGTTCGAAACTTTGTCTAGCTATAGCTTTTCTAAATACGGTAGTCGGGCAAGACCGCGTTGGGCATATTGATATTATTACACGATTTATAAAGTGTGTGGAATGGTACATTTGTATAGGAGGTACCAGAAGAGGAGTTGCCAGACTTCCAAGTTTTTGTGCGAAACTTTGTCTAGCTGTAGCTTTACTAAATACAGAAGTTGGGCATATTGATATTATTACACGATTTCTAAAGGGAGTGGAATGGTACATTTGTATCGGAGGTACCAGAAGAGAAGTGGCCAGATTTCCAAGTTTTTGTTCGAAACTTTGTCTAGCTATAGCTTTACTAAATACAGAAGTTGGGCAAGACCGCGTTGGGCATGTTGATATTATTACACGATTTATAAAGTGTGTAGAATGGTACATTTGTATCGGAGGTACCACAAGAGGAGTGGCCAGACTTCCACGTTTTTGTTCGAAACTTTGTCTAGCTATAGCTTTTCTAAATACGGTAGTCGGGCAAGACCGCGTTGGGCATATTGATATTATTACACGATTTATAAAGTGTGTGGAATGGTAAATTTGTATAGGAGGTACCAGAAGAGGAGTTGCCAGACTTCCAAGTTTTTGTGCGAAACTTTGTCTAGCTGTAGCTTTACTAAATACAGAAGTTGGGCATATTGATATTATTACACGATTTCTAAAGGGAGTGGAATGGTACATTTGTATCGGAGGTACCAGAAGAGAAGTGGCCAGACTTCCAAGTTTTTGTTCGAAACTTTGTCTAGCTATAGCTTTACTAAATACAGAAGTTGGGCAAGACCGCGTTGGGCATATTGATATTATTACACGATTTCTAAAGGAAGTGGAATGGTACATTTGTATCGGAGGTACCAGAAGAGAAGTGGCCAGACTTCCAAGTTTTTGTTCGAAACTTTGTCTAGCTATAGCTTTTCTAAATACGGTAGTCGGGCAAGACCGCGTTGGGCATATTGATATTATTACACGATTTCTAAAGTGGGTGGAATGGTACATTTGTATCGGAGGTACCACAAGAGGAGTGGCCAGACTTCCACGTTTTTGTTCGAAACTTTGTCTAGCTATAGCTTTTCTAAATACGGTAGTCGGGCAAGACCGCGTTGGGCATATTGATATTATTACACGATTTCTAAAGTGGGTGGAATGGTACATTTGTATAGGACGTACCAGAAGAGGAGTTGCCAGACTTCCAAGTTTTTGTTTGAAACTTTTGTTCGGAATGGTACATTTACATGGGAGGTATCAGAAGAGGAATGTTCAGACTTCCAAGTTTTTGTCTGAAACGTTTTCTCTCTATAGCTTTACTAAATACAGAAGTTGGGCAAGACCGCGTTGAGCATATTGATATTATTACACGATTTCTAAATTGGGTGGAATGGTACATTTGTATGGGAGATACCAGAAGAGGAGTGGCCAGACTTCCAAGTTTTTGTTCGAAACTTTGTCTAGCTATAGCTTTACTAAATAGAGAAGTTAGGCAAGACCGCATTGGGCATATTGATATTATTACACGATTTATAAAGTGTGTGGAATGGTACATTTGTATCGGAGGTACCAGAAGAGGAGTGGCCAGACTTCCAAGTTTTTGTTCGGAATGGTACATTTACATGGGAGGTATAAGAAGAGGAATGTTCAGACTTCCAAGTTTTTGTTCGAAACGTTTTCTCGCTATAGCTTTACTAAATACAGAAGTTGGGCAAGACCGCGTTGGGCATATTGATATTATTACACGATTTATAAAGTGTGTAGAATGGTACATTTGTATCGGAGGTACCAGAAGAGGAGTGGCCAGACTTCCAAGTTTTTGTTCGAAACTTTGTCTAGCTTTAGCTTTACTAAATACAGAAGTTGGGCAAGACCGCGTTGGGCATATTGATATTATTACACGATTTCTAAAGTGGGTGGAATGGTACATTTGTATAGGAGGTACCAGAAGAGGAGTTGCCAGACTTCCAAGATTTTGTGCGAAACTTTGTCTAGCTGTAGCTTTACTAAATACAGAAGTTGGGCATATTGATATTATTGCACGATTTCTAAAGGGAGTGGAATGGTACATTTGTATCGGAGGTACCAGAAGAGAAGTGGCCAGACTTCCAAGTTTTTGTTCGAAACTTTGTCCAGCTATAGCTTTTCTAAATACAGAAGTTGGGCAAGACCGCGTTGGGCATATTGATATTATTACACGATTTTTTGAAGGGAGTGGAATGGTACATTTGTGTCGGAGGTACCAGAAGAGAAGTGGCAGACTTCCAAGTTTTTGTTCGAAACTTTGTCTAGCTTTAGCTTTACTAAATACAGAAGTTGGGCAAGACCGCGTTGGGCATATTGATATTATTACACGATTTCTAAAGTGGGTGGAATGGTACATTTGTATAGGAGGTACCAGAAGAGGAGTTGCCAGACTTCCAAGATTTTGTGCGAAACTTTGTCTAGCTGTAGCTTTACTAAATACAGAAGTTGGGCATATTGATATTATTGCACGATTTCTAAAGGGAGTGGAATGGTACATTTGTATCGGAGGTACCAGAAGAGAAGTGGCCAGACTTCCAAGTTTTTGTTCGAAACTTTGTCCAGCTATAGCTTTTCTAAATACAGAAGTTGGGCAAGACCGCGTTGGGCATATTGATATTATTACACGATTTCTAAAGGGAGTGGAATGGTACATTTGTATCGGAGGTACCAGAAGAGAAGTGGCCAGACTTCCAAGTTTTTGTTCGAAACTTTGTCTAGCTGTAGCTTTAATAAATACAGAAGTTGGGCATATTGATATTATTACACGATTTCTAAAGGGAGTGGAATGGTACATTTGTATCGGAGGTACCAGAAGAGAAGTGGCCAGACTTCCAAGTTTTTGTTCGAAACTTTGTCTAGCTATAGCTTTACTAAATACAGACGTTGGGCAAGACCGCGTTGGGCATATTGATATTATTACACGATTTCTAATGGGAGTGGAATGGTACATTTGTATCGGAGGTACCAGAAGAGAAGTGGCCAGACTTCCAAGTTTTTGTTCGAAACTTTGTCCAGCTATAGCTTTTCTAAATACAGAAGTTGGGCAAGACCGCGTTGGGCATATTGCTATTATTACACGATTTCTAAAGTGGGTGGAATGGTACATTTGTATAGGAGGTACCAAAAGAGGAGTTGCCAGACTTCCAAGATTTTGTGCGAAACTTTGTCTAGCTGTAGCTTTACTAAATACAGAAGTTGGGCATATTGATATTATTGCACGATTTCTAAAGGGAGTGGAATGGTACATTTGTATCGGAGGTACCAGAAGAGAAGTGGCCAGACTTCCAAGTTTTTGTTCGAAACTTTGTCCAGCTATAGCTTTTCTAAATACAGAAGTTGGGCAAGACCGCGTTGGGCATATTGATATTATTACACGATTTCTAAAGTGGGTGGAATGGTACATTTGTATAGGAGGTACCAAAAGAGGAGTTGCCAGACTTCCAAGTTTTTGTTCGAAACTTTGTCTAGCTATAGCTTTTCTAAATACAGAAGTTGGGCAAGACCGCGTTGGGCATATTGATATTATTACACGATTTCTAAAGGGAGTGGAATGGTACATTTGTATCGGAGGTACCAGAAGAGAAGTGGCCAGACTTCCAAGTTTTTGTTCGAAACTTTGTCTAGCTGTAGCTTTAATACATACAGAAGTTGGGCATATTGATATTATTACACGATTTCTAAAGGGAGTGGAATGGTACATTTGTATCGGAGGTACCAGAAGAGAAGTGGCCAGACTTCCAAGTTTTTGTTCGAAACTTTGTCTAGCTATAGCTTTACTAAATACAGAAGTTGGGCAAGACCGCGTTGGGCATATTGATATTATTACACGATTTCTAAAGGGAGTGGAATGGTACATTTGTATCGGAGGTACCAGAAGAGAAGTGGCCAGACTTCCAAGTTTTTGTTCGAAACTTTGTCTAGCTATAGCTTTACTAAATACAGAAGTTGGGCATATTGATATTATTACACGATTTCTAACGGGAGTGGAATGGTACATTTGTATCGGAGGTACCAGAAGAGAAGTGGCCAGACTTCCAAGTTTTTGTTCGAAACTTTGTCTAGCTATAGCTTTACTAAATACAGAAGTTGGGCAAGACCGCGTTGGGCATATTGATATTATTACACGATTTCTAAAGGGAGTGGAATGGTACATTTGTATCGGAGGTACCAGAAGAGAAGTGGCCAGACTTCCAAGTTTTTGTTCGAAACTTTGTCTAGCTATAGCTTTTCTAAATACAGAAGTTGGGCAAGACCGCGTTGGGCATATTGATATTATTACACGATTTCTAAAGGGAGTGGAATGGTACATTTGTATCGGAGGTACCAGAAGAGAAGTGGCCAGACTTCCAAGTTTTTGTTCGAAACTTTGTCTAGCTATAGCTTTACTAAATACAGAAGTTGGGCAAGACCGCGTTGGGCATATTGATATTATTACTCGATTTCTAAAGTGGGTGGAATGGTACATTTGTATAGGACGTACCAGAAGAGGAGTTGCCAGACTTCCAAGTTTTTGTTCGAAACTTTGTCTAGCTATAGCTTTACTAAATACAGAAGTTAGGCAAGACCGCGTTGGGCATATTGATATTATTACACGATTTCTAAAGAGTGTGGAATGGTACATTTGTAACGGAGGTACCAGAAGAGGTGTGGCCAGACTTCCAAGTTTCTGTTCGAAACTTTGTCTAGCTATAGCTTTACTAAATACAGAAGTTGGGCAAGACCGCATTGGGCATATTGATATTATTACACGATTTCTAAAGTGGGTGGAATGGTACATTTGTATGGGAGGTACCAGAAGAGGAGTGGCCAGACTTAAAAGTTTTTGTTCGAAACTTTGTCTAGCTATAGCTTTACTAAATACAGAAGTTAGGCAAGACCGCGTTGGGCATATTGATATTATCACACGATTTCTAAAATGGGTGGAATGGTACATTTGTATGGGAGGTACCAGAAGAGGAGTTGCCAGACTTCCAAGTTTTTGTTCGAAACTTTGTCTAGCTGTAGCTTTACTAAATACAGAAGTTGGGCAAGACCGCGATGGGCATATTGATATTATAAGTGTGTGGAAGAGGAGTGGTCAGACTTCCAAGTTTTTGTTCGAAACTTTGTCTAGCTATAGCTTTACTAAATACAGAAGTTAGGCAAGACAGCATTGGGCATATTGATATTATTACACGATTTATAAAGTGTGTGGAATGGTACATTTGTATCGGAGGTACCAGAAGAGGAGTGGCCAGACTTCCAAGTTTTTGTTCGGAATGGTACATTTACATGGGAGGTATCAGAAGAGGAATGTTCAGACTTCCAAGTTTTTTTCTGAAACGTTTTCTCTCTATAGCTTTACTAAATACAGAAGTTGTGCAAGACCGAGTTGGGCATATTGATATTATTACACGATTTCTAAATTGGGTGGAATGGTACATTTGTATGGGAGGTACCAGAAGAGGAGTGGCCAGACTTCCAAGTTTTTGTTCGAAACTTTGTCTAGCTATAGCTTCACTAAATACAGAAGTTAGGCAAGACCGCGTTGGGCATATTGATATTATTACACGATTTCTAAAGGGTGTGGAATGGTACATTTGTATCGGAGGTACCAGAAGAGGAGTGGCCAGATTTCCAAGTTTTTGTTCGGAATGGTACATATACATGGGAGGTATCAGAATAGGAATGTTCAGACTTCCAAGTTTTTGTCTGAAACGTTTTCTCGCTATAGCTTTACTAAATACAGAAGTTGGGCAAGACCGCGTTGGGCATATTGATATTATTACACGATTTATAAAGTGTGTAGAATGGTACATTTGTATCGGAGGTACCACAAGAGGAGTGGCCAGACTTCCACGTTTTTGTTCGAAACTTTGTCTAGCTATAGCTTTTCTAAATACAGTAGTCGGGCAAGACCGCGTTGGGTATATTGATATTATTACACGATTTATAAAGTGTGTGGAATGGTACATTTGTATCGGAGGTACCAGAAGAGGAGTGGCCAGACTTCCAAGTTTTTGTTCGAAACTTTGTCTAGCTATATCTTTACTAAATACAGAAGTGGGGCAAGAACGCGTTGGGCATATTGATATTATTACACTATTTCTAAAGTGGGTGGTTTGGTACATTTGTATAGGAGGTACCAGAAGAGGAGTTGCCAGACTTCCAAGTTTTTGTGCGAAACTTTGTCTAGCTGTAGCTTTACTAAATACAGAAGTTGGGCATATTGATATTATTACACGATTTCTAAAGGAAGTGGAATGGTACATTTGTATCGGAGGTACCAGAAGAGAAGTGGCCAGACTTCCAAGTTTTTGTTCGAAACTTTGTCTAGTTATAGCTTTACTAAATAAAGAAGTTGGACAAGACCGCGTTGGGCATATTGATATTATTACACGATTTCTAAAGGGAGTGGAATGATACATTTGTATCGGAGGTACCAGAAGAGAAGTGGCCAGACTTCCAAGTTTTTGTTCGAAACTTTGTCTAGCTATAGCTTTACTAAATACAAATACATATTGATATTATTACACGATTTCTAAAGGGAGTGGAATGGTACATTTGTATCGGAGGTACCAGAAGAGAAGTGGCCAGACTTCCAAGTTTTTGTTCGAAGCTTTGTCTAGCTATAGCTTTACTAAATACAGAAGTTGGGCAAGACCGCGTTGGGCATATTGATATTATTACACGATTTCTAAAGGGAGTGGAATGGTACATTTGTATCGGAGGTACCAGAAGAGAAGTGGCCAGACTTCCAAGTTTTTGTTCGAAACTTTGTCTAGCTATAGCTTTTCTAAATACAGAAGTTGGGCAAGACCGCGTTGGGCATATTGATATTATTACACGATTTCTAATGTGGGTGGAGTGGTACATTTGTATAGGACGTACCAGAAGAGGAGTTGCCAGACTTCCAAGTTTTTGTTCGAAACTTTGTCTAGCTATAGCTTTACTAAATACAGAAGTTAGGCAAGACCGCGTTGGGCATATTGATATTATTACACGATTTCTAAAGAGAGTGGAATGGTACATTTGTATGGGAGGTACCAGAAGAGGAGTGGCCAGACTTCAAGTTTTTGTTCGAAACTTTGTCTAGCTATAGCTTTACTAAATACAGAAGTTGGGCAAGACCGCATTGGGCATATTGATATTATTACACGATTTCTAAAGTGGGTGGAATGGTACTTTTTTATGGGAGGTACCAGAAGAGGAGTGGCCAGACTTCCAAGTTTTTGTTCGAAACTTTGTCTAGCTATAGCTTTACTAAATACAGAAGTTAGGCAAGACCGCGTTGGGCATATTGATATTATCACACGATTTCTAAAGGGTGTGGAATGGTACATTTGTATCGGAGGTACCAGAAGAGGAGTGGCCAGACTTCCAAGTTTTTGCCCGAAACTTTGTCTAGCTATAGCTTTACTAAATACAGAAGTTGGGCAAGACCGCGTTGAGCATATTGATATTATCACACGATTTCTAAAGTGGGTGGAATGGTATATTTGTATGGGAGGTACCAGAAGAGGAGTTGCCAGACTTCCAAGTTTTTGTTCAAAACTTTGTCTAGCTATAGCTTTACTAAATACAGAAATTGGGCATATTGATATTATTACACGATTTCTAAATTGGGTGGAATGGTACATTTGTATGGGAGGTACCAGAAGAGGAGTGGCCAGACTTCCAAGTTTGTGTTCGGAATGGTACATTTACATGGGAGGTATCAGACGAGGAATGTTCAGACTTCCAAGTTTTTGTCTGAAACGTTTGCTCGCTATAGCTTTACTAAATACAGAAGTTGGGCAAGACCGCATTGGGCATATTGCTATTATTACACGATTTCTAAAGTGGGTGGAATGGTACATTTGTATCGGAGGTACCAGAAGAGGAGTGGCCAGACTTCCAAGTTTTTGTCCGAAACTTTGTCTAGCTATAGCTTTACTAAACACAGAAGTTGGGCAAGACCGCGTTGGGCATATTGACATTATTACACGATTTATAAAGTGGGTGGAATGGTACATTTGTATGGGAGGTACCAGAAGAGGAGTGGCCAGACTTCCAAGTTTTTGTTCGGAATGGTATGGGAGGTACCAGAAGAGGAGTGGCCAGACTTCCACGTTTTTGTTCGGAATGGTACATTTACATGGGAGGTATCAGAAGAGGAATGTTCACACTTCCAAGTTTTTGTCTGAAACGTTTTCTCGCTATAGCTTTACTAAATACAGAAGTTGGGCAAGACCGCGTTGAGCATATTGATATTATTACACGATTTATAAAGAGTGTAGAATGGTACATTTGTATCGGAGGTACCAAAAGAGGAGTGGCCAGACTTCCACGTTTTTGTTCGAAACTTTGTCTAGCTATAGCTTTTCTAAATACAGAAGTCGGGCAAGACCGCGTTGGGCATATTGATATTATTACACGATTTATAAAGTGTGTGGAATGGTACATTTGTATCGGAGGTACCAGAAGAGGAGTGGCCAGACTTCCAAGTTTTTGTTCGAAACTTTGTCTAGCTATAGCTTTACTAAATACAGAAGTGGGGCAAGACCGCATTGGGCATATTGATATTATTACACGATTTATAAAGTGTGTGGAATGGTACATTTGTATCGGAGGTACCAGAAGGGGAGTGGCCAGACTTCCAAGTTTTTGTTCGAAACTTTGTCTAGCTATAGCTTTACTAAATACAGAAGTGGGGCAAGACCGCATTGGGCATATTGATATTATTACACGATTTCTAAAGAGTGTGGAATGGCACATTTGTATCGGAGGTAAAAGAAGAGGAGTGGCCAGACTTCCAAGTTTTTGTTCGGAATGGTACATTTACATGGGAGGTATCAGAAGAGGAATGATCAGACTTCCAAGTTTTTGTCTGAAACGTTTTCTCGCTATAGCTTTACTAAATACAGAAGTTGGGCAAGACCGCGTGGGGCATATTCATATTATTACACGATTTATAAAGTGTGTAGAATGGTACATTTGTATCGGAGGTACCACAAGAGGAGTGGCCAGACTTCCAAGTTTTTGTTCGAAACTTTGTCTAGCTATAGCTTTTCTAAATACAGAAGTCGGGCAAGACCGCGTTGGGCATATTGATATTGTTACACGATTTATAAAGTGTGTGGAATGGTACATTTGTATCGGAGGTACCAGAAGAGGAGTGGCCAGACTTCCAAGTTTTTGTTCGAAACTTTGTCTAGATATGGCTTTACTAAATACAGAAGTGGGGCAAGACCGCATTGGGCATATTGAAATTATTACACGATTTATAAAGTGTGTGGAATGGTACATTTGTATCGGAGGTACCAGAAGGGGAGTGGCCAGACTTCCAAGTTTTTGTTCGAAACTTTGTCTAGCTATAGCTTTACTAAATGCAGAAGTGGGGCAAGACCGCGTTGGGCATATTGATATTATTACACGATTTATAAAGTGTGTGGAATGGTACATTTGTATCGGAGGTA
Source organism: Hydrotaea cyrtoneurina (assembly GCA_958296145.1). Lineage (NCBI taxonomy): Eukaryota > Metazoa > Arthropoda > Insecta > Diptera > Muscidae > Hydrotaea > Hydrotaea cyrtoneurina. Next base: position 53,537,572 of record OY282512.1, on the reverse strand, counting down.
CCAGAAGAGGAGTGGCGAGACTTCCAAGTTTTTGTTCGAAACTTTGTCTAGCTATAGCTTTACTAAATACAGAAGTGGGGCAAGACTGCATTGGGCATATTGATATTATTACACGATTTATAAAGTGTGTGGAATGGTACATTTTTACATTTGTTTTTGTTCGAAACTTTGTCTAGCTATAGCTTTAATAAATGCAGAAGTGGGGCAAGACCGCGTTGGGCATATTGATATTATTACACGATTTATAAAGTGTGTGGAATGGTACATTTGTATCGGAGGTACCAAAAGAGGAGTGGCCACACTTCCACGTTTTTGTTCGAAACTTTGTCTAGCTATAGCTTTTCTAAATACAGAAGTTAGGCAAGACCGCGTTGACCATATTGATATTATTACACGATTTCTAAAGGGTGTGGAATGGTACATTTGTATCGGAGGTACTAGAAGAGGAGTGGCCAGACTTCCTAGTTTTTGTTCGAAACTTTGTCTAGCTATAGCTTTACTAAATACAGAAGTTAGGCAAGACCGCGTTAGGCATATTGATATTATTACACGATTTCTAAAGGGTGTGGAATGGTACATTTGTATCGGAGGTACTAGAAGAGGAGTTGCCAGACTTCCAAGTTTTTGTTCAAAACTTTGTCTAGCTATAGCTTTACTAAATACAGAAATTGGGCATATTGATATTATTACACGATTTCTAAATTGGGTGGAATGGTACATTTGTACATTTGTCTACCAAGTTTTTGTTCGGAATGGTACATTTACATGGGAGGTATCAGACGAGGAATGTTCAGACTTCTAAGTTTTTGTCTGAAACGTTTTCTCGCTATAGCTTTACTAAATACAGAAGTTGGGCAAGACCGCGTTGGGCATATTGATATTATTACACGATTTATAAAGAGTGTAGAATGGTACATTTGTATCGGAGGTACCAAAAGAGGAATGACCAGACTTCCACGTTTTTGTTCGAAACTTTGTCTAGCTATAGCTTTACTAAATACAGAAGTTAGGCAAGACCGCGTTGGGCATATTGATATTATTTCACGATTTCTAAAGGGTGTGGAATGGTACATTTGTATCGGAGGTACTAGAAGAGGAGTTGCCAGACTTCCAAGTTTTTGTTCGAAACTTTGTCTAGCTGTAGCTTTACTAAATACAGAAGTTGGGCATATTGCTATTATTACACGATTTATAAAGTGTGTGGAATGGTACATTTGTATGGGAGGTACCAGAAGAGCAGTGGCCAGACTTCCAAATTTTTGTTCGAAACTTTGTCTAGCTATAGCTTTACTAAATACAGAACTTAGGCAAGATCGCGTTGGCCATATTGATATTATTACACGATTTCTAAAGGGTGTGGAATGGTACATTTGTATCGGAGGTACTAGAAGAGGAGTGGCCAGACTTCCCAGTTTTTGTTCGAAACTTTGTCTAGCTATAGCTTTACTAAATACAGAAGTTAGGCAAGACCGCGTTGGGCATATTGAAATTATTACACGATTTCTAAAGGGTGTGGAATGGTACATTTGTATCGGAGGTACCAGAGGAGGAGTGGCCAGACTTCCAAGTTTTTGTTCGGAATGGTATGGGAGGTACCAGAAGAGGAGTGGCCAGACTTCCAAGTTTTTGTTCGGAATGGTACATTTTCATGGGAGGTATCAGAAGAGGAATGTTCAGACTTCCAAGTTTTTGTCTGAAAAGTTTTCTCGATATAGCTTTACTAAATACAGAAGTTGGGCAAGACCGCGTTGGGCATATTGATATTATTACACGATTTATAAAGAGTGTAGAATGGTACATTTGTATCGGAGGTACCAAAAGAGGAGTGGCCAGACTTCCACGTTTTTGTTCGAAACTTTGTCTAGCTATAGCTTTTCTAAATACATGGGAGGTACCAGAAAAGGAGTGGCCAGACTTCCAAGTTTTTGTTCGGAATGGTACATTTACATGGGAGGTATCAGAAGAGGAATGTTCAGACTTCCAAGTTTTTGTCTGAAACGTTTTCTCGCTATAGCTTTACTAAATACAGAAGTTGGGCAAGACCGCGTTGGGCATATTGATATTATTACACGATTTATAAAGAGTGTAGAATGGTACATTTGTATCGGAGGTACCAAAAGAGGAGTGGCCAGACTTCCACGTTTTTGTTCGAAACTTTGTCTAGCTATAGCTTTTCTAAATACAGAAGTCGGGCAAGACTGCGTTGGGCATATTGATATTATTACACGATTTATAAAGGGTGTAGAATGGTACATTTGTATCGGAGGTACCAGAAGAGGAGTGGCCAGACTTCCAAGTTTTTGTTCGAAACTTTGTCTAGCTATAGCTTTACTAAATACAGAAGTGGGGCAAGACCGCATTGGGCATATTGATATTATTACACGATTTATAAAGTGTGTGGAATGGTACATTTGTATCGGAGGTACCAGAAGGGGAGTGGCCAGACTTCCAAGTTTTTGTTCGAAACTTTGTCTAGCTATAGCTTTACTAAATGCAGAAGTGGGGCAAGACCGCGTTGGGCATATTGATGTTATTACACGATTTATAAAGTGTGTGGAATGGTACATTTGTATCGGAGGTACCAGAAGAGGAGTGGCCAGACTTCCAAGTTTTTGTTCGAAACTTTGTCTAGCTATAGCTTTACTAAATACAGAAGTTGGGTAAGACCGTGTTGGGCATATTGATATTATTACACGATTTCTAAAGTGGGTGGAATGGTACATTTGTATGGGAGGTACCAGAAGAGGAATGGCCAGACTTCCAAGTTTTTGTCCGAAACTTTTTCTAGCTATAGCTTTACTAAATACAGAAGTTAGGCAAGACCGCGTTGGGCATATTGATATTATTACACGATTTCTAAAGTGTGTGGAATGGTACATTTGTATGGGAGGTACCAGAAGAGGAGTGGCCAGACTTCAAAGTAGTAGTTTATCTCTGTCCGGTCGTTGTCGCGTTTGTTTATGTGTCATCAAAACAACAACACAGAAAAAAAAAAAAAACTTATTCACAAAACAGAAAAAAAAAGAAAAAAACATATTCACAAAACAGAAAAACAAAAATCCTAAAAACAATACATAAAGTGCACACCAACAATAACCAAGACTAACAATAAACAACAACAAAATCTACAGCAGTCACAGCAGCCACAGCCATCTCACACATCTCGCTGCTCATCAACGCCAACACGAAGGTCTTTTTCTCCTGTGTTCCCCCATTCCTCTCCGCATCCCTTTTCGCATAATACAAACGACTGTGCTCTCTTCATGTCGCTGCCTGACATGTGTTGAAGATATAACACTGAACACTTGTTGGGTCTAGCAGCGGCAAGAGGGGTGCAAAGTTATTTGAATTTATGCTATGATATTGTTTTGTGTTTCTGTATGTTACAATGGTAGGTTCATTTAAAACACATTTTGCGAACATACGAGGGCTGAAGGCAAATTTCTTTGAGGTATACATGCACGTTCAGTTCCATAGGCCAGATGAACTCGCTCTAAGTGAGACCCAGGTGTGTGAGGGTTCTAATCCACAGAATTTTCACATTCCTGGCTATCACACTCTTTCCTCTTTCTCTTCCCACAGAGGCCTTGTGGTATACATACGTAATGGTGTGGTGTTCCAGAGCCAGCAACATTTGGACTCACAAGATCCAGAATTTAATTTTTTTTGGGTTAAGTTCAGGATTGGATCACACCCCTTACACTTCGGGTTTCTTTACAGAAGCTCAAATTTGGAAAGGGAGGCTACCCTAAACGGCATCGACGCCCTTTCCGACTCTATATCAAAAGTTTTAGAAGATTGTCCGGACAGTGAAATTGTAGTCGCTGGGGATTTCAATGTCCATAATCAATCTTGGCCTCCCACTTCTCCGGAGGGACAGTACGCTAAGCTTTTCGCCGCGCATAATAACTTGACGCAACTAGTGAATGAACCAACACACATTCCGCGTGTTGAAGGGCAATATCATAATATTCTTGACCTTTTCTTAACCTCACACCCTGAAAAGTACGAGGTTAACATTCTTGCACCTCTTGGTAACTCGGACAATTGCACCATTTCAGCATCCTTTTCGTTCTCCGTCACTACTGAGCTGCTACGTAAGCAGGCAAGATCCAATTGTGCCAGAGTGCTTAGGCGTGAAAAACTTCTCCACGAACAGCGCCTTCGTGCTAAAGTTCTTTCTTCTCCGAGGGGAAGTAAGAGCTTTTGGGCATTTGTTAAAAGAGTAAGGGACAATTCTTCATCTTCTATCCCAACTCTCGTTAACGATGACCAGATATTCACTGACCCGGTTGACAAAGCTAACCTTCTGGCTGAAATATTTGCTAACAATTCATCTTTGCCATACAGCAGTCAACCACTCCCCGTAATCGAAAACGTATCTAGTTCGATGCCTCAGATATTTTTTCGATCACGTGGGGTTAAAAGGGTTCTTGCAGATCTCAATGTAAACAAAACTCCGGGCCGGATGGCATTTCAGAACTTGTCCTATGTAAGTGCTCTTCGACGCTAGCTCGTCCATTGCGCAATCTTTTCAACATGTCGTATCGTGGTGGTATTTACCCTTCACGTTGGAAAGTTGCCAATGTCCAGCCGATCCCCAAGAAATGTGAGGCTACAAACCCTGCGAATTACCGCCCAATATCAATATGTTCTGCGCTCTCAAAGGTTATGGAGAGCATGGTTAACCACCATCTTGTCAACTATTTAGAGTCTAATGGCCTTCTAAATTATCGACAGTATGGCTTCCGTAGAAATCGATCTACTGGAGACCTGATGGCGTTCCTTACGGAGCGATGGAGCCGATCTATTCACGCCCTTGGTGAAAGTAAGGTCGTAGCTCTAGATATTTCCAAGGCGTTCGATAGGGTCTGGCACGAAGCACTCATATCAAAACTTATTGCATTTGGTGTCGGTAATATCTTCTCTCGATTCATATCGAGTTTCCTCAGGGATCGCTCTATACGAGTTGTTATAGATGGGGTCTCATCCAACGAGCATAGGTTGACCGCAGGAGCTCCACAAGGCTCTGTCCTCTCTCCCTCTCTATTTCTTATTTTCATTGACGACCTGTTGGGTCAGACTGTGAACCCGATCTACTCCTTTGCGGGTGACAGTAACCTATGTCATTCATACTCATTTGATCATCGGCCAGGTCCTGTGGAGGTCGAGGGCAAAACGCGAATGATGAATGACTCACTTAACCGCGATTTGGCGACGATTTGTGAGTGGGGCCAAATGAATAGAGTAGATTTTAATGCACAAAAGACCCAGTGCTGTTTGTTGTCACACATACGTTCACCAGATCCAGCATCGTCGTCAATTTCTATGGGTGGTGTGGATATCGACGAATCAGACACTCTTGATGTTCTGGGCATGAAGATACAGGGTGATGCTCGCTGGGCTAGCCATATATTCGAAGTGTCGAAAGAAGCATTCAAGTGGTTAGGCTTTTTTATTCGGTGCAAGAAATATTTCACTCCATCTGATCTCGTAAATATTTACACCACTTACATCCGGCCTAAAATGGAATACAACTCGCATGGGCAGGGGCTCCATTAACATCTTTGAAGCTTCTGGACCGTGTACAGAGGAGAGCGGTGGTGATGATAGGGGATGGTAGGGTATTCAGCTCCCTACAGCATCGCCGAAATGTGGGTTGTGTAGCGCTATTCTATAGATATTTTAATGGTATCTGTTCAGAAGATATCCGTCGTCTGGTCCCTGACGTTAGAACATTTAGTCGGAATACACGGCTATCCAGGGTCTCTCATCCGTTCATTGTGAAATGGCCGGTTGACCGGAGGACGCACTATAGAGAAAATTCGTTCTTTAGCCGAACCGTTCGTATGTGGAATAATCTTCCAGCAAATGTATTTCCTGCCAGTTGTGACTTTCAGAAATTCAAAACAAATGTCAACAAACACTACTCCCTCTTTCCTCCTTCCGATACCCTAATTTCCTTCCACTTACACAATGCATTGCATTTATAGGGGGCATCCCCTGAGTGTTGGCCTTCAAAAAAAAAAAAAAAAAAAAAAAAAAGTTGGGTAAGATCACTTTGGGCATATTGATATTATTACACGATTTCTAAAGGGTGTGGAATGGTACATTTGTATCGGAGGTACCAGAAGAGGAGTGGCCAGACTTCCATGGTTTTGTTCGGCATGGTACATTTACATGGGAGGTACCAGAAGAGGAATGTTCAGACTTCCAATTTTTTGTCCGAAACTTTGTCTAGCTATAGCTTTACTAAATACAGAAGTTAGGCAAGATCGCGTTGGGCATATTGATATTATTACACGATTTATAAAGTGTGTGGAATGGTACATTTGTATCGGAGGAACCAGAAGAGGAGTGGCCAGACTTCCAAGTTTTTGTTCGAAACTTTGTCTAGGGTGTGGAATGGTACATTTGTATCGGAGGTACCAGAAGAGGAGTGGCCAGACTTCCAAGTTTTTGTTCGGAATGGTACATTTACATGGGAGGTATCAGAAGAGGAATGTTCAGACTTCCAAGTTTTTGTCTGAAACGTTTTCTCGCTATAGCTTTACTAAATACAGAAATTGGGTAAGACCGCGTTGGGCATATTGATATTATTACACGATTTCTAAAGTGTGTGGAATGGTACATTTGTATAGGAGGTACCAGAAGAGGAGTGGCCAGACTTCCAAATTTTTGTCCGAAACTTGGTCTAGCTATAGCTTTGCTAAATACAGTAGTTGGGCAAGACGGCGTATTGATATTATTACACGATTTCTAAAGTGTGTGGAATGGTACATTTGTATCGGAGGTACCAGAAGAGGAGTGGCGAGACTTCCAAGTTTTTGTTCGAAACTTTGTCTAGCTATAGCTTTACTAAATACAGAAGTGGGGCAAGACCGCATTGGGCATATTGATATTATTATACGATTTCTAAAGTGGGTGGAAAGGTACATTTGTATGGGAGATACCAGTAGAGGAGTGCCCAGACTTCCAAGTTTTTGTTCAAAACTTGGTCTAGCTATAGCTTTACTAAATACAGTAGTTGGACTAGACGGCGTTGGGCATATTGATATTATTACAAGATTTCTAAAGTGGGTGGAATGGTACATTTGTATGGGAGGTACCAGAAGATGAGTGGCCAGACTTCCAAGTTTCTGTTCGAAACTTTGTCTAGATATGGCTTTACTAAATACAGAGGTTAGGCAAGACCGCGTTGGGCATATTGATATTATTTCACGATTTCTAAAGGGTGTGGAATGGTACATTTGTATCGGAGGTACTAGAAGAGGAGTTGCCAGACTTCCAAGTTTTTGTTCGAAACTTTGTCTAGCTGTAGCTTTACTAAACACAGAAGTTGGGCAAGACCGCGTTGGGCATATTGATATTATTACACGATTTCTAAAGTGGGTGGAATGGTACATTTGTATGGGAGGTACCAGAAGAGGAGTGGCCAGACTTCCAAGTTTTTGTTCGGAATGGTACATTTACATGGGAGGTATCAGAAGAGGAATGTTCAGACTTCTAAGTTTTTGTCTGAAACGTTTTCTCGCTATAGCTTTACTAAATACAGAAGTTGGGCAAGACCGCGTTGGGCATATTGATATTATTACACGATTTATAAAGAGTGTAGAATGGTAAATTTGTATCTTAGGTACCAAAAGAGGAATGGCCAGACTTCCACGTTTTTGTTCGAAACTTTGTCTAGCTATAGCTTTACTAAATACAGAAGTTAGGCAAGACCGCGTTGGGCATATTGATATTATTTCACGATTTCTAAAGGGTGTGGAATGGTACATTTGTATCGGAGGTACTAGAAGAGGAGTTGCCAGACTTCCAAGTTTTTGGTCGAAACTTTGTCTAGCTGTAGCTTTACTAAATACAGAAGTTGGGCATATTGCTATTATTACACGATTTATAAAGTGTGTGGAATGGTACATTTGTATGGGAGGTACCAGAAGAGCAGTGGCCAGACTTCCAAGTTTTTGTTCGAAACTTTGTCTAGCTATAGCTTTACTAAATACAGAACTTAGGCAAGATCGCGTTGGCCATATTGATATTATTACACGATTTCTAAAGGGTGTGGAATGGTACATTTGTATCGGAGGTACTAGAAGAGGAGTGGCCAGACTTCCCAGTTTTTGTTCGAAACTTTGTCTAGCTATAGCTTTACTAAATACAGAAGTTAGGCAAGACCGCGTTGGGCATATTGAAATTATTACACGATTTCTAAATGGTGTGGAATGGTACATTTGTATCGGAGGTACCAGAGGAGGAGTGGCCAGACTTCCAAGTTTTTGTTCGGAATGGTACATTTACATGGGAGGTATCAGAAGAGGAATGTTCAGACTTCCAAGTTTTTGTCTGAAAAGTTTTCTCGATATAGCTTTACTAAATACAGAAGTTGGGCAAGACCGCGTTGGGCATATTGATATTATTACACGATTTATAAAGAGTGTAGAATGGTACATTTGTATCGGAGGTACCAAAAGAGGAGTGGCCAGACTTCCACGTTTTTGTTCGAAACTTTGTCTAGCTATAGCTTTTCTAAATACATGGGAGGTACCAGAAAAGGAGTGGCCAGACTTCCAAGTTTTTGTTCGGAATGGTACATTTACATGGGAGGTATCAGAAGAGGAATGTTCAGACTTCCAAGTTTTTGTCTGAAACGTTTTCTCGCTATAGCTTTACTAAATACAGAAGTTGGGCAAGACCGCGTTGGGCATATTGATATTATTACACGATTTATAAAGAGTGTAGAATGGTACATTTGTATCGGAGGTACCAAAAGAGGAGTGGCCAGACTTCCACGTTTTTGTTCGAAACTTTGTCTAGCTATAGCTTTTCTAAATACAGAAGTCGGGCAAGACTGCGTTGGGCATATTGATATTATTACACGATTTATAAAGTGTGTAGAATGGTACATTTGTATCGGAGGTACCAGAAGAGGAGTGGCCAGACTTCCAAGTTTTTGTTCGAAACTTTGTCTAGCTATAGCTTTACTAAATACAGAAGTGGGGCAAGACCGCATTGGGCATATTGATATTATTACACGATTTATAAAGTGTGTGGAATGGTACATTTGTATCGGAGGTACCAGAAGGGGAGTGGCCAGACTTCCAAGTTTTTGTTCGAAACTTTGTCTAGCTATAGCTTTACTAAATGCAGAAGTGGGGCAAGACCGCGTTGGGCATATTGATGTTATTACACGATTTATAAAGTGTGTGGAATGGTACATTTGTATCGGAGGTACCAGAAGAGGAGTGGCCAGACTTCCAAGTTTTTGTTCGAAACTTTGTCTAGCTATAGCTTTACTAAATACAGAAGTTGGGTAAGACCGTGTTGGGCATATTGATATTATTACACGATTTCTAAAGTGGGTGGAATGGTACATTTGTATGGGAGGTACCAGAAGAGGAATGGCCAGACTTCCAAGTTTTTGTCCGAAACTTTTTCTAGCTATAGCTTTACTAAATACAGAAGTTAGGCAAGACCGCGTTGGGCATATTGATATTATTACACGATTTCTAAAGTGTGTGGAATGGTACATTTGTATGGGAGGTACCAGAAGAGGAGTGGCCAGACTTCAAAGTAGTAGTTTATCTCTGTCCGGTCGTTGTCGCGTTTGTTTATGTGTCATCAAAACAACAACACAGAAAAAAAAAAAAAAAACTTATTCACAAAACAGAAAAAAAAAGAAAAAAACATATTCACAAAACAGAAAAACAAAAATCCTAAAAACAATACATAAAGTGCACACCAACAATAACCAAGACTAACAATAAACAACAACAAAATCTACAGCAGTCACAGCAGCCACAGCCATCTCACACATCTCGCTGCTCATCAACGCCAACACGAAGGTCTTTTTCTCCTGTGTTCCCCCATTCCTCTCCGCATCCCTTTTCGCATAATACAAACGACTGTGCTCTCTTCATCTCGCTGCCTGACATGTGTTGAAGATATAACACTGAACACTTGTTGGGTCTAGCAGCGGCAAGAGGGGTGCAAAGTTATTTGAATTTATGCTATGATATTGTTTTGTGTTTCTGTATGTTACAATGGTAGGTTCATTTAAAACACATTTTGCGAACATACGAGGGCTGAAGGCAAATTTCTTTGAGGTATACATGCACGTTCAGTTCCATAGGCCAGATGAACTCGCTCTAAGTGAGACCCAGGTGTGTGAGGGTTCTAATCCACAGAATTTTCACATTCCTGGCTATCACACTCTTTCCTCTTTCTCTTCCCACAGAGGCCTTGTGGTATACATACGTAATGGTGTGGTGTTCCAGAGCCAGCAACATTTGGACTCACAAGATCCAGAATTTAATTTTTTTTGGGTTAAGTTCAGGATTGGATCACACCCCTTACAATTCGGGTTTCTTTACAGAAGCTCAAATTTGGAAAGGGAGGCTACCCTAAACGGCATCGACGCCCTTTCCGACTCTATATCAAAAGTTTTAGAAGATTGTCCGGACAGTGAAATTGTAGTCGCTGGGGATTTCAATGTCCATAATCAATCTTGGCCTCCCACTTCTCCGGAGGGACAGTACGCTAAGCTTTTCGCCGCGCATAATAACTTGACGCAACTAGTGAATGAACCAACACACATTCCGCGTGTTGAAGGGCAATATCATAATATTCTTGACCTTTTCTTAACCTCACACCCTGAAAAGTACGAGGTTAACATTCTTGCACCTCTTGGTAACTCGGACAATTGCACCATTTCAGCATCCTTTTCGTTCTCCGTCACTACTGAGCTGCTACGTAAGCAGGCAAGATCCAATTGTGCCAGAGTGCTTAGGCGTGAAAAACTTCTCCACGAACAGCGCCTTCGTGCTAAAGTTCTTTCTTCTCCGAGGGGAAGTAAGAGCTTTTGGGCATTTGTTAAAAGAGTAAGGGACAATTCTTCATCTTCTATCCCAACTCTCGTTAACGATGACCAGATATTCACTGACCCGGTTGACAAAGCTAACCTTCTGGCTGAAATATTTGCTAACAATTCATCTTTGCCATACAGCAGTCAACCACTCCCCGTAATCGAAAACGTATCTAGTTCGATGCCTCAGATATTTTTTCGATCACGTGGGGTTAAAAGGGTTCTTGCAGATCTCAATGTAAACAAAACTCCGGGCCGGATGGCATTTCAGAACTTGTCCTATGTAAGTGCTCTTCGACGCTAGCTCGTCCATTGCGCAATCTTTTCAACATGTCGTATCGTGGTGGTATTTACCCTTCACGTTGGAAAGTTGCCAATGTCCAGCCGATCCCCAAGAAATGTGAGGCTACAAACCCTGCGAATTACCGCCCAATATCAATATGTTCTGCGCTCTCAAAGGTTATGGAGAGCATGGTTAACCACCATCTTGTCAACTATTTAGAGTCTAATGGCCTTCTAAATTATCGACAGTATGGCTTCCGTAGAAATCGATCTACTGGAGACCTGATGGCGTTCCTTACGGAGCGATGGAGCCGATCTATTCACGCCCTTGGTGAAAGTAAGGTCGTAGCTCTAGATATTTCCAAGGCGTTCGATAGGGTCTGGCACGAAGCACTCATATCAAAACTTATTGCATTTGGTGTCGGTAATATCTTCTCTCGATTCATATCGAGTTTCCTCAGGGATCGCTCTATACGAGTTGTTATAGATGGGGTCACATCCAACGAGCATAGGTTGACCGCAGGAGCTCCACAAGGCTCTGTCCTCTCTCCCTCTCTATTTCTTATTTTCATTGACGACCTGTTGGGTCAGACTGTGAACCCGATCTACTCCTTTGCGGGTGACAGTAACCTATGTCATTCATACTCATTTGATCATCGGCCAGGTCCTGTGGAGGTCGAGGGCAAAACGCGAATGATGAATGACTCACTTAACCGCGATTTGGCGTCGATTTGTGAGTGGGGCCAAATGAATAGAGTAGATTTTAATGCACAAAAGACCCAGTGCTGTTTGTTGTCACACATACGTTCACCAGATCCAGCATCGTCGTCAATTTCTATGGGTGGTGTGGATATCGACGAATCAGACACTCTTGATGTTCTGGGCATGAAGATACAGGGTGATGCTCGCTGGGCTAGCCATATATTCGAAGTGTCGAAAGAAGCATTCAAGTGTTTAGGCTTTTTTAATCGGTGCAAGAAATATTTCACTCCATCTGATCTCGTAAATATTTACACCACTTACATCCGGCCTAAAATGGAATACAACTCGCATGGGCAGGGGCTCCATTAACATCTTTGCAGCTTCTGGACCGTGTACAGAGGAGAGCGGTGGTGATGATAGGGGATGGTAGGGTATTCAGCTCCCTACAGCATCGCCGAAATGTGGGTTGTGTAGCGCTATTCTATAGATATTTTAATGGTATCTGTTCAGAAGATATCCGTCGTCTGGTCCCTGACGTTAGAACATTTAGTCGGAATACACGGCTATCCAGGGTCTCTCATCCGTTCATTGTGAAATGGCCGGTTGACCGGAGGACGCACTATAGAGAAAATTCGTTCTTTAGCCGAACCGTTCGTATGTGGAATAATCTTCCAGCAAATGTATTTCCTGCCAGTTGTGACTTTCAGAAATTCAAAACAAATGTCAACAAACACTACTCCCTCTTTCCTCCTTCCGATACCCTAATTTCCTTCCACTTACACAATGCATTGCATTTATAGGGGGCATCCCCTGAGTGTTGGCCTTAAAAAAAAAAAAAAAAAAAAAAAAAGGTGGGTAAGATCACTTTGGGCATATTGATATTATTACACGATTTCTAAAGGGTGTGGAATGGTACATTTGTATCGGAGGTACCAGAAGAGGAGTGGCCAGACTTCCATGCTTTTGTTCGGCATGGTACATTTACATGGGAGGTACCAGAAGAGGAATGTTCAGACTTCCAATTTTTTGTCCGAAACTTTGTATAGCTATAGCTTTACTAAATACAGAAGTTAGGCAAGATCGCGTTGGGCATATTGATATTATTACACGATTTATAAAGTGTGTGGAATGGTACATTTGTATCGGAGGAACCAGAAGAGGAGTGGCCAGACTTCCAAGTTTTTGTTCGAAACTTTGTCTAGGGTGTGGAATGGTACATTTGTATCGGAGGTACCAGAAGAGGAGTGGCCAGACTTCCAAGTTTTTGTTCGGAATGGTACATTTACATGGGAGGTATCAGAAGAGGAATGTTCAGACTTCCAAGTTTTTGTCTGAAACGTTTTCTCGCTATAGCTTTACTAAATACAGAAATTGGGTAAGACCGCGTTGGGCATATTGATATTATTACACGATTTCTAAAGTGTGTGGAATGGTACATTTGTATAGGAGGTACCAGAAGAGGAGTGGCCAGACTTCCAAATTTTTGTCCGAAACTTGGTCTAGCTATAGCTTTGCTAAATACAGTAGTTGGGCAAGACGGCGTATTGATATTATTACACGATTTCTAAAGTGTGTGGAATGGTACATTTGTATCGGAGGTACCAGAAGAGGAGTGGCGAGACTTCCAAGTTTTTGTTCGAAACTTTGTCTAGATATGGCTTTACTAAATACAGAGGTTAGGCAAGACCGCGTTGGGCATATTGATATTATTTCACGATTTCTAAAGGGTGTGGAATGGTACATTTGTATCGGAGGTACTAGAAGAGGAGTTGCCAGACTTCCAAGTTTTTGTTCGAAACTTTGTCTAGCTGTAGCTTTACTAAATACAGTAGTTGGACTAGACGGCGTTGGGCATATTGATATTATTACAAGATTTCTAAAGTGGGTGGAATGGTACATTTGTATGGGAGGTACCAGAAGATGAGTGGCCAGACTTCCAAGTTTCTGTTCGAAACTTTGTCTAGATATGGCTTTACTAAATACAGAGGTTAGGCAAGACCGCGTTGGGCATATTGATATTATTTCACGATTTCTAAAGGGTGTGGAATGGTACATTTGTATCGGAGGTACTAGAAGAGGAGTTGCCAGACTTCCAAGTTTTTGTTCAAAACTTGGTCTAGCTATAGCTTTACTAAATACAGTAGTTGGACTAGACGGCGTTGGGCATATTGATATTATTACAAGATTTCTAAAGTGGGTGGAATGGTACATTTGTATGGGAGGTACCAGAAGATGAGTGGCCAGACTTCCAAGTTTCTGTTCGAAACATTGTCTAGATATGGATTTACTAAATACAGAGGTTAGGCAAGACCGCGTTGGGCATATTGATATTATTTCACGATTTCTAAAGGGTGTGGAATGGTACATTTGTATCGGAGGTACTAGAAGAGGAGTTGCCAGACTTCCAAGTTTTTGTTCGAAACTTTGTCTAGCTGTAGCTTTACTAAACACAGAAGTTGGGCAAGACCGCGTTGGGCATATTGATATTATTACACGATTTCTAAAGTGGGTGGAATGGTACATTTGTATGGGAGGTACCAGAAGAGGAGTGGCCAGACTTCCAAGTTTTTGTTCGGAATGGTACATTTACATGGGAGGTATCAGAAGAGGAATGTTCAGACTTCTAAGTTTTTGTCTGAAACGTTTTCTCGCTATAGCTTTACTAAATACAGAAGTTGGGCAAGACCGCGTTGGGCATATTGATATTATTACACGATTTATAAAGAGTGTAGAATGGTACATTTGTATCGGAGGTACCAAAAGAGGAATGGCCAGACTTCCACGTTTTTGTTCGAAACTTTGTCTAGCTATAGCTTTACTAAATACAGAAGTTAGGCAAGACCGCGTTGGGCATATTGATATTATTTCACGATTTCTAAAGGGTGTGGAATGGTACATTTGTATCGGAAGTACTAGAAGAGGAGTTGCCAGACTTCCAAGTTTTTGGTCGAAACTTTGTCTAGCTGTAGCTTTACTAAATACAGAAGTTGGGCATATTGCTATTATTACACGATTTATAAAGTGTGTGGAATGGTACATTTGTATGGGAGGTACCAGAAGAGCAGTGGCCAGACTTCCAAGTTTTTGTTCGAAACTTTGTCTAGCTATAGCTTTACTAAATACAGAACTTAGGCAAGATCGCGTTGGCCATATTGATATTATTACACGATTTCTAAAGGGTGTGGAATGGTACATTTGTATCGGAGGTACTAGAAGAGGAGTGGCCAGACTTCCCAGTTTTTGTTCGAAACTTTGTCTAGCTATAGCTTTACTAAATACAGAAGTTAGGCAAGACCGCGTTGGGCATATTGAAATTATTACACGATTTCTAAATGGTGTGGAATGGTACATTTGTATCGGAGGTACCAGAGGAGGAGTGGCCAGACTTCCAAGTTTTTGTTCGGAATGGTATGGGAGGTACCAGAAGAGGAGTGGCCAGACTTCCAAGTTTTTGTTCGGAATGGTACATTTACATGGGAGGTATCAGAAGAGGAATGTTCAGACTTCCAAGTTTTTGTCTGAAAAGTTTTCTCGATATAGCTTTACTAAATACAGAAGTTGGGCAAGACCGCGTTGGGCATATTGATATTATTACACGATTTATAAAGAGTGTAGAATGGTACATTTGTATCGGAGGTACCAAAAGAGGAGTGGCCAGACTTCCACGTTTTTGTTCGAAACTTTGTCTAGCTATAGCTTTTCTAAATACATGGGAGGTACCAGAAAAGGAGTGGCCAGACTTCCAAGTTTTTGTTCGGAATGGTACATTTACATGGGAGGTATCAGAAGAGGAATGTTCAGACTTCCAAGTTTTTGTCTGAAACGTTTTCTCGCTATAGCTTTACTAAATACAGAAGTTGGGCAAGACCGCGTTGGGCATATTGATATTATTACACGATTTATAAAGAGTGTAGAATGGTACATTTGTATCGGAGGTACCAAAAGAGGAGTGGCCAGACTTCCACGTTTTTGTTCGAAACTTTGTCTAGCTATAGCTTTTCTAAATACAGAAGTCGGGCAAGACTGCGTTGGGCATATTGATATTATTACACGATTTATAAAGTGTGTAGAATGGTACATTTGTATCGGAGGTACCAGAAGAGGAGTGGCCAGACTTCCAAGTTTTTGTTCGAAACTTTGTCTAGCTATAGCTTTACTAAATACAGAAGTGGGGCAAGACCGCATTGGGCATATTGATATTATTACACGATTTATAAAGTGTGTGGAATGGTACATTTGTATCGGAGGTACCAGAAGGGGAGTGGCCAGACTTCCAAGTTTTTGTTCGAAACTTTGTCTAGCTATAGCTTTACTAAATGCAGAAGTGGGGCAAGACCGCGTTGGGCATATTGATGTTATTACACGATTTATAAAGTGTGTGGAATGGTACATTTGTATCGGAGGTACCAGAAGAGGAGTGGCCAGACTTCCAAGTTTTTGTTCGAAACTTTGTCTAGCTATAGCTTTACTAAATACAGAAGTTGGGTAAGACCGTGTTGGGCATATTGATATTATTACACGATTTCTAAAGTGGGTGGAATGGTACATTTGTATGGGAGGTACCAGAAGAGGAATGGCCAGACTTCCAAGTTTTTGTCCGAAACTTTTTCTAGCTATAGCTTTACTAAATACAGAAGTTAGGCAAGACCGCGTTGGGCATATTGATATTATTACACGATTTCTAAAGTGTGTGGAATGGTACATTTGTATGGGAGGTACCAGAAGAGGAGTGGCCAGACTTCAAAGTAGTAGTTTATCTCTGTCCGGTCGTTGTCGCGTTTGTTTATGTGTCATCAAAACAACAACACAGAAAAAAAAAAAAAAACTTATTCACAAAACAGAAAAAAAAAGAAAAAAACATATTCACAAAACAGAAAAACAAAAATCCTAAAAACAATACATAAAGTGCACACCAACAATAACCAAGACTAACAATAAACAACAACAAAATCTACAGCAGTCACAGCAGCCACAGCCATCTCACACATCTCACACATCTCGCTGCTCATCAACGCCAACACGAAGGTCTTTTTCTCCTGTGTTCCCCCATTCCTCTCCGCATCCCTTTTCGCATAATACAAACGACTGTGCTCTCTTCATCTCGCTGCCTGACATGTGTTGAAGATATAACACTGAACACTTGTTGGGTCTAGCAGCGGCAAGAGGGGTGCAAAGTTATTTGAATTTATGCTATGATATTGTTTTGTGTTTCTGTATGTTACAATGGTAGGTTCATTTAAAACACATTTTGCGAACATACGAGGGCTGAAGGCAAATTTCTTTGAGGTATACATGCACGTTCAGTTCCATAGGCCAGATGAACTCGCTCTAAGTGAGACCCAGGTGTGTGAGGGTTCTAATCCACAGAATTTTCACATTCCTGGCTATCACACTCTTTCCTCTTTCTCTTCCCACAGAGGCCTTGTGGTATACATACGTAATGGTGTGGTGTTCCAGAGCCAGCAACATTTGGACTCACAAGATCCAGAATTTAATTTTTTTTGGGTTAAGTTCAGGATTGGATCACACCCCTTACACTTCGGGTTTCTTTACAGAAGCTCAAATTTGGAAAGGGAGGCTACCCTAAACGGCATCGACGCCCTTTCCGACTCTATATCAAAAGTTTTAGAAGATTGTCCGGACAGTGAAATTGTAGTCGCTGGGGATTTCAATGTCCATAATCAATCTTGGCCTCCCACTTCTCCGGAGGGACAGTACGCTAAGCTTTTCGCCGCGCATAATAACTTGACGCAACTAGTGAATGAACCAACACACATTCCGCGTGTTGAAGGGCAATATCATAATATTCTTGACCTTTTCTTAACCTCACACCCTGAAAAGTACGAGGTTAACATTCTTGCACCTCTTGGTAACTCGGACAATTGCACCATTTCAGCATCCTTTTCGTTCTCCGTCACTACTGAGCTGCTACGTAAGCAGGCAAGATCCAATTGTGCCAGAGTGCTTAGGCGTGAAAAACTTCTCCACGAACAGCGCCTTCGTGCTAAAGTTCTTTCTTCTCCGAGGGGAAGTAAGAGCTTTTGGGCATTTGTTAAAAGAGTAAGGGACAATTCTTCATCTTCTATCCCAACTCTCGTTAACGATGACCAGATATTCACTGACCCGGTTGACAAAGCTAACCTTCTGGCTGAAATATTTGCTAACAATTCATCTTTGCCATACAGCAGTCAACCACTCCCCGTAATCGAAAACGTATCTAGTTCGATGCCTCAGATATTTTTTCGATCACGTGGGGTTAAAAGGGTTCTTGCAGATCTCAATGTAAACAAAACTCCGGGCCGGATGGCATTTCAGAACTTGTCCTATGTAAGTGCTCTTCGACGCTAGCTCGTCCATTGCGCAATCTTTTCAACATGTCGTATCGTGGTGGTATTTACCCTTCACGTTGGAAAGTTGCCAATGTCCAGCCGATCCCCAAGAAATGTGAGGCTACAAACCCTGCGAATTACCGCCCAATATCAATATGTTCTGCGCTCTCAAAGGTTATGGAGAGCATGGTTAACCACCATCTTGTCAACTATTTAGAGTCTAATGGCCTTCTAAATTATCGACAGTATGGCTTCCGTAGAAATCGATCTACTGGAGACCTGATGGCGTTCCTTACGGAGCGATGGAGCCGATCTATTCACGCCCTTGGTGAAAGTAAGGTCGTAGCTCTAGATATTTCCAAGGCGTTCGATAGGGTCTGGCACGAAGCACTCATATCAAAACTTATTGCATTTGGTGTCGGTAATATCTTCTCTCGATTCATATCGAGTTTCCTCAGGGATCGCTCTATACGAGTTGTTATAGATGGGGTCACATCCAACGAGCATAGGTTGACCGCAGGAGCTCCACAAGGCTCTGTCCTCTCTCCCTCTCTATTTCTTATTTTCATTGACGACCTGTTGGGTCAGACTGTGAACCCGATCTACTCCTTTGCGGGTGACAGTAACCTATGTCATTCATACTCATTTGATCATCGGCCAGGTCCTGTGGAGGTCGAGGGCAAAACGCGAATGATGAATGACTCACTTAACCGCGATTTGGCGTCGATTTGTGAGTGGGGCCAAATGAATAGAGTAGATTTTAATGCACAAAAGACCCAGTGCTGTTTGTTGTCACACATACGTTCACCAGATCCAGCATCGTCGTCAATTTCTATGGGTGGTGTGGATATCGACGAATCAGACACTCTTGATGTTCTGGGCATGAAGATACAGGGTGATGCTCGCTGGGCTAGCCATATATTCGAAGTGTCGAAAGAAGCATTCAAGTGTTTAGGCTTTTTTAATCGGTGCAAGAAATATTTCACTCCATCTGATCTCGTAAATATTTACACCACTTACATCCGGCCTAAAATGGAATACAACTCGCATGGGCAGGGGCTCCATTAACATCTTTGCAGCTTCTGGACCGTGTACAGAGGAGAGCGGTGGTGATGATAGGGGATGGTAGGGTATTCAGCTCCCTACAGCATCGCCGAAATGTGGGTTGTGTAGCGCTATTCTATAGATATTTTAATGGTATCTGTTCAGAAGATATCCGTCGTCTGGTCCCTGACGTTAGAACATTTAGTCGGAATACACGGCTATCCAGGGTCTCTCATCCGTTCATTGTGAAATGGCCGGTTGACCGGAGGACGCACTATAGAGAAAATTCGTTCTTTAGCCGAACCGTTCGTATGTGGAATAATCTTCCAGCAAATGTATTTCCTGCCAGTTGTGACTTTCAGAAATTCAAAACAAATGTCAACAAACACTACTCCCTCTTTCCTCCTTCCGATACCCTAATTTCCTTCCACTTACACAATGCATTGCATTTATAGGGGGCATCCCCTGAGTGTTGGCCTTAAAAAAAAAAAAAAAAAAAAAAAAAGGTGGGTAAGATCACTTTGGGCATATTGATATTATTACACGATTTCTAAAGGGTGTGGAATGGTACATTTGTATCGGAGGTACCAGAAGAGGAGTGGCCAGACTTCCATGGTTTTGTTCGGCATGGTACATTTACATGGGAGGTACCAGAAGAGGAATGTTCAGACTTCCAATTTTTTGTCCGAAACTTTGTATAGCTATAGCTTTACTAAATACAGAAGTTAGGCAAGATCGCGTTGGGCATATTGATATTATTACACGATTTATAAAGTGTGTGGAATGGTACATTTGTATCGGAGGAACCAGAAGACGAGTGGCCAGACTTCCAAGTTTTTGTTCGAAACTTTGTCTAGGGTGTGGAATGGTACATTTGTATCGGAGGTACCAGAAGAGGAGTGGCCAGACTTCCAAGTTTTTGTTCGGAATGGTACATTTACATGGGAGGTATCAGAAGAGGAATGTTCAGACTTCCAAGTTTTTGTCTGAAACGTTTTCTCGCTATAGCTTTACTAAATACAGAAATTGGGTAAGACCGCGTTGGGCATATTGATATTATTACACGATTTCTAAAGTGTGTGGAATGGTACATTTGTATAGGAGGTACCAGAAGAGGAGTGGCCAGACTTCCAAATTTTTGTCCGAAACTTGGTCTAGCTATAGCTTTGCTAAATACAGTAGTTGGGCAAGACGGCGTATTGATATTATTACACGATTTCTAAAGTGTGTGGAATGGTACATTTGTATCGGAGGTACCAGAAGAGGAGTGGCGAGACTTCCAAGTTTTTGTTCGAAACTTTGTCTAGCTATAGCTTTACTAAATACAGAAGTGGGGCAAGACCGCATTGGGCATATTGATATTATTATACGATTTCTAAAGTGGGTGGAAAGGTACATTTGTATGGGAGATACCAGAAGAGGAGTGCCCAGACTTCCAAGTTTTTGTTCAAAACTTGGTCTAGCTATAGCTTTACTAAATACAGTAGTTGGACTAGACGGCGTTGGGCATATTGATATTATTACAAGATTTCTAAAGTGGGTGGAATGGTACATTTGTATGGGAGGTACCAGAAGATGAGTGGCCAGACTTCCAAGTTTCTGTTCGAAACTTTGTCTAGATATGGCTTTACTAAATACAGAGGTTCGGTAAGATCACTTTGGGCACATTGATATTATTATACGATTTCTAAAGTGGGTGGAATGATACATTTGTATCGGAGGTACCACAAGAAGAGTGCCAGACTTCCAAGTTTTTGTTCGAAACTTTGTCTAGCTATAGCTTTACTAAGTACAGAATTTGGGCAAAAACGCGTTGGGCATATTGAAATTATTACACGATTTATAAAGTGTGTGGAATGGTACATTTGTATCGGAGGTACCAGAAGAGGAGTGGCCAGACTTCCAAGTTTTTGTTCGAAACTTTGTCTACCTATAGCTTTACTAAATACAGAAGTGGGGCAAGACCGCATTGGGCATATTGATATTATTATACGATTTCTAAAGTGGGTGGAATGGTACATTTGTATGGGAGATACCAGAAGAGGAGTGCCCAGACTTCCAAGTTTTTGTTCGAAACTTTGTCTAGCTATAGCTTTACTAAATACAGAAGTGGGGCAAGACAGCATTGGGCATATTGATATTATTACACGATTTATAAAGTGTGTGGAATGGTACATTTGTATCGGAGGTACCTGAAGGGGAGTGGCCAGACTTCCAAGTTTTTGTTCGAAACTTTGTCTAGCTGTAGCTTTACTAAAGGCAGAAGTGGGGCAAGACCGCGTGGGGCATATTGATATTATTACACGATTTATAAAGTGTGTGGAATGGTAAATTTGTATGGGAGGTACCAGAAGATGAGTGGCCAGACTTCCAAGTTTTTGTTCGAAACTTTGTATAGCTATAGCTTTACTAAATACAGAAGTGGGGCAAGACCGCATTGGGCATATTGATATTATTACACGATTTATAAAGTGTGTGGAATGGTACATTTGTATCGGAGGTACCAGAAGAGGAGTGGCCAGACTTCCAAGTTTTTGTTAGAAACTTTGTCTAGCTATAGCTTTTCTAAATACAGAAGTTGGGCAAGACCGCGTTGGGCATATTGATATTATTACACGATTTATAAAGTGTGTGGAAGGGTACATTTGTATCGGAGGTACCAGAAGAGGAGTGGCCAGACTTCCAAGTTTTTGTTCGAAACTTTGTCTAGCTATAGCTTTACTAAATAGAGAAGTGGGGCAAGACCGCATTGGGCATATTGATATTATTACACGATTTATAAAGTGTGTGGAATGGTACATTTGTACATTTGTTTTTGTTCGGAACTTTGTCTAGCTATAGCTTTACTAAATACAGAAGTTGGGCAAGACCGCGTTGGGCATATTGATATTATTACACTATTTCTAAAGTGGGTGGAATGGTACATTTGTATGGAAGGTACCAGAAGAGGAGAGGCCAGACTTCCAAGTTTTTGTTCGAAATTTTGTCTAGCTATAGCTTTACTAAATACAGAAGTTATGCCAGACCGCGTTGGGCATATTGATATTATTACACGATTTCGAAAGGGTGTGGAATGGTACATTTGTATTGGAGGTACCAGAAGAGGAGTGGCCAGACTTCCATGTTTTTGTTCGAAACTTTGTCTAGCTATAGCTTTACTAAATACAGAAGTGGGGCAAGACCGCATTGGGCATATTGATATTATTACACGATTTCTAAAGGGTGTGGAATGGTACATTTGTATCGGAGGTACCAGAAGAGGAGTGGCCAGACTTCCAAGTATTTGTTCGGAATGGTACATTTACATGGGAGGTATCAGAAGAGGAATGTTCAGACTTCCAAGTTTTTGTCTGAAACGTTTTCTCGCTATAGCTTTACTAAATACAGAAATTGGGTAAGACCGCGTTGGGCATATTGATATTATTACACGATTTCTAAAGTGTGTGGAATGGTACATTTGTATAGGAGGTACCAGAAGAGGAGTGGCCAGACTTCCAAATTTTTGTCCGAAACTTGGTCTAGCTATAGCTTTACTAAATACAGTAGTTGGGCAAGACGGCGTATTGATATTATTACACGATTTCTAAAGTGGGTGGAATGGTACATTTGTATGGGAGGTACCAGAAGATGAGTGGCCAGACTTCCAAGTTTTTGTTCGAAACTTTGTCTAGGTCTAGCTTTACTAAATACAGAAGTTGGGTAAGATCACTTTGGGCATATTGATATTATTACACGATTTTTAAAGTGTGTGGAATGGTACATTTGTATCGGAGGAACCAGAAGAGGAGTGGCCAGACTTCCAAGTTTTTGTTCGAAACTTTGTCTAGCTATAGCTTTACTAAATACAGAATTTGGGCAAAAACGCGTTGGGCATATTGATATTATTACACGATTTATAAAGTGTGTGGAATGGTACATTTGTATCGGAGGTACCAGAAGAGGAGTGGCGAGACTTCCAAGTTTTTGTTCGAAACTTTGTCTAGCTATAGCTTTACTAAATACAGAAGTGGGGCAAGACCGCATTGGGCATATTGATATTATTATACGATTTCTAAAGTGGGTGGAAAGGTACATTTGTATGGGAGATACCAGAAGAGGAGTGCCCAGACTTCCAAGTTTTTGTTCGAAACTTGGTCTAGCTATAGCTTTACTAAATACAGTAGTTGGGCTAGACGGCGTTGGGCATATTGATATTATTACAAGATTTCTAAAGTGGGTGGAATGGTACATTTGTATGGGAAGTACCAGAAGATGAGTGGCCAGACTTCCAAGTTTCTGTTCGAAACTTTGTCTAGATATTTCTTTACTAAATACAGAGGTTCGGTAAGATCACTTTGGGCACATTGATATTATTATACGATTTCTAAAGTGGGTGGAATGATACATTTGTATCGGAGGTACCACAAGAAGAGTGCCAGACTTCCAAGTTTTTGTTCGAAACTTTGTCTAGCTATAGCTTTACTAAGTACAGAATTTGGGCAAAAACGCGTTGGGCATATTGAAATTATTACACGATTTATAAAGTGTGTGGAATGGTACATTTGTATCGGAGGTACCAGAAGAGGAGTGGCCAGACTTCCAAGTTTTTGTTCGAAACTTTGTCTACCTATAGCTTTACTAAATACAGAAGTGGGGCAAGACCGCATTGGGCATATTGATATTATTATACGATTTCTAAAGTGGGTGGAATGGTACATTTGTATGGGAGATACCAGAAGAGGAGTGCCCAGACTTCCAAGTTTTTGTTCGAAAGTTTGTCTATCTATAGCTTTACTAAATACAGAAGTGGGGCAAGACAGCATTGGGCATATTGATATTATTACACGATTTATAAAGTGTGTGGAATGGTACATTTGTATCGGAGGTACCTGAAGGGGAGTGGCCAGACTTCCAAGTTTTTGTTCGAAACTTTGTCTAGCTATAGCTTTACTAAATGCAGAAGTGGGGCAAGACCGCGTGGGGCATATTGATATTATTACACGATTTATAAAGTGTGTGGAATGGTAAATTTGTATGGGAGGTACCAGAAGATGAGTGGCCAGACTTCCAAGTTTTTGTTCGAAACTTTGTCTAGCTATAGCTTTACTAAATACAGAAGTTGGGCAAAACCGCGTAGGGCATATTGATATTATTACACGATTTATAAAGTGTGTGGAATGGTACATTTGTATCGGAGGTACCAGAAGAGGAGTGGCCAGACTTCCAAGTTTTTGTTCGAAACTTTGTCTAGCTATAGCTTTTCTAAATACAGAAGTTGGGCAAGACCGCGTTGGGCATATTGATATTATTACACGATTTATAAAGTGTGTGGAAGGGTACATTTGTATCGGAGGTACCAGAAGAGGAGTGGCAAGACTTCCAAGTTTTTGTTCGAAACTTTGTCTAGCTATAGCTTTACTAAATAGAGAAGTGGGTGGAATGGTACATTTGTATGGAAGGTACCAGAAGAGGAGTGGCCAGACTTCCAAGTTTTTGTTCGATATTTTGTCTAGCTATAGCTTTACTAAATACAGAAGTTGGGCAAGACCGCGTTGGGCATATTGATATTATTACACGATTTCGAAAGGGTATGGAATGGTACATTTGTATTGGAGGTACCAGAAGAGGAGTGGCCAGACTTCCATGTTTTTGTTCGAAACTTTGTCTAGCTATAGCTTTACTAAATACAGAAGTGGGGCAAGACCGCATTGGGCATATTGATATTATTACACGATTTCTAAAGGGTGGGGAATGGTACATTTGTATCGGAGGTACCAGAAGAGGAGTGGCCAGACTTCCAAGTTTTTGTTCGGAATGGTACATTTATATGGGAGGTATCAGAAGAGGAATGTTCAGACTTCCAAGTTTTTGTCTGAAATGTTTTCTCGCTATAGCTTTACTAAATACAGAAGTTGGGCAAGACCGCGTTGGGAATATAGATATTATTATACGATTTATAAAGTGTGTGGAATGGTACATTTGTATCGGAGGTACCAGAAGAAGAGTGGCCAGACTTCCAAGTTTTTGTTCGAAACTTTGTCTAGCTATAGCTTTACTAAATACAGAAGTTGGGCAAGACCGCGTAGGGCATATTGATATTATTACACGATTTCTAAAGTGGGTGGAATGGTACATTTGTATGGGAGGTACCAGAAGAGGAGTGGCCAGACTTCCAAGATTTTGTCCGAAACTTTTTCTAGCTATAGCTTTACTAAATACAGAAGTTGGGCAAGACCGCGTAGAGCATATTGATATTATTACACGATTTCTAAAGTGGGTGGAATGGTACATTTGTATGGGATGTACCAGAAGAGGAGTGGCCAGACTTCCAAGATTTTGTCCGAAACTTTTTCTAGCTATAGCTTTACTAAATACAGAAGTTAGGCAAGACCGCGTCGGGCATATTGATATTATTACACGATTTATAAAGTGTGTGGAATGGTACATTTGTATCGGAGGTACCAGTAGGGTAGTGGCCAGACTTCCAAGTTTTTGTTCGAAACTTTGTCTAGCTATAGCTTTACTATATGCAGAAGTGGGGCAAGACCGCGTTGGGCATATTGACATTATTACACGATTTATAAAGTGTGTGGAATGGTACATTTGTATCGGAGGTAACACAAGAGGGGTGGCCAGACTTCCACGTTTTTGTTCGAAACTTTGTCTAGGTATAGCTTTTCTAAATACAGAAGTTGGGCAAGACCGCATTGGGCATATTGATATTATTATACGATTTCTAAAGTGGGTGGAAAGGTTCATTTGTATGGGAGATACCAGAAGAGGAGTGCCCAGACTTCCAAGTTTTTGTTCGAAACTTGGTCTAGCTATAGCTTTACTAAATACAGTAGTTGGGCTAGACGGCGTTGGGCATATTGATATTATTACACGATTTATAAAGTGTGTGGAATGGTACATTTGTATCGGAGGTACCAGAAGAGGAGTGGCCAGACTTCCAAGTTTTTGTTCGAAACTTTGTCTACCTATAGCTTTACTAAGTACAGAATTTGGGCAAAAACGCGTTGGGCATATTGAAATTATTACACGATTTATAAAGTGTGTGGAATGGTACATTTGTATCGGAGGTACCAGAAGAGGAGTGGCCAGACTTCCAAGTTTTTGTTCGAAACTTTGTCTACCTATAGCTTTACTAAATACAGAAGTGGGGCAAGACCGCATTGGGCATATTAATATTATTATACGATTTCTAAAGTGGGTGGAATGGTACATTTGTATGGGAGATACCAGAAGAGGAGTGCCCAGACTTCCAAGTTTTTGTTCGAAACTTTGTCTAGCTATAGCTTTACTAAATACAGAAGTGGGGCAAGACAGCATTGGGCATATTGATATTATTACACGATTTATAAAGTGTGTGGAATGGTACATTTGTATCGGAGGTACCTGAAGGGGAGTGGCCAGACTTCCAAGTTTTTGTTCGAAACTTTGTCTAGCTATAGTTTTACTAAATGCAGAAGTGGGGCAAGACCGCGTGGGGCATATTGATATTATTACACGATTTATAAAGTGTGTGGAATGGTACATTTATATGGGAGGTATCAGAAGAGGAATGTTCAGACTTCCAAGTTTTTGTCTGAAACGTTTTCTCGCTATAGCTTTACTTAATACAGAAGTTGGGCAAGACCGCGTTGGGAATATAGATATTATTATACGATTTATAAAGTGTGTGGAATGGTACATTTGTATCGGAGGTACCAGAAGAGGAGTGGCCAGACTTCCAAGTTTTTGTTCGAAACTTTGTCTAGGTATAGCTTTTCTAAATACAGAAGTTAGGCAAGACCGCGTCGGGCATATTGATATTATTACACGATTTATAAAGTGTGTGGAATGGTACATTTGTATCGGAGGTACCAGTAGGGGAGTGGCCAGACTTCCAAGTTTTTGTTCGAAACTTTGTCTAGCTATAGCTTTACTAAATGCAGAAGTGAGGCAAGACCACATTGGGCATATTGATATTATGACACGATTTATAAAGTGTGTGGAATGGTACATTTGTATCGGAGGTACCAGTAGGGTAGTGGCCAGACTTCCAAGTTTTTGTTCGAAACTTTGTCTAGCTATAGCTTTACTAAATGCAGAAGTGAGGCAAGACCACATTGGGCATATTGATATTATTACACGATTTCTAAAGTGGGTGGAATGGTACATTTGTATGGGAGGTACCTGAAGAGGAGTGGCCAGACTTCCAAGTTTTTGTCCGAAACTTTTTCTAGCTATAGCTTTACTAAATACAGAAGTTAGGCAAGACCGCGTTGGGCATATTGATATTATTACACGATTTATAAAGTGTGTGGAATGGTACATTTGTACATTTGTTTTTGTTCGAAACTTTGTCTAGCTATAGCTTTACTAAATACAGAAGTTAGGCAAGACCGCGTCGGGCATATTGATATTATTACACGATTTATAAAGTGTGTGGAATGGTACATTTGTATCGGAGGTACCAGTAGGGGAGTGGCCAGACTTCCAAGTTTTTGTTCGAAACTTTGTCTAGCTATAGCTTTACTAAATGCAGAAGTTAGGCAAGAGCACATTGGGCATATTGATATTATTACACGATTTCTAAAGTGGGTGGAATGGTACATTTGTATGGGAGGTACCAGAAGAGGAGTGGCCAGACTTCCAAGTTTTTGTCCGAAACTTTTTCTAGCTATAGCTTTACTAAATACAGAAGTTAGGCAAGACCGCGTTGGGCATATTGATATTATTACACGATTTATAAAGTGTGTGGAATGGTACATTTGTATCGGAGGTAACACAAGAGGAGCAGCCAGACTTCCACGTTTTTGTTCGAAACTTTGTCTAGGTATAGCTTTTCTAAATACAGAAGTTGGGCAAGACCGCGCTGGGCATATTGATATTATTACACGATTTCTAAAGTGTGTGGAATGGTACATTTGTTCCGGAGGTACCAGAAGAGGAGTGGCCAGACTTCCAAGTTTTTGTTCGAAATTTTGTCTAGCTATAGCTTTACTAAATACAGAAGTTAGGCAAGACCGCGTCGGGCATATTGATATTATTACACGATTTATAAAGTGTGTGGAATGGTACATTTGTATCGGAGGTACCAGTAGGGGAGTGGCCAGACTTCCAAGTTTTTGTTCGAAACTTTGTCTAGCTATAGCTTTACTAAATGCAGAAGTGAGACAAGACCACATTGGGCATATTGATATTATGACACGATTTATAAAGTGTGTGGAATGGTACATTTGTATCGGAGGTACCAGTAGGGTAGTGGCCAGACTTCCAAGTTTTTGTTCGAAACTTTGTCTAGCTATAGCTTTACTATATGCAGAAGTGGGGCAAGACCGCGTTGGGCATATTGACATTATTACACGATTTATAAAGTGTGTGGAATGGTACATTTGTATCGGAGGTAACACACGAGGGGTGGCCAGACTTCCACGTTTTTGTTCGAAACTTTGTCTAGGTATAGCTTTACTAAATGCAGAAGTGGGGCAAGACCGCGTTGGGCATATTGATATTATTACACGATTTCTAAAGGGTGTGGAATGGTACATTTGTATCGGAGGTACCAGAAGAGGAGTGGCCAGACTTCCAAG
This sequence comes from Hydrotaea cyrtoneurina, assembly GCA_958296145.1. Lineage (NCBI taxonomy): Eukaryota > Metazoa > Arthropoda > Insecta > Diptera > Muscidae > Hydrotaea > Hydrotaea cyrtoneurina. The sequence goes on along the minus strand of OY282512.1, from coordinate 53,508,794 downwards.
TTTTTGTTCGGAATGGTACATTTATATGGGAGGTATCAGAAGAGGAATGTTCAGACTTCCAAGTTTTTGTCTGAAACGTTTTCTCGCTATAGCTTTACTAAATACAGAAGTTGGGCAAGACCGCGTTGGGAATATAGATATTATTATACGATTTATAAAGTGTGTGGAATGGTACATTTGTATCGGAGGTACCAGAAGAGGAGTGGCCAGACTTCCATGTTTTTGTTCGAAACTTTGTCTAGCTATAGCTTTACTAAATACAGAAGTGGGGCAAGACCGCATTGGGCATATTGATATTATTATACGATTTCTAAAGTGGGTGGAAAGGTACATTTGTATGGGAGATACCAGAAGAGGAGTGCCCAGACTTCCAAGTTTTTGTTCGAAACTTGGTCTAGCTATAGCTTTACTAAATACAGTAGTTGGGCTAGACGGCGTTGGGCATATTGATATTATTACAAGATTTCTAAAGTGGGTGGAATGGTACATTTGTATGGGAGGTACCAGAAGATGAGTGGACAGACTTCCAAGTTTCTGTTCGAAACTTTGTCTAGATATTTCTTTACTAAATACAGAGGTTCGGTAAGATCACTTTGGGCACATTGATATTATTATACGATTTCTAAAGTGGGTGGAATGATACATTTGTATCGGAGGTACCACAAGAAGAGTGCCAGACTTCCAAGTTTTTGTTCGAAACTTTGTCTAGCTATAGCTTTACTAAGTACAGAATTTGGGCAAAAACGCGTTGGGCATATTGAAATTATTACACGATTTATAAAGTGTGTGGAATGGTACATTTGTATCGGAGGTACCAGAAGAGGAGTGGCCAGACTTCCAAGTTTTTGTTCGAAACTTTGTCTACCTATAGCTTTACTAAATACAGAAGTGGGGCAAGACCGCATTGGGCATATTGATATTATTATACGATTTCTAAAGTGGGTGGAATGGTACATTTGTATGGGAGATACCAGAAGAGGAGTGCCCAGACTTCCAAGTTTTTGTTCGAAAATTTGTCTATCTATAGCTTTACTAAATACAGAAGTGGGGCAAGACAGCATTGGGCATATTGATATTATTACACGATTTATAAAGTGTGTGGAATGGTACATTTGTATCGGAGGTACCTGAAGGGGAGTGGCCAGACTTCCAAGTTTTTGTTCGAAACTTTGTCTAGCTATAGCTTTACTAAATGCAGAAGTGGGGCAAGACCGCGTGGGGCATATTGATATTATTACACGATTTATAAAGTGTGTGGAATGGTAAATTTGTATGGGAGGTACCAGAAGATGAGTGGCCAGACTTCCAAGTTTTTGTTCGAAACTTTGTCTAGCTATAGCTTTACTAAATACAGAAGTTGGGCAAAACCGCGTAGGGCATATTGATATTATTACACGATTTATAAAGTGTGTGGAATGGTACATTTGTATCGGAGGTACCAGAAGAGGAGTGGCCAGACTTCCAAGTTTTTGTTCGAAACTTTGTCTAGCTATAGCTTTTCTAAATACAGAAGTTGGGCAAGACCGCGTTGGGCATATTGATATTATTACACGATTTATAAAGTGTGTGGAAGGGTACATTTGTATCGGAGGTACCAGAAGAGGAGTGGCAAGACTTCCAAGTTTTTGTTCGAAACTTTGTCTAGCTATAGCTTTACTAAATAGAGAAGTGGGGCAAGACCGCATTGGGCATATTGATATTATTACACGATTTATAAAGTGTGTGGAATGGTACATTTGTACATTTGTTTTTGTTCGAAACTTTGTCTAGCTATAGCTTTACTAAATACAGAAGTTGGGCAAGACCGCGTTGGGCATATTGATATTATTACACTATTTCTAAAGTGGGTGGAATGGTACATTTGTATGGAAGGTACCAGAAGAGGAGTGGCCAGACTTCCAAGTTTTTGTTCGATATTTTGTCTAGCTATAGCTTTACTAAATACAGAAGTTGGGCAAGACCGCGTTGGGCATATTGATATTATTACACGATTTCGAAAGGGTGTGGAATGGTACATTTGTATTGGAGGTACCAGAAGAGGAGTGGCCAGACTTCCATGTTTTTGTTCGAAACTTTGTCTAGCTATAGCTTTACTAAATACAGAAGTGGGGCAAGACCGCATTGGGCATATTGATATTATTACACGATTTCTAAAGGGTGGGGAATGGTACATTTGTATCGGAGGTACCAGAAGAGGAGTGGCCAGACTTCCAAGTTTTTGTTCGGAATGGTACATTTATATGGGAGGTATCAGAAGAGGAATGTTCAGACTTCCAAGTTTTTGTCTGAAACGTTTTCTCGCTATAGCTTTACTAAATACAGAAGTTGGGCAAGACCGCGTTGGGAATATAGATATTATTATACGATTTATAAAGTGTGTGGAATGGTACATTTGTATCGGAGGTACCAGAAGAAGAGTGGCCAGACTTCCAAGTTTTTGTTCGAAACTTTGTCTAGCTATAGCTTTACTAAATACAGAAGTTGGGCAAGACCGCGTAGGGCATATTGATATTATTACACGATTTCTAAAGTGGGTGGAATGGTACATTTGTATGGGAGGTACCAGAAGAGGAGTGGCCAGACTTCCAAGATTTTGTCCGAAACTTTTTCTAGCTATAGCTTTACTAAATACAGAAGTTGGGCAAGACCGCGTAGAGCATATTGTTATTATTACACGATTTCTAAAGTGGGTGGAATGGTACATTTGTATGGGATGTACCAGAAGAGGAGTGGCCAGACTTCCAAGATTTTGTCCGAAACTTTTTCTAGCTATAGCTTTACTAAATACAGAAGTTAGGCAAGACCGCGTCGGGCATATTGATATTATTACACGATTTATAAAGTGTGTGGAATGGTACATTTGTATCGGAGGTACCAGTAGGGTAGTGGCCAGACTTCCAAGTTTTTGTTCGAAACTTTGTCTAGCTATAGCTTTACTATATGCAGAAGTGGGGCAAGACCGCGTTGGGCATATTGACATTATTACACGATTTATAAAGTGTGTGGAATGGTACATTTGTATCGGAGGTAACACAAGAGGGGTGGCCAGACTTCCACGTTTTTGTTCGAAACTTTGTCTAGGTATAGCTTTTCTAAATACAGAAGTTGGGCAAGACCGCATTGGGCATATTGATATTATTATACGATTTCTAAAGTGGGTGGAAAGGTTCATTTGTATGGGAGATACCAGAAGAGGAGTGCCCAGACTTCCAAGTTTTTGTTCGAAACTTGGTCTAGCTATAGCTTTACTAAATACAGTAGTTGGGCTAGACGGCGTTGGGCATATTGATATTATTACACGATTTATAAAGTGTGTGGAATGGTACATTTGTATCGGAGGTACCAGAAGAGGAGTGGCCAGACTTCCAAGTTTTTGTTCGAAACTTTGTCTACCTATAGCTTTACTAAGTACAGAATTTGGGCAAAAACGCGTTGGGCATATTGAAATTATTACACGATTTATAAAGTGTGTGGAATGGTACATTTGTATCGGAGGTACCAGAAGAGGAGTGGCCAGACTTCCAAGTTTTTGTTCGAAACTTTGTCTACCTATAGCTTTACTAAATACAGAAGTGGGGCAAGACCGCATTGGGCATATTAATATTATTATACGATTTCTAAAGTGGGTGGAATGGTACATTTGTATGGGAGATACCAGAAGAGGAGTGCCCAGACTTCCAAGTTTTTGTTCGAAACTTTGTCTAGCTATAGCTTTACTAAATACAGAAGTGGGGCAAGACAGCATTGGGCATATTGATATTATTACACGATTTATAAAGTGTGTGGAATGGTACATTTGTATCGGAGGTACCTGAAGGGGAGTGGCCAGACTTCCAAGTTTTTGTTCGAAACTTTGTCTAGCTATAGTTTTACTAAATGCAGAAGTGGGGCAAGACCGCGTGGGGCATATTGATATTATTACACGATTTATAAAGTGTGTGGAATGGTACATTTATATGGGAGGTATCAGAAGAGGAATGTTCAGACTTCCAAGTTTTTGTCTGAAACGTTTTCTCGCTATAGCTTTACTTAATACAGAAGTTGGGCAAGACCGCGTTGGGAATATAGATATTATTATACGATTTATAAAGTGTGTGGAATGGTACATTTGTATCGGAGGTACCAGAAGAGGAGTGGCCAGACTTCCAAGTTTTTGTTCGAAACTTTGTCTAGGTATAGCTTTTCTAAATACAGAAGTTAGGCAAGACCGCGTCGGGCATATTGATATTATTACACGATTTATAAAGTGTGTGGAATGGTACATTTGTATCGGAGGTACCAGTAGGGGAGTGGCCAGACTTCCAAGTTTTTGTTCGAAACTTTGTCTAGCTATAGCTTTACTAAATGCAGAAGTGAGGCAAGACCACATTGGGCATATTGATATTATGACACGATTTATAAAGTGTGTGGAATGGTACATTTGTATCGGAGGTACCAGTAGGGTAGTGGCCAGACTTCCAAGTTTTTGTTCGAAACTTTGTCTAGCTATAGCTTTACTAAATGCAGAAGTGAGGCAAGACCACATTGGGCATATTGATATTATTACACGATTTCTAAAGTGGGTGGAATGGTACATTTGTATTGGAGGTACCTGAAGAGGAGTGGCCAGACTTCCAAGTTTTTGTCCGAAACTTTTTCTAGCTATAGCTTTACTAAATACAGAAGTTAGGCAAGACCGCGTTGGGCATATTGATATTATTACACGATTTATAAAGTGTGTGGAATGGTACATTTGTACATTTGTTTTTGTTCGAAACTTTGTCTAGCTATAGCTTTACTAAATACAGAAGTTAGGCAAGACCGCGTCGGGCATATTGATATTATTACACGATTTATAAAGTGTGTGGAATGGTACATTTGTATCGGAGGTACCAGTAGGGGAGTGGCCAGACTTCCAAGTTTTTGTTCGAAACTTTGTCTAGCTATAGCTTTACTAAATGCAGAAGTTAGGCAAGAGCACATTGGGCATATTGATATTATTACACGATTTCTAAAGTGGGTGGAATGGTACATTTGTATGGGAGGTACCAGAAGAGGAGTGGCCAGACTTCCAAGTTTTTGTCCGAAACTTTTTCTAGCTATAGCTTTACTAAATACAGAAGTTAGGCAAGACCGCGTTGGGCATATTGATATTATTACACGATTTATAAAGTGTGTGGAATGGTACATTTGTATCGGAGGTAACACAAGAGGAGCAGCCAGACTTCCACGTTTTTGTTCGAAACTTTGTCTAGGTATAGCTTTTCTAAATACAGAAGTTGGGCAAGACCGCGCTGGGCATATTGATATTATTACACGATTTCTAAAGTGTGTGGAATGGTACATTTGTTCCGGAGGTACCAGAAGAGGAGTGGCCAGACTTCCAAGTTTTTGTTCGAAATTTTGTCTAGCTATAGCTTTACTAAATACAGAAGTTAGGCAAGACCGCGTCGGGCATATTGATATTATTACACGATTTATAAAGTGTGTGGAATGGTACATTTGTATCGGAGGTACCAGTAGGGGAGTGGCCAGACTTCCAAGTTTTTGTTCGAAACTTTGTCTAGCTATAGCTTTACTAAATGCAGAAGTGAGACAAGACCACATTGGGCATATTGATATTATGACACGATTTATAAAGTGTGTGGAATGGTACATTTGTATCGGAGGTACCAGTAGGGTAGTGGCCAGACTTCCAAGTTTTTGTTCGAAACTTTGTCTAGCTATAGCTTTACTATATGCAGAAGTGGGGCAAGACCGCGTTGGGCATATTGACATTATTACACGATTTATAAAGTGTGTGGAATGGTACATTTGTATCGGAGGTAACACACGAGGGGTGGCCAGACTTCCACGTTTTTGTTCGAAACTTTGTCTAGGTATAGCTTTACTAAATGCAGAAGTGGGGCAAGACCGCGTTGGGCATATTGATATTATTACACGATTTCTAAAGGGTGTGGAATGGTACATTTGTATCGGAGGTACCAGAAGAGGAGTGGCCAGACTTCCAAGTTTTTGTTCGGAATGGTACATTTATATGGGAGGTATCAGAAGAGGAATGTTCAGACTTCCAAGTTTTTGTCTGAAACGTTTTCTCGCTATAGCTTTACTAAATACAGAAGTTGGGCAAGACCGCGTTGGGAATATAGATATTATTATACGATTTATAAAGTGTGTGGAATGGTACATTTGTATCGGAGGTACCAGAAGAGGAGTGGCCAGACTTCCATGTTTTTGTTCGAAACTTTGTCTAGCTATAGCTTTACTAAATACAGAAGTGGGGCAAGACCGCATTGGGCATATTGATATTATTACACGTTTTCTAAAGGGTGTGGAATGGTACATTTGTATCGGAGGTACCAGAAGAGGAGTGGCCAGACTTCCAAGTTTTTGTTCGGAATGGTACATTTATATGGGAGGTATCAGAAGAGGAATGTTCAGACTTCCAAGTTTTTGTCTGAAACGTTTTCTCGCTATAGCTTTACTAAATACAGAAGTTGGGCAAGACCGCGTTGGGAATATAGATATTATTATACGATTTATAAAGTGTGTGGAATGGTACATTTGTATCGGAGGTACCAGAAGAGGAGTGGCCAGACTTCCAAGTTTTTGTTCGAAACTTTGTCTAGCTATAGCTTTACTAAATACAGAAGTTGGGCAAGACCGCGTAGGGCATATTGATATTATTACACGATTTCTAAAGTGGGTGGAATGGTACATTTGTATGGGAGGTACCAGAAGAGGAGTGGCCAGACTTCCAAGTTTTTGTCCGAAACTTTTTCTAGCTATAGCTTTACTAAATACAGAAGTTAGGCAAGACCGCGTTGGGCATATTGATATTATTACACGATTTATAAAGTGTGTGGAATGGTACATTTGTATCGGAGGTAACACAAGAGGAGCGGCCAGACTTCCACGTTTTTGTTCGAAACTTTGTCTAGGTATAGCTTTTCTAAATACAGAAGTTGGGCAAGACCGCGCTGGGCATATTGATATTATTACACGATTTCTAAAGTGTGTGGAATGGTACATTTGTTCCGGAGGTATCAGAAGAGGAGTGGCCAGACTTCCAAGTTTTTGTTCGAAACTTTGTCTAGCTATAGCTTTACTAAATACAGAAGTTAGGCAAGACCGCGTTGGGCATATTGATATTATTACACGATTTATAAAGCGTGTGGAATGGTACATTTGTATCGGAGGTACCAGTAGGGGAGTGGCCAGACTTCCAAGTTTTTGTTCGAAACTTTGTCTAGCTATAGCTTTACTAAATGCAGAAGTGAGGCAAGACCACATTGGGCATATTGATATTATGACACGATTTATAAAGTGTGTGGAATGGTACATTTGTATCGGAGGTACCAGTAGGGTAGTGGCCAGACTTCCAAGTTTTTGTTCGAAACTTTGTCTAGCTATAGCTTTACTATATGCAGAAGTGGGGCAAGACCGCGTTGGGCATATTGACATTATTACACGATTTATAAAGTGTGTGGAATGGTACATTTGTATCGGAGGTAACACACGAGGGGTGGCCAGACTTCCACGTTTTTGTTCGAAACTTTGTCTAGGTATAGCTTTACTAAATGCAGAAGTGGGGCAAGACCGCGTTGGGCATATTGATATTATTACACGATTTATAAAGTGTGTGGAATGGTACATTTGTATCGGAGGTACCAGAAGAGGAGTGGCTAGACTTCCAAGTTTTTGTTCGAAACTTTGTCTAGCTATAGCTTTACTAAATGCAGAAGTGAGGCAAGACCACATTGGGCATATTGATATTATGACACGATTTATAAAGTGTGTGGAATGGTACATTTGTATCGGAGGTACCAGTAGGGTAGTGGCCAGACTTCCAAGTTTTTGTTCGAAACTTTGTCTAGCTATAGCTTTACTATATGCAGAAGTGGGGCAAGACCGCGTTGGGCATATTGACATTATTACACGATTTATAAAGTGTGTGGAATGGTACATTTGTATCGGAGGTAACACACGAGGGGTGGCCAGACTTCCAAGTTTTTGTTCGAAACTTTGTCTAGCTATAGCTTTACTATATGCAGAAGTGGGGCAAGACCGCGTTGGGCATATTGACATTATTACACGATTTATAAAGTGTGTGGAATGGTACATTTGTATCGGAGGTAACACAAGAGGGGTGGCCAGGCTTCCACGTTTTTTTTTCGAAACTTTGTCTAGGTATAGCTTTTCTAAATACAGATGTTGGGCAAGACCGCGTTGGGCATATTGATATTATTACACGATTTATAAAGTGTATGGAATGGTACATTTGTATCGGAGGTACCAGAAGAGGAGTGACCAGATTTCCAAGTTTTTGTTCGAAACTTTGTCTAGCTATAGCTTTACTAAATACAGAAGTTGGGTAAGATCACTTTGGGCATATTGATATTATTACACGATTTCTAAAGGGTGTGGAATGGTACATTTGGATCGGAGGTACCAGTAGGGTAGTGGCCAGACTTCCAAGTTTTTGTTCGAAACTTTGTCTAGCTATAGCTTTACTATATGCAGAAGTGGGGCAAGACCGCGTTGGGCATATTGACATTATTACACGATTTATAAAGTGTGTGGAATGGTACATTTGTATCGGAGGTAACACAAGAGGGGTAGCCAGACTTCCACGTTTTTGTTCGAAACTATGTCTAGGTATAGCTTTTCTAAATACAGAAGTTGGGCAAGACCGCATTGGGCATATTGATATTATTATACGATTTCTAAAGTGGGTGGAATGGTACATTTGTATGGGAGATACCAGAAGAGGAGTGGCCAGACTTCCAAGTTTTTGTTCGGCATGGTACATTTACATGGGAGGTACCAGAAGAGGAATGTTCAGACTTCCAAGTTTTTGTCCGAATCTTTGTCTAGCTATAGCTTTACTAAATACAGAAGTTAGGCAAGACCGCGTTGGGCATATTGATATTATTACACGATTTATAAAGTGTGTGGAATGGTACATTTGTATCGGAGGTAACACAAGAGGGGTGGCCAGACTTCCACGTTTTTGTCCGAAACTTTTTCTAGCTATAGCTTTACTAAATACAGAAGTTAGGCAAGACCGCGATGGGCATAATGATATTATTACACGATTTATAAAGTGTGTGGAATGGTACATTTGTATCGGAGGTACCAGTAGGGGAGTGGCCAGACTTCCAAGTTTTTGTTCGAAACTTTGTCTAGCTATAGCTTTACTAAATGCAGAAGTGGGGCAAGACCACATTGGGCTTATTGATATTATGACACGATTTATAAAGTGTGTGGAATGGTACATTTGTATCGGAGGTACCAGTAGGGTAGTGGCCAGACTTCCAAGTTTTTGTTCGAAACTTTGTCTAGCTATAGCTTTACTATATGCAGAAGTGGGGCAAGACCGCGTTGGGCATATTGACATTATTACACGATTTATAAAGTGTGTGGAATGGTACATTTGTATCGGAGGTAACACACGATTGGTGGCCAGACTTCCACGTTTTTGTTCGAAACTTTGTCTAGGTATAGCTTTACTAAATGCAGAAGTGGGGCAAGACCGCGTTGGGCATATTGATATTATTACACGATTTATAAAGTGTGTGGAATGGTACATTTGTATCGGAGGTACCAGAAGAGGAGTGGCCAGACTTCCAAGTTTTTGTTCGAAACTTTGTCTAGCTATAGCTTTACTAAATACAGAAGTGGGGCAAGACCACATTGGGCATATTGATATTATGACACGATTTATAAAGTGTGTGGAATGGTACATTTGTATCGGAGGTAACACAAGAGGGGTGGCCAGACTTCCACGTTTTTTTTCGAAACTTTGTCTAGGTATAGCTTTTCTAAATACAGAAGTTGGGCAAGACCGCGTTGGGCATATTGATATTATTACACGATTTATAAAGTGTGTGGAATGGTACATTTGTATCGGAGGTACCAGAAGAGGAGTGGCCAGACTTCCAAGTTTTTGTTCGAAACTTTGTCTAGCTATAGCTTTACTAAATACAGAAGTTGGGCAAGATCACTTTGGGCATATTGATATTATTACACGATTTCTAAAGGGTGTGGAATGGTACATTTGGATCGGAGGTACCAGAAGAGGAGTGGCCAGACTTCCAAGTTTTTGTTCGGCATTTTACATTTACATGGGAGGTACCAGAAGAGGAATGTTCAGACTTCCAAGTTTTTGTCCGAATCTTTGTCTAGCTATAGCTTTACTAAATACATAAGTTGGATAAGATCACTTTGGGCATATTTATATTATTACACGATTTATAAAGTGTGTGGAATGGTACATTTGTATCGGTGGTACCAGAAGAGGAGTGGATAGACTTCCAAGTTTTCTTTCGAAACTTTGTCTAGCTGTAGCTTTACTAAGTACAGAATTTGGGCAAATTGATAATATTGTTCTAATTGATAATATTATTATTATATGAAAATTGTTACCAGACTGAAAAATGCATGCAAACAAATATTCTTTAAACTTGAAAAAGTATCAAATGAGTCGCGAGGGTACAACGGTACTTTTGAGAGTCAAAAAGTATATAAGAAGTACTAAAGTATGAAATGTATCATCCCATGGTGCTACCCGTACAGAAGGGGAGTTGCAGAAGGGGAGTTGCCAAACTTCCAAGTTTTTGTTCGAAACTTTGTCTAGCTATAGATTTACTAAATACAGAAGTTGGGTAAAATCACTTTGGGCATATTTATATTATTACACGATTTATAAAGTGGTGGAATGGTACATTTGTATGGGAGGTACCAGAAGAGAAGTGGCCAGACTTCCAAGTTTTTGTTCGAAACTTTGTCTAGCTGTAGCTTTACTAAATACAGAAGTTAGGCATATTGATATTATTACACGATTTCTAAAGTGGGTGGAATGGTACATTTGTATGGGAGGTACGAGAAGAGGAGTGGCCAGACTCCAAGTTATTGTTCGAAACTTGGTCTAGCTATAGCTTTACTAAATACGTAAGTTGGATAAGATCACTTTGGGCATATTGATATTATTACACGATTTATAAAGTGGTGGAATGGTACTTTTACATGGGAGGTACCAGAAGAGGAGTGGCCAGACTTCCAAGTTTTTGTCCGAAACTTTTTCTAGCTATAGCTTTTCTAAATACAGAAGTTCGGCAAGACCGCGTTGGGCTTATTGATATTATTACACGATTTATAAAGTGTGTGGAATGGTACATTTGTATCGGAAGTACCACAAGAGAAATGTTCAGACTTCCAAGTTTTTGTTCGCAAGTTTGTCTAGCTATAGCTTTACTAAATACAGAAGTTGGGTTAAATCACTTTGGGCATATTGATATTATTACACGATTTATAAAGTGGTGGAATGGTACTTTTACATGGGAGGTAGCAGAAGAGGAGTGGCCAGACTTCCAAGTTTTTGTCCGAAACTTTTTCTAGCTATAGCTTTACTAAATACAGAAGTTGGGCATGACCGCGTTGGGCATATTGATATTATTACATGATTTCTAAAGTGGGTGGAATGGTACATTTGTATGGGTGGTACCAGAAGAGGAGTGGCCAGACTTCCAAGTTTTTGTTCGAAACTTTGTCTAGCTATAGCTTTTCTAAATACAGAAGTTGTCCAAGACCGCGTTGGGCATATTGACATTGTTACACGATTTCTAAAGTGGGTGGAATGGTACATTTGTATGGGAGGTACCTAAAGAGAAGTGGCCAGACTTCCAAGTTTTTGTTCGAATCTTTGTCGATCTGTAACTTTACTAAATACAGAAGTAGGGCATATTGATATTATTACACGATTTCTAAAGTGGGTGGAATGGTCCATTTGTATGGGAGGTACCAGAAGAGGAGTGGCCAGACTTCCAAGTTTTTGTTCGAAACTTTGTCTAGCTATAGCTTTACTAAATACAGAAGTTGGGTCAGATCACTTTGGGCATATTGATATTATTACACGATTTCTAAAGTGTATGGAATGGTACTTTTACTTGGGAGGTACCAGAAGAGGAGTGGCCAGACTTCCAAGTTTTTGTTGGAAATTTTGTCTAGCTATAGCTTTACTAAATACAGAAGTTGGGTCAGATCACTTTGGGCATATTGATATTATTACATGATTTCTAAAGTGGGTGTAATGGTACATTTGTATGGGTGGTACCAGAAGAGGAGTGGCCCGACATCCAAGTTTTTGTTCGAAACTTTGTCTAGCTATAGCTGTTCTAAATACATAAGTTGGGCAATACCGCGTTGGGCATATTGACATTATTACACGATTTCTGAAATGGGTGGAATGGTACATTTGTATGCGAGGTACCAGAAGATGAGTGGCCAGACTTCCAAGTTTTTGTTCGAAACTTTGTCTAGCTATAGCTTTACTGAGTACACAATTTGGGCAAAAACGCGTTGTTCTAATTGATAATATTATTATTATATGAAATTTGTTACCAGACTGAAAAATGCATGCAAACAAATATTCTCTAAACTTGAAAAAGTAAAAAATGAGTCGCGAGGGTACCATGGTACTTTTGAGAGTCAAACAGTATATAAGAAGTACTAAAGTATGAAATGTATCATCCCTGTACGGGTAGCACCAGAAGGGGAGTTGCCAGACTTCCAAGTTTTTGTTCGAAACTTTGTTTTTGTAGCTATAGCTTTATTAAATACAGAAGTTGGGCAAGACCGCGTTGGGCATATTGATATTATTACACGATTTATAAAGTGTATGGAATGGTACATTTGTATCGGAGGTACCAGAAGAGGAGTGGCCAGACTTCCAAGTTTTTGTTCGAAACTTTGTCTAGCTATAGCTTTTCTAAATACGGAAGTTGGCGTTGGGCATATTGACATTATTTCACGATTTCTAATGTGGGTGGGATGGTACATTTGTATGGGAGGTACCAGAATAGAGTGGCCAGACTTCCAAGTTTTTGTTCGAATCTTTGTCGATCTGTAGCTTTACTAAATACAGAAGTTGGGCATATTGATATTATTACACGATTTCTAAAGTGGGTGGAATAGTACATTTGTATGGGAGGTACCAGAAGAGGAGTGTCCAGCCTTCCAAGTTTTTGTTCGAAACTTTGTCTAGCTATAGCTTTACTAAATACAGAAGTTGGGTCAGATCACTTTGGGCATATTGATATTATTACAATATTTCTAAAGTGTATGGAATGGTACTTTTACATAGGAGGTACCAGAAGAGGAGTGGCCAGACTTCCAAATTTTTGTTCGAAACTATGTCTATGTCTAGCTTTACTAAATACAGAAGTTGGGTAAGATCACTTTGGGCATATTGATATTATTACACCATTTCTAAAGTGTGTGGAATGGTACATATGTATCGGAGGTACCAGAAGAGGAGTGGCCAGACTTCCAAATTTTTGTTCGAAACTATGTCTATGTCTAGCTTTACTAAATACAGAAGTTGGGTAAGATCACTTTGGGCATATTGATATTATTACACGATTTCTAAAGTGTGTGGAATGGTACATTTGTATCGGAGGTACCAGAATAGGAGTGGCCAGACTTCCAAGTTTTTGTTCGAAACTTTGTCTAGCTATAGCTTTACTAAGTACACAATTTGGGCAAAAACGCGTTGTTCTAATTGATAATATTATTATTATATGAAAATTGTTACCAGACTGAAAAATTCATGCAAACAAATATTCTTTAAACTTGAAAAAGTATCAAATGAGTCGCGAGGGTACCACGGTACATTTGAGAGTCAAACAGTATATAAGAAGTACTAAAGTATGAAATGTATCATCCCTGTACGGGTAGCACCAGAAGGTGAGTTGCCAGACTTCCAAGTTTTTGTTCGAAACTTTGTCTAGCTATAGCTTTACTAAATACAGAAGTTGGGTTAGATCACTTTGGGCATATTTATATTATTACACGATTTATAAAGTGTGTGGAATGGTACATTTGTATCGGAGGTACCAGAAGAGGAGTGGCCAGACTTCCAAGTTTTTGTTCGAAACTTTGTCTAGCTGTAGCTTTACAAAATACAGAAGTTGGGCATATTGATATTATCACACGATTTATAAAGTGTGTGGAATGGTACATTTGTATCGGAGGTACCAGAAGAGGAGTGGCCAGACTTCCAAGCGAAACTTTTTCTAGCTATAGCTTTACTAAATACAGAAGTTGGGCATGACCGCGTTGGGCATATTGATATTATTACATGATTTCTAAAGTGGGTGGAATGGTACATTTGTATGGGTGGTACCAGAAGAGGAGTGGCCAGACTTCCAAGTTTTTGTTCGAATCTTTGTCGATCTGTAGCTTTACTAAATACAGAAGTTGGGCATATTGATATTATTACACGATTTCTAAAGTGGGTGGAATGGTATATTTGTATGGGAGGTACCAGAAGAGGAGTGGCCAGACTTCCAAGTTTTTGTTCGAAACTTTGTCTAGCTATAGCTTTACTAAATACAGAAGTTGGGTCAGATCACTTTGGGCATATTGATATTATTACACGATTTCTAAAGTGTATGGAATGGTACTTTTACATGGGAAGTACCAGAAGAGGAGTGGCCAGACTTCCAAGTTTTTGTCCGAAACTTTTTCTAGCTACAGCTTTACTAAATACAGAAGTTCGGCAAGACCGCGTTGGGCTTATTGATATTATTACACGATTTATAAAGTGTGTGGAATGGTACATTTGTATCGGAAGTACCACAAGAGAAATGTTCAGACTTCCAAGTTTTTGTTCGCAAGTTTGTCTAGCTATAGCTTTACTAAATACAGAAGTTGGGCATGACCGCGTTGGGCATATTGATATTATTACACGATTTCTAAACTGTGTGGAATGGTACATTTGTATCGGAGTTACCAGAAGAGGAGTGGCCAGACTTCCAAGTTTTTGTTCGAAACTTTGTCTAGCTATAGCTTTACTAAGTACACAATTTGGGCAAAAACGCGTTGTTCTAATTGATAATATTATTATTATATGAAAATTGTTACCAGACTGAAAAATGCATGCAAACAAATATTCTTTAAACTTGAAAAAGTATCAAATGAGTCGCGAGGGTACCGCGGTACATTTGAGAGTCAAACAGTATATAAGAAGTACTAAAGTATGAAATGTATCATCCCTGTACGGGTAGCACCAGAAGGTGAGTTGCCAGACTTCCAAGTTTTTGTTCGAAACTTTGTCTAGCTATAGCTTTACTAAATACAGAAGTTGGGTTAGATCACTTTGGGCATATTTATATTATTACATGATTTCTAAAGTGGGTGGAATGGTACATTTGTATGGGTGGTACCAGAAGAGGAGTGGCCAGATTTCCAAGTTTTTGTTCGAAACTTTGTCTAGCTATAGCTTTTCTAAATACAGAAGTTGGCCAAGACCGCGTTGGGCATATTGACATTGTTACACGATTTCTAAAGTGGGTGGAATGGTACATTTGTATGGGAGGTACCAGAAGAGAACTGGCCAGACTTCCAAGTTTTTGTTCGAATCTTTGTCGATCTGTAGCTTTACTAACTACAGAAGTTGGGCATATTGATATTATTACACGATTTCTAAAGTGGGTGGAGTGGTATATTTGTATGGGAGGTACCAGAAGAGGAGTGGCCAGACTTCCAAGTTTTTGTTCGAAACTTTGTCTAGCTATAGCTTTACTAAATACAGAAGTTGGGTCAGATCACTTTGGGCATATTGATATTATTACACGATTTCTAAAGTGTATGGAATGGTACTTTTACATGGGAGGTACCAGAAGAGGAGTGGCCAGACTTCCAAGTTTTTGTTCGAAACTTTGTCTAGCTATAGCTTTACTAAATACAGAAGTTGGGTCAGATCACTTTGGGCATATTGATATTATTACATGATTTCTAAAGTGGGTGTAATGGTACATTTGTATGGGTGGTACCAGAAGAGGAGTGGCCCGACATCCAAGTTTTTGTTCGAAACTTTGTCTAGCTATAGCTGTTCTAAATACAGAAGTTGGGCAATACCGCGTTGGGCATATTGACATTATTACACGATTTCTGAAATGGGTGGAATGGTACATTTGTATGCGAGGTACCAGAAGATGAGTGGCCAGACTTCCAAGTTTTTGTTCGAAACTTTGTCTAGCTATAGCTATACTAAGTACAAAATTTGGGCAAAAACGCGTTGTTCTAATTGATAATATTATTATTATATGAAAATTGTTACCAGACTGAAAAATGCATGCAAACAAATATTCTTTAAACTTGAAAAAGTAAAAAATGAGTCGCGAGGGTACCATGGTACTTTTGAGATTCAAACAGTATATAAGAAGTACTAAAGTATGAAATGTATCATCCCTGTACGGGTAGCACCAGAAGGGGAGTTGCCAGACTTCCAAGTTTTTGTTCGAAACTTTGTCTTTGTAGCTATAGCTTTACTAAATACGGAAGTTGGGCAAGACCGCGTTGGGCATATTGATATTATTACACGATTTATAAAGTGTGTGGAATGGTACATTTGTATCGGAGGTACCAGAAGAGGAGTGGCCAGACTTCCAAGTTTTTGTTCGAAACTTTGTCTAGCTGTAGCTTTACTAAATACAGAAGTTGGGCATATTGATATTATTACACGATTTCTAAAGTGGGTGGAATGGTACATTTGCATGGGTGGTACCAGAAGAGGAGTGGCGAGACTTCCAAGTTTTTGTTCGAAACTTTGTCTAGCTATAGCTTTTCTAAATACAGAAGTTGGCGCTGGGCAAGACCGCGTTGGGCATATTGACATTATTACACGATTTCTAATGTGGGTGGAATGGTACATTTGTATGGGAGGTACCAGAAGAGGAGTGTCCAGACTTCCAAGTTTTTGTTCGAAACTTTGTCTAGCTATAGCTTTACTAAATACAGAAGTTGGGTCAGATCACTTTGTGCATATTGATATTATTACACGATTTCTAATGTGTATGGAATGGTACTTTTACATGGGAGGTACCAGAAGAGGAGTGGCCAGACTTCCAAGTTTTTGTTCGAAACTTTGTCTAGCTATAGCTTTACTAAATACAGAAGTTGGGTCAGATCACTTTGGGCATATTGATATTATTACACGATTTCTAAAGTGTATGGAATGGTACTTTTACATGGGAGGTACCAGAAGAGGAGTGGCCAGACTTCCAAGTTTTTGTTCGAAACTTTGTCTAGCTATAGCTTTACTAAATACAGAAGTTGGGTCAGATCACTTTGGGCATATTGATATTATTACAATATTTCTAAAGTGTATGGAATGGTACTTTTACATAGGAGGTACCAGAAGAGGAGTGGCCAGACTTCCAAATTTTTGTTCGAAACTATGTCTATGTCTAGCTTTACTAAATACAGAAGTTGGGTAAGATCACTTTGGGCATATTGATATTATTACACGATTTCTAAAGTGTGTGGAATGGTACATTTGTATCGGAGGTACCAGAAGAGGAGTGGCCAGACTTCCAAGTTTTTGTTCGAAACTTTGTCTAGCTATAGCTTTACTAAGTACACAATTTGGGCAAAAACGCGTTGTTCTAATTGATAATATTATTATTATATGAAAATTGTTACCAGACTGAAAAATGCATGCAAACAAATATTCTTTAAACTTGAAAAAGTATCAAATGAGTTGCGAGGGTACCACGGTACATTTGAGAGTCAAACAGTATATAAGAAGTACTAAAGTATGAAATGTATCATCCCTGTACGGGTAGCACCAGAAGGTGAGTTGCCAGACTTCCAAGTTTTTGTTCGAAACTTTGTCTAGCTATAGCTTTACTAAATACAGAAGTTGGGCAAGACGGCGTTGGGCATATTGATATTTATTTTTATTTATTTATATTTATTATTAATTACAATACAAAGTAAATTTATATTCTAATTTTTGGGTCCAAGGGTAAACCGGGTGACACAGACCATATGTTTAGATTTTTGCAGCGACAGACCAATGCCTCTGGTGGGAATCGAACCCACAACCCCCACGCTGATAGGCAAGCACGCTACCAACTCGCCTACCGGGGCGCTTGGCATATTGATATTATTACACGATTTCTAAAGTGGGTGGAGTGGTACATTTGTATGGGAGGTACCAGAAGATGAGTGGCCAGACTTCCAAGTTTTTGTTCGAAACTTTGTCTAGCTATAGCTTTACTAAATACAGAAGTGGGGCAAGACCGCATTGGGCATATTGATATTATTATACGATTTCTAAAGTGTGTGGAATGGTACATTTGTATCGGATGTACCAGTAGGGGAGTGGCCAGACTTCCAAGTTTTTGTTCGAAACTTTGTCTAGCTATAGCTTTACTAAATACAGAAGTTGGGCAAGACCGCGTTGGGCATATTGATATTATTACACGATTTATAAAGTGTGTGGAATGGTACATTTGTATCGGAGGTACCAGAAGAGGAGTGGCCAGACTTCCAAGTTTTTGTTCGAAACTTTGTCTAGCTATAGCTTTACTAAATACAGAAGTGGGGCAAGACCGCGTTGGGCATATTGATATTATTACACGATTTATAAAGTGTGTGGAATGGTACATTTGTATCGGAGGTACCAGAAGAGGAGTGGCCAGACTTCCAAGTTTTTGTTCGAAACTTTGTCTGGCTATAGCTTTACTAAATACAGAAGTTGGGCAAGACCGCGTTGGGCATATTGATATTATTACACGATTTATAAAGTGTGTGGAATGGTACATTTGTATCGGAGGTACCAGAAGAGGAGTGGCCAGACTTCCAAGTTTTTGTTCGAAACTTTGTGTAGCTATAGCTTTACTAAATACAGAAGTTGGGCAAGACGGCGTTGGGCATATTGATATTATTACACGATTTCTAAAGTGGGTGAAGTGGTACATTTGTATGGGAGGTACCAGAAGATGAGTGGCCAGACATCCAAATTTTTGTTCGAAACTATGTCTATGTCTAGCTTTACTAAATACAGAAGTTGGGTAAGATCACTTTGGGCGTATTGATATTATTACACGATTTCTGAAGTGTGTGGAATGGTACATTTGTATCGGAGGTACCAGAAGAGGAGTGGCCAGACTTCCAAGTTTTTGTTCGAAACTTTGTCTAGCTTTATCTTTTCTAAATACAGAAGTTGGCCCAGACCGCGTTGGGCAAGACCGCGTTGGGCATATTGACATTATTACACGATTTCTAAAGTGGGTGGAATGGTACATTTGTATGGGAGGTACCAGAAGAGGAGTGGACAGACTTCCAAGTTTTTGTTCGAAACTTTGTCTAGCTTTATCTTTTCTAAATACAGAAGTTGGCCCAGACCGCGTTGGGCATATTGATATTATTACACGATTTATAAAGTGTGTGGTATGGTACATTTGTATCGGAGGTACCAGAAGAGGAGTGGCCAGACTTCCAAGTTTTTGTTCGAAACTTTGTCTAGCTGTAGCTTTACAAAATACAGAAGTTGGGCATATTGATATTATTACGCGATTTCTAAAGTGGGTGGAATGGTACATTTGTATGGGTGGTACCAGAAGAGGAGTGGCCAGACTTCCAAGTTTTTGTTCGAAACTTTGTCTAGCTTTATCTTTTCTAAATACAGAAGTTGGCCCAGACCGCGTTGGGCAAGACCGCGTTGGGCATATTGACATTATTACACGATTTCTAAAGTGGGTGGAATGGTACATTTGTATGGGAGGTACCAGAAGAGAGTGGTCAGACTTCCAAGTTTTTGTTCGAATCTTTGTCGATCTGTAGCTTTACTAAATACAGAAGTTGGGCATATTGATATTATTACACCATTTCTAAAGTAGGCGGAATGGTACATTTGTATGGGAGGTACCAGAAGAGGAGTGGCCAGACTTCCAAGTTTTTGTTCGAAACTTTGTCTAGCTATAGCTTTACTAAATACAGAAGTTGGGTCAGATCACTTTGGGCATATTGATATTATTACACGATTTCTAAAGTGTATGGATTGGTACTTTTACATGGGAGGTACCAGAAGAGGAGTGGCCAGACTTCCAAGTTTTTGTTCGAAACTTTGTCTAGCTATAGCTTTACTAAATACAGAAGTTGGGTCAGATCACTTTGGGCATATTGATATTATTACAATATTTCTAAAGTGTATGGAATGGTTCTTTTACATGGGAGTACAAGAAGAGGAGTGGCCAGACTTCCAAGTTTTTGTTCGAAACTTTGTCTAGCTATAGCTTTACTAAATACAGAAGTTGGGCAAGACGGCGTTGGGCATATTGATATTATTACACGATTTCTAAAGTGGGTGGAATGGTACATTTGTATGGGAGATACCAGAAGAGTAGTGCCCAGACTTCCAAGTTATTGTTCGAAACTGTGTCTAGATATAGCTTTACTAAATACAGAGGTTCGGTAAGGCCGCGTTGGGCATATTGATATTATTATACGATTTCTAACGTGGGTGGAATGGTACATTTGTATGGGAGATACCAGAAGAGTAGTGCCCAGACTTCCAAGTTATTGTTCGAAACTGTGTCTAGATATATCTTTACTAAATACAGAATACAAGTTCGGCAAGGCCGCGTTGGGCATATTGATATTATTATACGATTTCTAAAGTGGGTGGAATGGTACATTTGTATGGGAGATACCAGAAGAGTAGTGCCCAGACTTCCAAGTTATTGTTCGAAACTGTGTCTAGATATAGCTTTACTAAATACAGAGGTTCGGTAAGATCACTTGGGCACATTGATATTATTATACGATTTCTAAAGTGGGTGGAATGATACATTTGTATCGGAGGTACCACAAGAAGAGTGCCAGACTTCCAAGTTTTTGTTCGAAACTTTGTCTAGGTATAGCTTTACTAAGTACACAATTTGGGCAAAAACGTGTTGTTCTAATTGATAATATTATTATTATATGAAAATTGTTACCAGACTGAAAAATGCATGCAAACAAATATTCTTTAAACTTGAAAAAGTATCAAATGAGTCGCGAGGGTACCACGGTACTTTTTATAGTCAAATAGTATATAAGAAGTACTAAAGTATGAAATGTATAATCCCTGTACGGGTAGCACCAGAAGGGGAGTTGCCTGACTTCCATGTTTTTGTTAGAAACTTTGTCTAGCTATAGCTTTACTACATACAGAAGTTGGGTTAGATCACTTTGAGCATATTTATATTATTACACGATTTATAAAGTTGTGGAATTGTGAAACTGCCTGAACATTACAATTCTGGGAGTTTCTATTCATATCATACAGTCCACTTTCAGCGATCTCTCCCGGAATTGTACAGTACATTTACATGGGAGGTATCAGAAGAGGAATGTTCAGACTTCCAAGTTTTTGTCCGAAACTTTTTCTAGCTATAGCTTTACTAAATACAGAAGTTGGGCAAGACCGCGTTGGGCATATTGATATTATTACACGATTTATAAAGTGGGTGGAATGGTACATTTCGTCGGCGGATAATTTAATTGTCGTATGTGGATTCCGATAGTTTCGAGTAAATTGAGTTTGAAGTTTGAACTCTTATAAATTTTTTTTCAGCAAAGCGATTTTATTTAACATTTTGTCATTTAAATAGCTAATTTGCTTCCGAAATGTTTACATACGACATTTAGACACTAAATGTATTTGAAAAGTATTAAGACATTATATAAGTAAGGAAATTATGTATAATAGTTACGTATCGAATTTTTTTAGTTACCCATTAAAACATACCCTAGGTTGGGTGGCATTTTATAGAGGACATTAATAAAACTCTTAACTTTATAATGGAACACATTTTATTTCAGTCTTTTAAAAAAAAAAAAATTAAATACAGAAAACAATAATTCGTCTTCATCAACAAAATTTTAAAATTAGAAAATAAATTAATAAAATTATGAGTATCAATTCAATTAAAACGAATAATAAAAACAAAAACTTATCTACTCTTCATAACAAACTTAAATAATTCATTGTTTTTTATTTTGACACTGCGTTAAAAAATTAAAAAGGGACACATAGTACATATTGTAGTTTTAGTCAAGTAAAATAATTGCATACTAGGAATTTTCAATACCCTGAAATCGGCATTTTAACTCCAAATGTTTGGGTTGTTTGAAAATTCCTAGTATATGTATAATTCTTTTACTTGACTAAATACACAATTTGTAGTATGTGCCGCGAAAAGTACATTTTTAGTGTAACGTTGTGTTATTTTCAACGATTAACATTATTTTAAAACCGCATAAAAAAAAGCTATGTCGTCGGGTTTCAAAAAAGGGATCATGCTTTTCAAATCTTTTGATTTTTCAGAAGTTATTGCCTTTGAAGAAGCAACTGCTAATTTGGACTTTAAGATATCTTTGATATCTTTTTTGAAACGTACATTTTTATTTAAATTAGCATTCTTATAATTAATTTCTGTTCCAGAATCCTTATAAAAAATTTCGTATTTATGTGGTTGATATTTAATAAATTTGCACTTTGAAAATGGGAGCTGTTGAAAACAAAGTTGACTTGATAACTGAGAATATAATTTAAAATCGGAAGGCACCATCTGAATAATTTTTAATTTTACATTCTCGTAACAAAAATCGTTTAATTGTCTAATCAAAGAGACCGGGCTTCCAATTTCCATATGTCTGAGATGTTTTTCGATTGTACTATGCACACAATCAACTTCCTGCACTAAGGAATGACCGGGTGCCGAGAACTTTTGCGTTATATCCTCAATATCTGAATTTAAGTGCAAAAAATGATAAAGTGCCGTTGCCATTATTTGGTTCCTGTTCTGTGGGACACACGAATCGCTCCACAGTATAATCCGCCTAATTTTCGGGTTATCAGCTACGACTCGAGTTAATATTTTGATTAGCCCATTCGCAATTTCGTTTCCAGACCTACCATTCATAGTTTCGTTCCATATAGCGCAATACGTTAAGTTAGGAGTGTTTGGTAATATTAAAGTGACAGTTAAATTAAAGGTAGCTAATTTTTTTAAAACAAAAATTATTTAAAAATCGTATGTGCCATGCAAAATCCACATACGACATTTAAATAATAAATCAATTTTTTGGCCGTTTTATATGGAAATTTGTCGTATGTGGCGTTTGGCAGTTACATACGACATTTAATTTGAAAATTGCATCAGCAAATGCCACATACGACAAACTCAACACTCCATATCTCGAAAACCGTATGAGGTATCGCAAAACTGATTACGCCAAATGAAAGATCAGGTCGGAAAACCTAAGGAATCGATCTTAACTCAAAACCGCAAAAAATCCACATACGACATTTAAATTATCAACCGACGATATATAAGTCAACCGACTTATATACCCTACTGCAACTTTTTCACTGGTTTCTTATAGCTTTTTTAATTTTCTGCGAGCCTTGTATTTTGAATTGTGAATGTTACGGGATAGGTAGTTTTTTCTGCCTTTGCCGTAATGTTTTCACAACCTACATTCCCCCACACCCCTTTTACTAAAAATTTTTTTTTTACACTGTTGGAAAGCGGATGAGTTGGTAGAAAAGAAGGCGGGAATTGGTCATTGAACACGACATCGTGTTGTTGTTGGTTTGTTCTTACAATGAAGTCAGAAAGACCTAGGAGACAACACGATGTTCATAATTTATATGAGCAGGTGCACAAAAAAACTCAGAAGTTCTTTGGCAAAATCTTTTTGGCAATACTTTTTTAAAATTTTCTTTCGTTTTTGCATTGATTGAAAAATGGAGAGTGTAGAGGAATTTGATGTTGATGTTCATGGAGTAGAGGAGAATGGGTGGAGGGGGTGGCAGAAGAAGTTGGTCAAATAGACAAGAACCACAATTTGTTGATTTTTTTTAATTTTGCAATAAAAATTTAAAGTTAAGGGGGTAAAAAAAACATTTTGTAGTAAGAGGGGTGTGGGGGAATGTTGGTGGTGAAAGCATGGCGACAAAGGCAGAAAAAACTACCTATCCCGTAACATGCACAATCCAAAATACAAGGCTCGCAGAATATTAAAACAGCTGTAAGAAAAAACACTTCCGTCTCTCATTGATTCCTCTGCTCACAGACAAATCATTGTTGTCGTATGTGAGCGCAGAGCAATTCCCTTACACAGCATATACATACATACACAACTACCTTTTTCTGCCGTTTTCTATTGTCTTCATAGTTTTTGTATGTGTATTTGCATAGAAAAGTTTATTCTAAAATGTCAACAAAAAAAGGAAGAATTGCTTTCATAATTTTCTGCGAGCCTGATACTTCAAAATTTTAATCATATCGTCGGAACTGATATTTTCGAAATTTTACAGGAGAGCACTTTCAATATTTTTGATCGTTTATTTCACAGTCCTCGCGAAGAACTGGGCACGATATTTCAAGTCTGTTCTTAAATAAGTGCTCCGACGTATAGTCCTTAATATTTTATTTTAATATTTTGCCTTTACTTTGGTTTATAATGCATTTTTTTCTATTCCAATGCAGATACGATACATTCTGAAGATTTTTTTTAACTGAATATCATCTATATGAAAATTAAAAAATCCAAATTTGAATAATAAACTTTTTTTTGTACTGTTCGCAATTAAAAACAACAAAAATTTTAAGATAAGGTAATGAATATAGAAATTAAATTAATTGTAGCTAATGAGGAAGGGATTTATAAAAATGCATATGTTCACCCCAGTAATCACCAGTTATAGGTGAAATTTAATCTTCATAATTGTTTGTGGTATTTTTTGAGGAAATGCGTTTAATTTTGAAATTTCAGTCGTCAATAAGCTGGAAACAGAGCACGTTAATATCAAGGACCTATAATTTTTGTCAGTATGTTTTCTTTAAAGAGCAACAATGTTTTCTTTAACAGTATATTCAAACATTTTGTTCCAATTTTTCCTTCATTATCATTTCGAATTGACAGAAGTTTTAAATCTGTTGATAATTTTTTCCAAATGCTGGGGTTCCTCGAAAAAATCTTAAAGGGGAAAAATTATGACAGAAACTGTCATTCGCATTTCTTTGTTGTAATTTGTTTTTTTCTTCGTTTTGAAATTATTTGGCAGGTACTGCTGGAATAGTGTTATCATCGTATTGCAAAGCATTATCATTGCAAAGCATTACCTAGCATTGGAATTACTAGGGTTGTCAGAATTGGTTTTAGTCCAAAATCTGTACTGAAAAAAATAATTTAATACTGAAAACCCCGATTTGTGGGAAAAATCCTAGATTTTATTTGGTAAATAGCATCAAAAATACTTTACACTTCCTAAGTTCTATTTAGATTATGCTACTTTTTACAGTCGCATACAAATCGTCGGTTGATAATTTAAATGTCGTATGTGGATTTTTTGCGGTTTTGAGTTAAGATCGATTCCTTAGGTTTTCCGACCTGATCTTTCATTTGGCGTAATCAGTTTTGCGATACCTCATACGGTTTTCGAGATATGGAGTGTTGAGTTTGTCGTGTGTGGCATTTGCTGATGCAATTTTCAAATTAAATGTCGTATGTAACTGCCAAACGCCACATACGACAAATTTCCATATAAAACGGCCAAAAAATTGATTTATTATTTAAATGTCGTATGTGGATTTTGCATGGCACATACGATTTTTAAATAATTTTTGTTTTAAAAAAATTAGCTACCTTTAATTTAACTGCCACTTTAATATTACCAAACACTCCTAACTTAACGTATTGCGCTATATGGAACGAAACTATGAATGGTAGGTCTGGAAACGAAATTGCGAGTGGGCTAATCAAAATATTAACTCGAGTCGTAGCTGATAACCCGAAAATTAGGCGGATTATACTGTGGAGCGATTCGTGTGTCCCACAGAACAGGAACCAAATAATGGCAACGGCACTTTATCATTTTTTGCACTTAAATTCAGATATTGAGGATATAACGCAAAAGTTCTCGGCACCCGGTCATTCCTTAGTGCAGGAAGTTGATTGTGTGCATAGTACAATCGAAAAACATCTCAGACATATGGAAATTGGAAGCCCGGTCTCTTTGATTAGACAATTAAACGATTTTTGTTACGAGAATGTAAAATTAAAAATTATTCAGATGGTGCCTTCCGATTTTAAATTATATTCTCAGTTATCAAGTCAACTTTGTTTTCAAAGTGCAAATTTATTAAATATCAACCACATAAATACGAAATTTTTTATAAGGATTCTGGAACAGAAATTAATTATAAGAATGCTAATTTAAATAAAAATGTACGTTTCAAAAAGGATATCAAAGATATCTTAAAGTCCAAATTAGCAGTTGCTTCTTCAAAGGCAATAACTTCTGAAAAATCAAAAGATTTGAAAAGCATGATCCCTTTTTTGAAACCCGACGACATAGCTTTTTTTAATGCGGTTTTAAAATAATGTTAATCGTTGAAAATAACACAACGTTACACTAAAAATGTACTTTTCGCGGCACATACTACAAATTGTGTATTTAGTCAAGTAAAATAATTATACATATACTAGGAATTTTCAAACAACCCAAACATTTGGAGTTAAAATGCCGATTTCAGGGTATTGAAAATTCCTAGTATGCAATTATTTTACTTGACTAAAACTACAATATGTACTATGTGTCCCTTTTTAATTTTTTAACGCAGTGTCAAAATACAAAACAATGAATTATTTAAGTTTGTTATGAAGAGTAGATAAGTTTTTGTTTTTATTATTCGTTTTAATTGAATTGATACTCATAATTTTATTAATTTATTTTCTAATTTTAAAATTTTGTCGATGAAGACGAATTATTGTTTTCTGTATTTAATTTTTTTTTTTAAAAGACTGAAATAAAATGTGTTCCATTATAAAGTTAAGAGTTTTATTAATGTCCTCGATAAAATGCCACCCAACCTAGGGTATGTTTTAATGGGTAACTAAAAAAATACGATACGTAACTATTATACATAATTTCCTTACTTATATAATGTCTTAATACTTTTCAAATACATTTAGTGTCTAAATGTCGTATGTAAACATTTCGGAAGCAAAATGTCGTATGTAGCTATTTAAATGACAAAAATGTTCCATTTTACCACATACGACAATTTAATTCTGAACAAAAATCAAAATATCTTCTACCCCAAATGAGTTATAGACATCAAACTTTTAAATTAACTAGTCAAATATGAGTAGTTTCCCCTCATAAAATTTAAAAATTCAAACTCAATTTACTCGAAACTATCGGAATCCACATACGACAATTAAATTATCAGCCGACGATATACCCTCGCCCTCAGTAAAAACATACAAGTCTCATATTCCAAAGTATCGGAAAGTCAAATGTGAGTGTGGCTACCACTATTGGATGTAACATCTGATGAAATGTCATAATAGCAACTTCAAAATACCGAATGTTATATAAACGATCGAAAATATTAAAAGTGTAAAATTTCGAAAATATCAGTTCCGACGATATGATTCAAATTTTGAAGTAAAAATTATGAAAGCAATGAATATTGAATTTTTCAATAAAAATTTAAAAATTAAGGGGGTAAAAAACATTTTGTATTAACAGGGATGTGGGGGAATGTAGGTGGTGAAAGCATGACGGCTAAGGCAGAAAAACTACCTATCGTAACCAGCGTTGCCGTTGACTTTTTTCAAAAAGTATCACAAAAAGTATCATTTTCAAAAAAAAGTACCAAAAAAAAGGTATCATTTTTAAAAAAAAAAGTATAAAACGTTTTAAAAAGATTTTTTATTTAAAAATTAATTCAAATTAGGTACAAAGTAAGCAGAACAATAAACCAAGGTAAAAAATACGAATTCATGTAAAGTAATGAATAATTTTTTTTCGGAATTTGTCAATTAATTCCGGGTTTGGCTTCCAATCTTCTAAATCAGTATCTCTCATTACAGGTCTGAACTTTGAGTCTATTTGTTAGCATATTTTTCATAAGAGAAATTTTTTAAAAAAATACGCTCAGCGCAAGCACTGCTGTGTGGCAGTTTAAAAATATATGACACAAATTTATTTAATGTAGGGAACAAGGGCTCGTTGTAGGAATTTTTCATTTTTCCTACTTTCCCCAAAACTCCTCAGCATCCCTAATTTGGAAAAGGCGCTGCCATGTTTTTTCTTTTGTTAAAGCCTCCAAAGATTGATATTCGCTCACAAATTCATCTACATCTTTAGTTTTATAATTAAATTCAGATATTAAATCGAAATAATCTATATCAACATTTGATTTGATCATAGAGGGATCTAAAAACAAAAAGTATCAAATTTAGTATCAAAAACAAAAAGTATCAAAAAAGTGGCAAGACCCAAAAAAAGTATCATTTTGATACTTTAGTATTATCAACGGCAACGCTGCCCGTAACATTCACAATCCAAAATACAAGGCTCGCAGAATATTAAAAAAACTATAAGAAAAAACACTGTCATTGAAGTGTTTCCCTACCGTCTCTCATTGATTCGTCTAAGCACAGACAGACCTTTGTGCGCGCAGAGAAATTCTCTTATGCAGCACGTACACACACAACTACATATTTCTGCCGTTCTCTATTGGCTTCATATTTTTTGCATGTGTATGTGCATACAAAAGTTTATTCTAAAATGTCAACAAAAAAAAAGAATAATTGCTTTCATAATTTTCAGCGAGCCTCATACTTCAAAATTTGAATCATATGATTGCTCGTCTGCTGCTGTTGTGATTTACAACTCTGACCACAACTATTTCCCACCAACACAACGGATTCATAACTGGTTTTGATTTTACTTTTACATTTCTCTCAAAAAATGCAAATTTTTCATTGGAATATTATTTCCCAAATCTCCCAAAATATAATTCCGAAAAAGTATTCCCACTTCTAATCGCAGACGGAGTTTTTTAAACCGAAAAAATTCTTTCGAAGTTGATGGAATCTATTTCAGTCTCAAAGGTGACTTATCACATAATGAATATGTTTTTTTCCGATTCATTTTTATGCTTGTAAAGAATATTTTGTAACATCTGGGGTTAGTTGGATAGTAACAAGCAGGGTACGAAAATTAACCTTTACGAACTGTTCATTTCGGTTTTGTTACGATCACTTGTGAACCAAAACCACTAACGATTGAATTGTTTCACACACAAAATAATTTTTTCGTTTTGTTTAGTTAATGATCGCGATGTGAAACCCATACACAAAACAATAACAAGAGAGCTCGAGAACATAACACGAAACCCAATGAAACGGTTTCAATGGTTCGCTCTCATGTGTATGTTTGTACACCTACATACATGTATGTAGTAGATAGATGCATTGTTTATAATTTCTCGTGTGGTTTAAAAGTTAAACTTTAAATGTTTGTTTGTTAAATTTTATTTTGAAGCAAATAAAAATAAAATCAATGGTATGATTGCAAGGTTTGCTAATTTGTTTCATAGATATTTTTAGGAATAATTCTTGAAATGAGTGATAATTAATGGAATAATTTGTTTTAGAATCAACGCCCTAGTCTTGCATTATAAATAAGACTACATTTAGTTTTTTTTTAATCGCATAAGAATAAACCATTTATTTCAAGTTCAACAACAAAAAGAAATAAAGATACAAAGAAACAACAATTCATTTAGAGCTTTAAAGATATTATGAACTAAAACATTAGCATAATAAACATAAAATAAAAAAAAAACACAATTCATTAATGGTTCCATTTTAAAGTAGAAAAATTAAATAATTAATCGCTTTCAAAATTTCTATTAGCTCTTACAATTAATATGTGTTCCAAATTTGCAGAGGAAAGCTTATTGCGCTGATCGGATAAAATATACTTAAAAAAGAACACAGAAATCATAACAAATGGAAAAAAAATATTTGTTTGCCTCTCACAACTTGTGAGTCACAACGAACAGTTCTCGTAGCAATCGGTTATAACCCACAGCTTTCATACATACACACAAAACTAGTGAACGATTGGTTAGTGATCGACAGTGCCAAAAAACCAAATGATGAAAAGTTTAGTTTGTTGTCATGATCACTAACCAATACACAAAACGTTTCAACTAAACGTAAGGAGCGCTATGTGTTTCGAATCGTGTATTGTTCGGCAGAGGCGAAATGTTTCATGTATCGTTTGTTGTCATGATACAAAACCATTAAAACTAAATGAATTGGTTTCGCTCGAACAGCGAACGGTTCCCGTAGCAATCGGTTATTTTTCGTTCTTTGGTAACAAGCTAATAAATCAATCGTTTTCTACTGAAAAAATTGCATTTTTTGTTTTATTTTTTTTTCTATCGCCTATAAAAAGTATAACATTGGTGACCCCGACGTGATCCGATTCGGAAGTGGTGCTCGATTTATTTATACACAAGTGTAATAAGCCATGCCTGATCTGGAACTGCTGCAGTTTACTCAATGTCACCAATGCTTTACCTCGCCCAATAAAAAATAACAACACTTGATTTTTAATAAAAACCACAGTACTCCTTGAATGCTTGTATAACACTTACTTTTTATTTTCTAAAGAATGTTCTGCTACAAAGAACAATAATCTAATATTGAGGAGGAAACGAGAGTGAGAGAGTGCCGGCCGCATGTGCATGTGGTTGATTTTTCATGTGCGTACCATCGTGTGGAAAATTCCACTTACTTACATACGTTCCGACTAGAACCCTTTATTCCAGGCAAGACCACACCCATGCGCGTCCTCTTGACATTCCCTTTTTATCAGCGCCAGTTGTGTTCATCCCGATCATTGAATTTCACTGCGGAGAGACGCACACATGGTTAGCTTCTTGCGACCCATGCAATCAAAACCATTCATGGTGAAGTGAAAAGAAATTAAGTAAATTTACATAGAATTTATTTATGTATAAAGATTTTTCAAAAAACTTAAATTTATATACGGTTTTTGGTATTATATTCAGCGAAACATTTAACACAGAGGCCGACATATTGTATTGCGTATACCGAGTCATCGTCGTGTCTCCGTTTGATTGCTGAAGGACATACACTTTTTTGTGCTTTTTACCATAATGCTTACAGTAGTAAATTGGCTATTTGTCGTCTAAACTCTAAGATAACTCTGTAGCTGCCAAGCATTTTGAATACAAACATGAAAATGCTACTCCACCATTTCTTTCCTCCTTCAATGGACCACATATCTTTAAATCTTGTTGGACCGCAGTATCCTGTCACTATTAGAATCCCAATAAACGTTCGTAGATCTTCTTTAGTAATTTCTGGGTTGGGTTTTCCTCTAAAAACTGCATATTCGTTCGATTTATTGGCAATGTGCTCTATCAAAGTATCATCGAAAAATTTTTCATGTGGCTGAAGGTAACTGCAGTCTTTATAGTTTCCTCGAGGAAAGATTGGAATCGATGCGACCGTAGACTTTGTTATCCAATTGAAGTTCCTATCTCTATTACGTTGTGGTAATAGGCATTTCGAAATAATAGGTTTTATCTATTTAGGAATATTGATAATAAAGATTCAGATACTGTACTACAGTCAAGCAAACCAATAGACACATTTGCATCAAAGTTATTCAAAACGTCTACTAAGGCATCATTGTCAATATTGTAATCGTCATGAATAATATCAGTACTAATGCGGCGACCATTTCTAAACACAATTTGACAACAGGACTTTAACTGAGCAGCGCAAACGTTATCTGGAATTCCACCATCATCTTCTTCAGCATCATCTTCTCCACTTATATCACCATCATTCAGTGGCTGTTCAATAAAAATCTTTCCAACATCTTCGTCAATGTCAAGCTAAATATGCGGGGGGTGAATAAAATAATTTTACCCAAACAAATGTAAAGAAAACAACAAATTAGTTTTTCTTAAAATCTTTAAAAATCGGGGTTTTTATTCAAAACGTACCTTCGGGTATTTCTTCGGGTTTTTAATGTTTATCTTTTTGTTGTGCCTGAAGTTGGCTGTTTTCGTGTCCTTTTTGGATCTTTTTTCTTCGTTATAATTGTGGTAGAGTTGTATTTCATGTATATTCACAATAATATTAAAACTAAGCTTACAACTAGGGTGCCCAGCGTAGACATCCCGCCCCCCCCTTGCAGGAATGCAAATCAAGGAGAGGCAGGAGCTAGTCTGGGCAGGAAAAATTTCATTTCATAGATAGAGGGGGAAGGGGTCTTAACAATTAACCGTAATGTTAATGTTTGGCGGCAATCCGCCATTGTTGCGGCGATAGTTGGTGCCGCGTCGGTTGTTGCTGCTGTTGTTGTCGCCCAGGTTGATGTTGCGACCACGCCGGCTACGAGTCTGGACGTGACTGTTGTCCCGATTGTTGTTGTGGGTGTTGTTGGATCTATTGACGTTGCTCCTGGTGTTGCCGGTGTCGCGGTTGCGACGATGCAGGTTCCGGTTTCGACGGTTGGGAAAGAAGCAACGAAAAGAAAAAAAATAAGAAAAAAACGTGTTAATGGTGTTTGGGGTTGGGTAGCAGTACGAGTTTCACTACTGGCCGAGAGAGGACGCCGTTTGCAGTCCGTACATCAGCCACTCGTACTTTGGAATCTAATCCTATATAAACTTTTACGACCCTGCCTATATTCCACTCATTTGGAGGCAAATTGTCTTTTTTAATGACGACCAAATCATTTACAGCTATATCGCGCTGAGGGTACTTCCACTTATTCCTTTTGTGGAGTTCGACTAAATACTCATATTTCCATCTTCTAGCAAAAAAGTGATGTAGAACCTTCAGTTTTTGCCAACGGTTTTGGTAACTTAACTTTTCTGAGTTCACATCAGGTTCGGGGGGAGAGAGCAAAGCATTTCCTATCAAAAAGTGTCCAGGAGTTAACGGGTTTAAATCACTCGGATCATCATTCATCGGACTAAGGGGCCTGGAATTCAAATATGCTTCGATTCTTGCTAACATAGTAGTAAATTCTTCAAAGGTGAACCTTTGGGCATTGGAAACCTTTTTTAGATGAGTTTTGCAGCTTTTGACTCCAGCTTCCCAGAGACCACCCATATGTGGAGCCATTCCATCAATTGAAAAGCATTGAGATTTAAGATTTGGCGTTTTACGAGAAATTGGGTCTGATCTTTTTTGACAATATTGGACGCTCCAACAAAGGTAGTTCCATTATCAGAAAACATTTTTGAGGGGCATCCTCGACGAGAGAAAAAACGGGTAAACGCAGCAATGAAGCAATTTGTCGACAAATCATTTGTGGCTTCAAGATGTATAGCCTTTGTTGCGAAACAGACAAAGACCAAAACGTATCCCTTTGTGATTCGACAACCTCTGCCGATATAAAATTTTATTTCAAAGGGTCCTGCAAAGTCAACGCCGGTGCAAGTAAAAGGACGAGATAGTGAAGTTCTCTCAGGGGGAAGAGCGGCCATAATCTGCTCGGCAGATTTCTTTTTCTGCAGGACACACTCACGACAATTGTGTATCAAAGTTCGCACTAGATTTTTTAGTTTTGGGACCCAAAATTCGAGTCGCATAAGTCGTAACATTAACGAGTTTTCTCCATGTATAGAGTACTGATGAACATATTCTAAGTAGAGTTTTGTGAATCGACCGTTATATGGGAGAATTTTCGGGAAACGCTCATCGTACGTAAGCGTCTGAGATCGGCTTAATCTGCCATTCATTCGTAGATAGCCATTCGAATCTATAAAGGGGTTAAAACACAAAAGGGGGCTTTTACGGGAGACTTGAACTCCTTGCTCGAGGAAGGAGTATTCGGGAAAATGTGTTGGTTGGCACAAAATTACCAAACGACCTTTTACGAAATTGATTTCACCTTGACCAAGTTCCAAGGTAGAATGCGAGTGGGTCGACTTGAATTTTGATAACGATAGGTGGTAAAAACGGAAAATATACGATATCACCCTCATAGCTCGAGGGAGACTGGAAAATCGCGTTAAAATACCTTCTGTAAAGGATACCTGAGTCGTATGCACTTTCACAGAACGGGTTTCCAGATTTGTCATGATTCTGAATGTCTGTTTGGGCCATTCCGTGCGAGGAAGGCTTAACCAATTGGGACCTTTCCACCAAAGGTTGTGTGATTTTAAATCTCGTGCTAAAATACCACGAGATGCAATATCAGCCGGGTTGTCGTGGGAGACGACATGATGCCAGTTTTCAGTACCAACTTTATTCTGAATTTTTGAGACTCTGTTAGCTACAAAAGTGGGCCAAGTACACGGGGGCTTTTGAACCCAAGATAAGACAATTGTCGAATCTGTCCAATAAAACACTTCCAGCGAGTTGAGACACATCTCTTCGCGAAGCGTATGCACCATTTCGGCAAGTAGAGTTGCACCACACAGCTCTAATCTGGGTAAGGATTCAACCTTAATTGGCGCCACTTTGGTTTTTTCAGCAATTAAACGGGTGGTGATATCAGCAATTAAACGGGTGGTGATATCACCAATCGGGTTCTGGATTCGAATATACAGAGTGGCCGCGTATGCACTTTCAGATGCACCACAAAACGCATGAAGTTCGACTTCATGGTCAGGATTAAAACCAACCCATCGGGGGATCTCAATCCTTTCTATCTCAGAATAATCATCTAAGAAGGCGAGCCATCTGTTGAGAGTCAAGGGTTTCAAACAGTCGTCCCAACCAATCTTATCCTTCCAGATTTGCTGCATTATTATCTTTGCAACGATAATTTTCGGGGCCAGCCATCCTGCTGGATCAAACAACTTAGCAATTTCAGATAAGACGGCTCGTTTGGTGACGACAGATTTATCGGGCGTGGAAGCAAGCTTGAAAAAGAAAACATCTTTTCCAGCGTTCCAACGCAAACCCAAAGTTTTGGCAGTACTAGCATCCGAAATTTTCAGAAATTCAGAATCTAATAAATATTCACCGGATAAATCCTCTAGCAGATTTTGACTGTTCGCAGTCCATTTTCGCAGACTCATTCCAGCAGAAGATAGAACTGTAATAAGTTGATCGCGACCTCTGGTCGCTTCTTCGATGCTATGAGCTCCGGCCAAGACGTCATCGACATACATTTGTGATTTAATAATCTGGGCTGCTAGAGGATATTGCGTTTCGGATATTGGATATTGCGTTTCTGGATCAAAGTTCTAATAGCTAAGTACGGGGCACAATTCACTCCAAAAGTGACTGTGTTCAATTCGAAATCGCAAATTTCATGTTTCGGGTCCTTGCGGAAAACTAATCGCTGATATGCTGTTTGGTCTGGGTGTACCAGGATTTGCCTGTACATTTTTTCGATATCGGCATTGAAGACATACCGGAAGAGTCTCCAGCGGAGAATCAAAATCATTAAATCTGATTGTAATACGGGTCCGGTGTACAATACATTATTTAAACTTATGCCATTAGAAGTTGGGTACGAGGCATTAAAAACTACTCGAAGTTTGGTAGTTAAACTGTCAGGCTTCAAAACAGCGTGATGTGGTAGATAATATATAGGTCTCGAAGGCGTTGGGTTTTCATTTTCCACTTTGGACATCTGTCCCAAAGAATAATATTCTTCTATGACAGAGTCATAGTGAGCCTTGAGAGCGGGGGTTTTCAACAAACGGGTTTCATTTCTCATAAATTGGGAAACAGCACCCTTTCGAGATTGAGCTAACTGTAGCTCTAAGGGGTATTCACGTTTGAAAGGGAGAGAAACAACGTATCTACCATCCGAATTTCGGTATGTGGTATCACGATATAACTTTTCGCAGAAGTAATCTTCGTCTGAAAGAATTCTCATCTTGGGCACTTCTTCAATCTCCCAAAAGCGAGACAGTGTGTCATTCAGCTCCAGATGGTTATAGAATGTCACAACAGATTGTAATGGTTTGGGTTGGGAGATCTTACCGGTGACTATCCAGCCGAACACGGTTTTCTGTGCGATAAGGTCGCCGCTAGGATGTTTGTGAACATCGGTGAGCATAATTTTGGAGTATATGTCTCCACCTAATAGCAAATCCATATGAGAACATTTTAGATCGTTCATGGAAATTTCGGGTAAATGAGAATCTAAAAATTGGGCCAACGAATATGTTGGTAGACTACCGGTGAGCTTTTCGACAACATAAGCTTCGGTGGTCACTTCAAATTGGGGGTCAATGGGAGAACCAATAGAAATTCGGCATATCTAAGTCGATCTTGCTGCAATGGCACCATTAAGGCCAATAATTTCGGCTATAGGAGCACTAAATGTTGGTAAGGAAAGTTTTCTTTGTAACTTTCGCGAAATGAAAGTCGCTTGAGATGCCGGGTCAATTAGAGCTCTTGCAGAACATCTAAGTTTATGTACGCACATATCCACTACGGTTGTCCCTAAAAGGACCGTGGAGTACATACTAGATTGCATTTGGGTTGCAAAAGTCTGAAAAGAGCGAGTACCAGTCGATGTAGAAGGGCCATCATCATTTAAATTCGATTGTTGGTGAGAGGATCGAGGGTCTGAATTTGACGAGAAGTTAACGGGTGTGTTATTAGAAACATGGGTGTACGAGTTCCGTTGCGTCATCGGACAAGTTTTTATAATATCTCGGGCTTCACCCTCAGTTTTCTGCATCAGATAATACATTTTTTGAATGTCACTGATTTGGGTGTTTTCTTTGTAAATAGCTGAAAACATGTCTCTAAACGTTGGCCATTTTTTATAATCACCGGTAAAAACTTCGGTGTCACAAGGGGGAAGATTAATGGGAATGTGCGAACTATTCGACCTTTTCTTAGCGTTGATCTTTTCAATATGATCTTCTATATACGCTAATGCCGGGGAATATGTTTTATATATCGAAATATAATTATTTTTAATTTCCGCAATATTTGGGGCTTTTTTGTCTAAAGAATCCGATAATTCTTCATAACAATTGCGGAAAGTTTCCCACAAACGTTCCATTTCTTTCTTATGGGTGTTAAGAGAATGAACTGAGTGCTCTTCGTCTTTCATAGAAGTTACTAAGAACTCAAAATCTACGATACGGTCGCCGCTTCTAATAAGGGTAGTTAGAGCAGACATCTTTGTTTGTTTAACGGGCGTTGAAATATTAAAAAAACGATCAATATAATGCAAAAATCTCTGGAAAAATAACTGTTCCCTTTCGATTTGGACAAAAATTAAACGGACTTTAGACGGATTTGAGAGCAAACGCGATGTAAAAGTTGTAGAAACTTATCAAAATCGCTAATAAATCGAAAACGATACCTAAAAATTCAACAAATTGAATTTCTATGTATGTATTTATAGGGTCGAAATCAATATTAAATTTAAAATTCGAAATCAAAATAAAAAAGCAACCAAAAACGAAATAAATATTATATGTTTTATTTATGTAAATAAAAATCGAAAATGTGAAAGAAAATATTTTCACAATTGTGCCCAACCAACACCACTGTGCTATATAAAACACGTTACAGTGTGCAAGAAAAATCACTTTTTTATACCGGGCGATATGAAACTGTGTGAAACAAAAAATAAATATCAATATTAATGTGCCGAGTGCTTATTAATTGCGTTATTAAAAGTTTCGGATTTAATTGTAAATAAATTACATCGACCAGTTTTTGGTCAGTACGGGCCCACTGTGCACAAAACAAATGGAAGAGACAACGAAAATAACAAAACGCGCTCAAATGAACAGAGTACCTGTTGTTGTTGTTATTTATGATTTTGTGTTTACGGTGGGGGATGACGCTGTACACACAAACTACGTACACACTAAGTGGGGATCAAACCGAGGAATCGAGACTTCGAGTTTTGTTGTTGTAAAATGTACGTTTGTACGTAAAACGAAACGCGAAACAACAAATTTCAACAAAGTAAAACGCGCACTGCACTGATATTTATTATTTTTTGTTTATTTGCACACACACACTATATATCCAAAAAACCTACCTTGTTTTTTGTTGGGTATTTTTGTTTGATTGGGGTTTAGGGGATGGTTACAACCTTTTTTACTTTCGGGTATCCAAAACAGCAACTTACTCGGGATCTGTAATAAAGTCGTTCGGGTAAAATTTATTTTATTTTTTAAATAGAACGGCTCGAAATCCGGTTTGAAGGACCAATAAATATGCGGGGGTGAATAAAATAATTTTACCCAAACAAATGTAAAGAAAACAACAAATTAGTTTTTCTTAAAATCTTTAAAAATCGGGGTTTTTATTCAAAACGTACCTTCGGGTATTTCTTCGGGTTTGTAATGTTTATCTTTTTGTTGTGCCTGAAGTTGGCTGTTTTCGTGTCCTTTTTGGATCTTTTTTCTTCGTTATAATTGTGGTAGAGTTGTATTTCATGTATATTCACAATAATATTAAAACTAAGCTTACAACTAGGGTGCCCAGCGTAGACACAAGCTCTTCCATGAAATCTAAAGCTTTACTCAGGGTCAGCTTTCTGAAAAAATACGTTTGAAGTTATAAAACAAATATATTTCTCGAAAATAACTGTAAAATAACGTATTCACGAAAAACATCTATGTAATATCTGGCGCACCCATGTGGTAACCCACCTACATAGCCCACCTACAAATGCGTTTAAATGATTTTTAGTTGAATTGGTGTATGCACAAATTAAATAGCACTATTTGTTAATATATTTATCACAAAACTTTTTTCTTAACCCATTAACGCCGACGGG
Organism: Hydrotaea cyrtoneurina; assembly: GCA_958296145.1. Lineage (NCBI taxonomy): Eukaryota > Metazoa > Arthropoda > Insecta > Diptera > Muscidae > Hydrotaea > Hydrotaea cyrtoneurina. The sequence goes on along the minus strand of OY282512.1, from coordinate 53,470,396 downwards.
TGCGAAAACGCACCAAAAATAGAGGCGTTTTGGAACATTCATAGGAAAGGTTTCGTATTTGATATCGCTTTTCTGTCTTTTGGTATGGATAACAGATGGATGGGTCTACATATTTGACCTGGACTGTTTTTTTATACGACGCCACCTACATGATGATAAACGCATCGCCAGGTGCAGGTTTTCCAACATGCTAAAAAATAACCTATTATACAGAGAAAACACATAGAAAAAAAATAATTAAAAGATATATATTGGTGGGGATCGGTAGCCCTCTCCCCTATACTTAACTCATAATAATTTCTTAACTCATAATTTGTGCATATAAACGTCTCTGCACAGGTATATGTTGTGCGTTTTCGCACCCGTCGGCGCTAATGCATACATTTTTACTAAGAAAAATATTTTCGGTTATACATATGTGCGAATGCTAATGAAGCGCTCCCAATCAAAATCACTGCCACACCGTCTGCTCTCTGCCATGATCTCTTTCATGCAACATTTCGCTCAAAAATTATCTAAAGAGATTACATATGAAGCATTGCGAGCAAAAGTGGCCTACTCCACATTCCGAATTTCGTAATTCAAACCACTATTTCGCTAACTTTAAATTTGGTGATTCCAGTTTTTATAATTTCTGAATATAAATTATTCCATAAATTAAATACACTATTGTTAAATTTTCCTAAAAAAGTATCGCAGGTACACTAAAAATACCCTCGTGTCCTAATATTCTGAATGTGGAGTAGGCCACTGTTGCTCGCAATGCTTCATATGTATATATTACATATATATGTAGGTCAGTTATTCGTGCAAAACGTAAACAAACAAGTGGATACCATCATCAGTGAACTTAATTGAAGAATTCAACAGTTAGTTGTAATTTAGATTTAGATTGTGCTTCTTCGTGAGTTCAGTTTAAAATATGGCAACGTGTTCAAGTGTTACTTCGAAAAGGAAAGGATTATCAGTTCGTGAACTGGAAGATTTAATTGAGAACGAATGGTCTGATGATGAAATCGAGCCACAAAAGCAATTGTCGAACGCTTTGGCCATTGACATAGCCGTTTTGCCGCCGAATGATGTGGACACAATGACAGATACCGAAGATGTCCCGGACGACCAAATGTTCTGTGATGATGCTGAACCTAACAAAACTGATGGTGGCTTGGCAAGTGTGCCTGAAATTTGTGGTTTCGTCGAAATGCACGTTGAGCGCCCGGACGGTGACAATGCCGACGACGACGATTTACCATTCGGCTCGCGCCAACAACAGCAGACGCATGCGGTAGAAATCGAGCCACCGAAGTGGCGCAAACGTATTTTGCAAACATTTGAGCAACCCTTCGACATGTCGGATATTGCAATGAAAAATTTAGGAGAGAAATATGGTAAGTACTCAAGCGCTTTTGATATTGTTTGTGTTCTATATATGTGTACGACTTTCCATTCCAGGCTCGTACTCGCCAATGGAATTGTGGCAGCTGTTCGTGGATGATGAAGTGATCGATCATATGGTGGAAAAAACAAACGTATATGCTGGACAAATGAACAGTTCATTTCAAACGTGTGCCGCAGAAATGCGAACTTTCATTGCTGTTTTGTATGTCACAGGAATTATTAGATTGCCATCAGTGCGAAATTATTGGTCCCAGTCAGTAACTGGCCTTCCTTTTGTAAAGGACGCAATTACACGCGATCGCTTCCTGAAGGTGAAACAATACATCCATGTATGCAACAACAATGAATTGAATAGAAATGATAAGTTTTCCAAGATAACTCCATTCAATTCCATTCTCAACCGGAAATTCATGCAATTTGGCGTGTTTGCACACCATCTGAGTATTGACAAGCAAATGATAGCGTATTTCGGTAAACACAGCTGCAAAATGTTTATACGCGGCAAACCGATACGTTTCGGATTTAAGTACTGGGACCTTTGTTCATCGGAAGGTTATTGTTTCCAATTTGTACCATATGCGGGTGCCAGTCAATCTAACAACAATAATTTTGGCCTCGGCGAGAATGTTGTAATGCAGCTGATGGGATTTTGTGCTGAGCCGAATCACCACACAGTTGCATTTGACAATTTCTTCACCTCCCACAAATTGATGGTCCGCCTAAATACGGAGGGATACTTTGCCGTTGGCACCGTACGTGAGAACAGAACTGGCAAAGCCCCACTAATTAAACCAAAAGATATGAAGAAAGAAGACAGAGGCCACTCAGATGCAGTCTACGATCACAACAATAATATTGCTGCAATTCGTTGGAACGACAACGCTGTAACTATTGAAATAAATTTTTTTAGTAATTATCATTGATTGATTTATTTATTCAATTGCAGCCCGTTACTGTGCTGTCCAATTACCTGCAAGTCGAACCGAAGCATTGTGTTCGTCGTTATGAAAGAAAGCAACGTAAGATGGTAATGGTAGAGCAACTAGACATCATTCAGCAGTATAACAAACGAATGGGAGGCGTTGATCTTTTCGACAACGCAATGAACAATTTCAGGATTTCTCTTCGTGGTAAATCGTGGTCCTAAAACTCAAGACACACCAGCTCAAAAAAGAATAAAACTGGATAATGTTGGCCACAACATTGAGAAGAGGGAAAAACGCATTCGCTGTCGCTACTGTACCTCGCATACCATTTACTACTGTGCCAAGTGCAAAGTTGCAGTGCATCCGAAATGTTTCTCAGAATACCATGCCGAAAACCATAAATAACGTGAAACCTTTTGAATATTCATTACTTTACTATTGTTTAGTATTATTATCTAATTTTTGAATAATTTTATTTAAACTTCATCTTAATTCATGTATTTTCCTTTACAATGTAATTTTTTCATAAAAACTCTTTCCAGTACTAAATTTGTACTCACTAAGGCCGACGGGTGCGAAAACGCACCACCCCCTGCATGGGCAATGGGTAGAGATAGGGGGCTGTGCGCGGAATATGAGTGACATTATGGCATCATCCACCAAGTTTCAACCTTTTACTCACACTAATAAGGGAGCCGGCGTTAATGGGTTAATCACAACCAAAGCAAAAAAAAATTATAACTTACTTTTTCATGTAGTCCATTTTTCACTTTTTTGGATTTTTATTTTTTATCTGTCAAAAAGAACCTTTACCTCTCAAACACAATACTCAAATGACTTGTTGCTTTGTAAAACTTGTAGACAGGTGTCTGTCTGTTGTAACGAATTTGTTTTGTTGTAGATTTTTCTGTTTGTGAAATGGCACGTCGCTGTTAATGGAACACTCTTTTGCGTTACCATATGGGTGCTCCAGGTCAATTCGTGTTAAAGATGCCGGAAGATTTATATTCATTAATAAATCGATTATCTGAGTTTGAGTTCGTTCAGTTTCATCGATTAAAATTTCTATCTGCCTCGTCATCATGAAAAAATTAAATACCGAAGTAATCGGTATTAAACAGCTCACTTATGACCCGTCTTAAAATAGAAAAAACAAATATATCACCAACCACACACATTCTTTACTCCACAACAAGAATAGCAACATAAAATAACAAACCACAACAAAAACAATATTCATAACCACGTCACACACGCTTCAACACAAGAAGACAACACTAAGGGCTTTTATATGCCCCAACGCTGTCTTGCACCAGTGTAGCCCCCTCCATCAATCCATTCGCATATCACAAATAAATCTGCATTCTTCTTGTCGCTGTTCTGTTAGTGTTGTAGGTATAACACTGAACAACTAACAGAAATAACAGCGGCGAGAGGGGTGCAGTGTTATTTGTGACTTTGCTCTGATGTTGTCTTGTTTTTTGGTAGTGCTATGGTAGGTAGGTTTAATTTTTTTTTGCGGTATACTCGCATATTAGTTTCTATAGGCCGGATGTCGTCGCTCTATGTGAGACCCAGGTGTGTGAGGATTCTGATCCACAAGATGTTTACATTCCTGGCTATGAAACTCTATCCTCTTTCTTTCTCACAGAGGTCTTGTGGTATATGTACGTAATGGTATTACGTTCCAGAGTCAGCAACATTTGGACTCACAAGATCCAGAATTTAACTTCCTTAAGTTCAAGATTGGATCGCACACCTTAGGCCCCCCATTCACGTACAGTTTTAACTGTCAGTTTGAACTGTTCAGCTAAAACTGTCAGTTGAAACTGTATGTGTGTGGTATATAACTGACAGTTTTACTCAACTGTTCAGTTTAACTGAGAAATATAAAAATTTTATATTTTTAACTGACAGTTTTAACTGAAGTGAACGTGTGTGGGTGTTCAACTGTACTGTTCTCAGTTCAATTTGTGTCGAGCGAGAGTGCGTATCATCATGTCGCGTAAACAGAACCAAGTAATAGTTGATTTTATTGGAATATATAGATCTGAACCTTGTCTATGGCAAGTTAAGTCTAGCGAGTATCATGATCGCGCCAAAAAAGATGCTGCCTACAACAAGCTGGCGAAGAAGTTACAAGAACTAGAGCCTGACGCGGAAAAGAAATCTGTTTTGGCAAAAATAAACAGCTTAAGATCCGCTTTTCGCAAAGAAAAAAAGGAACTTGAGTCATCTAAGAAGTCTGGAGCATCTGCAGACAGCATTTACAAGCCGTTACTTTGGTACTACGACCTGTTTGATTTCCTACATGATGAAGACACCCCAAGAACGTCAAAATCAAATCTGGACAGTGATAATGACGAGGTAAGAAAAACACGATATAATTAATGTATATTATGTATGTATTTATCTTTAATATGTATTTATCTTGAGTACGTAATTATTAGTTTTTTAAAATGTGATTGCTTTGCCATGGGACTTTGCCATCATTCATGAAGTAGTTCATGAACTTATTTCTGATTTCTTTTGCGTCATTACAAGTATTTCCTCGACGACGATTAAGTGGAATCATGTTTGATTGGTAACTATCGTAACCCATAGAAATAATAGACCCGTCATGACTATTTTCTTGATACCTACACTGCGCAGGGGCGTAAGTACTAGATTGATGTTCAATCAGAAAGTTATGCAAAGCACAAGTAGCCATTACTACCTTCTCTACATTCAGTGGTTGTAAATGAATTGGGGACTGAAAGATACGAAACCGTGCTGCAAGTATCCCAAAAACGTTTTCGACAATGTGCCTTGCTCGAGATAATCGGTAGTTATAAACTTCTTTTTCGGCTGAATCTAGAAGTCCTTGTCTGAATGGCTTCAAAATATCCGTTCTGAGAGGAAAGGCATCGTCCGCAACGAATACATACGGAACATTCTTGAAATTCTCATTAACATCGTCAGGCTGAGGAATATGTAAATTCTCCTTCACAAGCTTTTCAAAGAAACATGTGTTCTGAAGAACACCGCCATCGGAAATCCGTCCATTTGTTCCGAAATCTACCAGTAAGAATCGATATTTTGCTTCAACTATTGCTAGGAGAACCATACTGTGTTTCCTTTGTAATTGTAATAATAAGATCCACAGTTTTCAGGGGGAATTATATCAATGTGTTTCCCATCCATGGCACCGATGCAGTGTGGGAAATCCCATCTTTCACCAAACATAGTCGCAATCTCCTTCCATTTATCTTCTGAGCTGGGAAACTGAAACAATGACGGAACAATTAATATTAAAATGTTTTTTTATAAATTTATTATTTTAAATTTTTTTTCTTTATTTTTTAAGGAAACGACTGACAATTTACTTCCATTAGGAGAAGATGTGAATGAGGATGAAGAAGCCTCTACATTAGGGTGTCCCAAAAAAAAAAATTTTTCGATTTTTATTGGTGCTCACGCGTTAAATTTTAGGGTAAGGAAATTTTGAATTTTGTTTAATTTTTTGGAAGAGGTTTAGAGGTCGCACAAATTGGGTTTTTGTCAAAAAACGTGGTTCCCTGCCATATTTTAAAAATAATTTAAGATTTTGTCATTAAATAATTTTTTTTTAGATCTTAAGTTAACAGTTCATAAGAAAAACGTCCAATCTTCCATTTTATGTTCAAAAACCGCCAGGTTTGTCAGCGATTTTTTCCATATGGCAGATTAAACTAAAATTTTTTTGTTTTTTTTTTTCAAAAACATTGACTTTAACGATTTATAACTTTTAAAATTTCTATTAAAGTTACAAAAACTAATGATACAGTTTAAAAGATAAATAAATTCTAAACAATTTTCATATAAAAAATGTTTAATTAGTCGTTACTAACCCAGGGTTATCTACATTTGTCGAATTCAATCCATTGCATGAAAATATAATACTAACCTTTAGGCTCCCAACAAATCATAACCAAGAAAAACAGAAAACACAATACTTTAGTTGTTTAAAAGTTATTTATTGCGGCTCTTTCGATGCTGCTCTATGCCCTGCAATAAATTTTGAAAATCTGTTTCAGGAGTTGTCAAATTTGCGTAACTGCTTGCCAAGGCCACACCACGTTCGGCGACGTCGTTTACCAGATACAATTGTTGAATTTTGTTTCTTCCATGGAGAAAGTGTTCGTTGGTTTCCATTTTTCTGGATCTAGTTGTAAAAATGCTGTCGAAATATCGCAGGCTTTAAAAAAGTTAAGGCTAGCTTCAGAAATAAATGTGTAAATTTCTGCATTTTTAAGCAATTCTTCTTTCAAATTGGCCTTTACTGATTCCTTGTCTATAGTTGGACGAAGTAGATTTTTTACCATTAAACGTTATGTATTGCTGTCTATACGTTCGTCAAAAAATGCTAAGGCAGCCAATTTCTCCGATAAGTACCACTGATGCCGCAAAAACGTTTTTAATGCAGCGCTTGCAACACTGTCATTAAAGCGTTTGTAGTCATCCAATTGCTTTAAGAGATTAAGATCGTTGAGGGGAGCATACCTAGGGCACTGACAGAGATACCATTTTTTTATATAAACCCTTAAAATAAAATAATTGAATTGTAGCAACGCATTAATTTTTGAATCGTCTATAAATGACTGCAACTGGTCTTGAAAAATTCATATTTTTAAAGAGTAAATAAGCTACATCATCCAGCTCCGAGCTCGATTGATCGCTTATTTGATCATTTATTTCTGAAGCTAGCCTTAACTTTTTTAAAGCCTGCTATATTTCGACAGCATTTTTACAACTAGATCCAGAAAAATGGGAAACCAACGAACACTTTCTCCATGGAAGAAACAAAATTCAACAATTGTATGTGGTAAACGACGTCGCCGAACGTGCTGTGGCCTTGGCAAGCAGTTACGCAAATTTGACAACTTCTGAAACAGATTTTCAAAATTTATTGCAGGGCATAGAGCAGCATCGAAAGAGCCGCAATAAATAACTTTTAAACAACTAAAGTATTGTGTTTTCTGTTTTTCTTGGTTATGATTTGTTGGGAGCCTAAAGGTTAGTATTATATTTTCATGCAATGGATTGAATTCGACAAATGTAGATAACCCTGGGTTAGTAACGACTAATTAAACATTTTTTATATGAAAATTGTTTAGAATTTATTTATCTTTTAAACTGTATCATTAGTTTTTGTAACTTTAATAGAAATTTTAAAAGTTATAAATCGTTAAAGTCAATGTTTTTGAAAAAAAAAAACAAAAAAATTTTAGTTTAATCTGCCATATGGAAAAAATCGCTGACAGATTGGACGTTTTTCTTATGAACTGTTAACTTAAGATCTAAAAAAAAAATATTTAATGACAAAATCTTAAATTATTTTTAAAATATGGCAGGGAACCACGTTTTTTGACAAAAACCCAATTTGTGCGACCTCTAAACCTCTTCCAAAAAATTTTTAAACAAAATTCAAAATTTCCTTACCCTAAAATCTATCAAAAAACGCGTGAGCAAAAAAATTTTTTTCTTTTTGGGACACCCTACTCTACATCAACATATGAGGATAGTCCAGCAAAACAAACACCAAAATCAAGGTCTGGTTCTAACAAAAAAAAAAAGACTAATGATGACCTGTCAGCAGAAGTGCTGACTTCATTGCGTGACCACTTCAAAAAACCTAGGAATGAACTTGGCCGTTTTGATCTGATGGGAAAAAGTGTTGCTGAGAGGTTAAAGGGCCTAGAAAAACGCGTGGCCCTCATTGCAGAAAGAAAAATAAATGACATACTATATGAGGCTGAAATGGGTTTTCAAAGTTCATCAACATGTGAGAGCCCAACGGAGATACCTGCTTCATTCACTGAAATTCATAAAAGCGGCAATAGACAGGCCTTCTATTCTCAGGACACCACAGCAAGCTCTTTTTTTTCTCAATATAATGATGTATAAAACAAAATGAACTTTGATTTGCATTGGAAAATAAAAGCAGTTTCCTAATGAAATAATGTTCTATTTCCTTTTATTTATTTAAAATTATAAAATATGTACATACCTCAATATATTTCCGCAAAACTTTGTATAAGGCGTCACATGTTTCTGGGATAATTTTTCCAAGCGCTTGGGGAGATATTCTTGTAGAGAATTTTAGGCACTCATAGGACCGCCCTGTTGCTAGAAATCTCAATGTAGCAGCTAATCTTTCGTGTGGAGAAATTGCTCTCCTCATGACTGTATCTTTCTTCATAATCAAAGGGGAAACCAACGAAAGCAGTTTTTGGTACACTGATTGAGTCATGCGCAAGTAATTGAGGAAATCTAATGGTTCTTCACTTAATTCTGTTAATAAACTAATGTGGGAAGATAAATTTCGTTGTAATAACCACTTCTTGCACCACTGTTTACGCTGTTTATTTTTTCTTTTTTGTAAAATTACAAAAACTAAACCGAGAGCGGCCAAACCGTCCTGCTCGTTCGAATCCATGTTAAAAACTGAAGTACTGAACTGGACGTGTGTGTACATCTCAGTTCACAGTTTAAGACCGGCAAACTCACGTACAGTTATAACTGACAGTTTTAACTGAGGCCCTTACTGACTCTAATTAAAATATTTTAGAATATTATCCGGATAGTGAAATTGTAGTTGCTGGTGATTTCAATGTCCATAATAATTCTTGGCTTTCCCATTCGAGCCATACATCTCCGGAGGGTCAATAGTATGAACTATTTGCCGCGCATAATGACTTAGCGCAATTAGTGAATGAACCAACACACATTCCGTGTTTTGAAGGGCAACAACAAAATATTCCTGACCTTTTCTTATCATTACACCCTGAAAAGTACGAAGTTAACATTCTTGCACCTCTTGGTACTATTCCAGCATCCATTTATTCCCTCGAAGACTACTTCCGTCAAACCCCGAAATAATTGTTGGTTTAATCAGGCATGCAAAGAAGCTGTCAGATCTAAAGAGGAAGCGTTCAGAAATTGGCGTTTAAATTAAAATGTCACTACTGAGTTTCTACGTAAGCACGCCAGATAATCGTGTGCCAGAGTTCTTAGGCGCGAAAAACTTTTTCATGAACAGCGTCTTCGTGGAAAAGTTCCTACTTCTCCAAGAGAAAGTAAGAGCTTTGGTCATTCGTAAAAAGGATAAGGGACATCTTCTATCCCAACTCTCATTAATGATTACCAGATATTCACTGACCCGGTTGACAAAGCTTACCTGTTGGCTGATATATTTGCAAAAAATGCATCTTTGCCTGAAAGCAGTCAACCACTCCCCGTGATCGAAAATGTATCTAGTTCGATGCTTCAGATATTTTTTGGAGTGAAAAGAGTTCTTTCTGATCTCAACGTAAAAAAAACTCCGGGCCCGAATGGTATTTCAGCACTTGTCCTATGTAAGTAGTCTTCAACGCTAGCTCGTCCATTGTGCAATCTTTTCAACATGACGTACCGTGCTGGTATTTGCCCTTCATGTTGGAAAGTTGCCAATGTTCATCCGATCCCCAAGAAATCCTGCAAATTACCGTCCAATTGCTATATGTTCTGCGCTCTCGAAGGTCATGGAGAGCATGGTTAACCACCACTACTGGAGACCTGACCTTCCGGAGCGATGGAGTCGATCCATTCACCGCCTTTATGAAAGCAAGGTCGTGGCTCTGGATATTTCCAAGGCGTTCGATAGGGTCTGGCACGGAGCACTTATATCAAAACTTATTGCATTTGATGTCCTCTCATATTGAGTTTTCTCATGGATCGCTCTATACGATTTGTTATAGATGGGGTCTCATCCAAGAGCATATTCTCTATTTCTTATTTTCATTGACGACCTGTTGGGCCAGACTGTGGACCCAATCTACTCCGTTGCGGATGACAGAACCTCTGTCAGTCATACTTATTTGATCATCGACCAAGTCCCTCGGAGATAGAGGACAAAAGGCGAACGATGAATAACTCACTTAACCGCGATTTATCTACGATTTGTGAGTGAGGCCAAATGAATAGAGTATATTTTAACGCACAAAAGACCCAATGCTGTTTGTTGTCACACAAACATTCCAATAATCCAGCATCTTCGTCAATCTGATATTCTGGGCATGAAGATACATGGTGATGCTCACTGGGCAAGCCATATATTCGAAGTGTCAGTGAAAGAAGCATTGTGTTCATCTGATCTCGTAAATATGTAAATTAATTAACTTTTAATTAAATTTTATTTTTAAAAAAAGGCTGCGTGGCTTTTAACGGCCACGACTTCTTTATTTAGTGCCAAAACCGAAACTGAATTATAACTTAAAGCTAACTTAACTTCTAGCCTAGACTGCAGTTGTTGTTGATGATACGTTGCTGCCACCGTTGCACATGCCGGGTCGAATATCATGGGAACTTTATGAGCAAGCAGTTCCCGTTATTGTTGACACTATTCATAGGTAATGTTGCTGACGCTATGTCTGGGTTTGGTGCACACGTGTTGGATGGAAGAATGTGTGAGAATGAACTTGACTGTTGTTAATTCCTCCCCATTTAAGTCCATACGTCCTCGTATGGATATCAGAAAAACGGAAGGCTGTGAATGCTCTTATTCTTTGCGGGTTTTCGCAATTCAGAATGTTGGTCGCCTGCTGGTGGATCTTCGTTTTCTAAGGTTGGTTGAATTGTAGATTTGCCTTGTAGTCTACTCTCGCAATATAGCTCTTTAGCAGAGTTTTGATGATGCTTCCTTTTTAGGTGTTTTAACAGAATAGACAATACTATCGTCATGGCTATCGCAATTAAAATGATGTTCAATGATAGACTTATGCGGTTCTTCATTTCCAAGTTGTAGAGCAGTTGGGAGTTGTTCACATTCATATCATTTACAATTTCCAGTGAAAGTGTTTTTCTCTGTTCTGAATTTTCCATCGGCTGGACTAAGGCAGGCAGAGGTTTAGTTCCCGAAATTTGAGACGTCATATAGGTGGTATTATTGATTTTGATAGTTGAATTGTAGTGGTGTATTACGTATGACCCATTCAACCATAGCGTAGAGTTGTCAGCCTCTATTTCTCCAACAAATTGATTAAGCATTAGAATTCCTTCTTCTATTTCCTCGACCGAAGCAACGTGTTCGTTGTTGGTGGTGGTGCATTTCGAATTCCGGCTCCTCAAGAGATTTGGGATACAGTCTGACTCAGATATGTCTACAATATTTTTCATATTACAGATATTTAGATTATTATAAGACTGACACAATTTCCTTATTCCAAATATTTTACTATTACAATACAAAACATAGTTAAAATCGACTTTGGTTATGCTATCTTTATTTTTAATGGGTTTGATCAAGATTTGTTTACAATGTTTTGGTTCTGTTGTAGGAATACTTATGATGTAAATAATATTTTGTCCTTCTGTAGCAATTTTTACTTTTGAAAAAATGTAATAATTCGTCAGTACTTTTAAATGGAATGTCTTGTTTATCAAACATTTTATCTAATATGTACTTCTATTTCTCGAGATGAGAGGATAAATGAGTTGACGACATTAACTTTGGCCAAATGAATTGCAAGTTCTATATTTGCAATTTCGTCCTTTAGAATTTCGAGTTTATATTTTAATTCAATTATTCTCTCATTTTCCTGAATTTGTTCAGATTTTATTAATTTTATTATTTCATTTGACATATTGGTGATCTCATTAATCTTTTCTATTGTTAATTTGTTAATTATTACTTGGTTACTATTATTTGTTAACACATCGGACATTTTTTCCTGAATAATTTTGAAATCATGGTGGTCTGGGCTTCCTGCCAGTCATTTCCATGCAGTGCCGATAAAATCTAGCGAGCGCTTAGATTTAATTTTAGGTTTGAGTCTTGCAATATGGGACTTTATCTGGGATATGGTAAAGGAAAGGTATGGGATTAATAGATGATGGGATATATTCCTTATAATATTATCTTCACACTGCCTGACAACATTCTCGTAACTTTGTTGATTTATGGTATGGACTATCTTGAATATACCGATCTGCATTTCTGCCAATCCAGAGTGCATTGCCACCAGTTTCGAGTTGGAGTAGTCCAATATTTGGACTTCCCCTCTGCATAGTACGGACAGTAATAATAAGCTGCAATGTACCACCCGCCCACTCTGAGTAACTACTGTGGAGTTGCGATCTTCCTTCACCACTTCTTCCCTGTATCTTTCTGTCAACTTGGTACCCAATCGTTTGTTTACTTTCACGAATTTACTCTGCCCTGGAAGATATTCTCTTGGTTCGGTTCTGTCCTTGTTATGGTATTGAAGGTCCTTAGTCTGTTTTTCCTGTAATCTCTCGATATTTGAATGTCGATATTTGAATAACTCCCTGGAGAAAAATCAACGGTTCTGCCAAAAAGTAGGTCGGCCGGTCTTTTCCCTACCGTTGAGTGACTGAATGGTTGTATTCATTCACGGCCTTCTCTAAAAGTTCCTCGAAATCACGGCAGATTGCTTCGGCTTTGATACATCTCATCAATTCCGCTAGAGTGGAGTGGAAGCGTTCTACTTGCCCATTGACCTCACTTCTGTAAGGTGGAGAAGTGAAGACATCAATGCCGAGATCATGAACATTATGGATGCAGAGTTCAAGGATCGTTCATTATCGATAACGACTGTTTTCGGCACGCCGTAAAGGAACAATATTTCTCTTAGAGGCTTTCGTACGTCTTCCGTGGATTTGCATTTAATAGCTCGGACATGTGCATACTTTCAAAATTTGTCTACGGAAGTTAAAACTTTTATCGGTAGGAAAGATGTCTACGTGAATCACCTGTCCTGGGTAGGAGGGTTATATTTATTTTGTTTGCAAATTGAGCAGAGCTTCACTATCCTTTTTATTTTACCTAACATTCCAGGAAAATAGTATTTCTATAGAATTTGGACCTTGTTTTCTTGCGCGTTCCGATGAGCCCTTTTGTGTGTGTCTATTATCAGGTTCTCCTGATCCCATTCCGATGTAATGTCTTCCACAACATTCTGCGAAAAACATGTTTTGTAATTGCGAAAATGGTCAGGATAGATTTCTTGAATTTTTTCCATAATGATCTCGGGTGCTTTTATGCTATTTCTTACAGATGGGTTCAAATATCTCTTCAATATATTGACCAAATTCTCGCGCCAAAATTCCCTCTCTACTATTAAATGTCTATGATATCCTGCAAACACTATTTTGAATTGGTAAGACGGTACCTCTTCAACTGAGAGAAAAATTTGGTTCTTAAATGCATTTATTGGTGCCTCCACACTGTGAACTAAGTGATCTGCGGAGCTCTCGTGACTATGCACTGTACCCGTCAGGGAGTTAACGTTTGTAGTATTTACTCTGGACAGTGCATCTGACACAACGTTTGTCTTTTCCGGTTGATATTTTATTTCATAATTGTATTCTTCAAGAATAGCTTTCCACCTCTTCATCTTGGTGTTATTGTTCTTATTGCTAAGAGCATAAGTGAGAGGCTGGTGGTCGGTATGAATCACTACCTTGGCCGTTCGGTATAGGTAATTTCTCAGAGTATCAAGGGCCCATATTATGGCCAACATTTCCTTTTCGTTGGTGGCATAATGTTCTTCTGTCTGCGAAAGTACTCTGAAGATAAATGTTATATGTCTTCCGTCTTGGCTAAGCACTGCGCCTAGGGCATCGTTAGACGTGTCTGTATTAAGATGAAATTCCCTTTCGTAATTTGGATAATAAAGCATTACATCCCTGGATAATAACGCATTTATCAGACCATCGATTGCATTTTTATCTGCATCTCCCAATGTAATTCTAACCTTACTTGACTGGGATCTGGGTATGTTTCCAAATGATATGATATCAGTTGTCGAAGTGTGCTGGGGTAAGGGATATCCACTATGGCCTCTATCTTCTTTCGTATGGTCTTAACACCTTCTCCTGACACCATAAACCCCAAGAATTCTACCTTATTTTTAAAGAACTCACACTTATCTAATTGGACTTTCACGTTAGCAGAATCTAGTGTCTTAAAAATTTCCTCTAGGTGCTCGAAATGAGACTGTTCATCCTTGCTGAATATAATTATGTCATCAATGTAAACATAACAAGTTTTTCCTATGTAATCTCGTAGTATGTCATCCAATGCTCGCTGGAATATGGAGGGCGCATTTTTTAATCCGAAAGGCAACCTTGTAAATTCATATTTCCCATTGTTAACTGAGAAGGCTGTCTTCTCGATATCTTCCTCCCTTAGAGGAATTTGGTGGAATCCACTTTTTAAATCAATGACAGTGAAAAACTCCTAATCGTGACAAAACCTCCCCCACTTCTGGTATTGGGTACCTATCAGCAATGGTAATTGAATTCAGTTTCCTGAAATCCACCACAACACGATATTTTTTCTTTCCTGATGAGTCCTCTTTTTTTGGTACAACCCATATTGGAGAGTTGTAAGGAGAGCGCGAAGGTCTTATTATCCCATCTCTGAGTAGTTTGCATATTTGCTCATCGACAATACCTTTTAGTGCCATCGGATATGGATAATTTCTCGTATATGTTGGCGCGTCAATTGTGGTGAGAATTTCTCCCACTACTCTGGTAGTGTACGTTAAGGTTTCATCGGGATCGGCGAAAAGATTCCTTAGATTGTTAATCATCTGCATTATACAAGATGTTTGGTATTCTGTTAAATGTCCCATACGCATTTCAATATTGTTCACATTCTGTGTAACATACTGGCGTATAGGTATTTTTATACTATTCTTTAGTGAGAAGTAATTCTCGGCTGATAGATCCTTCAAAGTGTCATTGCATCGAAAGTCCTCAATACTGGTAAGATGAAAAATTTTATATGTCCAATGTCTTCGCCGAATACGTCTATTAGTGTATGATGAGTAACTAACACATTGCCGGATATGGCGTTTGCTGAAAAAATTACATCCCACTTTAGGTCATATTCAACAAGCTTTTTTCGTAATAATCTAGGCATGCTATTTTATCCAATATTAAAGATAAATGCTGATAGACGGCGTGATAAAATTATGTTACTGTCAATGTTCCCTGCCAAAGTGTTGTCATTTGGTATTCTAATGTACTAATATCGCGTTTGTCGGAGTAGTGCATCATAAGAAATTTTTTGATCCTTCCACAGTCAAGTGGTGTTCGATACGATTCTAATGCGGTGTCCGCATCGCCAGTTATTTTAGATCTTATCGTGTGTACAATGGCAAGGTATTTTCCCGATCCCCTTATGCTTTCGAAGAGTTCGAGAATCCTATCTACTGACTTTCGCCACGAATTAAATTCTCCTAGACTCCCAGAAAATTCTCGTAACCTTTTAACAATATCAGGAATGGAATCTAATTCTTTCACATTCACCTGAGTAACGGAAAAAACTAGCTATAATCGCGCGTACGTCTTCTGGTTGTTTCTGGCTCAGCCCACCCGTACTCGAAACAGTTCCCTGGCCCCTTTGGGTTGACGTGGTAGCATTCAAGTTGCTTATATCGAGGGTCCTTTGTAGCCTCTCGGTAATTGCGTCCATTTCCGTCATTTTGGGGGAAATATTGTTGGGCAGATAGGAGGAAAATGAGGTTTGGGTAGTTACTTAACGTTTACACTACGTATTTACTTAACGTGTGATAAATTTTCTTAACCAAAAAATATTTATTACTAAAAAATATCTTACACTAAAAGTTCCGCTTCCATGGTTTTCTGCTTACGATGTTGATGTTGGTTCCACGTTGTTTCCCTTCTAGTTAATTATTTTTGTTTATTAATTTTTGTCTTAAAATTATGTCGCTTAACTTCTATGTCTTTTAATTAATATTTTATTTATTTTAGTCACTCTTTCCCTTTGTTTCTAAAAACTTTTTATTTCTTTTAATTAGTGTTTTTATTTATTTTATTCACTCTTTCTCTTAATTTCGAAATACAGTTTTACTTCTTTTCTTAGAATTTTTTTTTTTTTTTTTTTTTTTGAATTGTCACTTAACTTTTATTTCTTTTAATTAGTGTTTTTATTTATTTTATTCACTCTTTATCTTAATTTCGAAATACAGTTTTACTTCTTTTCTTAGAATTTTTTTTTTTTTTTTGAATTGTCACTTAACTTTTATTTTTTTTAATTAGTGTTTTTATTTATTTTATTCACTCTTTCTCTTAATTTCAAAATACAGTTTTACTTCTTTTCTTATACATTTTTTTTTTGGATTGTCACTTAACTTTTATTTCTTTTAATTAGTGTTTTTATTTATTTTATTCACTCTTTCTCTTAATTTCACTCTTTCTCTTAAATTCAAAAAACTGTAATTATTTTCTTTTCTTAAATTTTTTTTGGTTGATTGTCACTTTACTTTTATTTCCTTTAATTAGTAATTTATTTATTTTATTCATTCTTTCTCTTAATTTCTAAGTACAGTTTTACTTCAGTTTTTCTTTTTTTTATTATGTTTGTATTGTCACTTAACTTTTATTTCTTTTTGACTCTGTGTCTATTTCTTAACTACAACCACGGCTGCTGACAATCTAAGTGTCTCCCGTTTACTTTTCGTTGCTAGGGCGCAATTTTTCCTTGGAATTTTTTGTTTTGAGTTTGGTTTTTCTTTAGCACTTTTTCCTTTTTTTATTGTGGGTTACCCTAAGCCTTCGTTTAGCCTCAAGGATACGAAGGGCCCCACGTTGGGCGCCAATTAATTAACTTTAAATTTTATTTTTAAAAAAGGCTGCGTGGCTTTTAACGGCCACGACTTCTTTATTTATTGCCAAAACCGAAACTGAATTATAACTTAAAGCTAACTTAACTTCTAGCCTAGACTGCAGTTGTTGTTGATGATACGTTGCTGCCACCGTTGCATATGCCGGGTCGAATATCATGGGAACTCTATGAGCAAGCAGTTCCCTTTATTGTTGACACTGTTCATTGGTAATGTTGCTGACGCTATGTCTGGGTTTGGTGCACACGTGTTGGATGGAAGAATGTGTGAGAATGAACTTGACTGTTGTTAACTTGTACACCACAGTTAGAAGTTAGTACATTTAGCCGGAATACGCGGCTATCCTGGGTCTCTCATCCGTTCATTATGAAATGGCGGGTTGACCGGACGACGCACTGTAGAGAAAATTCGTTCCTTCGGACTGTTCGTATGTGGAATAATCTTCCTGCAAGTGTTTTTCCTGCCTGCTTTGACATTGCCAAATTGAAGGCAACCATCAACAAACACTACTCCCTCTTTCCTCCCACCAATACCCTTATTTCCTATCGCTAACACAGTGCATTGAATTCATAGGGGGCATACCCTTAGTGTTAGTCCAAAATTACCGCCTTGAATTCTACACCTATTTTTTGCATGGCGTTGTCTATTGCTAGCGTGGTGACCTTCAATAAGAACGAGGATAGACTGATTGGCCTGAAGTCCTTTGCCGTCTCATGAATACGCTTCCCAGCCTTGGGGATGAAAACGACTTTAACTTTCCTCCATCCTGAAGGGATGTAGTTGAGTATGAGACACATTTTATAAATGTGAGCCAACCATGGTATGATTTTCGTCTCCGCACTTTGAAGCATCATTGGTATGATACCGTCCGGTCCTGGAGATTTGTAGGGGGAAAAGCTTCTGATGGCCCATGAGAGCTTATCCTCATCAATGACTTTGCTAACTTCATAGCTGTTAGCAGTTTCTAACAGTGGTTGAATTTCTGTGTTCTCGAAGTCCGTACATCCCGGAAAGTGAGTTTTCAGGAGTATTTCGAGAGTTTCATCTGAGCTTTCTGACCATGTCTCATCCTCCCGTCTTACATAGGTGGGATTAGAGTGTCCTTTGGCCGCAGATATTTTTCCATGATTGCCTTTTAGCGTCTCTAATAGCTTTTTTGTATTCTGCAAGTTTTTCCTTATACGGCTGCCAGGACTTGCTTCTGTAGCTTGAGTTGTAAATTCTACGCGATTCTTTACGTAGTATAGATAGCTCCGCAGACCACCAAGGTGGGTAAGTTTTCTTAGAGCGAGTTATTGGACACGACACTTTAAAAGCTGTATCTAGGGATTTTTCCAGAGAGGACACAAGAGACTCCACTGTGGACGTTGACGTTTGCGTACAGTCTGGATCCCGCAGTTTACTTCCCAGAACTGTGTTGAATCTCTTCCAATTTGTCCTTTTGGGGTTGCGGTAGCAATTGCGAGTAGGGCAATCACCTTTTATATTGAAGCGTATCCAATTATGATCAGAGAAAGATCTCTTACTGGACACATGCCAATTATCTAAAGTCAGAGAAGTTTTATCAGAGATAAGAGTAAAGTCTTCCCACCCCTTAAAATTATCCGAACTCGGAAAAACAAAGGTTGGTTTGGAACCCCTGTTACATATTGTTAGATTGTTAGTATTGATAAAATCGAGAACAGACTCACCTCGGTAATTTACCTCTGAGCTGCCCCATAGTGTATGCCTGGAATTTGCATCGCACCCAAGAATAATAGTATTACCCGGGTGAACAGATTCAAGCACTGACCACACCTTCCTAGGTGGGGCCTCTTCGTCGTGTGCCATGTAGCAGGAGGCGAGAAAGAAGGAAATGCCGCCTTGCTACTCTATTCTAGCTACCGTGAGGTCCGATGTACTGTATTGTGGGCAGAGGAAAATCTGTAGACTATTTTTAGCAACTATACATGATCTGGGCTTACCTCCGTTCTTTAAATAAATAGTCTTGTATTGGCTATCCTGGAACCCTTTAACTTCTTCGCCCGCAACAAAGGGTTGCTGGATGATGCACAGGTCCAGATCCTGCTCAGCTAGCAGGATCCGCAGATTATCTGTGGCTACCCGTGAGTGCCTCAGATTGATCTGCACAACCTTAAGCATCATTGGGTGTCTGGAGTAGAAGGAGAGGGTCCCTCCAACTGCATCTGGTCAAGCAGTTGGTTAGCAGTGTCGATATCCTCATCGTCACACTCAGGTCTCTTTGGTCGGAAAACTTTTACCTTGGCCTCTCTCACACCAAAGAAGAGCTTACTGTCCGCTTTTTGTAGAGCGGACGCACCTTCCTCGGTTATAGCCATAAGGAGAGTCATCGAATTATTTAGAGGTGGTTCGATCTTGATGACCGTCCATTTCGCCATCGGTATGGTGGGGTTCTGCTCCTTGAGCAGCTCCAGAATTCGTCCACTATCAATCTCCATCCTGGGCAACCAAATTCTGGCACGGGGTCTCAGTGGAATATCCTTGGCAGGGATCAGCACCAGGCTTCGCCCTTTAAATGCATCACGAAGCTTCGTAATACACCCGCCAAGGAATTCTTTTGGTGGTCCGTCCATACATTTGATCACCCTGTAACCCCGGTGTATCTCACTGGAGTCGAAGCGTGGAACTGGAGAGCCCTTATTGGAGAGTACGTGTTCCATCACTAACTCAGCCAATTTGGACTCTACAGATCCCCACTCCGTGGACACAGGCGATAGAGAACCTGATCTGTCATTAGCAAGGGCCACAGATCGTCCTTAACGACCTCGTTGAATGGCCGTTTAGCAGAAGAAGAAGGCAGTGTGTTGTCTTTTTTTCATTTTGCAGGCTTTTCATCCTCCACCTAGGAGCGATTGCGCTTGCCAGACAACTCACGGCTTTGTAGATTTGATTGGGAGGATTTGTTCTTCTCATATTCCTCCACTATTGCCTGATATCTCAAACGATCCGTCACATCCCGTTCGTGAACAGTACCTTCTGCCTCATTCTTGTCAATCTTGGCTTCTGGTACTATGCCTTACGAACTTCCGCTGGCGACTTACGTTTGTTATTTTTCGACCGTGTGTCAGCTACAACACTCGGAGCTTTTGTTGGTATTGGGGGTTTTGTCTGTTGAGGCATTGGGGTACTACGACTCACAATGCTAGCGAGGCTGGTTCCCGAGTCCTGGCTGGACGCAAGCAGCTCTTCCTCTGATGAGCTTCCCGGTAGCTCAAGGTTTGTTTTTGTTTTGTTTGTTTCCATAAGTTGGTCCCACGAGTGAGCCGCAAGGGGTTGGACCGTCGTACGCAGAGCAGGCTTGCGCAGACTAGGCAAAAATTTTACAACCGACCCGTGCCCTGGCGCCGGATGGGAGATGCTAGCGGCCAGCTTCTTTATACACTAGCTGACCATGTAGATCCTCGGCACAACTCCATCGCCACCTTGATCTTAAAAGTGTGTTTTAACGCTAATAATTTAAGCAGTAGTCAGTCCCTATTGAGTAAGGGGCGGACTTTGTGAGTTAGCGTATGTTCTTTGTCGTGAATCGGAGAAGAGTCTTACTTACAACTGAAGTAACTGGCTGAGCATTGGATAACAAAGGTAACATGAGCGTTTCTAGACGAAAGAGTTGGTTGTTCTGCATTCGTGGACGGATTTTTAAATTCACCTTCGATTTCGAAACTCCTACCAATTACCAAGTCCATAAAACTCTGTTTTGCATTTTTTTCGTGGAAGTTGAAGTATTTGTGCGGCTTCTTCGGAAACCGTTGGATTTTGACAACCTTGATCTATTAGGGCTCTTAAGGTGATACACTCGCCATGTATATTTTTCACTCTCACTTGTGCTGTGGCAAGTAGAACTGTTGCTGAATCTTCCTTCTTTGTGATGTACGTTCTAGCCTTTGCTTCGTTTGACGTCGATGAATGTTAGCATTATCGTAATGCAATAAAACATTGTGTTCTTTGCCTAAATTCTGACATTTTACCGCAAATTACCGTCCAATTGCAATATGTTCTGCGCTCTCGAAGGTCATGGAGATCATGGTTAACCACCATCTGGTCAAGTATCTAGTCAAGTATTTCCTATCGCTAACACAGTGCATTGAATTCATAGGGGGCATACCCTTAGTGTTAGTCCAAAAGTGGATGGCCCGCGTCGCCATGCAAAGGAATACCGCTATATAGCCTTTGAAATATCGTTGTCCTGTTCCTCTAGAACATTTCATCATAATAGAACAAGTATAATCCACTCCTGGTTTGTAAATGGATGTGAAACCGATATACGCATTTGAGGTAAACTTCCCATTATTTGGGCAGCACTATCTATATTAATGATATTTGTAACGCCAATTATCTAGTACTTGCGATTGATAAGGGATGCAACCGAATTATTACCTATATGTAATGTAGTGATGTGGAAACTTTTCGTAATTAACTCCGCAAGCAAAGATTTATGTAACAGCATCGGATGTTTTTTATTAAATTGTAGGCCAGCATTTGCCAGCCGACCACCTACCCGTAGCACTCCGACGTTGCCAAGAATGCATGTAAACTTACAATCTTGCTCTTCATATCAATCTGCTTTTGTGGACCTAATCTTCTTATTTCGGCCAGAACATTTTTGACGTATTATCAGAAGATTTGACATCTCAAGATCGTTAGTTGTGAGCCACTTCGAATATGTTTTACCCCTTAATATTCCAATAAACCGACCTACATATGCCATCACTCGTTCTAATTTCATAAACGACGAGCACCTTCGTGAAATATCATCCAGCCAGCAATCGTTGTCCACTACAGTTGTCGATAGACTTGTTGAGTGATAATTTTGTGGTGGCCAGAAAGACTCCTCAGCGCTGAGCCATGAGTCCCCTTCATCATAAATCGTTAATTCTGTCTGCTGTTACACCTCTGGACTCCACGTCAGCTGTGTGTGATTTGTAACCACATGTCTCCAGATTGCATCCGGCAGCAGCCAATTTATCTCATTCACCCGTGTTCAGATGAATTTATCTTTACTTCTGCTACTATTAATCCATGCTAATGTAGTTGTTGAATCGCTCCACGCGAAAGTCCTTAATTGCCGCGGTATTGTTGCCAGAATTCGATTCATCAGTCTTTCTAGAAAATCTGCGGCACAAAGCTTCAACTTCAGGAGAGTTTTCTATTCTTCACAGGATTAACATTGCTTTATACAGCTACTAAACTTATTGTTGCGTCGAGTTTTAAATAAACAACTGCTGTATAAGCTTTCCGCGATGCATGAGTGAAACCGTGTCCGTCCAGCAAGGACGTATTTGTAGTGTTGTACCACCTAGGCCATTATCTTCTTAGCTCATCATCTATGGGAACGTCCCACTCAATTTGCATAAACCAGAGCTTCTGAATAAACAGCTTTATACATGTTGTAAACGGTGCAACCCATCCCATTGGGTGAACAGAGTCGACAACGCCATTCTTTTGCTGACATTTTTGTCATACTCCCTTTTAGGCAGAAACATGAACATGCCTTTGCTTGGATTCCACTGCAATCCGAGAGTTTTTATCGCTTCTTCGTCGTTTACAGGAACCACGTCTATGTTTCCCGTATTTGGTATGGCCTCTAAAATTCCGTCATTATTGGAAATCCCTTCACGGAAATATGTACTTCGCCAACTGTATTTCTTGCGCATTTCATTACAATCAATAAAAATCATCGATTATAATTTAGGGAGCTGCTCGTCGTACCACAGAGTGATCCAATCAGCGCTAATGAATTATTTTCCAAAATTGGTGCTGATGCGTCCCATACGTGACTGTTGTTAACTTGTATTCCTATATAGAACGATATCTTCTTTTACGCCCCAGTGCATGTTGATATGACTGATCATATTTCTGCACCATAATCTGACGATACATCGTCTCCACCTCTGCTGCAAGTACATAACACCACAGTCTCCATTAGACAATGATATCACAAACATCTTTCTGCAATTTCGGACCCACCTTCAACACGTCGTTCAAGCTACGCCGATTCGTTGTTTTTACGAATGCATCAAATACCACTCGCAGTTTGGTTGTTAGACTGCCTTGTCTAATCACTGGTTGATGAGGCATAAACGTGACATATTTCTGCTTGAGACTTGCAGCCTTTCTAAGCTGAGAAATCTGGCCATTGCTTGCTTCCGCGATACTCCTAGCTGTCGATTGTCACAAAACGGTAGCCTTACCACGAACCTATTACCTTTATTTATTGCAGTCGTTTCTTCCAAAATTCATTAGATGTCAATTCCAATTACGATGTCAATTCAGTCTGATTTGCTGAATAGTATTCAAAAGAAGTAACTGGCTAAGCATTATATAACAAAGGTAAATTCACCTTCGATTTCGAAACTCCTACCAAATTATCACCAAGTCCATAAAACTCTGTTTCTCGTTTCTTCCAAAATTCAACTGGCCAGTTACTTACAACTGAAGTAACTGGCTGAGCATTGGATAACAAAGGTAACACGAGCGTTTCTAGACGAAAGAGTTGGTTGTTCTGCATTCGTGGACGGATTTTTAAATTCTTCTTCGATTTCGAAACTCCTACCAATTACCAAGTCCATAAAACTCTGTTTTGCATTTTTTTCGTGGAAGTTGAAGTATTTGTGCGGCTACTTCGGAAACCGTTGGATTTTGACAACCTTGATCTATTAGGGCTCTTAAGGTGATACACTCGCCATGTATATTTTTCACTCTCACTTGTGCTGTGGCAAGTAGAACTGTTGCTGAATCTTCCTTCTTTATGATGTATGTTCTAGCCTTTGCTTCGTTTGACGTCGATGAATGTTAGCATTATCGTAATGCAATAAAACATTGTGTTCTTTGCCTAAATTCTGACATTTTACCGCAAATTACCGTCCAATTGCAATATGTTCTGCGCTCTTGAAGGTCATGGAGATCATGGTTAACCACCATCTGGTCAAGTATCTAGAGTCAAACGGCCTTCTAAATGATCGACAGTATGGCTTCCGTAGAAATCGATCTACTGGAGACCTGACCTTCCGGAGCAATGGAGTCGATCCATCTGGCACGGAGCACTTATATCATTTAGTGTCGGTAATACCTCCTCTCGATTCATAACGAGTTTTCTCAGGGATCGCTCTATACGATTTGGGTCTCATCCAAGAGCATAGGCTGACCGCAGAAGTGCCACAAGTTTCTTTTCTCTCCCCCTCTCTATTTCTTATTTTCATTGACGACCTGTTGGGTCAGACTGTGAACCCAATCTACTCCTTTGGGGATGACAGTAACCTATGTCTTTCATACTTATTATCATCGACCAAGTCCCTCGGAGATAGAGGACAAAAGGCTAACGATGAATAACTCACTTAACCGCGATTTGTGAGTGGCGCCAAATTAATAGAGTAGATTTTAACGCACAAAAGACCCAAAGCTGTTTGTTGTCACACAAACGTTCCAATAATCCAGCACCTTCGACAATCTGATATTCTGGGCATAAAGATAAAGATGCTCACTGGGCAAGTCATATATTCGAAGTGTCGAAAGAAGCATCTAAGTGTTCATCTGATCTCGTAAATATTTACACCACCCATATCCGGCCTAAAATGGAATACAACTCACATATATGAGCAGGGGCTCTACTCACATCTTTGCAGCTTCTGGACCGTGTACAGAGGAAAGCGGTGGTGATGATAGGGGATAGTAGGGTATCCAACTCTACTTTCTCCCTACAGCATCGCCGGATTGTGGGTTGTATATCGCTGTTCTATAGGTATTTTAACGGTATGTGTTCGTCAGATATCCGTCGTCAGGTCCCCGAAGTTAGAACATTTAGCAGGAATACGCGGCTATCCTGGGTCTCTCATCCGTTCATTGTGAAATGGCGGGTTGACCGGACGACGCACTGTAGAGAAAAGTCGTTCTTTAGCCGGACTGTTCGTATGTGGAATAATCTTCCTGCAAGTGTTTTTCCTGCCTGCTTTGACATTGCCAAATTGAAGGCAAACATCAACAAACACTACTGCCTCTTTCCTCCCACAAATACCCTTATTTCCTATCTCTAACACAGTGCATTGAATTCATAGGGGGCATAACCTTAGTGTTAGTCCAAAATTGCCGCCTTGAATTCTACATCCAATTTTCGAGCCCCTCCAACGAAGTTAGTACCATTGTCGGAATACAAACATTTAGATTTGAATCATCTTAACGTTGTCAATTCAATTACTGGTTCTAAGTGGATGGCCCGCTTCGCCATGCAAAGGAATACCGCTATATAGCCTTCGAACGATCGTTGTCCTGTTCCTCTAGAACATTTCATCATAATAGAACAAGTATAATCCACTCCTGGTTTGTAAATGGATGTGAAACCGATATACGCATTTGAGGTAAACTTCCCATTATTTGGGCAGCACTATCTATATTATAGAGTTGGGCTTTTTCGTTCAGTTGAGTGAGCGCTCTTTTTAGTTCAGCTCAGTTAAATGAACTAGTTCGTTCTTTTAGTTCAGTAGTTCATTTTCGTTCACTGATACCACTTTCGTACATCGTTCACTGAACGACCTACTACACATCGTTCACTGAACGAAATATGTCACATAACATTTTATTTTTGTAAACAAAAGAAAATATTTTAGTTGTTTTTGTTCATTTAAGAACGTCGATCGATTTTATTACTTTTACTTGTGTGTTGGATAGTATGAGTATTCAACGGAGTTGTTTCGATCAAATGATGGAATTTTTCTTTCGAAGAACTGAACTGGTAATGGAAGAACTGAACTGGTAATATTGCTGGAAGAACTACCCACTAAAATAAAATTGGAGGCGCTGCAATATTCCAGGTCACAAGAAAGAAACTTGCTTCTTCATAAGGAAAAGGTAAGATAAACAAAAAGAAATACAAAAAAAACGCTTACAATTTTATTTTTGTTTGTGTGCTTTTAGCTAACAACCGGAGTTCTCGGATGTGACAGCATCGTACCAAGATGAAAATGACGGTGCCGTCCAAGTTTTAGGCCTTTTATATAATACCATACACTACTCTTATAAACAGCAAGTTTGGTTAAATATGAATAAAACTATGCTAATTTTTATCAAATTCGCAGTGCCGTAAATTTGGAGATACGTTCGTATGGGGGTTATATCAAAACCTGGACCGATTCAGCCCATTTTCAATAGGATTCATTCTTGTTCCGAAATAAGCTAATGTACAAAGTTTTGTTGAGGAGATTGGTTGTTATTTACGACCTGCAATTACAAGAATAGATAGACAGAGGGACTTCATTAAGTGATTCCGCGTAAAATTCTAAGACAATTTAGCCATGTCCGTCCGTCTGTCTGTCTGTGGAAAACACGCTACCGACCGCAATAATGACGCTAGGTGGCTGAAATTTAACACAGGGATGTCTTGATGTATGGGGGTGTTTGGATTGATAATGGGCTTGATCGGTCCACACGTTAAAATTTTCCCCACACTGGGACTGAAACAACCTCTGAAAAAAACACGTTTTGGGGGTATTTTCCATAAAAATAATACACATAAACCAATAAAGGGTTGGAATTACATACAACACACATTCGCTAATAAAATATGAAAACAAACTCTGAAAAAGTAGCTGTGCTAAAAAAGTTATATTTTAATAATAAAAAAAAATATTTGAAAAAATTTAATTTTTTCATTAACATTTAGAACGAATTCAGGTTAAAATCTTAAAATAAATAAAATAATTCAGTCTTTTAGAATATAATTTAAAGAAATATTTACATATTATTGTGTAAAAAAACTAAACTTGAAACCGTCTGTGTGTTCAGCAGGGTACGTCTGTCTCTTATAATTTGTCCAGTGGCAGAGAAAATTCTCTCGCATGGAACTGATGTTGCTACTAAGCAGAGACGCTTCAGAGCGTATGCATACACACGAGGGTATTGATATTTCCGCTCTCTCCACCAATCTAGGGGATCCTTTTTTCTGTCGATATATTCCTCGTTTAGGTACTTGTCAAGTTCACGTATGGCTGCTGCGGTGTTGTTATCTGGACGCACGATTCGATTGGATTCCTCATCAAATGCATTCCAAAAATCAAAAGACTTTGAGTTTGAGACATTTTGTTGAGAAGCTGGCTCATTGTTATTTAAATTTTCGTCCGGTAGTCTTATAAGGCATATTCTGCTTCTTAATATCTTCAACGCATTTTCATAAGACAGATCGGACTTGAAGCCTCTTCTCTTAAAACGAGGGTCCAATATGGTGCTTTCTGCATATAGAGGGGTCTTTTCTAAACCACCAAAGCGCACGCTGATCTCTCGTTGCAGTGTAGCTAGCATCGCCAATATTTTACTATTTTGAGATGAACTTTTCGCAACAAAACTCTCTAAAATATTGCATAGCACTGTTACCTTCGATAGAGTTACGTTCTTCTCTCCTGCAACTTCTATTGTCATTTCATAAAAGGGCTTCAAAATTGGGATTGATTGGCTTATTAAGTCCCACTCATCTACTTGCAACAACAAGTCAGGCCGCACCAGAGATAATGTTGTTATAACCGCTTCTTTTATTTTTAAAATTCTTTCGAGCATATCATACGTAGAATTCCAACGCGTAACTACCGACTGTTTTAATTTAAGTTCAGGTAGGCCCATTTGCTTTTGGTTCTCTAGCAGTTTTTTTTGGCTTTGGGGACTTTTATGAAAGAAGGTGATGATCTTTTTTACGCGCTCCAATGTTTCCTCGATGTGCACTAATGCATCTTGGACAATTAAATTCAATGAATGAGCGAAACATCCTATACTACATTTCGAACTGCTGCAGTGATATTGAACGCATTGTCACTTACGATAGCCGTTATTTTACTACCAATACCGAAATCTGATATCACTTTTTTTAAAAAATTAGTCAAATGTTCGGCATGGTGGCTATTTACGTATTCATCACAGACTAATAAATTTGATCTTAGTCTTGTGTTTTCATCAATAAAATGGGCCGTCACTGCCATGTAGGACACGTTGACTTTGGAAGTCCATCCGTTGTGAGACATATTGCTTGAGCCAATGCAAGTGCATCTTTGATCTCCGTCAAAAGTTCACTATGTACACTCGGCATTAAACTATTTGAAAGAGTCTTCCGTGTTGGCAGCGTATATCCAGGACATTTGGAAACTTCTTCAATTAATTGTTTAAAATCCGGCTCCTCTACAATTCTTAAGGCATGGTGACCCTTTGCAACCATTTTTAAAACCTGGCGATCAATTTCTTCCACTTTGCGAATTGCGGGAGGTCTGTGGATAAACTGCGTTATGTTAGGCTGTGTATTTCGCACCTGAGACGATGTCGATGGCAATTCTGCTTCGGTCAAATTAATAGGCTCGGATGTCAAAGTCGATGTACTTGATTGCCTGTCCATGACCATTGGTACTAGAGGATGCTTTGACTTCATGTGACGGCTTAAATTGCCATGAGAGCCACCAGCAATACTTAGCGACGACTGGCAATATTTGCATTTCGCTCTTTGCTCGCCTTCTTCATTAAAATGCAGCCATAATGCACTGTGTTTTCGCTTAGAAGCCATAATTATTTATTTAAAAGAAATTTTGTAAAAAAAATGCAACTTGTTTTAGAAATGTATGAATGTAACAGCCAATAAAAACGTATATTGTGAGAAAATAATGATGGCAACTTAGGATGAAAAAAAATGTTGCCATAGTATTTTGAAGACATAGAGTAGAAAACATTTATTTTTCCAATATATAGTTATAATAATCTGTCTAAAATCAACGTTTGCATTGCCCCGTTATTGATTCATTTAATAGTCGTGTCTTTCATCCTAAATTGATGTACATTTTTCCAATTATGTTGGATTTCAAAAGGTGGCAGCAATATACATTGCGCATATAGTCTACCTAAATGAAAATAGCGAACGTTTTTTCGTCTTTGCCATTATTTAGTTATGCTCTTCATGAAATATTTACAAGGTGGGTTGGAAATGACATAAAACAGCTGATTAAAGCTGAACGATAGAAATAAAAGTGCAAAGCAAATGAACGATATGAAATACTGAACGATATGAGCAATTGAACGAAAAGAGCGAAAGAGTAAGAACTAGTTCACATCGTTCACTGAACTGAATCGTTCAGTTGAACTAGTTCGTTCGTGAACGACACAATTCTACTATATTAATGATATTTGTAACGCCAATTATCCAGTACTTGCGATTGATAAGGGATGCAACCGAATTATTACCTATATGTAATGTAGTGATGTGGAAACTTTTCGTAATTAACTCCGCAAGCAAAGATTTATGTAACAGCATCGGATGTTTTTTATTAAATTGTAGGCCAGCATTTGCCAGCCGACCACCTACCCGTAGCACTCCGACGTTGCCAAGAATGGATGTAAACTTGCAATCTTGCTCTTCATATCAATCTGCTTTTGTGGACTTAATCTTCTTATTTCGGCCAGAACATTTTTGACGTATTATCAGAAGATTTGACATCTCAAGATCGTTAGTTGTGAGCCACTTCGAATATGTTTTACCCCTTAATATTCCAATAAACCGACCTACATATGCCATCACTCGTTCTAATTTCATAAACGACGAGCACCTTCGTGAAATATCATCCAGCCAGCAATCGTTGTCCAATACAGTTGTCGATAGACTTGTTGAGTGATAATTTTGTGGTGGCCAGAAAGACTCCTCAGCGCTGAGCCATGAGTCCCCTTCATCATAAATCGTTAATTCTGTTTGCTGTTACACCTCTGGACTCCACGTCAGCTGTGTGTGATTTGTGACCACATGTCTCCAGATTGCACCCGGCAGCAGCCAATTTATCTCATTCACCCGTGTTCAGATGAATTTATCTTTACTTCTGCTACTATTAATCCATGCTAATGTAGTTGTTGAATCGCTCCACGCGAAAGTCCTTAACTGCCGCGGTATTGTTGCCAGAATTCGATTCATCAGTCTTGCTAGAAAATCTGCGGCACAAAGCTTCAACTTCAGGAGAGTTTTCTATTCTTCACAGGATTAACATTGCTTTATACAGCTACTTAACTTATGGTTGCGTCGAGTTTTAAATAAACAACTGCTGTATAAGCTTTCCGCGATGCATGAGTGAAACCGTGTTCGTCCAGCAAGGACGTATTTGTAGTGTTGTACCACCTAGGCCATTCTCTTCTTATCTCATCATCTATGGGAACGTACCACTCAATTTGCATAAGCCAGAGCTTCTGAATAAACAGCTTTATACATGTTGTAAACGGTGCAACCCATCCCATTGGGTGAACAGAGTCGACAACGCCATTCTTTTGCTGAAATTTTTTTCATACTCCCTCTTAGGCAGAAACATGAACATGCCTTTGCTTGGATTCCACTGCAATCCGAGAGTTTTTATCGCTTCTTCGTCGTTTACAGGAACCACGTCTATGTTTCCCGTATTTGGTATGGCCTCTAAAATTCCGTCATTATTGGAAATCCATTTACGGAAATATGTACTTCCCCAACTGTATTTCTTGCGCATTTCATTACAATCAATAAAAATCATCAATTATAATTTAGGGAGCTGCTCATCGTACCACAGAGTGATCCAATCAGCGCTAATGAATTCTTTGCCAAAATTGGTGCTGATGCGTCCCATACGTGACTGTTGTTAACTTGTATTAATATATAGAACGGTATCTTCTTTTGCGCCCCAGTGCATGTTGATATGACTGATCATATTCCTGCACCATAATCTGACGATACATCTTCTCCACATCTGCTGCAAGTACATAATACCACAGTCTCCATTAGACAATGATATCACAAACATCTTTCTGCAATTTCGGACTCACCTTCAGTACGTTGTTCAAGCTACACCGATTCGTTTTTTTTACGAATGCATCAAATACCACTCGCAGTTTGGTTGTTAGACTACCTTGTCTAATCACTGGTTGATGAGGCATAAACGTGACATATTGCTGCTTGAGACTTGCAGCCTTTCTAAGCTGAGAAATCTGGCCATTGCTTGCTTCCGCGACTCTCCTCGCTGTCGATTGTCACAAAACGGTAGCCTTACCACGAACCTATTACCTTTACTTATTTCAGTCGTTTCTTCCAAAATTCATTAGATGTCAATTCCAATTACGATGTCAATTCAGTCTGATTTGCTGAACAGTATTCAAAAGAAGTAACTGGCTGAGCATTGGATAACAAAGGTAACACGAGCGTTTCTAGACGAAAGAGTTGGTTGTTCTGCATTCGTGGACGGATTTTTAAATTCACCTTCGATTTCGAAACTCCTACCAATTACCAAGTCCATAAAACTCTGTTTTGCATTTTTTTCGTGGAAGTTGAAGTATTTGTGCGGCTTCTTCGGAAACCGTTGGATTTTGACAACCTTGATCTATTAGGGCTCTTAAGGTGATACACTCGCCATGTATATTTTTCACTCTCACTTGTGCTGTGGCAAGTAGAACTGTTGCTGAATCTTCCTTCTTTGTGATGTACATATGTTCTAGCCTTTGCTTCGTTTGACGTCGATGAATGTTAGCATTATCGTAATGCAATAAAACATTGTGTTCTTTGCCTAAATTCTGACATTTTGATGATACCTTGTAACATTTTGTATCTATTGTATGGTACAGACAGATAAAACAGGCCGTAGACTTTGCTGCCCAGAAACGCCGCTCCTGCACACTAAGCTGCACAATTTTCATGCATTCGTACAATCGATGACCAGCAGCTTTGCAAAAACTTTTGGTTATTCGATACCGACCATTTGCGGTTTACTGCTTCCTGCGCTTGAGACATCTTAAAACGTCTTCAAGTTTCTATATCTCTCTAGTCCTTCCGACGTGGAACTAGTACTGCCTTAATGCTTAATTGTCAAATTTCCCCATCACTATTCTTGTATCTTCAATACTGATTGCCTCTTTCGACCTAACACATTTGTTTGTCTTTATTCGATAAAATTTTCCGTCTTTGGACAGATGCGGATTTCGATGCACCAATGTATAAAAAATGTTGTAGAACGATGATCATTCAACTTTCCTACCTTCAAAACTAGGAATTTTAACTTCCTCAAGCTTTGTAAATGAGGGCAGTGTGCCCTTGTGAATATGCTGCGAATCCACTTTCTGCCTTATAATCCGGAGTAGTTGAAAATAGTTAATTCTTAGCTCAGATACTGCAGCATCCGTTTCTTCTATTGTTGCAACCTCTAACCGGCTTTTAAACATCCTAATATGAGCTTATAACCTCCTTACCTCAACTTGTTGGATGGAATTACCCTTCATTAACTCAGATTTAACATTTGTTTCTGATTACTGACTTTCTTTCCAGTGCTTCTTCTGCTCGCTTGTGTTGTTTTGTTAAATAGTAGCTGTATAGCCTCTACCACGCTTCTTAATTTTTCATTACGGTTGCTGTGTAGCCACTACCACGCTTCTTAATTCGTTGGCTTTCATGATTCTTTACTAAAGCATAAAACCACTCCACCTTTCTTCGAAAAGTTTTTATCTGCCTTTTCCAAAGGCTTTATAACAAAAACACCAGCGCCCCGGTAGGCGAGTTGGTAGCGTGCTTGCCTATCAGCGTGGGGGTTGTGGGTTCGATTCCCACCAGAGGCTTTGGTCTGTCGCAACAAAAATCTAAACATATGGTCTGTGTCACCCGGTTTACCCTTGGACCCAAAAATTATAATATAAATTTACTTTGTATTGTAATCAATAATAAATAAATAAATAAAATAAAATAATAAAAACAGCCGTACGCGTTGAATGCTTGCATAACACTTACTTTTTATTTTCTAAAGAATGTTCTGCTACAAAGAACAATAACAATAATCTAATCTTGAGGAGGGAACGAGAGAGCGGCAGTCGCATGTGACTGGGGTTGATTTTTTCACCACACGCATTGTCCCATGTGTGGAAAATTCCACTCACTTACATACGTTCCTTTTTCCAGGCAAGACCGCACACATTCTCGACATTCCCTCTTATCAGCGCCAGATGTCTTCATCCCGAGCATTGAATTTCTTCTTCTTGAATTGCTTCTTGCGACATATGCAATCAAAACCATTTAGAGAACCATGTGTGCGAGAAATCTTTTACCAGTATATGTGAAACGAAATTAATAGATAACATTCTTTCTTAGAAACCCTATGTTCAGACTTGAACTGTTGGAGTGGTAGATACATTCACACACATAAGGGCTACTGTGGTAAAGCCTTTGTAGAGAGACGAGAGATTTAGCGGTAAATAATTAATTCTCGTCTCTTTGACTCGCCGGCCGTCTTGCGGGAATAGCGTAACATAGTATATATATATGTATTGTGGTTGTATGAACTTAAATTTCGATTTTCTAACGTTTCACTTTTCTTCGAATTTGTGTGGGTGCGCTTAAAAAGCGGAACATATATGCATGTGCATGTATTGCCCGTGTGTGGCATGAAAACCGTTCTAAAATATCTTCTGGATCGGTTGATGGTTTGGCTTCTAAAGACGTTTCTGGAATCTTATGATACTACGTCCAAAAAATCATATTGTGTCAGATGGCTTCTTGAGCGTAGATAGCTCAATATTGGAGTCATTTTTTTAATTGGGTCACCCTGATTTCGAGGCAAGTAAATTCGTGCAGATAATACCTTATATTTCTATCCAAATGTATAGAACTACAGCATATGTGAGCTCTGAAGACTCAGACAATCCATAAAAATATACGCTACATTTCGGAGAGTATTTTACCCGGAGGGAAATTTTTATTTTATCTATTTCTTCTTATTGGGAAAATAATAAATTCCATCTGCGCAAAGTCAACGGTTTTATTATATTTATTTATCTATTTCTTCTTATTTGGAAATGAATAAATTCCATCTGCGCAAAGTCAACGGTTTTATTGGATCGTCCCATATATATCGTCAATCCATAACAGTTGAATGAGAATTTTTGCATTTATCACCGCAGGAGCGAGCCAACCTAATGCGTCAAAAAGTGTATCTATCACTGATAAAACTTCTCTCTTCGAAAATGAATCTTTCTTTTGTATTTTATCTGTTATAACGAAGAAGGTATCTGTCGCGGCAGATGTTCACGGGGCAAACCTTTTAAAACTAACTTATTTTTCGAAGGCCATTTCTGAAGATGAAACACAAAACTTCTGAATATCTACCAATTATTCACTAGCGTTTATTGCCTTGGAAAGCGAATGTGTTCCAACCAGAGCATTATCTACGTACACAAGTACGAACCAATTGGAAAACGATGCTTTTCATCTTCTGCTAATTTCAATAGGGTTCTTAGGGTCAAGAAAGGAGCACAGCTGACCCCAAACGTCACCGTATTTAGTTGGTAGTCCTTAACTTCTTCTTGTGATATCCGCGTTAAAAACAATATTGTAAAAACGCCACTTCAATATCAACGAAATTATGTTTTTCTGTAGAACTGGGCCAAAATAGGTCGTCGTTCAGACTTTTCGCATTAGCCGATGCACACAAGGCATTAAAAACTACCCTTCACTTTGTCATAGTGCTCTCGGGTTTAAAAACACCGTTGTGACGTAAATAAAAACAATTTTTCGAACTACTTTTTGGAGGGTCAACCTTTTCCATTTGCCCTGGGGTTAAGTATTCTGTGATTACTCCATCATACATTGAAGGGCGAAAAATTTTTTCCCGAAAATTTTATGTAGTTAAAGCTTTACTAAATATAGAATTTCGGAAATATTCATTGAGCGAATTTATATAATTACACGATTTCTAAAATGGGTAGAATGGTACATTTGTATAGGAGTACCAGAAGCAGTGTGGCCAGACTTCCAATTTTCTTTCGGAATTTTTGTCCAGTTAGACTAAGCTTTACTAAGTACAGAATTTCGGCAAGATCGCGTTGGTCATATTGATATTATTACACGACTTCCAAATTGGGTGGAATGGTACATTTGTATGGGAGGTACGAGAAGGGGTGTTGCCAGACTTCCAAGTTTTGGCTAGCTATAGATTTACTAAATACAAAATGTGGACAAGATCGCGTTGGGCATATTGATATTATTACAAAGTTATCGTGCGTACAAGCAGGACAGACAGACCGACATGGCTAAAACGATTTAGCAAGTAATTAATTGAATTTGGTTCAAAGACACCTGGTGAGCAATATGAATATGTCTATGTGTTACACTTTTGATCCGTATCAAATGATATATACGCTCCTACCCATAGGGTGAGGGTATAACAAAAGAGGAAGTAAAACTACTGAAGAACGCGAAGCACGCTTAGTGACCAGCCGAACTCAAGCATCAACCTCTAGAGCCGCTGAAATGTCTGAAAAACATAATGCACGTCTTAAAAGCCTACGATCGCGATCATTAGTATCCACAGCCACTGAGACTGCAGATCAACGGAACATACGTTTGGAAAGACAAAGATTTCGATCAATTATCTCAAGAGTGTCTGAACATCCGAGCAAGGCGATAGACGTCTTTGAAGTAACCATTTTCGGACAATTACATCAAGAGCTGAAGAGTCGTTAGATCAACGCAACGCACGTCTTGAAAGTCAACTATCTCGATTAATTACATCAATATCTGTCGAGACACCTGATCAATGTGATGTCCAGCTACGAAATCAGAGATCTCGAACCACAATAATTAGTGCTTCTGAAACTTTCGAACAACGCAATTCGTCGTGCTCTAAACCGCACTCGAATGGCACAATCTACAAATATTCGAAACGCTCCGTCATCCTATTACGCATTGGATTTAATTACTCAACAGAATTTGATTGCAGCGGAGAATCATTAGTTGCTATTGGGCCAATGAATAACATTTGTCAATACTGTAATGCTCTAAAGTACAAGGGGGAATCACCTGGAATATGCTGCGCAAATCGCAAAGTTATTTTGACCCTAATATTTTCACCACCAGAACCTCTCCTATTTTTGATTTCGGGTGAGTCTACAATATCTCTACCAATAAAACAATGTTATTTAGCAATTTTACCACCGAATGGGATCGATCATGCCAATCTCAGATGCAAAAACAGACAAAACACCAGCTGGATAACCGATGGCGTTTTAACGCACCTACAAGCGTTGCACTCCTGATGGTTGGCGATCGCGCGATATTATTATTCACCGTCGTGATGAGGGAACAAAAAGGATATCTGAAACCCATCGCTCATACGATGCTCTACAGTATCCAATTATTTTCCCTTATGGAGAAGATGGATATCATTTTGAAATACCCCAAATCTATGCAGCAACAAAGATTGATTACATGGATCTTAAGGATATAATGAACAACCAGAATGATAAAAATCCTAATGAATTACTTCAAGCTTTAATACTGCCATCAACATTCATAGGAATCCCGCGTCATATGCAAGAATATTCTCAAGATGCAATGACATATGTACGATCATATGGACGGCCAGATTTGTTTATCACTCTTACCTGTAACCCCAAATGGAGGGAAATTTTATCGGAATTGTCTTCTGGCAAAACATCTACACATCGACACGATATTACAACACATGTGTTTAAACAAAAATTTAAATCACTCATGAATTTTATTGCTAAGTTACGTGTCTTTCAAGAAACGCACGCGAATTTTTTAATTTGGTTAGTTGAAAAAATTACCACTGACAAGATTGATGATATTATTTCTGCAGAAATACCAAATATTGATCCAGATTTGCACGATGTTTTAATCAAAAATATGATTCATGGTTCCTGTGAAATGCTTAATCCAAATTCAGTCTGCATGACAGATGGCAAACGCGCGAAAAAGTATCCACGACAATTGCTCCAAGAAATTGTTTCTGGTAATGATGGCTATCCACTTTATCGCCATCGTTCTACAGATTGTTGTGGACAATCAATTACAATGAAGGTGCGCAACAACGACATTAATGTCGATAATCGCTGGATTGTGCAACATTAACTTCTTTCTTTCACCTATATACAAATGATCCGTTTGCTAAAACTTTGATCTATGTATAAATACCAAAGTATTATACGTGGAACAGCTCAGCAAAGAAATTCCAACCCCGCAAACAAGGAAACCGTTGAAGGATGGGAAAATGTATATTCCACAGATGCTTTGGGTAGAGTGTACACTGTCCATTTCCAAAATGCTGAATGTTTCTATCTAAGATTGTTCCTTATTAATGTTCGTGGACTAACTTCTTTCGAGGACTTACGTACGTATAGCCAAGTATGCGAAAACTAACGACAGGCGTGCCAAAAACTACATTTGCTGGAAAACGATACACATTGGGAATCAACACTGACAGATGCATCTACTACCAATCATCCATGGCAGATTATAACATTGTTTGCTATCATTTTGGTAACATGCTTCCCGTCAAACCCGAAAGATCTTTGGGAAAAATTTAAAACATGTAAGACTAAAGGCATATTGCACCGATCAAAAACTCTCAAAAACGATGAAACAATTACATTTTCTTCATCAATGTTCAACGAGGCTTGAATTATGTTAGAGGACAAATGCTTAGAAATAAACAACTAAACATTAAATCAATTGGGCATAGTTGCTCCTGTGCGATCTGTCAATGACACCTGTAATCGAGATCTACAACGTGAAAGGGATTACAATATACATCAATTGGAAGAATTTCTCGAGCCTACGAGACTCGTAGTTAAAAAAAAAGTATTTTCCCCCACCAGCTGTAAGAGACTCGGAGTAATAAAAAAAATAACTTTTGCGCCTGAGTAAAATGTATGTTTTCTAACGCCTGAGGAAGAAGTGTTACCGCCTAAGGTAATTACAAAAAAAGAATCATAGCGCCTGAGCTAAAATTTGTGTTTCTACCGCCAGAGTAAAATAAAATGCAAAAAAAGAATTTTAGTACCTTAGCTAAAAAATTATAGTGCCTGAGCTAATACCTTAAAAAAAGAAGGATATAACATTGGTTTCAAAATTGCTACCGTCTGAGGTAGACAAAATATCATTTGATCAAAAAAAATAAAGAGACAACGTAAAAAAACCACCATGCTGTCAATCCCGAGAAGATTAAGAAGCTACTCAAAGAGAATCCAAATTCAAGGGAATTGTATGTCTTATTGGACGCCACACTCGAATAATGGCGTCTGAGGATCTATCGAGCACCCGTTATTTTAAAAACGACATTTTTGGAAATATTTTCACAAATAAAATGAAAACTAGAGCAACAACAAGAAAAAAAGTTGATACAACAGAAACAGAAAGAAACATTGCTGCAGGAGCAGCTACAACAACTAAACACATTATCCTTCGAAAATCCGATCGAGAGGAATTGCAACGATTCGACCAGCATGTGAGAAAAGCAATGGGAGACAGCAGCTCTCAGATACAACAGCTCTCAGCCAGTACCAGACAGTACAAATAAGATGCACAGATGCGGATGCTACGATAGCGAGAGTCACAAAATCTTTGAATATTACAAATTTAAGGAAGAAACATTGCTGCAGGAGCAGCTACAACAACTAAACACATTATCCTTCGAAAATTCGATCGAGAGGAATTGCAACGATTCGACCAGCATGTGAGAAAACAATAGGATAAAACAGATCTCAGATACAGCAGCTCTCAGCCAGTACCAGAGATTACAACATAAGGTGCACAGATGCGGATGCTGCGATAGCGAGAGTCACAAAATCTTTGAATATTACAAATTTAAAGAAATGGATATATTAGGCATTTGGTCAAGCATAAAGTGGAACCAAATATGTCAGCGATGCTTGGGTCACACCCAAAACATTAAATGCAGCAGAGATTGGACTTGCCGACAATGCGGAAGAAATCATCATTCGTAAAAGTAGCAACACATGTGATTCATCGGGACAGAGCACATAATACTCGATTGGCTTGTTAAAGTAAGTTGACAGTGCTTCACAAATTATGATTTTTTCAGAAGAATTAGTCCAGACGTTGTGGATCCCGAAAACAAAATTAATTACAGAATATCAAGACTTTCAGAAGAACAAATGTGCGTTTCGAAAGCAAAAGCAAAAGCAGCCCGATTTCGATTTTAGTTGAGAACTAAAGAATCTTAACTTGAAACCTACATAAATAAAGAAACTAAAAATACATATGTACATTTATACAACTACATACCAAACGAACAATACTTAAAAACATTATCGCCCCACCAACTCTGTCCATGAACACACAGTGCCATCGACATTACATTGTTCGGTCTTCTAATCAGAATTTATAATTTGATTACCCCACAACTTGGAGCCCGAGAAAGTACACATGCAACTGCCTTAAACAAGATTGATACCGCATGCATTCATAAATGACAAAATGACAATATTTACGACCTTTAGCATTCATAACAAAAAAGACGAATATATTGTTGGAACGACAAATAGTACCAATCTTACAATGTGTACAGAACTGTACAATTATTATTTACCACACCAAACCATACACTGATACTACCGAAGTGACGTTACATGGATTCGCGGATGCATCTGGTAAAGCGTTTGAAGCTGTGATTTTACGTAAACTACACGACACCTAATAATTTTGGACAGATCACACGTAGTGGATCTTTTAACCAAACAAGTACATGACTCAAAGCTCCATGGAGGCGTTAAATTGATGCACACTCAGCTCACAAGGTACCAAGGATATTCAACTTAAAAAGTCTCTGTAGAAATATCTGCGAGCACTTGCACACGGTATCGCCAAGAGGTATCAAAACAGTTAATGTTAAATTTACCGAAATGTAGAATAATGGAATGTTGCCCATTTTCCCGGACCATTTAAAGTAAGATGTTCTCGAGGAAGTGGGCAAAAATCAGATAAGGCATACATTGCTGTATTCTCCTGATATTTTATTGTACATTTGTATGGGAGGTACCAGAAGGGGAGTTACCAGACTTACAAGTTTTTGTCTGAAACTTTTTCCATCCATAGCATTACTAAGTACAGAATTTGGGCAAGATCGCGATGGGCATATTGATATTATTAATGCACGATTTCTAAAGTGGGCGGGATGGTACATTTGTATGGGAGGTACCAGAATGAGAGTTGCCAGACTTCCATATTTTTGTCCAAAACTTTATGTAGCTATAGCTTTAGGTTAGGTTAGGTTGAAAAGACATACACATAAGTCAGTATTCGGCTTGTCGTGCGCTCTAAACTGGTACATGGAAAGGTCTTGAGAAGTTATTT
The DNA here is from genome assembly GCA_958296145.1 of Hydrotaea cyrtoneurina. Taxonomy (NCBI): domain Eukaryota; kingdom Metazoa; phylum Arthropoda; class Insecta; order Diptera; family Muscidae; genus Hydrotaea; species Hydrotaea cyrtoneurina. The sequence continues at coordinate 53,430,266 of OY282512.1, read as the reverse complement.
TAGGAACTCTGCACTGTTGACATAATCTTTAATTGTTTTCCAGTCTGCGCCCCTGAGATGGGTCAAGTCTGTTAAAGAGTCGTTTCCCAAGAAACGGGATCTATTGTTTGCGAACGGTGGGCAGTGAAAGAGGAAATGCTCCAATTTTTCGTCATCCTCTCCGCATGCCCTACATACGCTATTGTCTACTACTCCTATTTTGTGTATATGCGATTGTAAGCCAATGTGACATGTTAGGATGCCCATGATCTTACTAGTTTCTGTTTTGCTTATTTTCGGTAAGGTTTTGGTTTTATCCTCTTTTGGTTCACCCCACAAGATTCTTGTCGTTTTCCCAATAGTTTCACCCTTACATAGTGAGATATGGGCGTCTGTCGCCCATATTTTTTAGCTCAGAACGCGTAGCCACGAACGGTTTTGCGTTCACTAAGTTTATTGCTTGCCAGTCCCTGGCTCGTTGAACCAAGGTATTGGCTTTCTCGTTTTAGACGTTATTGCCTTGATAGCCAATTGGCTATCTGTAAAGATATTTACATTTGTTGGTGTTGTGTTAGCGCTAGACCAGCTCTAATTGTTCGGATTTCCGCCTGTAGGACAGTGCTGTGAGGGCGGCTTCATATTTAATCTGTATTTCTATTGGTGGGACATTTAATATAGTCTCTAAAGCCCTATTAGATGTGGTCCTCATTGCTCCATAATGGTACGCACGTTCAAAATTCACTTTGGCAACATACGTGGGCTGAGATCTATTTTTTTTACAATATACTCTCACGCTCATTTCCATAGGCCGGACATCTTTGCTTTATGTGAGACCCAGGTGTGTGGGGGTTCTGATCCACAGGATTTCCACATTCCTGGTTATCACATGCTTTTCTATTTCTTTTCTCACAGAGGCCTTGTGGTTTATACACGTAATGGTGTTGCGTTCCAGAGACAGTAACATTTGGACTCACAAGATCCAGAATTTAATTCTCTTTGGGTTAAGTTCACGATTGGACCGCACACTTTACATTTCGTGTTTCTTTACAGAAGTCAAAATTTGGAAAGGGAGGCTACCTTGAATAGCTTCGACGCCCTTTCCGACTCCATTTCGAAAATGTTAGAAGATTATCCGGACAGTGAAATTGTAGTTGCTGGGGATTTCAATGTCCATAATTATTCTTGGCTTTCCCATTCGAGCCATACATCTCCGGAGGGCCAATACGCTGAGCTTTTCGCCGCGCATAACAACTTGGCGCAACTGGTGAATGAACCAACACACATTCCGCGTGTTGAAGGGCAACACCAAAATATTCTTGACCTTATCTTAACCTCACACCCTGAAAAGTACAAGGTTAATATTTATGCATCTCTTGGTAATTCGGATAATAGTACCATTTCATCATCCTTTTTGTTCTCCGATCTTCGGTCCACTTCTACAACAGTCACGAAACGGACAATGTATGTATACGAAAAGGCACGTTGGGCTGAACTCAACAATTTCTATCAGCATTTTAATTGGAAATTATGTTTCGTAGACAATAACGTCGAGGCTGCTGCTGAAATGGTAAAGAAAATAATTCTTCTTGTAATTAACACGTTTATTCCCTGGAAGAATACCTCGATTAAACCCCTAAATAATTGTTGGTTTAATCAGACATGCAAAGAAGCAGTCAGATCTAAAGAGGTATCGTTCAGATTTTGGCGTTTAAATAAAAATGCCACTACTGAGCTGCTACGCAAGCAGGCAAGATCAAGGCATGCCAGAGTACTTAGGCTTGAAAAACTACTTCACGAACAGCGTATTCATGCTAAAGTTATTTCTTCTCCTAGGGTTCTTGCAGATCTCAATGTAAACAAAACTCCGGGCCCGGATGATATTTCAGCACTTGTCCTATGTAAGTGCTCTTCGACGCTAGCTCGTCCATTGCGCAATCTTTTCAGCATATCGTACCGTTCCGGTAATTACCCTTCACGTTGGAAAGTTGCTAATGTTTAGCCGATCTCAAAGAAAGGTGAGGTTACTAATCCTGCGAATTACCGTCCAATTGCAATATGTTCTGCGCTATCGAAGCTTATGGGGAGCATGGTTAACCACCATCTTGTTAAGTATTTAGAGTCTAACGGCCTTCTCAATGATTGACAGTATGGCTTCCGTAGAAATTGATCTACTGGAGACCTGATTGTGGTCCTTTCTGAACGATAGATTCGATCCATTAATCGTCTTGTTGAAAACAAGGTCGTGGCTCTGGATATTTCCAAGGCGTTCGATAGGGTCTGGCACGGAGCACTCATATCAAAACTTTTAGCATTTGGTGTCGGTAAAACCTTCTCTCGATCCATATCGAGTTTTCTCAGGGATCGCTCTATACGAGTTGTTATAGATGGGGTCTCATCCAACGAGCGTAGGCTGACCACAGGAGTGCCGCAAGGCTCTGTCCTCTCTCCTTCTTTATTTCTTATTTTCATTGACGACCTGTTGGGTCAGACTGTGAACCCGATCTACTCCTTTACGGATGACAGCAATCTCTGTCATTCATACTCATTTGATCAGAGACAGCATTTGATCAGAGACAGCATTTGATGACAGACAGCATTTGATGACAGACAGCAATCTCTGTCATTCATACTCATTTGATCATCGACCAGGTCCTCTGGAGGTCGAGGACAAAAGGCGAACGATGAATGACTCACTTAACCGCGATTTGCCGACGAAGTGTGAGTGGCGCCGAATGAATAGAGTAGATTTTGTTGTCACACAAACGTTCACCAGATCCAGCAGCGTCGTTAATTTCTATGGGTGGTGTGGATATCGACGAAACAGACACTTTTGATGTTCTGGGCATGAAGATACAGGGTGAGCCATATATTCGAAGTGTCGAAAGAAGCATTCAAGTGTTTAGGCTTTTTAAAGCGGTGCAAGAAGTACTTCACTCCATCTGATCTTGTAAATATTTACACCACCCACATCCGGCATAAAATGGAATATAACTCCCATATATGGCAGGCGCTCCAAAGACATCTTTGCAGCTTTTGGACCGTGTACAGAGGAGAGCGGTGGTGATGATTGGGGATAGTAGGGTATCCAACTATATTGTCTCCCTTCATCATCGCCGGAGCGTGGGTTGTGTATCACTATTCTATAGATATTTTAACGGTATCTGTCTACGCTGGGCACCCTAGTTGTAAGTTAAGTTTAAAGATTATTGTGATTGAACTTGGAATACAACACTAAAAATTATAACGAAGAAGAAAGAAAAAAAAGGACAAGAATTAAAGCCAACTTCAGGCACAACCAAACAAAAACCATTACAAATCCGAACATAAACCCGAAGGTACGTTTTAAATAAAACCCCGATATTTAAATTATAAGAAAAACTAATTTGTTGTTTTTTTCTCATTTGTTTGGGTAAAATTATTTTATTCACCCCCCGCATATTTATTTGGTCCTTACGAACCGGATTTCGAGCCGTTCTATTTCAAAAATAAAATAAATTTTACCCGAACGACTTTATTGCAGATCCCGACTAAGTTGCTGTTTTGGATACCCGATAAAAAAGGTTGTAACCATCCCCTGAACCCCAATCAAACAAAAATACCCAACAAAAATCAAGGTAGGTTTTTTGGATATATAGTGTGTGTGTGTGCAAATAAACAAAAAATAATGAATATCAGTGCAGTGCGCGTTTTACTTTGTTGAAATTTGTTGCTTTGTTGTTTCGCGTTTCGTTTTACGTACAAACGTACATTTTACAACAACAAAACTCGAAATCTCTATTCCTCGGTTTGATCCCCACTTAGTGCGTACGTAGTTTGTGTGTACAGCGTCATCCACCACCATAAACACAAAATCATAAATAACAACAACAACACGTACTCTGTTCATTTGAGCGCGTTTTGTTATTTTCGTTGTCTCTTCCATTTGTTTTGTGCACAGTGGGCCCGTACTGACCAAAAACTGGTCGATGTAATTTATTTACAATTGTTAATAACGCAAATTGTTAATAACGCAATAAATAAGCACTCGGCACATTAATATTGATATTTATTTTTTGTTTCACACAGTTTCATATCGCAATAAATTGTTTTCGAACTATATTCGATAGTTTCGACCCGGTATAAAAAAGTGATTTTTCTTGCACACTGTAACGTGTTTTATATAGCACAGTGGTGTTGGTTGGGCACAATTGTGAAAATATTTTCTTTCACATTTGTCAATTTTATTTACATAAATAAAATATATAATATTTATTTCGTTTTTGGTTGCTTTTTTTTATTTTGATTTCGAACTTTAAATTTAATATTGATTTCGACCCTATAAATACATACTTAGAAATTCAGTTTGTTGAATTTTTAGGTATCGTTTTCGATTTATTAGCGATTTTGATAAGTTTCTACAACTATTACATCGCGTTTGCTCTCAAATCCGTCTAAAATCCATTGAATTTTTGCCCAAATCGAAAGGGAACAGTAATTTTTCCAGAGATTTTTCTATTATCTTGATCGTTTTTGAATATTTCAACGCCCGTAATAACAAACAAAGATGTCTGCTCTAACTACCCTAATTAGAAGCGGCGACCGTATCGTCGATTTTGAGTTTTTAGTAACTTCTATGAAAGACGAAGAGCACACAGTTCATTCTCTCAACACCCATAAGAAAGAAATGGAACGTTTGTGGGAAACTTTCCGCAATTGTTATGAAGAATTATCGGATTCTTTAGACAAAAAGGCCTCAAATATTGCGGAAATTAAAAATAATTATATTTCGATATATAAAACATATTCCCGGGCATTAGCGTATATAGAAGATCATATTGAAAAGATCAACGCTAAGAAAAGGTCGAATAGTTCGCACATTCCCATTAATCTTCCCCCTTGTGACACCGAAGTTTTTACCGGTGATTATAAAAAATGGCCAACGTTTAGAGACATGTTTTCAGCTATTTACAAAGAAAACACCCAAATCAGTGACATTCAAAAAATGTATTATCTGATGCAGAAAACTGAGGGTGAAGCCCGAGATATTATAAAAACTTGTCCGATGACAAATGATGGCTTCGCCATGGCCTGGCAAAACTTAGTTGACAGATATGAGAATAAGCGAATTCTGGTTAACGCTCAACTTAAGACGTTATTTAATTTAGCTCCTATCGTGAAAGAATCTGGTCCCACTCTAAAGAAGTTGCAACGTACGTTGAACGATTGCATCACGAATCTTGCTTTACTTGGCATTGAAACGACGAACTGGGATGCAATTTTTGTATTCATCTGTTCGACACGACTTCCTGAAGTCACTCTCGGACTTTGGGAACAGAGCCAAGGCACAACTTCTGATCTTCCAAAATGGGCAAACATGGACAAATTTCTGACTTCGAGATATCAAACTCTTGAATCGGTATTCGACATTAGAGGAGCTCATAACCCGGCATTTTCTTCTAACACGACACCCTATAAAAAGCCCATCGGTCAAAAAGTAAATTCGAATGATAGTAGGAAGTTCAAAAGCTTCGCCACCACTATCCCCGCTCAACCAAATAAAACTAAATGTCCATTATGTTCTGATTCTCATCCGTTGAGATTATGCGCAGAATTTCAAAAACTGTCTATACCAGAACGTCTGGAAGCGGTAAAAAGATTTAAATGCTGCTCGAATTGTTTAGCGACCGGTCACACATATAGTAATTGTACGAGTTCTAATGTGTGCTATTTCTGCAAACAGAAACACCATTCGATGTTGCATCGAAAAGATATTTCGACGCAAAGGAACTCGTACACCCAAGTTTCTAATAACACACCAGTTAACCCCTCGTCAAATTCAGACCCTCGATCCTCTCACCAACAATCGAATTTAAATAATGATGGCCCTTCTACATCGACTGGTACCCGCTCTTTTCAGACTTTTGCAACCCAAATGCAATCTAGTATGTACTCCACGGTCCTTTTAGGGACAACCGTAGTGGATATGTGCGTACATAAACTTAGATGTTCTGCAAGAGCACTAATTGACCCAGCATCTCAAGCGACTTTCATTTCGAGAAAGTTACAAAGAAAACTTTCTTTACCCACATTTAGTGCCCCTGCAGCCGAAATTATTGGCCTTAATGGTGCTATTGCAGCAAGATCGACTAAGATATGCCGAATTTCTATTGGATCTCCCATTGACCCCCATTTTGAAGTGACCACCGAAGCTTATGTTGTCGAACAGCTCACCGGTCGTCTACCAACATATTCGTTGGCCCAATTTTTAGATTCTCATTTACCCGAAATATCCATGAACGATCTAAAATGTTCTCATATGGATTTGCTATTAGGTGGAGACATATACTCCAAAGTTATGCTCACCGATGTTCACAAACATCCTAGCGGCGACCTTATCGCACAGAAAACCGTGTTCGGCTGGATAGTCACCGGTAAGATCTCCCAACCCAAACCATTACAATCTGTCGTGACATTTTACAACCATCTGGAGTTGAATGACACACTGTCTCACTTTTGGGAGATTGAAGAAGTGCCCAAGGTGAGAATTCTTTCAGACGAAGATAACTTCTGCGAAAAGTTATATCGTGACACCACATACCGAAATTCGGATGGTAGATACGTTGTTTCTCTCCCTTTTAAACGTGAATACCTCTTAAAGCTACATTTAGCTCAATCTCGAAAGGGTGCTGTTTCCCAATTTATGAGAAATGAAACCCGATTGTTGAAAACCCCCGCCCTCAAGGCTCAATATGACTCTGTCATACAAGAATATTATTCTTTAGGACAGATGTCCAAAGTAGAAAATGAAAACCCAACGCCTTGGAGACCTATATACTATCTACCACATCACGCTGTTTTGAAGCCTGACAGTTTAACTACCAAACTTCGAGTAGTTTTTAATGCCTCGTACCCAACTTCTAATGGCATAAGTTTAAATAATGTATTGTACACCGGACCCGTATTACAATCAGATTTAATGATTTTGATTCTCCGCTGGAGACTCTTCCGGTATGTTTTCAATGCCGATATTGAAAAAATGTACAGGCAAATCCTGGTACACCCAGATCAAACAGCATATCAGCGATTAGTTTTCCGCAAGGCCCCGAAACATGAAATTTGCGATTTCGAATTGAACACAGTCACTTTTGGAGTGCCCCGTACTTAGCTATTAGAACTTTGATCCAGACCCGGTATAAAAAAGTGATTTTTCTTGCACACTGTAACGTGTTTTATATAGCACAGTGGTGTTGGTTGGGCACAATTGTGAAAATATTTTCTTTCACATTTGTCAATTTTATTTACATAAATAAAATATATAATATTTATTTCGTTTTTGGTTGCTTTTTTTTATTTTGATTTCGAACTTTAAATTTAATATTGATTTCGACCCTATAAATACATACTTAGAAATTCAGTTTGTTGAATTTTTAGGTATCGTTTTCGATTTATTAGCGATTTTGATAAGTTTCTACAACTTTTACGTCGCGTTTGCTCTCAAATCCGTCTAAAGTCCGTTTAATTTTTGTCCAAATCGAAAGGGAACAGTTATTTTTCCAGAGATTTTTGCATTATATTGATCGTTTTTTTAATATTTCAACGCCCGTTAAACAAACAAAGATGTCTGCTCTAACTACCCTTATTAGAAGCGGCGACCGTATCGTAGATTTTGAGTTCTTAGTAACTTCTATGAAAGACGAAGAGCACTCAGTTCATTCTCTTAACACCCATAAGAAAGAAATGGAACGTTTGTGGGACACTTTCCGCAATTGTTATGAAGAATTATCGGATTCTTTAGACAAAAAGGCCTCAAATATTGCGGAAATTAAAAATAATTATATTTCGATATATAAAACATATTCCCGGGCATTAGCGTATATAGAAGATCATATTGAAAAGATCAACGCTAAGAAAAGGTCGAATAGTTCGCACATTCCCATTAATCTTCCCCCTTGTGACACCGAAGTTTTTACCGGTGATTATAAAAAATGGCCAACGTTTAGAGACATGTTTTCAGCTATTTACAAAGAAAACACCCAAATCAGTGACATTCAAAAAATGTATTATCTGATGCAGAAAACTGAGGGTGAAGCCCGAGATATTATAAAAACTTGTCCGATGACAAATGATGGCTTCGCCATGGCCTGGCAAAACTTAGTTGACAGATATGAGAATAAGCGAATTCTGGTTAACGCTCAACTTAAGACGTTATTTAATTTAGCTCCTATCGTGAAAGAATCTGGTCCCACTCTAAAGAAGTTGCAACGTACGTTGAACGATTGCATCACGAATCTTGCTTTACTTGGCATTGAAACGACGAACTGGGATGCAATTTTTGTATTCATCTGTTCGACACGACTTCCTGAAGTCACTCTCGGACTTTGGGAACAGAGCCAAGGCACAACTTCTGATCTTCCAAAATGGGCAAACATGGACAAATTTCTGACTTCGAGATATCAAACTCTTGAATCGGTATTCGACATTAGAGGAGCTCATAACCCGGCATTTTCTTCTAACACGACACCCTATAAAAAGCCCATCGGTCAAAAAGTAAATTCGAATGATAGTAGGAAGTTCAAAAGCTTCGCCACCACTATCCCCGCTCAACCAAATAAAACTAAATGTCCATTATGTTCTGATTCTCATCCGTTGAGATTATGCGCAGAATTTCAAAAACTGTCTATACCAGAACGTCTGGAAGCGGTAAAAAGATTTAAATGCTGCTCGAATTGTTTAGCGACCGGTCACACATATAGTAATTGTACGAGTTCTAATGTGTGCTATTTCTGCAAACAGAAACACCATTCGATGTTGCATCGAAAAGATATTTCGACGCAAAGGAACTCGTACACCCAAGTTTCTAATAACACACCAGTTAACCCCTCGTCAAATTCAGACCCTCGATCCTCTCACCAACAATCGAATTTAAATAATGATGGCCCTTCTACATCGACTGGTACCCGCTCTTTTCAGACTTTTGCAACCCAAATGCAATCTAGTATGTACTCCACGGTCCTTTTAGGGACAACCGTAGTGGATATGTGCGTACATAAACTTAGATGTTCTGCAAGAGCACTAATTGACCCAGCATCTCAAGCGACTTTCATTTCGAGAAAGTTACAAAGAAAACTTTCTTTACCCACATTTAGTGCCCCTGCAGCCGAAATTATTGGCCTTAATGGTGCTATTGCAGCAAGATCGACTAAGATATGCCGAATTTCTATTGGATCTCCCATTGACCCCCATTTTGAAGTGACCACCGAAGCTTATGTTGTCGAACAGCTCACCGGTCGTCTACCAACATATTCGTTGGCCCAATTTTTAGATTCTCATTTACCCGAAATATCCATGAACGATCTAAAATGTTCTCATATGGATTTGCTATTAGGTGGAGACATATACTCCAAAGTTATGCTCACCGATGTTCACAAACATCCTAGCGGCGACCTTATCGCACAGAAAACCGTGTTCGGCTGGATAGTCACCGGTAAGATCTCCCAACCCAAACCATTACAATCTGTCGTGACATTTTACAACCATCTGGAGTTGAATGACACACTGTCTCGCTTTTGGGAGATTGAAGAAGTGCCCAAGGTGAGAATTCTTTCAGACGAAGATTACTTCTGCGAAAAGTTATATCGTGACACCACATACCGAAATTCGGATGGTAGATACGTTGTTTCTCTCCCTTTTAAACGTGAATACCCCTTAAAGCTACATTTAGCTCAATCTCGAAAGGGTGCTGTTTCCCAATTTATGAGAAATGAAACCCGATTGTTGAAAACCCCCGCCCTCAAGGCTCAATATGACTCTGTCATACAAGAATATTATTCTTTAGGACAGATGTCCAAAGTAGAAAATGAAAACCCAACGCCTTGGAGACCTATATACTATCTACCACATCACGCTGTTTTGAAGCCTGACAGTTTAACTACCAAACTTCGAGTAGTTTTTAATGCCTCGTACCCAACTTCTAATGGCATAAGTTTAAATAATGTATTGTACACCGGACCCGTATTACAATCAGATTTAATGATTTTGATTCTCCGCTGGAGACTCTTCCGGTATGTTTTCAATGCCGATATTGAAAAAATGTACAGGCAAATCCTGGTACACCCAGATCAAACAGCATATCAGCGATTAGTTTTCCGCAAGGCCCCGAAACATGAAATTTGCGATTTCGAATTGAACACAGTCACTTTTGGAGTGAATTGTGCCCCGTACTTAGCTATTAGAACTTTGATCCAGATAGCTGATGATTCCGAAACGAAATATCCTCTAGCAGCCCAGATTATTAAATCACAAATGTACGTCGATGACGTCTTGGCCGGAGCTCATAGCATCGAAGAAGCGACCAGAGGTCGCGATCAACTTATTACAGTTCTATCTTCTGCTGGAATGAGTCTGCGAAAATGGACTGCGAACAGTCAAAATCTGCTAGAGGATTTATCCGCTGACTATTTATTAGATTCTGAATTTCTGAAAATTTCGGATGCTAGTACTGCCAAAACTTTGGGTTTGCGATGGAACGCTGGAAAAGATGTTTTCTTTTTCAAGCTTGCTTCCACGCCCGATAAATCTGTCGTCACCAAACGAGCCGTCTTATCTGAAATTGCTAAGTTGTTTGATCCAGCAGGATGGCTGGCCCCGAAAATTATCGTTGCAAAGATAATAATGCAGCAAATCTGGAAGGATAAGATTGGTTGGGACGACTGTTTGAAACCCTTGACTCTAAACAGATGGCTGGCCTTCTTGGATGATTATTCTGAGATAGAAAGGATTGAGATCCCCCGATGGGTTGGTTTTAATCCTGACCATGAAGTCGAACTTCATGCGTTTTGTGATGCATCTGAAAGTGCATACGCGGCCACTCTGTATATTCGAATCCAGAACCCGATTGGTGATATCACCACCCGTTTAATTGCTGCAAAAACCAAAGTGGCGCCAATTAAGGTTGAATCCTTACCCAGATTAGAGCTGTGTGGTGCAACTCTACTTGCCGAAATGGTGCATACGCTTCGCGAAGAGATGTGTCTCAACTCGCTGGAAGTGTTTTATTGGACAGATTCGACAATTGTCTTATCTTGGCTTCAAAAGCCCCCGTGTACTTGGCCCACTTTTGTAGCTAACAGAGTCTCAAAAATTCAGAATAAAGTTGGTACTGAAAACTGGCATCATGTCGTCTCCCACGACAACCCGGCTGATATTGCATCTCGTGGTATTTTAGCACGAGATTTAAAATCACACAACCTTTGGTGGAAAGGTCCTAATTGGTTAAGCCTTCCTCGCACGGAATGGCCCAAACAGACATTCAGAATCATGACAAATCTGGAAACCCGTTCTGTGAAAGTGCATACGACTCAGGTATCCTTTACAGAAGATATTTTAATGCGATTTTCCAGTCTCCCTCGAGCTATGAGGGTGATATCGTATATTTTCCGTTTTTACCACCTATCGTTATCAAAATTCAAGTCGACCCACTCGCATTCTACCTTGGAACTTGGTCAAGGTGAAATCAATTTCGTAAAAGGTCGTTTGGTAATTTTGTGCCAACGAACACATTTTCCCGAATACTCCTTCCTCGAGCAAGGAGTTCAAGTCTCCCGTAAAAGCCCCCTTTTGTGTTTTAACCCCTTTATAGATTCGAATGGCTTTCTACGAATGAATGGCAGATTAAGCCGATCTCAGACGCTTACGTACGATGAGCGTTTCCCGAAAATTCTCCCATATAACGGTCGATTCACAAAACTCTACTTAGAATATGTTCATCAGTACTCTATACATGGAGAAAACTCGTTAATGTTACGACTTATGCGACTCGAATTTTGGGTCCCAAAACTAAAAAATCTAGTGCGAACTGTGATACACAATTGTCGTGAGTGTGTCCTGCAGAAAAAGAAATCTGCCGAGCAGATTATGGCCGCTCTTCCCCCTGAGAGAACTTCACTATCTCGTCCTTTTACTTGCACCGGCGTTGACTTTGCAGGACCCTTTGAAATAAAATCCTATATCGGCAGAGGTTGTCGAATCACAAAGGGATACGTTTTGGTCTTTGTCTGTTTCGCAACAAAGGCTATACATCTTGAAGCCACAAACGATTTGTCGACAAATTGCTTCATTGCTGCGTTTACCCGTTTTTTCTCTCGTCGAGGATGCCCCTCGAAAATGTTTTCTGATAATGGAACTACCTTTGTTGGAGCGTCCAATATTTTCAAAAAAGATCAGACCCAATTTCTCCTCGACGTAAAACGCCAAATCTTAAATCTCAATGCTTTTCAATTGATGGAATGGCATTTTATTCCACCCGGAGCTCCACATATGGGTGGTCTCTGGGAAGCTGGAGTCAAAAGCTTCAAAACTCATCTAAAAAAGGTTTCCAATGCCCAAAGGTTCACCTTTGAAGAATTTACTACCATGTTAGCAAGAATCGAAGCATGTTTGAATTCCAGGCCCCTTAGTCCGATGAATGAAGATCCGAATGATTTGAACCCGTTGACTCCTGGACACTTTTTGATAGGAAATGCTTTGCTTTCTCCCCCAGAACCTGATGTTAACTCAGAAAAGTTAAGTTACCAAAACCGTTGGCAAAAACTGAAGGTTCTACATCACTTCTTCGCTAGAAGATGGAAAGATGAGTATTTAGTCGAACTCCACAAACGGAATAAGTGGAAGTACCCTCAGCGCGATATAGCTGTAAATGATTTGGTCGTCATTAAAAAAGACAATTTGCCTCCAAATGAGTGGAATATAGGCAGGGTCGTAAAAGTTTATATAGGATCAGATTCCAAAGTACGAGTGGCTGATGTACGTACCGCAAACGGCGTCCTCTCTCGGCCAGTAGTGAAGCTCGTACTGCTACCCAACCCCGAACACCACTAACACGTTTTTTTTAGTTATTTTTTTTCTCGTTGTTGTTTTCTTCCCCTAGAACGATGTCAGCCCAACCCCGACGACTTACATCAGAACGTTCTGAAGAGGCGCCCGCTGGATCCCCTACTAAGGTGTTGTCGGAGTCAGCCGTCCGATGTCGCATCTGCTTACAAAAGCACGTGTTGCGACGATGCCCCCGATTTCGCGCTATGGACCCAAAGAAGCGACTGGCCGCAGTGCAGCAGCACAAATACTGCATCAACTGCTTGGCCCAGTCGCATTTTGTTAGGGACTGCCGAAGTCGGGACAGATGCAGGGAGTGTCTGTCGGAGCATCACACAATGCTTCACCAGCCTCACCATATGAGGCAGCGAGGAACCGACAACACTCCCAATCGTCGAAACAAGAACCCGCATCGTCGCAACCGCGACACCGGCAACACCAGGAGCGACGCCAATAGACCCAGCAACAGGAGGAGCGTCCAAACCAACAGCCACAAGAACACTCGGGACAACAGTCGCGTCCAAAATCGCAGCCTGCGTGGTCGCAACATCCACATTGGCGACAACCACCCCAACAACAACAGCAGCAACAACCGACGCGGCAGCAACAATCGCCGCAACAATGGCGGCTTGCCGCCAAACATTAACATTACTGTTAATTGTTAAGCACCTCTGTATCTATTCCCCCTCTGTATCTATTAAATGAATTTTTTCCTGCCCAGACTAGCTCCTGCCTCTCCTTGATTTGCATTCCTGCAAGGGGGGCGGGATGTCTACGCTGGGCACCCTAGTTGTAAGTTAAGTTTTAAGATTATTGTGATTGAACTTGGAATACAACACTAAAAATTATAACGAAGAAGAAAGAAAAAAAAGGACAAGAATTAAAGCCAACTTCAGGCACAACCAAACAAAAAACATTACAAATCCGAACATAAACCCGAAGGTACGTTTTAAATAAAACCCCGATATTTAAATTATAAGAAAAACTAATTTGTTGTTTTTTTCTCATTTGTTTGGGTAAAATTATTTTATTCACCCCCCGCATATTTAGTATCTGTTCGTCAGATATCCGTCGTCTGGTTGCTGAAGTTAGAACATTTAGCCGGAATACTCGGATATCCAGGGTATCTCATCCGTTCATTGTCAAATGGACGCACTATAGAAAAAATTCGTTCTTTAGCCGAACTGTGCGTATGTGGAATAATATTCCTGCAAGTGCTTTTCCTGCCTGTTATGACATTCTCAAATTCAAATCAAACGTCAACAAACACTTCTCCATCTTTCCTCCCTCCAATACCCTTACTTCCTATCGCTAACACAGAGCATTGCATTCATAGGGGGCATTCCATGAGTGTTAGTTTACAAAAAAAAAAATAGTGATAACCCATAGGAGTGGTGAAAAAATACCTCCTTGTGGTGTATCCCTGTGTATGAAAATAACTCTATCCTCCTGCCAGGCTCTCAGCGTGTATGAGAATTTCAGGCATGCTGTGAAAATAATGGCTAGATCAGTCGATATGTAGTGCGCATCCATCTGTTGTAGTGTCGTGTAGATTCCATCAGGTCCAGATGCCTTAAATGGTGAGAAGCTTCCATCCCTTGGGGGAAATGGGTGTTCATCAGAAGTCTTACCATTTCTTCAGTCGGTTCTATTCTTCTACCCACATCATCTCGCAGAATAGCCTCCAGGAGTTTCGCTGTTTTGCTGTTCTTGTAATTTTGTTGTATTCTCTGAGTCCTCTATAGTAGTCGTCCCAGTATACCGGAGATTTTTTACGGCGTGCCATATTGAAAAGTCTTTGGACCTATTTCCCAATGTTGCGAATGTCCCCGGTTATCCAGGGTTTTTCTTGGGCTGTTTTCCTTTCTCGAAGTGGACAGCTATCTTCGAATGACTTCACTAGAATCTCCGTAATGTTATTAACCTTGTTGTCAATGTCTTCAACACTTAGGCACTCATAATGTTCTTGCCCTAGTCTTTCTTAATTAACTTCGCGAATTTTGTCCATTTAGTTTTGGCCTTATTTCGAAAATTTATTAGGTTGGTTGGCCTTGCTATCTTAAATCTTATGTAACGGTGGTCTCTATAGACCCTCCACTCCTGTATTTTCTGAACATATTGTTATATCTAATACATCTTCCCTAATTTTGTTAACAAAGGTAGCAGTGTGACCTATTTCGTTAATATTCAAAAACTAGGGCTTGTCCCCGGTTATTAATGATAGTACTACCTCACGCAACGTGGTGAGAGTTAGTGTCGCTACCTACTAGTACTTCGTTACCTGTTTGTTTGGCTTTCCTCACAAGGCGTTGCAGTTCCGACGTAGGTGGCAATGTCGGTGAATCGAATGGCAGATATACTGACGCAAGGTATACATTCCCCAGTTTCAGTACTGTGGCATCCGATGTTGACAACTCTGGAGAGAAAAGATAACATAAGTTTTTGTGTCATATGATACAGGTCCTTGGTCTAGTTCCCGTATTTGCATAGAATAATTGGTAGTTGACATTGTTCAATCCAGTAACCTTGTTTCGAATCCATGCTTCCTGGATCAAAGCGATATGAGTCTTACCTTTATTTATTTTTTCCATCAAAGCGTTTGTTGCCGTTTCGCTCCGATGGAGGTTTATCTGGATGACCTCAATCATAGGTCCTCCAGTAAACGGGCTTCTTGGGAGTCGGAGATGGATTCGGCTCCCTCTTAATTTTTTGATTGCGCTGGGCGCTTCTCTTCATCAGTGTTTATTTACAGTAGGCTCGTTTTCAGGGTCTTCAGCGCCGATCTTGGCCTTACCGATTTTGAAGAAGTCAGCGTTCGACACGTAGAACGCCATGCCCTTCGTTTTGGTCAGGCTGAACAATGGAGACTTGATCAAAGCCCACCACAAGGAGAGTGCCATTACTGTCGCTCTCCCTGTGGAAGACTTCCCACCTATTTACGCCCAGTCCTTTGTTCTGCTGGCCAAAGAGTTTGAGCATGCGTTCTGTTGTGACGTCGCTGCCCCATCCTTTGACGTACACTGTCGCTTAAATGAGCTTAGGGATGTCCCTCATCCTCACCAGTTTCAGCTTGGCGCCTTCCCAGGAAGAGGGGATCGTATCCATGAGTTCAGTGAGGGTCTCTATGCAAGCTGTTGATGCTTTACGGACGAGAGATGTAAGATATGACCCGCACGTCTGAATGTTTGTAAGACACTGATTTTTTATTTTCCAATATTTTCTTAAACTACCATACATTTTCTTAAACTAAACTAATCCTATAGAAGGAACGAGAACACGATAGACGCATGCGTGGGGTTGTTTTGTCAACCCACACACGCATAACATGTTGTCGCCAATTCTCAAACTTTTTTGCGAAACCTTTCAACATTCATTATTTGTGGAAAATCCACTCGTTATCACCATGCTCGTCCCTTTTCCTAAAAATACCACTCCGTTTTATCCCATACACGCACGTTTATTGCCTGCTTATCTAAAAACCCCATCTACAAAACACATACATGTATTGAATGTATACAAATTACCGAATCTAGTATTGTTTTATACATTATTTGAATACATTGAATTACCGAATCCAGTACAGTTTTATACCTGCAACAAAAAAGGATAAAACACCTTGTGAGGATTTACAGAAATCTGAACAGATGCCATCCTCAACATGAAGATGTCCCCTTTGAACAAAATTGTGGAGTATGCCCGAAACATCGAGGACGGGCCTTTATTTGAATTGGGGGGCTCGTCCTCGATGTTTCGGGCATGCTCCACAATTTTGTTGTTAACCAGGTCCTCAACGTTGTTGTGCTGGTCTGTGGGGATTTTGCCGGCTGCTGAACGGATATCGAACACTGCGTAGCAGAGCTCGTCTCTGTTGTGCTTCCGCGCTACTTTAGCATATGATAATGGCTTCTTACCTTTTTCAGCAGTCAAATTCCTCTTCCGTGTCAATCGGGATACCCTTTCGGGTGCCCCAGTCTTCTCGGAGGACTCCGTGTGTTGGCCTCTCAGCTCGCTTGGTTGACCAGTTATATGAAGTGAAGCGTATTCGCTGGTGTTGCCCAAACTGTAGAGACTTCGACATGGAATTTCATAAATGCTATCAATCAATGAAAAATTACTTCCTTGACATTTTTAAAGACTTTTCTTCTTAACGTCTTTGAAGAAAAATTAAGCAGTTATAAATGTATAAATAAAGTAGATATTGCCGAAACGTCGCCAAAACGTAAAAACCCGTTAAAGACAATCGCGCCACTTTAACTCTCCCTTCAGTTGTTACCGAATACGTACCAGCCCCATTAAACCCATTTAATGTGGAAGCATTTACTCCTGTCGCATAAGATCGTCCTTCTGCAGAGTGTTTGAATGTTCCAACTATAGAACATTTTGAAACTCCTGAATCAATAATAAATGATAAAAATGAAAATCAAACTTCTGTACCAAAACAACTGGTTGTTGTGTCACCCCGTAAAACTGTGTTTATATCTCGTTTGGCCTCGAACACAACAACTGAACATATTATATCAGAACTAAAATTACTGCTATCTGTTGAAATGTTTTGCTTTGAATCGTACACGTAGCATCTCGTCATATAAGATTAAGATTCCGGCAACTTATTTGAATGTTAGTGAGTGCTGAATTTTGGCCATATGGAACTTTTGTTCGTGAATTCGTTTTTAAAGATAATTCTAGGACTACCCCGGCATTTCTGCCTACCAATGGCCGTTCTATGAATAATTCTCCAAAAAACTTAAATGTTATTTATCAAAATTTTACTTACTTACTTATTTCCCTTAACATTCCATAAAGGAACAGATGGGGAACCTCTCTCGAATCAGTGAATTATGTACGATATAATTGTGTATACTCACTGACCAGGGCCTACTGTTGAAAGCCGGCTCGGAATGGCTAATTCTTTTCTAGAAAAGTTTTACATGGCTTAGAGATTGCTTACTTGCACGAGATTTTTCACATTTGGCTGAGCGAATAGCCATGGCACAGGACTTGGAAATCATCCCCTCCATCGGTGGTGTCTGCATACAGTGTGAAGGTCTTCACTGCATTTTCGCACTACACGGCGCTACCCCAGAACTACACGAGCGACACCTCTACCTCGAAAGCCCCCAGTAAGACGGAACCAGTTTTCCCCGAAGCCGCGCACGGGAATCGAACAGTAAGTGAACACTCGTCCGAAGACCATAGAAAAACAACGATGTTCCTGGAAGACGAACTACAAAAATTCCGGGAGCTGCATGGACTGTCACAAGCGGCCACACATGGGATTGCGATTAAAGACGATCGGCCATTAAAAACTACTGTAAGCTGCGCAGGCAGAAATACACTGCATACATAGTAGCCGGACGGGGACTTTATCATTGGCGAGTAATATCATTTGAACTTCACTCAGCTCCAGCTACTTTCCAACGAGTGATCGACAGTGTGGTCGGCCCAGAACTCGAACCTTACGCTTTTGCTTACCTGGATGACATCGTTGTCATAGCAAAACCCTAGGAGGAACATCTGGTCAATCTGAGGGACGTATTTCGCAGACTCCGCTCCGCCAATCTGAAGGTCAATCCAGAGAAATGCGAATTTTTTAAGCGGGAAACAAAATATTTGGTTCATGTAGTGAGTGGTGAGATAAGTCATACTGACCGGGATAAAGTTGCGGCAATTCGCGAGATAACGGCCCCGAACACCCTGAACGAATTGAGAAGATTTCTAGGAGTGGTATGCTTGTCCTTGCTGAACAAGGGCTGGCATTGGACAGAGGACCAGCAGACTGTCTTTGACGATGCGACGATGTACGCACCGCGCATCTCAGCGAAATCTAAACTTTTGTCGAGAATATCGATCACGCCATTGCAGCTGAAGCTGGAACTCATCCTGTTCTTTCTTCTTCCACAGATACCCACAACATAAACCTTAACACAACAATGGTGAAGAGAAGAGACAACAAGGTTCCGAAACTCCATGCAGCCCAACCGACAACCAAAGGAGCGCGCCGGCCGGTGCTTCCCCCAAGTCGTCTTGAAATAAAGCCATCTAAGGTCCCGCTGCCCTGAAACGGATACGAATGAGAGTTTCTCTTTTCCCGGACTATTTCATTTCCCGGGAAACCGGGAACAAAATACTATCATTTACCGGGAATCCCGGCAAGTGTCGCTCAACCGAAAAATAAGACGAACAAAGATTATTTTGCAGTATATGTTTATATACATACAAATATAGTTATTTATTTAAATTCATGAGATCAAATATAGTTTGTACTACTGCAGCTGAAACAACAACATAACAAAAAATTATACGTTTCAAAGTATAAATAAAAATAAATAAAAAGTATAGGGTTATCTACTTCGTGGTTGCAAACGTATAGGGCGGGAATTCGGCATCTGTCAAACTAAGTTGTTAAACCAATTTGTTTTCTTTTCCGTTGGAAGTCTCACATTGACGAAAATTGATCGCTTAACTATCACATAACGCGTAAACATTATTAAAACCTACTACAAAAATGGCACAGCCACATATCGTGCGTTAAGAGCAGATTATTGTTTATGGTTATGAAACACATCTCCCACTCGGTGGGTATGCTAATTAACAAAATTGTCGTATTTGGGGTTCTGAGAATCCAAAAGTAATTGAAGAGAGGCCATTACATCCACAAAAATTCACTGTTTTGTGCGCTCTTTGGTCCGAAGGTGTGATTAGACCTAACTTCTGCGAAAACGACGAGGGAACGACTGTCACCGTCAATTCGGAGCGTTATGGTCGTATGATAACCGACTTTTTTGCCTGCTCTTGAAGAATACGACATGGAGAATATGTGGTTTCAACAAGACGATTCCGCGTAATTTCTCGTCGTGACGACATAAACTAGCCACCAAGAAGCATTGAAGAATTCACATCCGTGAATTAAAATCTTTTTTTTTGGGTCAAATAAATTTTCGTTTCCTTTTATATTTTTATATTGTTCAATAGTTGTAAGTCACCAATGAATTAAATTTAGTTAATAAGTATGACCTTCGTTACGACACTGTCGCAAGGCGCATATTTGCGTCAGGGTCCATTTGGACCCTACGGTGGTATTGCCCATCACTGGCACTCTTGTGCATTGCAACCCTGACCTTCATTCCCGAACGTACGAAAAATAACAACACTGGCAGTTTTGTGATCTGTCTCTTGGCTCATCCATTTGTTAAATAAAAGACAGTCGCTTTTTTCACATCAACCGATCAACAACCGTGTTTATTTTTCTGTATGATAAAACGATCGAGTTTCGTTTTGTAAAGAGGCAACATCAGTGCATAGTGGTAAAGCGCAGAGAAGTGAGTAGTGCAACCGTTGTTGTGCCCAATTACCAGTGACTCTTCACCACAATAGCGACAACAGTGCCAGTAAATCATTGCGCTGGGTCTCTTCCCTACTAATATTTTTAAACCCCAAAATGATATACTGGATGTATACAGCGATCATGAGACCAATACTAACATACGGTGCATTGGTATGGTGGAAAGCTGTAGAAAAGAAAACACACCTTTCCAATCTTGCTAAAATCCACAGACTTGTCTGTGTCGGCACCACAGGAGCAATGAGGTCGCCACCACATGTGGGATTGGAGTCAATGCTTAATATGACACCCGTAGATATCAGTGTCATAAAAGGCGCGCTAAAGTTGATTTAAGGTTAAGGGAACTTGGCATGCTAAAGAACAACACGCATCGCCATGGATATATCCCGCAGAAGATAGACACACATGAAATTTCAGAAAGACTATCGGCTATATGCATTTTTTTCAGGCAGAGGTTCACGCCATAAATATAGCGGCCACACTGGAATGGAACCTACCGCCCTTAAAATTTAAAATCTACGTTGACAGCTTGGCAGCACTTAAAACTTTGAACGCAAGAGTCATCAAGTCAAACTGTGTCAAAAACTCCGTAAACTCTCTAAACCAACTACAAGATCACGACATTAGACTTACCTATGTACCAGGTCATAGCAACATACCAGGTAACCAGATGGTGTACTAGGATGGGCTCCGCGGCAGAGGGAATACCAGCAAATTACGATGGATATATCCCGCAGAAGATAGACACACATGAAATTTCAGAAAGACTATCGGCTATATGCATTGTTTTTCAGGTAGAGGTTCACGCCATAAATATAGCGGCCACACTGATTTTGGAAAGGAACCTACCGCCCTTAAAAATCAAAATCTACGTTGACAGCTTGGCAGCACTTAAAACTTTGAACGCAAGAGTCATCAAGTCGAAATGTGTCAAAAACTCCGTAAACTCTCTAAACCAAATACAATCACGACATTACACTTACCTGTGTACCAGGTCATAGCAACATACCAGGTAACCAGATGGCTGATAAGTGTACTAGGATGGGCTCCGCGGCAGAGGCAATACCAGCAAATTACGATGGATATATATCGCAGAAGATAGACACACATGAAATTTCAGAAAGACTATCGGCTAGACGCATTGTTTTTCAGGTAGAGGTTCACGCCATAAATATAGCGGCCACACTGATTTTGGAAAGGAACCTACCGCCCTTAAAATTCAAAATCTACGTTGACAGCTTGGCAGCACTTAAAACTTTGAACGCAAGAGTCATCAAGTCGAAATGTGTCAAAAACTCCGTAAACTCTCTAAACCAAATACAAGATCTCGACATTACACTTACCTGTGTACCAGGTCATAGCAACATACCAGGTAACCAGAAGGCTGATAAGTGTACTAGGATGGGCTCCGCGGTAGAGGGAATACCAGCAAATTAGGATGGATATATCCCGCAGAAGATAGACACACATGAAATTTCAGAAAGACTATCGGCTAGATGTATTGTTTTTCAGGTAGAGGTTCACGCCATAAATATAGCGGCCACACTGATTTTGGAAAGGAACCTACCGCCCTTAAAAATCAAAATCTACGTTGACAGCTTGGCAGCACTTAAAACTTTGAACGCAAGAGTCATCAAGTCGAAATGTGTCAAAAACTCCGTAAACTCTCTAAACCAAATACAAGATCTCGACATTACACTTACCTGTGTACCAGGTCATAGCAACATACCAGGTAACCAGAAGGCTGATACGTGTACTAGGATGGGCTCCGCGGTAGAGGGAATACCAGCAAATTAGGATGGATATATCCCGCAGAAGATAGACACACATGAAGTTTCAGAAAGACTATCGGCTAGATGCATTGTTTTTCAGGTAGAGGTTCACGCCATAAATATAGCGGCCACACTGATTTTGGAAAGGAACCTACCTCCCTAAAAATTCATAAATTTACGTTGACAGCTTGGCAGCACTTAAAACTTTGAACGCAAGAGTCATCTAGTCGAAATGTGTCAAAAACTCCGTAAACTCTCTAAACCAAATACAAGATCTCGACATTAGACTTACCTGTGTACCAGGTCATAGCAACATACCTGGTAACCAGAAGGCTGATAAGTGTACTAGGATGGAAAGGAACCTACCGCCCTTAAAAATCAAAATCTACGTTGACAGCTTGGCAGCACTTAAAACTTTGAACGCAAGAGTCATCAAGTCGAAATGTGTCAAAAACTCCGTAAACTCTCTAAACCAAATACAAGATCTCGACATTACACTTTCCTGTGTACCAGGTCATAGCAACATACCAGGTAACCAGAAGGCTGATAAGTGTACTAGGATGGGCTCCGCGGCAGAGGCAATACCAGCAAATTTCAGAAAGACTATCGGCTAGATGCATTGTTTTTCAGGTAGAGTTTCACGCCATAAATATAGCGGCCACACTGATTTTGGAAAGGAACCTACCGCCCTTAAAAATCAAAATCTACGTTGACAGCTTGGCAGCACTTAAAACTTTGAACGCAAGAGTCATCAAGTCGAAATGTGTCAAAAACTCCGTAAACTCTCTAAACCAAATACAATATCTCGACATTACACTTACCTGTGTACCAGGTCATAGCAACATACCAGGTAACCAGAAGGCTGATAAGTGTACTAGGATGGGCTCCGCGGCAGAGGGAATACCAGCAAATTACGATGGATATATCCCGCAGAAGATAGACACACATGAAATTTCAGAAAGACTATCGGCTAGATGCATTGTTTTTCAGGTAGAGGTTCACGCCATAAATATAGCGGCCACACTGATTTTGGAAAGGAACCTACCGCCCTTAAAATTCAAAATCTACGTTGACAGCTTGGCAGCACTTCAAACTTTGAACGCAAGAGTCATCAAGTCGAAATGTGTCAAAAACTCCGTAAACTCTCTAAACCAAATACAAGATCACGACATTAGACTTACCTGTGTACCAGGTCATAGCAACATCCCAGGTAACCAGATGGCTGATAAGTGTACTAGGATGGGCTCCGCGGCAGAGGGAATACCAGCAAATTACGATGGATATATCCCGCAGAAGATAGACACACATGAAATTTCAGAAAGACTATCGGCTAGATGCATTGTTTTTCAGGTAGAGGTTCACGCCATAAATATAGCGGCCACACTGATTTTGGAAAGGAACCTACCGCCCTTAAAATTCAAAATCTACGTTGACAGCTTGGCAGCACTTCAAACTTTGAACGCAAGAGTCATCAAGTCGAAATGTGTCAAAAACTCCGTAAACTCTCTAAACCAAATACAAGACGACATTAGACTTAGACTTACCTGTGTACCAGGTCATAGCAACATACCAGGTAACCAGAAGGCTGATAAGTGTACTAGGATGGGCTCCGCGGCAGAGGGAATACCAGCAAATTAGGATGGATTTATCCCGCAGAAGATAGACACACATGAAATTTCAGAAAGACTATCGGCTAGATGCATTGTTTTTCAGGTAGATGTTCCATAAATATAGCGGCCACACTGATTTTGGAAAGGAACCTACCGCCCTTAATATTCAAAATCTACGTTGACAGCTTGGCAGCACTTAAAACTTTGAACGCAAGAGTCATCAAGTCGAAATGTGTCAAAAACTCCGTAAACTCTCTAAACCAAATACAAGATCACGACATTAGACTTACCTGTGTACCAGGTTATAGCAACATCCCAGGTAACCAGATGGCTGATAAGTGTACTAGGATGGGCTCCGCGGCAGAGGGAATACCAGCAAATTACGATGGATATATCCCGCAGAAGATAGACACACATGAAATTTCAGAAAGACTATCGGCTAGATGCATTGTTTTTCAGGTAGAGGTTCACGCCATAAATATAGCGTCCACACCGACTTTGGAAAGGAACCTACCGCCCTTAAAAATCAAAATCTACGTTGACAGCTTGGCAGCACTTAAAACTTTAAACGCAAGAGTCATCAAGTCGAAATGTGTCAAAAACTCCGTAAACTCGACATTAGACTTAGACTTACCTGTGTACCAGGTCATAGCAACATACCAGGTAACCAGATGGCTGATAAGTGTACTAGGATGGGCTCCGCGGCAGAGGCAATACCAGCAAATTACGATGGATATATCTCGCAGAAGATAGACACACATGAAATTTCAGAAAGACTATCGGCTAGATGCATTGTTTTTCAGGTAGAGGTTCCATAAATATAGCGGCCACACTGATTTTGGAAAGGAACCTACCGCCCTTAATATTCAAAATCTATGTTGACAGCTTGGCAGCACTTAAAACTTTGAACGCAAGAGTCATCAAGTCGAAATGTGTCAAAAACTCCGTAAACTCTCTAAACCAAATACAAGATCACGGCATTAGACTTACCTGTGTACCAGGTCATAGCAACATACCAGGTAACCAGAAGGCTGATAAGTGTACTAGGATGGGCTCCGCGGCAGAGGGAATACCATCAAATTAGGATGGATTTATCCCGCAGAAGATAGACACACATGAAATTTCAGAAAGACTATCGGCTAGATGCATTGTTTTTCAGGTAGAGGTTCCATAAATATAACGAAACACTGATTTTGGAAAGGAACCTACCGCCCTTAATATTCAAAATCTACGTTGACAGCTTGGCAGCACTTAAAACTTTGAACGCAAGAGTCATCAAGTCGAAATGTGTCAAAAACTCCGTAAACTCTCTAAACCAAATACAAGATCACGGCATTAGACTTACCTGTGTACCAGGTCATAGCAACATACCAGGTAACCAGATGGCTGATAAGTGTACTAGGATGGGCTCCGCGGCAGAGGGAATACCAGCAAATTACGATGGATATATCCCGCAGAATATAGACAAACATGAAATTTCAGAAAGACTATCGGCTAGATGCATTGTTTTTCAGGTAGAGGTTTACGCCATAAATATAGCGGCCACACTGATTTTGGAAAGGAACCTACCGCCCTTAAAAATCAAAATCTACGTTGACAGCTTGGCAGCACTTAAAACTTTGAACGTAAGAGTCATCAAGTCGAAATGTGTCAAAAACTCCGTAAACTCTCTAAACCAAATACAAGATCTCGACATTACACTTACCTGTGTACCAGGTCATAGCAACATACCAGGTAACCAGAAGGCTGATAAGTGTACTAGGATGGGCTCCGCGGCAGAGGCAATACCAGCAAATTACGATGGATATATCTCGCAGAAGATAGACACACATGAAATTTCAGAAAGACTATCGGTTAGATGCATTGTTTTTCAGGTAGAGGTTCACGCCATAAATATAGCGGCCACACTGATTTTGGAAAGGAACCTACCGCCCTTAAAATTCAAAATCTACGTTGACAGCTTGGCAGCACTTAAAATTTTGAACGCAAGAGTCATCAAGTCGAAATGTGTCAAAAACTCCGTAAACTCTCTAAACCAAATACAAGATCTCGACATTACACTTACCTGTGTACCAGCTCATAGCAACATACCAGGTAACCAGAAGGCTGATAAGTGTACTAGGATGGGCTCCACGGCAGAGGCAATACCAGCAAATTACGATGGATATATCTCGCAGAAGATAGACACACATAAAATTTCAGAAAGACTATCGGCTAGATGCATTGTTTTTCAGGTACAGGTTCACGCCATAAATATAGCGGCCACACTGATTTTGGAAAGGAACCTACCGCCCTTAAAATTCAAAATCTACGTTGACAGCTTTGCAGCACTTAAAACTTTGAACGCAAGAGTCATCAAGTCGAAATGTGTCAAAAACTCCGTAAACTCTCTAAACCAAATACAAGATCACGACATTAGACTTACCTGTGTACCAGGTCATAGCAACATAACAGGTACCCAGAAGGCTGATAAGTGTACTAGGATGGGCTCCGCTGCAGAGGGAATACCAGCAAATTACGATGTCAACAGACCAATAGTCGACATATTAAATTACATCGATGAGGTAGCAGATAACGAGACAAGGTGAAGGTGGGTGTCTATGCACAACTGCAGAACAGCATAGACTCTGTGGCCAAACATAAGCCAGAAAAGAACTACGGAACTACTGGATTTTCTCCGTTCCCGACAACCCGATTCCGTCCCCCTACCGTCCGATTGGCATTACCACACAGGTCGTCCGTCCATGGAATTTTGTAATTTTCTATTGAGTAAATGTGCTGTTTCACATCCTGCAATGGATTCGAGTTTTGCGTATTATTACACTGATTCTGGATAGTCGGATATCATTGAAATTTAATGCGATTTTTTCAGAAAATAATTTTACGTCTAAAATTTGAGGTAATTTTGTTGCCGAAAATCATTGTGAAACATTCATTAAGAATTTTTTTTTAAGAGAATTTTTTTTTTTGATATTCAACACAGATGTTTTTTTAGTTACTAGCTGAACCGGTAGATTCCTAGACAAATATTGCGTAGCTGACCCGGCCCGCTTTGCTTATCCTCGCGTAGCTGTACATTATCTATGTAGCTGTGGATATATCCGTATACATGTTTGCATACGAAAAATAGTTATGTGAATTGAATCGATAATAAAATTCTTGCAAAGAAACGCATTGGAACTTCTTATTTTGAAAAAAGTTTGCTTATGGTTCAAATGCACTCATCGCAAAGCTTGCTGATAAATCACCATTGTTGTCTTTCCTGCCGGAGTGAAAGTGAAAAAAAGTGCATGTCCATGGGAAAAATCGGAAAATCGAGGATTATTCTACAGGATTGTAATGATTGGCCTTGCGATTTATTAGTTGTCATTATGAATTCAAAACGAACTGTAAACTAGACACATTTGAATTGAAACGCCAAGTCGTGCTTCATCAGATTTTTATCAGCTAGTATTGTTCCATTTCAAATTCTATAACCGATCCTACTTGAACTGATAATTGTGCGGTGCCATTCCTGGAAAACCCGTCAAGGAATTCAGTTGGGTTGTTGACGGCTTCATTTGAATCTATAATAGAATCGATGGACTGAAATAAATATAATTGGTCATATATTTGACTTTGAATTGATATTTTTTTGTAATTTGTTTGAAGTCGCTCAAGAGTTAAAGCTTTATCTGCAAAAAAAAAAGTTTTTTTTCGTAGCCCCACAAAAAAAGTCTAATGGTGTTTTATTTATGAACTTTTATTTATCAATTCGAAAATTATTTTATTGATTAAAAACAAATTCATTTTGTACAACTAAATTTCGTTGTCCAATGACGGAAATGTTGCAAATAGACTTTATCAATCAATGCTTGCAACACTTCGCGTGGTGGTCATTAAAATAATGTAGCGTTTCCCACACAATGTCAACGTTCAAACTTTATAATAAAAAAGAAATATCATGAAAAAAAATAGTTTATATGTTTTATACGTTTACTTTTAAAAAGCAAAATGGATAACCCTTTATAAGTATAAATAAAAATCAAATGTCAACAAACGATCCGCTGTTGAATAATAAGATATTGACAGGAGGAGGATGCCAAATCATTTTGGTTGTTAGTAATTAATTATCAAATGAAGTATTAACTCTCAATTAGTGAAAAGGGAATCGTAGGTGACGAGACACTTACAAAGGGAACATTCTGGTCATTTAACTGATGTCAGAGTCCTGGGCTGGTAAACAACCCTTCCATGATGCGGCCTGTCCCATATGGTAAGTGCCCTGACACGCTGGAGGTGCGGTTGACATCGACCCATAACGATACCAGAACCCTCACCGTCACATTGGACAGACCCAGCGGTCCAGCACCATTCTCTCCCAGACTACAAGTCATTCGAGTGTCCATAGTCAGCATATACCCATCGGATGCACTGGCCGACTATGCATTCCACATCCCCTACGATGTCTGCGTCAAGGATCTGTATGCGACTACACGAACTGAAGCACAATATGCCCTATGTCCAACGGACCATTTTCAGACACTCGTTCTTCGGACCACTACCCATCAACCTCGATGATCCTTGGCCAGATATGGTGAACGACGAGCACGAAGACTACTCTGCATTACAGATCTCTACGTCAGGTGCCGTATCCGGAAATGTTTGCTCAACCATGAACTCCTCCATTGAAGAATTCACATCCGTGAATTAAAATCTTTTTTTTTGGGTCAAATGAATTTTCGTTTCCTTTTATATTTTTATATTGTTCAATAGTTGTAAGTCACCAATGAATTAATTGTAGTTAATAAGTATGACCTTTGTTACGACAATGTCGCATGTCCATTTCGACCCTACGGTGGTATTGCCCATCACTGGCACTCTTGTGCATTGCAACCCTGACCTACATTCGCGAACGTACGAAGAATAACAACACTGGCAGTTTTGTGATCTGTCTCTTGGCGCATCCCTTTGTTAAATAAAAGACAGTCGCTTTTTTCACATCAACCGATCAACAACCGTGTTTATTTTTCTGTATGATAAAACGATCGAGTTTCGTTTTGTAAAGAGGCAACATCAGTGCATAGTGGTAAAGCGCAGAGAAGTGAGTAGTGCAGCCGTTGTAGTGCCCAATTACCAGTGGCTCTTCACCACAACAGTGCCAGTAAATCCTTGCGCTGGGTCTCTTCCCTACTAATATTTTAAACCCCAAAATGATATACTGGATGTATACTGCGATCATGAGACCAATACTAACATACGGTGCATTGGTATGGTGGAAAGCTGTAGAAAAGAAAACACACCTTTCCAATCTTGTTAAATCCACAGACTTGTCTGTGTCGGCACCACAGGAGCAATGAGGTGGACACCACATGTGGGATTGGAGTCAATGCTTAATATGACACCCGTAGATATCAGCTGATTTTGGAAAGGAACCTACCGCCCTTAAAATTCAAAATCTACGTTGACAGCTTGGCAGCACTTAAAACTTTGAACGCAAGAGTCATCAAGTCGAAATGTGTCAATAACTCTGTAAACTCTCTAAACCAAATACAAGATCACGACATTACACTTACCTGTGTACCAGGTCATAGCAACATACCAGGTAACCAGAAGTCTGATAAGTGTACTAGGATGGGCTCCGCGGCAGAGGGAATACCAGCAAATTACGATGGATATATCTCGCAGAAGATAGACACACGTGAAATTTCAGAAAGACTATCGGCTAGATGCATTGTTTTTCAGGTAGAGGTTCACGCCATAAATATAGCGGCCAAACTGATTTTGGAAAGGAACCTACCGCCCTTAAAATTCAAAATCTACGTTGACAGCTTGGCAGCACTTCAAACTTTGAACGCAAGAGTCATCAAGTCGAAATGTGTCAAAAACTCCGTAAACTCTCTAAACCAAATACAAGATCACGACATTAGACTTACCTGTGTACCAGCTCATAGCAACATACCAGGTAACCAGAAGGCTGATAAGTGTACTAGGATGGGCTCCGCGGCAGAGGGAATACCAGCAAATTAGGATGGATATATCCCGCAGAAGATAGACACACATGAAATTTCAGAAAGACTATCGGCTAGATGCTTTGTTTTTTAGGTAGAGGTTCACGCCATAAATATAGCGGCCACACTGATTTTGGAAAGGAACCTACCGCCTTTAAAATTCAAAATCTACGTTGATAGCTTGGCAGCACTTAAACTTTGAACGCAAGAGTCATCAAGTCGAAATGTGTCAAAAACTCCGTAAACTCTCTAAACCAAATACAAGATCACGACATTAGACTTACCTGTGTACCAGGTCATAGCAACATACCAGGTAACCAGAAGGCTGATAAGTGTACTAGGATGGGCTCCGCGGCAGAGGGAATACCAGCAAATTACGATGTCAACAGACCAATAGTCGACATATTAAATTACATCGATGAGGTAGCAGATAACGAGACAAGGTGAAGGTGGGTGTCTATGCACAACTGCAGAACAGCATAGACTCTGTGGCCAAACATAAGCCAGAAAAGAACTACGGAACTACTGGATTTTCTCCGTTCCCGACAACCCGATTCCGTCCCCCTACCGTCCGATTGGCATTACCACACAGGTCGTCCGTCCATGGAATTTTGTAATTTTCTATTGAGTAAATGTGCTGTTTCACATCCTGCAATGGATTCGAGTTTTGCGTATTATTACACTGATTCTGGATAGTCGGATATCATTGAAATTTAATGCGATTTTTTCAGAAAATAATTTTACGTCTAAAATTTGAGGTAATTTTGTTGCCGAAAATCATTGTGAAACATTCATTAAGAATTTTTTTTTTTTTGATATTCAACACAGATGTTTTTTTAGTTACTAGCTGAACCGGTAGACTCCTAGACAAATATTGCGTAGCTGACCCGGCCCGCTTTGCTTATCCTCGCGTAGCTGTACATTATCTATGTAGCTGTGGATATATCCGTATACATGTTTGCATACGAAAAATAGTTATGTGAATTGAATCGATAATAAAATTCTTGCAAAGAAACGCATTGGAACTTCTTATTTTGAAAAAAGTCTGCTTATGGTTCAAATGCACTCATCGCAAAGCTTGCCGATAAATCACCATTGTCGTCTTTCCTGCCGGAGTGAAAGTGAAAAGCGTATATTCTATAGAGCATGTCCATGGGAAAAATCGGAAAATCGAGGATTATTCTACAGGTTTGTAATGATTGGCCTTGCGATTTATTAGTTGTCATTATGAATTCAAAACGAACTGTAAACTAGACACATTTGAATTGAAACGGTTGAAATCATTGGTATCCTTCGTGCTTCATCAGATTTTTATCAGCTAGTATTGTTCCATTACAAATTCTATAACCGATCCTACTTGAACTGATAATTGTGCGGTGCCATTCCTGGAAAACCCGTCAAGGAATTCAGTTGGGTTGTTGACAGCTTCATTTGAATCTATAATAGAATCGATGGACTGAAATAAATATAATTGGTCATATATTTGACTTTGAATTGATATTTTTTTGTAATTTGTTTAAAGTCGCTCAAGAGTTAAAGCTTTATCTGCAAAAAAAAAGTTTTTTTTCGTAGCCCCACAAAAAAAGTCTAATGGTGTTTTATTTATGAACTTTTATTTATCAATTCGAAAATTATTTTATTGATTAAAAACAAATTCATTTTGTACAACTAAATTTCGTTGTCCAATGACGGAAATGTTGCAAATAGACTTTATCAATCAATGCTTGCAACACTTCGCGTGGTGGTCATTTAAATAATGTAGCGTTTCCCACACAATGTCAAGGTTCAAACTTTATAATAAAAAAGAAATATCATGAAAAAAAATAGTTTATATGTCTTATACGTTTACTTTTAAAAAGCAAAATGGATAACCCTTTATAAGTATAAATAAAAATCAAATGTCAACAAACGATCCGCTGTTGAATAATAAGATATTGACAGGAGGAGGATGCCAAATCACTTTTGGTTGTTAGTAATTAATTATCAAATGAAGTATTAACTCTCAATTAGTGAAAAGGGAATCGTAGGTGACGAAACACTTACAAAGGGAACATTCTGGTCATTTAACTGATGTCAGAGTCCTGGGCTGGTAAACAACCCTTCCATGATGCGGCCTGTCCCATATGGTAAGTGCCCTGACACGCTGGAGGTGCGGTTGACATAGACCCATAACGATACCAGAACCCTCACCGTCACATTGGACAGACCCAACGGTCCAGCACCATTCTCTCCCAGACTACAAGTCATTCGAGTGTCCATAGTCAGCATATACCCATCGGATGCACTGGCCGACTATGCATTCCACATCCCCTACGATGTCTGCGTCAAGGATCTGTATGCGACTACACGAGCTGAAGCACAATATGCCCTATGTCCAACGGACCATTTTCGATGATCCTTGGCCAGATATGGTGAACGACGAGCACGAAGACTACTCTGCATTACAGATCTCTACGTCAGGTGCCGTATCCGAAAATGTTTGCTCAACCATGAACTCCTCCATTGAAGAATTCACATCCGTGAATTAAAATCTTTTTTTTTGGGTCAAATGAATTTTCGTTTCCTTTTATATTTTTATATTGTTCAATAGTTGTAAGTCACCAATGAATTAATTGTAGTTAATAAGTATGACCTTTGTTACGACACTGTCGCAAGGCGCATATGTACGTCAGGGTCCATTTCGACCCTACGGTGGTATTGCCCATCACTGGCACTCTTGTGCATTGCAACCCTGACCTACATTCGCGAACGTACGAAGAATAACAACACTGGCAGTTTTGTGATCTGTCTCTTGGCTCATCCCTTTGTTAAATAAAAGACAGTCGCTTTTTTCACATCAACCGATCAACAACCGTGTTTATTTTTCTGTATGATAAAACGATCGAGTTTCGTTTTGTAAAAAGGAAACATCAGTGCATAGTGGTAAAGCGCAGAGAAGTGAGTAGTGCAACCATTGTTGTGCCCAATTACCAGTGGCTCTTCACCACAACAGCGACAACAGTGCCAGTAAATCATTGCACTGGATCTCTTCCCTACTAATATTTTTAAACCCCAAAATGATATACTGGATGTATACAGTGATCATGAGACCAATACTAACATACGGTGCATTGGTATGGTGGATAGCTGTAGAAAAGAAAACACACGTTTCCAAACTTGCTAAAATCCACAGAATTGTCTGTGTCGGCACCACAGGAGCAATGAGGTCGACACCACATGTGGGATTGGAGTCAATACTTAATATGACACCCGTAGATATCAGTGTCATAAAAGGCGACGCTAAAGTTGCTTTATGGTTAAGGGAACTTGGCATGCTAAAGAACAACACGCATGGCCATGGATATATCCCGCAGAAGATAGACACACATGAAATTTCAGAAAGACTATCGGCTAGATGCATTTTTTTCAGGCAGAGGTTCACGCCGTAAATATAGCGGCCACACTGATTTTGGAAAGGAACCTACCGCCCTTAAAATGCAAAATCTACGTTGACAGCTTGGCAGCACTTAAAACTTTGAACGCAAGAGACATCAAGTCGAAATGTGTCAAAAACTCTGTAAACTCTCTAAACCAAATACATGATCACGACATTACACTTACCTGTTTACCAGGTCATAGCAACATACTACGTAACCAGAAGTTTGATAAGTGTACTAGGATGGGCTCCGCGGCAGAGGGAATACCAGCAAATTTCGATGTCAACAGACCAATAGTCGACATATTAAATTACATCGATGAGGTGCAGATAACGAGACAAGGTAAAGGTCTATGCACAACTGCAGAACAGCATGGACTCTGTGGCCAAACATAAGCCAGAAAAGAACTACTGAACTACTGTATTTTAACAAAAGAATATATAGCATACTCACAGGAAACTGCGCGACATTCATGAAAAAGACAGAATGGTTCTGTAAGGAACCAAATGACACATAAGGGAAATGATTATACACACATGAATATCTAATGTATGCATACACATGTATATATGATGGTAGGCATATATATATATATTAGCATGACATATGTACACGAGTATAGACGCATTCTCCGTTCCCGACAACCCTATTCCGTCCCCCTACCGTCCGATTGGCATTACCACACTGAATATTCTGACAGGTCGTCCGTCCATGGAATTTTGTAATTTTCTGTTGAGCAAATGTGCTGTTTCATATCCTGCAATGGATTTGAGTTTTGCGTATTATTACACTGATTCCGGATAGTCGGTATCAATGAAATTTAATGCGATTTTTTTCAGAAAATAATTTTACGCCTAAAATTTGAGGTTATTTGGTTGCTGAAAATCATTGCCGAAAATCATTCATTAAGAATTTTTTTTAAAAGAATTTTTTTTTATGTTCAACACAGATGTTTTTTTTTAGTTACTAGCTGAACCGGTAGACTGTCCCCTACCTAGACAAATATTGCGTAGCTGACCCGGCCCGCTTTGCTTATCCTCGCGTAGCTGTACATTATCCATGTAACTGTGGATATATCCTTATACATGTTTACATACGAAAAAAATTATGTGAATTGAATCGATAATAAAATTCTTGCAAAGAAACGCATTGGAACTTCTTATTTTGAAAAAAGTTTGCTTATGGTTCAAATGCACTCATCGCAAAGCTTGCTGATAAATCACCATTGTTGTCTTTCCTGCCGGAGTGAAAGTGAAAAGTGTATATTCTATAGTGCATGTCCATGGGAAAAATCGGAAAATCGAGGATTATTCTACAGGATTGTAATGATTGGCCTTGCGATTTATTAGTTGTCATTATGAATTCAAAACGAACTGTAAACTAGACACATTTGAATTGAAACGCCGAGTCGGTTGAAATCATTGGTATCCTTCGTGCTTCATCAGATTTTTATCAGCTAGTATTGTTCCATTACAAATTCTACAATCGATCCTACTTGACTTTGAATTGATATTTTTTTGTAATTTGTTTAAAGTCGCTCAAGAGTTAAAGCTTTATCTGCAAAAAAAAAGTTTTTTTTCGTAGCCCCACAAAAAAAGTCTAATGGTGTTTTATTTATGAACTTTTATTTATCAATTCGAAAATTATTTTATTGATTAAAAACAAATTCATTTTGTACAACTAAATTTCGTTGTCCAATGACGGAAATGTTGCAAATAGACTTTATCAATCAATGCTTGCAACACTTCGCGTGGTGGTCAAACTTTATAATAAAAAAGAAATATCATGAAAAAATATAGTTTATATGTCTTATACGTTTACTTTTAAAAAGCAAAATGGGTAACCCTTTATAAGTATAAATAAAAATCAAATGTCAACAAACGATCCGCTGTTGAATAATAAGATATTGACAGGAGGAGGATGCCAAATCACTTTTGGTTGTTAGTAATTAATTATCAAATGAAGTATTAACTCTCAATTAGTGAAAAGGGAATCGTAGGTGACGAAACACTTACAAAGGGAACATTCTGGTCATTTAACTGATGTCAGAGTCCTGGGCTGGTAAACAACCCTTCCATGATGCGGCCTGTCCCATATGGTAAGTGCCCTGACACGCTGGAGGTGCGGTTGACATAGACCCATAACGATACCAGAACCCTCACCGTCACATTGGACAGACCCAGCGGTCCAGCACCATTCTCTCCCAGACTACAAGTCATTCGAGTGTCCATAGTCAGCATATACCCATCGGATGCACTGGCCGACTATGCATTCCACATCCCCTACGATGTCTGCGTCAAGGATCTGTATGCGACTACACGAGCTGAAGCACAATATGCCCTATGTCCAACGGACCATTTTCGATGATCCTTGGCCAGATATGGTGAACGACGAGCACGAAGACTACTCTGCATTACAGATCTCTACGTCAGGTGCCGTATCCGGAAATGTTTGCTCAACCATGAACTCCTCCATTGAAGAATTCACATCCGTGAATTAAAATCTTTTTTTTTGGGTCAAATGAATTTTCGTTTCCTTTTATATTTTTATATTGTTCAATAGTTGTAAGTCACCAATGAATTAATTGTAGTTAATAAGTATGACCTTTGTTACGACACTGTCGCAAGGCGCATATGTACGTCAGGGTCCATTTCGACCCTACGGTGGTATTGCCCATCACTGGCACTCTTGGGCATTGCAACCCTGACCTACATTCGCGAACGTACGAAGAATAACAACACTGGCAGTTTTGTGATCTGTCTCTTGGCTCATCCCTTTGTTAAATAAAAGACAGTCGCTTTTTTCACATCAACCGATCAACAACCGTGTTTATTTTTCTGTATGATAAAACGATCGAGTTTCGTTTTGTAAAAAGGAAACATCAGTGCATAGTGGTAAAGCGCAGAGAAGTGAGTAGTGCAACCATTGTTGTGCCCAATTACCAGTGGCTCTTCACCACAACAGCGACAACAGTGCCAGTAAATCATTGCGCTGGATCTCTTCCCTACTAATATTTTTAAACCCCAAAATGATATACTGGATGTATACAGCGATCATGAGACCAATACTAACATACGGTGCATTGGTATGGTGGATAGCTGTAGAAAAGAAAACACACGTTTCCAAACTTGCTAAAATCCACAGAATTGTCTGTGTCGGCACCACAGGAGCAATGAGGTCGACACCACATGTGGGATTGGAGTCAATACTTAATATGACACCCGTAGATATCAGTGTCATAAAAGGCGACGCTAAAGTTGCTTTATGGTTAAGGGAACTTGGCATGCTAAAGAACAACACGCATGGCCATGGATATATCCCGCAGAAGATAGACACACATGAAATTTCAGAAAGACTATCGGCTAGATGCATTTTTTTCAGGCAGAGGTTCACGCCGTAAATATAGCGGCCACACTGATTTTGGAAAGGAACCTACCGCCCTTAAAATGCAAAATCTACGTTGACAGCTTGGCAGCACTTAAAACTTTGAACGCAAGAGACATCAAGTCGAAATGTGTCAAAAACTCTGTAAACTCTCTAAACCAAATACATGATCACGACATTACACTTACCTGTTTACCAGGTCATAGCAACATACTACGTAACCAGAAGTCTGATAAGTGTACTAGGATGGGCTCCGCGGCAGAGGGAATACCAGCAAATTTCGATGTCAACAGACCAATAGTCGACATATTAAATTACATCGATGAGGTGCAGATAACGAGACAAGGTAAAGGTCTATGCACAACTGCAGAACAGCATGGACTCTGTGGCCAAACATAAGCCAGAAAAGAACTACTGAACTACTGTATTTTAACAAAAGAATATATAGCATACTCACAGGAAACTGCGCGACATTCATGAAAAAGACAGAATGGTTCTGTAAGGAACCAAATGACACATAAGGGAAATGATTATACACACATGAATATCTAATGTATGCATACACATGTATATATGATGGTAGGCATATATATATATATTAGCATGACATATGTACACGAGTATAGACGCATTCTCCGTTCCCGACAACCCTATTCCGTCCCCCTACCGTCCGATTGGCATTACCACACTGAATATTCTGACAGGTCGTCCGTCCATGGAATTTTGTAATTTTCTGTTGAGCAAATGTGCTGTTTCATATCCTGCAATGGATTTGAGTTTTGCGTATTATTACACTGATTCCGGATAGTCGGTATCAATGAAATTTAATGCGATTTTTTTCAGAAAATAATTTTACGCCTAAAATTTGAGGTTATTTGGTTGCTGAAAATCATTGCCGAAAATCATTCATTAAGAATTTTTTTTAAAAGAATTTTTTTTTTATGTTCAACACAGATGTTTTTTTTAGTTACTAGCTGAACCGGTAGACTGTCCCCTACCTAGACAAATATTGCGTAGCTGACCCGGCCCGCTTTGCTTATCCTCGCGTAGCTGTACATTATCCATGTAACTGTGGATATATCCTTATACATGTTTACATACGAAAAAAATTATGTGAATTGAATCGATAATAAAATTCTTGCAAAGAAACGCATTGGAACTTCTTATTTTGAAAAAAGTTTGCTTATGGTTCAAATGCACTCATCGCAAAGCTTGCTGATAAATCACCATTGTTGTCTTTCCTGCCGGAGTGAAAGTGAAAAGTGTATATTCTATAGTGCATGTCCATGGGAAAAATCGGAAAATCGAGGATTATTCTACAGGATTGTAATGATTGGCCTTGCGATTTATTAGTTGTCATTATGAATTCAAAACGAACTGTAAACTAGACACATTTGAATTGAAACGCCGAGTCGGTTGAAATCATTGGTATCCTTCGTGCTTCATCAGATTTTTATCAGCTAGTATTGTTCCATTACAAATTCTACAATCGATCCTACTTCACTTTGAATTGATATTTTTTTGTAATTTGTTTAAAGTCGCTCAAGAGTTAAAGCTTTATCTGCAAAAAAAAAGTTTTTTTTCGTAGCCCCACAAAAAAAGTCTAATGGTGTTTTATTTATGAACTTTTATTTATCAATTCGAAAATTATTTTATTGATTAAAAACAAATTCATTTTGTACAACTAAATTTCGATGTCCAATGACGGAAATGTTGCAAATAGACTTTATCAATCAATGCTTGCAACACTTCGCGTGGTGGTCATTTAAATAATGTAGCGTTTCCCACACAATGTCAACGTTCAAACTTTATAATAAAAAAGAAATATCATGAAAAAAAATAGTTTTTATGTCTTATACGTTTACTTTTAAAAAGCAAAATGGATAACCCTTTATAAGTATAAATAAAAATCAAATGTCAACAAACGATCCGCTGTTGAATAATAAGATATTGACAGGAGGAGGATGCCAAATCACTTTTGGTTGTTAGTAATTAATTATCAAATGAAGTATTAACTCTCAATTAGTGAAAAGGGAATCGTAGGTGACGAAACACTTACAAAGGGAACATTCTGGTCATTTAACTGATGTGAGAGTCCTGGGCTGGTAAACAACCCTTCCATGATTAGTATTAACTCAAGTATTAACTCTCAATTAGTGAAAAGGGAATCGTAGGTGACGAAACACTTACAAAGGGAACATTCTGGTCATTTAACTGATGTCAGAGTCCTGGGCTGGTAAACAACCCTTCCATGATGCGGCCTGTCCCATATGGTAAGTGCCCTGACACGCTGGAGGTGCGGTTGACATAGACCCATAACGATACCAGAACCCTCACCGTCACATTGGACAGACCCAGCGGTCCAGCACCATTCTCTCCCAGACTACAAGTCATTCGAGTGTCCATAGTCAGCATATACCCATCGGATGCACTGGCCGACTATGCATTCCACATCCCCTACGATGTCTGCGTCAAGGATCTATATGGGACTACACGTGAGCACGAAGGCTACTCTGCATTACAGATCACTACGTCAGGTCCCGTCTCCGGAAATGTTGGCTCAACCATGAACTCCTGCATTGCAGAATTCACATCCGTGAATTAAAATCTTTTTTTTGGGTCAAAAGAATTTTCGTTTCCTTTTATATTGTTCAATAGTTGTAAGTCACCAATGAATTAATTTTAGTTAATAAGTATGACCTTTGTTACGACACTGTCGCAAGTCGCAAATGTACGTCGGGGTCCATTTCGAGCCTACGGTGGTATTGTCCATCACTGGCACTCTTGTGCATTGCAACCCTGACCTACATTCGCGAACGTACGAAGAATAACAACACTGGCAGTTTTTTGATCTGTCTCTTGGCTCATCCCTTTGTTAAATAAAAGACAGTCGCTGTTTTCACATCAACCGATCAACAACCGTGTTTATTTTTCTGTATGATAAAACGATCGAGTTTCGTTTTGTAAAAAGGAAACATCAGTGCATAGTGGTAAAGCGCAGAGAAGTGAGTAGTGCAACCGTTGTTGTGCCCAATTACCAGTGGCCATTCACCACAACAGCGACAACAGTGCCAGTAAATCATTGCGCTGGATCTCTTCCCTACTAATATTTTTAAACCCCAAAATGATATACTGGATGTATACAGCGATCATGAGACCAATACTAACATACGGTGCATTGGTATGGTGGATAGCTGTAGAAAAGAAAACACACCTTTCCAATCTTGCTAAAATCCACAGACTTGTCTGTGTCGGCACCACAGGCGCAATGAGGTCGACACCACATGTGGGATTGGAGTCAATACTTAATATGACACCCGTGGATATCTGTGTCATAAAAGGCGACGCTAAAGTTGCTTTAAGGTACGCTAAAGAGCAACACGCATGGCCATGGATATATCCCGCAGAAGATAGACACACATGAAATTTCAGAAAGACTATCGGCTAGATGTCGCGTAGCTGTACATTGTCCATGTAGCTGTGGATATATCCTTATACGTGTTTACATACGAAAAATAGTTATGTGAATTGAATCGATAATAAAATTCTTGCAAAGAAACGCATTGGAACTTCTTATTTTGAAAAAAGTTTGCTTATGGTTCAAATGCACTCATCGCAAAGCTTGCTGATAAATTACCATTGTTGTCTTTCCTGCCGGAGTGAAAGTGAAAAGCGTATA
Organism: Hydrotaea cyrtoneurina; assembly: GCA_958296145.1. Taxonomy (NCBI): domain Eukaryota; kingdom Metazoa; phylum Arthropoda; class Insecta; order Diptera; family Muscidae; genus Hydrotaea; species Hydrotaea cyrtoneurina. Next base: position 53,390,245 of record OY282512.1, on the reverse strand, counting down.
TTCTATAGTGCATGTCCATGGGAAAAATTGGAAAATCGAGGATTATTCTACAAGATTGTAATGATTGGCCTTGCGATTTATTAGTTGTCATTATGAATTCAAAACGAACTGTAAACTAGACACATTTGAATTGAAACGCCAAGTCGGTTGAAATCATTGGTATCCTTCGTGCTTCATCAGATTTTTATTAGCTAGTATTGTTCCATTACAAATTATATAACCGATCCTACGTGAACTGATAATTGGGCGGTGCCATTCCTGGAAAACCCGTCAAGGAATTCAGTTGGGTAGTTGACGGCTTCATTTGAATCTATTATAGTGGCAACCCTGAAATACTATTATCAAACTGTTATACATTAAAGTAATTCTATCTCCTTTATGCTTTATCGTTCCCTTTATTTAATAAATGAATTCACTTGGTACTTAACACTGAAATAATGCGTTTGATTGCGAATAGCTACGCAGGCACTACATGGCGACCGTGACGGAGTTTAAAAAACATGTAACATGTGACAATGTACCACATTGGTGAAAATTTAAAAAAAAAAATTTATAAAATTTACACCTGTGCCAAAGTATAAAAACATGCAAATCAGAAATAATTTAATTTATTTCTAAAGAAATTCAATTGAGCCAATATCAAAATATGGAAAACCAACTATTGAAATTTATAAAAAAGAAGTAAATTGTGTAAAATTGATAAAAAATACTAAAAAATTAAATTGGAAGAAAGAACGATAAAGTTAATAAAACTAACTATATTAAGAACACGTGATAATATTATTCGAAACTATCAAAAAAAAAAAGTGAACAAATATAAAAAAATCTAAAAATTAATACAAAAAAAAACAACGAAAAATTTAATAGAACTACATATATTATTATATTATACGAAATTATCAAGAAAAACGTGAACAAATCTAAAAAATAAGAACCCAAAAAACAGTGCATAAAAATTGGAAATGAAACGAGCATAAAAATCTGATATAACATCAAGTTCGTCCAAAAAGAAAAGAAAAAAAAAAAAGAAAAATAGGCAGCAACATCAAATCATGCAAATACAAATAAAAAAAAACAACACCGTTACTATTTTTTGTCAAATGTTCAAATATATTCTGCCTTCATCCATAGTGATCAGCCACACTGCTGTACAAGAGAGTGATACGAAGAGATGAAATATTCAACATTTAAGAGAAACTCACTTCACTATCAAAAGAGATGATATATCCAACATTTAAGAGAAAATAAACATCACATCATGTTATCAACATACAATGGGAGCTCTTAAGACAAACAAAACAAATCTCTGTCAGTTATCACTGTCAAGTGTTATACAAATTTGAATGTTATTTTTATACTAGCTAACAGCGTAGTTATAAAAAAAAGCTTTTTCTTATTCTTCCTCATACATAGTTTTTTTATTCTTTTGCATGTTCTTACTATTCTCCTTCGTGATTATTATCTTAACCTACTTCAATTACAAAATTTAGCATGTATTTTATATAAATCTGAATTATTAAACTAAAGAAATTATATAAAATAAATATTTCTATAAAATAAAATGTCAATAAAAAGTTTACTATTATACAAATTATATTAAAATATACTTTGTTGCATTATTTTTTTTTTTTGATTCAAAACAAAAAAATAGAATTTTATGTACTCCTTTTGAACCATTTGAAAGTATAAAAAGAAAAAAAATCAAAGCAAAACTAAAACAAAACGAAAAGAAAAAACGATTATTTTATTAATGCTATGAAATGACATAAAATAAAAAAGAAAACAAATATCTAAATAAGTAAGCTAGGAAAACAATGGTATAAAATATTTAAAAATGATGAAAAATAGGAGAAATTATTAAATTTTTTTGTGTAAATAACAAATGTCTGAATTTGACATTGGAAAATTTAAAAAACTAATTAATAATTTTAATAATGTAAAGAAAAGAGTTCTACAGAAAAGACCAGTATCAGTTGATGAAAATAAAATTAATGAATATATTGAACTGCTGATTGAGAATTATAATTCAATTTTACAATATTTAAAAGAAAATTTTGAAAGTATACCTGTTGAAACTGCGATACAAATTTTTAGTAAAGTAACACACCGTCGAGAGCTTTTGGTTAGTTGTTTTGGTAAACTTAAATCCGGTAACCAGAAGGCTGATAAGTGTACTAGGATGGGCTCCGCGGCAGAGGGAATACCATCAAATTAGGATGGATTTATCCCGCAGAAGATAGACACACATGAAATTTCAGAAAGACTATCGGCTAGATGCATTGTTTTTCAGGTAGAGGTTCCATAAATATAACGAAACACTGATTTTGGAAAGGAACCTACCGCCCTTAATATTCAAAATCTACGTTGACAGCTTGGCAGCACTTAAAACTTTGAACGCAAGAGTCATCAAGTCGAAATGTGTCAAAAACTCCGTAAACTCTCTAAACCAAATACAAGATCACGGCATTAGACTTACCTGTGTACCAGGTCATAGCAACATACCAGGTAACCAGATGGCTGATAAGTGTACTAGGATGGGCTCCGCGGCAGAGGGAATACCAGCAAATTACGATGGATATATCCCGCAGAATATAGACAAACATGAAATTTCAGAAAGACTATCGGCTAGATGCATTGTTTTTCAGGTAGAGGTTTACGCCATAAATATAGCGGCCACACTGATTTTGGAAAGGAACCTACCGCCCTTAAAAATCAAAATCTACGTTGACAGCTTGGCAGCACTTAAAACTTTGAACGTAAGAGTCATCAAGTCGAAATGTGTCAAAAACTCCGTAAACTCTCTAAACCAAATACAAGATCTCGACATTACACTTACCTGTGTACCAGGTCATAGCAACATACCAGGTAACCAGAAGGCTGATAAGTGTACTAGGATGGGCTCCGCGGCAGAGGCAATACCAGCAAATTACGATGGATATATCTCGCAGAAGATAGACACACATGAAATTTCAGAAAGACTATCGGTTAGATGCATTGTTTTTCAGGTAGAGGTTCACGCCATAAATATAGCGGCCACGCTGATTTTGGAAAGGAACCTACCGCCCTTAAAATTCAAAATCTACGTTGACAGCTTGGCAGCACTTAAAATTTTGAACGCAAGAGTCATCAAGTCGAAATGTGTCAAAAACTCCGTAAACTCTCTAAACCAAATACAAGATCTCGACATTACACTTACCTGTGTACCAGCTCATAGCAACATACCAGGTAACCAGAAGGCTGATAAGTGTACTAGGATGGGCTCCACGGCAGAGGCAATACCAGCAAATTACGATGGATATATCTCGCAGAAGATAGACACACATAAAATTTCAGAAAGACTATCGGCTAGATGCATTGTTTTTCAGGTACAGGTTCACGCCATAAATATAGCGGCCACACTGATTTTGGAAAGGAACCTACCGCCCTTAAAATTCAAAATCTACGTTGACAGCTTTGCAGCACTTAAAACTTTGAACGCAAGAGTCATCAAGTCGAAATGTGTCAAAAACTCCGTAAACTCTCTAAACCAAATACAAGATCACGACATTAGACTTACCTGTGTACCAGGTCATAGCAACATAACAGGTACCCAGAAGGCTGATAAGTGTACTAGGATGGGCTCCGCTGCAGAGGGAATACCAGCAAATTACGATGTCAACAGACCAATAGTCGACATATTAAATTACATCGATGAGGTAGCAGATAACGAGACAAGGTGAAGGTGGGTGTCTATGCACAACTGCAGAACAGCATAGACTCTGTGGCCAAACATAAGCCAGAAAAGAACTACGGAACTACTGGATTTTCTCCGTTCCCGACAACCCGATTCCGTCCCCCTACCGTCCGATTGGCATTACCACACAGGTCGTCCGTCCATGGAATTTTGTAATTTTCTATTGAGTAAATGTGCTGTTTCACATCCTGCAATGGATTCGAGTTTTGCGTATTATTACACTGATTCTGGATAGTCGGATATCATTGAAATTTAATGCGATTTTTTCAGAAAATAATTTTACGTCTAAAATTTGAGGTAATTTTGTTGCCGAAAATCATTGTGAAACATTCATTAAGAATTTTTTTTTAAGAGAATTTTTTTTTTTGATATTCAACACAGATGTTTTTTTAGTTACTAGCTGAACCGGTAGATTCCTAGACAAATATTGCGTAGCTGACCCGGCCCGCTTTGCTTATCCTCGCGTAGCTGTACATTATCTATGTAGCTGTGGATATATCCGTATACATGTTTGCATACGAAAAATAGTTATGTGAATTGAATCGATAATAAAATTCTTGCAAAGAAACGCATTGGAACTTCTTATTTTGAAAAAAGTTTGCTTATGGTTCAAATGCACTCATCGCAAAGCTTGCTGATAAATCACCATTGTTGTCTTTCCTGCCGGAGTGAAAGTGAAAAAAAGTGCATGTCCATGGGAAAAATCGGAAAATCGAGGATTATTCTACAGGATTGTAATGATTGGCCTTGCGATTTATTAGTTGTCATTATGAATTCAAAACGAACTGTAAACTAGACACATTTGAATTGAAACGCCAAGTCGTGCTTCATCAGATTTTTATCAGCTAGTATTGTTCCATTTCAAATTCTATAACCGATCCTACTTGAACTGATAATTGTGCGGTGCCATTCCTGGAAAACCCGTCAAGGAATTCAGTTGGGTTGTTGACGGCTTCATTTGAATCTATAATAGAATCGATGGACTGAAATAAATATAATTGGTCATATATTTGACTTTGAATTGATATTTTTTTGTAATTTGTTTGAAGTCGCTCAAGAGTTAAAGCTTTATCTGCAAAAAAAAAAGTTTTTTTTCGTAGCCCCACAAAAAAAGTCTAATGGTGTTTTATTTATGAACTTTTATTTATCAATTCGAAAATTATTTTATTGATTAAAAACAAATTCATTTTGTACAACTAAATTTCGTTGTCCAATGACGGAAATGTTGCAAATAGACTTTATCAATCAATGCTTGCAACACTTCGCGTGGTGGTCATTAAAATAATGTAGCGTTTCCCACACAATGTCAACGTTCAAACTTTATAATAAAAAAGAAATATCATGAAAAAAAATAGTTTATATGTTTTATACGTTTACTTTTAAAAAGCAAAATGGATAACCCTTTATAAGTATAAATAAAAATCAAATGTCAACAAACGATCCGCTGTTGAATAATAAGATATTGACAGGAGGAGGATGCCAAATCATTTTGGTTGTTAGTAATTAATTATCAAATGAAGTATTAACTCTCAATTAGTGAAAAGGGAATCGTAGGTGACGAGACACTTACAAAGGGAACATTCTGGTCATTTAACTGATGTCAGAGTCCTGGGCTGGTAAACAACCCTTCCATGATGCGGCCTGTCCCATATGGTAAGTGCCCTGACACGCTGGAGGTGCGGTTGACATCGACCCATAACGATACCAGAACCCTCACCGTCACATTGGACAGACCCAGCGGTCCAGCACCATTCTCTCCCAGACTACAAGTCATTCGAGTGTCCATAGTCAGCATATACCCATCGGATGCACTGGCCGACTATGCATTCCACATCCCCTACGATGTCTGCGTCAAGGATCTGTATGCGACTACACGAACTGAAGCACAATATGCCCTATGTCCAACGGACCATTTTCAGACACTCGTTCTTCGGACCACTACCCATCAACCTCGATGATCCTTGGCCAGATATGGTGAACGACGAGCACGAAGACTACTCTGCATTACAGATCTCTACGTCAGGTGCCGTATCCGGAAATGTTTGCTCAACCATGAACTCCTCCATTGAAGAATTCACATCCGTGAATTAAAATCTTTTTTTTTGGGTCAAATGAATTTTCGTTTCCTTTTATATTTTTATATTGTTCAATAGTTGTAAGTCACCAATGAATTAATTGTAGTTAATAAGTATGACCTTTGTTACGACAATGTCGCATGTCCATTTCGACCCTACGGTGGTATTGCCCATCACTGGCACTCTTGTGCATTGCAACCCTGACCTACATTCGCGAACGTACGAAGAATAACAACACTGGCAGTTTTGTGATCTGTCTCTTGGCGCATCCCTTTGTTAAATAAAAGACAGTCGCTTTTTTCACATCAACCGATCAACAACCGTGTTTATTTTTCTGTATGATAAAACGATCGAGTTTCGTTTTGTAAAGAGGCAACATCAGTGCATAGTGGTAAAGCGCAGAGAAGTGAGTAGTGCAGCCGTTGTAGTGCCCAATTACCAGTGGCTCTTCACCACAACAGTGCCAGTAAATCCTTGCGCTGGGTCTCTTCCCTACTAATATTTTAAACCCCAAAATGATATACTGGATGTATACAGCGATCATGAGACCAATACTAACATACGGTGCATTGGTATGGTGGAAAGCTGTAGAAAAGAAAACACACCTTTCCAATCTTGTTAAATCCACAGACTTGTCTGTGTCGGCACCACAGGAGCAATGAGGTGGACACCACATGTGGGATTGGAGTCAATGCTTAATATGACACCCGTAGATATCAGCTGATTTTGGAAAGGAACCTACCGCCCTTAAAATTCAAAATCTACGTTGACAGCTTGGCAGCACTTAAAACTTTGAACGCAAGAGTCATCAAGTCGAAATGTGTCAATAACTCTGTAAACTCTCTAAACCAAATACAAGATCACGACATTACACTTACCTGTGTACCAGGTCATAGCAACATACCAGGTAACCAGAAGTCTGATAAGTGTACTAGGATGGGCTCCGCGGCAGAGGGAATACCAGCAAATTACGATGGATATATCTCGCAGAAGATAGACACACGTGAAATTTCAGAAAGACTATCGGCTAGATGCATTGTTTTTCAGGTAGAGGTTCACGCCATAAATATAGCGGCCAAACTGATTTTGGAAAGGAACCTACCGCCCTTAAAATTCAAAATCTACGTTGACAGCTTGGCAGCACTTCAAACTTTGAACGCAAGAGTCATCAAGTCGAAATGTGTCAAAAACTCCGTAAACTCTCTAAACCAAATACAAGATCACGACATTAGACTTACCTGTGTACCAGCTCATAGCAACATACCAGGTAACCAGAAGGCTGATAAGTGTACTAGGATGGGCTCCGCGGCAGAGGGAATACCAGCAAATTAGGATGGATATATCCCGCAGAAGATAGACACACATGAAATTTCAGAAAGACTATCGGCTAGATGCTTTGTTTTTTAGGTAGAGGTTCACGCCATAAATATAGCGGCCACACTGATTTTGGAAAGGAACCTACCGCCTTTAAAATTCAAAATCTACGTTGATAGCTTGGCAGCACTTAAACTTTGAACGCAAGAGTCATCAAGTCGAAATGTGTCAAAAACTCCGTAAACTCTCTAAACCAAATACAAGATCACGACATTAGACTTACCTGTGTACCAGGTCATAGCAACATACCAGGTAACCAGAAGGCTGATAAGTGTACTAGGATGGGCTCCGCGGCAGAGGGAATACCAGCAAATTACGATGTCAACAGACCAATAGTCGACATATTAAATTACATCGATGAGGTAGCAGATAACGAGACAAGGTGAAGGTGGGTGTCTATGCACAACTGCAGAACAGCATAGACTCTGTGGCCAAACATAAGCCAGAAAAGAACTACGGAACTACTGGATTTTCTCCGTTCCCGACAACCCGATTCCGTCCCCCTACCGTCCGATTGGCATTACCACACAGGTCGTCCGTCCATGGAATTTTGTAATTTTCTATTGAGTAAATGTGCTGTTTCACATCCTGCAATGGATTCGAGTTTTGCGTATTATTACACTGATTCTGGATAGTCGGATATCATTGAAATTTAATGCGATTTTTTCAGAAAATAATTTTACGTCTAAAATTTGAGGTAATTTTGTTGCCGAAAATCATTGTGAAACATTCATTAAGAATTTTTTTTTTTTTGATATTCAACACAGATGTTTTTTTAGTTACTAGCTGAACCGGTAGACTCCTAGACAAATATTGCGTAGCTGACCCGGCCCGCTTTGCTTATCCTCGCGTAGCTGTACATTATCTATGTAGCTGTGGATATATCCGTATACATGTTTGCATACGAAAAATAGTTATGTGAATTGAATCGATAATAAAATTCTTGCAAAGAAACGCATTGGAACTTCTTATTTTGAAAAAAGTCTGCTTATGGTTCAAATGCACTCATCGCAAAGCTTGCCGATAAATCACCATTGTCGTCTTTCCTGCCGGAGTGAAAGTGAAAAGCGTATATTCTATAGAGCATGTCCATGGGAAAAATCGGAAAATCGAGGATTATTCTACAGGTTTGTAATGATTGGCCTTGCGATTTATTAGTTGTCATTATGAATTCAAAACGAACTGTAAACTAGACACATTTGAATTGAAACGGTTGAAATCATTGGTATCCTTCGTGCTTCATCAGATTTTTATCAGCTAGTATTGTTCCATTACAAATTCTATAACCGATCCTACTTGAACTGATAATTGTGCGGTGCCATTCCTGGAAAACCCGTCAAGGAATTCAGTTGGGTTGTTGACAGCTTCATTTGAATCTATAATAGAATCGATGGACTGAAATAAATATAATTGGTCATATATTTGACTTTGAATTGATATTTTTTTGTAATTTGTTTAAAGTCGCTCAAGAGTTAAAGCTTTATCTGCAAAAAAAAAGTTTTTTTTCGTAGCCCCACAAAAAAAGTCTAATGGTGTTTTATTTATGAACTTTTATTTATCAATTCGAAAATTATTTTATTGATTAAAAACAAATTCATTTTGTACAACTAAATTTCGTTGTCCAATGACGGAAATGTTGCAAATAGACTTTATCAATCAATGCTTGCAACACTTCGCGTGGTGGTCATTTAAATAATGTAGCGTTTCCCACACAATGTCAAGGTTCAAACTTTATAATAAAAAAGAAATATCATGAAAAAAAATAGTTTATATGTCTTATACGTTTACTTTTAAAAAGCAAAATGGATAACCCTTTATAAGTATAAATAAAAATCAAATGTCAACAAACGATCCGCTGTTGAATAATAAGATATTGACAGGAGGAGGATGCCAAATCACTTTTGGTTGTTAGTAATTAATTATCAAATGAAGTATTAACTCTCAATTAGTGAAAAGGGAATCGTAGGTGACGAAACACTTACAAAGGGAACATTCTGGTCATTTAACTGATGTCAGAGTCCTGGGCTGGTAAACAACCCTTCCATGATGCGGCCTGTCCCATATGGTAAGTGCCCTGACACGCTGGAGGTGCGGTTGACATAGACCCATAACGATACCAGAACCCTCACCGTCACATTGGACAGACCCAACGGTCCAGCACCATTCTCTCCCAGACTACAAGTCATTCGAGTGTCCATAGTCAGCATATACCCATCGGATGCACTGGCCGACTATGCATTCCACATCCCCTACGATGTCTGCGTCAAGGATCTGTATGCGACTACACGAGCTGAAGCACAATATGCCCTATGTCCAACGGACCATTTTCGATGATCCTTGGCCAGATATGGTGAACGACGAGCACGAAGACTACTCTGCATTACAGATCTCTACGTCAGGTGCCGTATCCGAAAATGTTTGCTCAACCATGAACTCCTCCATTGAAGAATTCACATCCGTGAATTAAAATCTTTTTTTTTGGGTCAAATGAATTTTCGTTTCCTTTTATATTTTTATATTGTTCAATAGTTGTAAGTCACCAATGAATTAATTGTAGTTAATAAGTATGACCTTTGTTACGACACTGTCGCAAGGCGCATATGTACGTCAGGGTCCATTTCGACCCTACGGTGGTATTGCCCATCACTGGCACTCTTGTGCATTGCAACCCTGACCTACATTCGCGAACGTACGAAGAATAACAACACTGGCAGTTTTGTGATCTGTCTCTTGGCTCATCCCTTTGTTAAATAAAAGACAGTCGCTTTTTTCACATCAACCGATCAACAACCGTGTTTATTTTTCTGTATGATAAAACGATCGAGTTTCGTTTTGTAAAAAGGAAACATCAGTGCATAGTGGTAAAGCGCAGAGAAGTGAGTAGTGCAACCATTGTTGTGCCCAATTACCAGTGGCTCTTCACCACAACAGCGACAACAGTGCCAGTAAATCATTGCACTGGATCTCTTCCCTACTAATATTTTTAAACCCCAAAATGATATACTGGATGTATACAGTGATCATGAGACCAATACTAACATACGGTGCATTGGTATGGTGGATAGCTGTAGAAAAGAAAACACACGTTTCCAAACTTGCTAAAATCCACAGAATTGTCTGTGTCGGCACCACAGGAGCAATGAGGTCGACACCACATGTGGGATTGGAGTCAATACTTAATATGACACCCGTAGATATCAGTGTCATAAAAGGCGACGCTAAAGTTGCTTTATGGTTAAGGGAACTTGGCATGCTAAAGAACAACACGCATGGCCATGGATATATCCCGCAGAAGATAGACACACATGAAATTTCAGAAAGACTATCGGCTAGATGCATTTTTTTCAGGCAGAGGTTCACGCCGTAAATATAGCGGCCACACTGATTTTGGAAAGGAACCTACCGCCCTTAAAATGCAAAATCTACGTTGACAGCTTGGCAGCACTTAAAACTTTGAACGCAAGAGACATCAAGTCGAAATGTGTCAAAAACTCTGTAAACTCTCTAAACCAAATACATGATCACGACATTACACTTACCTGTTTACCAGGTCATAGCAACATACTACGTAACCAGAAGTTTGATAAGTGTACTAGGATGGGCTCCGCGGCAGAGGGAATACCAGCAAATTTCGATGTCAACAGACCAATAGTCGACATATTAAATTACATCGATGAGGTGCAGATAACGAGACAAGGTAAAGGTCTATGCACAACTGCAGAACAGCATGGACTCTGTGGCCAAACATAAGCCAGAAAAGAACTACTGAACTACTGTATTTTAACAAAAGAATATATAGCATACTCACAGGAAACTGCGCGACATTCATGAAAAAGACAGAATGGTTCTGTAAGGAACCAAATGACACATAAGGGAAATGATTATACACACATGAATATCTAATGTATGCATACACATGTATATATGATGGTAGGCATATATATATATATTAGCATGACATATGTACACGAGTATAGACGCATTCTCCGTTCCCGACAACCCTATTCCGTCCCCCTACCGTCCGATTGGCATTACCACACTGAATATTCTGACAGGTCGTCCGTCCATGGAATTTTGTAATTTTCTGTTGAGCAAATGTGCTGTTTCATATCCTGCAATGGATTTGAGTTTTGCGTATTATTACACTGATTCCGGATAGTCGGTATCAATGAAATTTAATGCGATTTTTTTCAGAAAATAATTTTACGCCTAAAATTTGAGGTTATTTGGTTGCTGAAAATCATTGCCGAAAATCATTCATTAAGAATTTTTTTTAAAAGAATTTTTTTTTATGTTCAACACAGATGTTTTTTTTTAGTTACTAGCTGAACCGGTAGACTGTCCCCTACCTAGACAAATATTGCGTAGCTGACCCGGCCCGCTTTGCTTATCCTCGCGTAGCTGTACATTATCCATGTAACTGTGGATATATCCTTATACATGTTTACATACGAAAAAAATTATGTGAATTGAATCGATAATAAAATTCTTGCAAAGAAACGCATTGGAACTTCTTATTTTGAAAAAAGTTTGCTTATGGTTCAAATGCACTCATCGCAAAGCTTGCTGATAAATCACCATTGTTGTCTTTCCTGCCGGAGTGAAAGTGAAAAGTGTATATTCTATAGTGCATGTCCATGGGAAAAATCGGAAAATCGAGGATTATTCTACAGGATTGTAATGATTGGCCTTGCGATTTATTAGTTGTCATTATGAATTCAAAACGAACTGTAAACTAGACACATTTGAATTGAAACGCCGAGTCGGTTGAAATCATTGGTATCCTTCGTGCTTCATCAGATTTTTATCAGCTAGTATTGTTCCATTACAAATTCTACAATCGATCCTACTTGACTTTGAATTGATATTTTTTTGTAATTTGTTTAAAGTCGCTCAAGAGTTAAAGCTTTATCTGCAAAAAAAAAGTTTTTTTTCGTAGCCCCACAAAAAAAGTCTAATGGTGTTTTATTTATGAACTTTTATTTATCAATTCGAAAATTATTTTATTGATTAAAAACAAATTCATTTTGTACAACTAAATTTCGTTGTCCAATGACGGAAATGTTGCAAATAGACTTTATCAATCAATGCTTGCAACACTTCGCGTGGTGGTCAAACTTTATAATAAAAAAGAAATATCATGAAAAAATATAGTTTATATGTCTTATACGTTTACTTTTAAAAAGCAAAATGGGTAACCCTTTATAAGTATAAATAAAAATCAAATGTCAACAAACGATCCGCTGTTGAATAATAAGATATTGACAGGAGGAGGATGCCAAATCACTTTTGGTTGTTAGTAATTAATTATCAAATGAAGTATTAACTCTCAATTAGTGAAAAGGGAATCGTAGGTGACGAAACACTTACAAAGGGAACATTCTGGTCATTTAACTGATGTCAGAGTCCTGGGCTGGTAAACAACCCTTCCATGATGCGGCCTGTCCCATATGGTAAGTGCCCTGACACGCTGGAGGTGCGGTTGACATAGACCCATAACGATACCAGAACCCTCACCGTCACATTGGACAGACCCAGCGGTCCAGCACCATTCTCTCCCAGACTACAAGTCATTCGAGTGTCCATAGTCAGCATATACCCATCGGATGCACTGGCCGACTATGCATTCCACATCCCCTACGATGTCTGCGTCAAGGATCTGTATGCGACTACACGAGCTGAAGCACAATATGCCCTATGTCCAACGGACCATTTTCGATGATCCTTGGCCAGATATGGTGAACGACGAGCACGAAGACTACTCTGCATTACAGATCTCTACGTCAGGTGCCGTATCCGGAAATGTTTGCTCAACCATGAACTCCTCCATTGAAGAATTCACATCCGTGAATTAAAATCTTTTTTTTTGGGTCAAATGAATTTTCGTTTCCTTTTATATTTTTATATTGTTCAATAGTTGTAAGTCACCAATGAATTAATTGTAGTTAATAAGTATGACCTTTGTTACGACACTGTCGCAAGGCGCATATGTACGTCAGGGTCCATTTCGACCCTACGGTGGTATTGCCCATCACTGGCACTCTTGGGCATTGCAACCCTGACCTACATTCGCGAACGTACGAAGAATAACAACACTGGCAGTTTTGTGATCTGTCTCTTGGCTCATCCCTTTGTTAAATAAAAGACAGTCGCTTTTTTCACATCAACCGATCAACAACCGTGTTTATTTTTCTGTATGATAAAACGATCGAGTTTCGTTTTGTAAAAAGGAAACATCAGTGCATAGTGGTAAAGCGCAGAGAAGTGAGTAGTGCAACCATTGTTGTGCCCATTTACCAGTGGCTCTTCACCACAACAGCGACAACAGTGCCAGTAAATCATTGCGCTGGATCTCTTCCCTACTAATATTTTTAAACCCCAAAATGATATACTGGATGTATACAGCGATCATGAGACCAATACTAACATACGGTGCATTGGTATGGTGGATAGCTGTAGAAAAGAAAACACACGTTTCCAAACTTGCTAAAATCCACAGAATTGTCTGTGTCGGCACCACAGGAGCAATGAGGTCGACACCACATGTGGGATTGGAGTCAATACTTAATATGACACCCGTAGATATCAGTGTCATAAAAGGCGACGCTAAAGTTGCTTTATGGTTAAGGGAACTTGGCATGCTAAAGAACAACACGCATGGCCATGGATATATCCCGCAGAAGATAGACACACATGAAATTTCAGAAAGACTATCGGCTAGATGCATTTTTTTCAGGCAGAGGTTCACGCCGTAAATATAGCGGCCACACTGATTTTGGAAAGGAACCTACCGCCCTTAAAATGCAAAATCTACGTTGACAGCTTGGCAGCACTTAAAACTTTGAACGCAAGAGACATCAAGTCGAAATGTGTCAAAAACTCTGTAAACTCTCTAAACCAAATACATGATCACGACATTACACTTACCTGTTTACCAGGTCATAGCAACATACTACGTAACCAGAAGTCTGATAAGTGTACTAGGATGGGCTCCGCGGCAGAGGGAATACCAGCAAATTTCGATGTCAACAGACCAATAGTCGACATATTAAATTACATCGATGAGGTGCAGATAACGAGACAAGGTAAAGGTCTATGCACAACTGCAGAACAGCATGGACTCTGTGGCCAAACATAAGCCAGAAAAGAACTACTGAACTACTGTATTTTAACAAAAGAATATATAGCATACTCACAGGAAACTGCGCGACATTCATGAAAAAGACAGAATGGTTCTGTAAGGAACCAAATGACACATAAGGGAAATGATTATACACACATGAATATCTAATGTATGCATACACATGTATATATGATGGTAGGCATATATATATATATTAGCATGACATATGTACACGAGTATAGACGCATTCTCCGTTCCCGACAACCCTATTCCGTCCCCCTACCGTCCGATTGGCATTACCACACTGAATATTCTGACAGGTCGTCCGTCCATGGAATTTTGTAATTTTCTGTTGAGCAAATGTGCTGTTTCATATCCTGCAATGGATTTGAGTTTTGCGTATTATTACACTGATTCCGGATAGTCGGTATCAATGAAATTTAATGCGATTTTTTTCAGAAAATAATTTTACGCCTAAAATTTGAGGTTATTTGGTTGCTGAAAATCATTGCCGAAAATCATTCATTAAGAATTTTTTTTAAAAGAATTTTTTTTTTATGTTCAACAGAGATGTTTTTTTTAGTTACTAGCTGAACCGGTAGACTGTCCCCTACCTAGACAAATATTGCGTAGCTGACCCGGCCCGCTTTGCTTATCCTCGCGTAGCTGTACATTATCCATGTAACTGTGGATATATCCTTATACATGTTTACATACGAAAAAAATTATGTGAATTGAATCGATAATAAAATTCTTGCAAAGAAACGCATTGGAACTTCTTATTTTGAAAAAAGTTTGCTTATGGTTCAAATGCACTCATCGCAAAGCTTGCTGATAAATCACCATTGTTGTCTTTCCTGCCGGAGTGAAAGTGAAAAGTGTATATTCTATAGTGCATGTCCATGGGAAAAATCGGAAAATCGAGGATTATTCTACAGGATTGTAATGATTGGCCTTGCGATTTATTAGTTGTCATTATGAATTCAAAACGAACTGTAAACTAGACACATTTGAATTGAAACGCCGAGTCGGTTGAAATCATTGGTATCCTTCGTGCTTCATCAGATTTTTATCAGCTAGTATTGTTCCATTACAAATTCTACAATCGATCCTACTTCACTTTGAATTGATATTTTTTTGTAATTTGTTTAAAGTCGCTCAAGAGTTAAAGCTTTATCTGCAAAAAAAAAGTTTTTTTTCGTAGCCCCACAAAAAAAGTCTAATGGTGTTTTATTTATGAACTTTTATTTATCAATTCGAAAATTATTTTATTGATTAAAAACAAATTCATTTTGTACAACTAAATTTCGATGTCCAATGACGGAAATGTTGCAAATAGACTTTATCAATCAATGCTTGCAACACTTCGCGTGGTGGTCATTTAAATAATGTAGCGTTTCCCACACAATGTCAACGTTCAAACTTTATAATAAAAAAGAAATATCATGAAAAAAAATAGTTTTTATGTCTTATACGTTTACTTTTAAAAAGCAAAATGGATAACCCTTTATAAGTATAAATAAAAATCAAATGTCAACAAACGATCCGCTGTTGAATAATAAGATATTGACAGGAGGAGGATGCCAAATCACTTTTGGTTGTTAGTAATTAATTATCAAATGAAGTATTAACTCTCAATTAGTGAAAAGGGAATCGTAGGTGACGAAACACTTACAAAGGGAACATTCTGGTCATTTAACTGATGTGAGAGTCCTGGGCTGGTAAACAACCCTTCCATGATTAGTATTAACTCAAGTATTAACTCTCAATTAGTGAAAAGGGAATCGTAGGTGACGAAACACTTACAAAGGGAACATTCTGGTCATTTAACTGATGTCAGAGTCCTGGGCTGGTAAACAACCCTTCCATGATGCGGCCTGTCCCATATGGTAAGTGCCCTGACACGCTGGAGGTGCGGTTGACATAGACCCATAACGATACCAGAACCCTCACCGTCACATTGGACAGACCCAGCGGTCCAGCACCATTCTCTCCCAGACTACAAGTCATTCGAGTGTCCATAGTCAGCATATACCCATCGGATGCACTGGCCGACTATGCATTCCACATCCCCTACGATGTCTGCGTCAAGGATCTATATGGGACTACACGTGAGCACGAAGGCTACTCTGCATTACAGATCACTACGTCAGGTCCCGTCTCCGGAAATGTTGGCTCAACCATGAACTCCTGCATTGCAGAATTCACATCCGTGAATTAAAATCTTTTTTTTGGGTCAAAAGAATTTTCGTTTCCTTTTATATTGTTCAATAGTTGTAAGTCACCAATGAATTAATTTTAGTTAATAAGTATGACCTTTGTTACGACACTGTCGCAAGTCGCAAATGTACGTCGGGGTCCATTTCGAGCCTACGGTGGTATTGTCCATCACTGGCACTCTTGTGCATTGCAACCCTGACCTACATTCGCGAACGTACGAAGAATAACAACACTGGCAGTTTTTTGATCTGTCTCTTGGCTCATCCCTTTGTTAAATAAAAGACAGTCGCTGTTTTCACATCAACCGATCAACAACCGTGTTTATTTTTCTGTATGATAAAACGATCGAGTTTCGTTTTGTAAAAAGGAAACATCAGTGCATAGTGGTAAAGCGCAGAGAAGTGAGTAGTGCAACCGTTGTTGTGCCCAATTACCAGTGGCCATTCACCACAACAGCGACAACAGTGCCAGTAAATCATTGCGCTGGATCTCTTCCCTACTAATATTTTTAAACCCCAAAATGATATACTGGATGTATACAGCGATCATGAGACCAATACTAACATACGGTGCATTGGTATGGTGGATAGCTGTAGAAAAGAAAACACACCTTTCCAATCTTGCTAAAATCCACAGACTTGTCTGTGTCGGCACCACAGGCGCAATGAGGTCGACACCACATGTGGGATTGGAGTCAATACTTAATATGACACCCGTGGATATCTGTGTCATAAAAGGCGACGCTAAAGTTGCTTTAAGGTACGCTAAAGAGCAACACGCATGGCCATGGATATATCCCGCAGAAGATAGACACACATGAAATTTCAGAAAGACTATCGGCTAGATGTCGCGTAGCTGTACATTGTCCATGTAGCTGTGGATATATCCTTATACGTGTTTACATACGAAAAATAGTTATGTGAATTGAATCGATAATAAAATTCTTGCAAAGAAACGCATTGGAACTTCTTATTTTGAAAAAAGTTTGCTTATGGTTCAAATGCACTCATCGCAAAGCTTGCTGATAAATTACCATTGTTGTCTTTCCTGCCGGAGTGAAAGTGAAAAGCGTATATTCTATAGTGCATGTCCATGGGAAAAATTGGAAAATCGAGGATTATTCTACAAGATTGTAATGATTGGCCTTGCGATTTATTAGTTGTCATTATGAATTCAAAACGAACTGTAAACTAGACACATTTGAATTGAAACGCCAAGTCGGTTGAAATCATTGGTATCCTTCGTGCTTCATCAGATTTTTATTAGCTAGTATTGTTCCATTACAAATTATATAACCGATCCTACGTGAACTGATAATTGGGCGGTGCCATTCCTGGAAAACCCGTCAAGGAATTCAGTTGGGTAGTTGACGGCTTCATTTGAATCTATTATAGTGGCAACCCTGAAATACTATTATCAAACTGTTATACATTAAAGTAATTCTATCTCCTTTATGCTTTATCGTTCCCTTTATTTAATAAATGAATTCACTTGGTACTTAACACTGAAATAATGCGTTTGATTGCGAATAGCTACGCAGGCACTACATGGCGACCGTGACGGAGTTTAAAAAACATGTAACATGTGACAATGTACCACATTGGTGAAAATTTAAAAAAAAAAATTTATAAAATTTACACCTGTGCCAAAGTATAAAAACATGCAAATCAGAAATAATTTAATTTATTTCTAAAGAAATTCAATTGAGCCAATATCAAAATATGGAAAACCAACTATTGAAATTTATAAAAAAGAAGTAAATTGTGTAAAATTGATAAAAAATACTAAAAAATTAAATTGGAAGAAAGAACGATAAAGTTAATAAAACTAACTATATTAAGAACACGTGATAATATTATTCGAAACTATCAAAAAAAAAAAGTGAACAAATATAAAAAAATCTAAAAATTAATACAAAAAAAAACAACGAAAAATTTAATAGAACTACATATATTATTATATTATACGAAATTATCAAGAAAAACGTGAACAAATCTAAAAAATAAGAACCCAAAAAACAGTGCATAAAAATTGGAAATGAAACGAGCATAAAAATCTGATATAACATCAAGTTCGTCCAAAAAGAAAAGAAAAAAAAAAAAGAAAAATAGGCAGCAACATCAAATCATGCAAATACAAATAAAAAAAAACAACACCGTTACTATTTTTTGTCAAATGTTCAAATATATTCTGCCTTCATCCATAGTGATCAGCCACACTGCTGTACAAGAGAGTGATACGAAGAGATGAAATATTCAACATTTAAGAGAAACTCACTTCACTATCAAAAGAGATGATATATCCAACATTTAAGAGAAAATAAACATCACATCATGTTATCAACATACAATGGGAGCTCTTAAGACAAACAAAACAAATCTCTGTCAGTTATCACTGTCAAGTGTTATACAAATTTGAATGTTATTTTTATACTAGCTAACAGCGTAGTTATAAAAAAAAGCTTTTTCTTATTCTTCCTCATACATAGTTTTTTTATTCTTTTGCATGTTCTTACTATTCTCCTTCGTGATTATTATCTTAACCTACTTCAATTACAAAATTTAGCATGTATTTTATATAAATCTGAATTATTAAACTAAAGAAATTATATAAAATAAATATTTCTATAAAATAAAATGTCAATAAAAAGTTTACTATTATACAAATTATATTAAAATATACTTTGTTGCATTATTTTTTTTTTTTGATTCAAAACAAAAAAATAGAATTTTATGTACTCCTTTTGAACCATTTGAAAGTATAAAAAGAAAAAAAATCAAAGCAAAACTAAAACAAAACGAAAAGAAAAAACGATTATTTTATTAATGCTATGAAATGACATAAAATAAAAAAGAAAACAAATATCTAAATAAGTAAGCTAGGAAAACAATGGTATAAAATATTTAAAAATGATGAAAAATAGGAGAAATTATTAAATTTTTTTGTGTAAATAACAAATGTCTGAATTTGACATTGGAAAATTTAAAAAACTAATTAATAATTTTAATAATGTAAAGAAAAGAGTTCTACAGAAAAGACCAGTATCAGTTGATGAAAATAAAATTAATGAATATATTGAACTGCTGATTGAGAATTATAATTCAATTTTACAATATTTAAAAGAAAATTTTGAAAGTATACCTGTTGAAACTGCGATACAAATTTTTAGTAAAGTAACACACCGTCGAGAGCTTTTGGTTAGTTGTTTTGGTAAACTTAAATGCAATGTAAAGGTACCCGAAGATGTTAAATCATTTGAATTAGTAAATAGAGACGTTATGATAGATGGTGAAAGGAATTCAGATGATAATCAACCAGATAGTGAAATAGATAGTGAAGAAGATATTGTTAAAGAGGAAAAAGTTCAAATAGAAAACAGAAGCAATTCAAAAGTTAGTCAAGTGGAAAACGTGAATGAAAAAAATTTTTTTTTTTTTTTTTTGACTAACACTCAGGGGATGCCCCCTATAAATGCAATGCACTGTGTTAGCGATGGGAAAGAAGGGTAATGGAGGGAGGATAGAGGGAGTAGTGTTTGTTGATGTTTGCCTTGAATTTGATAATGTCATAGCAGGCAGGAAAAACACTTGTTGGAAGATTATTCCACATGCGAACAGTTCGGCTGAAGAACGAATTTTCTCTATAGTGCGTCATCCGGTCAACCGGCCATTTGACAATGAACGGATGAGATTCCCTGGATATCCGAGTATTCCGGCTAAATGTTCTAACGTCAGGGACCAGACGACGGATATCTTCTGAACAGATACCATTAAAATATCTATAGAATAGCGATACACAACCCACATTTCGGCGATGCTGTAGGGAGACAATAGAGCTGGATACCCTACCATCCCTATCATCTCCACCGCTCTCCTCTGTACCCGGTCCAGAAGCTTCAAAGATGTTAATGGAGCCCCTGCCCATATATGCGAGTTGTATTCCATTTTAGGCCGGATGTATGTGGTGTAAATATTTACGAGGTCAGATGGGGTGAAGTATTTCTTGCACCGCTTTAAAAAGCCTAAACACTTGAATGCTTCTTTCGATACTTCGAATATATGGCTAGCCCAGCGAGCATCACCCTGTATCTTCATGCCCAGAACATCAAAAGTGTCTGATTCGTCGATATCCACACCACCCATAGATATTGACGGCGATGCTGGATCAGTGGAACGTTTGTGTGACAACAAACAGCACTGGGTCTTTTGTGCATTAAAATCTACTCTGTTCATTTGGCCCCACTCACAAATCGTCGCCAAATCGCGGTTAAGTGAGTCGTTCATCGTTCGCCTTTTTTTCCTCGACTTCCAGAGGACCTGGCCGATGATCAAATGAGTACGAATGACAGAGGTTGCTGTCATCCGCAAAGGAGTAGATTGGGTTCACAGTCTGCCCCAACAGGTCGTCAATGAAAATAAGAAATAGAGAAGGAGAGAGGACAGAGCCTTGTGGCACTCCTGCGGTTAACCTATGCTCGTTTGATGAGACGCCATCTATAACAACTCGTATAGAGCGATCCCTGAGGAAACTCGATATGAATCGAGAGAAGGTATTACCGACACCAAATGCAATAAGTTTTGATATGAGTGCTCCGTGCCAGACCCTATCGAACGCCTTGGAAATATCCAGAGCCACGACCTTACTTTCACCAAGGCGGTGAATGGATCGACTCCATCGCTCCGTAAGGAACGCCATCGGTCTCAAGTAGATCGATTTCTACGGAAGCCATACTGTCGATCATTCAGGAGGCCGTTAGACTCTTAATATTTGACAAGATGGTGGTTAACCATGCTCTCCATAACCTTCGAGAGCGCAGAACATATTGCAATTGGACGGTAATTCGCAGGATTAGTAGCCTCACCTCTCTTGGGGATCGGCTGAACTTTGGCAACTTTCCAACGTGAAGGGTAAATACCAGCACGGTACGACATGTTGAAAAGATTGCGCAATGGACGAGCTAGCGTCGAAGAGCGCTTACATAGGACAATTGCTGAAATACCATCCGGGCCCGGAGTTTTATTTACGTTGAGATCTGCAAGAACCCTTTTAACGCCACGTGTTCGAAAAAATATCTGAGGCATCGAACTAGATACGTTCTCGATCACGGGGAGTGGTTGACTGCTTTCTGGCAAAGATGAATTCTTTGCAAATATTTCAGCCATAAGGTTAGCTTTGTCAACCGGGTCAGTGAGTATCTGATCACCGTCAACAAGGGTTGAAATAGAAGATGAACAATTGTTCCTTACCCTTTTAACGAATGACCAAAAGCTCTTACTTCCCCTGGGAGAAGAAAGAACGTTAGCACGAAGACGCTGTTCGTGAAGAAGTTTTTCGCGCCTAAGCACTCTGGCACAATTAGATCTTGCCTGCTTACGTAGCAGCTCAGTAGTGACGTTTTTATTTAAACGCCAGTTTCTGAATGCTTCCTCTTTGGATCTGACAGCTTCTTTGCATGTCTGATTAAACCAACATTTTTTGGAGGTTTAATCGAAGTAGTCTTCGAGGGAATAAATGTATTTATACCAACAAGAATTATTTTCTCGACCATTTCAGCAGCAGCATCGACATTATTGTCTAGGAAACATAATTTCCAGTTAAATTGCTGGTAAAACTGTTGAGCTCGGCCCAACGTGCCTTTTCGTATATGTACATTGTTCTCTTCGTGACCGAGCGTTGACGATATCTTAGATAATCTGGGACGTGCGAAACATTTTTCAATAATAGATTTATTTTCTGGGTTCCATCAGATACCTTTACATTCAGATTCTCGGGACATTGAATACGACTTTATAGTTGAATATTTAAAAGGTAAAGATAATGTCGGCGCGGATGCTTTATCAAGAATTTCCCTCGATGAATTATAAAATATTAACAAAAATTTATTTTTTGTAACAACTCGGGCGATGTCTGAGCGGAAACAGAATACAAAAATTGAATTCAATGAACCGGATAGTGACCTAAAAATGTACGATAAATTCTCACACAATTTCGATAAGAAAATTGCAAAAATTAAAACAGAAATGACTTATAACAATGAGAGACTTGAGAACATGCGCATAAATATGTATAATAAATTTAAAAGACTGCTATCTGTTGATTTTAAGATTATTAACGAAACAATTAGTTTAGACTATATGCTTTCGAGGCTCCAGAAGGAAGCCAATAATCAAAAAATATTCAGAGCAGAATGGCCAAAGAATGATGTGTTTCATACAATTTTTTCGACTCAGAATTTAAAAAATCATGGAATTAAGATATTGAAAACATTGAAGATAATTCTTACTGATCCAATTGCAATTGTAACTCACGAAGATGAAAAACTGAAATTGATGCAAATGTATCACAATGATCCTGTCATAGGTGGACATTGTGGTCAAAAGAAATTATATGCGAAAATTCGAACAAAATATTACTGGAAAAGAATGACAAGAGACATATCAGGATTTGTTAAAAGTTGTCCTGCATGTAATTTGAATAAAGTCAGACCAGGTAATGTTGAAGAACTAGTTCTAACCCCAACACCAACTAAGGCATTCGACGTGGTAGTTTTGGACACCATTGGTCCGTTACCCATTTCTGCTTCCGGAAATAAATACGCTTTAACTTTGATGTGCGACTTGTCAAAATATTTGGTTGTTATGGCAATTCCCGACAAATCTGCTCGTACTGTTGCCAGGGAAATTTTTGAAAATTTTATATTGATTTACTGAAAAATGAATACTATAAAGTCTGATCGTGGAACCGAATTTTTGAACGAAATTTTTTGCGAATTGTGTAAATTTTTAAAAATTGAGCTAACATTTTCAAGTGCATATCATCACCAAAGCATCGGCACAGTAGAACGTAATCATCGAGTTTTTAATGAATATGTTAGAGCTTACTTGAATGAAAACTTGTCTGATTGGGACACATATCAGAAGTATTTCACATTTTATCACAACTCCACTCCGAATACTGTCTTTGACAACAAGTTTACACCTTTTGAATTAGTTTTTAAAAAAAAAAATAATCATGCCAAATGAAATAAACTCAAAATTAGATCCACTTTATAATTTGGATAATTATAGTAAAGAAGTTAAATACAGATTGCAAAAAACTCATATTCTAGCAAATAATTTGATTGATAAACATAAAAAGATTAACAAAATTTTGTATGATAAACATGCCAAACCTATATCAATGAAAATTAATGATAGTGTTTTACTGCAAAAAGAAAAATATAATAAACATGGAAACATTTACGATGGTCTATATATTGTAAAAAATATAAATGGTGTCAATGTAAAATTTACAATAAATCAACAGGCAAAGAAAAAACTGTTCATAAAAACAGAATTAGGAAATATTAATAAAAAAAATATTTAATTATAATCCAATCTGCTTTCAATTAAAAAAAAAATATATATATATATATACAAATAAGAATTCTTAACAAAAAAAAAAAACAAAATTATTATTATTAAATTATGAAACAAAAGAACATTAAAAATATAATTTTGAAATATATTTTTAAATACATATTTCTAGATATATATTTATAATATTCTTTTAGTTAATTAAGCGTGATCACCACCTTAATTGTTAAGATATATTAAGTATTTTTTTATAAAAGGGAGGTATATGTATATGTATTTTTTTCGTAGCCCCACAAAAAAAGTCTAATGCTGTCAAATCGCATGGTCTTTGACTGAAAGGAACTTTTATTTATCAATTCGAAAATTATTTTATTGATTAAAAACAAATTCATTTTGTACAACTAAATTTCGTTGTCCAATGACGGAAATGTTGCAAATAGACTTTATCAATCAATGCTTGCAACACTTCGCGTGGTGGTCATTTAAATAATGTAGCGTTTCCCACACAATGTCAACGTTCAAACTTTATAATAAAAAAGAAATATCATGAAAAAATATAGTTTATATGTCTTATACGTTTACTTTTAAAAAGCAAAATGGATAACCCTTTATAAGTATAAATAAAAATCAAATGTCAACAAACGATCCGCTGTTGAATAATAAGATATTGACAGGAGGAGGATGCCAAATCACTTTTGGTTGTTAGTAATTAATTATCAAATGAAGTATTAACTCTCAATTAGTGAAAAGGGAATCGTAGGTGACGAAACACTTACAAAGGGAACATTCTGGTCATTTAACTGATGTCAGAGTCCTGGGCTGGTAAACAACCCTACCATGATGCGGCCTGTCCCATATGGTAAGTGCCCTGACACGCTGGAGGTGCGGTTGACGACCCATAACGATACCAGAACCCTCACCGTCACATTGGACAGACCCAGCGGTCCAGCACCATTCTCTCCCAGACTACAAGTCATTCGAGTGTCCATAGTCAGCATATACCCATCGGATGCACTGGCCGACTATGCATTCCACATCCCCTACGATGTCTGCGTCAAGGATCTATATGGGACTACACGTGAGCACGAAAACTACTCTGCATTACAGATCTCTACGTCAGGTCCCGTCTCCGGAAATGTTGGCTCAACCATGAACTCCTGCATTGAAGAATTCACATCCGTGAATTAAAATCTTTTTTGGGTCAAATGAATTTTCGTTTCCTTTTATATTGTTCAATAGTTGTAAGTCACCAATGAATTAATTTTAGTTAATAAGTATGACCTTTGTTACGACACTGTCGCAAGTCGCATATGTACGTCGGGGTCCATTTCGAGCCTGTCTCTTGGCTCATCCCTTTGTTAAAAAAAGGACAGTCGCTTTTTTCACATCAACCGATCTACAACCGTGTTTATTTTTCTGTATGATAAAACGATCGAGTTTCGTTTTGTAAAGAGGCAACATCAGTGCATAGTGGTAAAGCGCAGAGAAGTGAGTAGTGCAACCGTTGTTGTGCCCAATTACCAGTGACTCTTCACCACAATAGCGACAACAGTGCCAGTAAATCATTGCGCTGGGTCTCTTCCCTACTAATATTTTTAAACCCCAAAATGATATACTGGATGTATACAGTGATCATGAGACCAATACTAACATACGGTGCATTGGTATGGTGGATAGCTGTAGAAAAGAAAACACACGTTTCCAAACTTGCTAAAATCCACAGAATTGTCTGTGTCGGCACCACAGGAGCAATGAGGTCGACACCACATGTGGGATTGGAGTCAATACTTAATATGACACCCGTAGATATCAGTGTCATAAAAGGCGACGCTAAAGTTGCTTTATGGTTAAGGGAACTTGGCATGCTAAAGAACAACACGCATGGCCATGGATATATCCCGCAGAAGATAGACACACATGAAATTTCAGAAAGACTATCGGCTAGATGCATTTTTTTCAGGCAGAGGTTCACGCCGTAAATATAGCGGCCACACTGATTTTGGAAAGGAACCTACCGCCCTTAAAATGCAAAATCTACGTTGACAGCTTGGCAGCACTTAAAACTTTGAACGCAAGAGACATCAAGTCGAAATGTGTCAAAAACTCTGTAAACTCTCTAAACCAAATACATGATCACGACATTACACTTACCTGTTTACCAGGTCATAGCAACATACTACGTAACCAGAAGTCTGATAAGTGTACTAGGATGGGCTCCGCGGCAGAGGGAATACCAGCAAATTTCGATGTCAACAGACCAATAGTCGACATATTAAATTACATCGATGAGGTGCAGATAACGAGACAAGGTAAAGGTCTATGCACAACTGCAGAACAGCATGGACTCTGTGGCCAAACATAAGCCAGAAAAGAACTACTGAACTACTGTATTTTAACAAAAGAATATATAGCATACTCACAGGAAACTGCGCGACATTCATGAAAAAGACAGAATGGTTCTGTAAGGAACCAAATGACACATAAGGGAAATGATTATACACACATGAATATCTAATGTATGCATACACATGTATATATGATGGTAGGCATATATATATATATTAGCATGACATATGTACACGAGTATAGACGCATTCTCCGTTCCCGACAACCATATTCCGTCCCCCTACCGACCGATTGGCATTACCACACTGAATATTCTGACAGGTCGTCCGTCCATGGAATTTTGTAATTTTCTATAGAGCAAATGTGCTGTTTCACATCCTGCAATGGATTCGAGTTTTGCGTATTATTACACTGATTCCGGATAGTCGGATATCATTGAAATTTAATGCGATTTTTTTCAGAAAAAATTTTTACGCCTAAAATTTGAGGTTATTTGGTTGCTGAAAATCATTGCCGAAAATCATTCATTAAGAATTTTTTTTAAAAGAATTTTTTTTTTATGTTCAACACAGATGTTTTTTTTAGTTACTAGCTGAACCGGTAGACTGTCCCCTACCTAGACAAATATTGCGTAGCTGACCCGGCCCGCTTTGCTTATCCTCGCGTAGCTGTACATTATCCATGTAACTGTGGATATATCCTTATACATGTTTACATACGAAAAAAATTATGTGAATTGAATCGATAATAAAATTCTTGCAAAGAAACGCATTGGAACTTCTTATTTTGAAAAAAGTTTGCTTATGGTTCAAATGCACTCATCGCAAAGCTTGCTGATAAATCACCATTGTTGTCTTTCCTGCCGGAGTGAAAGTGAAAAGTGTATATTCTATAGTGCATGTCCATGGGAAAAATCGGAAAATCGAGGATTATTCTACAGGCCTTGCGATTTATTAGTTGTCATTATGAATTCAAAACGAACTGTAAACTAGACACATTTGAATTGAAACGCCGAGTCGGTTGAAATCATTGGTATCCTTCGTGCTTCATCAGATTTTTATCAGCTAGTATTGTTCCATTACAAATTCTACAATCGATCCTACTTGACTTTGAATTGATATTTTTTTGTAATTTGTTTAAAGTCGCTCAAGAGTTAAAGCTTTATCTGCAAAAAAAAAGTTTTTTTTCGTAGCCCCACAAAAAAAGTCTAATGGTGTTTTATTTATGAACTTTTATTTATCAATTCGAAAATTATTTTATTGATTAAAAACAAATTCATTTTGTACAACTAAATTTCGTTGTCCAATGACGGAAATGTTGCAAATAGACTTTATCAATCAATGCTTGCAACACTTCGCGTGGTGGTCATTTAAATAATGTAGCGTTTCCCACACAATGTCAACGTTCAAACTTTATAATAAAAAAGAAATATCATGAAAAAATATAGTTTATATGTCTTATACGTTTACTTTTAAAAAGCAAAATGGATAACCCTTTATAAGTATAAATAAAAATCAAATGTCAACAAACGATCCGCTGTTGAATAATAAGATATTGACAGGAGGAGGATGCCAAATCACTTTTGGTTGTTAGTAATTAATTATCAAATGAAGTATTAACTCTCAATTAGTGAAAAGGGAATCGTAGGTGACGAAACACTTACAAAGGGAACATTCTGGTCATTTAACTGATGTCAGAGTCCTGGGCTGGTAAACAACCCTTCCATGATGCGGCCTGTCCCATATGGTAAGTGCCCTGACACGCTGGAGGTGCGGTTGACATAGACCCATAACGATACCAGAACCCTCACCGTCACATTGGACAGACCCAGCGGTCCAGCACCATTCTCTCCCAGACTACAAGTCATTCGAGTGTCCATAGTCAGCATATACCCATCGGATGCACTGGCCGACTATGCATTCCACATCCCCTACGATGTCTGCGTCAAGGATCTGTATGCGACTACACGAGCTGAAGCACAATATGCCCTATGTCCAACGGACCATTTTCGATGATCCTTGGCCAGATATGGTGAACGACGAGCACGAAGACTACTCTGCATTACAGATCTCTACGTCAGGTGCCGTATCCGGAAATGTTTGCTCAACCATGAACTCCTCCATTGAAGAATTCATATCCGTGAATTAAAATCTTTTTTTTTGGGTCAAATGAATTTTCGTTTCCTTTTATATTTTTATATTGTTCAATAGTTGTAAGTCACCAATGAATTAATTGTAGTTAATAAGTATGACCTTTGTTACGACACTGTCGCAAGGCGCATATGTACGTCAGGGTCCATTTCGACCCTACGGTGGTATTGCCCATCACTGGCACTCTTGGGCATTGCAACCCTGACCTACATTCGCGAACGTACGAAGAATAACAACACTGGCAGTTTTGTGATCTGTCTCTTGGCTCATCCCTTTGTTAAATAAAAGACAGTCGCTTTTTTCACATCAACCGATCAACAACCGTGTTTATTTTTCTGTATGATAAAACGATCGAGTTTCGTTTTGTAAAGAGGCAACATCAGTGCATAGTGGTAAAGCGCAGAGAAGTGAGTAGTGCAACCGTTGTTGTGCCCAATTACCAGTGACTCTTCACCACAATAGCGACAACAGTGCCAGTAAATCATTGCGCTGGGTCTCTTCCCTACTAATATTTTTAAACCCCAAAATGATATACTGGATGTATACAGCGATCATGAGACCAATACTAACATACGGTGCATTGGTATGGTGGAAAGCTGTAGAATAGAAAACACACCTTTCCAATCTTGCTAAAATCCACAGACTTGTCTGTGTCGGCACCACAGGACCAATGAGGTCGACACCACATGTGGGATTGGAGTCAATGCTTAATATGACACCCGTAGATATCTGTGTCATAAAAGGCGACGCTAAAGTTGCTTTAAGGTTAAGGGAACTTGGCATGCTAAAGAACAACACGCATGGCCATGGATATATCCCGCAGAAGATAGACACACATGAAATTTCAGAGAGACTATCGGCTAGATACATTGTTTTTCAGGTAGAGGTTCACTCCATAAATATAGCGGCCACACTGATTTTGGAAAGGAACATACCGCCCTAAAAATGCAAAATCTACGTTGACAGCTTGGCAGCACTTAAAACTTTGAACGCAAGAGTCATCAAGTCGACATGTGTCAAAAACTCCGTAAACTCTCTAATCCAAATACAAGATCACGACATTACACTTACCTGTGTACCAGGTCATAGCAACATATCAGGTAACCAGAAGTCTGATAAGTGTACTAGGATGGGCTCCGCGGCAGAAGGAATACCAGCAAATATCGATGTCAACAGACTAATAGTCGACATATTAAATTACATCGATGAGGTGCAGATAACGAGACAAGAATGAATGTATTTTAAGAAAAGAATACTTAGCATACTCACAGGAAACTGCGCGACATTCATGAAAAAGACAGAATGGTTCTGTAAGGAACCAAATGACACATAAGGGAAATGATTATACACACATGAATATCTTATGTATGCATACACATGTATATATGATGGTAGGCATATATATATATATATTAGCATGACATATGTACACGAGTATAGACGCATTCTCCGTTCCCGACAACCCTATTGCGTCCCCCTACCGTCCGATTGGCATTACCACACTGAATATTCTGACAGGTCGTCCGTCCATGGAATTTTCTATAGAGCAAATGTGCTGTTTCACATCCTGCAATGGATTCGAGTTTTGCGTATTATTACACTGATTCCGGATAGTCGGATATTATTGAAATTTAATGCGATTTTTTTCAGAAAAAATGTTTACGTCTAAAATTTGAGGTTATTTGGTTGCCGAAAATCATTGTAAAACATTCATTAAGAATTTTTTTTTTGATATTCAACACAGATGTTTTTTTAGTTACTAACTGAACCGGTAGACTGTCCCCTACCTAGACAAATATTGCGTAGCTGACCCGGCCCGCTTTGCTTATCCTCGCGTAGGTGTACATTATCCATGTAGCTGTGGATATATCCTTATACATGTTTACATACGAAAAATAGTTATTTGAATTGAATCGATAATAAAATTCTTGCAAAGAAACGCATTGGAACTTCTTATTTTGAAAAAAGTTTGCTTATGGTTCAAATGCACTCATCGCAAAGCTTGCTGATAAATCACCATTGTTGTCTTTCCTGCCGGAGTGAAAGTGAAAAGCGTATATTCTATAGTGCATGTCCATGGGAAAAATCGGAAAATCGTGGATTATTCTACAGGATTGTAATGATTGGCCTTGCGATTTATTAGTTGTCATTATGAATTCAAAACGAACTGTAAACTAGACACATTTGAATTGAAACGCCAAGTCGGTTGAAATCATTGGTATCCTTCGTGCTTCATCAGATTTTTATTAGCTAGTATTGTTCCATTACAAATTCTATAACCGATCGTACGTGAACTGATAATTGTGCGGTGCCAAAAAAAAAAGTGTCCCTCAAAATAAGAATATTTTAAAAAACCAACCACCATCTCCACAGACTAAAACAACAATAAACTACTAAACAAACACAACAACAATAACACCAGCAGCCACACATCATCAACGCCAACACGAAGGGCTTTTTTATGCTCCCCTTTTCCTGTGTTCACCCCTTCCTCTCCATCTTCCTTTTCCCATAAAACAAACGACTGTGCTCTCTTCATGTCGCTGCCTGACTTGTGTTGAAGGTTTAACACTGAACACTTGTTGGGTCTAGCAGCGGCAAGAGCGGTGCACAGTTATTTGTGTTTATGTTTTGATATTGTTTTGTCTGTTACAATTGTAGGTACATTCAAAATACATTTTGCGAACATACGAGGGCTAAAGGCAAATTTCTTTGCGGTATACACGCATGTTCTGTTCCAACTCTGGATATTTCCAAGGCGTTCGATAGGGTCTGGCACGGAGCACTCATATCAAAACGTATTGCATTTGGTGTCGGTAATACCTTCTCTCGATTCATATCGAGTTTTCTCAGGGATCGCTCTATACGAGTTGTTATAGATGGGGTCTCATCCAACGAGCATAGGCTGACCGCAGGAGTGCCACAAGGCTCTGTCCTCTCTCCTTCTCTATTTCTTATTTTCATTGACGACCTGTTGGAGCAGACTGTGAACCCAATCTACTCCTTTGCAGATGACAGCAACCTCTGTCATTCGTACTCATTTGATCATCGGCCAGGTCCTCTGGAAGTCGAGGAAAAAAGGCGAACGATGAACGACTCACTTAACCGCGATTTGGCGACGATTTGTGAGTGGGGCCAAATGAACAGAGTAGATTTTAATGCACAAAAGACCCAGTGCTGTTTGTTGTCACACAAACGTTCACCAGATCCAGCATCGTCGTCAATTTCTATGGGTGGTGTGGATATCGACGAATCAGACACTCTTGATGTTCTGGGCATGAAGATACAGGGTGATGCTCGCTGGGCTAGCCATATATTGGAAGTGTCGAAAGAAGCATTCAAGTGTTTAGGTGCAAGAAATACTTCACCCCATCTGATCTCGTAAATATTTACACCACTTACATCCGGCCTAAAATGGAATACAACTCGCATATATGGGCAGGGGCTCCATTAACATCTTTGAAGCTTCTGGACCGTGTACAGAGGAGAGCGGTGGTGATGATAGGGGATGGTAGGGTATCCAGCTCTATTGTCTCCCTACAGCATCGCCGAAATGTGGGTTGTGTATCGCTATTCTATAGATATTTTAATGGTATCTGTTCAGAAGATATCCGTCGTCTGGTCCCTGACGTTAGAACATTTAGCCGGAATACTCGGCTATCCAGGGTCTCTCATCCGTTCATTGTCAAATGGCCGGTTGACCGGACGACGCACTATAGAGAAAATTCGTTCTTTAGCCGGACTGTTCGTTTGTGGAATAATCTTCCTGAAAGTGTTTTTCCTGCCTGCTATGACATTACCAAATTCAAGGCCAACGTCAACAAACACTACTCCCTCTTTCCTCCCTCCAATACCCTTATTTCCCATCGCTAACACAGTGCAGTGCATTTATAGGGGGCATCCCCTGAGTGTTAGTCAAAAAAAAAAAAAAAAAAAAAATAATGACGTGGAATCCAGTATTTCTTTTTGTTTATTACCACTTTTAATTTTGCAAAAATAAATAAATATTATAAAAACTGTTACTTTTATTTACCTGAGTGTTACGATCAATTTTTCTTCTGGTGGAATACAACTTCTCATGCGAGTGTTTTCCTTTGTTATTTTTTCTTTTATAGCACGAAGTAGTTCATAAAATGAACCCATTGACATACGAGTATAATTAAACAAATTTTCCTCATCTTCTCGTAGTTCAGCAAATAAAGTGTAAAAATGTCCTTTGGTTAGACGATCGTTTACAATTGGATGCACCCACATTCGTCGATTCTTCTTGCTTCTTCTCTTCCAACGATAATATACCAAGCCCAAATGCAATATATATTTTAAATCTTCGTCCATTATGTCCACTGAGGTCAACTGTTGTAGATAGACTGATTGCCGCAACGTTTCGAACTTTTCACTGTCGCCCGTCTGCAGAGTCTACTAACCAGAGTGCGTACCGTGCCGGCAAACCGCTGTGTGTGTCAGCGCTTATACAAAACAATGGAAACAAGTGCCGGTCCGGCAAAAAAACAGCATGCGTTTCTTAAAATAAACGACGTGTCGTGACGTCTTTTTTGCCGGCAGGAATCGATGCGGCCGTGTGTGTTTTGCATCATTTGAAAACACAGGTACATGCGCCGGACCGGCGCACCTTGCCGGCACACCGCAGTGTGTGTCATCGCTCTTATTATTTTCTGTTGTGTGGTGACTGTTTTTGTTGTTGTTATATTTTTTTTCCTATTTTGTTTCGTAAAGTTTGTAATTTCACTATTGATTTGGTTATTATTTGTTTCTTTTTATTTCTATATTGTGATTTTGTTTTAATGTTTATTCAATAATGTTCAATTATTTATTTTTATTATTGTTTTAGATGAAACAGTAAACAGAGAGCACAAACACGCGACGGACGGACAAAATGTGCGTGCACATTAAACGAGGGACACCGACAAAAACTTGGAAGTCTGGCCACACCCCTTCTGGTACCTTCTATACAAATGTACCATTCCACCCTCTTGTAACATCGTATTATAATATTACTACTTCGAATACGATCTTACGCAAAATTTGTATTTAATAGAGCTATATACATGTAAAGTTCTCCAGAAGAATATGGACCCATAGTCGGTCCCCTCTGGTACCTTCCATACAAATGTACCATTCTGCCCACTTTAGAAATCGTGTACTAATATTAATTCGATCAATGCAATCTTGCGAAAATTCTGTGTTTAATAAACCTTTAACATACAGTTTTCGAGAAAAGAAACTCTGGTCTATATTCCTCCCTTTTTTAACGTGTAATACAACATTTTCTGTAAATTCGGTATTTTGAGGTTCCTATGACATCCTCCGACATTTCATCAGATATTAGATACACTGGTGGTAGCCACACTCACTTTTGACTTTCCAAATCTTTGGAACATGAGATTTGTATGTTTTTATTGAGGGTGTGGGTATATGTAAGTCGATTTACCCGACTGAAACTTTCTCACTGGTTTCGGCAACACGTTGGTCATTCAGTCGCTGAAGCTCCAGAAGCGAGTTTAGTGTCTAGGATTGAAACATTGGCGCCGTCGTCAATAAACGCGTAAGTGGAGATTTGTCTGTGCTTATCGTATAATGTAACAGATAATATCTGGAACAATATTTATACAGTGGTGCGAGCGGCTTGGTACTTTCGGTTTCCATCTCGTTTATGGTCAATCTTCGGCTCGGTTCCATTGATGACGTCGCGAGTGTATTGTCCAACAAGTGATTGTGTGATTTTTGGCATTTATTTATGCCACAACGGCGCTTAGTGTGGCAATCTTTATGTTGATGGCCTCGTTTTAGGCAAGAAAAACACGTTTTTAAGTGCATAATTGTGTTCCATCGGTCACCAATGGCCATTTTAAGAATGTGTGGAGTCGGACGAATTGGACAGTCTTGACTGACGGCGACGCCGACATATTTTCGGTTGTGAGTTGCAGTGTTCCCAACTGGATGCCGTGTGTGTGTCATGCACAATATTGGCAAGTCGTCGTATTACCGCTTACAAAACGCTGAAATCAACAATGGTAGAAGGATGCTGGAGTTCAGACATTTTTCGGGCCATTGCATCTGGTGGTTTATGGACAATTTCGATACCAACACACTCAGCAGCGATGGATTCGAGAGATGATGCTTACCTTTGTCATTTTGCATAAATGTCAACATGTTGGACATCTTGTTGGTATAATACAGAGCTACCCAGCAGCGACTCAATTGTTTCCCTGGTACGACCCTTTACTGTATCTCGAAGGTACATGATGTTGTGGGTGCTGGAAAATATTCTGTTCTATTCTGGAAGACCTGAAAATAAAGGAAGTGGATAAATTTTTTTCTGATGCGGGTGTGGAATTTGTTATTGGAAAAGACATGCTTGGTGTTATGGACAATTGCGCAGGCGGTTGAAATACTTGCGGCGGTGCAGCTTGATGAATTTGTGGCTGAGGCAGCTGTGGTTGAGACGGCTAATCAATTTCTGGCTGAAAAATAGGCGGTGATTTAGGTGGTTGGCGTAATATAGTTGCTGGCTGTGGTGGTTAGGCTATATATTGTGCTTGCATTTGTTGGGAGGTAAGAAGAAACTGATCCTGCATTTGCTTTGATAACTTCAACATTTCGCGCGTTGACTGTGGCTTACCTTTGCTGTTATTTAAGAGGCGGAGTATATATATTGGCAGAAGTCGTGCTGACTGTGATAATTGTGCGGTGCCAAAAAAAAAAGTGTCCCTCAAAATAAGAATATTTTAAAAAACCAACCACCATCTCCACAGACTAAAACAACAATAAACTACTAAACAAACACAACAACAATAACACCAGCAGCCACACATCATCAACGCCAACACGAAGGGCTTTTTTATGCTCCCCTTTTCCTGTGTTCACCCCTTCCTCTCCATCTTCCTTTTCCCATAAAACAAACGACTGTGCTCTCTTCATGTCGCTGCCTGACTTGTGTTGAAGGTTTAACACTGAACACTTGTTGGGTCTAGCAGCGGCAAGAGCGGTGCACAGTTATTTGTGTTTATGTTTTGATATTGTTTTGTCTGTTACAATTGTAGGTACATTCAAAATACATTTTGCGAACATACGAGGGCTAAAGGCAAATTTCTTTGCGGTATACACGCATGTTCAGTTCCAACTCTGGATATTTCCAAGGCGTTCGATAGGGTCTGGCACGGAGCACTCATATCAAAACGTATTGCATTTGGTGTCGGTAATACCTTCTCTCGATTCATATCGAGTTTTCTCAGGGATCGCTCTATACGAGTTGTTATAGATGGGGTCTCATCCAACGAGCATAGGCTGACCGCAGGAGTGCCACAAGGCTCTGTCCTCTCTCCTTCTCTATTTCTTATTTTCATTGACGACCTGTTGGAGCAGACTGTGAACCCAATCTACTCCTTTGCAGATGACAGCAACCTCTGTCATTCGTACTCATTTGATCATCGGCCAGGTCCTCTGGAAGTCGAGGAAAAAAGGCGAACGATGAACGACTCACTTAACCGCGATTTGGCGACGATTTGTGAGTGGGGCCAAATGAACAGAGTAGATTTTAATGCACAAAAGACCCAGTGCTGTTTGTTGTCACACAAACGTTCACCAGATCCAGCATCGTCGTCAATTTCTATGGGTGGTGTGGATATCGACGAATCAGACACTCTTGATGTTCTGGGCATGAAGATACAGGGTGATGCTCGCTGGGCTAGCCATATATTGGAAGTGTCGAAAGAAGCATTCAAGTGTTTAGGTGCAAGAAATACTTCACCCCATCTGATCTCGTAAATATTTACACCACTTACATCCGGCCTAAAATGGAATACAACTCGCATATATGGGCAGGGGCTCCATTAACATCTTTGAAGCTTCTGGACCGTGTACAGAGGAGAGCGGTGGTGATGATAGGGGATGGTAGGGTATCCAGCTCTATTGTCTCCCTACAGCATCGCCGAAATGTGGGTTGTGTATCGCTATTCTATAGATATTTTAATGGTATCTGTTCAGAAGATATCCGTCGTCTGGTCCCTGACGTTAGAACATTTAGCCGGAATACTCGGCTATCCAGGGTCTCTCATCCGTTCATTGTCAAATGGCCGGTTGACCGGACGACGCACTATAGAGAAAATTCGTTCTTTAGCCGGACTGTTCGTTTGTGGAATAATCTTCCTGAAAGTGTTTTTCCTGCCTGCTATGACATTACCAAATTCAAGGCCAACGTCAACAAACACTACTTCCTCTTTCCTCCCTCCAATACCCTTATTTCCCATCGCTAACACAGTGCAGTGCATTTATAGGGGGCATCCCCTGAGTGTTAGTCAAAAAAAAAAAAAAAAAAAAAAAATAATGACGTGGAATCCAGTATTTCTTTTTGTTTATTACCACTTTTAATTTTGCAAAAATAAATAAATATTATAAAAACTGTTACTTTTATTTACCTGAGTGTTACGATCAATTTTTCTTCTGGTGGAATACAACTTCTCATGCGAGTGTTTTCCTTTGTTATTTTTTCTTTTATAGCACGAAGTAGTTCATAAAATGAACCCATTGACATACGAGTATAATTAAACAAATTTTCCTCATCTTCTCGTAGTTCAGCAAATAAAGTGTAAAAATGTCCTTTGGTTAGACGATCGTTTACAATTGGATGCACCCACATTCGTCGATTCTTCTTGCTTCTTCTCTTCCAACGATAATATACCAAGCCCAAATGCAATATATATTTTAAATCTTCGTCCATTATGTCCACTGAGGTCAACTGTTGTAGATAGACTGATTGCCGCAACGTTTCGAACTTTTCACTGTCGCCCGTCTGCAGAGTCTACTAACCAGAGTGCGTACCGTGCCGGCAAACCGCTGTGTGTGTCAGCGCTTATACAAAACAATGGAAACAAGTGCCGGTCCGGCAAAAAAACAGCATGCGTTTCTTAAAATAAACGACGTGTCGTGACGTCTTTTTTGCCGGCAGGAATCGATGCGGCCGTGTGTGTTTTGCATCATTTGAAAACACAGGTACATGCGCCGGACCGGCGCACCTTGCCGGCACACCGCAGTGTGTGTCATCGCTCTTATTATTTTCTGTTGTGTGGTGACTGTTTTTGTTGTTGTTATATTTTTTTTCCTATTTTGTTTCGTAAAGTTTGTAATTTCACTATTGATTTGGTTATTATTTGTTTCTTTTTATTTCTATATTGTGATTTTGTTTTAATGTTTATTCAATAATGTTCAATTATTTATTTTTATTATTGTTTTAGATGAAACAGTAAACAGAGAGCACAAACACGCGACGGACGGACAAAATGTGCGTGCACATTAAACGAGGGACACCGACAAAAACTTGGAAGTCTGGCCACACCCCTTCTGGTACCTTCTATACAAATGTACCATTCCACCCTCTTGTAACATCGTATTATAATATTACTACTTCGAATACGATCTTACGCAAAATTTGTATTTAATAGAGCTATATACATGTAAAGTTCTCCAGAAGAATATGGACCCATAGTCGGTCCCCTCTGGTACCTTCCATACAAATGTACCATTCTGCCCACTTTAGAAATCGTGTACTAATATTAATTCGATCAATGCAATCTTGCGAAAATTCTGTGTTTAATAAACCTTTAACATACAGTTTTCGAGAAAAGAAACTCTGGTCTATATTCCTCCCTTTTTTAACGTGTAATACAACATTTTCTGTAAATTCGGTATTTTGAGGTTCCTATGACATCCTCCGACATTTCATCAGATATTAGATACACTGGTGGTAGCCACACTCACTTTTGACTTTCCAAATCTTTGGAACATGAGATTTGTATGTTTTTATTGAGGGTGTGGGTATATGTAAGTCGATTTACCCGACTGAAACTTTCTCACTGGTTTCGGCAACACGTTGGTCATTCAGTCGCTGAAGCTCCAGAAGCGAGTTTAGTGTCTAGGATTGAAACATTGGCGCCGTCGTCAATAAACGCGTAAGTGGAGATTTGTCTGTGCTTATCGTATAATGTAACAGATAATATCTGGAACAATATTTATACAGTGGTGCGAGCGGCTTGGTACTTTCGGTTTCCATCTCGTTTATGGTCAATCTTCGGCTCGGTTCCATTGATGACGTCGCGAGTGTATTGTCCAACAAGTGATTGTGTGATTTTTGGCATTTATTTATGCCACAACGGCGCTTAGTGTGGCAATCTTTATGTTGATGGCCTCGTTTTAGGCAAGAAAAACACGTTTTTAAGTGCATAATTGTGTTCCATCGGTCACCAATGGCCATTTTAAGAATGTGTGGAGTCGGACGAATTGGACAGTCTTGACTGACGGCGACGCCGACATATTTTCGGTTGTGAGTTGCAGTGTTCCCAACTGGATGCCGTGTGTGTGTCATGCACAATATTGGCAAGTCGTCGTATTACCGCTTACAAAACGCTGAAATCAACAATGGTAGAAGGATGCTGGAGTTCAGACATTTTTCGGGCCATTGCATCTGGTGGTTTATGGACAATTTCGATA
The DNA here is from genome assembly GCA_958296145.1 of Hydrotaea cyrtoneurina. NCBI lineage: Eukaryota > Metazoa > Arthropoda > Insecta > Diptera > Muscidae > Hydrotaea > Hydrotaea cyrtoneurina. The sequence goes on along the minus strand of OY282512.1, from coordinate 53,351,366 downwards.
CCAACACACTCAGCAGCGATGGATTCGAGAGATGATGCTTACCTTTGTCATTTTGCATAAATGTCAACATGTTGGACATCTTGTTGGTATAATACAGAGCTACCCAGCAGCGACTCAATTGTTTCCCTGGTACGACCCTTTACTGTATCTCGAAGGTACATGATGTTGTGGGTGCTGGAAAATATTCTGTTCTATTCTGGAAGACCTGAAAATAAAGGAAGTGGATAAATTTTTTTCTGATGCGGGTGTGGAATTTGTTATTGGAAAAGACATGCTTGGTGTTATGGACAATTGCGCAGGCGGTTGAAATACTTGCGGCGGTGCAGCTTGATGAATTTGTGGCTGAGGCAGCTGTGGTTGAGACGGCTAATCAATTTCTGGCTGAAAAATAGGCGGTGATTTAGGTGGTTGGCGTAATATAGTTGCTGGCTGTGGTGGTTAGGCTATATATTGTGCTTGCATTTGTTGGGAGGTAAGAAGAAACTGATCCTGCATTTGCTTTGATAACTTCAACATTTCGCGCGTTGACTGTGGCTTACCTTTGCTGTTATTTAAGAGGCGGAGTATATATATTGGCAGAAGTCGTGCTGACTGTGGATGATTGATTTTGGATGACACGACTAGGTGCATTCTACTTTGGTGACCGTGCGAGGGACATATCGTAAACTTGGGTTTGAAAGCGCCTTGGCGGTATTCCTTGTGTGATTCTTCTGGGCTGATTTTCTGACATAAAAATGGGCTTTAGCAACAGGTAAGATTCACACTATTTTCAATGCAAATATATGGCTTAAATTTGGCAGAAATAATTTGCATTAAAAATAGCAAAATGTCCGTCCGACAGTGTTTTTTTACAATTTGTCTATCTTATTGTAAGTTTAGGATATTTTGGTCATTAGGGATAAAAATGGCATTCGCTTCACACCTCAAGTGTTAGGGTGACCATCCGCAAGATCCCCACCCCCGTGAACTGAACGTTTTCGTCGTCATCGTCTACGTCGAGAATCGCCAGCTTGTATACCGGTCTGCTGTTTATTCCCATGCTGGAATTAGAACAGCCAAGTAAAAAGTGGTTTGGTGTCAACTGTTCCGGGTGTTCTGGGTGACAGGTAAATGGGCCAATGGCCAAGAGTTCATGATATTATAAGCTTCAATTTGAAATGCCTGAAGCGTTTCAAGCATAGTCGCCTGCTCCTTCAGCGTGGTGAACAATTCCTTCTTTAATGACTGGACGAGCCGCTGCCATACGCCACGTTCACTGGGATTAAATAGTGTATTATAAATCCACTTAATACACAGGGTCGCCCCACCTGAAGATAACGAATTATAAAGAAAGGTTTTTGTAATTCCATCACTATTCCAACAAAATTTGTCCCGTTGTTCCTACGTATGATTGATGGTACACCTGTTGGTGAAATTTCCTATAAAAAGCAGGCAGGCATCACTTGACAAGTCGGTGGCGATTTCCAGGTGGACTGCGCGGACTGACAGACAAGTAAATAGAGTTATCCCTCTTTTTTCACGTTGTCTGCGAATTATTTACTGTGCCAAAATAATAAAGAACCGTGTATGTAATGGCTCAGGCGTGCGGTGTAACACGTTCCACCGGTAAAGGGGCCATTTGCGGCTGACGTGGCTTCGAACTGCGAATCTTGCAGTACCCAGAACTTCAATCTAACTTCACTCATGGCTAACTTAATAAGGCAAAACCTAATAAGGTATGATTCCACCAGAAGTCGCGAAAAATGAAGACTTTTTGGCAGAATAATCGGACGTTTAAGATTTTCAATTCTCCCAGACACTCGGAGTAAATACCTCTTGTCAATGAATGGATTTAGCATTCTTATGTGATGGCTGATACGAATCCATTTTTGAGCAAATCTTCAAGTTCGTCGGGAAATACTTCCTGTTGTACGTGTCGACAAAGGTATAATTTAGCCTATGCTTCGTCATCGCCAGAAAGTTCGCAGATTTTCGTTGGTTCGCCTGTCACTTTTCGTAATATATTCTGGATTAGCGAAATATCCAAACCATATCCCGGTGCGACCTACGATATTTCACAAAAAACGATTAATGTCTGGTATATATGGATGTACCTGTCGTGCCACCAATGTAGCTCAGAATAGCTGTCATTAACGCCGCTCTTCATACGCACCTCTACTGGCCAATATTTTTGGCCTTTTTGTTTAAAAAAAATCCGACCGTTTTTCAAGAGTTGTTGATTTTATGCATTTAACTCTCGTCTCTTCGTGTGCCGGGTTGTCACAGCCTGGACACCAACGCCACTTACAAATTTAACTGCTCTTCAGTATTTCTCAACTCTGTTGCTGACATAGTGTTTTTACAATCGTTGGTCCGAACATATCCACATAATGAATATCGAAATTCTTTACGTACTGTGCTAAAACAGGCGAACATGTGGCACCAAAAACTTTCGTTCCATGACATAAACTACCAAGAAGTCCCACTTCTGGCATGACCGGCATCAAGGTCACCCAGATTATCCTCCTTTATATTATCCTCCAGATTATAACTTGCATTGTCACACACAAAAATGTAAGCTTGTTTTTTTTTCAAGAGTTGTCAACTGCGAATGCGACGGTGCTTAGACTTGGGAATGGTAGCCTGTACCTTGCGTCCATGTACCTTCCATTCGACTCGCCGATACATCCACAACAGCGGAGCTACAACATCTGGTGAGAGAAGCCAAAACAAAACGTAAAAAATTACTAGTAGGTTGCGACGCGAACGCCCAACGCATCGCCTGGGTAGTTGGAATTGAAACAAAAGACGAATAGCCTTATTAGCATTCCTTAATAAGTATGATCTTATTACAATAAACACGGGCAATAAAGCCACCTTTATAAATCGTATCACAGTGGAGGTATTAGATATCACATTCTGTTCTGAAGAGATAGTAGAAGAGATCCAAGGATGGCATGTCTCCGACACCGATCACCGATACATCATATTTAGTTTAATACGAGCCAGAACCGCTTAGTTTCAGAAACAAGACCAAAACCAATTGGCACCGTTTCAGAGATGTAGTGAGCAAAGATATAGGGACCACCAAAGAAATTTTCCAAAACAAAAAGGAGGTCGGAAGAGTTACGTCAGTGTTAGTGAGTTCCTCAGAGAAAGTAGGTCGGCTCAGGAGAAACCCTGGATAGAAACACAAGCAAAAAAGTCCGCAGATCTTACAACAGAGCTAGACGTAAAAGACTTCAAGTATACATTGACGAATACAAGACCATAGATTATACAACAAAACATTATGAATAGCGACGGTCATGGAGACTCTTCTGTGATCAAGTCAACACCTTTAACGACATGTCTAAAATAAAGAAATTTCTATCTAAGACACATATACAGATTGAAACCTTAGTGTACAAAGACAGAAATAAAACAGAAACGTTAGAGCAATCAATCAAATTGTTAATAAACACACATTTCCCCATGGGCACAGAAGACCCAATAGAGGAACTCAGTTCGAGCAGGGAAGTTCGACATAGACCCGAAACCATCACGCCAGAAATGGTTTTTGAATCAGTTAAAAGATTTTCTCCGTTTAAGTCGGCTGGACAGGATGGCATATTCCCGGCACTTCTACAAAAGAGCATATGTATAGTGGGAAAACACCTGGCAGGCATTATAACATTCTGCCTCAGGCTAGCCTGGCCTTTATCGACATAGACCAGTATGGAGTGTACAGGTCGATAATCAACTTTGTCAGCCATATGCCAAGGCACAGATGGATTAATTGCGGATCCCACGGCATAAATATAAGGGAGAGAGTACATAGAGGGACACCACAGGTAGGTATATTATCACCACTTCTGTGGGTGACTGCAACAAACAATCTCCTAAGGATGCTGAGTAATGAAGGATTCAAGGCAGTCTGTAATGCAGGCGACGTTGCTATACATCTGAAGGGGAAAGATACGAACTAATTATTCAGAAAAGCCCAAAGAGTGCTAACTCTGGCATACAGCTGGGCGAAGCCTAGGGGACTGAACGTCAACCCGGACAAAACAGAACTATATCTGAACAAGGAAGACAAAAATTGCACAACACGTCAAACATTGCTTCAGGAACAAGAGCATAGAAATAAACACGAACGTTAAATATCTGGGAGTTATTCTGGACAGGAAGCTAAACTGGAAATTTCACATCAATAGCAGAACCGAAAAAGCCCTCAGATGCTGGTCAATGTGCCGCAGAGCAATTGGCTCCACATGGGGCATCCTCCAAAGCGTGTCGCACTGGCTATAAAAAGGCGTAATAAGCCGATTATAACTTATTCGTCAATAGTATGATGGACGGCAATGACAAAGAAATGTAAAGAAACTACAAGGGACGAAACTACAAGGGATTCAAAGAATTTGCTGCGTAGGAATATGCGGAGCAATGAGGACGGCACCGACGAGCGGTCTCGCTATATATCCACCCAATAGATATCCAAATTAAATCTGAGGCAGCGATCTCAGAAGGGAGACTAAGGACATTGAATGAGTGGATTGAGGATGAGCATCAAACACAACATCAGAGAATATTGGAACAATATTGGAATAGCGTTCCCGACAACAAACTGTCAGACAGATCGCATCCCAGAAACTCACGTGGACTCATGGACTGTAAGGAAACGATAAATGACGTATCTAGAGGTAACGACATATTTATAAACTGGATACCGGGCCACCAAGGGTTTCCAGGTATTGTTAGGGCCGACGAACTGGCTAAAATGGGAAGGGAATCCGACCAAAATACTCTGCAATTGTCTACACCTTTTCTGGAGAAAAAAGCAGTTTAGGGAATGGATGAAGACGGTCCATGCCTTCAGATGGCAAGAGGAACAGGTGGGAAGAACCACAAAGGAAACCTGGGCAAATACAAGAAAACAAGGAGAATACTCGGGTTTAACAAAAATGAGCTGAGCCTAAGGGAACATCTACTTAGGATAGGATATTACGGGATCGACGAATCTCGCAGATTAGGAAACTCCAATTAGGAGAGGACTCCATAGATGACATGTCGGTCGTCAAAGGAAATGACATAAGGAATTTAAAAAATTTTATAGGGGGGAAGAAAGGGGAAGGGAATCTGAAGAAGAAATCAGGAGAGCACAACAGGCCCAGGTATATGTCAACGACATGAGACGGTCATTCGTTTATGACCGATCCTCCATTTCAACCTAACCTACGTCGAATTATTCCCGCATCATCATATTTAGTTCCATCAGTAATTCACAATTATTTTCATCCAAAGATCTCCATCTGTGCAATGCTCTATTTTGGGTGAGATTTATCTCACCTGGAATCGGTCTATACATAACAGCGTCCCAATCAGGTGATCGTGACAAATGGTCCAACATCGGTAGGCATACGTGGAATTGCTAGGGGACTGTTATGAGTGTTGCAAGTTTAGCATTAATGTTGGTTGATCAGTCGTGTAATTCCGTAGTGGAATTTCGGGGATTTTTAAATGCTCACGGGATTTCATTAAATTCGCGAGATGGCAACTCTGAATTGGCAATGTCAAATGGGACAATAGGTAAACATTGGTTAACGAGTAGTTGTTATTGTACTCGCCAACTCCAGTCACTAATACATTAATTTTTTCTTTTTTTTATACCCTCACCTAACGAGTAGGAGGGAATATATCATTTGATACGACCAAGAGTGTAACACATACAAATATTCACATTAGACATTAGACATTAGCCTTTGAACCAAATTCGATTCAATACTTTTTAAGTCGTTTGAGCCATGTCATTATGTTAATCACGATAACTTTTGAAAGATTTAACAATCGCTTTGAAATTTGGCATGGCTTAATATTTTCCCAAAACTACTTATGGGTTTGCATTCTGCAAAGATTCTGACAAAAACTTGGAAGTCTGGTCCCACCCCTTCTGGTACCTTCTATACAAATGTACCATTCCACCCTCTTTTAACATCGTATTATAATATTACTACTCCCAATCCGATCTTACCCAAAATTTTTATTTAATAGAGCTATATACATGTAAAGTTCTCCAGAAGAATATGGACCCATAGTCGGTCCCCTCTGGTACCTTCCATACAAATGTACCATTCTGCCCACTTTAGAAATCGTGTACTAATATTAATTCGCTCAACGCAATCTTGCCGAAATTCTGCATTTAATAAACCTTTAACATACAGATTTTGATAAAAAAAAACTCTGCTCTATATTCCTCCCTTTTTTAACGTGTAATACAATATTTTTCTGTAAATTCGGTATTTTGAGGTTCCTATGACATCCTACGACATTTCATCAGATATTACATCCAGTGGTGGTAGCCACACTCACTTTTGACTTTCCAAATCTTTGGAACATGAGACTTGTATGTTTTTACTGAGGGTGTGGGTATATGTAAGTCGGTTTACCCGACTTAAACTTTCTCACTGGTTTCGGCAACACGTTGGTCATTCAGTCGCTGAAGCTCCAGAAATCCCGTATAATTTACTTGTGCGGTCGCAATGGCAATTTCGTCTTCCGGTTTGTGATGTGTCGGGAATAAAAGTGGTTACGTTTCGTGGTTCCATCTCGTTTGTGGGCAATCGTCGGTTTGGTTCCATTGATGACATCGCGAGTGTTTTGTGAAATAAGTGATTGTGTGATTTTTGGCAATTATTTATGTCACAACGGCGCCGCTTAGTGTGGCAATCTTTAAGTTGGTGGCCTCGTTTCAGGCAAGAAAAACATGTGCTTAATTTTGTTCCACCGGTCAAAAAGTGTAGTCAGTTTTTTATATTTGTGCACTCACCCTGACATATTGGTCAGTGTTCCATCGGTAAGAAAGTGTGGTTAGTTTTTTATATTTGTGCACTCACCCTGACAAATTGGACAGTGTTGACGGTTTTGAGTTGCAGTGCTACCAAAATGGTGGCGGCTGGAAAAAGTGGATGATATGGGCTATGTGTCATGCACAATATTGGCAAGGCGTCGTAATACCGTTATACAACTGCTGAAATCAACGATGGTAGGCGGATGCTGGAGTTGCAGAAATTTTTCGGTCCATTCCGTCTGGCGGTTTATGGACAATTTCGATACCAACTCACTCAGCAGCGATGGATTCGAGGGATGATGCTCTCCTTTTGCATTTTGCAGTCGAAATGTTGGAGATCTTGTTGGAAAAATTAACGAGAGCGTCTAAATTATCGTTGGCCAACGGTGGTATAGCATGGACATTTCCTATTTGGCACCGAATTAGCTGCTCAGGTCCACCAAGGGTTCCCTGTAAAATTTCTAAGATGGCGTCGACGTTTGCAGAGCTGCCCAGCAGTGACCCTATCGTTTTCTGGCACGACCCTTTACTGCATCTCGAAGGCGAATGATGATTTGAATTGTGGAATATCAAAATTCGGTGTTGGTACTTTCGAAGGCCTCAAAAAATATCTGCTACTCTTTTGGAAGACCTGTAAATAAAGGCAGTGGATACATTTTCTTCTGTGATGTGGCTGTAGAAATTTGGTGTTGGAAAAGACATACTTGGTGTTATGGACAAAGGCGCTGGCGGCTGAAATACTTGCGGCGTTGCAGCTTGATGAATTTGTGGCTGAAACAGCTGTGGTTGAGATGGATGAACAATTGGCGGTGATTCAGGTGGCTGGCGTGATGTCGCTGCAGGCTGCGGCTGTGACTTTGTTTGTGAGGCTATGTGTTGTGCTTGCATTTGTTGTGAGGTAAGAATAAGCTAAACCTGAATTTTCATTGATGAGTTCAACATTTTACGCATCTGACGCTGTATTTCGTCCATTTGACTTTTCATATGGGCTTTAAATTCGTATACCGCGTGTGCAGTTTTTGAAGTTGTGACTGGCAATTTGACAGCGGCTTGCTTATGATGTAATGGAGGAGGCGGATTAGATATATTGGCATACGGCGTACAGACCGTGAATGATTGATTTTGGGTGACACGACTAGGCGTATTTGACTTTGGTGAGCTTGCGAGAGATATATCGTAAAAATCGGGCTGAAAGCGGCTTGGCGGCATTCCTTGTGTGATTCTTCCACTGGTTCGTCTGCACTGATTTTCGGGAAAAAAAATGACTGTAGTAACAGGTAAGATTCACGTTATTTTCAATGCAAATATTTGGCGTATTTAATTTGGGAGAAATTATTTGCATATGAAATGCCAAAATTTCCGTCCGACAGTGCAGAGTTTTTTTTTAGCGAATATGACAAATATGTCCTTCCTGTTATTTTTCACAAACTGAACAAAGATGATACCACAAAACAATCATACACAAATCAAAGAATAAAGTTGTCATTTTTCTTATGTTTCTTCTCCTGAATAAACGATCCCAAGTTCTGGCTGCTTTCCGAAATAAAAGATTAAAATTAGCTTTGTTGGTTAAAGTTGAAAAGTCAGCGGCTTTATTAGTTGTGTAAATATGGGTGTGTTTAATCTATGTTATAAGCAAAGGTTAAGGTTAAGGTTAATTTTTATTGAGCCTCTTTTCAGAATTTTATAGATACAAATATTACATTGACGCATAAAAACTTAGGACTATAAGTATTATCCTAATAACAAATTATAAATAACAGCTCCTTGCTTTGGTATACAGTACAGTAATGAAAAATATTTTTTTTTTTTATAAATATACACGATTTTGCTCCCGAATCTTTCATTATTATGAGAGTTAAATCTCGTGAATACACTTAAAACTAAACTTAAAATTAATCTTAAAACTAAACTTAAATTATACAAAATGTTCTTTTAATTTAAAAATGCTTCGGTTATCCGCGATGCGTGCCCGGGAGGGTCTTATTATAAAATGCTGGTCTGATCGCCCTGTTAAAATCTGGGGGATCCTCATTTAAAAGTCCTATTGGAGACAAATAAACTTCATCCGACCAGTTGAGGTCTTTTTGTAGATCAAATATATCCGAAATGACTGTATTATCGTGCGATCTTGCCCTTTCAATGAATTTTTTAATTAGATCGTACGTGTACATTCCAATAGGTATTACTCCAGAGTCATTATATATGAAACGATTAGAAAAACGTTTATTGCGCATTTCAAAATTCTTCCCAATGCAGTACCTCAATACTTTTCTTTCCATTATTTCCATTTCCTTGATGACGATGGGGGAAATACTAAACCAAATTGGAATAGCATACACAATAATTGGTCTTATGCAAGTTTTGTATAGTAGGAGCTTCGTCTCCCTAGGCATATTTTTATTCCAAAATACTTTAGAAAATGAGCCAGTGATTGCATATGCTCTTCCAATGACCATCCTAGCGTGTTTATTAAATTTAAACAGTTTACTAAAATGTATCCCCAAATATCGTATGTCATCTCTGAACGGTATTTCTACGCCATCAAGGAAAAGCCTTAGAACCTTGCTCTCGGGAACAACATATCTCCTACATTTACCCGAAGCATTTCTCATACAAATTGCCTCACTCTTTGAAGTATTTAATTGAACTCCCCAGTCGTCATAGAACTGTTTTACTTTTTGTAGATGAATGGACACTTTTCCTAAGGCCGTAATTGGAGATTCATCGTGCGCATATAACAATGCGTCGTCAGCATATAATATACCAATTGAACCAGTTTCAACATGGGGGAAGTCATACATAAATATGTTGAATAAATGAGGAGCTAGTATCGAGCCTTGAGGAACGCCGCAATTTACATTTCCGAAATCCGAATTCATATGGCAAAATTCTACACAAAACTGTCTATTTTCAAGAAAGCTTTTGAACAATTTTATTATATTCCGGTCGAACTCAATTTGAATCATTTTAAACAAAATGCCTATATGAAGTACGCGGTCAAAGGCCTTCTCAACATCCAATGATACTGCAACTGTGCATCGACGACTTCTCAAGTTAGTAATAACGTCATTTTGTAATTTAAGTAGAGCGTCATTAGTAGAATGACCCTTTTTAAATCCAAATTGCATGTTGGGTATATATGATCTTCCTATTCCAATATCCATCTTATCCCTCATTATTTTTTCAAAAAGCTTACCTACATTAGAAAGTAACGAGATGGGTCGTAAGTTTGAAATATCGTTACTATTCTTCTTTTTCCTTATGGGGATAATCTTTGATTTTTTCCACGTTTTAGGAAAATACGAATTGTTTAGACAATTGTTAAAAATAATTGTTAAATACTGAAAAGCCTTCATAGGAAGCTTTCTTATTATATAATTAGAAATATTATCTAGTCCATACGATCTTTTATTATTTATTGACTGTGTGCGATCAAAGACTTCGTCCATAGTTGTAAATCTTGGGCAGGATTGAGGATTAGTAGATGTAAAACTGGGACAAAATTTTAATATATTTTCTGGGACCTCGGAAACTATCCTATCAATCTCATTATTAATAAAAGTGACATCTCTATTAGGTGAAACTCCATTGTATATGTTTGAAAAATGAATTTTTAATTTTTCAAGTTTCAAAGAATCGCTTTCAACAAATTGTCCTTCAATTGTTAGAGATTTCACCTGATCTTTTCTCCTGTATCCAACAATTTTATATATCTGCTTGTGAGCGGTAGGACATGGCTTTATTTCTGAAAGCTTTTTACTAAAATATAAAGCTTGCTCGTTCTCAACCTGTCTTTTAATAATAACATTTATCAGTTGAATTTGTTTTGACAACATCATATACGTTGGATCAGCCCTATTTAAATTGCGATGATAAATTCTTTTGAGCTGTTTCTGCCAGTTATACTTAATTTTATACAATTTTCTAATATTTTCCGAAATTGTGAATTTTTTATTTCCTATTTGCACGCTTTCTGAATGAAGATCGTTTACTGCATTTACTGTAGATGAAAATTCATCAATATATGTCTCAATTTCGAGATTTGAAAGATTTCTATCACTATCAGGAAAATGATTTGATAATTCATTGGAAATATCCGTTTTAAAATTGTCCCAATTTGTACTTCTATATGACTTAAAAGTTTGTGGCGTATTTAAAATGAGTTCAAAATCCGGAATCCTGATATGTAATTTGAGTGGAAAATGGTCAGAAAATGTTGAATGACTACTAATTTGAAAGTTGCTATTATTTGAATTAATCAAATCGCAACTCAGAAGAAAATGATCAAGAAAAGAGCGCCCATTTGCATATGAAGGTATATTGTCCGATAGTCTAATGAAGTCTACAGAAAAGTGCCGGAGCCAATCATAAAAAGTAATCCCATTGTAATTTTCAAACGAATCCCCCCAAGAAGTATGTTTAGCATTAAAGTCGCCACCTATGAAGACGCTATCAAAATTTCGAGAAAACCTAGATATGGAAGTCAGTCCATCATAAAACAGACACCGATTTAAATTACATGGTATATAAACGCATCCGAACAGTACACTCTTTTCAACATTATCAACCAAAATGTTCAAGGATATGAACGTTAGGGTGGAGTGAAAACATGTTTTTTTTTTAATTTGAAAAAGTTAACCTCGGAAAGAGATGTAGTCTGGGGTCCTAATAAGGGGAAAAATAAAGAAAAAAATTTTAAAAAAATTTTAGGGGTCGCGCCACTCCCTCGAAATTTGGAAATTATCGCTATTTTGGCGTTGATTTTAGAAAAATCCTAAAAATTAACGACTTAACTTATTCGAAATTTAAAAGTTCGAGCTTGTTCAGTGCCCAAACAAAAGTATTTGAGGCAAATATGAGGATAATCGACTAATATTTGTAGCTTTGGTGGCGATTTCATTGTTCAGTCAATTTTCTGAAGAAGGGACGATTTGACTTATTTTACTTTTTGAAATTTTTGAACAATGAGAAAATTTTTTTTAAATTTTTTCATGCCCTTATTTCATTGTTTACGCTATTGCAAACATTTATTGACATAAAACTTTTTAGGATTTTTCTAAAATCAACGCCAAAATAGCGATAATTTTCAAATTTCAAGGGAGTGGCGCGACCCCTAAAAATTTTTTAAATTTTTTTTCTTTATTTTTCCCCTCATTAGGACCCCAGACTACATCTCTTTCCGAGGTTAACTTTTTTTTTTTGAATTTCACTCCACCCTAATGAACGTATTAGGAAAATTTAGACCGGAAATTTGAATTTTAACAAATTTATATGTCTTACGTATGGCTATACCAGTTCCTATGGAACTGTTATCTCTTATAAATGAATAATTCTCCAAAAAAACGTTCTGTTTTTCTCTTAGATGACTTTCCTGCACAAATGCTATGTCTATATTATTCCTCTTTAGAGTGTTAAATAGATCAATCCTTCGACTTTTTTCGACTAAAGATCTAACGTTAAATGTCATGAGATTAAAAGACTTACGGACCATATTGATTTTTTATTTCTTCCAAGAGACACATACATTGTTCTTTGGTTTCCTGTTTTGTAAGATTTTTATAGTTATTCATAAAATTCGCAATTCTTTCCTCAAGAGTTAAGGGCTGACATATGAGTTGCGCGATCTTTAGAAATTCCTGGATGAGTGGAGGCCTCATTTTTGTTTTCGAATTCTGTGTGGAGTTGACATTATGAAAAAGACTCGCGAAAGAGTTACCAGGTACAACAAAATTTGATTTATTTATAGCTCGAAAAACATTTTCAGATGCATTTTGTCTCTTTTCTCTTACCTTCTCTCTTAACTCTGTCCTCATTTCCACAAATTTTCTATAAGACGGACATCCTCTAAAACTTGAAGTGTGACCTTCTTCCTTGCAGTTTGCGCAATATGGTAATTTGTCCTTACTTTTCACAAATTTGCACTCACCAGGACCATGCCCTTCATTGCATTTCACACAAACGTATTTTTTATTGCAATTATGTGATAGATGTCCCCATTGCTGACAGCGCCAACATTGAACTATTCTAGAGTTGGCTTTGGGTGATTCCCAAGATACTTTCTGCTGTACAAGGTATCTTATGTTAATAACTTCCTTTGGTGGTTTTCCCGAGAGCAAAGTTATCAAGAATAAACCTGTGTCAATATTCATTTTTCGTGAAAATGGAGTAGTAAATTTTGAGACTGAGTCCACTGTATTGGGAACCATTTCATCAATTCTATTTTTTATAAGGGCTAAATCAGTATTATGGTACAGGCCTTTTAGTATCAAACTTGTCTTTCTTAATTCTTTTGGTGTGTATGAGTAAGATTCAACGTTATTTTCCCTAAGAATCCCCATCATCTCGGTGTGAACCGAAGCATCTTTAAAATATATTTTGCTTTTATATTTACTATTATTTACAATTTTGTATATAACCTTTCTTTCGTTCAGCTGACTAACTAAATTTCCAATATCGACATTATATACAAATATTGGTGGGCAAAAAGAACCGCCCTTTTCGGATAACTGTCTATTCTTGGTAGTAATATTGTCATTAATTGTTTTAGCTGTGGAACTATCATGTTGTACATTTAATTCTCCTAGTATCTTAAATCTGTTTTCATTATTTATACCTTTTGTGGTTGTATCATTATATTTAGATAAATCTACCTTATATGCAGTCGTTCTTGCTCTCTTCCTTGATACAACTTGAAAAGAATTATCATTATCGTTTTGCGTCTGTAAACGTTCTTCATAATCCATTTCAGAAATATTGGTTGATTCAACAATTAGTTGGTCCTGTCCTTGGACGATTCCTGGTGCCGGAATATATATATTCTCTGTTATGTGTACCTTTGCTTGTGAGATATCTGCTGCCGCAGTTTCAGTAGAATTGAGGGTGCTTTCTTTGATGAACCTTTGTTTAACAATTGTTCCAGTCACTGAATTGCAGGATCTGCTATTCACTTTTTCATTAGAGGAGAGATGGCCTTCATGCAGGCCAGTAATTTCTTGAAAATCGTTCGTTTGGTGCCTTCCCATTATCTCGTCCACCGTGATTGATTTTGTCCTACGAGTTCCAGAAAATTTATCTCTATCTGGAGGAATCTTTTTTCCTGGAGATTGTACGCCAGCCTGTTGGGATGAGTTCTTCATCTCCATTATAGGGAAATCTTTATTATTTCCGCCAGTAAGTGAAAAATAAATTTCCTTTTGATTTATTTGAAAATTCAGATTTTTTTTTTTTCTATGTTATAAGCAAGTAAACAAATTATATTAAAGTAACACATAAATGAAAGAAAATACAAATAAATATAACAAATAAAAATGACAATAAAATCGACTCACTTGATTTTCGGCTCAATAACAAAAGGGGTGGGTATTTGCCTGAAGGGTCTATTTATATTATATAAACTACATGAAAATACAACAGTACAGACAAAATTAAGTTTATGGCTTAAATAACTATCTTATTCTAAGCTTGGGACATTTTTGGCCATTAAATGTTAGGGTGACCATCCGCAACACTCTGATTTTTTGAAAACAGTAAATTCGGCAATTTGATTGACGTAGACGCCAACTCGATGAAGTTTCGTTGTAACGTGTCAAAAAAGAAAACAAAATAATCGGAGCTTCAAAGTTCAAAAAGTACAACAATATCCAATACAAAATATAAATTTGATTTTACTGAAATTTAATTTATTGCAGATGTCAGTCGAATGTAAACAAAACAAAAGCAGAGTAGAAAACGATACTGACGACGGTTTCTTAAAAATGTGTTGTCTTCGTAGTTATGTTTTTCGACAACTAACATATATTCTCAATTTTGTTTTGTGAATTGCCTAGTGTAAACGCACGGTTAGCCACATAAACAAGTGGTTATTTATTTTCTGATACAACTCTGTATTTTATTGTAAATTTATATAATTCGTTCTTTAGTTAATTGTTAGGGTATACACTCTTGCTAGCAGCCTTTGCAGAACGTACTTCGATTATGGTACGAATAGTGAATATATTTTCCAGCTGATTGCACAATACCTATTTTTCTTTTTCCTATGATAATCAAAACAAAAAATTAATTTAATTGAACTTTGAACAAGCCAAACTTAGTACGTTTCTACGTTGCAAAGCTTGCAAGATTTACAACGGCAGATATGCTACGGTTTTAAGTCTTGAAGAGTTAGGCGCGAGTTCGTAGCGTGATTGCCTATCAGCGTGGGGGTTATGGGTTTTCGTAGTTTCTTTATGAAACAGTTCAGAGTACGTTAATGCAACGAATATTTTATTTTTGTGAAAATAAAAGCAATTCGGGAAAAAAATAACATTTTCTAAGTATGGCAGCTTCCGAAACGGATCCGTATACCTTGCCTGCAATCAAAGCAAACACAATGCTTAAGACCTTGATACATTTAAATACTGTATTTCAGAAAATGCTGAAAATTATACTTTTTTTATTACTTCCAGCGTTGTCGTATCAACGAAACAAGATTGTTGTATCAACGAAACAAGATTGTTGTATCAACGAAACGAGGCTGTTGTATCAACGAACCAACGGTATTGTATCAACGAAACGTGATTGTTGTATCATCGAAGCAAGGTTGTTGTACCAACGAAACAAGGTGGTTGTATCAAGGAAACAAAATTGTTGTATCAACAATTTGATCAATTTTTCAATTTACGTTGTATGAACGAAACTTTTTACTTAAACGAAACTTTTTTCGTTGCATCAAACAAGCCCAATGTTGGTTGACTTTTACAACAGATTTCGTTGATATAACATACAAATTCATTCAGTCTATGGTCTGTGCAAACCGGGTTACACTTGGACCCAAAATTAGAATATGAATTTACTTTGTATTGTAATTAATAATAAATAAATATGTACATTAAATATGCTTGAAGATAACACAAACCCTAGAAAATTACGTTTCTGTGTATTTTGTTGTTGTGGTGTAGCAAATCGTTGCAAACTTTGCTAGGTTTGCATTTGCTACCAAGAGTGAAAACCCTATGAATATGTTTTATGCTGAATGTTAAAATTAACAAAGTCCAGTACATATGTAAAGGTTTCAATAATTATACTATAAAAAAGTATATAGTTCATAATATATTTACGATTATAATTGAGTAAATATGGTATACATGGATCATTCGCCGCCAGTGGCTCCAAATGACAGTTTAAATGTCTGACTTTTAATGCAAAGACTTTCGTGAAAAATGCACTGCTAGTGACGTATCAGTTCATATACAACATGACCTAGTGACAGACGACGAATCTTAAGTGAATGTTGTGATTTACAATAGAGGTCATTCCAACACATATATATAACATTGAATATATTTAATAATTTTAATCTGAATAAATTTGTAGTTTTTCAACGGTTTACATAATAAGAGAAAGATTCGTCTATGTTACGGAGGTCATACTGAAGTCCGTACGGGAATGTCGCTTATGGGGTAAAATATTTTTTAGATTTCGAAAAACTGGGTTTTATAACTTTTTATTCGAATTTCAGCAGAAGTTTATCAAAAACGAGTTTTCTATGTCGTTCAATCATCATTTTAAAAGAAAGCTCGTTTTTTTATATATAATAAGTTCGTTTCGAAGGTCCTAATGTGTTACAGAACATAGTCACCGTTTTTTGTCGCATTTTGTTACATTTATAATTTGTCTTAAGTGGTTTTTCTCTTAAGCGGTGTTCGTATCGTATAATTATAATAATCTTCGCATTATAAATGTGTATCACATAATCGATTTTTCAATAAAGCGGATTTTCGTTTAAGCGAAGTACTAAATATGGAAAATCATCCAGAACAATCGTTACTAATATTTATTTTCAATTAAAAGGCGTGCGCTTATCCGAATTCGACTGTATTAGTTTCTCACACATTCATGCAATTTTTAAAAGATATGAAATGATAAAACAAAAGTTTTATTACGATTGGACAATACGAAATTACTATAGGTAAACGTTCTTCTTGAGATTTTCGGGCATCTAAGGCGGGTAAAAATTTCGCCCGGTCGGCCCGGCTTTCTCTGGCGTTGTAATAACAGTTCATGTTATCAAATAAACCGAACAATTTAAGAAGATAAAATGTTATTACAACGCCAGAGAGAGTCGGGCCGTCCGTGCAATTTAGGTGAAACTGAAAGAAGCTCGCTGATATGGAGGAAATCTTTTCATACGAAGAAGTTCTTGCTGTGTTAAAATTGGGTAATCCAAAAGGAAAGGAACAGGCATACGTTATTTGGGAGCCAATTTCAGATTGGACTCCTGAGGACAAAGTGCAAATTCTTTGTTGCGATAGAACTGTTTCTAACACAACTCGTATCACTGGGGCTTGTGTGTTACTTGAGATAAAACTTGAAAGAGATATTGTAGTTTTCACTTGCCATCATCAAGCAAGCCATTCTTCACGCTATTTAACATGATATCATCCTTTTTTACTGCAAAGATAAGTAAATTACAGTTGAGGAGCAATAGAATTTTTTTTTATTGCGATGCGTGAGGGAACACAGGAGGCTATATCCTGACTGTAAAAAGGATACATTGATGCGAAAATATACAAAATAATATTGATTTATTGTGAGATTGTTATAATTATCATTTTTCGATACTGTGGATCATTATTAAACCAAACACATCAAAATATGTACTGTGGTAATTAGTTTTACCATTAGTTTGCTTTTAACGAGTTTTGCTCAGTAGTACTTGTGTTAAAGCATCAATTATTAACAGAATAAATGAATTCTGGATTTGTAATTGTGTCTCTATCTATCTAATAAAAATAACTTTATGTGCAACTTTTTTGATAATTTCTTGTAAATGTACTCCAAAGGGAAAAAACTTTTTGTGTTTTTTCCAAACTTTGACGGCACGGCTTATTGTTTGACCAAACGTAATAAATGTTTTGTTATATCATTTTTAGATGTAATATAAGAAAACTAGGGGGCATATGTGTTTAATTTCGAGGAATAAAACTCCACCTTGTAACTTGGAACCCCTACCGAGCAAAAAAATGCCAAAACTTATGATTTATCTACATTAAATTAAAGCTCGAACCTTTTTCTTTTGAAGGGATGAGTCAAATTATAGAAAATACATTTTATTGATAAACTTGGCCATGAATTCGAAACCCGTATTTATTTTCCAAAACATCTGACAAATACTCGAAAATACTTATTCTATAGGATTTCAAAAACAGGTTGAGAAACTATAGACACCTTAAAGGACATACAGACGGACGCAGGGCATTGAACTGGAGCCAAATTGTTTTGGATATAAAATCATTACTTTGCTGCTAGTGTAAATATTACAAACTTTTTTTAACTTTACTTTTTGGTTCGGAAAGTAAAGTTAAACACAAAATCATTCCAATTCCAGCCATAACTACAAATCCAGCAGCGTCAAAAACTCAATTTTGATAAATCGGATTTGAAAATGTATTTCATCTAAATTATATACAACAATTTCCCTGTAGTAGGCGTAGCCCTGAGTAGTCTCAAAATAACGTCAATCAGTAATATGTAAGACCAATTTAGTATAACATGCAGTCTTGTTGGTACTTACATTTACATTTTGTTATATCTATTCAGACCAATTAAGTCGATACCCAGTAATAATCCGGCAAATGCATTTCATCATTGCCAGCGAATGGCATCTCATCGCCCGAACAGGAATTCAATGTAATATCTTTGTTAATAACGAAATACATATGTAAGTAATTTTGGCGTTTTAACTGTCTTCGAATCCTTATCAAATCTGCGCATTAGATATTTTTTGGCTTTTCATACCAGTGAAAAAGTAATTCTATGAATAATTTACTTTTTTACAGAACTGAACCAACGTCGTTGCATGATCGCGCAGTTTTGTGCAAATTCAATCAATTACATTCCGAACCATAAAATGTAAAAATTGTATAGGTACTCGAATATACTTCGATTTGTACACATGCACATATAACTTATTAAAGAAAAAAATATTTATAGATCTAAGTACATGATTTGTGTTGCTGACAACGCTCCACAAAAACTCAAAAAACTAGCTGTGCTAACAACAGCTGTTGTCGTCCCCGAAACTGATACAATCGTCCCCATACATATGGAAAGTATGAACTGTGCCAAAAACACCATATTGCTGACAATAGCAACATCCGTTCCTAAACCACAAAAATTAGATCCAAGTTTCGCAGCACCATCTACATCCAGTTCGAACTATCGACAGAATATAATAATATTCAATCTTTAATCAAATCGAATGTTTCTGAGATATACTTACTGTCTCCATGGAATGGTAATGAGCAACTAGAAGGTAAGGCATGGTGAATAATGTTGAATACATAACCCCAGCAGCCCAGCTAAATATAATTACGGACATTTTGGCTCTAGTCATTGCCATTAACATCATTCCAAAACAGTAGAACAAAAGGCCGCCAACGTAAACGTTCTTCGCTCTGGAAATGAAACAATGTTTAAATTCTCACAAAATTTTAAGATATATAAATCATAGTTTTCTCATTTATCGCCTAAGGAGTATGTACGATAATCATCAAGTATACTTAACGGAAGTATAGACTTTTATATTTAACCAGAAAATGGATGAAAGTACATAATATATTTTGGGATAGGTTAGGCAGCGGTGTCATAAACGACATCTCTACTGAAGGGGTGAGAGGACCACTCCCCCATACAGCGTGCCTCTGTACACCCACCTTGTAAGGGCCGTTTTACCTAGGGTGGGGTTATACGTCTTACCATAAGTAAACTGATTATTAATTCAATGATAAACGATGATAGTGTATTCCATGAAGCGCTGTTTCCGTTGATTTGCGTTTGCTATAAGCATTTTGGCATGCAGATAGCCGCCCTGTCACAACGGTCGTGCGCAAGTATACATGTGTCATCCTCTAGACAATATATACTTTACCCGCATTTATACAATACTAGTTGAAAAGCCCGTCAAACGACGCACAGTGGTCAATTTCGCGAGATAGCGGTCAAAACTGTATAACTTTTGGCCGGATTGGTATTTTTTTACGCAATTTGTTTTGTTCAATAGGAGGGACTTTAAGCTTCAATCGGGCTGAAAGCGGCTTGGCGGCATTCCTTGTGTGATTCTTCCACTGGTTCGTCTGCACTGATTTTCGGGAAAAAAAAAAATGACTGTAGTAACAGGTAAGATTCACGTTATTTTCAATGCAAATATTTGGCGTATTTAATTTGGGAGAAATTATTTGCATATGAAATGCCAAAATTTCCGTCCGACAGTGCAGAGTTTTTTTTTTAGCGAATATGACAAATATGTCCTTCCTGTTATTTTTCACAAACTGAACAAAGATGATACCACAAAACAATCATACACAAATCAAAGAATAAAGTTGTCATTTTTCTTATGTTTCTTCTCCTGAATAAACGATCCCAAGTTCTGGCTGCTTTCCGAAATAAAAGATTCAAATTAGCTTTGTTGGTTAAAGTTGAAAAGTCAGCGGCTTTATTAGTTGTGTAAATATGGGTGTGTTTAATCTATGTTATAAGCAAGTAAACAAATTATATTAAAGTAACACATAAATAAAAAGAAAATACAAATAAATATAACAAATAAAAATGACAATAAAATCGACTCACTTGATTTTCGGCTCAATAACAAAAGGGGTGGGTATTTGCCTGAAGGGTCTATTTATATTATATAAACTACATGAAAATACAACAGTACAGACAAAATTAAGTTTATGGCTTAAATAACTATCTTATTCTAAGCTTGGGACATTTTTGGCCATTAAATGTTAGGGTGACCATCCGCAACACTCTGATTTTTTGAAAACAGTAAATTCGGCAATTTGATTGACGTAGACGCCAACTCGATGAAGTTTCGTTGTAATGTGTCAAAAAAGAAAACAAAATAATCGGAGCTTCAAAGTTCAAAAAGTACAACAATATCCAATACAAAATATAAATTTGATTTTACTGAAATTTAATTTATTGCAGATGTCAGTCGAATGTAAACAAAACAAAAGCAGAGTAGAAAACGATACTGACGACGGTTTCTTAAAAATGTGTTGTCTTCGTAGTTATGTTTTTCGACAACTAACATATATTCTCAATTTTGTTTTGTGAATTGCCTAGTGTAAACGCACGGTTAGCCACATAAACAAGTGGTTATTTATTTTCTGATACAACTCTGTATTTTATTGTAAATTTATATAATTCGTTCTTTAGTTAATCGTTAGGGTATACACTCTTGCTAGCAGCCTTTGCAGAACGTACTTCGATTATGGTACGAATAGTGAATATATTTTCCAGCTGATTGCACAATACCTATTTTTCTTTTTCCTATGATAATCAAAACAAAAAATTAATTTAATTTAATTTAATTGAACTTTGAACAAGCCAAACTAAGTACGTTTCTACGTTGCAAAGCTTGCAAGATTTACAACGGCAGATATGCTACGGTTTTAAGTCTTGAAGAGTTAGGCGCGAGTTCGTAGCGTGATTGCCTATCAGCGTGGGGGTTATGGGTTTTCGTAGTTTCTTTATGAAACAGTTCAGAGTACGTTAATGCAACGAATATTTTTTTTTGTGTGAAAATAAAAGCAATTCGGGAAAAAAATAACATTTTCTAAGTATGGCAGCTTCCGAAACGGATCCGTATACCTTGCCTGCAATCAAAGCAAACACAATGCTTAAGACCTTGATACATTTAAATACTGTATTTCAGAAAATGCTGAAAATTATACTTTTTTTTATTACTTCCAGCGTTGTCGTATCAACGAAACAAGATTGTTGTATCAACGAAGCAAGATTGTTGTATCAACGAAACGAGGCTGTTGTATCAACGAACCAACGGTATTGTATCAACGAAACGTGATTGTTGTATCATCGAAGCAAGGTTGTTGTACCAACGAAACAAGGTGGTTGTATCAAGGAAACAAAATTGTTGTATCAACAATTTGATCAATTTTTCAATTTACGTTGTATGAACGAAACTTTTTACTTAAACGAAACTTTTTTCGTTGCATCAAACAAGCCCAATGTTGGTTGACTTTTACAACAGATTTCGTTGATATAACATACAAATTCATTCAGTCTATGGTCTGTGCAAACCGGGTTACACTTGGACCCAAAATTAGAATATGAATTTACTTTGTATTGTAATTAATAATAAATAAATATGTACATTAAATATGCTTGAAGATAACACAAACCCTAGAAAATTACGTTTCTGTGTATTTTGTTGTTGTGGTGTAGCAAATCGTTGCAAACTTTGCTAGGTTTGCATTTGCTACCAAGAGTGAAAACCCTATGAATATGTTTTATGCTGAATGTTAAAATTAACAAAGTCCAGTACATATGTAAAGGTTTCAATAATTATACTATAAAAAAGTATATAGTTCATAATATATTTACGATTATAATTGAGTAAATATGGTATACATACATTCAACAACCACCTAGCTATGTATATATGTATGGGTCATTCGCCGCCAGTGGCTCCAAATGACAGTTTAAATGTCTGACTTTTATGGCAAAGACTTTCGTGAAAATGCACTGCTAGTGACGTATCAGTTCATATACAACATGACCTAGTGACAGACGACGAATCTTAAGTGAATGTTGTGATTTACAATAGAGGTCATTCCAACACATATATATAACATTAAATATATTTAATAATTTTAATCTGAATAAATTTGTAGTTTTCCAACGGTTTACATAATAAGAGAAAGATTCGTCTATGTTACGGAGATCATACTGAAGTCCGTACGGGAATGTCGCTTATGGGGTAAAATATTTTTTAGATTTCGAAAAACTGGGTTTTATAACTTTTTATTCGAATTTCAGCAGAAGTTTATCAAAAACGAGTTTTCTATGTCGTTCAATCATCATTTTAAAAGAAAGCTCGTTTTTTTTATATATAATAAGTTCGTTTCGAAGGTCCTAATGTGTTACAGAACATAGTCACCGTTTTTTGTCGCATTTTGTTACATTTATAATTTGTCTTAAGTGGTTTTTCTCTTAAGCGGTGTTCGTATCGTATAATTATAATAATCTTCGCATTATAAATGTGTATCACATAATCGATTTTTCAATAAAGCGGATTTTCGTTTAAGCGAAGTACTAAATATGGAAAATCATCCAGAACAATCGTTACTAATATTTATTTTCAATTAAAAGGCGTGCGCTTATCCGAATTCGACTGTATTAGTTTCTCACACATTCATGCAATTTTTAAAAGATATGAAATGATAAAACAAAAGTTTTATTACGATTGGACAATACGAAATTACTATAGGTAAACGTTCTTCTTGAGATTTTCGGGCATCTAAGGCGGGTAAAAATTTCGCCCGGTCGGCCCGGCTTTCTCTGGCGTTGTAATAACAGTTCATGTTATCAAATAAACCGAACAATTTAAGAAGATAAAATGTTATTACAACGCCAGAGAGAGTCGGGCCGTCCGTGCAATTTAGGTGAAACTGAAAGAAGCTCGCTGATATGGAGGAAATCTTTTCATACGAAGAAGTTCTTGCTGTGTTAAAATTGGGTAATCCAAAAGGAAAGGAACAGGCATACGTTATTTGGGAGCCAATTTCAGATTGGACTCCTGAGGACAAAGTGCAAATTCTTTGTTGCGATAGAACTGTTTCTAACACAACTCGTATCACTGGGGCTTGTGTGTTACTTGAGATAAAACTTGAAAGAGATATTGTAGTTTTCACTTGCCATCATCAAGCAAGCCATTCTTCACGCTATTTAACATGATATCATCCTTTTTTACTGCAAAGCTAAGTAAATTACAGTTGAGGAGCAATAGAATTTTTTTTTATTGCGATGCGTGAGGGAACACAGGAGGCTATATCCTGACTGTAAAAAGGATACATTGATGCGAAAATATACAAAATAATATTGATTTATTGTGAGATTGTTATAATTATCATTTTTCGATACTGTGGATCATTATTAAACCAAACACATCAAAATATGTACTGTGGTAATTTTAGTTTGCTTTTAACGAGTTTTGCTCAGTAGTACTTGTGTTAAAGCATCAATTATTAACAGAATAAATTAATTCTGGATTTGTAATTGTGTCTCTATCTATCTAATAAAAATAACTTTATGTGCAACTTTTTTGATAATTTCTTGTAAATGTACTCCAAAGGGAAAAAACTTTTTGTGTTTTTTCCAAACTTTGACGGCACGGCTTATCGTTTGACCAAACGTAATAAATGTTTTGTTATATCATTTTTAGATGTAATATAAGAAAACTAGGGGGCATATGTGTTTAATTTCGAGGAATAAAACTCCACCTTGTAACTTGGAACCCCTACCGAGCAAAAAAATGCCAAAACTTATGATTTATCTACATTAAATTAAAGCTCGAACCTTTTTCTTTTGAAGGGATGAGTCAAATTATAGAAAATACATTTTATTGATAAACTTGGCCATGAATTCGAAACCCGTATTTATTTTCCAAAACATCTGACAAATACTCGAAAATACTTATTCCATAGGATTTCAAAAGCAGGTTGAGAAACTATAGACACCTTAAAGGACATACAGACGGACGCAGGGCATTGCACTGGAGCCAAATTGTTTTGGATATAAAATCATTACTTTGCTGCGAGTGTAAATATTACAAACTTTTTTTAAACTATATTGCACATGTGTTGTAGTATACATATGTAATATTATTTTTAACAAGGTGTCTTCCGCTGGCGAAGAATGACACTTATACATACATATTATTGAGTTATCCAATTTGTGGTTCGGAAAGTAAAGTTAAACACAAAATCATTCCAATTCCAGCCATAACTACAAATCCAGCAGCGTCAAAAACTCAATTTTGATAAATCGGATTTGAAAATGTATTTCATCTAAATTATATACAACAATTTCCCTGTAGTAGGCGTAGCCCTGAGTAGTCTCAAAATAACGTCAATCAGTAATATGTAAGACCAATTTAGTATAACATGCAGTCTTGTTGGTACTTACATTTACATTTTGTTATATCTATTCAGACCAATTAAGTCGATACCCAGTAATAATCCGGCAAATGTATTTCATCATTGCCAGCGAATGGCATCTCATCGCCCCAACAGGAATTCAATGTAATATCTTTGTTAATAACGAAATACATATATAAGTAATTTTGGCGTTTTAACTGTCTTCGAATCCTTATCAAATCTGCGCATTAGATATTTTTTGGCTTTTCATACCAGTGAAAAAGTAATTCTATGAATAATTTACTTTTTTACAAAACTGAACCAACGTCATTGCATGATCGCGCAGTTTTGTGCAAATTCAATCAATTACATTCCGAACCATAAAATGTAAAAATTGTATAGGTACTCGAATATACTTCGATTTGTACACATGCACATATAACTTATTAAAGAAAAAAATATTTATAGATCTAAGTACATGATTTGTGTTGCTGACAACGCTCCACAAAAACTCAAAAAACTAGCTGTGCTAACAACAGCTGTTGTCGTCCCCGAAACTGATACAATCGTCCCCATACATATGGAAAGTATGAACTGTGCCAAAAACACCATACTGCTGACAATAGCAACATCCGTTCCTAAACCACGAACATTAGATCCAAGTTTCGCAGCACCATCTACATCCAGTTCGAACTATCGACAGAATATAATAATATTCAATCTTTAATCAAATCGAATGTTTCTGAGATATACTTACTGTCCCCATGGAATGGTAATGAGCAACTAGAAGGTAAGGCATGGTGAATAATGTTGAATACATAACCCCAGCAGCCCAGCTAAATATAATTACGGACATTTTGGCTCTAGTCATTGCCATTAACATCATTCCAAAACAGTAGAACAAAAGGCCGCCAACGTAAACGTTCTTCGCTCTGGAAATGAAACAATGTTTAAATTCTCACAAAATTTTAAGATATATAAATCATAGTTTTCTCATTTATCGCCTAAGGAGTATGTACGCTAATCATCAAGTATACTTAACGGAAGTATAGACTTTTATATTTAACCAGAAAATGGATGAAAGTACATAATATATTTTGGGATAGGTTAGGCAGCGATGTCATAAACGACATCTCTACTGAAGGGGTGAGAGGACCACTCCCCCATACGGCGTGCCTCTGTACACCCACCTTGTAATGGCCGTTTTACCTAGGGTGGGGTTATACGTCTTACCATAAGTAAACTGATTATTAATTCAATGATAAACGATGATAGTGTATTCCATGAAGCGCTGTTTCCGTTGATTTGCGTTTGCTATAAGCATGTTGGCATGCAGATAGCCGCCCTGTTACAACGGTCGTGCGCAAGTATACATGTGTCATCCTCTAGACAATATATACTTTACCCGCATTTATACAATACTAGTTGAAAAGCCCGTCAAACGACGCACAGTGGTCAATTTCGCGAGATAGCGGTCAAAACTGTATAACTTTTGGCCGGATTGGTATTTGTTTTGTTCAATAGGAGGGACTTTAAGCTTCAATTTGCGTGTTCAAACGTAAAAATCGACTGATAGGAACGTAAGTAATGTGGAGTTAAAAATGCATTTTACTTTTTTGTTAAGTTCCCATGTAAAAGTTGAATATTTTGACATTTTAAATAGGTATATTTTTTATAATTTCTTATTTTCTTCAATCGTATTTTACAACCAATACTTATTTATTATTCCTAAACTTAATTTTGGTCAGAAAATGCCAACATTTGGCCCCTGACATTTATTTAGTCTCAATATTCACAGGGGCCAAAGGTTGGTTTTTGTGGAAGAAAGCTAATTCTTGTGAGGATTAAACTGAAAAATAACACTGAAATTCCCAACAATATCAATACCATTTGGATATATTATATACAGAACACAACATCGATAAAATTTTAAGTAAACTTTTACTATTGATTTAAAGTGCGCATATATTTTATTTAAATGTATTAATAAAAATTTATACTAAAATTAGAAACAAATTATAATCTTTAAACTAGTGTTAATTAAACAATATTAGTAAAAATTTGTTCCAAATAGCTTTGATTTTCATTTTGCAGTAGTTGTTTAGCTTCTTCATCTAACTCTAATGAGGTTGATTTCCATTTTTGTCGAATACTGGACATATATGGGTCTGATGTGCACAACAAAATATTAATAAGATCTTCATTAGTACAATATCTGGAAATTTTTCTTCTATTGTGCTCGCGAAATAATCTGTAGTCTTTGTTCCTTTTTTCTTGCGCTTCTTCTGAGAGATCTCCAATTGGAAGCATATTGTGCTGAATTATTTGTTCCCCATGGAACAAAATTTTGTGAACTGTGGTTGGCATATGTCTCCAAGAGTATTTTTGGTTATAAAGGGTTGCTGTCTCATTAGCATACTGGATCAGAAAAAAATCTCCTTGCTGTGTTTCCATCATTAGAATTTCCTTCCCCTTGCTTTGGCTGGTCAATTATAAGGCCTATCTCACGGTATTTTTCTTGAATATCTTTTTTGATGTTCCTATTCAATGGGCGCCTTAATGTTGGTAAAAATTGAATTTAATGTTCTATTTGGTTTGTAAGCAAAGCGAATGTTGTCAGATTCTATTGTTATTTTTGTCAAAATTTTGATACACCCTTCTATGTGGACTAGGTCCAAATATGGGCCAAATTCTCCTAATTTCAACAGAATTATTTTTTGGGTCAATAAGAACTCTTGTACAAAATTTCATCAAAATATATGCATAATAGCCACTTTCACATACAAATAACTTCTCAAAAAATATGACGTGCATTTGTACCGAATATCTTACCTTGGGTCAGAAAAATTGCTGTAGCTCAAAAAGTGCAGTCCCGTTGCATGGACATGTATATATAGGAATGTAGGGGAGGGTTAGGACTACAAAATAGTTTGTTTTGACTCAGCTTGACTCACAGGAGTTGTGCTCTATGAAGTAGGAAATTTCCGATAAATTAGACCTTTTTTAAAAAAAATATTTAAATTGTTCTGAAAACAGTAGAGCTTCACATTAATTCGAGTATTTGGTAAATGTACTTGTAAATTGTCCGAGAAACCCGAACCGTATTTGTTCCTATATTCCGGAATACCGTTACTATTTTATAAGACATATTTCCCAAATTCTGCACATATGTAGATAATCAAATGTCCTTTAAATTATATTCATGGCCTAAGAATATACATACGTCAAGTGATTTTTGAAATATAAGCACATTGATTCGAGTATTTAGTAAATGTACTTGTAAATTGTCCAGTCAGTTTTATTATTTTCGGAATAACTCGGTGATTTTTAACTGTACGTTTTGAACAGATAGTGCCAATAGTTTCGGAAATACACGACTTTTATTGAAAAAATTTTATATTTTCAGAGAAATCCGAACCATATTTGTTCCTATATTCCGGAATACCGTTACTATTTTCCAAGACATATTTCCCAAATTCTGCAAATAAGTAGATAATGAAATGGGCTTCAAATTATATTCGTGACCAAAGAATATACGACAAGTGATTTTTGAAATATAAGCACATTAATTCGAGTATTTGGTAAATGTACTTGTAAATTGTCCGAGAAATCCGAACCGTATTTGTTCCTATATTCCGGAATACCGTTACTATTTTTCAAGACATATTTCCCAAATTCTGCACATAAGTAGATAATCAAATGTCCTTCAAATTATATTCGTGACCAAAGAATATACGTCAAGTGATTTTTGAAATATAAGCACATTAATTCGAGTATTTGGTAAATGTACTAGTAAATTGTCCGAGAAATCCGAACCATATTTGTTCCTATATTCCGGAATACCGTTACTTCAATCTACCAGTGATAGGAAATAAGTTATGTTACAACACAAAATTTATTTCGTCCAAAAATCTTGAAAAACAAAAAAGTTATGGTCATTTCAACTTTCAAAATTAACTAAAAATATCATAATTACTAAATTCTGAAAAAGCCCATTTTGAACCACCCTGTTCTCAGTGAAATAGTTAAAATAGAGTTCTAATTTTTTGGCTCCCGAGGTTTACTACTGTCTACTTTCATATGAATATTGACCACAGTGCGACGGTCGAAAAAAAACATGTCTTCAGTGGTATTGAACGTGCTGAACATGCCTCGCTTTCTTTAGCCATAGCAACAACAACGAAACAGCCAAACATACATGTGTAAACAACACACAGCCACACACACTGCGACTGTGAAAAGAGAATGATGACGTGTTAAAAAATGAGCGAGCAAGAAAGAGAGTAAAGAAAAGCTTCACCGCAGGCAGGCAGTGAGGTGCACAACTTATTATATTTAGGATGTGATTAAAAATTTGTACATGGGATTTATTTTGTGGAGAATATTCAAAAAGTAACCCTGTTAACTCAATAAACTTTTAACGCACTTTATTCTGACTATTTCGCAACTAGTTGATGCTTGCATTCTTACAATATGCTATAAATTCGTTATCAGTTTAAATGTACCTCAATAAGAAGAAAATAATATGTTAAAAATATAATTGCGTGCAATCATATATATGTTTGTAGTCACACAATTCCAGTATATTGAAAAACGATATGATTGTGTCCTAACATATTTTTTTGCAAAATAAAATGTTAAAACATATTTTTTTAGAGTTACAGAGACTATTACTCTCAGAGAGTGTAATGCCGCTCATGACTCTCATAGTCGTGTGCAAAGAAGGGCATTATATGATAGCTGTGTGTGTGAGATGGAAGTGGATCGACACCATTGAGTAGGTAAGCTGTTGTGTTCTTGTCGGTGTGTCATGCTGAATCAAGAACGTGCGATCATAGAGACAATGTTCTCATTAGTTGTCTAAACGTTCGGCATTCAACACGTAGAGGAGAAACAAGGGAGCAAAAGTGTATGTAAGTATGTATGTGTGTGTGTAATTAAAACCAGTGAAAAAGTTGCAGTCGGGTAAACCGACTTATATATATCCTCACCCTCAGTAAAAACATACAAGTCTCATACTCATAAGTATCGGAAAGTCAAAAGTGACCGTGGCTACCATCATTTGATGTAACATCTGATGAAAAGTCATAATAGCAACCTAAAATACCGAATGCTATAGAAAAAAATATTGGATGGTACATTTGAATGGGAGGTAGCAGAAGGGGAGTTGCCAGACTTCCAAGTTTTTGTCCAAAACTTTGTATAGCTATAGGTTTGCTAAGTACAAAATTTGGGCAGGATCGCGTTGGGCATATTGCTATTAATACACGATTTCTAATGTAGGCGAAATGGTACATTTGTATGGGAGGTACCAGAAGGGGAGTTGCCAGACTTCCAAGTTTTTGTCCAAAATGTTGTCTAGCTATAACTTTAGTAAATACAAAATTTGGGCAAGATAGCTTTGGTCATACTGATAGTATTAGACGGTTTATCAGGGGCGGGATGGTACATTTGTATGGGAGGTACCAGAAGGGGAGTTGCCAGACTTCCAAGTTTTTGTCAGAAACTTTGTTCAGTTATACTTTTACTAAATACGGATTTTTGCCAAGATCGGAGTGGGCATATTGATATTATTACACGATTACTAAAGTGGGCGAAATAGCAAGTTTGTATGGGAGGTACCCGAATGCAATCCCATTAGCAGTTTTGGGAAAATATTAACCCATGCCAAATTTCAGAGCGATTGTTTAACTCTTTCGAAAGTTATCGTGCGTAGCAGCAGGACAGACAGACGGACAGACGGACATGGCTCAAACGATTTAGAAAGTCATGAATCGAATTTCGTTCAAAGACACTTGGGTTCTAATGTGAATATTTCTAGGTGTTACATTTTTGAGCCGTATCAAATGATATATACCCTCCTACCCGTAGGGTGAGGGTATAAAAAGTGAAGTGAAAATATAATATTTCTGTGAAGTTTTAACAAAGCATGATATTTTAATAACGACAATAGGATAGCAAAATAGTTTGTTGTCGTTTTTAAAAATATGTTCTGTTATTAAAACTCCACAAATTCCGGTGTTATACAAAATTATATTTCTTCTCTGCGGGCTGAGCATGAAAATCATAAAAACGACAAATAAACGATAATGTATATTGTGTTGAACAGCAGATCATGTCTATGAATTCGTGAATATTATCGTGAGCTGTATTCTTATAACGGTAAATGATATTCTAGTTTATTTTATTGTTGATCTTTTCTCAGTGCGACATATAATCTTCGCTGTTGTGTCTTTGTTGTTGTTGCGATTTGTCTGCATGGAATCATATATAAGTAAACATATATATGATTGTATGTAGAATAAATATATGATTGTATGCAATAATACATATGATTGTCTGCAGTAAAAACTTGATAATCCGAATAATTGATTGTAGACCCCAATCCGGATTATCGAGGTTTTTTTTAACTGTTGTTTTTTTTATTGAAAATGCGTTTAAATATGTTGTTTAATACTAAGTATGTGTTTATTAAAAAATAAATTAATTCATTGCAAAAATAAAAATAAAAACATTAATTTTCGTTGATATAATTCAATCAAATAAAGAAATATTTGACAAATTAACGTAAATCAATACTAATTTCTTTTAGTGAAGTAATCAAATACTGTTGTTTGGTGCGAATTAGCTAAGCTTTTTTCCAAAGCCAGATCTCGCATTTCGTGAAGGACTAAGATTTTTTCTACACCTACATTATTTTCCTCGGCCCATTTTATTGATGTTTCAAATCTTTGAAGAGCGTCCTTGGCTTTTACCGCTTGTGCTAGGGGAATTGTATCCACCTGTTCGTCTTCTGAGGAAATTTCAATATCTGACATTGCAGAGTTATCTTCATTGATCCATGTTTCAACTTCTTCCGAATTAAAATTTATGTTAAACGAAGTTCGAAACAGGTCTGTAAAAAATATATTTTCATCTGGATTGTGTCTTTCTTGCAATACAGATAATGGCAAATCATCTTCAGACTCCCATTTTTCTGGAAACAGTTTTCTCCAGCTGGAATTAAGCACACTCTCATTCACCTTTCCCCAAGAGTTTTTCACCATATTGCAGCACTTTTGAAGATTAAATGATTTTAAAAACTGCGTGTAATCTTCCTCATCAGCATTCACCATTTCACACAGTAGTGATTTTTATACACTCCATCATAGGATGGAGTATATACTAAGTTTGTCATTCCATTTGCAACACGTCGAAAGAGTGATCTGCGACCCTATAAAGTATATATATTATCGGTCAGTGTAACATTCTAAGACATTCTAGCGATGTCCGTCTGTCCGTCCATCCGTCTGTTGTCTGTTGAAATCACGATAGAGTGCGAACGACCAACGCTAAGAAGTTGAAATGTTGCCCATAAGCAGGTTAAGTTCGAGAATGGGCAATATCGGACCAAAGGAGAAAAAGTTCCCCTTTACGGGACTAAATATATCCCGGCCATAATAAAATTTTTCAAATATTTTTTTCACTACATCTGATTTTTTTTGGTAAAATTGTTCTAAGTTTATATAATTTATAGATGGGGAAAAAAATCCCAAAAATGGGCGTGCTCATGGGTTCCGTGGACCCTTGGGGCCCATGATAAACATGCGCATATGAGTATCGAAGTGCAACGAAATTTACTCACGAACCCAAATATGCCTTTATTTTCATGATTTGCCTAAATTTTTTGATCCGGTTTCTGGGACTATCGGGTCACGAGCGGCCCAAAAACCGTCCCTTGACAAACATGGACATATGGGTATCGAAATGCAACGAAATTTTCTCGCGAACCCAAATATGCATTTATTTTCATGATTTGGATTGAATTTGTGTTCGGGTTCCTGGGACTATCGGGTCACGAGCGGCCCAAAAACCGGCCCCTGACAAACATGGACATATGGGTATCGAATGCAACGAAATTTTCTCACGAATCCGAATATGCGCCCATTTTCATGATTTGGATAAAATTTGGGATCGGGTTCCTGCACTTACTTTCTTCATAGTTTTCATATTTATTGACTTTTTAAGGATCCATGATGGAGGGTATATAAGATTCGGCCCGGCCGAACTTACTATTTGTCCACTTGTTTATAATACATTTTCGTTAATCTGATTGGATTTTGGTCCATTGGCTGGACAAGGCTTGTAGTATTTGGAGGAAGAAAAATGGTTTTATAGTTACCGCATTCTGAGACAAGTGATTCTTTTGAATGAGACGGTGCATTGTCAACGAGTAGGATCGCTTTTTGTGGCAAGTTGTTGTTTTGTTGAAACATTTTTACTTGTGGAACAAATGATTTATGAAACCATTCCATAAACAAATGTGTTGTCTTCCAACCATTACCAATTACAACAACGTCTAACTTGTGATCTACGGATTTGTTTGAACAGCACAAAAACGTGATCCTTTCTTTACACATTTTTCGTCCAGGAGCATTTTTTTCTTTTTCATGAACTAATGTCTTGTCCGGAAGCATTTTAAAAAAGAGTGCTGATTCGTCGGCATTATAAATTTCCGAATCAAGCAATTCTTCTAATCGAATAATAGCATTTAATTCTAATCGAAATTGTGGTAATTGATCCGGACTTCCAGCCGTCCGCTTTTCTCCGCAAACTTTAAGACCACGGATTGAAAATCGTTTCTTAAAGTTTTGAAACCAGCCATTACTTGCAATAAATTCTCTTTCATTACCATATTTTTCCTCAAACAATGCCTTTGCCTTTCCACAAACAATTTCTTTAGAAATAGGTAAGTGTTTTCACCGTTGTTTTTCAAACCAGGAATATAAAACTTGTTCGAATTCTTCATATTCACCATCTTTTAGAGTTTTGCGTTTTTGTAAAAGCTTTCGATTAGATGTCTTAGCAAACCTGTTTGTTAAATTTTGTTCTTGAATGTTATATTGAAAATAGAATAAAATAAAATGTACTCACTTTTTTAACTTTTCACTTTGCTTTTTAATATCTGAAATAGTTGAAGTACCTACTCCATATTTTTCAGCTAACACCCTGCCACTCACACCTCTATTGACTTCTTCAATAATTTTAACGTTATCTAAAATAGATAACGTTTTGTGTGCTCTCTTTGTTGAAGGCATTGTAATACTGAGCTGAAAACGCAGGTGTAGCCATTCAACCAACATAAACAACTCACAGCGCACAATTCTAACGGTATTTTGCAAGGCATACTACGATTACTAACAAAAAATATATATGTATGTATGTTATACAACTGTTTACATTCAATCCAAATTATTGAGTTGCAACCAATCCGGACTATTGAGTTGAAATCAATCCGGATTATTGAGTTTCCATCGATCCGGATTATTGCAATCAATCCGGATTATAGAATACGCAATGTACAGGGAAACGCCGTCCCGATTACCGAATAATCCGGATTAGCGGGGTCCGGACTATCGAGTTCTATGTAATCCAATATATTATTGGTTTTCCTTGATTATTTTATATTTCGAATAGGATATAATTTTGTACCTAAATTTTTTTCTGAAAAATAGTCATAATTTGATCCACCAGCTGTGAAAATTTCAGATTGGGTTCAAAAGTTATATAACTTTTTCTGAAACACTTACATAATTTTACATACAAAAAACATTTTCCTTCTTAAATTTTCTGTATCAAAAAGACTATTGTTATTTTAAAGACAAGATATGTACAAACATTATACATATTTATTATTTTAGATTGCCAGAAGCATTTTGTCTGATCTTTTCAAATACCGATCTATGAATTGATTGTGTTCTTGGAATTAGTTTTAGATAAGTACAAGATTCTTCTTCTGTAAAATGCTCCTCATTCGTACCAAAAATAAAATTCATTCTTTTAATATTATTTTTTGCCCAGTTAAACATGGAAAATGGTGTTCAAATTAGACTTTTTTTAGTCTGAACTCTCTCTCGGGCCACTAATCTTTTTAGCGTTCCTCTTATACCACCACACACATTCTTTCCATGAGCAGTGCAGAAAAAGTTCAACTCAGTTATAATTACTTTTATGCCATATCAGATCATACATATTCGACATGTTTTATACTGGGAAGGTCTGCTCCTCCCGAGAAGTAGAATATTTTTTGTCGTTTTACAATTGTCATTAATAAAATTACGAAACTTCTTTTTAAATAACTGTACAGTAATTGTATTGTGCTACAAACTATTACTTATTATGACATAGTTCGTAAATGTTATTTAGTTGTTCTTTCGAATATATATTTCAAATGGGTGTATTGTCGCTTGTGCGTTCGTCGAATGATATGACTGTACTCCATCCAATATTACAAAGCTGTTGTTTTCGGAAATGTCTAAAACAACTGAAATTCATCACCATTTAAATTAATTTTACGTAATTAAAATTAGGGTTTTGTTATTTCGTAATAAATGAATGTTTTATAAACTTAGATAATTTTTCCACAAAATTGTCCGTGAAATCATCAATACTTTTGTACAAAGTCTAATCTATCGGTAGCAGTCAAAATAACTTGGCAATGTTGTCCTTATGGTGTCAACATGGACATTCCAGCATATAGCACTCACCTCACAGAGTTTTACAAATGACCATGTTTACCCAGTTATGCTAATCCCTAAAATTCTGTCCATCCACATTTTTTGGCAAACACCTACTTAAAATATTGGTCTGTTATACATGTGGAGGATGATGGCACCGCCACTTTTGAAATTCGAAAAAAGGAAAGTTGTGCTGATTTGAGCAGCACCCGTTTTTCGAAAATTGAGATATTTTGAAAATACGAAAAAAGTGCCAGCACCGCCACTTTGTTTTTTTTTAAAAACAAAAGTTGTGCTAGGTGAGTACATCATTGTGCCGTTCTATCTGCAGCCGTTTTTGAAAAATCGACAATTTCGAAAAAGTGCTAGCACCGCCATTTTGTGTTCAATAGAGAATTCGACGTTGATAGTTGTGCCGTTAACGAAAAAATTCAGTTCTGAGAAAATCGCCAATTTAAATTTTACACTTTTTTCGATGTAAAAAATCGAAACAAAAATTTCTCAAAAGTGAAAACAGTGCTGGATTGTGCTCAACGAACACCACAAACGCCTCTTTAACAATTTTAATGTAGCTGTTATAATAAACGAAAAAACGCAGTTTTTAATTTTGAAGATTTTCGAAAATCGCTGAATATATATATATATACCACAATGCTATTGATGGATAGGGCTCACCAAGCACTACATTTGCTTCTCTCACATTTTTTCCCTAAACCTAATATTTCTTTAAATAAACCAATTTTTTTGAAAACCGTTGCATACTTCACGTATTTTCATAGAAATGACAATAACTTTGCGAAAAATGAAAATTTGTTAAATCTGTAACTTGTGCTAGCCTAGCACACATTCTTCGCCATACATCGAAAAATGATACCTTCAACGGTTTTTGGAAGTAATCGCGTTTTTTTTATTTTTTTTAGCGTTTGTATAAAATTAATTTAAAACAAAAAAATTTGATAAGCTTCGTTGAAGAAAAATATCAAAAGCACCAGCCGTTGAACCCACAAACTGCAATCCATAAATAGCGCTCGCTTACACGCCGCAACATGCTCACTCTCCATGACTTCGTGGCTCTGAATTTAGGAGTAAACACAAAATCAAAGTTGGTAATCATGGAAAAGTATGAATATAGATATTTCGATACAAAAACTACAATAAAAGGTTGTGGAATTCCCGAATTCCTGAATGAATCTTGGTGTCATTAAATAAATGATTTAAAATGTGTCGTTTAAATAGTTGATCATCTGAAAGGTATTTTGATCGGAAATGCGTGGAGTAGAAACCACCATAACATTGGCACTTTTGTTTAGAAATAATAATGTAATTCCAAATGTTTTATTGAATCAATCGATTAAAAGAAAAAACAACAAAATATAAGTACCAAACATATATATCATTATAAGGAAGAACAATTTTGCAAAAAAATTAAATATAAAACAAAAATTAATAATAACAACAAGGGTTGAACTCGCACCACTCACATCCATTAACGATTTACCCACGCGCCGCAACACACTTGCTCACAAGCCAACATACGAGTATATAGCAAAGAGGACATATTGATTGACCTATATTTTTGCATCATTTAACCAGTATTGCCATTTATGTACATTTGCTTGTTCTTTGCTGTTTTTGAACACCAAATTGTACATAATAATTACCCACTTTATTGCAATGCTGGTGTGGAATCCATGCAAAACCACAATATGTTGCTAAACTGCGTCGACTCCAAAATTTAGTTTTCCAGTGGCAACATTGTCCACAAAGTCAATTTCTGTCTAGATTATCCTTGGCGCAGTAAATCTATACGTTATAATGGACTGTAATTTGAATATTTAATTCAGGTAACATCAGATGACATGTTTTTACTGGAATGAATGAAAAAGGGACCGGGAAAATACATCAATGCAAAATTAGGTATATTAAACTAATGTCCAAATTACCTAAGTTCATACCACTTTTCGTTTCATCTAATTTACGGAATTTCAAAAAATTAAGTTCAGTTTTGTATACCTTTTCTTGCCTACAGGTGTTTTTTTTTTGTATGAAAATTGTCAAAAACAGTTTCAGCATATATTGTTCTGCCTGAGAATATCCTAAGGGGGCGTGAATATATCTGTGGTCACAACCCTTAACAGCCTAACTCGAGTTAGGACACAATTGAGTTATTAGCACCATCGTATTCAGCGTATCTAAATTTATTTGCTCTAAATTTTTCATGTTTGTATCTCTTCTAGGAAGGCAATTAATCCTAAAAAACCTAATAGCTTAAGTTATTTTTCTAAATTACTGTTTTGGCATAACTGCCTAAGTCAATTTAGGATTACAACAAATATAAACATTATTTGTTCATTATTGCCTAAATCAACTTAAGTCGTTAATCCAAAAAACAAAGAAACAATTTTATTTTCCTAACTTGAGTTAAGCTCTTATTCCGAATTACAATTTCGTTTTTTGATAAACATAAATTGAGTTAAGGTCTTTCTCCAAACAAAAAGTTTTTTATTTAATCTGGAATAATAGCCTAACTCAACTTGAACTTTTTGACTTTCTTTCGTTCAACAATTCATAAGAGCCTAAGTGTCTTTTTCGATAATATCTTTTGACTGCGAGAATAAACGACTATTTTTTGTTAACAACTAAGTAAAGAAATTCGTTTCCTTGGAATCTGTAGCAAAGTTTTCCAAAAAACACCTTCTCCTGATTTTCAGTGAAGATTCAAAACTTTAAACTCCTGTACTGAAAATATTGAAAAACAGACTTAGGCTGTTATGGGTTGTGACCACAGATATAATGAACGAATGCTTGTGTTTTTTTATCATTACGGTTTTTATTGTAATAGTGACAAATCGAAGTGTTTCGAAATATTCAATAAAGTGTTTCTAACGTCTTTTTGAAATCACAACAAGTGTCGAAACTTTTTGTAATTTTTTATGCTAAGAGTGTCAAGTCAAAGTGCTATATCTGAAGTGTCTGAAAAATAGGACTGAACTGTGTTTAATAAATTGGTACTTCATTTTCTTTAAACGTTATTTGTTTAATATGTTCCCATTAAAAAAAAGTAGTGTCCAGGATTTACCTGTAGGTGGTGTTCAAAATGCAGTGTCAGATAGGATTTCACAATTAAATGACTTACTTCGTGAC
Source organism: Hydrotaea cyrtoneurina (assembly GCA_958296145.1). Taxonomy (NCBI): domain Eukaryota; kingdom Metazoa; phylum Arthropoda; class Insecta; order Diptera; family Muscidae; genus Hydrotaea; species Hydrotaea cyrtoneurina. The sequence goes on along the minus strand of OY282512.1, from coordinate 53,313,000 downwards.
CTTAATTATGTAGTGAATGTTAGACCCGACGCACAGAGGGTTAGAATAGCCTGTTTTCTTGGATTAATTAAAAAAAAAAATTTAAGTATTGTTAAAATTTTTTGCACCCGGTTACAGTATATAAAATTCTACATCACTTGTCGTTAAAATAAATGTCAAAAGTGGTCTGGTGTTTTTGTAGTGAAACTTCAAAGTCAAACTTCATAGAAATTTTTGTGCAAAAAAGGCTGAAAAAAGTGAAAACGTTCCCGTTGAAAATTTTATTTATTTTAAAAAGTATTGTAAAAGTTAAACATTTTTCAATGGAACCATCAAGTTCAGGTTATTTTGCAAATACGTCGTTAACATTTGTGTATCAAATTGTGTGTTTTTCTTTTATGAATTTAAATCTAGGTGGACTAGAGCGCATAGAATTCAAATGAGGTTTATTACTCAAAATAAAATCTGGTTGGAATCCTCTATTGGTTTTACTCTTGCCCCGACTGCAAAACGTGGTCGAAAAGAAATTAGTTTTACCGAGTCCAGTGGTTGGAGTAAATATAAAAAAACAAAGATTGTAAGAGACACCATGTCCTTGCCAGAGTTACTTTATGCTTCACAGGTTAAATTACAAAGCGAAGGTTATGTCGAGGAATCAAAAGTGTTGCGAGCTATATATGAAAATTGGCATTACTTATAAATAAAATTATACTCAAATATACTTAGAAAACATTTTTTTTAACTTATTTTAATGGTATTAACTGAAAAATAAAGACAAATTATCCTAACATAGCTTCCCTGATTTGATCCAAGAAAACATGCTACTCTAACCCACTGTGCGACGGTAAAATACCTCCGCCGTCCTCGGAAATTTATAAGCGTCTATCCAAGGCGCTTGACAGTGCAATTTCATCGAAATACATTTACACAGTTCTATTAATGAACCGTTACAATATATATTCGGACTTACTTTCTTTTAGAAATATAGAAATTTCAATTAACGACTCGACATTTATTAACAGCTCAATTAATTTAACCATCGCTCCGATCGCTATCGAATTCCGTTTAGACATTACTGGCATTTGGCCTAGCCTTAAACCAGAACACCACATGTACAAATTCAAAAGAGGTGACCGTAACTTACGTACTTTAAAAAAAAATTCTTGGACTCACGTTCTGTATGAAGAAATACATAATTTCACTAATATTCCGTGTGCATTAAATTTCAAAAATTCGAAAGTAACAGATAGTGGAATTTTTTTCACGGTTACTGCGTCATGTCCTGAATGTCCCTGCGAATTTCTTGGACAAATAGTTAATGAACCAAATGATGGTGAACGAGTATAAATGGACTGTACAATATGTAATTACGATGAATCGAAGAAGACACAACTTAAAGGAAAGCTGCGGACTACCATAGGAAACCAGTTAGTTGAAAGGAACTTGCTTCCTTGTCAGTATAGAAGAAATGAGGAAATCGAAGCAAAATTAAATCGACTGATTCAGCAGGTAGGAGATGTTAGTCCGCCCAACTTAAGTAAGACCGAAGTATTTGGTAAAGCCAAACAGGAGGCAATGGCTAGAAGTTTATGAATACGGGGAGCAAAAACACTAGATGGTATTTCCAATCTAAAATATACGCCACACTATTCAAGATATAGGGATGGATCAGTTTTATGTTCATTATTGGAAACACTCATCTTTGATGCTACTGGTAGTATAGTGAAATATGTTATCTGTACAGTTCTGTACACATTGTAAGATTGGTACTATCTATAGTTCCAATCATATGTTTGTCTTTTTTGGTATGAGTGTTAAAGGTGTTATTTTATTACGAATGCATGCGGTGTCAACCTTGTTTAATGCAGTTGTATGCTTACTTTCTCGGTCTCCGAGTTGTGGGTTAATCTAATTATAAATTCTGATTAGAAGACCGAACAACATAATGTCAATGACACTGTGTGTTAATGGACAGAGTTGGATGGGTGAGAATGTAGCATGTCATGTTTATTTGATAGAGTCTAAATATATTCCACTATCTGTGTATTTATTTAATTGTCATTCTGTCCGCGTTTGATGGAGCGGCAGATCATATAAGCATGAATGTGCGTTGGTGCATTCATATAGTTTTTATGTATTGTTTGTTGTAAGTTTGGTATGTACATGTATCCATGTACATATGTATTTTTAGTTTCTTTATTTATGTAGGTTTCAAGTTAAGATTCTATTGTAAATAAAGTCAGTTCCTGACTAAGAGCGAAACCGTGCTGGCGTTTTTATTCCTCCGCTCCCTATAAGATCTACATTATCCTTCCAAATGGGGAAACAAGTTCACATATATTCTTGTTTCAAGCTGTTACACTGATTAATAACCGAACGGTTCCGGTATTTCAAATGCTGACATCGAAAAAAATTACGTCCAAAATAGCGTATTGGCTATATGAATTTCAACGCAAATGTTTTCTGGAATTGAGAAGGATACCCATACCAAAGGAAGTACGTTTACATGTATGCCGTTATACACAGATTATAGCTAGATGGGAATGCTACCCGAAACACCAACCAGGAGTAAGGTCATTTTATATAAGGGAAATGTGTATCCTTAGAAAGCAGGAATCTTTTCCTAGTTTTCATGAAATGTGCGTAGCAATTCTAAAGATAGCTCTTCATAAAAATGGCAATCGGGATAGTCCGGCGGACGAAGCAAAACAATGTCTGAGGTCAGCAAAGGATTGAGTAATGACATAGGTGACACAGCTGTAACAGATAGTGATGAGTTTAATGCATTGGAGGAAATAGATTTGGATTTTGAGGAAGACTATGAAACTACAATAGACATTCATAGTTATGTTAATAAAACGTTTAACAAAAGTGCAAAGAAAGAAGCTCATGCCATAGATGATGACATTAACGTTTTTTTCCTTCCAGAACTTGCTCGAAGTCTTAAGAAGTTGTTTCTTTACTTCCCAATTTTTACGGAAATAATGCGTTGCATTAGAAAATATGGGCAAATCAATGCAACGTCTGCGCCAGTCGAGTCGTATTTCAATTACTTAAAACGAAGGCAGTTCACTGCAAAGAAATTGAGAAAACTCTCAAAAAATTGGCAGCGGGTAGTTTGGAAATAAACAAATATGGAAATGTTGATAAAGTTCGCAAAGAAGAAGTTAATAACTCCTATAAAACTCAACGAAAGTATATTTCTCTACCGAAATGTGTATCAACGCATGATGAGAAAGACGATCTAATTTTTTAACTCAACTGGCGAAATAAAAATAAACAGACCAATATTCCTGAGGCGAGTAATATACATTATTTATTTTCAGATATCACATCTTCGCCATCAACCAAAACGAAACGAAATCTATCAGAATCAGAGTCCGAGTTGGAAGAAGTAAAAAAAACTTCAAAGAACTGTAAAAGCATATAACACGATGTCCGAAACGGAAAGCTGCAAGATATGGAGATACGTGTCCGAATGGATGCACTTGGCTGCCGATTATTCCCAATGGATCACGCTGCCCTCATGTAAAAATGGATGGCTGTATATTTATCCCTGCTAACACTTGCGCTTTCGACAGTTTTTTTTTCAAATAATACCCATGGCAATAGCAAATGATGAATTGTATGCTGAACAAATATCCGAAGTGTACATCCCCTTATTTTAGTGTACACGCCTGTTCATCAAGGAAAGACTGTCTGTAGGATGTTTAAATATAGGACGAGCATTCTTCAGAACTTGTCGTGTACGGGATATTCCCAGTCCCAGTATAATCCTGCATATAAGAAGACATGCAATATAATATATATAAATTCAGAGTGTAATGTGACGGACTTGGCATTAGAGCTGCTGTCAGCTACATCAATACATATAGATGCTCTGTATGCCAGAAATCAAAAATGGATACTTTTGTTGCGGCTCAAATACACCTTCAAGTAATTAAAGATTATGGAGTTCAACTTTTGACGGATGCACTACATTTCTCAGAAAGTCGGAAGAAGGTTTGCTGTGAACAACTAATGGATGTAAGCAGCAACTACAGTGCACATCTCCTCGTTGGATTTGAAGTTGGATCCAGCAATAGAACCCGTATTTATGACATTCCAAAAAAAATGCAAATAAATAACAATGTGATATACAAAATCGCAGGTTTTGTAGCATATCAAGGAGAGTACCATACCTCAAATTTAGGTCACTATGTAGGATACTCTAACGTAGGATCGCAATGGGTAAATATGATGACATGGTTTCTGCGAAATCACCGGAACGAGAGCTTCAATGTTCACTGATTGACCCACAAATACTTTTTTATGTAAGAATTGATGTAAAGTAATAAATGCTTGATTGTTTGTTATATTAACTATTTTTTATTACTTATAAATACAATATTGAAAAAAAAAAAATTAATTGTGGAGACTTTCATTACACCACATAGCATTAACAAATTATAGACACATCAAATAGGATGAAATCTCTAAACATATTTTCTGTAACCATTCCTAGATTTTCCCAACTTATATAAAAAAATAAATAATTATCCGCTCAAATGTCTTGTAATTGCGTTATGCTATATAACTGAATACCATGTTTTAGACGTGAATCCCCTTTAAATTTAACAAACTTAATACTTTTACCACTCCATAACTATTGAAATAAATGATGTCGGCGGTGGTATGGCTCTAACTCCGCGCTTTTGTAAATGCATTTTAATTTATTAATTCAACGGCAAATTGTTACCTGAATTAAATATTCAAATTACAGTCCATTATCAGTATAGATTTACTGCGCCAAGGATAATCTAGACAGAAATTGACTTTGTGGACAATGTTGCCACTGGAAAACAAAATTTTGAAGTCGACGCAGTTTAGCAACATATTGTGGTTTTACATGTGGTTTGGTTTGTGGGCAAGTGTGTTGCGGCGCGTGGGTAAATTAGGGTTCTATAAGTCGATTGATCGAAAATCGATTAATAAGTGTCGGCGACGATTTATCTTTGGAATAGAAAAAAAATCGCAGTCGTTTCTGTTGTGTCTGTTTAGCAAGTTAATTTAGAACTTTCACTGTGGCAACGACAAAACAAACAAACATCAATTGGCGTCCAAATTGTTTGGTAAGTAAAAACAAAATCAAATGAGTTTTTAATCAATATTTTCTTTATACAGATACTGCATATATTGTTTCTACAATGGCTCCAAGTCCTGCTTGGAAATATTTTAAGAAAGTAAGCAAAAATGTTGTGCTGTGTCAAAAATGCAAAAAGGAATACAAATTCAACAATAGTACAACAAGCCTTCTCAACCACTTAAAAAATGAACACAAAATTAATTTCAACAAAGAACAGGCCAACTCAACAGAAGAAGCAGAACCCAATAGTTCTGAGGGTCCTTTGGATTCATATTTTAATTTGGCATCGTCTCTATCAAGTAAGACACTTTTTTAGTTATTTCAAATTTATATACATTTTTTTTTTGTCAGAGAATGGAACAAAAAGCAAGGCTATGTTGAATGCCTTGCTTTTCATCATTGTCAAAGATGATATGCCACTCCGCACTCCCCAAAAAGAAGGATTCAAAATGTTTTGTAAAAAATTGTAACCACAATATGATGTTCCAAGCGTTATAACCATTACATCGGCCTTAAAAGGCAAATATGAAGAGATTTCAAAATGCGTGAAATTGGAAATTCAGGAAGCCGATGGGATTTGCCTAACCACCGATTTATGGACGCACAAATACACTATGCAGTCATATTTGGGAATGACGGCTCATTATTTATTAGGTAAGCAAGCGTAACAAGTTTTTTCTATTTAAATTCTGATAACTTTCCTAATTTTTTAGGTAATGTTATCAAGTCAATTGAGCTTGGAGCATATCCGATGGACGAGAGAAAATTCACTATAAATCTCCAAATGAAATTGCGTGAAATATGTAATCAGTGGGGCATAACTGATGAACAAATTTCAGCGATTCTTTCGGACGGGGGGCCGAATATAAAAGCTGCCATAAAAGAAGAATTTGGAGCAGCAAAACACATTTCATGTTTTGCACATGGCATTAACAATATTGGCCAACGGCTTATAGAAATTAATATCGTTGAAACTAAAAATAAGGCCAAGCCAATATTTGAAGATGAGGAAGAAGAAGATTTGGACGAATCGAGCGATTCTGTCGAAGAACCCACAACTCCATTGCGTCAACTAATTCTAAAGGTCAAACGAATTGTACGCTTCTTTAGAAGTAGTGAGGTGGCCACGCAAGAACTGAAGGCCCTTCAAAAAGCGGACAGCTCGCGAACACCATTAAAATTGATACAGGAAGTTCGCACACGGTGGAACTCGTGTTATGAGATGCTTGAACGATTTATTTGCCTATCGGATCATATTGGGAGAGTACTCTTTCAGGTGCGAAAAGAGAAAAGCTCACGCAATAAACCACCTGATATGCTTACTGGAGATGAATTAGAGTCACTAATAGATGTTAGGGACATCTTAAAACCCCTTTTCAACATTACACTAGAAATTAGTGCAGAAAAAACTATCACTTTAAGCAAGTGCATTCCTATGATAGTAGGTCTTAGACTGGTGTGTTACACTTCTTAGTACATTAACCAACGTTTTTACATTTATTTTATATTTTAGAAAATTAATTCATTAAAACCACAAACCTTGGTTGGAAGAAAGTTACTTGACAAGTTATCAATTGAAGTTTCAACTAAATTCGGAAATATTGAAGCAGAAAAAATCTATGCTTCTGCAACATTACTAGACCCCCGCTTTAAAAAGAACGCATTTGAAAGCATTCGGGATACATCTAGTGCAATTTCCCATGTTGGTAAGCACTTTGGTTAAAGTCCATATATAAAAGAGCATGTCCTGTGAAATATTTTACTTGCTTAGTACTTTTGAAAGTTAACAATTTTCCATATAAATATATATCACAAAAGTTTAGTAATGAACTACTGTGTTAACTGAGATCGGATTTCACTTTAATTTCATCTTCAAAACAGAGACGATAAATTTAAATCTGCAATCATATCTGGCCAAATTTTGTATATTTGTAAAAGATTTGCTTATGAATTCATTATATATATATGAACATATTCGAACAAATATTTACCCAGATTAAATTTCAGTGTTTAAATGTGTTTTAATAAAACTAGTATTTTAGATTTCATAGAAGACTAATATAAAAAAAAACATCTTTATTAAATTCAACATATTTTTTGGACCACTTTTTTAGCCGAACTGGTGAAGGTTGAAATAAGAAAGACAAAAACATCCGCAACCAGCGCTACCACTTTACTACAATTGTAGTAGATCTACTACTTTTTCTTCATCCTTAAATTTATGTACGTACATTTTGATTTTGCTACATTTTGTGTACATTCGTGAAATAACAAAAAAAATCCCGTTATGAATTAGGGCTAGGTAAATTTTTGACAACAGGCTGGAAATATTTGACAACCACAAAACAAACACCAGCGCCGAAAAAGATTGCATAGCACAGACCGAATTGCTGCCGTTGTCGATATATTTTGTGCGGCGGGTTGCCGCCGGTATTTTTCAGTTTATGAATTTCATAAAAGTGTCCCAATCGATTTAAATAAAATAAATTATTTTTTATTTAAAAAATCAACTAATTGAATCTGATTTGATTTTTTTAAACATAATGTATTCTTCCAAGGCACAGATTTCCACAATACACTATTTCCCAGTGTTTGAAAATCTGCTACATTTTAACAAAAAAATGTAGCAGATTTGCTACATTTTCTTCGCCTCAAAGTGGTAGCACTGTCTGCAACTAATGATGTCGAAGTTGTTGAAATATCGGATAAAATACAACTAGAGAAAGATGGTGACATTTGGGAATTTCTCGACGACAAAATAAGCAGTAGTCGGGAAGACTGTACTGGTCTGGAAGTTGATGGTATTCCGTTGCAGTTGCGGGAATACTTAAAATCTAAACCAATTTGTCGAAAAGCCAATTCAAATCCCTTTTTAGTTTGCCAAACTATGGAAAATGAATTTTATTTTGTTTCGAAGGTTGCAAAAAAAATTTTATGAGTTGTTGCAACATCTGTCCCATCCGAAAGGCTTTTCTCACACGCTGGGATAATTGCAACCCAACTCCGTAACAGGATATCACCCGAAAACCTTAATATGTTGGTTTTCTTAAGATCCACTGGACCAGAAGTGTGGTTTAATGAATAAGATTCCTTCCATTAAATGGTATTTTTAGTTTAGTATTTCCTACAAGAAAACATGTGAATTAAATAAATTTTTGTTTGTTTTTGTTTTTTCTAATTAAAAATAAATAAAATATACTTTTCTAAAATAATTGTTTTTTACTTTAATAAAAAAGTCGAAAAAGTCGATTTTAATCGACTTTGGAGGCCGAAAAAGTCTAAAGTCGTAAAATCGAACTTTGAAAATTTTTGAAAAGTCGAAAAGTCTAAAACTCGACTTTTGGGCCGGACTATATAACCCTAGGGTAAATCGTTAATGGATGTGAGTGGTGCGAGTTCAACCCTTATCGTTATTATTAATTTTTGTTTTAAATTTGATTTTTTTGCAAAATTTTGTTTGCTTTACGGTCCTTATAACGATATGTTACTTATATTTTGTTATGTTTTTTCTTTTAATCGATTGATTTAATAAAACATTTGGAATTACATTATTATTTTTAAACAAAAGTGTCAATGTTATGGTGGGTTATACTCCACTCATTTTCGATCAAAATCCCTTTCAGATGACGACAATTGAACAAATTTTTATTTAAGTAAACCAAGATTCATTCAGGAATTCGGGAATTCCGATGCCTTTTATTGCAGTTTTTGTATCGAAATAACTATTCATACTTTTGATTACCTACTTCGATTTTGTGTTTACTCTTAAATTCAGAGCCACGAAGTCATGGGAAACTACGCAGTTTAACAAAACACTTGGGTCTCTTTTTATGCGGTATATGCGTTCCTCGGAAATCCGCATAAAAAAAACCGCATATAAAAATACACTACTTCCATACAAAAACTTGGGATGCGTTCCAACATCTTCAAAAACCGCATAAATTCAAATAATCCTTGTTAAAAAAGGCCAAAATCGCATAAAAAAACAACGAGCTAGAATTGAACAAAACAAAAGAATTTATTTTTTGATTTCCATAAAAGTACTCTTTTCAAAATTAATCAAAACGATTATACTTTAAGCTTTAATCTTTTAATAAAATCTCCATATTTTAGCAAAGAAAAATATGGACGCGCGAATAAGAAGAATATTTTACAGTGATATCAGTGCCAGAAACCACGGATTTTCTTATTTGCTCCTCATTCTTTTTTATTGCTCTAATTGATGATTCGCCAAGTTTGAAGTCTCTTCCCATTGCTGCATATTTATCCCCTCTTTTAATGCGGTCCAAAATTTTAATTTTCATTTCCAGGGAAATCGTTTGTCTTTTCCTCTCCTTTGAATTCGTGGCTTCAATTTAAAAATGTCCAAAAACAAAATGTTATTTAAAATATTACAATGTTTGCATTAAACGTTGATCCGCTTTATATGTTCAGATGTTGCTAAATATGGAATCAACAACCATAAATTAGAAAGTTCTCACCGTTGTATGCGTCTTGTTACGCAAACATAACTAAAATGGGAATCACCGAATTAGCAACAACTCACCACGAGCCACTATATCTGTGTCTTTCACACTAAAAAAACTGAAAGACATTAACAGTGTTGCCAAAATAAGCATTTTTAGCAAAATCACAAAAACCAAAAAATCGATTTTGGAAACCGCATAAATTCAAATCCGCATAAAAAGAGACCCAAGTGTATGTGTCGATTTTACGTGTAACTCCAAACCAGCATTGCAATAAAATGAGAACATGATTTGTACAATTGAGCGTTCAAAAAACAACAAGGAACAGATACAAATTATTTTTTTAAAGTAATTTTACGCAAACGCTAAAAAATTAAAAAACGCGATTTGTTCTAAAACAGTTGAAGATATAATTTTTCGATGTATGGAGAAAAATTTGTGCTAGGCTAGCACAACTTAGCACAAGTTACAGATTTCATTTTTCGCAAAGTTATTGCCATTTACGGAAAAAATGTGAGAGAAGCAAATGTAGTGCTCGGTGAGCCCTATCAATCAATGGTATATATATGGTAATGGTATAATTTTCGAAAATCTTCAAAATTAAAAATGCGTTTTTTCGTTTATTATAAAATCTACATTAAAATTTTTAAAGAGGCATTTGCGGGGTTCGGTGAGCACAATCCAGCTCATTTGTCACTTTTGAAAAATTTTGTGTTTTGGATTTTCTACATCGAAAAAAGTGTAAAATTTAAATTGACGATTATCTCAGAACTGTCAATTTTTAGATTTTTTTCGATAACGGCAAAACTATCAACGTCGAATTCTCTATTAAACACAAAATGGCGGTGGTGATTTTTTCGAAAAGTTTGTTTGTCCGGACTTTTCGCGTTTTTTTATGTTCTGAAGGTTCAGTGTCATCACAAACAGAAAAAAGAAAAATCCAACCACTGTCCCAATAACAAAAAGCAATAACAACTACATAAAGTGCACACAAAAAATAATTAAAAATAACAATAAACAACAACATCAACAGCAGTCACACACATCTCGCAGCTCATCAACGCCCACACGAAGGCCTTTTTCATGCTCCCCTTCTCCCCCTTCCTGTCCGTATCCATTTTCACATACGACTGTGCTCTCTTCATGTCGCTGCCTGATTTGTGTTGAAGGTTTAACACTAAACACTTGTTTGGGGTGCACAGTTATTTGTATTTGTGCTTTGACATTGTTTTGTTTTTTGTCTGTTACAATGATAAGTTCATTTAAAATACATTTTGCAAACATACGAGGGCTCAAAGCAAATTTCTTGGCGGTATACACGCACGTTCAGTTCCATAGGCCAGATGTACTCACTCTATGTGAGACCCAGGTCTTTGAGGGTTCTAATCCACAGAACTTTCACATTCCTTGCTATCACACTCTTTCTCTTCCCACAGAGGCCTTGTGGTATACAAACGTAACGGTGTGGTGTTCCAGAGCCAGCAACATTTGGACTCACAAGATCCAGAATTTAACTCCCTTTGGGTTATGTTCAGGATTGGATCAAACCCATTACACATCGGGTTTCATTACAGAAGCCCAAATTTGGAAAGGGAGTCTACCCCAAACGGCTTCGAAGATTGTCCGGACAGTGAAATTGTAGTTGCTGGGGATTTCAATGTTCATAATCAGTCTTGGCTTTCCCATTCGAGCCACACTTCTCCGGAGGTAAAGTACGCTGAGCTTTTCGCCGCGCATAACAACTTGACGCAACTAGTGAATGAACCAACACACATTCCGCGTGTTGAAGGGCAATAGCATAATATTCTTGACCTTTTCTTAACCTCACACCCTGAAAAGTACGATGTTAACATTCTTGCACCTCTTGGTAACATTTCAGCATCCTTTTCGATCTCCGATCCCCTTCTAAACCAGTCACGAAACGGACAATGTATATATACCAAAAGGCACGTCGGGCCGAGCTCAACAATTTCTATCAGCAATTTAATTGGAAATTATGTTTTCTAGACAATAATGTCGATGCTGCTGCTGAAATGGTCGAGAAAATCATTCTTCTTGGAATAAACACGTTTATTCCCTCGAAGACTACTTCGATTAAACCTTCAAACTATTGTTGGTTTAATCAGGCATGCAAAGAAGCTGTCAGATCCAAAGAGGAAGCGTTCAGAAATTGGCGTTTAAATAAAAATGTCAGTACTGTACTACTACGCAAACAGGCAGGATCATCGTGTGCCAGGGTACTTAGGCGCGAAAAACTTCTTCACGAACAGCGCCTTCGTGCTAAAGTCCTTTCTTCTCCCAAGGGAAGTAAGAGCTTTTGGACATTTGTTAAAAGAGTAAGGGTCAATTCTTCTTTTTCTATTCCAACTCCCGTTAACGATATTCACTGACCCGGTTGACAAAGCTAACCTTCTCGCTGAAATATTTGAAAAGAATTCATCTTTGCCAGACAGCAGTCAACCACTCCCCGTATTCGAAAACGTGTCTAGTTCGATGCCTCAGATATTTTTTCGAACACGTGGCGTTAAAAGGGTTCTTGCAGATCTCAACGTAAATAAAACTCCGGGCCCGGATGGTATTTCAGCACATAGGTAAGTGCTCTTCGACGCTAGCTCGTCCATTGCACAATCTTTTCAACATGTCGTATCGTGCTGGTATTTACCCTTCATGTTGGAAAGTTGCCAATGTTCAGCCGATCCCCAAGAAAGGTGAGACCACAAATCCTGCGAATTACCGTCCAATAGCAATATGGTTATGGAGAGCATGGTTAATCACCACCTTGTAAGGTATCTAGAGTCTAACGATCTCCTGAATGATCGACAGTATGGCTTCCGTAGAAATCGATCTACTGGAGACTTGATGGCGTTCCTTACGGAGCGATGGAGTCGATCTATTCACGCCCTTGGTGAAAGTTAGGGTGTTGCTCTGAATATTTCCAAGGCGTTCGATAGGGTCTGGTACGAAGCACGCATATCAAAACTTATTGCATTTGGTGTTGGTAATGTCTTCTCTCGATTCATATCGAGTTTTCTCAGAGATCGCTTTATACGAGTTGTTATAGATGGGGTTTCATCCAACGAGCATAGGATAACCGCAGGAGTACCACAAGGTTCTGTCCTCTCTCCTTCTCTACTTTTTATTTTCATTGACGACCTGTTGGGTCAAACTGTGAACCCGATCTACTCCTTTGCTGATGACAGTAACCTCTGTCATTCATACTCATTTGATCATCGGCCAGGTCCTCTGGAGGTCGAGGACAAAAGGCGAACGATGAATGACTCACTTAACCGCGATTTGTGAGTGTGTCCAGTGTCCCAGTGCTGTTTGTTGCCACACAAACGTTCCACTGGTCCAGCATCGTCGTCAATTTCTATGGGTGGTGTGGATATCGACGAATCAGACACTCTTGATGTTCTGGGCATGAAGATACAGGGTGATGCTCGCTGGGCTAGCCATATATTCGAAGTGTCGAAAGAAGCATTCAAGTGTTTAGGCTTTTTGAAGCGGTGCCAGAAATACTTCACCCCATCTGATCTCGTAAATATTTACATCACATACATCCGGCCTAAAATGGAATACAACTCCTGTATATGGGCAGGGGCTCCAATGATAGATATATTACTGGTATCCATTCACAAGAATCCGTCGCCTGGTCTCTGACGTTAGAACATTTAGCTGGAATACTCGGCTATCCAGGGTCTCTCATCCGTTCATTGTCAAATGGCCGGTTGACCGAACGACGCACTATAGATGAAATTCGTTCTTCAGCCGTACTGTTCGCCTGTGGAATAATCTTCCAGCAAGTGTTTTTCCTGTCTGCTATGACATTATCAAATTCAAGGCCAACGTCAGCAATGACTACTCCCTCTTTCCCCCTTCAATACTCTTCCTTCCTATCGTTAACACAGTGCATTGCATTTATGAGTGTTAGTTAATAAAAAAAACTGTTTTCATTAATATGATTAAAAGTCGGTTACTTTTTAAGAATACTCTAAACATTTGTTGGAATTTGTTAGAGATATCTTGAACGTGTACAGTATAAAGTTTACAAAAAATCTATGCAAAAGTATATATTGCTGCATTCAAATGTCCATAACTTTTGAACCCATCCAACCAACCCAACCAACTCTGAAATTTTCACAGTTGGTAGATCAAATTACGATTATTTTTCAGAAAAAAAAAACTATTATTTTTCCAAATATATAAGAATCTAGGATATTTCCTTTATTTATAGGGTTATATCGAACAAGAGCATTATCGTAAAGAGGAAATCAATACCTTTCAGACGGTACCACATTTGTTTATTTCTGATACTGCGTTCCTGACATATTGGACCTCTAACATAGCTATCAACATCAAAATTCAGACTGGAGCGAAATTTTTTGGAATTACCCTAAATCTACAAGACATAGTTTTATTAACGGAAACAGACACAAACTTACAAATCAACAACTAAAAACTGTGGTATCGATGTTATATCGTCTTCATTATATCACACTGATTTTCTACAGTACTTTTTTTTTGGGTTTTATTATTTTACCCTCAAAATGGAGATTAATTCAGGGCAGTCACCAATTACCATTTTTTGATTAATTGTGAGGAAATGTTATATAAATGAAATGTAATAATCACATTTTAAGTTATTTTGTATTAATTTAATGTTGAATAATCCGCTGTTTGAAATTGATGAATTATTGACAAGATACATCCTAGTTGATATTTAACAAAATTAAATTTTATCTTATAAATTTAAGGAAAAAAGGATTTTGACTGTAAAAAGAAAGCCATTTGGTATATTATCTATACAGTAATGGCCATAACTAAGCACTATTATTTCACGCCTACTTTTTTATGAAGACAACGGTATATAATGTTGTTCTGTATTATTTCTAACGGGTGGCGCAAAAGTAATCCTCCTATCAGAAAATGCTATAAATTTTGCTATTGGCCCCTAATGTCAGTGGCAACTCTGGCGGCGGCCATTTACACACATTCTCGACTTGATGTAAAAAAAAATTAAAAGACCAAATAAAAATAATCCACAAAAAGAATCAAAGTTTTTCATTTTTTTTTAATTACAGCAAAAAACATCGGAAGTTTACTTTATTTATTTATATTATATTTATTATGTTTATACATTTGTTTGTTAATAAAAAAAACTTTTGGGGTTCAACGTTCTATAAATATGTTAAAATATAAAAAAAAAACTTTTCAGACTAGAAATAAACTGGACAAAACTAAAGCTCCCTCAGGCATGGACGACATTAACCCTTAATCAAACACCAGGTCCTGGCCAGGCATTTTTGAGATTTTTTTGTATTTTTTACATAGATAGCATAGACTTGGACTTCCGATTTTTTATGAATTCCTCAATAAAGGTGTTTTGTATAAATTTTTTTCGAAAAAAATATAATTTTGTATCTGTGGGCGTGGCAATCACTCCTAAGAAATTTTTGTTCACGTTTGAACTACCAGGGCCCAGTCAGGCCCTATACCAATATGAATAAAATATGAATAAAATCAAAATAAAACGTATAAAAGGAATATTCGTAGGAATATTAATTTGTGCTGGAGCGACCCACAACAACACACAGGCTATCTCGGAGCTCTGGAAAACCTCAAATATACCTTTATTTCGCGCAACAATGTCCTTGAAGAGATTTAAAGATCTTTTACGGCTTGTACGATTTGATGACAGTCGTACTAGGTCATTCCGATCTCAGACTGACAAAGCAGCACCAATAAGAGATATTTGGAACTTGCTAAACATAAATCTTAAAAAGGAATTATAAGCCGCACGAAAATATTACAGTCGATGAGCAACTTTTTCCGTTCAGAGGGAGAACGAAGTTCGCCCAGTATATTCCTTCGAAACCTGCTAAATATGGCATCAAAATATGGTGGGCATGTGACGCAAAAACTCATTTCCCGTTAGAAGGTAATATCTATACTGGCAGAGAGCAGGGCCAAATTCGAGCAGAAAAACAGGGAGAAAACGAGCTTATGCGCCTAGCAAAGCGCTACCAAGGTTCGGGGAGAACAATAGTTGCTGATAACTTTTTTACGACTCTTGATTTATGCAAGCGACTAATGGCTATTGGTCTTGGTTTTGTTGGGACATCCAAAACGGAAGTATTGTCTAGTGAACTTGGGTTTCATGAAAATATTGCAATTTGCTCTTACGTTCCAAAGAAAAATAAGGCCGTTATATTGTTATCAACAGTTCACTATGATACATCTGTTGCTGGCATAAAGAAAAAACCGGAGGCAATCATGCACTATAATAAAACCAAAACAGGAGTAGATGTCATGGACCAAATGCTTGGTAAATATACAACCAAAC
The DNA here is from genome assembly GCA_958296145.1 of Hydrotaea cyrtoneurina. Lineage (NCBI taxonomy): Eukaryota > Metazoa > Arthropoda > Insecta > Diptera > Muscidae > Hydrotaea > Hydrotaea cyrtoneurina. The sequence goes on along the minus strand of OY282512.1, from coordinate 53,297,087 downwards.
GAAGAACAAATCGATGGACCTTAGCACTTTTTTATAACATGATTGACGTAATGGCTTTAGCTTCATACATAATATATGATGAAAATATGTCTGTGAAGAAGAAAGAAGGTGCCAGAAGAAAATTTGTATCTCGAATTTCGGAACAGCTTGTTTACCCTTGCGTTGATGAACGAAGTAAGAACAAAAAATTTAGTATTTAGTATACCTAAAATCCTTTCATCTATTACAGGAACCTAAAGACATTTTGAGTCAAGAAAGCGGCCCTGAGGTGTTGAAAAACAAATCAAAGTGTGTTATTTGTAAGGATATGGACAATATAAAACGAAACACTAGATTCTTCTGCAAATTTTGTAAAAACCCTGTTTGCCTTCAGCATTCCAAATGTGATTATACATGCTTTAAATGTAACCAAGACTATATATGATTTTATAAATATGTTCTCCATTTTAAAGATTCGACTGATTTTTTTTATTTTTTTTCTTGTTTTGTTTTTAATTGTAATATTTTTTGAGTATGAATAAAAAATATAGTTAATTTCAAAAACCAACAAGTATATTTTATCAACTTCCATGCAGTAGCAAATGAAGTTCATACAAAATACAAGAGGTCCCAGCCAGGCCCTGGGGTTCGTTTATGTAAAACCTTTTTGGTGTTTGCTTAAGGGTTAAATTATTTATCATGTCCTGTAACATGTATACATGTGTACAGTGAGCAGCAAAAGTCATGGTACCCCAGTCATACATAATTTTTTTTTCTAAAATTCTCACAAATTATGAAACAATTAATTCGACATCTATTTTTATTTTATATATTTGCTTGTATATTTTAACAAATTATATAAATATGCCATATATTTAGCTAAATGAGAAATATAAAATTTTTGTATCAATACAACTCCAAATTTTTGCACAGCATAAGACATGGTATTCCTGGTCAGATATAGTATTACACATCATTTATGGGATAAACTAGTTTAGTAAAACATGTGGCAACTACTTAGGGTTTTGTCAAATTGTCATTTAAAACAATAACGGTACTTTCCACATTTCCAAAAGCATATGCTTAGTGCAACAAGTGAAAACAAGTATTTTTTAAAATGTCTAGAAATGAATTATCAATAGAAGAGCGAAAATTAATAATTAATAACCATGAAGTGGGCAAGTCGTATTCCTATTCGACTCAAGATTCGAGATAATTATTACTTCCAACAGGACAATGATCATAAGCACACCGCTGCTGACGTTAAGATGTGGATCTCATTCAATACACCACACATGCTGATAACCCCTCCACAAAGCTTCGATTTGAATCCTATGGGATCATCTAGAAAACTAATCCGAAATCACAGAATTTCCAGTAAGGCCCAACTCAAAAAATACTTTTGACAGAATGGGGAAATATCGTCGGACTACACTAAAATGTTTGTGCACTCTATGCCCGACCGACTGAATAAAGTTTTACGACTCAAGGGATATCCTACCAAGTATAAGGTAAAGCAATTTAGTTATAAAAATCGAGAAATTTTAATAATTTACTATTCTTATGCTGTGCAAAAATATGGACTTGACACGATCTGGAATTTTTTTTATGTTTTGTTTTAACAAATAAGTGAAATATTACTCTGCATTGTTGTAGTACAAGAGTGAATACATAAAATAAAAATAATTGTTTTAACTTTTGTGAATTATTTTTTGAGGAATTACTAAATACTTTTTTATTTGTATGGGGTACCATGACTTTTGCTGCTCACTGTGTATACATTAAAATATATTTTGTAAACCGTTACAATATGTTAAGTTACTCTTCACAATATGGGTAGTGGTTGCAATAAGTTACGTGATTGTTGTCCGAATTGTCATTTCTCTCTAATTCATCATTATAATCGTCTAGAGTGCCATCATCTCTTTCAATATCTTCAGATCTATCATCACTTATTGCACCATATGGCAAAATCTATTGTAATACTGATTTCGGTAGCGCTTGCAATCGTTATTTGTTTTGATTTTCTAGTTTACTTTTGCTGCTAATGATCAGATAGGAATCTGCATAAAATATCCTCGTTTAATTTTTTATCTACTGCATTTATGCGAATTATTTTCTATGCGAATTATTTATTCTTATTTCATGAATATAAAATGTGTATAATGTATATACAGGGTTCTCCAACAAGAGGTGTTATTTTAAATCACCCGGTATTTCGGTAGCTGTCACTTTTTGCAGCTTTTATTCTGTAATATTTGACAAGTACTACGCCATTATTAAAAAAACGAATGATACACGCCAGTGAAATTATTAATATTCACTGCAAAAATGGTGAAAATCTTGCAGTCACAGTTCATAAAACTAAAAACTTTTCGGACTGTGTTATCTCGCGAAGAGGTGATCACAATGGGCCACCGAGATTTTGTTGTTTAGCACATTGCGACTTCCTTTTTGGCCACGTGAAAGATAAGGTCAAGGACGTGGGGCAGTCACTTTGCGATTAGGTTATTGACAATTTTATGAAAACGATATGGTCCTGTAAGCGTGGTCGTGGTGGCTATTTGGATGATGTTGTTTTTCATTATTAACGGCATACGTTCCTCTTTACTATGAAATAGACTTTCGATCATTTATCTCAAAAAAATTTTCTTGGAAAACCAAAATAACACCTCTTGTTAGAGAACCCTGTATATATCTGCATAAATTTCAACAAAATGTCTGGCAGTGTTGAGAGCAAAATCTCAAAATTTTTCAATGTATTGCGTTTTCCTAAACTTTTCTGGTGGTATTACCAGCGTTCGAATTTAAAAATCTAGGAGTTTTTTAAATCCGATTTTATGTCTAAATTAATTTTGATTGAGGGATTTGCCAACAGCAATAATTATTTTGTAATATTTGCTAAAAACAAAACAAACCAGTGGAAAAGTTGCAGTCGGGTAAACCGACTTATATATACCGTCACCCTCAGTAAAAACATACAAGTCTCATATTCCAATAGCAACCTCAAAATATCGCATGTTATAGAAAAATATTGTAGAGTTTTTTTTCGAAAATTGTATGTAAGTACCAGAAGGGTAGTTGCCAGAATTCCAAGTTTTTGTCCAAAACTTTGTCTAGCTTTATATTCACTAAATACAGAAAGTCATGAATCGAATTTGGTTCAAAGACACCTGGGGTCTAATGTGGATATTTCTACGTGTTACACTTTTGAGCCGTATCAAATGATATATACCATCCTACACGTAGGGGTAAGTTCAGACATTCAATTTCATAGATTAAAAAACTTTCCGGAAAGGTTTTTCCCGGTACCATTTTAAAAATGTACATACAATTGTAAAATGCTGTAAATTTAGACCATTTTGAAAACAATAATTAAAACTATTTATGCAACATTTATCTAGAGAACCAATTGATATTTTTGTTCTAAAACACCTGAAGATTAAAGTTCTATAACCATAAGTGAGCTTTGAAATCGTACGAATGGAACAAATGTCACTAATAACAAGTGAAGTCTCACTTAATCTAACAACGTAAAACACGATTTTTTTCGAAGTTTGAGAAAGTGAACCAAACAACATATGCCACTAAACTATTTAATTTGTAATGAAGAATTTTGTGCTCATTTATATTGTACTAAACCTTAATCGGATATATCAATTTTCAATTAATCTCCATTTTAGGGGTCAAATACCCCAGAGTGGATCGGCTGTGTCTGTTTTGTAGTTCATTCTATTCTCTGCTCTTGTATGGAATATATGTAGCATTTCTAATTCCACATTCTTTTCAAAAACACCCGAAAAAAATATGTATTTCAATTTATAAAGTGGGTTAAACAAATATTTCACGGTATACATATTTAAATCTAAGCGCCCCGGTAGGCGAGTTGGTAGCGTGCTTGCCTATCAGCGTGGGGGTTGTGGGTTCGATTCCCACCAGAGGCTTTGGTCTGTCGCTGCAAAAATCTAAACATATGGTCTTTGTCACCCGGTTTACCCTTGGACCCAAAAATTAGAATATAAATTTACTTTGTATTGTAATTAATAAATAAATAAATAAATAAATATTTAAATCAATTTAATTACAAAAATATACAAGTACTATTGTATTGTGTAGAAAAATAAATAAAAATAAAATTCAGTGAATATATATATATGCATTGATCAGTACATATATGTTTACGTTGTATTCGTCGCCAAAAGAGTCTACAATTGCTAAATCTTCTGCAATTGCAGTGTACATATTGTTAAATGTGATTAATTTAATGAAATTAATTCAAAGAGAATAAATAAGGAATATTTAACTCTTAAAATGCTTTCGGCAGTTGAAGTCAACATTCGATTTCTTAATTTGTTTTTCGTTATGTTGAACATTGAAAATACCCTTTAAACAGACGCATGTTTGTACAGAAGTAAAACGCGTGTTTGGAGCTTGTAGCAAGTAAAGCTTATTTCCTTCTACACAAAGCTTATTTGAATGTAAATATAACTCACTTGCTATTAATATTACGTAAAAACACGCAATGAAGTACAAATCTACAAAGTACAATATTTTCGTTCAAATATTTTAGTATTTTTATCTCTGTTTTCACACTTTTCAATAGAGCAATAATTACCGAGTGAATAAAATAAATTCACAGATACAGAGAGAACACAAAAAGGAGTAACATTGTGGTGCACAAACGCTACTAGGAAATGTTCGACAAAGGTTTTGGCCAATAAAAGGGAAAATTATGGCTCGAGCTACAATACATCGCTGTACCAGATGTAGTAAAGCCAAACCTGTCCTATTCAATCAAATAATGGGAAATTTGCCTTCCACGCGAGTCACTCCAGCCCGACCATTTGTAAATGCTGGAGTCGACTATTGTGGTCCAATAACCGTGCACTACAAAATTCGAGGGAAAATACCGCACAAGGCATACATCGCAGTTTTTTGCTGTTTCGCAACGAAAACTGTACATTTAGAGCTTGTCAGTGATCTCACAACCGACGCATTTCTTGGGGCCCTTAAAAGATTCATCGGTCGCCGTGGCCACTGTCAAAACTTGTATTGTGACAATGCGACAAACTTTGTAGGAGCAAAAAATAAGTTACCTGAGCTGTCAAGCATAATATACTCTTCCGACTCACAAAAAACAACTACTAATGAATGCACAAAAAGTGGTATACAGTTCAATTTTATACCGCCAAGAGCGCCACATTTTGTCTTTATGACCCATTTCAAATATTAATTTTGAAATTGGATCATTGTATGGAATGAGCAGCTGGTGCTTTGAATCATACGCCAGTGATGAAGCTTCAAGTCGACCGCCAACACGAATCAGTCCATTTTTGTCCAAAAATGGTGAAAGATTGCTTAAACAGCTTGATCCTCGGAGCTCATTGTATCTTCTTAGCAACTGTACCTCTTCCTTAAAATCGGATGTTTGCATTTGCCTGATAATTGGAACTAGGGCATTATCTAATTCCTCCGTAGTGAGTGATATCAGAGTCTTTCGCTGCTCCCTCCGACACCTGGTATGTTGTATAAAGCGCAAAACGTATCCCACAATTCGTTGTAGGCGATGGAAACAATTTTTGTGGTTGATTTTGTATACGAAGTCAAGCTCATTTACCGCTGCTACAAGTGACTCGAGTGCCTTCTTTTTCCTTTCCAAATTGTTAGAGCAGGAACTTGGGCTGAATTTTGGAGGCCAGACACTTTCCTTGCCATGTAAAAATAATGGCCCACAGAACCACAGAGTACACTCTTTTAAGGCTTTAGGTGACATACCTCTAGATAGAATGTCTGCTGGATTATTTTTTGAGCTAACGTGACGCCATTGTTCTGCTTGTGTTGTTTCCTGGATGCGTGAAATCCGATTTGCCCCAAAGGTATTGTATAGTGTTGAGGGTGTGTGTATCCATGACAAAACAATTTCGGAATCTGTCCAAAACCATATTGGGCTCGTAACTTGAAGGTCCGTTGCGATTTTGGCTGCTAATTTTGCTCCTAGTTCTGCCGCACAGAGTTCCAAGCGCGGTATTGTTTGTTTCTTGAGTGGGGCTACGCGAGATTTGGCACATAACAATCGAGTTATAATGGCGCCATCTTTGAACACTGATCGAATATATGCCGCTGCTCCATAAGCTTTTTCAGATGCATCAGAGAAAATGTGTAATTGAGTTGCATCTGGGATTCCTCCTTTGAAAACATGTCTTGATATCTGAAGCGTTCTCAACACATTTAAGTCCGAGCGGAATGTGAGCCATTTTGTATGAAGCTCTTCAGGTAGAGATTGATCCCAATCCAATTTTAACTGCCACAAATTCTGGATTAGGATTTTGGCCGATACTATGATGGGTGCAAGCATTCCCAATGGATCGAACAGTCTCGAGAGATCTGAAGTAATAGTGCGTTTAGTGATTCTTTTGACTGCTTCGACATTAACCTTAACGCACAGCTTATCGTCCTTTGGGAGCCAGGTGAGTCCTAATGTTTTTATGGAGTCGGCTTGAGGATTTTCAAAATCTAAATTTACTTCTAGATCTCCTTGTGGAATATTTCTGAGCAGTTGCGGGTGATTTGCACACCATTTCCGTAAATTAAACCCACTTTCCTTCATTATTTCCGTTAGCTGTTCTTGCAATTGTATTGCGGTCATTAAGCTATCTGCTCCGCCCAGACCATCATCTACGTAGAAGTTTTCTTGGAGAAATTTCGAAGCCAGCGGGTAACGAAAGCTGTTGTCTTTTGCCAGTTGTTGTAGACACCTTGTTGCTAAATACGGGGCAGCTCTGGTTCCATATGAAATCGACGATCTTCGGGGGATATCATGACTTGTCTGTACATCTTTTCGACATCAGTAGTAAAAACGAATCTGGGAAATCGAAATCGTAACAGTATGGAGAAGAGCTCGCTTTGCACAGTCGGGCCTGTGTACATAAGGTCATTAAGTGAGTATCCTGATGATGTTTTTGCTGACGCATCGAATACTACGCGCAGTTTAGTGGTAGAGCTTTCAGGCCGTAATACGCAGTGATGTGGAATAAAGTAGTTCGGTGAGGTAATTGAATCCGATGATATTTTTGTCATGTGCCCCATTGATTCGTATTCATGCATAAAAGCATTGTATGCTGTTCTCACTTCAGGATTTGTTTGCAGTAGCCGCTCAAGTGATAAGAATCTGTTAAGAGCAACTCGATGTGATTCGCCTAGCGCCTCAGGACTTTGGTGAAACGGTATCTTCACTACAAATCGATTATCTTGGTTCTTCGAGGTGTGTCGAGTGAAGTGTTCTTCACACTGCCTTTCTGTTATCGAGAGCAATTTATCGCTGGTTTTAATATCATCTAATTCCCATAAGCGAGATATGGATTGTTCAAGACTTTCATCAGTGGTGCTGACACAGCATGCCACATTTGAGCTATGCGCTTCCTCAAGTTTACCTGAGACAATCCACCCGAATGTAGTATTTTGAAGTTGGGTTCATAGTTAGTAAGCGCGGTACGAATTAATTCCGTTAAATGTTCATTTGTGAGTTGTGAACGGTGTTTTGATTTTATAAACTTCATTGTTGAAAAAAGTGACTCACAACAATATGTTGTGCCGAATATGGACAGTAATCTGCTAGCAGCTTTCCTTAAATTAGGGTACTTTGATGGTGATACTAGTTTCCAAAACTCATTTGCAGATTGTGTTGAATTGTGATGCATTTTAAGACTGTGATCCTCTTGAAGTTCTATTAATTCCATTTCTCCTGTGGCACTTTCATTCAAAATATAATGAGGAATCGATAATCCGTCGTTAATTACGTCAATCTCGAATGGATTTACAAGAAAGTTTAGAGAAATTTTTAAATTATTCAAATCATCAAATCGGAAGTGAAATTCTTTTAATAATTCTCCTAATTTACTGTCGTATTCACTCAGTTTTTTTTCATCAATTTTAGAGAGTCTTGTCTTCAGACGAGGAAAGTGATTGAACATTTTTGTGTTTAAGTCGCGTTTAAAAAGCTGAATTTTTTTAATAAAACTTAGAACAGTTTGAAAAAGATCAGTAATAACTTTATCTTTGCCTTGTAATGCTAGGTTGAGGGATTGCAGATGCTCCATTATATCAGTTAAGAACATACAGTCATTAATCCACTCATCATCCTTTAATTCCGGATAGTTTTTTTCTTTTTCTTTGAGAAAATTGCTGATTGGTTCCATTAAATCAACAAATCGGCTTAGAACATTATAGGTGGATAACCATCGCACTAGGCAGTAAAATGTTATATCTTGAGAATGACCTTCAACGTCCAATTCTTCAAGAAAGTTCTTGAATTGGCGATGGGTTTTTGAATTCGTACGAATATAGTTAACGATTTGTAGCACAGTATTCATTACGTTCTCGTATTTAAAATATTTAGCAACTAAATGTTCACGATGAACAATACAATGAAGTGGTAAAAATTCAGGTATTCTTGGATCGTTTTTTAACAGACCTATAAGGCCTACATTTTTGCCTACCATTGCAGGTGCTCCGTCTGTTACTACGCTTACCAAATTGTTCAGTGGTATACCTGTATCTGACAATATATTATCAAGTGCACTCTTAATATCAATTCCACGGGTAGTATTTTTAAGTGCTACCAAATCCAGTAGTTCTTCGTTCACAATTAAAGATGCGGAAACATATCGGATAAATACAGCTAACTGTGGACTGTCCCGTATATCGGTTGATTCGTCAAGGGCTAAGCTGAAAGCTACACTATTTTTTACTTCTTCTTCTAGTCGCTGTTTACAATCTTTACTGATTTCCGTAATACGTCGCTCGGTTGTATGACGTGATACTGGAACATTGCTAAGTAGTCTGTGCAGTTTTATATTTAATGGATCCAGAATTTTAACCACCTGCTCCATATTCTTTTTAATAAATTCTCCCTCAGTGTATGGTCGTTTAGCACGGGCGATGTTCCAAGCGATCATAAAACTAGCTTCTGTAGTATTATCAGCTTCTTTACTAAAAGATGATAATAATGTTTGCTGACTATTTAATCCAGACTTTAAAGATTTTATTTTGTTTGTTCGGATGTCGGTATTTAACGGATAATTAGCCAAAAATTTGCAATGTGTTTTCTCATGATGCCGTTTTAAATTACTGGCCTTATAATGAGCAAGTGACTCATTGCAGATAAGACACAAAGGATTTCCCCCTTTATCGACGAATGCAAATGCTTCTTCCCATTCTTGCTTGAAGTTACGATTTTCTTCTTCATATCTCCTTTTTTTGTGTTCTAGCGACATATTTAAATTTCAATTAATCTAGAAAAGAATGCACAATTTATTGTACTAATAAAATAATAATTCAAACTTAATAAAACAATTGAAATCTGTGCATAATTACCTTATAATGATCAAAATGAATTTCACAATATTACACAGAAACTTATAATTGCAGAAGACGTAACTTGAAACAAAAACAACAAATATAACCTTTCAATCGGAAAACAGCAATACAATCTTTTCACTATGTTATGCACGATGATGATTTTCTGTTATTTCAAAATTTGTTAATATGAATTATTTTGTTTTCCTTTTAGTTTAGTGATTCCCCTAACTATACAATTTATATTTTTTCATTCTACTGTATTGTTGTCCCTTTTTATCAGCTCTTTTTGTTTATATTCAGCGTGGTGTGGTGAAGGTGGTGTTACGAGATGTTGATGTTGTCGTCGACAAAAACGACAGGCATTTCGTTTTGACATTTTAACACTCATGCTGGAGTTGCAACGCGTTGAGATTAACTGCTCTCATACAATTTCATACGATTCAACTTTTTTTTGACATTTGACGGCGTCGACGACGTCGACATTAACTCCAGAGTCATGCTTGCACACTCATACAATGCAAAGTTATGTTGATGCAGCGCAACGGAAAATATGGTACGCACTTGCAATAAAAAGTAGATTTATGCACGAAAACCGATGAAAATGAAAATATAATTGGAATATATATATATGTATAACTTTAACTAAGGAACTTTAATTTATATTATTTGGCACTCAATAATCCATTTTTTTAAGCTTTTACAAAAAAAAATTAAATATGTATTATTTATTTTTTTTATTTCTTTCCGAGAGCCGCATTCATTCATTCAAAGAGCCGCATGCGGCTCGGGAGCCGCAATTTGGCCATGCCTGTAATAGTATGTCGATTCTGTCGGGGCGGTTAAATGATGGATCGGCTAGCACCAGATTTTTGGGTAACGACCAATTATCCGTGTTGATAAATTGTGATGGTTGCGAAGAAATGATGCGAGGCAGTACCAATGCTTCAAGTGGAGTTGAAAATCCATTAATGCGAGAGTGTAATGCCACATTTACTCGATGCTGTGTCCTGGTATTAGTTGTTCCAATTCCGTTAATGTTTATTGAGGCTGGCTTCATTGATAAACCAAGTTGTTTTACTAGACGTTCAGTGACGAAATTGACTTGAGATCCAGAATCTAGCAAGGCACGGCACTCAACTTCTGCATGGTCACTCTTAACCTTTACCACTGCTGTGCTGAGTAACAGTATACATACATCTTTATTTAGATTGGCTGAAGCCGCAGAGGCACATACCTTTGGACTCGGCTTTTCTTTCTGGCCCATTGCTTCTATTGATTGAAAACGGGTCTCCAGGAATGTCAAGAAATGTTTGAGTCGTGGCAGTTCTTTTGGATCCGTTAATGATCGTTCATAAAGAACATGTGTGCCACGATCAAGTTTTTTAACTAATAGGTGCAATAAAAGAGGATCCCAAGAGCTTGTGTCGACCCCAATATTTTGTAAGGCATGCAGGCATTCTCGTGTGACGTCATGCAGTTGCTTAATGACCATTGCTGATGACCCGCCTGATAGTTGATCAGTTAGTTGCTGCATCAGAGTTGTGACAAGAACTCGCTTATTGTCGTATCGATCTTGTAGCAACTTCCATGCTGTATCATAGTTGTCCGCTGTAGCTGAAAGATGACATATTAGTTTTCCAACTTCTCCGATGACGTTTGATTTAAGGTACCACATCTTCTGTACCGTAGGAATTTGTTGATTGTCTACGAGTTGTGAGAACATGTCAAAAAAGGTTCTCCACTTAAGGTAGTCTCCATTGAATTGAGGGAGAGTCACTTTTGGTAGAGGTAACGCGTTGCTCTGCTCTGGTTGGGATTTTCTTTCTGGTGCGGTATTTGACGACAGCTTAAAGTTGTTAATGATCAGTTGTTCAAGATTTGTATATGACTCCATATCGTATCCTTCTGCTTGTGGATCTTGACTGCATTCCCATATTGAGAAATGCAAATTCTGGACTTGCTCCCACAACTTTTCCTTAAGAGCCATATTTGCCGCTGTCGGATCCATGATAAGCAACCGTCTCAGCGATGCCATCATCACATTTTGTCTTCTAATTGATGAATTAGTAGTGGAAACCCTTAGCGCCGCTGGATCCCTATTAGTCACTGTTGTTCTAAGTGACACAGATGGCTTGTCGTCAGCATGCTTTTGTCTTGTTTCTACTTCGGGTTCATTAGATGATTCCATCATTGCTGTCTCGAAAATGTCCCGGTACTTTAAAGTAAGTTCCGATATTTTCTCATAATACTTCTCGGTGAAAAATTTTTGTGGTCAGTTGGAATATTTTCAAGGCACCGTATTTTGTTGTCGGTGGTCTCGAACTCAGACCATGCCGTATCCAATCGTCTGAGACGTTCCTCATAATACGGGACTGTTTTTCTCGAAGCTCCATCCTTTTTGACGTTTCGAAAAATGCTCTCAATGACATCGCCAGTCGCTTGTTGGGACTCTAGTAGCTGGCTAAATAATGTCATATTAAAGTCTTTTTTTTTTTTTTTTTTTTTTTTTTGGGCTCTGATCTTTGTAGACTCAGCTGACGTTTCTTGTCCTCAGGCTATAGTACAACTGTAGACTTGGGAGTGTGGCTTCTGTGCCAGGGTACAGAACTAACAATTTTTGAGGAAATGCAGCGAATGCCGTCCTATGCCAAATAATAGGATATGCAATTTCTTTATGATGAAGAGTTGCCGTAGATTTGATCCTGTGCCAAGTTGCAGGATATCGGCTGAACTACGTAAATGGGGTGCCACTGGTGTCTTCCTGTGTGCTTCAGTTCGCCAAGAGTTTTCCTAGTTCCTTACCACTGGTGGGGGGAAACTGGAATTCTGCTTTGGTTCGATGTCTGGACCGGTGTCCTGATGAATGTGTGCAAGGCGTGTTAGAGTATTCCGAGTTCCTTACCACTGGTGGGGGGAAACTGGAATTCAGATCACGTCGGGGTCACCAAAATTTATATAACAGACGAGTTTGTCTATTATAAGTTCTTTTTTTTTGTCTTTGATAAGGCTTGTTTGCCCTTTTGATATTTTTTGTTATCGAGGTGATTCACTAAGATAATGAATATTTTAACACAAGCACTTGTAACTTGGTTAATGGGTGTAAAAGAACAAAGCAACTCAACGGTTTGGATGTTTCTCAAAGTTTCTTGATTTTATTGTCTTTTATACTATTTAAATGCTGAATTACATTTTTTAGTGTGCCAATTCTTTACTTTGATTATTTTTAGTGTGCCAATTCTTTATTTTGTTTATTAATATGTAATTGATTACATTGCAAGATTGTGGCATACTTTATATTAATGGTAAACTGTAACAAACAAATGCTGTCGCAATAGCAATTTTTATTCATACGTATATATGTGTATGTTTTGACTGTGAAGGTTTGAACATGCACCCCGCCGTGAGCTGTGCTCACAAACAAAAAAAATAATGTGCTGACATGACAGATTTGAATTGCTACGGTTTCTCATTAATGTTATTATTTTGCTTAAAGTGACGTACAACTATGGTTTTGGTTATTTAGTCTAAGATTATTGCTGACTGGAAAAACATCTCAGCAAACTGTATCGTACAAATGTATTAAAAAATATTTATTGAGTAAGGTATGAATAATATTATGTAGGTTATTGATGTACTAAATGTTTCCTGATTTCTAGGTCAATCTGTGGAATCGTTCATATTTCATGTGACAGTCACCTCAAATTCTGCTGGTTGTACGTTTTGACGAACTGCTGGACGTGGATGTTTGCTGGTTTCTTCTCATCTTTCGCTGTCGAGTGCGTTTGTGTATCATGATCATAATAGTTCCAATTGCGAGGGTAAGGGCTGCATAAACAATAGTTGCGTGATGGTATTTGATGTATCGGATTTGCAACGGCAAATCTGTCAATACTTGTTGGTGCAACTTGAGCCGGATATCTGATATATTTCGAAGCTGGTCAGAGTAGTTCTTCGGATGAAAATTGTTCAGCAGTGACTCCACTTCAATTGGATGCATGACATTGCTTATATTTGTAGTGGCAGTGTATGATGTGTAGATTGATGATGAATGTATTTGATGACCTTGTATAACGAAGGACTTGTGTTTTAGCGTGCAATTTGGACTTATCTTCAGAAGACCAGAGTCCTTTAAAGTCAGTTGAGAGTGTTCTTGTCCGCATACAGCGTTTATTCGGGTTGAGTTTTGCATTGTGTATAACCAGTGATTATTGTGTCCCAATTGTATAAAAGAGGTGGTATCTATGGTTGGTGCAATATTACAATCAGCGTGGCTGTCATTATTAATAAGTGAAATTTCACACAAGCACCTGTCTGCGTCCGCATTGTACTTGAATTACATGTTTCTACATAAAAACTCATCTTCGGATAGGGTCATGCATGACATCCACTGTCTTTCAGTTAAGACAAAATATTGATCCCTGTGCGTATTAATAGCTATTAAATCACTGCATGTTTGGATTTCAAGCATTGTGTTCTTAGCGCGATATGGAATTGGATGTGTTTTGAAAAGTTCAAAAGTTTCCGGACCACATAGAGGAATTGTTATGTGAAAGATGACATGGTCTTCAGTTACTCCACCTCTCACATGCAATATCTTGTAGAGCTGCAGAATATTGTCCTGGTTGACCGGCAATTGCTGAGATACGGAAAGGTGATTCCTCACTTGCACTAGCTCTGATTCAAGTTGAGCAGGTGTTAGTAATAATGGGCTGATTTTTCCGTGGTGCGAGTCGGATAATACCGAAATTATTGTTGACTGAATTCGATGTAATCTGGCGGAAATCATAGAAAGCTGAACTGAGAGGGATATGAAGATTTGGAAGAGTTTTGCCTGATGACTCTCCTGTTCATCCGTGTGTAGCCTTGATACGATTTCGGATAAATCAGCATCTAAGTTTTCGAACTTTTCTTTTATTGTGATCTCGTCCTGTTTGAACACGTTCAATGTCGCGTCAATAATTGCTGTTTGATTTCTTAAGATCAGTTTAAGTTTGTTTTCATCTTCCTTAATTGTGCTGATGGTGTTCGACATTTGTTCCGCATAAGTAGAGTCTATCACGCCGAAAAGTGAATTAGCGATGTTGCCGACAACGTCTACTGCACCACGTTTCGTCCTTTTGTCTTTTAGTATCATATTTTCATTCTTTAGGTCTGCCAATCCGAATTCAAGTGTTTTTAATGTATTCATACAAGTTGTCTTTTGAGTTATCAGGTTACATAAATGCTTTAATGCGATGGTTCCATTCGTGAATGCAGCCATATCTCGCCAATATGGTTGTAATGCATAGTAGCTTACAAGATTCCAATCGGATTGTGATATTTTAGTGTTTCCAATCCCCTCGAAGTGTATGCCGATGTTTGGTTCAAATTCCGTTATTTCCACATTTCCTGCGAACACAAGTGGAAATGCGAGTAGTGTTATAAGCAGTATGGGCATGCTGGGATATGTTGAAATTCTTTGCCTTTTGTTCGATGGTCTTCCGTCAGGTGGAGGTACAGAGAGTTGTGCTTCGTCATTATCGGTTGATGTGTTAGACTGCTGATTTGTGTTGATCCGACATTCTTCCATATCATCATTCATTCTCGGAAGTGGTGCTAGGTATCGAATTGCCCGTTTAAATACACCGGACGCAGTTTTGACATCTGTAACTCTTACATGGTTGTCGTCACCCTTATAAGTTTTTATCACCCGTCCTAAAGGTCATTTCATGACTGGAACGTTATCTTCTTTGACAATAACGATATTACCTTCCTTGATGTTTTTTGACTGTTCTTGCCATTTATTTCGGTATTGCAGATCGTTGAGATTGTCCCGCGACCACCTGCTCCAAAATGCATGTTTCAGACGAGAAACTAACTTCCATCTGGTTTCCAAGCTAGTGTTCGTGGATTTAGCCTGTGCGTCAATTTGGGCTATGAGAGGTTCTCCGATTAAAAAATGTCCTGGAGTAAGTGCAGCTATATCATTCGGATCATTTGACATCGGTGAAATAGGTCTTGAATTCAGTATTGCCTCAATTTCAATTTCCAATGTTTCCAGCTCTTCCATTCCAACTAGAAGATGTTTTGCGGATTTTACGGCTGCTTCCCATAGCCCACCAAAATGTGGCGCTCTTGGCGGTATAAAATTGAACTGTATACCCTTTTTGTGCATTCATTGTTTTGTAATTGTTTTTTGTGAGTCGGAAGAGTATATTATGCTTGACAGCTCAGGTAACTTATTTTTTGCTCCTACAAAGTTTGTCGCATTGTCACAATACAAGTTTTGACAGTGGCCACGGCGACCGATGAATCTTTTAAGGGCCCCAAGAAATGCGTCGGTTGTGAGATCACTGACAAGCTCCAAATGTACAGCTTTCGTTGCGAAACAGCAAAAAACTGCGATGTATGCCTTGTGCGGTCTTTTCCCTCGAAATTTTTAGTGCACGGTTATTGGACCACAATAGTCGACTCCAGCATTTACAAATGGTCGGGCTGGAGTGACTCGCGTGGAAGGCAAATTTCCCATTATTTGATTGAATAGGAGAGGTTTGGCTTTACTACATCTGGTACAGCGATGTATTGTAGCTCGAGCCATAATTTTCCCTTTTATTGGCCAAAACCTTTGTCGAACAATTCCTAGTAGCGTTTGTGCACCACAATGTTTGAAATTGGATCATTGTATGGAATGAGCAGCTGGTGCTTTGAATCATACGCCAGTGATGAAGCTTCAAGTCGACCGCCAACACGAATCAGTCCATTTTTGTCCAAAAATGGTGAAAGATTGCTTAAACAGCTTGATCCTCGTAGCTCATTGTATCTTCTTAGCAACTGTACCTCTTCCTTAACCTTGTTCAAACCTTCACAGTCAAAACATACACATTTATACGTATGAATAAAAATTGCTATTGCGACAGCATTTGTTTGTTACAGTTTACCATTAATATAAAGTATGCCACAATCTTGCAATGTAATCAATTACATATTAATAAACAAAATAAAGAATTGGCACACTAAAAATAATCAAAGTAAAGAATTGGCACACTAAAAAATGTAATTCAACATTTAAATAGTATATAAGACACAATAAAATCAAGAAACTTTGAGAAACATCCAAAACGTTGAGTTGCTTTCTTCTTTTACACCCATTAACCAAGTTACAAGTGCTTGTGTTAAAATATTCATTATCTTAGTGAATCACCTCGATAACAAAAAATATCAAAAGGGCAAACAAGCCATATCAAAGACAAAAATAAATAACTTATAATAGACAAACTCGTCTGTTATATACAACACCAATCTATATACACATGCATTCACACGAGAGTGTGTGTAATTTTGTCTATGCATGTACATCAGGAATACAAAAGATGATGCAATTGTACTTATTTGGTATATTTTCGTCATTGAAAGTGCCGTGATACAGCTCTAATTTAATACAATTTGCTAATGTTCGTATATGTTGTTTTTTGTCAGTAATTTAAAGAAAATTTATGCAAAGTGATAATTAATAGATTGTGAAATGGAGTGTAACAAAGATGTTCCAATAATATGTCACATTCAGAGACGTGCTCTGCGAGAATCTCCGGTAAATAATAAAAAAATAACTTTTCGGCCAATGTCGTGAGATCTCTCGTGGCTGAATTAGAAATGGAAATTATACTGTGCGCATTTGTTGCTGAACATAATATTCGAATTACAGTTCTAGATTACTTGAATATGATAATAAAATAAGGCAAATAAATAGTGTGAAAACTGAAAGCAAATTTCTAACTTTTGCCAAAGAAGTTATTATTCACAATAGAAGAAAGCACTGATTGCAGAGTACAAAAAATGTAATAGACTTTTTATGTACATATGTACGTCTTTTTGTTTTAATAAAATCGATTCTGAAAACTAAATATCTTTTTTATTTTTGGTACCATCGAGACCAAAAAATACAATTGTAATGAACGGAAAGTACAAAACGATGAAACTGATTTTCCATCCCTAATGCATACACATGAGAATGTGTGCAATTTTATCTAGCAGTTCCATCAGAGATGCAAAAGATGATACAATTGTACTTTTTTTGGTGCATTTTCGTCATCGAAAGTGCCACGAAACAGCATTTTGGGCCGAATTTAATACAGTTAACAAATGTTCGTATCTGTTGTTTATACCCTAATTTTTTCAGTAATTTGAAGAAAGGCTATGCAAAGCGCAAATTTATATACACTAATACCCCGATTTACGTCGCTCCGATTTGTGTTGATTCAATTTGCGTCATCAAAATAAACATTGCGTGGCTTTGAACTGAGTTGATGCTGATGTTTCGTTTTGCGTCGCAAAAAAAATAATTGTGGCTTCGAATTGCATCGTTAATGTTTCGTTTTGCATCGTTTTCTATTACATTTTGTGCATATAAAGGGTATTCCCCTTTTTATTTGCTTTTCGTCAAACACAAGACATCTGCTTACCTCGTTTTAAAATTTTTGGTGTCAGTTTACAAGAAATATTAGTGCGATAAAGTGTAAAAGCAATTTCTGCTCCGTAAAAAATAAATAAAATAAAACGAAAATCGTAGCAGCAAAGTTTTAAACGCTGTGACAGATGCTATTGATTGTTATTTACAAAAAAAATCAGTTAAAGTTCAACAAAAAAAACCGGATTTTTTCAAAAAGATGGGCAGCTATCGAATCAAAACCCTGATGTGACCATTGCCTTGGAGTAACACAAATTATTTAATAATTGAATTAATTATATGTGTATGTTGATTTTTTACATGTATGAATTGGCTTTAATTTATGTTTTTACTTTACGTTATTTTGTTGCAATAAATTATAAAAAAAATATGTCTATGTATACATTTATTTATAGTAAAAATTTTCAAATATTCTTCTGGAACGAATTATCGAAAAATCCATACAAATATATGGAGAAAAGTGATTCGATTCCCAAAGATGTCCCCATAATATGTCGTTAATGTTAATGTTAAAAAAAAAATCCGCCAATGTCGTGAGATCTCTCGTGGCTGAATCAGAAATGGAAATTATACTGAGCGCATCTGTAGCTGAAGAAAATATTCGAATTATAGTTCTGGATTACTTGAATATGATTGTAAAATAAGATTTTTAAGGCCAATGAAAACCGCAAGCAAATTTCTAACTTTTGCCAAAGAAATTATTATTCACTGGCAATAGAAGATATCACTGATTGCAGTATACAAAAACTTTTAAAAGAATTTTTATGGTCATACGTCTTTTTATTTTAATAAAATTTATCTTTTTGATTTTGGTACCATCGGGATCAAAAAGTACAATTTTAAAGAACGGAAAGTACAAAACGAAAAAACTGATTTTCCATCCCTGATGTATTCTTCTTCTTTCGATTTATTGCGTTTTGTTTTCTAACGATCCATCGATTATCTGTAGTTGTGCTGTACAGTCTTGAATGTGCGGAAAATGTTAGCATTATTGTTTTTGCATTAAATACAAAATCATGTTAAAGAAAAACAGTCAGTAAGTAAAGGGGTTTCCAACAAGTGGTGTTATTTTGAATAACCCGGTATTTGAGTAGCTGTCACTTTTGAAGCTTTTATTATTTGACAAGTGGAAACTACGCCTACACTAAAAATTAAACGATACACACTTCAACAACACATTCACTACACTACACTTCACTACAAAAATGGTGAAAATCTTGCACTCACAGTTCGCAAAACAAAAGCATCTTTTGGATCCTAGTGGAAAAATTCGTTAAGACAAGTTACTGATGTGAAGAAAAAACCCGTGGACATCGCTCAAGAACAACTGAGAATATTGCTGCTGTAGCCCAAAGTGTTGAGGAAACCCAGTTTTGTCAATTCCTCGTCGTTCTTTAGAATTAGGCATTCCACAAACATCATTACACCGTATTTTGCATAAAGACTTGGGTCTTAAGGCTTATAAAGTTCAGTCAACACAAGAACTTAAGCCCACCGATCATCAACAACGTCGAGTATTTGTTGAGAAACCTCTCCATCCTCAATGTGTGACTGTTTAATGCGGTTTATGGTCCGGCGGAATCATTGGACCTTTCTTTTTCGAAAATGAGGTTGGATCAACAGTTACGGTGAATAGATTGCGCTATCGAGAGATGATTAATGATTTTTTATGGTCGGAGTTGGAAGATATTGATCTGGACAATGTTTACTTTCAACAAGACGGCGCCACGTGCGACAAAATAATGTGATGATGTTCTTTTAACATGCATTTTACTTTTTCGAAACACAAAAGTTTCATCAGCAATTTTACCAAAATCATGAATAGCTTGCATTCAATTACAAATATAATCTTAAACAAAACGAAATTTCATGAAGTTCGCCCATTTCTTGCTGAACTCCAAAAAAAAGTAATGTGATATTGATATATATGCTATTAAAAAAATGAAACACGACTAGGTTATTTGCTGTTTTCCGATCTAACAAAGCAAACTTAAAAACTCAAAAGGCATAGTAAAATAAATGTTCGAAAAAACGAAGAAAGGTAGCCGTTTGCATAGTAATATAGATTAATTAGGTAACCAATTATTAGAAGATATATTAGAAGAAAACACTTAGCAAAAAGATACTTAAGAAATTGTATAAGTGAAATATTTTAGTAGTAAAACAAATTTAAACCTTTTTTTGGGGGTTTTTAACCCTTTATTGATAAATTCAAATTAAGAACTGACTTAACAATCCAGACTCATCATCAGCAATAAGTTGTTCCCAACATTCTCGGTAATATGAGGCAACATGTTCTTTTTCACGTTCTAAGTGGCGTGATGTAATGTGAGACGTTTTTATTGCTCGGCATGTGTAGTTGTTTGGTTTGCTGTAATATGTTGACATAACTAATACAAATTGAAGCAGCCCATAAATTACATTCCTATTTGTTTATACTATTTTCATAATTCTTTTTGAACCTAACGACTATTGTAAAATACAACTCTGTTTGAAGTCAATTTAACTTAGGATCATTTGCAACTCTGTATGAACAGCTGATTTTATTTCCACTACTACTTTTTGCAACAATGTATATTTATCAAATTCACTACATTTATTATACAACCATGTTCAAAAAGTGTATAAAAGCAGACCAGATTGCACAGATAGTTTCAATTAGCATTCTGCCTTCAAAGCGACAAGTAGTGTGCCTAGAATTAAATTCCGGACGGCTGCTTTCGCTGCGAACAAGAATATCTAATTAAATAAAGTATTTCATTTAAACTAATTTAAAATCCTGTTTTTATGAAAAGAATATACAATCTTAGAAATAAGATTGTTTCATTGACGCCCAACTTAGTGGCTACGAACCACGACGAACTGAAGACTGAAGCCGACAGCGACGAAGAAGAAGAAATGGCACAATTTTCCAACGATCAATTTCAGCAACTCATCCAGGCAATGCGTAACAACGGCCGAGTAGGCTCGTTTTCAAATTGTACTGCGCGCTTTAAGGGGCAGAGAGACCCCGCTATCGTCGAAGAGTTCCTGACAGCGATCAGCGTATATAAAGACATTGAGAAAATTTCCGATGCCGACGCCGTTAAAGGTATGCAACTGCTTTTGGAAGACTATGCTGCCAACTGGTGGATTGGCGTGAAGCAGAACGTCAATACATTCGAGGATGTGAAAAGATTAATAAAGATGACATTTTCCCCTCCTGTTCCTGATTGGCGCATCTTCGCAAACATAGTCGAGACAAAGCAACAGAAGAAGGAACCCACAGACAGCTTTTTCTGTAAAAAGAGGTTGTTGTTTTCACAGGTTCAAGTGTCAGTTTCGGAGGAGATTCAACTGAACTTGTTATTTGGCCTCCTTAATCCAAACATAAGAGAGCGGGTACGCCGAGAGAGTGTAAACACATTTGAGGAACTACTTTCTGCAAGCAGAGAAGCCGAGTTGTTGCTAACAGAAACTCGTGCACCAGTTACAACAACTCCTGCTGATGTGAAGACCGAACCAACGCCATCCAACCGCTGCTCTTTTTGTCCATCATGGGGTCATAGCATTGATTCATGTTTGAAGAGAAAGAGAAGAGACGAACAACGGCAGCAGCATCCACAACAACAGCCAGATCTGCGACCATGTGTAGGGCACCAGCAAGCGAGTTCTACTCAGCAGCCTTTTAATGTGAGAAAGCCAACATTTGCTTGCTATGGGTGTGGTGCGCCTGGCGTCTACAGAGCAAACTGTCCTACGTGCAGCAACCACAGTAAAGAGAGCCCACAGTATTTAGCTTTCAACTCAATATCATCGACAATAATTGGTCACATACTTCCAACAACGCATGTTGAATTTTTTGGTTTGATGGGTGAAGCTATTTTTGACAGTGGCGCAAAGATCAGCGTTGCCAGCTCAAATCTGAGGAAAATCCTGGATAGAAATGGATGCGTGTTCCAAGAAGTACGAGCTGATGTCACTCTGGCTGATGGATCAGTGACGACTCAGGTTGTAAAGTCTACCATTTGTGACATCACTATTGGACAGCGAATTCAGAAGATTCGACTCATTTGTCTCCTGAACGCAACGAAAAATCGCACATTGCTTGGCGCGGATTTCCTGGAGAGCTCTGGAATAGTTCTGAATATGGCACAACGATCTTGGTATTTTGAGGACGAACCCAAAACTAAACATCGTTTTACCAATCCATTAGAAATGCGAATCTTCTCATTGGACTTGAATGACCAAGAAGACTCTCCCACTACAAAGGCAATCAAAGATGTCTCGCATTTTATTAAATTTGTTGAAGGCAACAATAACATCTCGCCACTACCATCTACTCCAGAAAGGCAACAGACGAATTACTCACCAAATACACAGCAGGTATCATTAATGAATAAAGTTGTCACCTCACTGCCACAGCAACATTCGAAGATATTTCTTCCCGCCGGCGACGACTCCGTTCTTATGAAACCACCACCTCCACCAAAGACATTGATAAACGACTACTCGCCCCACTCTATACAGGATATATTTCGCGGTGCTATACCGGTGGGACAGATAACACCTGGTAACACCTCAAGACTCTTTGCACCACCAATAAAAACACGTCGAACAGAACAGGATGCATATTTAGATTCCATATTTATGCCCTTGTTCTCCATTGATATTCGAGTGCTGAAGGAATTGGACGGTCTTGGTCTTAGCGAAACCCAGAGAAGCGAACTGGATAAAATATTGGTAAGCAATGACGATATCTTCACAGAACCATTTGCTGTACATCGCATCCACACGAAGGACAACGATCCCGTAGCAAGTCCTCCATATCGTTTGTCGCCTCATAGAAAAGCTGCTTTAAAAGAAGAAATTACGAGAATGCTCAAACTGGGAGTAATCGTCGAATGTCAATCGGCTTGGGCAGCCCCTGTGGTTATCGTTCCCAAGAAATGTGGCAGGATAAGAGTATGCATCGATTATCGAGAACTTAATGCCATCACCATACCCGATCGTTACCCATTGCCAAGAGTGGACGACATTCTTCATGAGGCCAAAGCGACAAGTTTCATGTCGACAATGAACCTTCAAAGCGGTTATTGGCAAATTGGAGTACACCCAGAAGATCAGGACAAGACTGCATTTGTAACACCTTTCGGTATGTACAAGTTTATACGCATGCCATTTGGGTTACGAAATGCTCCAGCAACATTCCAAAGACTGATTGATCGCCTGAAGACTACCCTTGGAGATGCTATTTTATTGGCATATCTAGATGACATCATCGTTTGTTCACCCAGTTTCCAAGAGCACTTACGCGATCTTCAACAACTTTTCCAGCGTCTTCGAGAATTTGGTCTTAAAGCAAACCTTGAGAAGTGTAGATTCGCTTGTGATGAGGTCAAATACCTGGGTCATGTGCTGACTTCAAACGGAATAATGACAGATCCTGGTAAAGTTATAGCATTGCAACAACGAAAAGAGCCCAGAAACGTAAAAGAATTGATGTCATTCCTACAAGCATGTTCGTGATATCGACGGT
Organism: Hydrotaea cyrtoneurina; assembly: GCA_958296145.1. Classification (NCBI taxonomy): domain Eukaryota; kingdom Metazoa; phylum Arthropoda; class Insecta; order Diptera; family Muscidae; genus Hydrotaea; species Hydrotaea cyrtoneurina. Next base: position 53,273,790 of record OY282512.1, on the reverse strand, counting down.
TTATGCCTTCCTTCGCTGAGGTATCCAAACCCTTGTCATCACTGTCAAAGAAGAATGCTGTATGGAAGTGGTCAGCAGAACAACAAGCAGCGTTTGATCAACTTAAAAAGCTGTTAACATCAGCTCCTGTATTAAAACAAGCTATGGACAACGAATTGTTCATACTGAAAACTGATGCCAGCGGTTACGCACTTGGTGCAGTTTTGCTCCAGGGGGAGGGACCTGATGAACACCCAATTGAATATGCGAGCAGACTGTTATCAAGCGCAGAACGAAACTATTCTACAATCGAGAGAGAGGCTCTTGCCATTGTATGGGCAGTCCAAAAGTTCCGTGGTTATATTGAAGGATCGCCTGTAAAACTCATTACCGACCACCAGCCACTGAAATGGCTGATGTCCATTAAGTCACCAACAGGACGTTTAGCTCCATGGGCACTTTTACTTCAGCCCTTCAACATACAAATCGAATATAAACCAGGAAAAACGAACATTATTGCTGATGCCTTATCAAGACCACCATGCCAGGAAATACATGATGAATCCAGCCCATGTGAAATTTGTGCGTTTTCCATTGAAATGCCTCGAAAGAATGCCCGCGAAGTAAGAGAAGGACAACTAAATGATTCCGAACAAAAACCTATTTTAGATTGTTTTGAGAAGAATAGCGATGACGTAACTTACTGGTCAAAAAGAGGCTACGTGATACACGATGGTATACTATACTGCTACGACAACGAAGATTCCGAAGATGCTCAACTGGTAGTGCCCAAAAATGACCGACCGGAAATTCTACAATGTTACCACAATGATGAAACAGCAGGCCACTACGGTATCGAGAGAACGACTCAGAAAATTACTTCAAGGTACTATTGGCCCGGAATTCGGCGAGATATTGAAAAACATGTTAGAGACTGTATTGAATGTCAGAGATATAAGGCCACGAATTTAAAACCAGCAGGACTGTATCAAACAGTCTCCAGCATGCAGCGTTTTGAAGTGGTTGCTATTGACTTGTTTGGTCCTCTACCCACTACACCAAACGGGTTTCAATGGATTTTTATTGTGGAAGATATTGCCAGCAGATGGGTTGAGATCTTTCCATTAGAAATAGCTACAGCTGAGAAATGTGCCAAAACATTAATCGATGAGATATTTTTACGGTACGGTATACCAAGGAAAGTAATTAGCGATAACGGTGTTCAATTCGTTTCCGCTGTGATGCAAAAAGTAATTTTCTGCTTGGACATCCAACACGTGTTAACCCCATTTTACCACCCCCAAGCCAACCCCGTGGAACGTAAAAATCGGGATATGAAAGCACAACTGGCAATATTGGTGGGAAACGATCACACATCATGGGACGAGAAACTACCTAGTATACGTTTTGCTATGAACACGACATTCTGCCAAAGTACAAAGTATACTCCTGCCTATCTTACATTTGGCCGTGAACTTCGAACAATTGACGATGTTCAACATGATCTCAAAGCGATACTTCAGTTCGAAAATTTTGTAGCTGAAATCACACCATATCTTCACACATTGACTAATGTCTTTAAAGATGTAAAGGAAAATGTGTATAAACAACAAGATCACAACAAACGAAACAGCAATAACCAAAGACGATCCCAGCCTTTACTAGAAGTCGGGACACGAGTATTTGTGACAACGCATGTTCTAAGCAGCAGTGACAAAGGTGTTACTTCTAAGTTTGTTCCAAAACGAGATGGTCCATATACTATCATAGAACGAAAAGGCGCAACTTCTTATGTAATAGCTCATGAAGATGATATGTCATTGCCATTGGGGACATATCATGCTTCTGCTCTAACACCTGTAATCGGCTCATCAGAACAACCTTTGCAACCCGTGAGAATGTTAAGAAGAAGAGGACGACCCCGGAAATAAATGTTTACTGATGCTTCATCGGGACGCTATCAGCATCAGAGGGGGAGAGTGAAGCAGCCCATAAATTACATTCCTATTTGTTTATACTATTTTCATAATTCTTTTTGAACCTAACGACTATTGTAAAATACAACTCTGTTTGAAGTCAATTTAACTTAGGATCATTTGCAACTCTGTATGAACAGCTGATTTTATTTCCACTACTACTTTTTGCAACAATGTATATTTATCAAATTCACTACATTTATTATACAACCATGTTCAAAAAGTGTATAAAAGCAGACCAGATTGCACAGATAGTTTCAATCAAGGTTTATGTATAGAAGGTTACGCCATCCCAGCCCCCTTCCCTTTTCTGTTTTTGACGTTTGTCACCAATGACGTCACGCAAACTTTGTTCCTATTGGCTAAAAATTTCGAGCTAACAGCTGATAATATTTGTGTATTCATAACAGTGGGACAATTGACTATTTTTGCCATCAATTTATTTATTAACGAAAAATTGTTTGTATATTAAGTTAAAGTTTTATTTAATTTTCTTTTTTGGTATAAATATTTTTGGTAATGACGGCATTTAATATTCTTAACCTAAAGTACATTCTGCACCGGAAAAACATTCTTTTTACATTTTTACATACTCACATATTTTTTACTGTTGGTTTTCATACATTTGCCCACTGCACACTTAATGTTTACGTTTCGATTTGTTGTTTTATTTCTTCACAAATCTGACAAAGTGATTTCAGCTGTAGGGTTGCCAACTCACTGCAATATGTACATTTTTCACATGAAATCTTAGCTTTGTTAACTAAAAGTAGGCAGACATAGAGCTGGCAACCCACTTATTTTTGACGTTTGTCACCAACTACGTCACCTAACGGCAATTTTTGCTGATGGCGTAACCTTCTATACATAAACCTTGGTTTCAATTAGCATTCTGCCTTCAAAGCGACAAGTAGTGTGCCTAGAATTAAATTCCGGACGGCTGCTTTCGCTGCGAACAAGAATATCTAATTAAATAAAGTATTTCATTTAAACTAATTTAAAATCCTGTTTTTATGAAAAGAATATACAATATGATCTAATTAACATATGGGCTAATGGTAAAACTTCACCATCATTAGGGTAGTCTGACAGGGCAGCTATTGGACGAGAGTTTAATATAGCTTCTACAAACACTCTTTGTATGTGAGATGTTCTTTACTAGAAGCATCTTCGTCCATTTAACGGCTGCATTGCAGTAATATGTTGACATAAGAACGTCCAAAAAAGTCTACTCCACATATTACAAATGGTCGATGAGCATCGAAGCGGCCTGCAAGTAGGTCGCCCAAAATTTGTTTTTGTAAACGTGGTTAGTAATTGATGCGTGATTTTTATATGAAGATATTCTATGAAAAAATTCGTAAACCGATTATCCTTTGGTATAAGCGCCGGAAATATTATGTCAAACGATAATGGTACATTTGCTAGCCTCCTGCCTTCTCGATGAATATCTCTATTTTGGTTACAAATTCGCATTTCTTCAAAAAATGGTGATAGTTTCTGAAAACAGGGTTTTAGATCCTGTTCTTTCTTGACGATCAGTATTTCTTAGTATTTCCAGCAAAATGCATATGGACATCTTATTATATTCTCCAAATGCATCCTACAATTCTCCTGTCGTAATTGGGTGCCCCTTGGTTGCTTTATGAAAGACTCGATGAATATAAACGATTGTATAAGGAATGCGTATATATGACGACTCACGATAGATAAGTGTTTGTATGTGTTCAGAATTGAACATGAGTATTTTTCTTTTTCCCTTAGTATGTACAGGCGACACGATTATGACACTTCAAGTGCGTCACTATCAGCAGCCTGGGCTATGCTCGCGTATACATTCAATTGGAAATCGACGATCGAACCCTTCAAGTGGTTCACTATCAATAGCACAAGCCACACACACACGCACATTCAGTCGATTGAATATCGATACTCTAATACTACATGGGAATGCAATGCGCTGTAACAAATGTATGCGTCTGTTCAATGTTTATGTATTTTGGGAATCTTTATTAGTCTGTAGTGTATTTGTATAAATGTATATAGTTTATTGATTCTTTGTTTAGGAGCATTCGATGTGTATACTGCCAGTGGCATGTACTAGACGTGTTGTCAAATTCTATTTTATTTAAGTGAGTGTTTCGTTTTGGAAAATAAAATCAGTGTCTTACAAGCACTCAACAAGTAAAGACTTTTATTTCGGATTAGCTCTTTACATTTGGTTCTACGAACCGGATTAATGTCTTTACAGTATGTATGTACAGTACAATACGCATATAAGAAACTCGCTTATAAGAAAAACTCGGTTATAAGAAAGACATCTTCAGACACCATGCACATTCGTATATATCTGCGTGCTAAATAATCCTCATATAAGAAACTCGCTTATAAGAAAAACTCTTCTATAAGAAACAAATCCTGAAGAAAAATTATGCTCATTCCATAGAAAATTGTACCTGTATAGGAAAGAACACATTTTTTTAACCTCGGTTAAAATATGTATGTACATAGATTTTTTTTGTGTATAATTTACATCTGGGAACACTGATTGTGATGCCAAATGTCGGCGTATTTTTATGAAATTAACCGGCTTTGCTTTGTTTATTTGTTTTGTATGTACATACATACCATACAACCATCGAGGTTTAAGTGCAAAAACCAAAATATTTATTCAGTTTATTGTAACTCTGGTATAATGTCGTCGAAAAAGAGAAATGTAGTGTCTATTCAAACAAAAATTAAAATATTGGATCAATTTAAAAGTGGGAAAACCCGAAAAGAAATTTGTAAGGAGTTAGAAATAGCGGAAAGCACATTGTCGAAAATTATAAAGAATTCAGAAGAACTTATGACTAAAAAATTTTCGGGAAAAAATTTAAATATTAAAAAGAAGAGAAAATCTCAATATGATGTCATGAATAAAACTATGTCCAAATGGTTCGCGCAAATGGCTGAAAAGAACACAATAATCACCGGACCAATAATTCTCGAAAAAGCCGAACAATTTGCAATTCAGTTGGGCATTGATTTTAAACCGAATTCGGGATGGTTACACCGCTGGAAAAAGCAGGAAAATATAAGGTTCAGAAAAATTCATGGAGAGGCTAGTTCCGGTGACGTGGAAGCTGCCGATCTTTTTAAAGAAAATGTCCTTCCAGATAAGTTAAATGAATATGAGCTTGACGAAATCTACAATGCAGATGAGACCGGCTTAATGTACAAGGCTATTTCTAATAAAACATATGCACCAGCCAATAAAAACGTTCGCGGACAAAAAGTGCCAAAAAATCGTTTAACATTGCTTTTTATCTGTAATGCTACTGCTTCTGACAAGCTTCTGTTTTCAATTGGAAAATCGAAAAATCCGCGATGTTTCCGTGGAAAGCATATTCCTGTACCTTACAAATTTAATACTAAAGCCTGGATGACCAGCATTTTATGGTGCGAAATTATGAGAGAGCTGGATGAAATGTTTGCAAAGAAGAATAAAAAAATTTTGTTGCTGATTGATAACGCATCTTGTCATAAATTAAACTTTACGCCAAAAAACATTGAAGTGCTGTTCTTACCACCTAACACCACAAGCCTAATTCAGCCGTTGGACCAGGGTAAGATGTTTTAAGTTTCAATTATCTAAGTCTATGTATGTACTATGTTCAAGCAAATTTTAATTGTTGTCTTTTAACAGGTATCATCCAGTCGTTTAAAGCACAGTATAGGAAATGTTTAACTCGCAAGCCAGTTCTAGCTATTGAAAGTGGTCACATGGACACTTTTTTAAAAAAGTTTAGCATTTTAGATGCTTTGTATATTGTAAAACGGTCTTGGTGGCTAGTAACTCCACAAACCATACAAAATTGCTTTCGAAAATCGGCAATCCCGAAGAAAATGGTATGCGGAGAAGTACAATGTCAAGATGAATCGGACGAATGTGACGAAGATTACTTTTGTAAAGATTTTGAAGACGAAGAGAACGATTGCTTCGGAGAAATAAATGAGGAAGAACTACTTAATGAAATCCTTTCTGGGGATGCTGATGACTTGCAAAATGAACTAGTAGAAGCACACGAAAAGCCAAAAAGAGAGGATGTTATTAAAGCCTTCTTTATTCTCAAAGAATATCTAGACGTTGACGAAGGCAATGATTCTATTTGTAAATTAGAAGATATTCTCTTTAGAACCCATGAAAAAGAGCTCGTCCAAAAGAAAATTCAAGATTTTTTCAGTGTTACTTTATAGTATTTTTTAAGTAAACACATGTTTTTAAACTAATCAAATCTAATTTTAAAACTATGAACTATGAAATATTTTCTTTACCAAATTACTGTTTTTTACCAAATGTGATTTTAAGTGAAGTGCAATCACCTGTTTTGTTTTTGTTATGTTTCTATCTTTAGTTGCGTACTTACATATTTATGTATATTTGTATATACATACGACAAATAAATGAAATTTAGTACAAAATGATGTGTAGTATGTATTACTAAACAGTTTTATTTCAATTATATGTATACATATATATACATATATGTATATATATGATAATTTTTTTAATTCTGTTACTGACGTATATAAGAAAATATCTTTCTTATATGCGTGTTACAGATATAAGAAAGTACTTTTCTTATATGCGTGTTTTCTTTATAAGAAAGCTCGCATATAAGAAAGAAAATCGGTGTACTTTTAGACTTTCTTATATGCGTATTGTACTGTAGTCGTTAATGCAGATTTTCTCATTTCATCAATAGGTAATTCGACGAATTTTTCACTTACATTTGACCACTCTGTATCGCATTTTAGCAGGGAATCTGGACCACTGAACCTAGTGAGACAACATCAGCACGGTGTTTTGGACGGTACATGTCTCCACGATATATTTTTAGGAAGGTTTCGGATTTCTGATACCCGATTTGCAAAGAAACATACGAAAGACGATGAATATTTTGTAAGCCAGCTTAGTACTATTGAGTCCGACCAAAAAAATATTATATAGGTGTATTTATCAAACTTATGATTAATTTTCCAGCTCCAGCTTTCTCTAAAAGTTTTATTACTTGATCCATCTTTTGGGAATGTTCGAGAATGGTTCACCTACTTTGAGGATATCATCTACCTATACATTTTCTGTAAGAACGTCAGAGCCAATAGGGAATGTTTCCTTATCGTTTCCTTTCCTTATCGCTGATATAAACAAAACTATGATTCCAAGAAATGGTGCTGCGGAAGTTCTATAAGTAACAGTATTTAACTGGTACAAATTAGAGGCTCTTTGGTGTTATTTCTTCATAAAACGAGTTGGAAATGGCTATGTCGATACATCTTACAATGATCTGCTGTCAGCGCAAATTTCTTCAAACGAAAGGCAAGCATTGTAGTTATTAAATCTGGTGCAGTATGACATAATGCTAACCATGAAGGTTATCGAAGTTTACCAAAGACATGTGGCTATGAGTTTTAAAGTCAACGTACAAAGTTTTCAACATGGGATCCTTTACGAACCATCTTATTTACATAAAACGATGTTGAGCAATTTCGAATGAAATTTCTGACTTTTCTTCTCAAGTTCATCAAATTTAATATTAATGGTGCAGGATGATACTCTTCATGGAAAATGGGAGTTGCAGTTCAACGGTGTCTTGAGTTATTAAAATGACAATGGAACACGAATCTAAAAGTGCCTGAACTGGCTGTAATGTACAAAAGCTATCCAGAATCATAACAAACGTTGGTAAAACGCTATATCGATAACTGCGAGTTCAAAATAACACATTTGTTGTAAGGTGAACCGATGATGTGTTATTAGTTACATTTGTCGACTATGATTGTTATACCGACATGTTCGAAGATTGTTGCGATGATGATGGGGTAAACGAAGGTGCAGGAGTGAGAAGATGTAATGCGAAGAAATTGTGTTCAATACCTATATTACATATAACCTTAAATAAATTTAAATTAAAATAAATTTAAATTATTTAATTTAATATTTCTTATGATTTTATTTTGAAAAATAACATCAATTTTGGTCATCAGGTTAGCACGTACCACTTTTTTTCTTTGTTGTTAAGCTTTTTAACCATGTACTTATTTTAAAACATATACATTTAATAATTTAAACATTAAGTGGGGGTTTTTTCTACAATTGTAATCTCTTCATATTCCGCATGACTCTTTGAACTGTAGATAAGCTCGCTTTAACATTAAACTTGACCCTGATTTTTGCGGACGAGTCATAAGAATTTAAAGCTTCTCTCAAAATTACTGTCTTAATTTTAAAAATTACTGTCTTAATTTTAAAAATTACTCTTATAATTTTTGCCATATTCCGACTTATTGCTTAGAAATGAGTATATAATTTTACGACTGCCAATTTTTTTTTTTTTTGTTATTACACTTATTGATAAACTTGAGTCCTTGTAAGCTTCATTTTTTGATTTTGCTCTACCGATACCGATTTTCAGTTACCCATATTCAAGACAATAGACTACTTGAGCAACCCAAAAATTGGTTACAATATTCGTTTAGCACACTTTTACATGAAAAATAATATAGGGTCAGCCAAATAATTTTTTTTTGTGGAAAATTATATAAAAAAAAACTGCTAGATATTTTCTCAAATTTCTTTTTTTATTTGAAAGTACAATCCTTCCGGTTGATAATGGAAAATAATTTCATTCAAATGGCTGCCTCGGCTGGCCATGCAGTAGCCTAACGACATCAGCTCTGCGGCTTATAATGCGATCTTCAAAAACAGGGCGCAAAACATCGAGTGTGTGGCACGTAGCGCCGTCCTGTTGAAACCAAATGTTGCCAATATCCTCCTCTTGAATTTTGGTAAACAAAATTTGTTCAAAATGGCCCGATAACGAAAATAACGAAATAAGCACAAAAACCGTTAGATGGCGGACACTTTACAAGATAGCAAAAACCATGTAAAGGAATCTTTCCGTCACATGTTCTCTTTTCCAGTGATAGTGAGCCAAATACAGTACAAACATTTAACTTCATCTTACTAACAACTACAACAAGAGCAGCTATATTAAGCTGAAGGTATTGCGCCAACCTGATGACGCGCTGTGTATGTTGTAACGTGACAAAATATATTTTGTCCGTACATACCACTCGTCCACATACACCCCGATACATCTTCGCTTATATTTAAGGTCCAATTAGTCTTGACGGTTGACGGCTGACAGTTGACGGTAGGCTCAATATTGTGCGATTAGTTATGACGGTAGACGACGGTAAGACAAAACAAAAACAGCTAATTGAAGAGCAAAATATAACTTGACTTCGTTTATAAATACATTACTCATAACTTTAAAATATAAAATTTAATTTACAACTTATAAATAATTACCGCGCGCAAAATGTCGAAGTGAAATCAATAACAATAAACAGCTGATCGGTCTTGACGGTTGATTCTGCAACCTGAAGAAGTCTACCGTCAATTTTAGTTGTCTCTCTCTAACACATGCAAAATGCAACCCCAACTCAAACAGCTGATCGTCAAGACTAGTTGGGCCTTTACACTAATCTAACTAACCACCTCCATAGCAGCATCTCTATAGCATCGCAATCCCCGATCGGGCACAACAACAGCCACACACCCAATCGTACAAACATAAACAAGGAAATGTGTGATGCGAGCAGTAATTCTCATTGAGGATACGTCACATATAATACATAGTACTGACCTTATCCTGCCTAAGATCGTGAATTAGTGGCGGTAGACAAACACTAGAAACAGTTTATGTGTGACACTATCCGCAGTAGAAAACCTTGGGGTTTTTTTTTTGACTAACACTCAGGGGATGCCCCCTAGAAATGCAATGCACTGTGTTAGCGATGGGAAAGACAGGTATTGGAGGGAGGAAAGATGGAGTAGTGTTTGTTGATGTTTGCTTTGAATTTGGCAATGTCATAGCAGGCTGGAAAAACACTTGCTGCAAGATTATTCCACATACGAACAGTTCGACTGAAAAACGAATTATCTCTATAGTGCGTCGTTCGGTCAACCGGCCATTTGATAATGAACGGATGAGACTCCCTGGATAGCCGAATAATCCGGCTGAATGTTCTAACTTCAAGGACCACAGCCGGACTTACAGAACCGCCGAATCCAGCTTAATCAACCCTTCATCAAATTCTATAGAATCAAAGTAATTATAACATAGAACTTTTTCTGAACTACTTATGGAATGAATGTGTGTGGTGGTATAGGTGGAACGCAAAAAAGATTAGTGCCCGAGAGAGCGTTCAGACTAAAGAAATTCTAATACCACGGTCCGGAAACTTTTTAGTTTGCCATTTTTGTAATGAATTTTAGTAATTTCAGTGCGTTGTTGAGGCGTGTATCGTTTTAAGTAATAGGGTAGTTTCTACTTGTCCAATATCATAGAATAAAAGCTTCAAAAGTGACAGATGCCGAATTACCGGGTGATTCAAAATAACACCTCTGGTTGGATATTTTTTTGTAATTTTCTCAATGAAATTGCATTGTGTTATTGTTAATGTAGTCATTAATACATCATTAAATAAAATTGTTTTTATTAATGACTAGCTGAACCCGTCGAACGTTGTAAAGGACACAAATAAAATCATTTGTATGAACTAAACATATATTTTCGATTCTATTTAAAATGACACTGTTAATAGAATTAACGTCAGTGTTTTTTGCTGCTAGTAAGTCCCGCTCACATAACCATTGTTTATTTTTAATATTATGTTCGATGTTAGCAAATATGCAATTTATCAATTCGTCAGTAGATTCCATCTTCTCCATAAGGGAAAATAATTGGATACTGGAGAGCATCGTATGAGCGATGTGTTTCAGATATCCTTTTTGTTCCCTCATCATGACGGCGAATCGCCAACCATCAGGATTACAACGTCATTAATTGTAGGTGCGTTAAAACGCCCTGGGTGTTGTCCAGCTGGTGTTTTATCAGAATGAAGTGGTCATCGGAAAAAAGTCGTGAATCACCTTTAGCTTGTTTGAATGTTCTTACCAATTCTTTATTTTCATGAAACATAATTTGCAAATTGGCTACAACTCGTTGCTTGGTATCCAGATTTAGATCGAATCTAAATTTTTTCCTATACATAGTTACATATTTTTGCTAAATAATATTTTTTTGGTGGTAGGATGTTGTAGATTTCCCGAAATCAATGATAGGAGGGGTTCTGGTGTTGAAAACAACTTTGCCTTTTGCGCAGCACATTCCAGGTGATTCCCCCTTGTACTTTAGAGCGTTACAGTATTGACAAATGTTATTTGACAAATGTTATTTGACAAATGTTATTTGCCGCGCATAACGATTTGTCGCCATTAGTGAATGAACCAACACATATTCCACGTGTTGAAGGGCGACATCAAAATATTCTTGACCTTTTCTTAACCTCGCATCCTGAAAAGTACGAAGTTAACATTCTTGCACCTCTTGGTAACTCGGATCATTGCACCATTTCAGCATCCTTTTCGTTCTCCGATCTTCGATCCACTTCTAAACCTGTCACGAAGCGGACAATGTACAAATACGCAAAGGCACGTTGGGCCGAGCTCAACAATTTCTATCAGCAATTTAATTGGAAATTATGTTTCCTAGACAACAATGTCGCTGCTGCTGCTGAAATGGTCGAGAAAATCATTCTTCTTGGCATAAACACATTTATTCCCTCGAAGACTACATCGATTAAACCTTCAAAGAACTGTTGGTTTAATCAGACATGCAGGGAAGTTGTCAGATCCAAAGAGGAAGCATTCAGAAAATGGCGTTTAAATAAAAATACCACTACTGAACTGCTACGCAAGCAGACAAGATCTAATTGTGCCAGAGTGCTTAGGCGCGAAAAACTTCTCCACGAACAGCGCCTTCGTGCTAAAGTTATTTCTTCTCCCAGGGGAAGTAAGAGCTTTTGGGCATTTGTTAAAAGAGTAAGAGACAATTCTTCGTCTTCTATTCCAACTGTCGTTAACGATGACCAGATATTCACTGACCCGGTCGACAAAGCTAACCTTCTGGCTGAAATATTTGCAAAGAATTCATCTTTGCAGACAGCAGTCAACCACTCCCCGTGATCGAGAACGTATCTAGTTCGATGCCTCAGATATTTTTTCGAACACGTGGCGTTAAAAGGGTTCTTGCAGATCTCAACGTAAATAAAACTCCGGGACCGGATGGTATTTCAGCACTTGTCCTATGTAAGTGCTCTTCGACGCTAGCTCGTCCATTGCGCAATCTTTTCAGCATGTCGTACCGTGCTGGTATTTACCCTTCACGTTGGAAAGTTGCCAATGTTCAGCCGATCCCCAAGAAAGGTGAGGCTACTAATCCTGCGAAGTACCATCGAATTGCAATATGTTCCGCGCTCTCGAAGGTTATGGAGAGCAAGGTTAATCACCATATTGTAAGGTATCTAGAGTCTAACGGCCTTCTGAATGATAGACAGTATGGCTTCCGTAGAAATCGATCTACTGGAGACCTGATGGCCTTCCTTACGGAGCGATGGAGTCGATCCATTCACCTCCTTGGTGAAAGTAAGGTCGTGGCTCTGGATATTTCCAAGGCGTTCGATAGGGTCTGGCACGGAGCACTCATATCAAAACTTATTGCATTTGGTGTCGGTAATACCTTCTCGCGATTCATATCGAGTTTTCTCAGGGATCGCTCTATACGAGTTGTTATAGATGGCGTCTCATCCAACGAGCATAGGTTGACCGCAGGAGTGCCACAAGGCTCTGTCCTCTCTCCTTCTCTATTTCTTATTTTCATTGACGACCTGTTGGGGCAGACTGTGAACCCAATCTACTCCTTTGCGGATGACAGCAACCTCTGTCATTCGTACTCATTTGATCATCGGCCAGGTACTCTGGAAGTCGAGGAAAAATGGCGAACGATGAACGACTCACTTAACCGCGATTTGGCGACGATTTGTGAGTGGGGCCAAATGAACAGAGTAGATTTTATTGCACAAAAGACCCAGTGCTGTTTGTTGTCACACAAACGTTCCACTGATCCAGCATCGCCGTCAATATCTATGGGTGGTGTGGATATGGACGAATCAGACACTCTTGATGTTCTGTGCATGAAGATACAGGGTGATGCTCGCTGGGCTAGCATTATATTCGAAGTGTCGAAAGAAGCATTCAAGTGTTTAGGCTTTTTAAAGCGGTGCAAGAAATACTTCACCCCATCTGACCTCGTAAATATTTACACCACATACATCCGGCCTAAAATGGAATACAACTCGCATATATGGGCAGGGGCTCCATTCACATCTTTGAAGCTTCTGGACCGTGTACAGAGGAGAGCGGTGGTGATGATAGGGGATTGTATGGTATCCAGCTCTATTGTCTCCCAACAGCATCGCCGAAATGTGGGTGGTGTATCTCTATTCTATAGATATTTTAATGGTATCTGTTCAGAAGATATCCGTCGTCTGGTGCCTGCCGTTAGAACATTTAGCGGGGTCTCTCATCCGTTCATTGTCAAATGGCCGGTTGACCGGACGACGCACTATAGAGAAAATTCGTTCTTCAGCCGGACTGTTCGTTTGTGGAATAATCTTCCTGCAAGTGTTTTTCCTGCCTGCTATACCCTTATTTCCCATCGCTAGCGCAGTGCATTGCATTTATAGGGGGCATACCCTGAGTGTTAGTCAAAAAAAAAAAAAAAAAAAAAATTCTGTCGAGTAATTAAATCTAATGCGGTAATAGGATGACGTAGCGTTTCGAATGTTTGTAGATTGTGCCATTCGAGTGCGGTTTTGACCACGACGAACATGGCGTTGTTCGAAAGTTACAGAAGCTTTATTTATTGTGGTTCTAGATCTCTGATTTCGTAACCGGACATTACGTTGATCAGGTGTCTCGACAGCTCTTGATGTTATTGTTCGAGATAGGTGACTTTCAAGACGTGCTTTGCGTTGATCTAACGACTCTTCAGCTCTTGATGTAATTGTCCGAAATCGAATGTTTCAGACACTCTTGAGATAATTGACCGAGATCTTTGTATGTTCCATTGATCAGCAGTCTCAGCATTTTATTATGTGAATTATTATTTGGAATTTAAGCCAAAGTTTTTTTTTTAATTATTAGAATTGTTTTTTCTGGTAAAAAAAAAGTATTTAACACTGACCTACTTTAGTTTTTTACTTTTAGTTTTTTTTTTGTATGGAAAGTTTGTTTCACTTTTAAATGTACATTTATCACTTTAATGTCTGGTATCCGGGTCAAATTAATTATTCAGAATTTTCTCTTCAGCGCCCAATATGAACTTCAAAATATAGGACTCCTTTTATTTACATTATTTTTTACACTGCAGTAGTTTTTCACTTTTAGGATAGCACTAATCACTATGTAGTCTAGGATCGGACTGAAATTAATTATTTAATTTGTTTTTTAAAGCAGTCCATCTCTTAAAATGTAAAAGTCAGACGATCTTAATTCAAACATTCTTCTAAACGAACTAAAGTAATTCCTCCAATGCACACACGGCTATACATTCAAACCATCGCCGTGGTATCCCAACAATTACACTGAAATGTTTTGGTTAAATATATTTTCTAACTATATCTCGAGATATAGGGATTTTTAATTATTCATAAGGGACGCAATCCCCTCCATTTTCTTGTAATTACAAAATATCCTACTTACTTATATTATTATATATGTATGTAGATGATCAACATTTGAAGTAACTGGGTTGATTGGTTCACGAGATATAGAAATGTTACAAAAGGGGGCGTGACCCCTTCACGCCCACTTTTTGTAGTGAAGTCGGGTTCCGTTCCCGGCAGTGGTATGTACACCAAATTAGGCCAATATAACTCTAATAGGGACCGAGATAAGGTAATTTTTGTTTGTATGGGTGGTGCCACGCCCTTTAGCCGATTGTTTAAAAATATTAACACAAACTATACTTTTGACCTATCTAATTATTGTACACAATTTGGAGTAAATCTGTTGAATGGTTCCTGAGATATAACAACTTTTTGTAAAAGGGGTGTGACCCCAACACGCCCTCTTTTTAAGTGAGGTCTGTTTCCGTTCACGGCACTGTTATGTACACCAAATTAGGTCAATATAACTCAAATAGGTATCGACGATTTTTAGTTCCGGGTTGTGTGGGAGGTGCCACGCCGGCTTAAGAAATCCAAAAAAAATATAGCCTATAATTTCTTCCAGACAGATAGTAACATCCTGTCATTCATTTTTACATATTTAATTTAATTGTTCCATTGATAAAATATCACTGTTTCGTTGATAGAAACAAATGACTTCATTGAGACAGTGAATCAACCTCACAATGCGTTAAAACTCTGAGATATGCTTAAAATGGTCGACGGACATCTTAACATTGAATTTAATCGAAATTTTTTTTTTTTTATAAAATGATTAACTCGGAAATCACGAACTTAAAGGCGCCCTCAAAGATAGGGGATATTGCATACATTGTTGTTACTAGAAACAATATTTAAAATATTATACTTACTTAAAGCGCTGAATAAGATTTTCAATAACGAATGAATAACAAGCACAAGAGAGGGAGTACATTGCCATTCCCCAACAACCAAACCTCACGCCTTCTTCGTATAATATTTGGGATTGTGACCCCTCAAGGGCCTTTGGATCTCCCTTGAAGACTGCTTCTCCCACGAAATCCGTAAAATAGAGAGAGTAACAGACATGAGCCATCCAGCAAAATAGGTTTGTCAGACAAACCATACGTAAGGAGTGAGGCATGTAAACAATGGAGAGCAAATAGTGCGATAGTGTTTCAACAGGTTGTTCCACATCAGCAGTATCAGTCACAGTTGCGACCTGATGTGGTGTATGTGGCATCCCATCCACTGATGTGAATGAAGTCTCTTCTATATAATTCTCGTCTACATCATCAGTATAATATTTAGATTGTTCTTGAACATCCTTCGCTTGTGGCTTGTCTACCTAAAGAGAAAACAATATCATTATTATAACGTTTTTGGTTAAATGCAGAAATAAAAAAAAATTCATATAATACAGTTCTGTACACATTGTAAGATTGGTACTATTTGTAGTTCCAACAATATGTTCGTCCTTTTTGTTATGAATGCTACAAGTTGTAAATATTGTCAATGTATTATGAATCCATGCGATATCAATCTTGTTAAATGCAGTTGTATGTGTTGTTTCTCGGGCTCCAAGTTGTGGGATAATCTAATTATAAATTCTGATTAGAATATCAAACAACATAATGTCAATGATACTGTGTGTTAATGGACTGAGTAGGTGGGGTGATAATGTACCATGTTATGTTTATTTGGTAGAATCTAAATATATTCCACTATTTGGGTATTTATTTAATTGTCATTCTGTCCCCGTTCTATGGAGCGGCATATCATATAAGAATGAATGTGCATTGGTGCATTCATATAGTTTTTATGTATTGTTCGTTTGGTATGTACATGTATCCATGTATTTATGTATATTTAGTTTCTTTATTTATGTAGGTTTCAAGTTAAGATTCTATTGTAAATAAAGTTAGTTCTCAACTAAGAGGGTAATCGGGCTGTCGTTTTTGTTATTCCTCCCCTATAAGATCTACATTTTGGTGACCCCTACGTTAACCATTGAAACTTCTAGTTTCCCCCCACCAGTGGTAAGGAACTTCAAATACTCTTTGGTATAAAAAACAAGATCACGCGTGTGAGAAAAGTGAAAAATTTAACGACAAAATAAATATTTTTATTCTCATTTAAAAAAAAAATTGAAAATAAGTAAAATAAAAAAAAAGTGAAGCTAAAAGTAAAACAAAAAAAAGCAAATTAAAAAAAAACACATTTAAGAATAAGATAAAAACAAAAAGCCGATCAACATCAGTACTAAGAAAAAAGTCACTGAGTAATTCTGTTGTTCATTTATTTATTTATTTTTGTAGTAGTCGCAAGGGTTCATCAAACAGATGAACTGTTGCAGAAATTTTGGGAAATAGAAGAAGTTCCCAAAATAAGTAAGTTCACTGCTGATGAGAATGCATGTGAACAATATTTTGACAAGACAGTGAAAATTGGGCTAGACGGTAAATTCAGGTAGCTTTACCATTAAAAAAGAGTATTAGCTTACTGGGTAATTCTAGCTTAGTAGCGAAGAAGAGATTTTTTGCACTAGAGAAAAAGTTAGAGAAGAACCAGACATTAAGGGTTCAGTATCATGAGTTTCTCAGGCAGTATTTGGAAATGGGGCATATGGAACTTTTAGAGAATTGTTCAAAGATGGAAAACGGCTATTACTTGCCACATCATTGCGTCCTGAGACCAGAAAGCTCACCAACAAAAATAAGAGTAGTGTTTGATGTGTCTTGCAAAACGACCACAAGGGTGTCGTTAAACGAAATACTGCACACAGGAATGAAAATACAAGAAAATGTATTTAATATCTTGCTTAGATTTGGGAAGTATAGATATGTTTTTTCGGCGGATATTGGGAAAATCAATTGATATTCTGGCGGTGGAATGTCTATGAAAATATTAAAACGTACGCACTGAAAACAGTGACATACGGTACAGCTTCGGCTTCATATTTGGCCGTTAAATGTCTGGAGAGAATTGCTGATTGGAAAACAAACGAGTTTCCAAAAGAAGCAGAGGTCATTCGAAATGAGTTTTATATGGATGATTTAATGACAGGTGGAGACTGTCTAGAATCAGTCTAGTTACTTCAGGCCAATATAAATGACATTATGTCACAATATGGAATGCCGTTCAGAAATTGGAGTGCAAATGAGGAATCGATACTGGGGTGTATGAATCGGGATCATATTGAAGGTAATTCGACATAGATGCTGGACAGGTAGAATGCATAAAGGCATTGGGGGTTAGTTGGAATCCGAAATTGGACATATTAATATTGAAATACAACCTAGAAGCTTACGGAAAAGTTTCAGAGAAGAAAATATTGAGTGAAGTCTCCAGGTTGTTTGACCCCATGGGTTTGGTTGGTCCTGTAGTTGTGACAACAAAAATTCTGTTGCAGGATTTATGGAAACGTAAGATCGATTGGGACGAAAATATTTCTGGAGAACTTGGGAGTAAATGGAATATGAGCAAGGAAGGCTTCAGATTTTTAAATGATGATGTCAGAATACCCAGGCATATATTTTGTGTAGATCCAACTCAGGTTGAATTACATGGATTCTGCGATGCATCTATGAAAGCTTATGGAGCAGTAGTTTACGGTCGATACATTGACAAGTGTGGAAAGGTGTGTGTTAGATTAGTTGCCTCGAAATCAAGAGTCGCACCAATAAAGGTTATTACTTTGCCACGTTTGGAATTGTGTGCTAGTGCGTTATTGGTTGAGTTAATGGCGAAAGTTTAAGGTCAGAAATTTCACCAGAAAATATCATATATTATACTGACTCGTCGATAGTGTTGAGCTGGCTGAAGTTAGATCCTGGGAGATTACAAATATTTGTATCAAATAGGGTCAGCCTTATACAATCCAGTAGTGAAGTGTCACAATGGATGTATGTTCGTTCGGAAGATAATCCTGCAAATCTGATATCAAGAGGATTATTAGGTAAGGAAATTGTAGACAATCAGTTTTGGTTTGAAGGTCCTACATTTTTGAACCAATCGATTGTTGGACAACAAGATTGTGAGCGGTTACTGGAAGTGCCAGAGATCAAAAAGAGTGCAAAGGTTTTAGTAAATTTAGAGAAAAGGCTGTGGTGTGAAGGTATTGACCACAGAAATAAATTTTTATTTTTGCAGAATGTAATGGCATATATTTTAAAATTTGTTCAGTTGACGCGAAGATGTAACAGGAAAACATTTTTGAGTTATAGGAAAGAAGCCCTCCAAGTCTTAGTGAAGGATATTCAATCGCGCCATTTCTCAGCCGAATGGCAGACAATAAAATCTAACGGGGAAGTATGTAGAACTTCATTTTTGCGAACCTTATGTCCCTTTATCGATGCAGAGGGGATCATAAGAGTGGGGGGGGGGGGATTGGGAAATAGTGATTTGGCCCACGATGCGAAACATCCTGTATTGCTATCTTACAAATGCAATGTAGTTGAGTTACTGGTGGAAAAGGTTCACGTGGATTATTTGCATGTGGGCCTCAGGGATTATTAGCAATTCTAAGGCAGGAGTTTTGGCCTCTTCGAGGTAGACAGTTGACGAAGAAGATAGTAAATAGGTGTTTTAGGATAGAACCTAGAAATCTACATCAACTAATGGGAAACTTGCCAGAGGATCGGGTAATAAGAACTCCTCCGTTTTTGAATGTAGGAATTGATTTTCTTAGTCCCATAACAATACACTACAAGATAAGAGGAAAAAGGGCGTATAAATCATATGTCGTGTGTTTTGCTACGAAAGCTGTTCACTTGGAAGTAGTGTCCGACTTGACGTCCGCTGCTTTTATAGGAGCTTTAAGGGATGTCCCTTAAAGGTTTACTCCGATAATGCTACGAATTTTGTTGGCTTAAAAGAAGTATATGAGCTGTTTAAAAGAAGTGAACATGTACAAAATTTGTATAGATTTTGTACTCAGAATGAAATAGAATGGTGCAATATTCCGGCAAGGTCTCCGCATGTAGGTGGATTATGGGAAGCGTGGGTCAAGTTTGTAAAAAAAACATTTTTATAGAGTATCAGAAGGTATTATGACGTATGAGGAGTTATGTAATCTGATGGCGCAAATAGAGGTTTTGAATTCAAGACCGCTAACACCGCTGTTAGAAGATCCTAACGATTATAATGTTCTGACCCCAGCGCATTTTTTAATTGGGGAAAGTCTGTCAACAGTTGTTGATTCGGAAGAATACAAATGCTATCGTGGAGTTCGGGATCATTGGAAGCGTGTCTGGCAGCGCTGGTATAAAGAGTATTTGTCTGAGCTTCAAGAGAGGAACAGATGGAACAAAACTCACAAGAACATGCTGCCATGTACATTTGTTCTTTTAAAAGAAGATAATCTTCCTCCCCTGCGCTGGAGGCGCGGAAGGGTCATCCGAACTATATTGGGTTTGGATAAATTAGGTAGAATGGTGGAGGTAAGGGCCAGCAATGGGGAGACCAAAAGGTCAATACACAATGTTTGTCCTTTTCCAACCGAAGAAGAAATAGACGCAAGAAGATGAAATAGACGCAAGAATGGACAAACCATCCATTGACGCCGAGACTGTTGAAGTCCAAACTAATAAAAAGATGGACAATTCATCTTTAGTAGTAAAAGAAAACATTAAGACATCTAGGATTAAGAAGAATCCATATAAAAAAAAAGTAAGAATACTTTATATATATATATATATATATATAAATTAATTAACTTTTAATTAAATTTTATTTTTAAAAAAAGGCTGCGTGGCTTTTAACGGCCACGACTTCTTTATTTAGTGCCAAAACCGAAACTGAATTATAACTTAAAGCTAACTTAACTTCTAGCCTAGACTGCAGTTGTTGTTGATGATACGTTGCTGCCACCGTTGCACCTGCCGGGTCGAATATCATGGGAACTCTATGAGCAAGCAGTTCCCGTTATTGTTGACATTGTTCGTAGGTAATGTTGCTGACGCTATGTCTGGGTTTGGTGCACACGTGTTGGATGGAAGAATGTGTGAGAATGAACTTGGCTGTTGTTAACTCCTCCCCCTTTAAGTCCATACGTCCTCGTATGGATATCAGAAAAACGGAAGGCTGTGAATGCTCTTATTCTTTGCGACTTTTCGCAATTCAGAATGTTGGTCGCCTGTTGGTGGATCTTCGTTTTCTAAGGTTGGTTGAGTTGTAGATTCGCCTTGTAGACTACTCTCGCAATGTAGCTCTTTAGCAGAGTTTTGATGATGCTTTCTTTTTAGGTGTTTTAACACAAAAGACAATACTAGCATCAAGGCTATTGCAATTAAGATGATGTTCAATGATAGACTTATGCGGTTCTTCATTTCCAAGTTGTAAAGCATTTGGGAGTTGTTCACATTCATTTCATTTACCATTTCCAGTGAAAGTGTTTTCCTCTGTTCTGAATTTTCCATCGGCTGGACTAATGCAGGCAAAGGTTTAGTTCCCGAAATTTGAGACGTCATATAGGTTATATTATTGATTTTGATAGTTGAATTGTAGTGGTGTATTACGTATGACCCATTCAACCATAGCGTAGAGTTGTCAGCCTCTATTTCTCCAACGAATTGATTAAGCATTAAAATTCCTTCTTCTATTTCCTCGACCGTAGGAACGTGTTCGTTGTTGGTGGTGGTGCATTTCGAATTCCGGCTCCTCAAGAGATTTGGGATACAGTCGGACTCAGATATGTCTACAATGTTTTCCATATTACAGATATTTAGATTGTTATAAGACTGGCACAATTTCCTTATTCCGAATATTTTATTAGTACAATCCAAAACATAGTTAAAATCTACTTTAGTTATGCTGTCTTTTTTTTTAATGGGTTTGATCAATATTTGTTTACAATGTTTTGGTTCTGTTGTAGGAATACTTATGATGTAAATAATGTTTTATCCTTCTGTAGCAATTTTTACTTTTGAAAAATGTAATAATTCATCAGTACTTTTGAATGGAATGTCTTCTTTATCGAAAATGTTATTTAATATTTCTATTTCTAGAGATGAGAGGATAAATGAGTTGACGACATTAACTTTGGCCAAATGAATTGCAAGTTCTATATTTGCAATTTCGTCCTTTAGAATTTCGAGTTTATATTTTAATTCAATTATTCTCTCATTTTCCTGAATTTGTTCAGATTTTATTATTTCATTTGACATATTGGTGATCTCATTAATTTTTTCTATTGTTAATTTGTTAATTATTACTTGGTTATTATTTTTTGTTAATACATCGGACATTTTTTCCTGAATAATCTCGAAATCATGGTGGTCTGGGCTACCTGCCAGCCATTTCCATGCCGTGCCAATAAAATCTAGCGAGCGCTTAGATTTAATTTTAGGTTTGAGTCTTGCAATATGGGACTTTATCTGGGATATGGTAAAGGAAAGGTATGGGATTAAGGGATGATGGGATATATTCCTTATAATATTATCTTCAAACTGTCCGACAACGTTCTCGTAACTTTGAAGATTTATGGTATGGACTATCTTGAATGTACCGGTCTGCATTTCTGCCAATCCAGAGTGCATTGCCACCAGTTTCGAGTTGGAGTAGTCCAATATTTGGACTTCCCCTCTGCATAGTACGGACAGTAATAAAAAGCTGGAATGTAATGGATAAATTTAGTTAGTTTCGAATATAACTTTTGTGGACCACCCGTCCACTCTGAGTGACTACTGTGGAGTTGCGATCTTCCTTCACCACTTCTTCCCTGTATCTTTCTGTCATCTTGGTACCTAGACGTTTGTTTACTTTCACGAATATACTCTGCCCTGGAAGATATTCTCTTGATTCGGTTCTGTCCCTGTTATGGTGTTGTAGGTCCTTAGTCTGTTTTTCCTGTAGTCTCTCGATATTTGAATGTCGTGTACGCTCATAACTCCCTGGAGAAAAATCAACGGTTCTGCCAAAAAATAGGTCGACCGGTCTTTTATCGGTAGAAAAGATGTCTACGTGAATCACCTGTCCTGGGTAGGAGGGTATTGGAGTTTGATTTAACATGGGTTTGTTTGGGTGCCGGTCATATTTTTTTTGTTTGCAAATTGAGCAGAGCTTCACTATCCTTTTTATTTTACCTAACATTCCAGGAAAATAGTATTTCTCTAGAATTTGGACCTTGTTTTCTTGCGCGTTCCGATGAGCTCTCTTGTGTGTGTCTATTATCAGGTTCTCCTGATCCCATTCCGATGTAATGTCTTCCAACACATTCTGCGAAAAACATGTTTTGTAATTGCGAAAATGGTCAGGATAGATTTCTTGAATTGTTCCCATAATGAACTCGGATGTTTTTATGCAATTTCTTACAGATGGGTTCAAATACCTCTTCAATACTTTCACCAGATTCTCGCGGCAAAAATC
The DNA here is from genome assembly GCA_958296145.1 of Hydrotaea cyrtoneurina. Taxonomy (NCBI): domain Eukaryota; kingdom Metazoa; phylum Arthropoda; class Insecta; order Diptera; family Muscidae; genus Hydrotaea; species Hydrotaea cyrtoneurina. The sequence goes on along the minus strand of OY282512.1, from coordinate 53,250,868 downwards.
CCTCTCTACTATTAAATGTCTATGATATCCTGCAAACACTATTTTGAATTGGTAAGACGGTACCTCTTCAATGGAGAGAAAAATTTGGTTCTTAAATGCATTTATGGGTGCCTCCACACTGTGAACTAAGTGATCTGCGGAGCTCTCGTGACTATGCACTGTACCCGTCAGGGAGTTAACGTTTGTAGTATTTACTCTGGACAATGCATCTGCCACAACGTTTGTCTTTCCCGGTTGATATTTTATTTCATAATTGTATTCTTCAAGAATAGCTTTCCACCTCTTCATCTTGGTGTTATTGTTCTTATTGCTAAGAGCATAAGTGAGAGGCTGGTGGTCGGTATGGATCACTACCTTGGCCGTTCCGTATAGGTAATTTCTCAGAGTATCAAGGGCCCATATTATGGCCAACATTTCCCTTTCGTTGGTGGCATAATGTTCTTCTGTCTGCGAAAGTACTCTGGAGATAAATGTTATAGGTCTTCCGTCTTGGCTAAGCACTGCGCCTAGGGCATCGTTAGATGCGTCTGTATTAAGATGAAATTCCCTTTCGTAATTTGGATAATAAAGCATTACATCTCTGGATAATAACGCATTTTTAAGACCATCGATTTCATTTTTTTCTGCATCTCCCAATGTAATTCTAACCTTACTTGACTCGGATCTGGGTATGTTTCCAAAGGGTCCTCTTAACATAGAAGTCAGTGGTTTCGCGATGTCTGCATATCCTTCTATAAATCGTCTATAATAATTGCAAAGTCCTAAAAATGATCGCAGTTGTCGAAGTGTGCTGGGGTAAGGGATATCCACTATGGCCTCTACCTTCTTTCGTATGGTCTTAACACCTTCTCCTGACACCACAAACCCCAAGAATTCTACCTCATTTTTAAAGAACTCACACTTATCTAATTGGACTTTCATGTTAGCAGAATCTAGTGTCTTAAAAATTTCCTCTAGGTGTTCGAAATGAGACTGTTCATCCTTGCTGAATATAATTATGTCATCAATGTAAACATAACAAGTTTTTCCTATGTAATCTCGTAGTATGTCATCCAATGCTCGCTGGAATATGGAGGGCGCATTTTTTAATCCGAAAGGCAACCTTGTAAATTCATATTTCCCATTGTTAACTGAGAAGGCTGTCTTCTCAATATCTTTCTCCCTTAGAGGAATTTGGTGGAATCCACTTTTTAAATCAATGACAGTGAAAAACTTGTTACCTCCTAATCATGACAAAACCTCCCCCACTTCTGGTATTGGGTACCTATCAGCAATGGTAATTGAATTTAGTTTCCTGAAATCCACAACAACACGGTATTTTTTCTTTCCTGATGAGTCCTCTTTTTTTGGTACAACCCATATTGGAGAGTTGTAAGGAGAGCGCGAAGGTCTTATTATCCCATCTCTGAGTAGTTTGCTTATTTCCTCATCGACAATACCTTTCAGTGCCATCGGATATGGATAATTTCTCGTATATGTTGGCGCGTCAGTTGTGGTGCGAATTTCTCCCACTACTCTGGTAGTGTACGTTAAGCTTTCATCGGGATCGGCGAAAAGATTCCTTAGATTGTTAACCATCTGCATTATACGATATGTTTGGTATTCTGTTAAATGTCCCATACGCATTTCAATATTGTTCACATTCTGTGTAACATACTGGCGTATAGGTATTTTTATACTATTCTTTAGTGAGAAGTAATTCTCGGCTGAATAAATGACGGCTTATAGATCCTTCAAAGTGTCATTGCCCAATATTGCATCGAAAGTCCTCAATCCTGGTAAGATGTAAAATTTTATATGTCCAATGTCTTCGCCGAATACGTCTATTAGTGTATGATGAGTAACTAACACATTGCCGGATATGGCGTTTGCTGATTGGGTAGCGGTTCATTAACTAAATTTGATCTGATGTAATTCTTGTTACTTCCTGTGTCTAATAAAATTTTAATTTCTTGTCCGTTCCTCGTTTTGACCGTGAAATATGGCAACGAGGATCTATTTAACCATAAAAATTAAGGTCTGTAATCATATCTTGGGCCGAATAATCGATTCTATCATTATCATTAACACTTCCGTAATCAAAAGCGTTAAGATATCCGTCGACTTCCTCATTGGCAATGGTTTCGTTATATTCCCCAATCTCGGGTAACGTGCCAATGCCTTCTTCATATAATTCTGGGTCTATTGTTTTATGAGGATCATCGGTGTGATTACATCCCACTTTAGGGGTACCTACTGTATTCAAATGGAAGTTTCTCTGGATTTTATTCTTTGGTCCCTGAAAAGATTCCCCCGGTGGTCTTTTAAATGAGGTGTTATTTAACACTGGGCGGTTGACATAGTTAACCTGTCTGGACTGTATAGATTGATCTATATCCATTGGTTGTGGTCTTTGTGGTGGTTGGCCATTAGTATTATTTCGGAAGAAATGAGGTCCCTGCTTATAGGGTTGATTAAATTCGGGACGATTCTGTCTAAAATTGGGTCTAATCTGTTGATTGCGATCAAAACCATGGGGATTTGAAGAAAACATAGGCTTCTACATCCGTGGAGGTCTTTGTTGGAATCGAGGTTGTCCTCCAATGTGAGCCAGCTCTGGAAAAAATCCTTGTTTTGGTGCCATGAAATTATGTTGATTAGCACCTGCTCCTCTTAGCTGACCAAGAGTATGATTTGTTCTAAAGTTCATATTTTCCAACTTCAAGCAAATGTGTAGTGCTTGTGGTAAAGAGTTCGGAGCGGAAATTGCCAACAGTTTCGGCAGTTCGCCTTTTAGACCCCTAATAAAGGTATCTAAAGCCTTATCCCTGTAAGCGTTAGTCATATTCAACAAGCTTTTGTCGTCATAATCAAGACATGCTATTTTATCCAATATTAAAGATAAATGCTGATAGACGGCGTGATAGAATTCTGTTACAGTCATATTTCCCTGCCAGAGTGTTGTCATTTGGTACTCTAATGTACTAATATCGCGTTTGTCGGAGTAGTGCATCATAAGACATTTTTTGATCCTTCCCCAGTCAAGTGGTGTTCTATACGATTCTAATGCGGTGTCCGCATCCCCAGTTATTTTAGATCTTATCGTGTGTACAATGGCAAAGTATTTTCCCGATCCCCTTATGCTTTCAAAGAGTTCGAGAATCCTATCTACTGACTTTCGCCACGAATTAAATTCTCCTGGACTCCCAGAAAATTCCCGTAGCCTTTTAACGATATCGGGAATGGAATCTAGTTCCTTTACATTCACCTGAGTAACGGGTAGGTCTCCTACTTCCTCAATAGCTTCCCTTTGGAAAAAACTAGCTATAATAGCACGTACGTCTTCTTGTTGTTTCTGGCTCAGCCCACCCATACTCGAAACAGTTCCCTGGCCCCTTTGAGTTGACGTGGTAGCATTCAAGTTGCTTATATCGAGGGTCCTTTGTAGCCTCTCGGTAATTGCGTCCATTTCTGTCATTTTGGAGAAAATATTGTTGGGCGGATGGGAGGAAAATAAAAATGAGGTTTGGGTAGTTACTTGGGTAGTTACTTAACGTTTACACTAGGTATTTACTTAACGTGTGACAAATTTTCTTAACAAAAAAATGTTTATTACTAAAAATTATCTTACACTAAAAGATCAGCTTCCATGGTTTTCTGCTTACGATGTTGGTTCCACTTCCAGTTAATTATTTTTGTTTATTATTTTTTGTGTCTTTTAATTAATAATTTATTTATTTTAGTCACTCTTTCTCTTTGTTTTTTAAAACTGTGATTCTTTTATTAAAAGAATTGTCACATTACTTTTATTTCTTTGAATTAGTAATTTATTTATTTTATTCGCTCTTTCTCTTAATTTCAAAGTTTTACTTCTTTTCTTAAAAAATTTTTTTTTTGGATCGTCACTTAACTTTTATTTTTTTGAATTAGTGTTTTTATTTTTTTTATTCACTCTTTTTCTTAATTTCAAAATATAGTTTTACTTCTTTTTTTAATTTTTTTTTTGAATTGTCACTTAACTTTTATTTCTTTTAATTAGTGTTTTTATTTATTTTATTCACTCTTTCTCTTAATTTCAAAATACAGTGTTACTTCTTTTCTTAAATTTTTTTTTTTTTTGTCACTTAACTTTTATTTCTTTTAATTAGTGTTTTTATTCATTTTATTCACTCTTTCTCTTAAATTCAAAAAACTGTAATTATTTTCTTTTCTTAAATCTTTTTTTTCCTTTGATTGATTGTCACTTTACTTTTATTTTCTTTAATTAGCAATTTATTTATTTTGTTCACTCTTTCTCTTAATTTCTAAATACAGTTTTACTCCTGTTCTTAAATGTTTTTTTTCCTCTTTCTTTTTTTTTTTATTATTTTTGTATTGTCACTTAACTTTTATTTCTTTTTGAATCTATGTCTATTTCTTAACTACAACCAAGGCTGCTGACAATAAAAATGTCTCCTGTTTACTTTACGTTACTAGGGCGCAACTTTTCCTTGGAATTTTTGTTTTGAGTTTGGTATTTCTTTAGCACTAAATCCTTTTTTATTGTGGGTTACCCTAAGCCTTCGTCTAGCCTCAGGATACGAAGGGCCCCACGTTGGGCGCCAATTAATTAACTTTTAATTAAATTTTATTTTTAAAAAAAGGCTGCGTGGCTTTTAACGGCCACGACTTCTTTATTTAGTGCCAAAACCGAAACTGAATTATAACTTAAAGCTAACTTAACTTCTAGCCTAGACTGCAGTTGTTGTTGATGATACGTTGCTGCCACCGTTGCACCTGCCGGGTCGAATATCATGGGAACTCTATGAGCAAGCAGTTCCCGTTATTGTTGACATTGTTCGTAGGTAATGTTGCTGACGCTATGTCTGGGTTTGGTGCACACGTGTTGGATGGAAGAATGTGTGAGAATGAACTTGGCTGTTGTTAACTTATATATATAAATTCAATTTATTAATATTATATATATAAACATAAACATCACGGAGTATTCGGCGGCTAAAGCGAGCCTACACGAAGCTATGAGGTCGCTGACAACAATGAGGGTTAAGCAACTGGACAATGCTTATGCAGTGCAGAATTTGAAATCGGTTTATGAGCCCGTGATAAATAGACATGACCTTATAATGTCGACGACTTCAAATATACGAGGAAGGAGATCCGCAATGCCGTTTGTGGGTGGACTCTATCATTCTCTATTTGGACTGATGGACGAAGAACATGCCGAAATTTCGGGAAACAAAATAAAAAATATAGAGCAGCATCAGGACTACTTGCTGAACATCATGAGAAATCAATCATCGCTCCAGGACATGACGTCTGAAATAATTAAGGAGTACTTTAAAAATATGGAAACACTGAGCTGTGCCATTCGTGCGGTGAAAAAAGCTGTCAATCAGATAATTGACACTGAAACGATACTTGGATCAGTATCGAGTATGCTGGCAATTCTTGAAGGCTTTGAAAAGGTTCAAAATGGTATCATCGGTGCATTGTTTGGTTCCAGAGACAACATTCTAACTCGGCTGCTTCCTGTGAAAAAGTTTAAGATCCAAATTAAGGATATCACAGCGAGGTTGAAATCAAATTTGAGAGTCCCAACTCAGAATCCTGTGGAGTTAGCTAAAATTGCACAAATTTCTGCGGGAACCACGGATGAGTTCATTATATTCATCGTCCGTATTCCACTAATCAACAGTGAATCGTTTCAAGCATACGAAATATATTCATACCCGACTGTTTACGACGGATTTTCAGTAGAACTGCAGCCAAGCAGCTAGTATTTCTTTATTGACGACAAAAAGACGGTGTACTGCAGCTTAGACGATGAAGATTTCGATCGATGCCAACAGATCAAGGATCTCATGATATGTCATCAAACTCATCCCCTCTTCAATACAAGGGGACATCTAATTGTGAGATAAATCTGTTTTTGAGAACGAGAAAGATGCCTGAGGACTGTGGTATAGCTATAAATAGATTTCACAGTTTCTGGCAGCAAACTCATTCATTAAATACCTGAATATTCTCTCTGCACGAATAAAACATGCAGAGATCACCTGTGCGGGTAAAAAAGGATTCCGGCATATTAAATATGGAACCAGAATGTCACCTTGAGTCTGCAGAGATAAGCTTATGGGCGTACGATGCATATAAAACTGATGCCAACTACGAGTTCCCCAGTCTCAATTTACCTATATTGTCATTTTACTATAAATGCATGCGGTATCAATCTTATTTAATGCAGTTGAATGTGTACTCGGGCTCCAAGTTGTGGGGTAATCTAATTATGACACTGTGTGTTAATGGACAGATTTGGTGGGGTGATAATGTAGCATGTTATGTTTATTTTGTAGAATCAAAATATATTCCACTATTTGTGTATTTATTTAATTTTCATTCTGTCCGCGTTTTATGAAGCGGCATATCATATAAGAATGAATGTGCATTGGTGCATTCATATAGTTTTTAGGTATTGTTCGCTGTAAGTTTGGTATGTACCTGTATCCATGTACATATGTATTTTTAATTTCTTTATTTATGTAGGTTTCAAGTTTAGATTCTATTGTAAATAAAATTAGTTCTCAACTAAGAGCGAAATCAGGCTGTCGTTTTTTGTTATTCCTCCCCTACAAGATCTACAAATATGATAATAAAACAATAAAAAATAAGTTTACCACTTCCTTGGGTAACCTTAATTTTTAATCACTTCGGTCGATCTCCGTTGTAAATTTTTAAAAAAAAAAAGTCAGGCATCGTGAATCTATAATTCCATTCCATAAACCATTGCTTTGTATCCCGGGAAGTGTACTTAGGATCTTTATCCAGGGACCACACGACTTTCAAAAAGCCTAAACACTTGAATGCTTCTTTTGACACTTGGAATATATTGCTAGCTCAGCAAGCGTCTCCCTGATCTTCATGTCCAAATCGTCAAGAGAGTCTGTTTCGTTGATATCCCCACCACCCATTGACAACAAATAGCACTGGGTTTTAGGTGCGGTAAAATCTGCTCTGTTCATTTAATTGTTTGAAAAACTTCCAAAAAAACAGCGATAGCACTAAAAAATAAGCTGCGGCTGAGCTGCGGCAGTTTTTTTTCCCTAAGCAAACACTATTGATTTGCTTCACTGTTGTCATTCCAACGTTCAATATCTATCAGACAGCTGTATGTTCTGTGGTTTCGTGTCAATGAACGATCACAATGAAAGAAAGTATGACAATTTTAAGGTAGTAATTGAATGCATTTCATCGTGTTTGGCTGAAAATGCAACAAACTTCCATTTGGCATTATTTTGGAAACTCGTTTCACCTTACATCACGCCACTGGGAACGTCTAAAACCACATATCGCATAATGTTGCTGGGAATGTTGAAAAAACATATTGTGACGCTATGTCTGGAGGCAAGTTGTAACGTGAAAAATATAGGTTACATATTTTGTCTGTACATACCACTCTTCAACATACACATCTTCTATACATCTTCCCATATACTTACTCTCCCCACCATCGTCTCATCATCTCTATATCACGCAATTCCCGAACGGGCTTTCCCATTGCATTCCAAAGTCAGCATTACGTAACAAAAGCCACACACCCAACCGTACAAACATAAACAAACGTGTAAAGCCATGAGCTTATATACCTCAGATGTTCAAATGGAATGTGCGATACAAGTAGTAATTCTCATCGAGTATATGTCTTATATAGTTCGTCCGCTTCCGCAATTCGTTCGCTTCCACGGTTCGTCCGCTTCTCCGATTGAGTTGCTATATTGTAGTATATATAACTAATCCTGCGAACCACCGAATTCAGCTGAACCAACACCAAATTCAGCGCAACCAGCCCTACAAAAATACACCGAATCCATAAGAACCAAACATTCTAAATCAATCCACCGAATTCAACAATAAAACCTAATCCTACGAATCCGCGCCAGGATTTAACTTTCATTTGGTCAACTCCGACAGCAGGATTTAACGAACTTTTGATCAACTCCAGCAGTGGGACGACTGCTAGTCCAGATATCGGCTGATCCTGAGTCCTACAGTAACCAGTAACAGGACTGAGCCGATGTCCCGCCTAATCCAGTATCAGGACCGATCCCGCATCCTACCACATATATAGATATTTTAACGGTATCTGCTCCTCAGATATCCGTCATCTTGTCCCTGACTTTAGAACTTTTAGCTGGAACAGAGACTCCGTTAGTTGTAAAGTGGCATGTTGATCGGCCAAAAGAAAATTCGTTCTTCAGCAGAACCGTCCGAATGTGGAATATTCTTCCAGCCAATTGTGACATTTAGAAATTCAAAAGAAATGTCAACAAACACTACTCCCTCTTTTCTCCTTCCGATACCCTAATTTCCTTCCGCCAACACAATGCAAAAAAAAAGTTGGAGTGTTGGTCTTCAAAAAAACCAGGCGACCTTCTTCCGAAATCTCAGATTCCGAGCCAACGGACTGATTTACAGACTCCGTGGAAATCCAGACCGGATCAAAGACCGCGGCCGTATTACGCTACAGTCGGTCCAACAAGGGAAATCTGGGTGTTACCATTACTTTAGGCACTGGGTACGAATGATCTACCGCAGCCAAACACAAAACTCACGTTACAAAGTGTGACAACCATGCTGTGTCATCAGAAATGGGAAAGCAACATAAGTTAGTTTTAATTGAAATGAATATTTTTCTTTAAGGGATTTCAACAATAAAGATTTAAAACCCCAAAAATAAGTGAATAAGTTTTTTTTTTTATCATTTTTTGATATAAAAATATTTAACTGGCGCCCAGCGTGGTACATTTCGCCAAGTCCTTAAGTAGCACTAATATTTCGTTTGAAGGGCACATCTTATCTGAAGTTTGACGCGGAGCCTTAGTAATGCGAAAGTGTAAACCGGAGTAACCCAAATTAACAGACGGTAGCTGCAATATAGTTTATGTTTTAGTTAAGTGAAGACAAAACAAACAAAAACGAACAATAAAAGTGTAAAATTACAAAATTTAAGAATAAAAGGAAATGCAATTTTTACGTATTTATTAAAAAGAAAAATAACACAGGCCAACACTCAATTTGCTTCTTTATTACTGATTCTAGTTAATTTGGGTGCGCTGAATTCAAATCTGTAATCAGTTTGTCTCTATCAGCTCTACTTTTCATGATTTTATTCCCAAATTTTTTAATGTATTTAAAAAGTAAAACTTTTCCATAGGAATTTAAAAAAAAATAAGGAGAAGTAAAACTGTTTTATACAGATTTATTGAAATAAAAAAAATTCTCAAAAAACAAAATGTGTCAGCGTAATTTTTACACCGTCTTCTACTGGAAGTCATTTCTATTTAGATCAACACTTTTTTAACAAACTTTGTTAACTGCAATAAACCACTTATTAGAAGCAACTAACTTCCGATATGCAATTGGAGTGCAAAAAGAAAAAATAACGTTGTACAAATAAAATTCCCGTTAATGAGCTAGCAATTACACAAAAAATAACACTCTATCAAACTGGAAAAAAAAAAGTACACAGTCAGAGACGCGGCCGCTAAATTTAAACGTAGAATACGGTGAAACGCAAGGTGAAGAAATAAAAGTCTTATAGGATAAGAGCATAACAATTCAGTTACTCTTACGCTTAATGTTCGCATAACGCTGTTGTACCGTACAGATTACCATGTAAGACAACTCTTTCTCTGGCTTTAATAGAGTAGAAATGTAATTGTTGTTATGGATTAACTTTTAATGTCAATTTACAGAAATCGTCAATCACAAAATATACATAAATACATACATAATATACATGGTCATAATTGGAGGTCATAAGTGGAGGGTATAAAATGCTATATCATGAAATCATGCTATATCAGATTTGAATTCAGCGCACCCAAATTAACTAGAATCAGTTGATAAATTCAAAGAAGCAAAAATCTTTTTTAATTTTGTTGGGCTGTGTAATCTATGAGAAATAAAAAAATAATTCAAACAAAAGTCAATTAAAAAATATAATTAATTCAAATAAAAATCAATTGAAACGTTAAATATTACAAAAGCAAATTTCCAATCCTAACAAATTAATTATTCCTCCATAATCCTATTCTTAATCTCAATAACGACAACCAAATGGATGAAATGGTAACAGCACTAATAAAAATGGTGTGCTTGCAGGAATGTACAGACCAGATTAGGGTAGCGACGGACAACAATCAAGACATTTTGACAGATCAGGAAATCTTTGGTTCAAGGATATAGGAATATTAATGATTATTATCAGGCAGTTTATTCACACTTGTCACTTGAATATATAAAGTAGTCTGTATGGACATAGACCTTGCATGTCTTGACTAGGACCTATACGGATAAGGCTCTGGATACCTTTGTTAGGGGGCTTAATGGAAATCTTCGAAATCTTGCATTCTGCCTGAAGATCCAAAATCGTAATTAGAGGTATCACTAAGCGCAACAGATCCTATAATCCTATGATCAAGTCACAGCAGGGGCCTGCGAAGAATTTTCAATATCCGAATCATAAACAGGGACCATTTTAACTTAACTAGCTCATATCCCTACAATTCCACAAAATCAACAGATGGTACACCATCATAACCTTATATGCCATAATAATACCAGTATCCATAACAACAACGTCCTCAAAATCGTAATATCCCCCACCTAGGAGAATGGGTCCTAGGCCTTCAACAAGGTCGTAACCTATGGAGATCGATCAGTCTGTTAGAACAAGGGCTGTGAACTTTGCTAGCAGGCCCCAATTTAATAAGTATCTCGGGAAAGGACAAGCTTCTCCACAATATTCCGGCCCCAACAAGGTACAACGTAATTTCCATATTAAGACAGAATCCCAACGGACAACATCTGCAAAGGGATGGTGACGATGAAATACCATTCCAAGACTATCTCGAGATGATGACAAATAGTAAGAATTTTTTACATTTTCCGAAGGTGGTGAACCAGAGTTGGCTAAATGCCGGACATTCATGTTTTCAAATAAAAACTACATATAGCCGTATTTAGTATTAAAATCCATACCAAATGAACAGATATTTAATGCAAATTCAGTAGTAGGTAATATAAAAATAACTCACCATACTAAAGCAACCCTTTTCAATATGTCAGAAACACCGATACAATTTTTTTTACTTTCATCACTTAAATCGTTCCACGCAATTTCAGGAAACGGCACCGTGATGGATTTAGAATCCGTCATAAACACGAAGGATAACATCATGACATTGAATAATAAAATAAAAATTAAGTTGAGACAATACGAAGCCAACAGCATGCACAATAAAGGGTTGAACACATGTCTGAGGAACAACGTTTTGAAGAATCTAACGAACAAATACAAATAAAAAATGTCCTCACCGGATGAAAATACCAGAGTAGTGGGTGAAATTAGAACAAAAGATAATACATCGGTATACTCGAATTATATACCATACCCTATGTCAATCAAGAAGGAAGTAAAGATACGGGTTGGCAAATTACTGGTATAATTAATTATAATGCCAACCGTATTGTTCGCCTGTATTGGTGTTGGTAAAGAAACCTGACTCATCAGGGGAGAGTAAATTCAAAAGGTTGGAAGATTTTAGGCAGTTCGAAACCATCACGATCTCGGATCGATATCCACCAACCTGAAAAAACTGCAATATTTCCTAGGTATGTGGATACTATCGTCGCTTTTTCAAGGATTAAAAGCGAAAAAGGATAGTATTGAATTAAAATGCTATAAACGTGTTTTCAAAAATAATTAATACCTTAGTATCTGAGTATTTACTGTTAATAACCAAAATTTAAGTAAGCACTTCTATCTCACCACCAACGCCACTAATGAAAGTGATATGCTCGCCAACTATATATTTTCGAAGGGGAGGGGATTCCTATTAAATCCCTTTCCCTAACTACCACCGCCATATAATAATATGGAGAAAAATCGGACGGAGGTTTTAAAGAGATATGCAAATCCCTCGGTTTGTAATGGATTATTCACCTCGGAAGCTATAATGGGGATGATACAAACATTTTACGCCTATCATTTTAGAAGTTATATAATGAAATTCACAGAATCCACGGTTAGGCATATAACTTCGGAAAATGAGGAACTAATTGCATCCGAACACTGAAGAGCCCATACGAATGCTAAGGAGAACAAACACAACTGGCAGGAAACACATTTGCTGGAAGAATAGTCCATGTGTCTTGTCTATAATTAAAAGGAGAAACTAGAAATTAAAATAAATAAAGCACATTTTCACTGTCCGGACAATCTTCTAAAATGTTTTATATAGAATCGGAAAGGACGTCGAAGCCGTTTTCCAAATTTTGACTTCTGTAAAGAAATCCGAAGTGAAAAAAGAAAGAGTCTGATAACCAGGAATGTGAAAGTTCTGTGGACCAGAATCCCCACACACCTGGGTCTAACATAGAGCGAATAAATCTGGTCTATGGAACGGATCCGTCGTGTATACCGCAAAGAAATTTACTTTCAGCCCTCGTATATTCGTAAAATGTTCGCAAACATACAGAAAAATAAAACAATTTAAAATCATAAATACAAATAACTGTGCGCCCCTCTTGCCGCTGCTCGACACTTGTTCAGTGTTAAACCTTCAACATAAATCAGGCAGGGACATAAATAGAGCACAGTCTTTTGTATTATGCGAAAAGGGATACGGCTGGGAAGGGGGGTACACAGATGAAGAGGAGCTTAAAAAAGCCCTTCGTGTTGGCGGTAATCTGCGATGTGTGTGACTGCTGTTGTTGTTTGCTGTTGATATTGTGTTTATTTAGTTGTTTATTGTTTTTTTTTTTTTTTTTTTTACTAACACTCAGGGGTTGCCCCCTATAAATTCAATGCACTGTGTTAGCGATGGGGAAAGAAGGGTATTGGAGGGAGGAAAGAGGGAGTAGTGTTTGTTGTTGTTTGCCTTGAATTTGATAATGTCATAGCAGGCAGGAAAACCACTTGTTGGAAGATTATTCCACCTGCGAACAGTTCGGATGAAGAACGAATTTTCGCTATAGTGCGTCGTCCGTTCAACCGGCCATTTGACAACGAACGGATGAGATTACCTGGATAGCCGCGTATTACGCCTAAATGTTCTAACGTCAGGGACCAGACTATGGATATCTGACGAACAGATACCGTTGAAATATGTATAGAATAGCGATACACATCCCACATTCCGGCGATGCTGAAGGCAGACAATAGAGTTGGATACCCTACTATCCCCAATCATTAAAATCTACTCTGTTCATTTGGCCCCACTCACAAATCGTCGCCAAATCGCGGTTAAGTGCGTCGTTCATCGTTCGACTTTTGTCCTCGACATCCAAAGACCTGGCCGATGATCAACGGCGTAGATTGGGTTCACAGTCTGCACCAACAGGTCGTCAATGAAAATAAGAAATAGAGAAGGAGAGATGACACAGCCTTGTGGCACTCCTGCGGTCAACCTATACTCGTCGGATGAGACCCGATCTATAACAACTCGTATAGAGCGATCCCTGAGAAAACTCGATATGAATCGGGAGAAGGTATTACCGACGAGAAATGCAATAAGTTTTGATATGACTGCACCGTGCCAGACCCTATCGAACGCCGTGGAAATATCCAGAGCCACGACCTTACTTTCACCAAGGCGGTGAATGGATCGACTCCATCGCTCCGTAAGGAACGCCATCAGTCTACAGTAGATCGATTTCTACGGAAGCCATACTGTCGATCATTCAGGAGGTCGTTAGACTCTAGATACCTTACAAGATGGTGATTAACCATGCTCTCCATAACCATATTGCTATTGGACGGTAATTTGCAGGATTAGTATCCTCAATTTTCTTGGGGATCGGATGAACAGCGGCAACTTTCCAACGTGAAGGGTAAATACCAGCACGGTACGACATGTTGAAAAGATTGCGCAATGGACGAGCTAGCTTCGAAGAGCACTTACATAGGATAAGTGCTGAAATACCATCCGGACCCGGAGTTTTATTTACGTTGAGATCTGTAAGAACCCTTTTAATGCCACGTGTTCGAAAAAATATCTGAGGCATTGAACAGGATACGTTCTAGATCACGGGGAGTGGTTGATTGCTTTCTGGCAAAGATGAGTTCTTTGCAAATATTTCAGCCAGAATGTTAGCTTCGTCAACCGGGTCAATTAATAGTTGGTCACCGTTAACAAGGGTTGAAATAGAAGATGAAGAATTGTTGCTTACACTTTTAACAAATGACCAAAAGCTCTTACTTCCCCTGGGAGAAGAAAGAACTTTAGCACGAAGGCGCTGTTCGTGGAGAAGTTGTTCGCGCCTAAGCACTCTGGCACAATTAAATCTTGCCTGCTTACGTAGCAGTTCAGTAGTGACATTTTTATTTAAACGCCAGTTTTTAAACGCTTCCTCTTTGGATCTGACAGCTTCTTTGCATGTCTGATTAAACCAAACATTTTTTGGAGGTTTAATCGAAGTAGTCTTAAACGTGTTTATTCCAAGCTGAATTATTTTATCGACCATTTCAGCAGCAGCATCGACAGTTCCAGTTAAATTGCTGGTAAAAACTGTGAGCTCGGCCCAACGTGCCTTTTCGTATATGTACATTGTCCTCTTCGTGACTGGTTTAGAAGAGCCTCGAATATCGGAGAACGAAAAGGATGCTGAAATGGTGCAATGATCCGAATTTCCAAGGGGCGCAAGAATGTTTACATCATACTTTTAAGGGTTAGAGGTTAAGAAAAGGTCAAGAATATTTTGTTGTTGCCCTTCGACACGCGGAATGTGTGTTAGTTCATTCACTAATTGCGCCAAGTCATTGTGCGCGGCAAATAACTCAGCGTACTGACCCTCCGGACATTTATGGCTCGAATGGGAAAGCCAAGAATTATAATGGACATTGAAATCACCAGCAACTGCAATTTCACTATCCGGACAATCTTCTAAAATTTTTGAAAGGGAATCGGAAAGGGCGTCGAAGCCATTAAGGGTAGCCTCCCAAACTTGGGCTTCTGTAAAGAAACCCGAACTGCAAAGTGTGTGATCCAATCCTGAATTTAACCCAAAGGGAGTTAAATTCTGGATCTTGTGAGTTTAAATGTTGCTGACTCTGAAACAACACACCATTGCGTATAAGTTAACGAAATAAATATTTCGTCTTTCGATGGGTTAATTTGTTTCGATTACCTTTCATTTCGTACATTGCACGTGTCGCATATTGAAGTTCACTTTGCCCGTTCTCACCATAATTTTATTAATACCAAAACTGCTGACGATATGTTTGCTGTTTTGTAGTTGTAACATTTCCAAATAATAAATATTGATTTTGGTGACAATAAAACTTCAGTTGTAGTCAAGTACTCAAACCCTTATGTTGTTTTATTTAAATCTTATATTTAATAACTGGCGCCCAACAAAATATTGCAAAACAGACCCTCAAGTAGTGTCTCAATAAAAATCAATACTCCCCAAGTGGGAGTTAAAGAAAAATCAATACTCCCAAAGTGGCAGATAAACAAAAATCAATACTCCCAAAGTGGCAGATAAACAAAAATCAATACTCCCCAAGAGGCAGTTAAAGAAAAATCAATACTCCCATAGTGGCAGTGAAACAAAAATCAATACTCCCAAAGTGGCAGTTAAAAAAAAAATACTCCCAAGCGGCAGTTAAAGCGAAAAAAAAAAAAAAATTATTTACAAAACTAATAACTTAATAATAATAAGTGGCAAACAATCAATATAAAAAAAACTTAATGTGTTAAGTAAAGTGAAGAAGCACAAAAAAAAGAAAAACAATAAGCAAGCATTTAACCAACAAGGTAATTGCTAGTTGGTAACAAAAATAAGTTACAAAATAAAATAAGAGACTATTCCGAGATAATCATCAAAGAAGTCACCATAATTGGCCAACCATTATCTGAAGACCATCATATGAAGACCATTCAACACCAACCTATCTACAAAGCATCTATCAACCTCAAATGGAATCACTGCTAGTAATTTATTTGTAAGTTATTTCATATTTATTTTAACTCCTTCAAAAATTAAAATTAATAATTCACAATTCAAACCTAATAGTTGAGCATAAAATAAATACTTTTTGTATCCTTCATAAATTCTTTTAATTTGTAAAATGGCTAATCAAGACAATTTAATCAGACACAAATGCAAATGCACAACTCGAAGCCCATATTAATAGCCTAGTCATTACAATATGTAGAGAACAATGTAAAAATTTGGTACAAAACTTACTGAATCCCAACGCGGAGATTGCGGGAATAGATCAGGAAATAGACGAAAGGTATAGGGCAAACCTCACGGATTTAGACAAAGTCCCGGATATAGTTCGCTGTTTGAGAGAATTCTAGGGCAACCAGGCACAGTTCAGCTCTTGGAAAAAAAGTGTGGAACGAATTTTGAGTCTTTACGACTCAATGAAAGGAACTCCTAAATACTTCGCCATCCTTAATGTTATAAGGAACAAGATTATTGGAGCGGCCGATGTCGCACTAGAATCATATAATACTCCTTTAAACAGGGAGTCTATTTCACGGTGCCTTGCATTGCACTACGCCGATAAGCGTGATCTTGGCACGCTAGAATACCAGATGACCACCCTTATTCAGGGTAATAATTCAGTCCAAGATTTCTATCAGGACGTCTATTCACATTTGTCCTTAATTATAAATAACATTTCATGTATGACAATTGGCAAAGAAGCCATGGACATTTTAATTCAAACCTATAGGGACTAAGCTTTAGACACATTTATTCGTGGATTAAGAGGCGACCTTTCCAAATTATTGTGCATTCGGGAACCAACAACACTCCCACAAGCCCTCCACCTGTGCCTAAAGCTGCAGCATCAGAATTTCCGCACGGAACATGCCTATAGCAAGCAGTCCAAGAATCCACAATCACCTCCGGGAAATAACCGAAATTTCAAACCTCAAGCTTATAGACCTAAAAATTTTACCCCTCGAATGGTACCCACAATCCCGGAAACACAGTATGTCACTAATCCGAGCATTCCCCAACCACCATATTATAACTATAGACCACAGCAATTTCATAACCAAAATCAATTTCCAAATCAATTCCAAACCAATATGAACAATAATTCAAAACCCAATAACCCACCACCACGTCCACTTGCACCTAAACCACCAGCAAGACCGGAGCCAATGAATATAGATCGATCTGTACAGACTCGGGTGGTCAACTATATGAATAGACCCCGACCTAACGATTACGCAGGTAAAAGACCTTTGGAAAATACGAACCAACATCCCCAAAAGTTTCAAAGAAACTTTCACATAGAAACTGGCGATTACGAATCGAATACTCACAGTGCTAACATCCATACCGGTTACGATGACACTTACAATGAACAAATGACGAATTATGGCATGGAGGAAAATCTCCAGGACATTCAAGAATATACTAATGGTATAGATAACATATGTGACGAAGAAGACCCAACGGAGAACCTCGACTTAGTCAACATTAATTTTTTAGAATAGAGAGTTCGTCTTTGCCATACTTTGAAGCAAAGACGACTGATGGAAAGATCCTTAAAATACTAGTCGACACGGGATCAAATAAAAACTATATACAAAATTCTCTAATAAAAACTTCCAAACCCAATAAAACCAACTTTTACGCCAACTCTGTCGGAGGTAAAACTGCTATAACCCAACACACTTTTGTCAATCTTTTCGGGCTAAAGGACAAAAATATCAAATTTTTCCTACTTCCTACGTTAAAATCATTTCATGCAATATTGGGTAACGATAGCCTAAAAGAACTTTCAGCTGTCATCCACGCCGCTGAAGACTATATGATTCTGAAAGGCAATATCAGAGTTAAATTAAAGCAACAAATTTCACAATCAGTCCACAATATCCAGATAAGATCAGATCACTTGACAAACCAACAAAAAACTAAAATAGAGAATATCGTAAAAAAATATCCCAACCTATTCTCCGAACCGAATGAATCTCTTACGTACACAACATCTGTAAAAGGCGAAATAAGGACCACCACCGATAACCCCGTTTATTCTAGATGTTATCCGTATCCTATGCACCTAAAGGATGAAGTTGAACATCAACTTAAGGAATTATTAGATCAAGGGATCATAAGACCCTCAAAATCGCCGTACAACTCACCAATATGGGTAGTACCAAAAAAAAATGGATGCATCAGGAAAAAAAAAATACCGAATGGTCATTGACTACAGGAAACTGAACATGGTCACAATAGCTGACCGTTACCCAATTCCTGAAATAAACGAAGTGCTTTCACAATTGGGAGAAAACAGGTACTTCTCGATCTTAGACTTGAAAAGCGGTTTCCACCAAATTCCTTTAAAGGAAAAGGATATGGAGAAAACAGCATTTTCGGTAAATAATGGGAAGTATGAATTCACGCGACTTCCGTTCGGATTAAAAAACGCGCCGTCAATCTTCCATAGAACTCTCGACGATATACTGCGAATACATATCGGAAAAATTTGCTACATCTATATAGATGATATAATTGTGTTTGGCAAAGATGAAAGAACACATTTAGAAAACATAGAAAAAGTTTTGGGTACACTGGAATCAGCAAATATGAAAGTTCAACTCGACAAATGCGAGTTTATGAAACCAGAAGTAGAATTTCTCGGCTTCTTAATATCAACTACAGGAATACGTGCCAATCCCAAAAAGTAGAAGCAATAAACAACTTCCCAATTCCCAAAACCCTCAAAGATTTAAGGTCTTTTCTCGGCATGACCGGGTTTTACCGCCGTTTTAATAAAGATTACGCCAAACTGGCAAAACCTTTAACGGCGCTTTTAAGAGGGGAGGAAGGACGAATGTCCAAAAACGTTTCCAGCAAAATAGCCATTGCTCTGGATGACAATGCCTTAGCAGCGCTGGATAAAATAAAAAAGAAGACGTAATGTTGGCTTATCCCAATCTTAAAAAGGAATTTCGACTTACAACTGATGCCTCCAACTATGCGATTGGGGCCGTTTTGGAACTAGAAGGCAGACTCATCACATTTATATCACGAACACTTAGTAGGACCGAAGAACACTACGCTACAAATGAAAAGGAAATGTTGGCGATCATATGGGCCTTAAAAAGTTTGAGAAACTACTTGTATGGGGCAGCAACTATCAAAATATTCACGGATCATCAACCTCTAACACATGCCTTAAACAATGGGAATTCTAATAGCAAATTAAGGAGATGGAAAGCAATATTGGAAGAATATAATTATGAATTATTGTACAAACCCGGAAATGCCAACACTGTAGCTGATGCATTGTCCAGACCTCCACAACAAATATTTGAAATAAGCTCAACGACCGCAACACAACATAGCAATCAAAGCTCGCCTCGGAATCTGATACAACATACGGATGCACCTATAAATGTTTTTAAGAACCAGCTTATCATCGAACCACACGAAACACAATCTTACGAATTTCAAATTATTTTTCCGACATATCACAGGCATATTATTTTAGAACCAGACCTCAATGAGAAAAGGTTGGAAGAAATCCTCCGGAAATATCTAAATCCCTCAGTAACAAATTGTATAAAAACAACAGACGAGATACTAGGAAAAGCCCAGGAAATCTACTCCACTAATTTTCACAAATACAAGGTCCTTTACACAAGGAAAATGGTTGCTGACATTTGCAGTGAATCGGACCAGGAGATAGAAGTTATAAACGAACATAACAGAGCTCACAGGAGTGCCAACGAGAACAAAATTCAACTTTTAGAAAGATGCTACTTCCCGAAAATGATGGAAAAATAAAGAGGATAACAAAACTGTATAAAATTTGTAGAGAAAACAAATACGACCGACACCCCAATAATATTTCTCTACAAGAAACTCCTATTCCTCAATACCCCGGCCAAATAGTGCACATAGATATTTATATTAGGGTGGAGTGAAATTCAAAAAAAAAAAGTTAACCTCGGAAAGAGATGTAGTCTGGGGTCCTAATGAGGGGAAAAATAAAGAAAAAAATTTTAAAAAAATTTTAGGGGTCGCGCCACTCCCTCGAAATTTGGAAATTATCGCTATTTTGGCGTTGATTTTAGAAAAATCCTAAAAAGTTTTATGTCAATAAATGTTTTCAATAGCGTAAACAATGAAATAAGGGCATGAAAAAATTTAAAAAAAATTTTCTCATTGTTCAAAAATTTCAAAAAGTAAAACAAGTCAAATTGTCCCTTCTTCAGAAAATTGACTGAACAATGAAATCGCCACCAAAGCTACAAATATTAGTCGATTATCCTCATATTTGCCTCAAATACTTTTGTTTGGGCACTGAACAAGCTCAAACTTTTAAATTTCGAATAAGTTAAGTAGTTTATTTTTAGGATTTTTCTAAAATCAACGCCAAAATAGCGATAATTTCCAAATTTCGAGGGAGCGGCGCGACCCCTAAAATTTTTTTAAATTTTTTTTCTTTATTTTTCCCCTCATTAGGACCCCAGACTACATCTCTTTCCGAGGTTAACTTTTTCAAATTAAAAAAAAAGCATGTTTTCACTCCACCCTAATTTATATAACGGAGAAAACGTCAATTTTGACAGCAATTGACAAGTTGACAAAATACGCGCAGGCAAGAATACTGAAGTCAAGAGCTACGGAGGAAATCAAACAACCATTAAGGGAAATATTGCTAAATTTTGGTATGCCTGAATTGATTGTGATGGACAACGAGAAATCCTTTAACTCCAAGTCGATAATATTTATGCTCGAAAATCAATTTAACATAAAAATATTCAAAATTCCACCATATGCCAGCACAGTCAATGGACAAATCGAGCGATTCCACTCCACCCTTTCTGAAATCATGAGATGCATAAAGGCGGAGGGAACCCAATGCGGTTTATCCGAACTTCTAGATAAATTTACGAATATAACAATACTGTCCACTCGACCTCAGGTAAAAAACCGTTCGAGGTATTTTTTGGCAAGAAATTGTTAATGATCCTGTGGAATGGGAAAAGAATAGAGTTCAAATGGTGGAAAATTTCAAAAGCCAACAGCGATCTACCTTGGAATATCATAATAAGCATAAAAGAGAGCCGAAAGATTACAAAGTAGGTGAACAAATTTTTGTAAGAGAGAACAAGAGATTAGGGACCAAATTGTCTAAAAGGTATAAGAGGGAGGTTGTGAAGGAAAATAAACATACTACAGTTTTAACGGAAAGTGGAAGAGTTGTCCACAAAGATAATATTCGTAACTAAGTAGTTTTTGGTTTCTCTTTTAGAACAATGATGTTTAGCGTAATTGGAGAAGTGAAGATATTGGACTACACTAATTCAAGGGTTGTAGCAATCGACACAGGAATAGCGAAACTCCAGGTGGGAACTGTAAAACTAGTGCATGAAGTTGATCTGGATAATTACCAGAATTTCATTGATAATATGAAAAAACAATGGCCACGAGAATAAGTGCATCCCATCCTTTACATCCACTCCTCACCCTAGAAATTTCCCAACTACAAGATAAACTGAACCAATTAAAACCAAGATCTAAAAGATCTCTAAATTTCATAGGATCGGCATGGAAATGGATAGCAGGCAATCCTGACCATGACGATTTTGAAATAATAAAACAAAAAATAAATAATGTATTACAGAACAATAATAGACAAGTTGTCATTAATAAGTTATCGGTGAATAGAATAAACGATTTAACCTTCAAAATGAATCAACTTATAAAAGTTGTGCAAGAAGAAGCACGGATATTTCAAAATTCAGATATTAGCGAATTCAAATACAAACTGGAAATAATAAAAGAAGAAATAATAAACCTACAGTATGCCATACATTGGGCTAAAGTAGGAGTGATTAACTCTTTTATTCTATCACACAATGAAATGGAAACAATAGAAAAAATGTTTGAAAATAATGGAATTCTATATTTAAATATAGAAGAAATATTAGAGTTCAGTGAAATAAGAATAGCCTCAAGCAAAAATTCCCTAATGTATATTATTAATATTCCTACCACCTATAATGAAACCTGTAATAAGTTATTGATAAGACCTGTGAAAATTAAACAAATTGCTACTAAAGTTAAATTTAATGAGATTTTAAATTGTAATAAAAAAATGTTCGGTATAAAAAATAAATGTAAGAACTACAACATGTTGACAATGTGCAAAGACGAAGATATTGAGAATATCAGCGATTCAGAATGCCTACCTAATTTAATCCACAGCAAACCCTCCAACTGCACTTTCATAAATAACTCCCATATCCCCACTGTACAGGAATTACTCCCTGGAACATTGCTACTAAACCAATTTAATGGAACGATTCTTATAAGTCAAGAACCTTATGACTTGAATGGTACCTTCATCATTAAATTTCATAATGAAACAATTTCGGTGGACGGGACTACCTTTTCATTTTCAGACATTAATCTCTCTAATCCATTACCAGCCATAGTACAGTCAATAACTGGAAATCCACATGTGGAAGAAATCCTCTTATTGGAGTTGATTAAGGAAATGCATACCAACAACACAGAAGCAATAAAACTCCTGAGCGTTGAGACTAAGTTGGGCGATGCTATTGCCTACGGCCTTGCGATTTCTATAATAATCATAATGGTGTCCGTTTGTCTGAAGAAGAGCTGCGACAAAAAACGGTTAACGAGCCCAAAAATCGTTAATATTAATACTTCAAATATTCCAACACCACCGCAGAATATTACTATGGGTGCAAACGAGCATACCGGGAATCTCATAGAAAGAATTAGTCAGATACCTTATTTTTGATTGAGGACAATCAATCTAAAGGGGGAAGAGTTAACGAAATAAATATTTCGTCTTTCGATGGGTTAATTTGTTTCGATTACCTTTCATTTCGTACATTGCACGTGTCGCATATTGAAGTTCACTTTGCCCGTTCTCATCATAATTTTATTAATACCAAAACTGCTGACGATATGTTTGCTGTTTTGTAGTTGTAACATTTCCAAATAATAAATATTGATTTTGGTGACAATAAAACTTCAGTTGTAGTCAAGTACTCAAACCCTCATGTTGTTTTATTTAAATCTTATATTTAATAACTTATATAAACCACAAGACCTCTGTGAGAAAAAAAAGAGGATAGCGTGTGATAACCAGCAATGTGAAAATCCTGTGGATCAGAATTCTCACATACCTGGGTCTCACACAGAGCGAGGACATCCGGTCTATGGAGGTTAATGTGCGAGTATACCGCAAAAAAAATCATCCTAAGCCCACAAATATTCGCAAAGTGAAAATACCTACCATGACACTACCAAAAAACAAGACAATATCAAAGCAGAATCACAAATCTGTTATTTCTGTTAGTTGCTGTTATTTCTGTTAGTTGTTCTGTGTGATGCCTACAACAACTAACAGAACAGCGACAAGAAGAATGCAGAACTATTTGTGATTTGCGAATGGGTAGATGGAGGGGGGAACACAAGTGCAAGACAACGAGGGGAGCATAAAAAAGCCCTTAGTGTTGTCTTTTTTGTGTTGATGAGTGGAGCTGGTTATTGTTGTTAATGTGTGAGCGCTGTTTGGTTATTTTGTTTGTTTGTTTTTTCGTTTTCATTTGGTTATTGCTGTTGTTGTTATAATGTTATGATCTCTCTTTTTTTTCTATTTTGTTTAATTTGTGTTGCACATTTTATTTTATCATTGTTTTGTTTATTTTATTTGTTAGTAATTATTGAATTTAGTTATTGTTTAATTTTAGTATAATTGATTGGATTTTTTGTTTGTTTTAAAAACAAAAACACTGAAAATACGACGGACGGACAAAACGTGTGCACGGAACAAAAGACAAACGGTTTTTTTTATGTTTTCACTACGCAACCTCAACGGACACTACTAAAAGAAATATGTGCTGACAGCGATTGACAAATTGTTCAAGTACGCACAAGTGAAGACTGTTGGTTCACGCGCAGTTGACGACTTGAAAGAGCCATCTTAGGCAACTGGTTTTCGCATTTGGAGTACCGGAAATGATTGGGCAGTGAGAAGTCATTGAATTCGAACACCATATCCTTTATGTTACCCTGCGTTTACACAAGGCAATTGACAAAAAAGGAAAAAATTGTTTGTGTGAAGTAGGCGTACACACAACTATGAAAACAATACATTTTTCAGCAACCGTCGTTCGTATCGCTTCGTGCTCTCTTTTGTTTTGTTTATATTCTACTGATATCTGTAATACATTTAATTTTGTTTTCTTTTTTCACATATTACAAGAAAACTTCGTCGATTTGGCCGTTTACGTGAAACGATTTGCCGAATTTACTGTTTTCAAAAATCAGAGACAGCGACGAAGGCAATTAGAAATGTGTATATGTGTTAGTGAAGAAGTCTCAATATATTGCGATTGACTTTGCAAAACAGATTCGTGTAAACGCATTCCTCGTCGTTCTTAAGGCTTATAAAGTTCAGATAAGACAATAACTCAAGCCGGGCGATCATCAACAACGTAGTGTCTTTGCTGATTGTCGCATCTGGGGCTCGGAAAACCCAATAGCTATTGTTGAGAAGCCTCTCCATCCTCAACATGTGACTGTTTAATGCGGTTTATGGTCCAGCGGGGTCATTGGACCTTATTTTTTCGAAAACGAGGTTGGATCAACAGTTACGGTGAATGCATTGCGCTATCGAGAGATGATTAATGATTTTCTATGGTCGGAGTTGGATGACATTGATCTGGACAACGTTTACTTCCAACAAGACGGTGCCATGTGCCACACAAGCAATGAAACCATTGCTCTTTTACGGGAAATGTTTCCGGACCGTATTATCTCCCGAAGAAGTGATCACAATTGGCCACCGAGATCTTGTGATTTAATACCTTGCGATTTCTTCCTTTCGGGCCACGTGAAAGATAAGGTCTACCCCAACAGCCCAGCGTCGATTCAAGATCTCAAGGATATAATTCGTGAGGTTATCGAGGACATAGGGCATCCACTTTGCGATTTGGTTATGGACATTTCATGAAAAGGATATCGTCCTGTAAGCGTGGTCGTGGTGACTATTTGGCTGATGTTGTTTCTCATTATTAACGGCATACCTTCCTGTTTATTATGAAATAAACAGCCGATCATTTATCTCAAAAAAGTAACTTTTCTTAGAATACGAAAATAACACCTCTTGTTCGAAAACCCGTTAGTAAGTTGAGGTCTAATAATTATCAGCACTGTAGTTCAAGAATTTTTGTCGGTTATGCTTTAGTAAGCAATCCTATTTCGTTCCTATTATACTGAACAATAAAAGATAACAACAGAGAAGGAGAATTATCCAGACCATACACTCGTACTAGTAATGCAAATTAGTGAACTAGGTTCATCTATGACAAATATTTAATAGAAAATATCAAATAGAATTATTTGCAAGCAATCAAAAATTCGAAAAATGTGAACATAGTATGAACCCTCATTTCGAGATATCGGCAGTTAAAGGCTAATATTACGAATATCAAAATATTTAATTTTGAGGGTTTCTGGACAAATATGGTGCAGCATTTAAATATTCGTTAGTGGTTTTATAGGCATTCGTTAGTGGTTTTATAGGCATAAAGGCATATTTGATAGCCCTCAAATCACCAAGCTATTGAATGATGAAAAAATCGTTCAAGAGCATCGTGAACACTTTTCTTGGAAACAATACGAGCGAAATCTACAGACAAATTGTTGCCGAATTAGTAGCACAAATGACAGTCAAAATGCATTTTCTTTATTCGCTTTTGGATTTTTTTTTCCCACAAAACCAAGTGACGAACAAGGATTTCACTAAGATTTAAAGAAAATTGAAGATATTACTTAGGATTTTGGGACAAAAGCATTCTGGGAGACTATTGCTGGACTCTAATACGTGAAACCGAGCCAACTTAATACAAACGACGTCAAAATAACGCCATTCACGTTTAAAAAAATTCATTGATTTTTAAATAGAGAAATTAAAGATTTGAATTCTGCCCACAAATTTACCTTAGGAAAGATATTTGGTTGCTCCAGTCCATAATCTTGTTGGCTAGTGTAATTAACTATGTTACAGATTTATAAGTGCGCAGCAGAACCGGACTTACATTTTTAAAATTCATAAATAAAAATTTGTATACGTATTATGGAAATCGGTGAATCCGAATAAACATTTTTAATAAATCCGAAAATAATTTTTTTTTGAAAGGACACAGTGACAAAGTCATTGAAAATTAAAAAAGAAAATTGTTATATTTCCGTAAATAACATTACCACCAACTAATGGTAGTGTAGGTTTTACGCGTAAACTTTTCAGATATTACCTGTTGTCCTCAATTCGACCGGACCAATGGATAAAATGGCTTTATTTTATTATTTTATAACCATGAAACAGTACTCTTTGTATGCTAACTGGCATGTTGTCTAATTTTTATGCTTGCAAATACATATCTCTTGGGTTTAGCTACAAATACATACCATTCTTGAACAAATATACTTTTATCCAAATATCTCTCTTCTAATAAATAAAGAGAAAGGTATGCCGTTAATAATGAAAAACAAAATCAGCCACCATGACCACGCTTACAGGGCTATATACTTTTCATGAAAGTTTCCATAACCAAATTCCATAACCAATTCTATCTGTGAGGTCTTAAATCGACGCTGGGCGTAGACCTTATGTTTCCCGTGGCTCCAAATGAAGAAGGTACAAGGTGTTAAATCACAAGATCTCGGTGGCCAATTGTGATCACCTCTTCGAGAGATAACACGGTCCGGAAACTTTTAGTTTTGCGAACTGTGACTGCAAGATTTTCACTATTTTTGTAGTGAATTTTAATAATTGCAATGCGATATTAAAGCAAGTCTCGTTCCATTTTTAGTAATGGCGTAGTTTCTACTTGTCCAATGTCAAAGAATAAAAGCTTCAAAAGTGACAGCTACCGAAACACCGGGTGATTCAAAATAACACCTCTTGTTGGAGAACAATTTAGTTTTTTTAATAGTTTGCAAAATAAGATAGTTTTAGAGGTATGATGATTAGAATTTATATTCTATTGTTACTAAAGCAAGCATGTCCTGAAAAATTTGGGGCGGTGTCAAGCCTCTTCAGAAACTTCATATTTGCCGTAATGATGGAACGATCCTCATGTCATTTTCCCAACGTATTACTCTCGACCGGAATATGTACATCTTTTTATTTCTCCAAAATCATAGAGGAGCTCACCGGGTTAAAGCTAATTTTGGTATAAATATTATGAACAAAATTATTATCTACGAAGACAAAATGAGCTGGAATTATTCATAAACTTCAGTATCCAAAATATTTCAAATTGTTCTATTTCTGGATAATTATCCAGAATGGGGCAACACTTATGCAGTATTTTAACGGGATACTGCATCAGTGCTGCTAAGGCAGTGCGTATTGATTCAACTGTGTACAACAAATTGCAAATTTAAGTTTTGTTGGATGTTACAACAGGTTTTAAAACATCAATCTCTCGGGAACTTGATTGATTTAAAAATATTAAATATTGTATACATTGGGAGAGATTGCAATTTTTTTTTTTAGCATAGCGCATCGAATTTACTTACAGCAGAGTCCGTTAGATCGGTAGAATTAAAATCGGTGTTGTCCAGTGTGCCATAGTTGATAGTTTCGTCTCCTAGTCGATCGGTTTCGGTTCTGAATGACTTTGATGTTTTGACAGACGTCACAGCCCACAGTGGAATTTCCTTAAAGCTCGTAACGGTTAAGGAAACACAAACAATAAAAATGAATGTTATTATTGTGAATACCGCCTTCACATGCCCTCCTAAACGACGGCCGATTGATGTGGCGTCCCAATTAATACCACCCATTGAATAACCCATAAAACCACCCAGTCCAGCCATTATGGTAAACGTCGATAGACCTTTAGCATGATCATCTGAAATAAAATTTTAATTGCGCATATGTTTAGTGTTAAGATACTATATCTCGTACCTGGTATGCAGACATCTAATAAATATGCTCTAGAGGGACTTTGGCAAGCATCGGCATCAAAATCCAACAATACCGTACCAAGCACTGTGAAAAATATTCCCCATGGATGTGTCGTCTTTTGCACCGTTTCCAACGTCGTTTGAGATGCTGTAGCTCGATGAGGTGAGACATTCATATTATTGTGCGTCACATTTAGTGTCAGATTCATAGCAGAGATTTGAACGTGTGGATCAGAATCGCCAAATCTATAACCTAAATCCTCACCATTGGGTACCAATAATAATCCTTTATTGGAACGCCAATACATACAGAATACACAAAAACATACATATATACATTTAATTTATTTGTATTTAACTCGAATGAATTCATTTTATTACCCAGAAATACTCCAATGGATAAGAGCATAATAAACGGCCTTCGGCGTCCCATGTTGAGCTTGCATCGGTCACTCATCGAACCCAGAAATGGTGTAAGGAAAAATCCCACTAGTGGTGATAGTGCCCACACCAAAGTCATATGTTGATGCTCAACCCCAATCTTTAAAAGGGTTGGCGATACAAATGCTGTCTCAGCGGCATATGAAAACTCTATACCCATAACAGCGGCTGACACACGCACTAATTCCATGCGAGTTTTATGTCTAGAAGAATTACAAAATTTACATATATATTGAGTTGACTGGATTTTACTTTCATGAAAATTTCTTAATCAAATGGACACAATCATTTCATTCGCATGTCAGTAAATCACTTAAGCTTATTTTTTGTATTTTATGTTGCAGCCAGTAATTCGGCTTTAGTTCTTATTTGGTTATTTTTGGTCAAAATAGAAATAATAAATTTATCACTTTAATGTTTGTTTGCTTTTGAAATTTGTATTGCAAATTGATTGACGACATCAATATACAGTATAGTGTCCTGTCGGGAAAGTTTAGAAAGTATCCGCATTGGCCTACTAGTTGCATCCTTCACGATTCAACAAAAAATGTTTTCCAGAAAAAGCTTCACAATTTTACAAACAAATCTAAAATTTGAATACGCGTTAATTTCCTAAATTCCGTTTATAATGGACTAACAAAATACACTTAGTGTTTATTTTTTTGTTCATTCTGCGTACATAAAAATACTTCTACAATAGTTTATAATAATATACACTGTCACAAGTGGATGCGAGTATGGTTGGGCTGGTGGGGGTATCTGCAGTACATATGTATAAGGGTAGAACCAATAGACTACCCTTGGGAACACCTAGGATTTTACGGGCACCCGGTCAAATGATTGAGCAACGTCCGAAAAAAATGGTGAAAAATTAAGTCGACTTTTAATGAGGAAAAAGTCGAGACAATCGACTTTTTTGGTTTAAATGAAAATATTGCAAATTTATTAAATATGTTAATACACATTAAATCGACTTTTTGGTGTCGACTTTTTTATTGTGTTATAAAGGGTGTTTTTTATTGGGGTATAGAACTTTAAGTTGGCATCACTTTTTTAACTGGCGGCCATTTTGTCAGCTGTCAAGTGATTAATATTTAGTTTGGTTTGCCATTTCATCATGAACAGGTTGACAAAAGAACAACGCTTGCAAATCGTGCAAATTTATTTCGAAAGTAATGGTTCAGTTCGCGAAGTTCACCGCAAGCTCCGTCCATTTTATGGTCGACATAATCGTCCATCAGAGCAATTAATTCGGTTAACCATGGATCTTGGCTTGCGACCTTACAAGATCCAGCTTGTGCAAGAATTAAAGCCGCGAGACCATGCAATGCGTCGTGATTTTGGTGTATGGGCCGAAAATGAGATTCATCTCGATGCTGATTTTCATCACAAAATTTTGTTCAGTGATGAGGCTCATTTTTGGTTGAATGGCTACGTCAACAAGCAAACGGCGGCCACATGCCCGAAATCATATTTAAACATTAATGGCATAAAATTATCCTTCCAATAAAGCCAAATTGATGGACATTAAAACGAGTTTCTTGTGTTTTATTTCAATTCGAAGTTCTATACCTCAATAAAAAACAAAAAACACCCTTTATTAAGAGTTTGTTATACTCAAATGCAAACTATATGATCAGTGGTTTTTGTTGTCAAATTTAGAGAAATGATGGGTCAGCGAAAAAATACTATACACAACCATAGGTAGAAGCGTTTCGTCGTTGGTTAAGCGACTTATCAATACCTTAGTGCTGTAGTAGTACCGACCTGCCGTTGCATGTTTCTTCGTTCTATATATACATACGTATATGAAATAAATTCGAAGAACTATGACGAAGTGCAACGAACAGTAACACTGAGTATCAATAACACTACCATTTGACAGACTTGACTGACTGGTTTTTTTTCCAGTACAAGACATTACTTTCACACATACGACGGTTTGTCTATGATTTCGAAAGCTATTTATAGAACAGTGTTGTTCATTTCATTGAACAATTGTTGTCGCTCAATTCACATGTATTCTTACGCTCTTGCTTCAGTCAGGTCACACTCAAAAAAAATTTAGTTATATGAATACATATCGCTCATTTACTTGAATAGTGGCATAATTCAAAATTCACTTTATATATTTTTGGTCTTGGAAATGCTGTAAATCTCTAATTTAAATTGGCTTTTGTTCTACTGAGTATTATGGATTCATATGACAGGTCTCCATATTACTGAAATATCCTGCAGTTCTTTTTCTATATTTGGAAAGTACGACGAAATTGACTATTTTAAACGGCTCTCCGGAAAAAATCCTATTTTGAGTTATGCCACTATTCAAGTAAATGAGCGATATAATTATTCTGTTTTTCAACCTCTTACTGACATTATGATTTGGCTGTAAAGTTGGCAGTTTCATCTCTTCACTAACACAACTACACTTTTCCATTTGCACAGCACTGTTATAGAACAATGAATTTGTTGCTATGTTTTTTGAAAGAGAAGGTTGTTTGGTTTTTATTTTTGGGGTTATTTGGTTTTTGTTATGCTCATGTGTTTTTGTTATTGCGTTATATTAAGATTGTGTTATACTCCAATGCAAGCTATATTATCAGTGGTTTTTGTTGTCAAAATGAGAGAAATTATGGTTTCTTAGTTTAAATGAAAATAGTGCAAAATGTATTACATATGTTAGTACACATTAATTTTACCACGTTCAGTACATTATTGCTCTTTAGACAATCGCCCTACTTGAACAAATGTCAGTCACCACCAATTTTATCATAATGCCCCGGTCCCAATCAAACCGTTTTTTGTTTGCAACGTTAATCCGCCTCAATTAACATTAGCTTAAAATCAGGCGCCGGCGAATATTCTGAATATTAAATTACTTATATAATTACTAGACCCCAATCTTTAACACAGAATTAAATAAAAAAAAGGAATATTTACTCAATAACCAATTTAAAATTCAATATAAAAAGTGTATCTACAATTCTTTCTTAAAAGTATTTATCAAAATCTATGCCCAATTCCGATTAAGGGCCGATTAGCGTTTTTTTGCCTAAATCGTTTAAGATATTTCTTTACATAATTTTACTGGTCACACAAAAATCTATACTTTTCTGAAACTAAACATACACGCTGAAAAAAAATGGAAATTTTAACAAATTTTTGCAAACACGTGTATGTTCCTGAGCAAACATGCATGTACTTATGTGAAAGTACTTTGATATTGACAGTAATAATACATTCATTATTATTTATATGTATAAATCTAGTTATTAAAGTTATTAAAAAAAGATAAACACTAAATACGTAATATGTTTTCGTTTCAATACGATGCCATGTATTGTCATCAGTTCCGGTTTCTTCATTTAACGCCGTGATGTGCTCAAAAGTAAATGGTATTAGTTTACAAACCTCGTGTATATGTAAATCTAATTATGTATATACCTCACATATACTCTCGTATGAATCCGAAGACGTTTTCATCTTTACAATCGCTAAGCACATCTATTGGCAAAATAAGATATGAGGGGCAATAAAACGGTGTTGGTAGCAAACAAAAAGAGTTCAATATTTTATTAGGGTTGCGATGCGATTTCACTATTTTTATTACGGTCGATGTGCGCAAATTCAATATCGTGTGTGTTGTCTATGGTGACAGCGCGACGCCGCACATCGTTTTTCGTTGGCCAAAATTCTAAAACTTTTGAACCGGTCAAAATATTTAAGTCTTTTTTTAATGGATAGCTATTGAGTTCAGTTTACATTACATTGACTGAGGACTTTTTAAAGAATTCTAGGTCAATGTTAAACTTTTAATTTTTTTTAACTTTTAGAGTGAACTATGGGTTTATTATTTTTTTTATTTATAAAAAATGTAATATTTATAAATATTTTTTGTAATAATGGAATTTTTTTAATGTTACACTCAAAAAATGTTTAGACTCAAAAAAAAAGGGCAGTTTTTTGGCATCTTCATCTAAATCCCCATGTTCCACTTTCCATTGATTGCGAATACTGGAGATGAACGGATCAGTCGTTGCCAATAATATATTAACCGATCTTCATTAATAATCCTTGTTCCTTTTTTCCTAAGCCTTTAGTGGTTTAATGTTGCGATTATTGAATTTTTTTATGAATTTGGTTGACCCTAAAATTTGATAACAGGTATATTTAGAAAGAGATCATATTTCTACTGTACAACCTATTGTGATAATTTTATGACTTATTTTTTTGCTGATCAAAACAAAACCATAAAACCGTTTCGCAATCTATATATATAAAAAATTGTTGCAAGTGCGTTGTGACTTTATAACTCAAGAACGGTCGAACCGAATTCGCTTAAATTTTAAGTGTTTGTTCGTATGGTCGTGCAGATGGTTTATATGTAAGTTTGCACGAAATCGGTCAACACGTTCGCCAGTCATAACTTTTCATGTCAACATGTGATTTTGTCCATATACATGTCAACATGTGATTTTGACCATATATATACAAGGTAAATACACGTTGTAGTGCATACACGTATCCACATGGAATAGTAAAATGTTGAAGTTTGTTGAAAACAAATTTCCTATGGTGAATATATTTATTTTCAATTATTTTATGGGATGAATGTCCGATGGCCCATAAAAAATCTTTGGAAGCATTGAATCGAACATTACAAGATCTACGTGGAAATCAACAGTTGTTCGGAGGTGCATTAATATTGCTATCTGGTGATTTTCGACAAACGTTGCCCGTCATTCCCAGATCGACTCCAGCTGATGAAATTAATGCATGTTTGAAAAGTTCGTTTCTTTGGGGAAATGTACAGAAGTTATCGCTTAACATAAATATGCGTGTGCATCTTCAAAATAATCCATTAGCACGTGAGTTTTCGAAACATCTGCTGCAGATTGGCGATGGCAAAATTGCAAGTGATTTAAATGGCTTTATCACGTTACCAAACAAGTTTTGCACAATTATGCCATCAAAAGAAGAACTAGTTGATCGCGTTTTTCGAAACATTGTTCAAAACTATAAAAATCATGATTGGTTAAGGGAACGTGCAATTTTAGCACCAACAAATTCCAATGTTAATGAAATAAATTTTCAAATTCAACAAAAATTGCCAGGTGACTTGGTATCATACAAATCTATTGATACTGCTACGAATGAAGAGGACGCAGTAAATTATCCGGTTGAATTTTTGAATTCTTTGGAACCACCCGGTATGCCACCGCATCTTTTGAATTTGAAAATAGGTTCATCGATCATACTTCTTCGAAATCTCAATACACCAAAACTCTGCAATGGAACGAGACTTTCCGTGAAGAAATTAAAGCCCAATTTGATTGAAGCAACAATTCTCACTGGCAAAGCAAAAGGAGAAGTTGTACTAATACCACGGATACCATTATTACCAAACGACATCCCATTTCAATTCAGACGTCTTCAATTTCCCGTGCGTTTATCATTTGCTATAACCATAAATAAAGCTCAAGGACAAACGCTTCAAGTGTGTGGTGTGAATTTGGAGGAACCGTGCTTTTCTCACGGACAATTATACGTCGCATGTTCCAGAGTGGGAGCACCAACTAATTTATTTATTCATGCACTTCCAAATAAAAAATAAATAAAAAACCCCCAACGAATTTGATTCAAAGTTAATATTCATGCGTAGCGAAGCACGCCGGGGTCCGCTAGCTACATAAATAAAATTTGAAGGCAAAACAACGTTTGCCGGGTCAGCTAGTTTTTGATAAAAAAAAAACAAACAAAAAACCTTTGTCTGAAATTAAAAAACAGTTGAGTTTGACACCATTCTACACCCACAATTAGCACTAGTTTCACCTAATTTTTAGGCTACCTTAATCTGGATAGTAGATAACGGATATAAGAAACTCAATAAATTCCACAAAATTTCATTCTTGTATGCGATTTTTTCTTTTAAGCAATTATGGTTAAGACGAAAGTAAACCACGCTGTTTTTTGCAAAACTTTCTTATATGCGTTTTTTTTTCATATAAGAGATGTGCTTATATCCGTTACCTAGTGTATAAGCTACAAAAAGGCGTACAAATTTTAAAAATTGGTGACAAAAAAATTGTACTTTGGCTAACGAAATCAAATTTTCAGCCACTGTGCGCCATCGGTGTTAGAAAACGTTCTGTAAATAAAACTATGTGTTGTAACATACACAAAATTCACATAAATTATTAAAATTATTTTTGTTTGTATAACAAAGTCTCGTAATGGTCACTGTGTCCTACAAACAGAGAGAATACGTGTTATGAAATTTCGATGTAGACGTATGGCTTCAAACCTGTAAATACAAAATGTTCAGCATGTCCATATTAATCATTGCACGAATTACTTACGAACGTCGTAGGAACTCCATAAAAACTCACTGCCAACAAACAAACTACTTTCTACGGAGTCTATCCCCCTTTTTCCCAATATTTATTTTAAATATTTAGTCAGACTTTTTAATTTCCCCTATTTGGGTCCCCTTTTATACTTTTTGGAACTTTTTGCCTAGCCCGCAACAATTTAGAAAAATTAATTTCCTGTTTTACTTCTCGCCCTTTAGTATTGTTTTTAAAACGTTTTCCCACATCATCTATATTTTACCTGTCTTGCACCCTTTTTGAACTATTCTCAGCATCCTCGAATTGTTAGCTCAGTTCATTAAATTTTTTGGTTTTTCCCTAACTTTTGTCCGGTTTCGGTACGTTTCGATGCTTGTTGGCCCTTTCTATAACTTTGTATATTTTACCTGTCTTCGCTCCTTCTTTGTGTGTTTATACCCTTGTTTCACCTTTTTTTATATTTTCTCCCGTTTCCATCTGTCATTGGTAGTCGTATTTGTGGACCAAGTTTCCAAAAAAAATCACGATATTTAATTATTTTGTGGACACATTTGTCCCGATTTACCCAAATTTTGTGATTCTAGTTTCAACCGTTTGGACAGGGCAGTAATGAATTAGTCACGTAAGAATTTTGTATACTCGAATGTATATTATTTCTCATTTATATTTACCAGTTTTGGGCCTTTTTTGTTGTTCTTTTTTCAGTTTTCTCCAATTTTTATCCCCTTTCAATTCAAATTGCCAAAAATCCGTTCTTAGCTGAAAACTTGGAATTAATCACTCGT
Source organism: Hydrotaea cyrtoneurina (assembly GCA_958296145.1). Classification (NCBI taxonomy): domain Eukaryota; kingdom Metazoa; phylum Arthropoda; class Insecta; order Diptera; family Muscidae; genus Hydrotaea; species Hydrotaea cyrtoneurina. The sequence continues at coordinate 53,215,314 of OY282512.1, read as the reverse complement.
AATAACAAATCTAAACATGCGTTTTTATAGCTGGCAACCTGAAAAGTGCAATGAGTACATAACTATGATTGGTCATAGCTGACAACTTTGTAATATGATTTCGATTGTTCCCCATTTTGTATTCATCCTAGTTTCCTACCATTGATTTTGAAGCTTTTTTGTCCCTTGGAGCTTTTGTTGATTTAAATCATTTCTTACACATTTGCCCGTCTTGGACCCCTTTTATGGTATTTTCAGTATCCTCCAATTGTTAGCTTTTTTTATTAAACTTTTTGGTTTCCCCACCTTTTGTCCATTTTTATGTCAAAAATTAGTTTTATCCTTTTTTATGTTTTCCCATTTTTATCCCATTTCGGTACGTTTTGAAACTCATTTCCGAAAGTTGTTGCCAAGCGTAGCTGTGGACAAATTTTCCAAAAAAAAAAAACCGAACATTTGAATTTTTGCAAATTTTGAAGGGATTCGGATTGGAAATGTCTATGCTGCAAGTGCTGCATACTCACAAAATATCATGATTCTAGGTTCAGCCGTTTAGTCAGGACAGTGATGAATCCGACAGTCAGTCACGCAAGAGTTTTATATATATATATATATATAGATTAAAACCTGCACGATGAAAATTTCCAATTAAATGGCTACGTCTACATTGTTGTCTATTTTGATTGTCACGCTGGGTGTTATGTTCGCGGTCTCATCAGTTTCTTACTCTCACATTTCTATTTATTTCTTGTCTTTGTTGATTTTTATTTGACCTTGACCGTGCTATTTGTTGCATTACTTTCTAACCGCTCTTGTTCACTCTGATTGGATCTATCATGCAACAGCAGTCAATTGAGTGATCATTGGCCGATTTGTGAACGGCATTGTTGAAAAATATTCTCTATAAACATGAAATTGTTTTTTTTTTAATTTTGACTGAATCAATAAAAAATAAAACCAGTGAAAAAGTTGCAGTCGGTTTATATATACCCTCCGACTTATATATACCCTCACCCTCAGTAAAAACATACAAGTCTCATACTCATAAGTATCGGAAAGTCAAAAGTGACCGTAGCTACCATCATTTGATGTAACATCTGATGAAAAGTCATAATAGCAACCTAAAATACCGAATGCTATAGAAAAATATTGGATGGTACATTTGTATGGGAGGTACCAGAAGGGAGTTGCCAGACTTCCAAGTTTTTGTCAGAAACTTTGTTCAGTTCTACTTTTACTAAATACGGATTTTTGCCAAGATCGGAGTGGGCATATTGATATTATTACACGATTACTAAAGTGGGCGAAATAGCAGATTTGTATGGGAGGTACCCGAATGCAATCCCATAAGCAGTTTTGGGAAAATATTAAGCCATGCCAAATTTCAGAGTGATCGTTTAACTCTTTCGAAAGTTATCGTGAGTACCAACAGGACAGACAGACGGACATGGCTCAAACGATTTAGAAAGTCATGAATCGAATTTTGTTCAAAGACACCTGGGGTCTAATGTGGATATTTCTATGTGTTACACTTTTGAGCCGTATCAAATGATATATACCCTCCTACCCGTAGGGTGAGGGTATAAAAATATTGGATGGTACATTTGTATGGTAGGTACCAGAAAGGGAGTTACCACACTTCCAAGTTTTTTTCCAGCCATATCTTTACTAAGTACAAAATTTGGGCAAGATCGCGTTGGGCATATTGATATTATTAGACGATTTCTAAGGTAGGCGAGATGGTACATTTGTATGGGAGGTACCAGAAGGGGAGTTGCCAGACTACCAAGTTTTTGGCCACTTTTTTTCCAGTCATATCTTAACTAAATACAGAATTTGGGCAAGATTCCGCGGGTCATATTGATATTATTACAGGATTTCTAAAGTGGGCGAAATAGACGATTTGTATGGGAGGTACCCGAAGGGGTGTGGCCATATGGCCCATATGCAATCCCATAAGCAGTTTTGGGAAAATATTAACCCATGCAAATTTTCAAAGCGATTGTTTAACTCTTTCGAAAGTTATCGTGCGTACCAGCAGGACAGACGGACATGGCTCAAACGATTCAGAAAGTCATGAATCGAATTTGGTTCAAAGACACCTGGGGTCTAATGTGGATATTTCTATGTGTTACACTTTTGAGCCGTATCAAATGATATATACCCTCCTACCCGTATGGTGAGGGTATAATTACAACCAATGAGCACACATAAATTAAATAAGTCATAGAAGTTATGAGTTAAGACGCCATAACAAACCCCAATTCACAAAACACCACAACAACCTCACTCCACAAGGCACCATTTTGATTGTATGATTACAAGTCAATGAAAATTAACATTACAACCAATGAACACACAGAAATTAAATATTTCAAAGGACTTATGAGTTACTCCACAAGGCCTCATATCAAATCTCAACTTCACAACAATGCAATGCAGATTCACATCAGTGTGAACAGACAAACATAGTATTTAAGTCATAATATCAATATTATTTTTTTTTTTGCCGTACCTACGGAGTAAGTTTCTTTGACAAAATTTTTTTTTTTTTTTTGAAGGCCACCACTCAGGGGATGCCCCCTATAAATGCAATGCATTGTGTTAGCGGAAGGAAATTAGGGTATCGGAAGGGTATACGGGGAGTGATTGACTGCTGTCTGGCAAAGATGAATTCTTTGCAAAAATTTCAGCCATAAGGTTAGCTTTGTCAACCGGGTCAGTGAATATCTGGTCATCGTTAACGAGAGTTGGAATAGAAGACGAGGAATTGTCTCTTACTCTTTTAACAAATGCCCAAAAGCTCTTACTACCCCTGGGAGAAGAAAGAACTTTAGCACGAAGGCGCTGTTCGTGGAGAAGTTTTTCGCGCCTAAGCACTCTGGCACAATTGGATCTTGCCTGCTTACGTAGCAGCTCAGTAGTGACGTTTTTATTTAAACGCCGGGGAAGTAAGAGCTTTTGGTCATTCGTTAAAAGGGTAAGGAACAATTCTTCATCTTCTATTTCAACCCTCGTTAACGGTGACCAGATATTCACTGACCCGGTTGACAAAGCTAACCTTATGGCTGAAATTTTTGCAAGGAATTCATCTTTGCCAGACAGCAGTCAACCACTCCCCGTGATCGAGAACGTATCTAGTTCGATGCCTCAGATATTTTTTCGATTACGTGGGGTCAAAAGGGTTCTTACAGATCTCAACGTAAATAAAACTCCGGGCCCGGATGGCATTTCAGCACTTGTCCTATGTAAGTGCTCTTCGACGCTAGCTCGTCCATTGCGCAATCTTGTCAGCATGTCGTACCGTGCTGGTATTTACCCTTCACGTTGGAAAGTTGCCAATGTTCAGCCGATCCCCAAGAAAGGTGAGGCTACTAATCCTGCGAATTACCGTCCAATTGCAATATGTTCTGCGATCTCGAAGGTTATGGAGAGCATGGTTAATCACCATCTTGTAAGGTATCTAGAGTCTAACGGCCTTCTGAATGATAGACAGTATGGCTTCCGTAGAAATCGATCTACTGGAGACCTGATGGCGTTCCTTACGGAGCGATGGAGTCGATCCATTCACCGCCTTGGTGAAAGTAAGGTCGTGGCTCTGGATATTTCCAAGGCGTTCGATAGGGTCTGGCACGGAGCACTCATATCAAAACTTATTGCATTTGGTGTCGGTAATATCTTCTCTCGATTCATATCGAGTTTTCTCAGGGATCGCTCCATACGAGTTGTTATAGATGGCGTCTCATCCAACGAGCATAGGTTGACCGCAGGAGTGCCACAAGGCTCTGTCCTCTCTCCTTCTCTATTTCTTATTTTCATTGACGACCTGTTGGGTCAGACTGTGAACCCAATCTACTCCTTTGCGGATGACAGCCACCTCTGTCATTCGTACTCATTTGATCATCGGCCAAGTCCCTCGGAGATAGAGGACAAAAGGCGAACGATGAATAACTCACTTAACCGAGATTTGGCGACGATTTGTGAGTGGGGCCAAATGAACAGAGTAGATTTTAATCCGCAAAAGACCCAGTGCTGTTTGTTGTCACACAAACGTTCCACTGATCCAGCACCGTCGTCAATATCTATGGGTGGTGTGGATATCGACGAATCAGACACTCTTGATGTTCTGGGCATGAAGATACAGGGTGATGCTCGCTGGGCTAGCCATATATTCGAAGTGTCGAAGAAGCATTCAAGTATTTAGGCTTTTTAAAGCGGTGCAAGAAATACTTCACCCCATCTGACCTCGTAAATATTTACACCACATACATCCGGCCTAAAATGGAATACAACTCGCATATATGGGCAGGGGCTCCATTAACATCTTTGAAGCTTCTGGACCGTGTACAGAGGAGAGCGGTGGTGATGATAGGGGATGGTAGGGTATCCAGCTCTATTGTCTCCCTACAGCATCGCCGAAATGTGGGTTGTGTATCGCTATTCTATAGATATTTTAATGGTATCTGTTCAGAAGATATCCGACGTCTGGTCCCTGACGTTAGAACATTTAGCCGGAATACTCGGCTATCCAGGGTCTCTCATCCGTTCATTGTCAAATGGCCGGTTGACCGGACGACGCACTATAGAGAAAATTCGTTCTTCAGCCGGACTGTTCGTTTGTGGAATAATCTTCCTGCAAGTGTTTTTCCTGCCTGCTATGACATCACCAAATTCAAGGCCAACGTCAACAAACACTACTCCCTCTTTCCTCCCTCCAATACCCTTATTTCCCATCGCTAACACAGTGCATTGCATTTATAGGGGGCATCCCCTGAGTGTTAGTAAAAAAAAAAAAAAAAAAAAAAAAAAAAATATTATAGATGCACAGCAAAGAGACTTTTTTGATAAAAAAATAAATTTTTACTTTTTAGTATTATTACAATGTCGGAACATGTGATTCTTTAGTTTATCTAAAATCTTGTAACCACTTATCAATCTTTCTATGATAGTTTGTTATCTACAAACCAGTGCTGCCCATTACGAAAAGTAGAGCGCCATCTATTACTCACACTTACAGCAACTACATCCAAACAACTGTTTGAGTCAATGCTGTTACCTTTTTTTGTTGATTTCAGAACCTGTATCTATTTTTTCCACCTTAACATCGTTTAAAATCATGGAATCATACGTTAAAATGCAGTTTTTCGAGTTCGAGTTTTCCACTATTTTTTTTTTATTTTTCCATTTGAAAAGCCATTCCGGAACAATTCCATACAAAATTTCATACAAACGTCCATGTTCTGCAAAACAAATCAATGTAAAAGTGGAATCTTTCCGAGAAATCAGTGATGCGCAATTCATTTCAGAAGAAAGTTTTTAGATGTACAAATCTTCAAATATTGATTCTGAATAAAAAAATTCTACCTCATGAAATGAATTCAGTATTCGTTCGTTTTAAAAATATATAAAGACTTTTAATATATTTTGTGGAATGAAAAGTTTCGAAATGTACAACATGGGCGAAAAAATCAGTTTTCGATTTTTCCAATTTCCAGACTTTTCTGGAGGGTTTTCCAAAATTGTCTTTCGTAAAAACCTACTCCTGGCAATTAAGAATAACTGGAAAAAAAATTGAGTTAAATCGGTCCAACCGTTCTCGAGTTTTGCGCTTAGAAACACATTCAATAACGTGTTTGGGAAAAACAGCCAACGAAGTTATTACATTCAACAAACTACAACATTTGAGTGAGAATAAGAGTGTATTTGCAGTTGTTTTCGTAACCTTTTTGTATATATATAATTACATATTCTTCTTCCTTCGATTTATGGCGTTTTGTTTTCTAACGTTTAGTCGTCAATCTGTAGTTTTTCTGTATAGTCCTGAATGTGCGGAAAGTGTTAGAATTATTGTTTTTGCATAAAACCGTGTTAAAGAAAAATAGTCAGCACAAATAAAATAAGGTGTTCCTTTCAGTGAACAAAAAAATGAAAACGCAGAAGAATCTTAATGAAATAGTCACGGTTTGGGCAGATAAAAATGGTTGTCAGTGAGTTTTTATGCTATTCCATGAACGTTCATAAGCAATTCGTGTAATAATCAATAGGGACATGTTGAACATTTTTTATTTACAGGATTGAAGCCAAACGACTGCGTCGAGATTTCATTTTTATGCACATGTTAAGCACTCGTCAATGATTACTCTCATCACATATCCTCTCCATTTGTAGGACACATTGACCATATGGGCACAGAACCCATTCATGTTCATAGTATGCATTGTACGGGACTTTATGCTACAGACAAAAACTAATTTTAATAATTTAAGTGCATTTTGTGTGTGTTACAACACATCATTCCCACGAGATTCCAATGCATTTGGGCGCATCGATACTCAACAAGCGAGCTAATAAAAATAGTTAAATTGCAACGCAAACGCAATGCATGGGTTTTGTAAACAAATTTAATTTACTATTCAGCACATCACGGCGTTTAATAAAGAAACCCGAACTGATGATATATGAACAGTGATATATTGAACAGTGGATATATTTCGCTACCATTCACGACGTAGCCTTCTTGTCTAATTTACTAGGCGTTCTATTTCCCTATTTATGTACGTTACGAACATCCTTGGCGATATTTCACCCTTTTACAGAGCTTGAAGAGCTGTAATGTATAATCATCAAAATTCTCGACAGCATCGGATGATACTTTTATTTTCTTTTGTCGTCGCGAGGACGAAATTTGTGTTGCCGCTGGTAGGGTGTTCATACCCTTATGGTTCTGTGGAATGAGGACTGCGGGAGCCTTTGAAACCTAGGTTCAGTCGGGTGGTGTTCTCGTTCTTTCCGGGACAGGACATGTTTGTTACAGAGTATTATTGCAGACTCACTTATTTTTTGGACAAAATAAAAACTATTGTAACTATGATTACCGTCACAAGAGGAATTAGTTATGGCAATCGAAATCTTTTGACTCACGTTCAATTCTATCCGAATCTCAGATGTTATGAGATTATCGCGTCTTTATCCGCCCTTGCGAACGTCCTGGTTGCGCAAATTTTTGTATATGACCCCTTTAGCCCTTATTTTCTAATCAACAATACCACATTATCCGTACGAAAACAGCATTTTTTTTCCTTAAACAACAAAAAACAACTGGAAGTAAAAAAAGTGAATTGTTATCTGAAAGAAGAAATAAAACACCTGAAAACATTAATGACAATTTTAAATGACGACAGAGTAAAAATCAGTGCATAGAGATTAGAGTAAAAAAAGTTTCTGAAATTTCTGCTGTCGATGCTATAATAAATTTAGCAAAAAATATGGGAGCATATTTTCTCAATAGCCGAATTAAAACATCTGATAAGAAGAATGTAATAGTTAAATTTGCTGAACAAAAGTCAAGCGACAAATTCATGGCCGCTAAATCTGAACCGCAGAATAAGGAAGAAACAAAAAAAGTTTTTATCAATGATTTGTTCAGTAAGGAGCCTTTGATTTCATTCAACTACGCAAAAACTTAGAAAACGCTGGCTATAAATTTGTTTATTCGAAACATGGGACTATTTTTTGTAAAAAAAAAAGTGAGATATCTCGAGCCCGTGTGTTAAGATGGGAAGATGACGTTGACCAGCTGTTTCTTGAAGCAAGTACAAACTAGCCAAGTAGAGAAACATTCCTTAATAGCACTGCTGCGATTGTAAACGATACTGGTGAGAGTAGCGATGACGGAGCTCAAGTGGATTTCGTTTTACCAGTTCATCACTAAACCCTATGTGAATTTTAATTATCTTAATATATAAAAACGTTCGTTCCGGGTAAGAGCGCCTAAAACTCAAGAACCGCTGGACCGATTGTTACCAAACTTGGACAATATGTTTGTTTAGTCCTCGGGAAGGTTTCTCTTCAGTATGGTCCCGATGGGTGGCGCATAAGTCGCGATATTTAAATTTTTCGTATTTGTGGAGCGTTTTGGCTCAAATTCGCAAAATACATTTCTTAAATAAATATAAGACTGCTGGAGTCGAGATATTTACGAAAAACTACATTTACTGATATTTGTTCATATCAGATGTACGTTGTCTATGATTTTTGGAATTTTATTTATTGTCATTTCATATAATTCTATGTTCAAATATAACATTCAATTTGTTTTATAATAATGCCGAGACGGTCCAGAGGAGGGAACATTGGAAGAAATACTCGCCATGCTCAACAACAAAGGGAAGTACTAGCAAATTTAACAGCAGAGCAGCGTTTGCGACGCAATCACGATATTGGAAATCGCGTAGGTGCAATGCGTGTTTTACGAACTCCTGAACAACGAGCTCAACATCTAGAGGCGCGAAGAATTGCAGATAGACAACGCATTACTGGTGAGCATAGATTAGCCACTGCTGAAAGAATGCATATAACCCGTGCTGCATCGTTGTCCTCATTCAACCGTATGGCTTTCGCTTACGAACCCGACGTCAATTATAGTGCACACCAAAAAATTTCTATTGGAGAAATGACGTATGAATGTGGTCACTGTCACGCGCTCAAGTTTAGGAATGAATCAGCTGGAATGTGTTGTTGTTCCAGAAAAGTTGTGCTGCCACCACTAAACTCACCACCGGAACCAGCAAATCACTGATCGATTTCATTGTGAAACATCATATATTTGGAGAAACGCATTACCAGTAATTCCACGATCCACTTACGCTGATGAAATTAATGCTTGCTTGAAATCATCGTTTCTATGGCAAAGTGTTCATAAATTAAGATTGACAAAAAACATGAGAGTCCAAATTTTGAACGATCCATCAGCATCCCAATTTTCTGCTCAACTATTGGAAATTGGCAACGGAACTATGAACGCAACTATATTAAGTCAAACACTGAAACTTCCAGATGATTTCGGGATCCATGTAACATCGAGAGACGATTTGATTGCTAAAATTTTTCCTAATTTACAAGACAATTACACCAACCATAACTGGCTTAGCGAAAGAGCAATATTGGCCGCCAAAAATGTAGATGTCGATGCAATCAACGTACAAATCCAGAACACACTTCAATCTGAAACGTATACTTTTAAATCGGTCAATACAGTCAGTGACGAAAATGAAAGCGTCCATTACCCAACGGAGTTTTTAAATTCATTGGACCTACCTGGACTACCGCCACATATACTGCATTTAAAAATTGGTTAACCAATTATTTTATTAAGAAATCTTAACGCTCCTCGCTTATGCAATGGTACCAGATTGGTAATAAAAACGATTATGCGCAACGTAATCGAGGCAACTATTATAACCGGGAAATTTAAAGGAGAACACGTTCTACTCCCACGTATTCCAATGATTACGACAGATGCCCCAATACAATTTAAACGATTGCAATTTCCAATTCGTTAAGCTTTTGCCATCACGATCAACAAGTCGCAAGGCCAAACGATGAGATTTTGCGGTTTGGACTTGGAAAATCCATGTTTTTCCCCATGGCCAATTGTACGTGGCCTGCTCACGAGTTGGTCAGCCGCAAAATTTATTTATATATACACCAATACCAAAGGAAACCAAAAACATTGTCCATACCTTGGCATTACAATAATTAACCCAATATTTTAATTTCAAAAACATTTAAATTTAATCAACAAGTAATGTTTGCAATTTAGCATTAAAATAAAATTCAGTTAGAAAATAACGGTATTACTTCCCTTTAAACTTAATTAAGGTACATCGTACTTAAAATAAAATTCAGTAAACAAATTTTTCAATCAAAATTTTTCGGCAATACAACGTTTGCCGGGTCAGCTAGTATAATATAATATGTCAGTGAAAGATTCCAATATACGATAAATTTGTTTGAATGTAATGAAGACATAAATTAAATACAGCTTAAATTGCACAACATTCATGTAATTCTATTGATCAATTTAAACAATTTAAACAAACCAGTTTTTTTAATATTTTGGAAAGCAAATTGGAGCTTTCTGTCCATAATCCATCAATCATTGTGGGCGATTCAAATATAGATATAATGTCAGATAATGCACAAGCTAATGGTATTGTTTTTAAGCTTAGGTATGGTTATGAATTGCCTATCGATGGGAGTGTTTTAGTTGAGTTTTTGAACTCCGCTATGCTCCGACTCACAGCGAATAGGACAGGCCCCATCCAAATTGAGAGTAGGCAGGGATCGATTGGCCTTGTGGTATAATACTAGGCGTTCCTTTGATGTGTCTACGAAATTCATGCCACAGTCCGAATACATTACAGTACAAGCACCTCTTCTTGAACTAAAACGGCGAAGGGCAGCCAGAAATGCGTTAGTAGTAAGATCAGAGACATAAGATCAGAGGCCTCCAAGTGTATGCCTTCGGTTACCATACATATAAACAGGAAAATATAACCTTTTGTTGAGATAGGTCCCGCATAATCCACACCACTATGTCTGAATGTCCTGGTGATATTAACACGTACAGATAGGTTACCCATAATTTTTTGCGATGTTTTAGCGGTATATTTAAAACACCGAATGCATTTTTGGATAACCGTTTTGGCCAAAGTGTTTCCCGAGATTATCCAAAACTTCCGATTTACATACGACATTGTTAATGTCACACCGCCGTGAAGTGTCTTCTCATGTGAATCTGAAATGATTAGTTTAGCCAAAGGATTAGATTTAGCCAGCACGATTGGGTGTTTCACATCATATTGCAAGGAGGAGTTTTGTAACCAACCTCCAAAAAGTATAATTCCACTTCCATCTATAAATGGAATTAGTTTTAAAATGCTACTGTTCTTGAGCGCTCTTTCCGGAAAGGAGTAATCGTTCCTCGTGAAAGTCGACCATTTGAGTCAATTTGGCAAATATCAGCAGAACTCAAGTTATCTCTGATAAACTCAGAGCATTTGTAAGCTTCTAATTGGGATTCTTACAATTATAATCAAAATGTAAGCAAAGTGAAGAAACTCTAAGCAGGGTCTGTAGTTTTGAAAAGTCTGAAAGCATATGAGGGTATGACAATGCTTCAAAAATATGGGATGACATTTTTGTCTTCCTCTGCTCTTCCGACGTATGCAGATTCAAAAGATTACTTAGCCCAAGTGACGGGGATTCATACAAAAATTGTGGGCCATACCACCAAGTATTATTCTCTTCCAAATTCCTAGGGAGAATTCCTCTGGATGTGCAATCCGAAGGATTCAGCGCTGATGGACCTCAACGACAGCATATGCTGCAGTTTTTTACTCAAGGATCGAGTCTGTTAGAGGTATTTTTACAAGTATTCTACAGGCAAAATCAAAATTTACCACAATTAAAACAGTCACTATAAGCAGGCTAGAACTATGTAGTCCTACTCTACTTGTAGGGCTGGCATAAAAGCTGAAACAGTCACTAAATTCATTCCAATCAAGCGGATAACTATATCGCTGTGCCACTCTATTAGCCGGATCTAGATCAACACCGTAGAGCTATCACTCCAGTAATATATATTACCAAAATCTATTGAATTTAGTGAATGTTTCATCTTTTATGCCAGCCCTACAAGTAGAGTAGGAGCACATAGTTCTAGCCTGGTTATAGTGACTGTTTCAATTGGGGTTACTTTTGATTTTGCCTGTAGAATACTTGTAAAAATACCTCTAACAGACTCGATCCTTGAGTAAAAAACTGCAGCATATGCTCATTTCAAGTTGTCTCAATCTCAATTGTACCAAATAACGTCCGGATTCGGATCGCTTGGTAGTGGCCCTAAAATGAGACTCACAATATGATTCCGCACTTGAAAATCCCTATTCAAGCTCCCAAATTTATATATATACTAGCTGACCCGGCGAACTTCGTACCGCCTAACAGTCGATTCTTCAATTTTATTTTTTTTAAGGTAATAAGTCAACAATGACATTATGTCAAAAATTAAAAATTATAAAACACTCAAAATTCTTTCAATAGTCCATAAAAAATCACAATGAAAAACATTATGATACGTAGTTATTATATTTTATAAGGCATCCGCCTTATAGGAGGCATATTTAGTAAGTCAGAAACAAGGAGACTTTTTTGATAAAAAAATAAATTTTTACTTTTTAGTATTATTACAATGTCGGAACACGTGATTCTTTAGTTTATCTAAAATCTTGTAACCACTTATCTATCTTTCTATGACAGTTTGTTATCTACAAACCAGTGCTGCCCATTACGAAAAGTAGAGCGCCATCTATTACTCACACTTACAGCAACTACATCCAAACAACTGTTTGAGTCAATGCTGTTACTTTTTTTTGTTGATTTCAGAACCTGTATTTATTTTTTCCACCTTAACATCGTTCAAAATCATGGAATCATGCGATAAAATGCAAAATTTCGTCGAAATTTTTTTTTTTTTTAAATTTTTTAAATTTTTCCATTTGAAAAGCCATTCCGGAACAATTCCATACAAAATTTCATACAAACGTCCCTCGCGAAGGGGTAACCATCTGGACGCGATGCGAGGGCCTACGTGTCAGACGAGCTGGCCATGCTGACGGGAGTCTCTTCCAGAAATGGATAATCCTTTACGGAAACTCCCTCAGGTCCAACCATGTCAGAAGGGCGCTCGACACTAACTAAGAGTTCCCCATCCCCGACTCTCAAGTCAATAAATCCATCCAGCGTCTGTTTCTTCCCATATTGGGCGGCTGGATGGTCTGCGTCTGTCTCCATAGGAGCGGTAGAATTAACCACACCTGGCCGTAGGTATAAAAGGAAAAAGCAACTCTGCAGCAGACTCCCAAAGATACAACGGAGCCTACACCTGCACCCGCAGGTAAAAGAATCCGTTCTCAACAGGAGGAATCTGCCGAAGCTGCAACAAAAAAGAGAAAGAGCTTCCTGACACATTCCTTCCAATCTGAAACCAAAAGTTGTCTCTAAGCAGAATTCTGGCGTTAGTAAGAAGGAAGGTCGAAATCCTACCACGACGTCGGACAACTTGCCTTCCACCTCAAGGAAAGGCGACCTATCAAAGGAACGCCCGTCACTGAAGAGGAAGGCAAACGTTGAAACTGGTAAGAAGCCGCCATCTTACGCCAAAGTAGCGAAACGCCAAAAATGGGACGAGCTATGCTTTGGCGTTATCGACACAAAAAGTGCCACGGGAAAAATCCCGGAAGAGCATAGGTCAGCCGTAGAAGAGCTGATAAATATCAAAATCTTGGAGCACGTCCTCGGGAAGGGAGACGATTGCGACAAGATCGAGATCCTAAGCTACGCCAAGGACATCTTGATGATGCAACTCGCATCAAACAAATGGCACGCCTAGTGAAGGATGTTCCTACCCCTTGGGAGGGCGGCAAGCTCGACCTCATAAGGAAAAGGGACATTCCAGAACTTACGAAGGCTTCCTTCTTCCTGAAGGGTTGGGGCAGCAAACTCCCACCCGGGAAAGTCCTCGACGTCCTGGGCAAGCAGAACAAGGGTCTGGAGACGGGCAAATGGGAGATCTTCCACAGGGAAGATAGCCAAGACGGTACCCTCTTTGTTGTGGGAATCGACCATGGGTCCCTCGCACGGCTCAAAGAGATGAAGGGGAGGGCCTTCTTCGTCTCAACAGCCGTGTACATCAAAATCGGCAAGGTACCCATTGGCAGGACGGATGCCGACGAGGAACTAAAAAAAGAGAGCAATGATGCAGCAGCAACACCGCAAAATGCAGAAGAGGAGGCTGGGGACCACATCACCAGCATCTGGCATGACCGGCATCAAGGTCATCCAGATAAACCGAACCGAAACGGCAACTACCGCGCTGATGGAAAACGTAAACAAGGGTAAGGTTCATATAGCTTTAATCCAAGAACCATGGACACACAAGAACAAGGTTATTGGTTTAAACAACCCGCTTTACCAACTATTCTACACAAGATCAGGGGGACGACCCAGAACTTGCATACTCACACATAAAAACTTAAGCTTATTTTTCTTCCCAGAGTTGTCAACTGCGGATGCGACGGTGCTGAGACTTGGTGACGGTAGCCTGTACCTTGCGTCGATGTACCTTCCGTTTGACTCGCCGACACTTCCACCAACGGCTGAGCTACAACATCTGGTGAGAGAAGCCAACGAACGCACACCACATCACCTGGGGTAGTTCGAATTGCAACAAAAGAGGAATAGCCTTATTAGAATTCCTTAATAAGCACGATCTTATCACAATAAATACCGGCAACAAAGCCACCTTCATAAATCGAATCAGAGAGGAGGTATTAGATATCACTTTCGGTTCTGAGGAGATAGTAGAAGAGATCCAAGGATGGCATGTCTCCGACAAGCACTCCTTCTCAGATAACCGATACATATTTTTTAGTTTAATGAAACCACCACCAGAACCGCTAAGTTTCAGGAACAAGACCAAAACCAATTGGCACCGTTTCAGGGATCTAGTGAACAGAGATATAGGGACCCCCAAAGAAATCCTCCAAAACGAAGAGGAAATCGAAGAGGAGGTCGAAAGAGTTACGTCAGTACTAGTGAGGTCCTTCGAAAAGTGTTGCCCACTCAGAGAAAGGAGGTCTGCTCAGGAGAAACCCTGGATAACAGGGCAGATTAGAAACCTAAGCAAAGAAGTCCGTAGATCTTACAACAGAGCTAGACGTAAAAACTACAAGTATACTGGGACGAATACAAGTCCAAACATAGATTGTACAACAAAGCACTAAGAACGGCGAAACGAAGGTCGTGGAGACTGTTCTGCGAACAGGTCGACACCGTTAACGACATGTCTAAAATAAAGAAATTTCTATCTAAGACACATACACAGGTGGACAAAGACGGAAATAAAACAGAAACGTTAGAACAATCAATTATATTGTTAATAAACACACATTTCCCCACAGGTACTGAGGACCCAATAGAGGAACTAAGTCCGACCAGGGAAGTACAACATATACCCGAGAACATCACGCCAGAAATGGTTAGAGAAGCAGTTAAAAGCTTTTCTCCGTTTAAGGCGGCTGGACCGGATGGCATATTCCCGGCGCTTCTACAGAGGAGCATAGATATAGTGGGAAAACACCTGGCAGGCATCTTTGCATCCTGCCTCAGACTAGCCTATATCCCCACAAAGTGGCAAGAAGCACGAGTTGTTTTCATACCAAAACCGGGGAAGGAAAGCTACGCGATGTGTAAGGCTTATAGACCCATAAGTCTTGCATCATTCTTATTAAAAACCAATGAGAGATTAATAGACTCTATGGTTAAAAGACAGATACCGAGTGATCAACTAAAATTTCAACAACACGCCTATGTCAAGGGAAGATCAGTAGAGACAGCCCTGCATGAGGTAGTGCATCTCATAGAAAGCTCTTTCGACGATAAAATATACACACTTGGTGTTTTTATCGACATAGAAGGGGCCTTCAATAACGTGAGCACGCATACATTAATCCACTCCTTAGACCACTTTGGAGTGAACAGGTCGATAATCGACTGGGTCAGCTATATGCTAAGGCATAGATGGATTAATTGCGGATCCCACGGCATAAATATAAGGGAGAGAGTACACAGAGGGACACCACAGGGAGGTATTTTATCACCACTCC
This sequence comes from Hydrotaea cyrtoneurina, assembly GCA_958296145.1. Taxonomy (NCBI): domain Eukaryota; kingdom Metazoa; phylum Arthropoda; class Insecta; order Diptera; family Muscidae; genus Hydrotaea; species Hydrotaea cyrtoneurina. The sequence continues at coordinate 53,199,826 of OY282512.1, read as the reverse complement.
TGTGGGTGACTACAATAAACAATCTCCTAAGGATGCTGACTGATGAAGGATTCAAGCCAGACTGCTATGCAGACGACGTCGCGATACTTCTGAAGGGGAAAGATCCAAACAAATTATGCAGAGATGCCGAAAAGGTGCTAACTCTGGCATACAACTGGGCGAGGCCCAGGGGACTAAACGTCAACCCGGACAAAACAGAACTATGTCTGTTCACAAGGAAGACAAAAATTGCACAATACCGTAGAGCAATTGGCTCCACATGGGGCATCCGCCCAAGCATGTCGCACTGGCTATACAAAAGCGTAATAAGGCCGATTATAACCTATTTGTCAATAGTATGGTGGACGGCAATGACAAAGAAATGTAACGTAAAGAAACTACAAGGGATTCAAAGAATTTGCCGCGCCGACGAGCGCCCTCGAAATTCTGCTATACATCCACCCAATAGATATCCAAATCAAATCTGAGGCAGCGATCTCAGAAAGGAGACTAAGGGCATTGAATGAGTGGATTGAGGATGCACCTCAAACAAAACATCAGAGAATATTGGAACACCTAGGAGGGTTCCTGACAACAAACTGTCAGACAGATCGCATCTCAGAAACACACGTGGTTGCGAACTGCACGACAAGAATAGAAGATAGACGCGGACAAGAGCACGACACACACACCCAAGATGGGAGAATAGTGGAGTGCTACACAGAGGCATCCAAATCCGAGTTAGGAGTAAGCATAGGGATCTACATCCACAATACGAGGACTGAATTAGTATACCAATTACCTAAGTACTCAACGATTCCACAAGCAGAGATCAAGGCCATCACAGAATGCCTAAAATGACTGCGGAACAGAATCACAGGAAAAACTATCTGTATTTTCACAGATAGTCAAAACGCAATTAGATCCCTCAGAGATGATAATGTCAAATCAAGGACACTCATGTACTGTAAGGAAACAATAAATGACGTATCGAGAAATAACGACATAGTTATAAACTGGATACCAGGCCACCAAGGGTTTCCAGGCAATGTCAAGGCGGACGAACTGGCTAAAATAGGAAGGAAATCCGACCAAAATACTCTGCAACTGTCTAAACCTTTTCTTGAGACAAAAAAGGAGTTGAGGGAATGGATGAAGACGACCCATGCCTTAAGGTGGTTAGAGGAACAGGTGGGAAGAACCACAAAAGAAACCTGGGGAAACCTCGATTACAATAAAACAAAGAGAATACTGGGGTTTAACAAAAATGAACTAAGTAAGCTAGTTGGGGTCATCACAGGGCACACTAGTCTAAGGGCACACCTATTTAGAATAGGATGTTCCCAGAGCGACGAATGCAGGGCATGCGGAGAGGACGCCGAGACGGCGGAACACTTCCTGTGACATTGCCCTGCTTTCTCGCAGGTCAAGGAGAGGACACATTAGATGACCTATCGGCCGTCAAAGCAATAGACATAAGGAATTTAAGTAACTTTATAGAGGGGACCGAATTCCTAACGTAGGATAAGGGGGAAGGGAATTCGTAGACGAAATCAGGAGCGCACAACAGGCCGAATTGCTGGCCTAGGTGTATGTCAATGACATGAGACGGTCATGGTGCATGACCGATCCTCCATTCAACCTAACCTAACCTAACCTCATACAAACGTCCATGTTCTGCAAAACAAATCAATGTAAAAGTGGAATCTTTCCGAGAAATCAGTGATGCGCAATTCATTTCAGAAGAAAGTTTTTAGATGCACAAATCTTCAAATATTGATTCTGAATAAAAAAATTCTACATCATGAAATGAATTCAGTATTCGTTCGTTTTAAAAATATATAAAGACTTTTAATATATTTTGTGGAATGAAAAGTTTCGAAATGTACAACATGGGCGAAAAAATCAGTTTTAGATTTTTCCAATTTCTCGACATTTCCGGAGGTTTTTCCAAAATTTTCATTCGTAAAAACCTACTCCTGGCAATTACGAGTAACTGGAAAAAAAATTGAGCCAAATCGGTCCAACCGTTCTCGAGTTTTGCGCTTAGCAACACATTCGGCGACTTATTTTTATATTATAGAATATATATAGAATGCCAAGCAATTTATTACAGATTTGTTCACACGTGTAATTCAAGTTTCACCGACAATTTAAACAAATTTGTACATCCGTCGCCAATTCCTATTACCCTACAATGGGATTTTTGTTTCCTCAGACCTAATAGATGAACGGCCGAGTCAGTAATTAGGCAGCCTTGGAAACCACGGTCTAAGAGGGCTCTCAAGGGAAAGAGACCACGATCAGTTCTAACATACAGACGAATAGTATACAACAAAAGAATACAACAAACCGTGAGAAGTAACCTGAGGAATAACATCAGAACTTACTCGAGAAAAAGATGGTAAGTTGTTAAAGCTTTGGTTCTGAGTACCATGTCCGTCAGGATAAAGAACTGTGTGGTGCGGCTGTTTGCATATAATGCATCGAAAAGGAGATCCACAACTACCAGAGAGTCTCAAAATTCCCATTAAGAGTACTGTTGAAGTATTAGTGATTTAACATGGACAAGTGTGAAGAGTGTACGATCAAACCACACACGCAACCCAACATATTCTTACCAACTACAACTTGAGTAACTACAAATAGAAGCCGTCGATGCGACATGCCCATACACACTCGTGCATGCATACGCATAAGTGGTTATAAGTGTCGATTTCGTTGGGTGTTGCTGTACTTATCGGACTTCTGTTTGATGACGTCATTTTGATCTAGAAGTAAACAAAGACACTCTGAGTGTGTGAATGCACATTCAGTACTCGGCGTTTCGACAAGGGTTTGGGCATCGCTGTTGTATTATTATATAGTATTGTTTGTACAGCAGTGCTCGGTTTATATTTTAAGCGCTGCCACACAGCTAATAAGGTAAAAATTAAATAAAACAATGGGTTTATTTAAAAAAAAAATTGAGCCATCCTCCTTTTGAATTTCGGAAAATACATTCCATATTACGCTCTTTGATCGTTCTTTTTTTAAAAGTTTGTACTCCCCTTCGTTTATTTTCTCTAGAATTACGTTGACATCCTCCATTCTATAATTATGCAGTTTTATTTTTGAAACAATGTAAACACTTATAATTATATTACCTTTCAACAGCCTACAAACCAAATTAAACATATAAAGCACAAACAACTGAATCCTTCAGTATTTCATTTGCAACTGTAAAGAAAGATGATCAATTACCAACAAAAAAAAAACACTTAATATGACAGAGATAAGTGTCTGTTGTTCCAACATCGTGAGTGTTAAGTATGTAGAGAAGTCAGGCCAAACTCTCTGAGTATTAGAATGTTCATACTTGTGTGATACCAAATTAAGTTGGATGTGCAGACGCAACTTTCGTTATAAGTAACAAGAACAACCATAATTGCTACAGCGCAAATAAGTGGTGGTATGTATTCTTCGTGCTATAAGTATGGTTACACACAAATATGGAAAATATGAGTAAGTACTTATGTGGACTTATGCAAACGAGTACTTATTGCTATTCTCTGACAACTACCAGGCCTGTAGACAAATTTAAGACATTTTGAAAGAGAATGTGTTTTCTCGCAATATGGGCATTTTAATTGACCTGGTTTCGCAAACTTTCCCGAATGTACCCAAGCCTTCTTCTTCTGAGAGAACATCTTGTGCGGGTTCGTGGGCTTTTGCTTATTGACCGATGGGAAATCATCGTGCAAAGATTCTAAATGTTCTCTCCAAAAACGCAAGCATTTCAGAACGAGTGGGAATTTCTCTCTTCGTGTCTGAATGTCCAGTTTCTGAGACATCAAATATATTAACAAAGGGTCCCAACTTGGAATACTTACACCCAAATTGGCAACGGAGGATAGACATTCCATGGTGGAATCGAGTACAGTTTTAATAGATTGAAATCCACCGTCAGATTTCCCTAATATTAAAAAGTTTCCCTACTAAATGTCCAACAATCATCCTCTTGTTATGGTATCTGAACTCTAGCGTTGTTCAGGCGGACTCATAGTTGACCTCTGTTACGGAAACTGTTTTTATTAAACTCTCAGCCTCACCGACAAGTGTGCCTTTCAAATAATAACATTTTCGAATTTTCGTGAATGATTCATTATTATGCACCAGAGAGATGTATATGTCACGGAATGAAATCCATTCCATATAATCTCCAGAAAACTTTGGCAACGATATCTTTGGAAGTTTCGCCTCAACTCCAATTGTGGTATCGCGCAGACGGTGGGTGCAACAAACGTACTCGACAAAGGGGAATATGTGATCGAATGTCGAGATAGCAAATCTATAACTTTGATCCATGAAATACTTTTCAGAAAATTCAAACTATAAATCATCAAAGTATAAATCATTCGAAGTATAAGTTATTAAAAATGTCGTCAACTCGTTGCGCAAAAGAATGCAAATAGCCCGTGGTTATTTCGGCAAACATTCTTGGAATTAAAACGAAATTGATATTTCTCTAAAATCGAAAGTGTGTCACGTTGCAATTGAATAAGTTGGTCAAGAGTGCTCATGGTTGTCACTTAGATTTGGAAAGTTACCAACGTACCAATATATTTTTTGTTTTTATTTCCCGATATTTCGCAATTCTTTCAATTGCATCTTAATGGGATTAATCTACAAGAGAACATTGTTATAAAGGGTTATCCATTTTGCTTTTTAAAAGTAAACACATATAAAATATGTTTTTTTCATGATATTTCTTTTTTATTATAAAGTTGGAACGTTGACATTATGTGTGAAACACTACACCATTAAAATGACCACCACGCGAATTGTAGCAAGCATTGAGTCTTTTGACTTAATTTTGGACCACTTTTTGACACATATTTGGCGGTATCTCAGCCTTAACTTGACGAATGTTGGTTCTTCAGTGCTCAAGAGTTAATGGTTTATGTGCATAAACACGGTCTTTCGCGTAGCCCCACAAATGAAAAGTCTAATGGTGTCAAATCGCATGATCTTGATGGCCAGTTGATGTCGCCACAACGAGAAATTACGCGGCCAGAAAATGTCTCTTGCAATAAAACCATAGTCGCTGATGTTGTGTGGCATGTGACAACGTCTTGTTGAAACCACATATCTTCCAAGTCGTATTCTATAGCAGGCAAAAAAGTCGGTTATCATACGACCATAACGTGACAGTTGTTCCCTCGACGTTTTTGAAGAAGTAAGGTCCAATAACTCCTTCGGACCAAAGATTGATGTAATGGCCTATCTTCAATTACTTGAGGTTTTTCAGAACCCCAAATACGACAATTTTGTTTAATAACATACCCACCGAGTGAGAAATGTGCTTCATAACCATAAACCTTAATCACCCCGGTATAACAAGGATGTCGTCAAAATTAGGTGGAACATATTTCTTGAAGATAATGTCGAAAGATATTCGAAAGTATGTAAAGAAATATTCACAATGTCAGATGATCAAATCCTTACAGAGGACGAAAGAGCCGTTATTGATAACAGAAACACTAGCGTGCGCATTTGATGTTATTGTTATTGATACAATTGGTCCCCTTATTAAATCGGACAGTGGTAACAAATGCGCCGTTACCATCATATGTGACAAAACAAAATTCTTAATCACGGTACTATTACCAAACCAATCAAAGGAACTTTCGCAAATTGAATTTTGACCTTTGGTCCAGTGCGGAAAATTAAGACTGATATGAGAACGGGGTACATAAATCAGACAATGCAAGAGCTTCGTAAAATGTTGAATGTAGAGTATGTGACTTCAACAGCCTACCACCCTCAAACATTAGGCACAGTTGAAAGACGCCGTCGCACATTTCATTAATATATACGTTCCCTATACCAATAAATACAAATAGGATGAATGGGTTAAGTATTTTACATACTGTTTTACTACCACTTATTCTACGGTACATGGTTATTGTCTTTATGTCTCGTATTTGATAAAATTCCGCCAACCATACATACGCTGCAATCAGGGAACGCTGATCCACTTTACAACGTAGACTTATACGCGATAGAAGTGAAATATAGGTTTCAGAAATACAGACTGATTCCGCTAGTTATAAAGCCAGACAGCACGATTACTAGAGTTAGAGTCGTGTTTAATGCCTCTTCTCCAACATCAAATGGACATAGTCTTAATGATGTGTTATACACAGGTCCGAGTTTACAAACTAATCTCACTATTTCTATCCTTAAGTGGAGATTCATTCGGTATGTTCTTAATGGCGACATAACCAAAATGTATCGCCAAATTCTTGTAAACTCTAAACCTACTCCGTATCAACGAATCATTTATCGTCAAAACTATGATTGTCTCATTGAAGATTACAAACTAAAAATGTGCACCGTACTTAGCAATTCGTACACTTTTGCAATTAGCTGATGATGTATAGTCCACATATCCTTTAGCTAGTGATATTCTTTGAAATTGCATGTACGTTGACGATGCGTTAGTTGGCAGTCATTCGATTCATACCGTTATTGAAGACAGAAATCAACTAGAACTAGCTCTAACAGCTAATTCAAGGACTATTATTTCCAATCTTCCTCCCGACCAGGTGCTATGCAAAGATTTCCTAGAGTTCCACGATCGCAGCACTGCAAAAACTTTAGGTATTCATTGGAATGCGATGTTAGACTCGTTCTACTTTTCCATTCAACATTTCCCTGATTATTGTCTATATTCAAAACGAGAGGACCTATTTTAAATTTCGAAGTTGTTTGATCGAGCAGGTTGGCTGACTCCTTGCGTGATAGTGGCAAACAATTGGGACGAAGTTATTTCACCAAACGCCTTGCTTCAATGAAAGAACTTCCAATCTATTTATAAACACATAAACTTCATTCAAATCCCAAGGTGGTTGAATTATTCACCTGCCAGCGAAATCCAATTCCATGGTTTCAGAGACGCATCGCAGAAGGCATATGCCGCAGCCCTGTATATTCATGTCAAAAGGGGTAATTAAATTTTGACTGTTTTGGTAACATCAAAAACTAGAGTCACTCCAATATAGATATTTAACGATATCTGTTCGTCAGATATCCGTTGTCTGGTCCCTGAAGTTAGAACATTTTGTCGGAATACACGGCTATCCAGGGTATCTTATCCGTTCATTGTGAAATGGCCGGTTGACCGGACGACGCACTATATAGAAAATTCGTACTTCAGCCGAACCGTTCGCAAATGTGTTTCCTGCCAGTGCGGAAAAGTTGCCTATTGTAAGACTTAGGAAAACGGCATAAACAAAATTAAAATCGGTTAACATCTTCCGGTCGCGCATCGTACTTAAAGTTAATGAAAAATTGCAAAAATCACGCATTTTTTGTAATTTTTTTAAGATAGTTAAAACTTTGAAAATAAACTCGCTTTAGTTTTTTATGCTTGTTTTATGGTTTAAATAACCTAAATAAATTAAACTCTGATCAATAATCAAATTTTTTTCGTTCGCGCAACGTCTTAGAAAAACAGAAATTTACCAATATTTTTCAATTTTCACTGTGCAACTCTCCGCTCGTTTTAGAACAAAACGACCCAGAACTCACCACATGGAGGGGTTGCACGTCGAGTTCCACCCACACCCTACCCAACCAACCATCCAATTGTTGGGTGTGGTATTTACATTATATTTACAACTATTTACAAAGATTTTCCATAGAGTTGGATACTTTGTCTTACTGTGTTTTTTGCTTTTTCTTTTGTATATCTACTACGCATTTAAAGTCTGATTTTTTGGAGAAATGAGGATTTTCCGATCTAGACTTCAGTGTTGGTCGGATAAAGCCATCTCTAGCTTCATGTCCACATACTTTATTCGAAGCCTCCGTCACAAGTTTGACGCTCCTCTCCACAGCCTGGGTATGACAGGGAAACTTTTGTATTTCTCTAATGGGCGTATTGTCAGAATTCATGAGTGATTTAATATCATCTTCGCTTAAGTTTCTCAGTTTTGGGGGAGGATATACCACACAAGAATTCCAATTAATAATTTCAGTGTAATCGGAAGCTTCAAAGTTTATCATTGGTGGTACAAAACTTCTAACAGTCTTGTTCTTTGGGACAGTTTGTCTTGCCTTCAAGATCCTTCTGTAACCGAGCTCCCGAATATGTCCTCTTTCAAAGCTGTATTACTGGATCGATGACTTGAAGTAAATCGGCGGATAAATACCGTGATGTTTGGATTGCTTGAAAGACATGTTTTGGTCCGTCAGTAAGATACATTCCCTTTTTTATGGCAAACCACACAGGCATGTATGATTTTAAGATGAAGCTAACTATTTCTTTTAAGTTTTCGGATGGATCTGATGAACTTATATACAACATAAGGACTCGGTTGGCCGCAGTTAGCCATCTGGAATGGGACAAAGGGCCAGGGTCCCGATTAGCTAAGTCTTCTGGACAATATCCCAAGGTGATTGCATTTGAAATATCTAACAAATACTGTTGGTCTTTGCTCAACAAGATCCTGTCTATATCAGGAATCGAACAATCTATGCGTTCATAATCGACCACAGGGAGTTTTTCACAGCATGTGAGCTGTTGCCCGATTGGCCCACTAAAAGATTTAGGCCCTGCAGTTGGAAAATGTGGCGAAAAGGAAGCTCATTAAAATGCAGGAGGCATACGCTCCACTGTAGCAGGCGTGATACATGATTTTCTAGTCTTTTCTAGTTGGTTATAGTTCCATCACACCCTACTACTTCTAGTTTTTCGAGTGATATTGATAGTTCAGACAAACGAGAAATAATACTTTTATTTATACCATTTGATGAACTCGAGGAAGGAGATACATGTGCAATATAAATTGATCCAGGTTCCTGGAGAAGAGAATAGTGTTCTTCTTGGACATTCCTGCGAAATTGCTTGGCATTCAATTTTTTTACGAACAAAGTATAATATTTTCGTCCGTCAAAGAAAAGACCCCAACTTTTCTCAGGAGGTGTGAATTTTGTTCTAAAACGAGCGGAGAGTTGCACAGTGAAAATTGAAAAATATTGGTAAATTTCTGTTTTTCTAAGACGTTGCGCGAACGAAAAAAATTAGATTATTGATCAGAGTTTAATTTATTTAGGTTATTTAAACCATAAAACAAGCATAAAAAACTAAAGCGTGTTTATTTTCAAAGTTTTAACTATCTTAAAAAAATTACAAAAAATGCGTGATTTTTGCAATTTTTCATTAACTTTAAGTACGATGCGCGACCGGAAGATGTTAACCGATTTTAATTTTTTTTATGCCGTTTTCCTAAGTCTTACAATAGGCAACTTTTCCGCACTAAAGCGTTCCGAAATAAAAAAAAATTAGTTTTTCGACCCATCCTACTGGACATGGCTGTCTAAGCCTCCATGCGTCTGAACCACCTTTGTGGCAAATCGAGTTTCGAAAATCTCTTAGGTAATTACACCCTCCAACAGGTCTCATAAAGGTTCCGAATCAAATCCAGCAGATCTAGCCAGTCGAGGCATAACTCCGTCGGAAATTATTGAAAACGAATTATGGTGGAAAGGACCTGAATGGCTTAAAGATGCTCCAGAAAACTGGCCTAAGACGGTCAGTACGAGTCTGGAAGATACTGAGGTCGAAAGAAGGACCTTACAAGCAAATTTTTCCTATTTCAACAATTCTGAAGATGTTCTCTATCGTTTTACGTCCTTTTCGAGAGCCATATGAGTTTTTGCATATATTTATCGATTGTATTGCCATACACATCCTAAATATCGGACTGATTGTCATATTGATACCAGCACAGTTTCCATATCTGAGATGTTTCCATGTCTGAGAAGGCCTACTATCCGAAGGAAAATTTGTCCCGATCGCAACATCTAGTTCCATATTAAGCTTGAATTCCTTCCAAGCATTTGTGGCAGACTTGTGTAATCTCCAGGCTTAACCTACTTTGTTCCTTGGCGGCAACCAGTTAGTCCTTAGGTTACTCCGTACATTATCAATTTTGTAGACACTATATGTAGTTTGAATTTACTTCAAATTAATAATTTTTCAAATACTCTTAAGAGATTTTTACACCTCGTAATATTAGAAAAAACTTAAATTTTACTATTCAAATATGCAATCATCACATCAGTGCTCCTGATATGCACCATATTACAGTAATTGTAAATTACTTGAAATGTAGACACTACATGTTGTTTGGATTTACTTCAAGTTAATAATTGTTCAAATACTCTTAAGAGATTTTTAGATCTCGTATTTATAAGTAAAAACTGCAATTTTACTATTCAAAAATTTTATCATCCAATCAGTACTCCTGATAGGCACCATGTTGCAGTAATTGTAAATATTGCCTTTTATTCTTTTCGTAAGATCAATCATAAGATTGATCCTGTTGACTATAATCATTGTAATTGCGTTAATTAATGAGCTTATTTCAGATATTGATTGGGTGAATGTATTTAAAGATAAACTATTAGATAAATGTTTTTTTGCCTTTACTGATAATATTTAACATATTTATAATATGCAGGTGCCGCGTTTGAAGCTAAAATTTCTGTACAAACAGTGCATATTAAGTTTTGAAAATTAAATAAATAATAATCCGAAGTCATTTTGGCATTTTATAAAATTCAAAAAATCTACTACTGATTTTACATCATTGATGTTTTTTGGTGACAATCAAACTGTCATCCGAAGTCTTGTAGATAATGTACATTCTGTTGTTGATTTGATATTCTTGACGTTTTCTGCGAATGATATACTGAAAGGATTATCAAGACTTAGTGAATCTACTAAGATAGACATTGATGGTCTCTCAGCCCATTTTCTTAAAAATGTAGTTCGTTTATTTGTTCCATTGAATTTAATTTTTAATGTATCCATTCGGATTGAAGTTTTTCTAGATGCATGGAAAGTTTCGTCTATTACGCCAATTTTTAAGTCTGGTCGAAGAGGAGATATCCGAAATTACAGACCTATTTCTAAACTGTCTAATGTTTCTAAATTATTTTATTCTGTTTCCCCTTTTCTGTCTGATGCCCAACATGGGTTCATAAAAAATCGATCTACTGTAACAAATCTTCCTTTTTTTCACTAGTTACTGTGTATCCAACTTTGAGTTAGGCTGCCAAGTCGATGCAGTTTATATTAATTCTGTAAAGCTTTTTATCGTGTTTCCCATGCTATTCTGCTTATGAAAATGTCTAAAATGGGCATACATTCTTATTTACTAAATTTATTAAAATCTTACCTCTCTACCAGACGTTGTTTTATATCTATTGATAATTGCAATTCGGACTTCTATTAGCTACTTCTGGTGTCCCTCAGGGTAGTGTTTTAGGGCCAATTCTTTTTATTTTATTCATTAAGGATATAGTTAATTGTTTTCATTTCAGTAAATTCCTTTTGTACGCCGATGACATAAAGTTGTTCTCTGGTATATCTACTGTCCAGGATTCTATTCGTTTTCAAGTAGATATTGGTAGACTATTCAGTTGTGAATTAAATCATTTACTATTGAATACTATTGCGAAATGTTTTTATTTTCCCTTTGGAAAACGCAAACGAATGATTAATTCTCAATATTATATCAACAATGAACTATTGGAAAAAGTTAATAATATTTTGGATTTTTGATCCAAAATTATGTTTGAATTTACATGTATAATACATATTACCGAAGGCCTACTCAGTTCTGGCTTTTATTAAACGTAATAATAAGGATTTTATTAATCCTTATACTCGTATATTGCTGTGTACAACGTTCGTTAGATCAAAGCTTGAATATGCGTCAACCGTTTGGAGGCCATATCATACAGTTCATATCGATCGAATTGAAACAACATTTTTTTTATATCAAATTTGCACTATTTTCCATTCGTTTTTCTAGCACTCTCCACTCTTATGAATCCAGATGTAAGTTAATACATCTTGATACACTATTTAGCCGCCGTTCTAAGAGTTATTTAATATTTCTTTTCAAATTGATATCTGGATTAATAGACTGCCCTCTACTTCTAAGTCTTATTGGCTTCAACGCTCCTGCTAGACATTTACGTTTTATAGAATATTTTAATTTGCTGTACATAGATTAACTACTCTGTCAATAAACTTATATCACGAGCCTTAAAAGCGTTTAATTCTATAAATATGAACTATGATTTAGATTTTTCATTGTCTTTTTATAAGTTTAATGAGATTTTGGATTTATTCTACTCCAAGTTATAAGCTAGTCTGTAAGGATTGTAATTTTCCCTAGACTATAAATAAAGAAATAAATGTAAGCCATGCATTTTGTCTAAGCTCAGATGTTAAACTCAACTCATGTCTGCGTTACCTCCTGAAAGATCCGACATTTCTCGACCTTATGTCCATACGGGTCTAGACTTTGCAGGTCCGTTAGATAAAGGAAACTTTGCCGGTAGAGCATGACTTATTACTAAAGGTTATGTATGCGTATTTGTCTGCTTTTCCAGGCATGTTTGAATTCTCTGCCATTATCTCCCATGTCACAAGAGCCCTCTGACTTTACTGTTCTCACTCCAGGCCACTTTTTGGTTGGTTCACTAATTTTGGCACCCATAAATCCGAATATCCGAGAAGCTCCCATATATCTTCTAAACAGAGGTAGCAGAGGTTGAAGATATTGCATCACCACTTATCGGCAGTTATCCGAGAAGAGAATATCCCACCAAATTCCTGGCGACTCGACAGAATCTCAAAAGTATACAGAGAGTCTGATCAACGAGTTGTAACGACACAAGTTGGTTCCCTCGTTTTTGTCAACATAATTTTATATGAATGTAAATAAACTCAATGAGTTTGAATTTAACGGAATTTACTCAAGAGCCATCTACTAGCAAATAGTCGAAAATTCATCATATGATCGCAGGGCAGCCAACTGATCGATAACAACACGGTCAGCCGATAGTGCGGATGTATTGGTGTGTCTGTGTACCCACGCGAATGGCGCGTGCAGACTAGGGATGTAACGAATGTGTGTTTAGCGAAAGCGAATGCGAATAGTAAAAATTTTTTTTAGCGAATGCGGATGCGAAAGGTACAAATTTTTTTTAGCGAATGCGAAAGCGAATGCGAAAGCCAATAGTAAAAATTACTTTTAGCTAATGTAAATATTACAAGGAATCGTTTAACGAATGCGAAAATCTTTGGGAATGTCAGAGTCAATTATTCAGTACTTATTTCCAGTAATATTTATTTCAAAGTAACAAAAAATTATTTCAAAGTAACAAAAAATTAACAAAAAAATTTAATTCAATTCACAAAAAATTCAGTCTCATGGTAAAATATATTAAAGTTAACTTCAAAGTTGAACATTCCATATTTGGGTACATAAGGAATAAATTCTTGGCAAACCTTATAATTTCAGATTGAGTTCAGTTTCTAGAGGAGTCTAATATCCAATCAATAAATTTTCAGTTTTTTGCGAATGCGAATGCGAGAGCGAATAACAAAATAATGTTTTTTGCGAGTGCGAATGCGGTTGCGAATGTCGAAAATGAAGCGAATAGATGTTTAAAATCGTTACAACCCTAGTGCAGACCAAATCGAGACAGTTGATGAGCGGTCAGAGTCAGGTAAGGACGTCAGTAGCAGTGTTGCCACGACTAAAAAAAATTTCTAACCAAAATTTTTAAAAAAAATTACCAATTGAGAAAAAAAATAACCAAAACTTCAAGTTTTTTTATTTTTAGTTTTTATTTAACTATATTAGATAATTTATTATTTAAATTTAATCATCAACAAAACTTAAACTTCAGAGTTAACAAAAAAAATAAATTCGTTTACATATTAAATACTAAATAACTTAAAAATTATTTTATTACAAATAGAGATCAACAAATTAGTTTCAGGTAAAATTCATCACTGTGTAAAAAAATATTCGATAACGTTAAAACATCTCTTTGGCAGACCACACATAGTGGGAATCATTTTGGTTTTTGCACAATTCTGATTGCATTATATTATTAATAGTTTTAAAATCAAGTTTATTTCTGAACTTGGTTTTTATTAAATTAAGTTGTGAAAATTTTCTTTCGGCAGCAGCTGAACTATGTGGCAATGTCAGCAAATTTTGAACAAAATAAATAAGATCTTCGAAACATTTTTCATTCATTCCATTTTTGTATTTGGATACTTCATCCCAAAATTCAACTATATCCATGTCACTCTTTAATTCTGTAATTTGGGAAAATCTTAATAATTTCCATTGGTTTAAAATTTGTTCTTCATTACCGCCTGTTAAGTTTGGAAAAGATGACAACAAGGGCTCCAAACTAATTTCTGAATTATTTAAAACTTGATTGATTATGGCAAGATGTTTTAAATCTTTTCTTGAAAAGTCAAAGCGTTTTGAAATTTCTTTTAAAAGTTCTATATAAAAAGATTGTATATTTTTTTTAATTTCATATTTTTTTAAGTTGGACAAGTTACTTTCCTGCATACATAGTTCAGCTTTACGGCCAATAAAAATGCTTTCTACATTTAAGTAATTACTCTCATCAAATATATTTACCGTTTCTAATGAAATTAAATTTTTAACGTAATTACTTTTGGTAAAATTGCTCAAAATTAGTTTAATATTTAATTCCAATGGGCTATAGACATATGGAAGACTTACTTTTTCCGATTGAAATTCTTTATTTAAGTTATTTATTATATTAAGAATATATGAGAGAAATAAAAAATAAACCTTTAAACTAGTATCGCCTATTAGATCACCCAATTCACAAGCTTTTATACCGTTTACTTCGAGATAGAACGATATAAAATATAAATGCAAAGCAGACCACTGCTCAATTATACGATTGATTACATTTTCTAATGCCAGCCATCTGGTTACAGAAACACCTAATATTTTATGTGGCTCTACACTGCAATAATCTTGAAATTCTTTGAATTCAAGAATACGTTTTGAACTATGCGAAAAAAAGTTATAAATGTTCCTACAAAGAATTTCAATTTGTGCAAGAAGCTTCTTACAAGCATAAGCAGAACATAAATGCAGTGAGTGGCAAGTACATTTTATATAAAACTAGCTGACCCGGTCCGCGTTGCTGGCCCTAAGCAAACATTAGTGTTGTATTACACATATTTATATAGGAAAGTGGAGTTTTTATCCCTTTTGCCATTTTCACCCCCTAAATGTAGATAAATCCAAACAATGTGTAGCCTATGTTACTCGCGGGGTTATTCGGAAGATTCCCTGAAAATTTCATCAAAATCGGTCTAGCCGTTTTCGAGTCCATACGTTACATACATACACACATCAATTTTTATATATATAGAAGATAGAAGAAGATAGATATCATTTTTGCCTTTATTCCCCAACGTCTCTGCTAGCTGTGTTGCTTTTGTTCTGCCGCATTTAATATTCCGTGCTATCTTAGAGTCTGGACAGCACTCCACTAATAAGCCGGGTAAAAAATCCATTAAGAGAAATGGCAAATTGTGGTAAATTAGGAACATTACAAGTGCTAGTTCGGCTTGGTAGGCTTGTTTAACAAGATTTTCTTTTTCAGGTATTTGCAAACGATTTATTACCATTTGGTTTTTTTTCCTTTCCACATTTTGTATGTGAATACGTATTGAGGCATGTTTCCTTAAATAACTTACGTGGTTGCACAATGTTTTATCACAAGCTTTACAATACCCACACCCATCTTTATTTTGTAGCCAAGGAAATTCATTCATCCATGCAATCCGAAACTTTCGTTTAGGATTTTTATTTTCACTATAATGGAAATATTATTTGATAGCCAGATCTTATGCAAAAATTAACTGATTGAGTTTTTACCTGCTTTCATTGTCGCCTTGAGATGGTAATTCTTCAGTTTCATTATTTGCATTATCTGCAGTCCTTTTCAATAAAAACCTAAAACGATGTTAAAAAATATGGTGATCACATACATACATTAAAACATTTAATATCACAAATGCTTACTTATCCATTGTGCTTTTATTTAATTTGATGTTTTTTGTTTGCTTTTTACCATTAACACTTGTTTTTTTAAAGCCGACCCTTTAGCTAACTATTGTGCAATTCTGAGTATTTTTTTTTCATTGATAGAACGCCGCCAATTAAAACTGCACTGTATATTTTGGTAACCCAGAGTTGATTATTGAGTAAGACAAACTACCATACAAAACATACAAAATTTAACAGTGTTATCCATACAACGGAATAAAAACGCGTATATCCCAACTTTTACTATTAACAAAATTTGAAAAACATCTATATTTTTGATTGCTAAAAAAAGTTACCAAAATGAAAAAAAAGTTCACATCTCCACATTGGGGAAAAAATAACCAATTTTGGTTAAAAATAACCGAAACGGCAACGCTGGTCAGTAGCGAAATAGAAAAGTAGTTAGTTAATGGTAAAGGGTTGGAAGAAGAGATTGTTTGTTCTTCCGAATTCTCTTTATTTGGGCCGAGTTTAGTAGACATTGTTTTGTCTTCCCGTTCTCTATTTTCCTCCGCCCTAGTAAATAAGTCGTCGGTAGAGTGTCATAGAGATTGTTTGGTCTTCCCGTTCTCTATTTCCCTCCGCCTAGCGAGTTGTGCATCGGTAGAGTGGTGATAGAGATTGTTTGGTCTTCCCGTTCTCTCCACCAAAGCGAGTTGTGCATCGGTAGCACCGAACAAGGTTGAGATTATTTGGTCTTCCCGCTCTCATCTTCGCCCTGGTGCTGCCGCTGCATTCTTCATCGTTTGACGCTGCATTCTTCATCGCTTCCTCTGCGCTGCATTCTTCATCGATACCGCTGCATTATTCATCGCTGTCGCTGCATTCTTCATCGATACCGCTGCATTCTTCATCGCTGCCGCTGCATTCTTCGTCGATACCGCTGCATTCTTCATCGCTACCGCTGCATTCTTCATCGCCGCCGCTGCGTTCTTCATCGCTGACGCTGCATCGCTACCGCTGCATTCTTCATCGCTGCCGCTTCATTCTTCATCGCTGCCGCTTCATTCTTCATCGCTGCCGCTGCATTATTCAAAGCTGCGACTGTATTCTTCGTGCTGCCGTAGCCTTATATCTCCGCGGAGTTGGTTTAAAAAAGGAGATGGTTTGGTCTTCCCGATCTCTCTTTTTCAAACCCAGACACGCCGCCACGGGGGTTAACCATAGCCCATTAATGTAAATTTGTTGTCCCGTAAATTGTGTTAAACGGAAATATACGCCTTAATCGTCCCTTTTACACGAGAAAAGGGTAACCATTATTTGGCGTAATCAGCGTATAACTGTTACCTTAACTTTAGTAAATAAATAATCAACCTATATATATCAACCATAAAAAACCTGCTATTTTCTCTTGTCAAAAATACAAATAGTTTGTAACTACCGTCGTTACAGAGTTCGCAGACGTTATTACCGAAAGGGGTCTTATAACCAAGCCCATCACAAAATTGGTAGTACTGCCTTTCGAGAAACCAACATCATAATCGATTTACTCATGTATTCGACTTTTTGAAAGCTTTCTCTCATTAGTATTATATATTTTTTCTTATACCAGCAAATCACTATCTGCTTCGTTCAAACAAAAAAATCCAAAACAGTATGTTGGCTGACACAGACTTTTATAAATCTGGTCTAGTTGATCTCATAATCGGTGTAGACGTATACTCCAAAATCATTCGTGATGGCGAAGTTAGTCCCGATGGGCTACCTACGGCACAAAATAAAATTTTTGGATGGTATTTGTATAGTATAACTCCGCAATCTTTTTTTTTAATAAAATCCATTTTTTACGAGTTACACAATGTAGATTCATATAACTATAAAGCACTATCACCGGCTAAACAAAGAAAATCGTAAACTAAATGCAAACTACTTTTATCATAAACATAATTTAAACTAATTAATTATTTATGAAATAATACCTATTTTTCCTTTAAAAATTTAGAACGAAAAATTTGTTTATTCTGATATTTTATTTTTTATATTACTAATTACAATACAAAGTAAATTTATATTCTAATTTTTGGGTCCAAGGGTAAACCGGGTGACACAGACCATATGTTTAGATTTTTGCAGCGACAGACCAAAGCCTCTGGTGGGAATCGAACCCACAACCCCCACGCTGATAGGCAAGCACGCTACCAACTCGCCTACCAGGGCGCGTTTATTCTGATATATTCTGCCGCCTTGCAAAATTTGCCTTCTGAATTCACGTTTTCTAATAACTGGCTTGAATTCCCAAATCTATCTTAATCTATCCCTGATTTACGATAAGCATAAGTACTTATTATAAAACACACCTAAGTAACTGGTATCGCAAACGATAACTCATTTTCGCGTTAACGAAGATTAGTGTTAAGTTATACGGAAGAAAGATCTTCCGACATAAAAACATAATACTTCTTCCTTGTTCCTTGTGATAGTCCCACATACTACCTCCACATCACGGCCGTCCACAATTTATAAAGCTCTAAAAACATATAAAGTTCTCAAGAAAAAATTTGTCCCATAGTCGGTCCACTTCTGGTACCTCCCATACAAATGTACCATCGCGGCTACTAGAAATCGTGTAATAACATTACTACGCCCAATCCGATCTTACCCAAAATCTGTATTTAATACCACGGCCGTCCACAAATATAAATATATAAATAATTAGTATATAGAGGGTTCTCCACCAAGAGATGTTATTTTGGTATTCAAAGAAAAATTACATTTTTTTAGATAAATGATCGGATGTTTATTTCATAATAAAAAGGAAGGTATGCCGTTAATAATGAAAGACAACATCAGTCAAATCGCACAGTGGCTGCCCTATGTCCTCCATAAGCTCACGAATTCTATATTTGAGGTCTTGAATCGACGCAGGGCTGTTGGCGTAGACCTTATCTTTCACGTGGGCCCAAAGTAAGAAGTCAGAAGGTGTTAAATCACAAGATCTCAGTGGCCAATTGTGATCACCACTGCGAGAGATAACACGGTCCGAAACTTTTTAGTTTTGCGAACTATGACTGCCATTTTACCACTTTTGTAGTGAATTTGAATAATTTCGTTCCATTTTTAGTAATAGCGTAGTTTCTACTTATCAAATAATAAAAGCTTCAAAAGTGACAGCTACCGAAATACCGGGTGATTCATAATATAATATATTACTTATTATATATTATTTTCTAAATTCGATATAAGATATAAAAAAGATTGATCAATGGCCATTTGTCCAATCTTTTACTACAAAACGGATGTGTAGTGTATGACATAGACATGCAATACAACACTCATACACTTGGAGTCGGTGACAAATACTACCGACTCGCTTGATTGTGGAATATGCATGATAAGCACAATATGTACCATAAATTATTAGATACCATTGAATAAAGCAGTCTACCAGTTGAGTAGTACAGCTACACAATTCGAGGTCAGTTGGAATAACAACGTACAACAAACCAAAAAGGACTGCTACCAAACCTGACGACACTGAAACACGCTGCTGCAATTGTTCCCAATTTGGTCATTACCAGAGTCAGTGCCAGAAACCAAAGCGTGCCGAAGTTGGACCTTACCACCAAGAGTGAATGAATGTTTCAGCCATCAGTAGTAATTATGATTTATTTACCATTTGCTATGAATAAAAATGTGAATGATTGTGTAGACAAAAAATAAGTCAGCAATATTAGTACGACTGTTTCTGAAAAGCCCGATAATTATATAACTGAGTTGGATATCGTCGGCGAATGTAGGGAATTAATTCAACTGATTTTTTTGATTGAGATTTCTGCTGAAATTAATATGGATAATAGATTAGATTGAAGGGACGCTAGTGCTCTGAATGCATTTGTAGGTAATATCTATGAAAGTGAGGAAGATGCGTTAGTAGATTCGATGGATTATAGTATGAAGATGCAAGTGATTATGTGCTCGTATTCAGCAGTCCTCGGCGCCTTTCATACCGCGAAACCTAGAGAACAGTTTTCACCAAGTGTCAATGCATGAAGACTATCAAGAATGCTGGGACTTTTTTTCAACTATTCATTAATAAAGTGGTGCGGAAATTAATTGATGCAGGGAGAATTGTCGTATATCTAGACGACATCTATATTGCGACTATGGATTTTGAGGAACAGTTACAAGTTTTGAGGGATATATTACATGATACACAAGCTGGGTTGAAATTGAATTGGAGAAAATGGAAATTTTGGTACCGTGAGTTAGATTACTTGGGTTACAAGGTGAATCAAATGGGAATATGACCGAACGAAGATCCTATTGAGGCAATCAAACAATATCCGATGCCTGTTGACAACAATGAAATAGCGAGATGTATGGGATTATTTTCATATTTTTCCTGGGTTGTACCTAATTTTTCCTGATTACCGAAGCCATTAACAGATTTGAAAAATAAAGGTTTTGTTTGGACAAACGTGTGTACAGGTGCTTTTTTGACGTTGGAGGATAAATTGAACAATGGTCCTGTCCTGGCGGTATACAGCGTGAGAAAAGGAGTTGCATAACGATGCAAGCTCTAGAGGATACGGCTCTGTGCTTTACAAAAAAAGACGGTTTCGAATATATTTGGGGGAACTTCCTTTACGATCGTGACTGACTGTATTTCTCTTCCATTGACATTAAGTAAGAAATTGGTAAATTCGGGAATATCCAGGTGGTCGTTGGAATTAGAAAATTATGAGTATAAAACTAGCCATCGTAGCGGAGAACTAATGTCACACGTGGATGCTCTCAGCCGAATGACATCTATCGCCACGATCGAAGAGTATGAGGTTGACTTTAATATTCAAAAAATCTAGTTGGCTATGTTTTAGAGTACGGTTTGGTTTTCAGGTGTGATCCCAAAGGACATAAACAACTGTATGTACTCGCAGAATTGGAAGAGAATATAATACGGTTGATTCATTAAAAATTCGGGATTGACAAATGCATGAACGAAGTAAAAAAAAACTACTGGTTTACGAATATGAAGGATGAATTAAATCTGAAATTGTTTAAAATGAATTTACTATTCTTATCGGCGAAGAAAAAATTTAAGAAATTCATAAACCTTAAAAAAAGGCGCCAGTCCCGTCTGACACTTCAGCCATTTATCAGTTCAGCCTTACCATCAATACAGTCCGAGCGAAGTAGTTCCAGTAGTAAAAGATGCGCTTACAAAGTTTGCGAAACTGTATGCAGTAAATAGTCCAGGGACTAAAGAAAACTACAGCCGTCCCAGGCGTATTATTAGTGATCGAGGCACTTGTTTCACCTAAAATAAATTCAATAAATTTGTTAGGGATCACAACATTTCTAACGTTAAAGTTTCGGTGGAATCGCTACAATCTAATTGACAAGTTGAAAGAGTGAATAGAGATTTGAAGGAAATGTTAGCAAAACATACTGAACCGGTAGAGCATTCTGATTGGGCCGATTGGTTATCACGTGTGGAGTTTGCGATGAATAATACATCCTACTGTACTCCCGGTTAGTCTCAGCATTTGCAGGAGGCATACGCTGACGGTAAGCTCGATTTAGATGTATGGAGAGCTATTGAAAAATCTCAAACGTACAACATATAATATTTCAATAAACATCAAAAACCTCGTAAGTTGTTCAAAATTCGAGTTCTAAAAAATACCGATACTACTCCAGGGGTTAACAAGAAACTAATACCCAAATATAACGGACCATACATCATTCAGAAAGAGTTAGGTAACGATCGTTACGAAATAAAGGGTGTTTTTTATTGGGGTATAGAACTTTAAGTTGGCATCAGTTTTTTAACTGGCGGCCATTTTGTCAGCTGTCAAGTGATTAATATTTAGTTTGGTTTGCCATTTCATCATGAACAGGTTGACAAAAGAACAACGCTTGCAAATCGTGCAAATTTATTTAGAAAGTAATGGTTCAGTTCGCGAAGTTCACCGCAAGCTCCGTCCGAATGAATCGATTCGCCACCGTGCACAGCAATTGGAGCTTTATCCATCAACTTTATGGAAGATTTTGCGCAAAGATCTTGGCTTGCGACCTTACAAGATCCAGCTTGTGCAAGAATTAAAGCCGCGAGACCATGCAATGCGTCGTGATTTTGGTGTATGGGCCGAAAATGAGATTCATCTCGATGCTGATTTTCATCACAAAATTTTGTTCAGTGAAATTGGACCTGTAGAATTGGCTTTATCGAGCCAGCCGCGGCGGCCACATGCCCGAAATCATATTTAAACATTAATGGCATAAAATTATCCTTCCAATAAAGCTAAATTGAAGGACATTAAAACGATTTTCTTGTGTTTTATTTCAATTCGAAGTTCTATACCTCTATACAAAACACCCTTTAGAAAATGGTAAAATTACGCAATTGCCATATGTTGGTATAGTAGATGAAAGTCGATTAAAGAAGTTGCTGGAACATACAAATTATGTAGTAAAAAGCGATGTGGACCCCGAAGGAATACTGTAGGACATAATACTAATGAATATTAAAATTATGAATTTTTAGAAGATGAAAATATAATGGAGACCATATGAAAATTATGAATTTTTAGAAGATAAAAATAGTGTAAAGTCTAGTAATAACGCTAATGATTACGAATCTTTAGGCCATAAGTCTTAGAATAATCGATTGATTTGTCAGATTGACTGCAACTGTAATGTGCTAAGATCTGCAACGCTCAATGGACAAAAGCCAATCCAATCTATTACAATTATTATCCTAAAATGGTTAAGATGCGTTCAATTTTATCTTTGGGAAAGTGAGCAAATTCCAATAACCAACAAAACTTTTTCGAGTTTATAAATGTAATAATATAGTATTCTATTATTTGACAAAGAAGTGTTTCCATAAAACATTACTTTGCCTTGCAAATGAGTTTCTTTCAGTGTTGCCTTGCAAACTGCGTTATTATATTGTAGTCCTTGGTACGTAATGTAAAAATATACTTTTGTTTCTAAATATAGCTAAACGTGGATGAATTTAAAAACACAGATCTTCTGGTAAACTTTTACCCCAGCCCCATCTGAAGTTGTCCACTTTTTTAACCAAATTCCCACTTTAGATCGCAATTTCTTAACAATATTCCTTTATTAACATTTATTTTGTTTGATTTTTTTTTGTCGATTTCTAAGCCGAACCTGTATGCAAAATTTCATGGCAATATGTCAACTAACATACTTTTCATTGGATGTTGAGTTTTTAACATTTCCATGAAAGTGTAACAAACTAATGATGCAAGATGGTAAAATTCTAAGTTAGTTAAAATTAAAAGTATTGACTTATTCTTGGGGTTTCAAAGTTGTGGCCGTCAAAACAATGTAACAACTGACTTTTAAATAGTTCAGTTATAGGCTATAGACTGAACCGAGGTCGAAAATATTTTTAATTTATGAAAGACATCCACAAAGTAAAATATTACGCCTTTTGTACAACAAATACAAATTGGAGTAAGTTTTAATCAAATCGGACCAGCCAATTCCAAATGACAGATTTATTTGAAAAACATTTTCGAATTCCCCCACTGTGGACTAGTATGGTATGAATTTTCAAGTTTTGACGAATGAGGGCGGTGGATTATCAAGAATGTAGGTTGTGTTCCCATCAGGTTCGCTGACCCATCATATCTCCCCTTTTAACAATAATAAAAAAATTGATTATTTAACTTGCATTCGAGTATAACACAGTCTTAACCCTGTCAAATATATTCGACAACTCATATGATGTTTGGCACGTCAAAAAAAATTATTTGCCACGGAAAGTGTTAATATAACGCAATAACAAAAGCACATAACAAAAATTAAACAACATTAAAACAAATTAAGTAATAGTCCGCTTTCCCTCTAAAAAATAGCAACAACTTCATTGTTCTATAAATAACTTTCGAAATCATGGAGAAACCGTCGTATGTGTGAAAGTAATGTCTGGAACAGAATATGTTCTAGAACTAACAAACTATTTTTGGTTTGTATACTATAGAAGATAGTGAATTGATCTCCTTTTTATGTTTTAAACTTAAAATTGTATTGTATTTTGTTTAAGTACATAGTAATTATTCTGATTACATAGATATATTGTCTATTATAATTCATATTTGAAATCTTAATCCCTCCTTAACAACACAATTTTACTGAACCTTTAAATTGACAAATCACGGTTGAAATTTTCCTTGTAAATCATAAATATATCTATATGTGAAGGAATGAAAATACAAACAAATCTTGAATAAATATGAAAACTTACCCCAATATTTGGTTTTCTTACTGAGGTGAGGTAGATAAACGGTGGGAAACATGCTTTTGGGGTCTTACAAAATATTATGTTGTAACACCAAAGGAAGGGAATGGGTTATGAGACCGGAGCTCCATCAACATCTGGATTATCCAAACTTGTGGTAAACAGCCGGAATGATAACATTAGCTTACCATTAAAAAAAAACTAAACTCGGGTTCGATGCTTTGGTTATAGCTAGTCCACCCAATAATAATTTTTGTTTATGGCCTCGGATGTATGCACAGAGAGAAAAATTAACCTTATATAAGGCTAACTTAACCATAAATAAACATGATTTGGAGTCTACGTTATATATGGTTAATTTGAACATCTTCTTGTTGACTGGTATTTAACAATAATAATAGTTAATTTAACTACTCCCTGGTTGAATTTTTGAACCATGAAACTGATTGATATAAAAATAATTATTGTTGTTTTAACAATGCATTGTTGAATTTTTTAACCATGAAAATTGTTAATATAAAAATGTCATTGTTAATTTATTGAAACAATGCATGCTCAATTTAACAATTATATATTTTTTTGCAGAAATATAAATTTTCCAAAAAAGCTTCACGAATTGTGTTTGCTTTGATTGCAGGCAAGGTTTCGGAAGCTGTTACAGTTCTTCGTCGTTACCCATTTGCAATGATTTCTGCAGCAAATATTGGTGTAATAAGTGCCCTAGCTCTAAGCGATTGAACGAGAACTACTGTTTAGTAGCGCATATCCCAGAAAAAGCCAGCAGTAAAGCATTGAAAGCCAACAGCTCAACAAGCAGTGACGATAGCATTTGGTGGTGGATTTTTGAAAGAGCGAGATAACGTTCTCACATGTTAAGAGAAAAGTAAGAGGGGAAAAAGTGTGGGAGGCGGGGAAACACATTCGCATTCGTTGCTACTTCGTGTAACATAATACTGAACTTCGTCTAACACAAAGCAGTTCAAGAACTTCGACACAACAGAGCCGAACGATCTTTGAATTGTTGTTTATTTCGCAAATTTTTCAGCCTCTCTCTCGAAAAAATCAACCTTATATAATGTTAACTCAACTATTGTTCATGTAAATTTGACCTTATATAACGTTATTTTGACTTTGTAATCAAATATTTAAAATGAAAAAATTAACCAGACACATAGTTAAAAAATCGTTGTACTTTTGGCTTGAAAGTTCGAAAAACCCTAATTCCACCACTGCTAGCTAGCTAGCATTTCAATAGCTGCTTTTGTGTTTTTAGGATTTCCACAAAAAAATCTATAAAATGTTATTCTGTTACGAGTTGATTGGGAACATTACATAAATAAAATGGCGCCCAACGTAGGGCTCGAAACAGGAAGTGGAATACTTGTTAAACCTCTCTGGAATTTCAGTTTTCTGATTATCTCGCACACCCTGTTATTTAAGAATATTCTTATATAAGGGTTTACTGAGTTCCTGTAGTAAGAATTATTTGTTTATACTTTATGAATCTATCTTGGTTATCAACATCCTGAATATTTTTGGATAGACTTAAATTATGCAGAATGCGCAAACAAATGGCAAGGGCTACGTGGTTCTTCCAAAGTTCCATGCATCTCCAGTCAGTAGTTTAATAGAAAATGAAATAAACTGTCTGTCTTCAATGAACATTTGAACATTTACAAGAATGATGTATAATTTCCATTTGTAATCACATTTTCCGTAGAAATTTTATCGAAGATGAATTAAAAATCTCTTTACAATACCGAGACGTAAAATCTCTTGTGAGCTAACTAATCTAAAGAAATACCCATTTACCGGAAATTCCAACCCAAACAGATATGCAGAAGAAATCACATCCTAATGTACGAAGTAAAGCCCATGGAGTCTTTCCAAATACACCACAAACTCGAAGTTTAAGTAGATCTTTATTTTCGGAACCAATTAATTTTAGTATGGATTTAAGTCACGATAATGCCAACCACAACCTGATAGAGGTTAGTGAAGACTCTTACCCACATAATCAGGGAAATGACAGCAAGATATTTTAGAATTCGCCTCGAAGAGAACATTATTAAGATTTTGTCCAATTTAATGGTAGGCACCAAACTTGATCGATATCAACTGCAAAATATACCTCAATATACAACCGTATTACCCTCAAATACTCAGCACCAAAATCAAAGCAACAACCACCTCCATTATGTAACAATAATTCTCACAGTTATAGTAATCAGACTTCCAGTCCAATAGATTATCAAACTCCATGCGCTAAGACCGAATAACTTCAGTAATTTAAAACTGGAATATCAGATTTGACGGATCATGTTCGGGCCCGATTTTTGTATCGAGTCAAGTCCTTAACGACAGAAAATCTCAACAACAATTTCGAATTGATTTGTAAAAATCTCCCAGTACTTCTTTGTGTAAAAGCAAGGGATTGGTATTGCATATACCACAAACAGTTAGAATCAGTTCAATGGAATGTATTTTGTGCCGCACTACGTTGAGAATATAAAGATTTACACTCTAACTCCAATCTGCAAGAATCGTTCTACGACACAATCTGCTCAATAGTGGATAAACTTCAACAACCGATGCCAGAGGATGAATTGGTTGAAATTCTAGTTAGAAATATGCGCTCTGATATCCGCTATGAGCTGCTACTACCCCGCCAATAATAAGTTCGTACGCCTGTCCAGTTTCTAATATTTTCAATTTCTGCTTTTATGTATAATTAAAAATCTATGTTTTTAAGACAAAGCTTATTTCTCCTTAAAGCTAAAATTTTTATTTCTTAGAACTAATAGCAGAACAAAAAAAATACAAAAACAGCAACTTAAATTATATATTAAAAAAAGTTCAGGTGTAGGAACTAAGTGTGGACAGAGTAATACTGTTGCACATTTAAGGAAATTAGTAAGGAAAAGAGAACATTAGGTGAAGAACTTTATAGGAAAAATATGGTGATGTATAACATTCATATGAATGTTCAAGTAAATATAGCTGAAATTCAGTATGACGATACAATGCAACAACCTCATCTGAAGCTTTTATAGATGCCATAACCAAAGGTTGGAACTGTGATGAAACCGGACACTTTTTGGATAACTGCCTGAAGCATCGCACTATATTTTGTTATGGATGTGGCAGTAAGAATCTGTATAAGTACCCGATGCATTAATAGGAAACCTCTCGTTCATTAAAAAAACTACTTGCATTCGGACCCTCTACAAAGTAGCTATTTGCACTTCAGTTAATACCGACAGAATCAAACACAGTTCTTCCAAAGTTACAGTCCTACAGCGGGAGAGTCCAATGAAAACTTCCCCCATTAAAACTATTTATCCAATATCATGAACGATACGCAAAATGCCTTGCCAAACGAAATGAAATGTATTTCAGTATCTACACTTTCGGATTATTTACTCAAGAGACCTAAAAAATCCACTCGTCGGTTAAGAACCTTTTATAAGATGAAGAAACTATCTTCGAAAAATATTAAATCTGCCATTATA
The DNA here is from genome assembly GCA_958296145.1 of Hydrotaea cyrtoneurina. Classification (NCBI taxonomy): domain Eukaryota; kingdom Metazoa; phylum Arthropoda; class Insecta; order Diptera; family Muscidae; genus Hydrotaea; species Hydrotaea cyrtoneurina. Next base: position 53,172,152 of record OY282512.1, on the reverse strand, counting down.
AATTGTCCGTCCGATGAAAGATACTATGCCAAAGTAAAAATTTTGAATTTTGTTGAATATGGATTGTTAGATGCCGGAGCCAATATATCGTGTATCGGTTCTGATTTAGCTAATTACGACTTTACCGTTTGTGACAAATTTTTGCCAAACAATACCAGCGTAAAAACTGCCGACGGTAGAATTCAGAAGATAAAGGGATTTATAGAAGTAGATATCGTTTTCGGTAATGAAGTACATCGGTTAAAACATTTAATAGTACTATCTATTACACAGCGCTTTATCTTGGGTCAAGATTTTTGGAAATCCTTTTGTCTCGCATCTGATATCTTTGTAGCCGCTGTTATTACAAGTTTCTCGGTTCATCGAAGTACGTCTGATCATTCATCTGATATGTCTGTATTAGACCGGTCCGTTTGTCCGTCTGATAATATATTTATTATTATTGTTTTTGTGTTATAGCTGTTTTTAATAATGTTCGGACGGAACAGAATTGTGCGTGCACAACGGACAAAGCACAGAACACTACTGAAATATTTTTAAAACATTCAACTTTTTCAGGGTCCGTTTTTATTCCACCAATAATCCCAATAATATAACGTAGATATTTCACTTGGGTCACACACAAATTAATTTTCTCAACGTTAAATTAGCCCTACGAAATTCTGCAGCAATCCGAACTAATACAGCTCAGTGGGTGGAAAGTTTTCAGATACCATTACCAAATCATCGATGTAACTAAACACACAGTACCTGAGGTCGGCTTGTATAATTTGATCTATTAGACGGCACATTGTCGGAGCAGCGGTACAGAGACCGAGTAGCATAACCGCAACCTGGTATAGAGGTCTCAGGTACGGTTAACGCAGTTAAAGCTTCTGATTCCTCTGACAAACCTCTCGACCTTTGAGATAATAAATATTAGCCTTAGGTGAACTCCATGTTTACGAGTACGGCTCTATTACTCCTAACCCCAAAATAGATCTATCTTCAGAAACATCAAATTCTCCACTACTGGAGAAAAAGGATTGAATCGCTGCTTGACATTTTTAATCAGTGTTGGTTTCTTCAAACCTTAACTGAGTTTGTTGACTAGTGGTTAATATATATTTTGCAGAATCTAGTTTCTTTGATTGTTGTAAAGGGTGTTTTTTATTGAGGTATAGAACTTCGAATTGAAATAAAACACAAGAAAATCGTTTTAATGTCCATCAATTTGGCTTTATTGGAAGGATAATTTTATGCCATTAATGTTTAAATATGATTTCGGGCATGTGGCCGCCGCGGCTGGCTCGAATAAAGCCAATTCTACAGGTCCAATTTGCAACCACTCCAATTGCTGTGCACGGTGGCGAATCGATTCATTCGGGTTCTCTTCAACACTTTGCTCTACAGCGGCAATTGTTTCTTCGGAAAACGATCCATGGTTAACCGAATTAATTGCTCTGTCGACCATAAAATGGACGGAGCTTGCGGTGAACTTCGCGAACTGAACCATTACTTTCGAAATAAATTTGCACGATTTGCAAGCGTTGTTCATGATGAAATGGCAAACCAAACTAAATATTAATCACTTGACAGCTGACAAAATGGCCGCCAGTTAAAAAACTGATGCCAACTTAAAGTTCTATACCCCAATAAAAAACACCCTTTAGCAGTCACCGGCCACAGCGAAACCACCATACATCATAAACTCAACACAACAAGGCAACACGAGGGGCTATTCTATGTCTCCGCTTTGCATTGCATTTTACTAACATACGTGGGCTGAGAGCTAATTTTTTTGCTCATTACCACGGGCCGGACATCTTTGCTTTATGTGAGACCAGATGTGTGGATGTTCCACATTCCTGGTTATCATATGCTTTCCCATTTCTTTTCTCACATAAGGCCTTGTCGTTTACATTCGTGATGGTGTTGCGTTTCAGAGTTAGCATCATTTAAACTCATCATTTAAAAGGTCCAAAATTTAACTCTCTTTGGGTTAAGTTCAGGATTGGACCGCACACTTTAAATTTCGGGTTTCTTTACAGAAGTCCAAACTTGAAAAGGGAGGCTACACTAAACGGATTCGATACCCTGTCCATTTCAAACATTTTAGAGGATTATCTAGACAGTGAAGGTTTAGTTACTGGGGATTTTAACGTCCATAATCAGTCTTGGCTTTCCCATTCGAGACACACATCTCCGGAGGGCCAGTACGCTGAGCTTTTTGCCGCGCATAACAACTTGGCGCAACTAGTGAATGAACCAACACACATTGCGCATGTTGAAGGGCAACATCATAATCTAGTTGACCGTTTCTTAACCTCACACCCTAAAAAATACAAGGTTAATATTCTTGCACCTCTTGGTAATTCGGATCATTGCGTCATTTCAGCAACCTTTTTGTTCTCCGATCTTCGAGCCACTACCAAACCAGACACGAGCTCAACAATTTCAGTCAGCAATTTAATTGAAAATTGTGTTTCCTAGACAATAATGTCTATGCAGCTGACGAAAATGTCGAGAAAATCATTCTTCTTGGAATAAGCACGTTTATTCCCTCGAAGACTACTTCGATCAATCTTTTCAACATGTCGTACCGTGCTCTTGATGTTCTGGGAATGAAGACACAGGGTGATGCTCGTTGGGCTAGCCATATATTTCACGTGTCGAAAGAAGCATTCAAGTGTTTAGGCTTTTTAAAGCGGTTCAAGAAATACTTCACCCGATTTGATCTCGTAAATATTTACACCACCTACATCCGGCCTAAACTGGAATACAACTCCCATATATGGGCAGGGGCTCCAATGACATCTTTGCAGCTTCTGGACCGTGTACAGAGGAGAGTGGTGGTGATGATTGGGGATGGTAGGGTATCCAATCTATTGTCTCCCTTCATCATCGCCGGAGTGTGGGTTGTGTATCGCTATTCTATAGATATTTTAACGGCATCTGTTCGTCAGATATCCGTCGTCTGGTCCCTGAAGTTAGAACATTTAGCCGGAATACTCGGCTATCCAGGGAGTCTCATCCGTTCATTGTCAAATGGCCGGTTGACCGGACGACGCACTATAGAGAAAATTCGTTCTTCAGCCGAACTGCTCGTATGTGGAATAATCTTCCAGCAAGTGTTTTTCCTGCCTGTTATGACATTCTCAAATTCAAGTCAAACGTCAACAAACACTACTCCATCTTTCCTCCCTCCAATACCCTTACTTCCTGTTGCTAACACAGTGCATTCATAGGGGGCATCCCCTGAGTGTTAGTTTATAAAAAAAAGAAGAAAAAAAATTGTGCTTTCCATTAAAAAAAAATAACCAAACATAATAATATATATTATGTATAGATATATATTGTTCAGAATTGAACATGAGTCTTTTTCTTTTTCCCTTTGTATGTACAGGCGACACGATTATGACACTTCAAGTGTGGCACTATCAGCAGCCTGAGCTGTACTCGCGTATACATTCAATTGGAAATCGACGATCGAACCCTTCAAGTGGTTCACTTTTAATAGCATAAGCCACACACGCACAGTCAGTCGATTGAAGATCGATACTCTAATACTGCATGGGAATGCAATGCGCTGTAACAAATGTTTGCGTCTGTTCCATGTTTATGTATTTTTGGAATCTTTATTAGTCTGTAGTGTATTTGTATAAATGTATATAGTTTATTGCTTCTTTGTTTAGGAGCATTCGATGTATGTGGAATATGTACTGCCAGTGTCATGTACTAGACGTATTGTCAAATTCTGTATTATTTAAGTGAGTGTTTCGTTTTGGAAAATAAAATCAGTGTCTTACAAGCACTCAACAAGTAAAGACTTTTAGTTCGGATTAGCTCTTTACATTTGGTTCTACGAACCGAATTAATGTCTTTACATTTGGTCCTTCGAACCGGATTTACATTTGGTCCTTCGAAAAGTGATTTTTTTAAATTTTCCCCCACCAGTGGTAAGAGATTTAAAAAAGAACCAAAAAGGAAATTTTAAGGAACAAAAATAATTTCCTTGATATAAGCGTGCTCGAGGCTGACATCGAGCTTAACTCAAAGGAGAAATATCGTTTCTCCAACACGAAAGTAGTTTTTTAAATTTTCCCCCACCAGTGGTAAGAGATTTAAAAAAGAACCAGAGTGAACATTTTAAGGAAAAACAAAAATTTCCTTGAAATAAGCGTGCTCGAGGCTGACATCGAGCTTAACACAAGAGAGAAATATCGTTTCTCCAAAAAAAAGTGTTAAAAATTTGATTAAAGGGAAACTATCGGTTTCTGAAAAAGAAAAATTATGAAGACAGTGTTAGAAGAAACACTGCAAGTACAAGGAAATGTACCAGAAGACATCAGAGAAGCAATTCAGGCAAGGCCGCTAAGTCCAGCTGACAGCATTATAGATATGCTAGAGTCAAAGATGACTAAGGCATCGAAGATACTTGATGAGGCAGAACGACGTCTGCCAGGCAGTGATACCACTGACATGAGGATGTTCCATAATAAAATTAAGGACATCTGGTCAGTAATATCGCAAGCGGCAAGTGAGGTAGAAGCCAAGTACCGACGGGATACGTCTGATTCAGAAGCATATGAGGCTCTGGAAGATAGGATGTACCGTATGCAGGCGAAACTGGAAGAAGGAATTAATGGAGTTCAGAAGAAAGAGAACTTGAATACAGGGTTTCCGTTGCCAGTGACGAAGCTACCAATGTTTGACGGAAGTGAGCAAGAATGGCCTTCATTTTGCTCAGAGTTTAAAAGTCTGGTACACCAGAGAGAGGACCTTACGGATGCAGTAAAGTTCCATTATTTAAAATCATCGCTTCAAGGTGAAGCAAAATCAATGGTGCAACATTTGCTGCTCGGATCGGAATCCGAGTATAATGAAACCTGGAGCTTATTGGTGGATAAATACGAAAATAAGAGGAAAATATTTTCGTCAGCGTTTGACCGCATATTAGACCTGCCGAATCTGGATGCTGAGAACCATCAAAGTGTCAAGAAGTTCATCAGTACGATAAATGAAAGTTCATTTATCATTAGAGAGAAAGCAGAGGTTGGCAATGATGTTGAGGTTTTGTTGGCGCACATCATTTTGAGGAAGTTTGATGGAAACACCCGCCAACAGTATGAACATCACACAAAGAGGACAAAAGAAGTGCAAAAACTCCGAGATGTGACGACATTTTTGGATCAAATTTGCATCAGTTTGGCATCCTTTCCGATCAAGAAGAAAAGTCCATACACCAGTTACTCACAGACAACAGAAAGTTCAGGACCAGTTTGCGAATGTTGCCGAAGAATTGGGCACAATATAATAAATTGTCGGAAGTTCACAGCAATGACTCCGGAGGAGCGAAAACAGTTTATAAACGCTGCTAAACTATGCTATAAATGTTTGCAGCATAATTTTACAACAAGGTGTATGAAGGACTTCCGGTGTGCCATATGCAATCGGAATATTCACCATACATTAATCCATCAAGAATACAACACACCGGGCGAAAAGGTGACATCGAATATGGTCCAGCAACAAAGCAATGACACACTGTTAGCAACAGCAATAGTGAAGGTAAAGACACCGAATGGACGAGTTCAACTTCTAAGGGCGCTTCTGGACAGTGGTTCTCAGACATCATTTATATCGGAGAAAACCGCACAGCTGCTAAGACTTCCACGTATAAGAGCGCCAACTGAAGTTAGTGGAATATCGTCGGATCGAGTGGAGGCGGCAAGACACAAAGTTGTGATTGAAGTGAGTCCACGTTTCAGCAACGGTTTTTCAATTATGTCGGAGGCAATAGTGCTCCCGAAGCTTCACAAAACATTGCCGAATAAATCATTTGATGCGAATCTACGAGATTGGGACAACTATGTATTGGCGGATCCCAATTACAACAAAATTGGGAGGATAGACATCATTCTGGGAGCAGACGTGTATCCAGAAATCATGAAGACGAGAAACCTGAAAGCTAATGGTATGCTAGCTCAGGAAACAAAACTCGGTTGGATACTTACAGGTAATATCCAAAAAATAACGAAGACAAACAATTTGATTGCAGCAAGTGATACACGCAAAAGGTTTCACAAAGCGAATGCTGCACGATGTATCAAAGTCGGACGATCCAGCCATTTGGATCCCAAGCCATCACAAATATCTTCTCGTACACGACATGGAAGCAAACGCAGAAGGATGGCTCAAACTTATAAGGACGAAGACCCACTACCGTTAAGCATCGGTTGTAGAAAAGGCTAAACGTTCGTACTGTATTGATGAAGATGCGAAGTATGCGCCTACAGTGACCGCCTATGCTAGAGGTGGGTATGAAATGCCACCATGTATCAATGAATGGTTTAATCCGTTGACTCAAAACGCAGAGAAGATGCGTATAGAAGCGTTTGAAAATGCTGCAGTCACCACATTGGAACAACAGAAACGACCTTTACGTAATAAAAAGGGAAACGTTTCGCCCAGGTCTGCAAAAACAACAATTGATGGTAATCTACCAGCTTGTGTGCGTGGTCGATTACTTACACCAACTCAAAGTTCGAATCGCACATCGGTCTGCAGAGTTACCCAGAAAGTGCACACGAATCTATCGACGGTGATACCTTTAACTAATGTTGTCAGGGCTACTAGCGGTAGCACGGTATCAACGAAAACCTACAGTGCCGAAGACTTGCATAATATGACGGAAGAACGCAGAACTCACCGCGACAAAAAGCATCTGACGATCGCTCAGCATCGTGAGAGAGAAACACGGGTGGACAATGTATCCAAGAGAAGGAAGAAGAGACACCCGCAGAGACAACAGGAAGGTGAAGTGGTTGTATGCAACGTATGTTACGCTTACAACTACAAGATGAAGAGAATGCCCGAATCAAGGCTGCCAAGGAATGCAGAATATATTGTATTAAGAAAACTATTTTAAGAAAGCGCTTGTTTACTGTTCTTTTTGTTAACCCCGCGCAGAATGTTCAGAATTGAACATGAGTCTTTTTCTTTTTCCCTTTGTATGTACAGGCGACACGATTATGACACTTCAAGTGTGGCACTATCAGCAGCCTGAGCTGTACTCGCGTATACATTCAATTGGAAATCGACGATCGAACCCTTCAAGTGGTTCACTTTTAATAGCATAAGCCACACACGCACAGTCAGTCGATTGAAGATCGATACTCTAATACTGCATGGGAATGCAATGCGCTGTAACAAATGTTTGCGTCTGTTCCATGTTTATGTATTTTTGGAATCTTTATTAGTCTGTAGTGTATTTGTATAAATGTATATAGTTTATTGCTTCTTTGTTTAGGAGCATTCGATGTATGTGGAATATGTACTGCCAGTGTCATGTACTAGACGTATTGTCAAATTCTGTATTATTTAAGTGAGTGTTTCGTTTTGGAAAATAAAATCAGTGTCTTACAAGCACTCAACAAGTAAAGACTTTTAGTTCGGATTAGCTCTTTACATATATAATATATATATCTATTACATTTTTTGTTTATGGCCTTTATTGTATGTATTGGAAGTTCGAAAAATCCCTGGGTTTCTGTTCCTACGAAACTTTTTTGTGTCTGAAACTCATCCACTGAAATATTGATTACTAGAAGTTAATTAATACATGGACTCAAAGCGTTGAAGTAGCCATATCGTCGGTGTTAAAATGCATAACTCATTCAAGTACAGGGTTTTCTCACAAGAGGTGTTATTTTGAATCATCCGGTATTTCGGTTATATTTCAAGCTTTTATTCTTTGACATGTGACAAGTAGAAACTACGGCAGTCACAATTCGGACCGTGTTATCTCTCGAAGAGGTGATTTAATATCTTCCGACTTCTTCCTTTGGGGCCACGTGAAAGATAAGCTCTTCGCCAACAGACAAGCGTCAATTCAAGACCTCAAAGGTAGAATTCGTGAGGCTATCGTTGACATAGGCCAGCCACTTTGGTTATGGACAATTTCATGAAAAGGATATGGTCCTGTAAGCGTGGTCGTGGTTACCGTTTGGCTGATGTTGTTTTTCATTTACGGGATACCTTCCTCTTTATTATGAAATAAACATCCGATTATATATCTCAAAAAATTTCATTTATTTGAATATCAAAATAACACCACTTGTACAACTTTTACAATCCAATCCATGATTGCTCATTCGAAATAATAGCAAAACGAGAACAAATCCTACATTTTGATTGCTCGAACTACAAAATTAAATTCGAATTAGTAGCAAAATAATGACAAATACCAAATTTTGGAAAAAGGGAGGACGGATGTCATATAGGAGGACATGTCTCCAAAAAAAGAACGTATGATAAGCCGAACAAAAAATTATATGTGGGTGGGTGACTAAAGGTGTGAAGGTGTACATGAACACAAAAGAACACAATATGAGAAAACACTGAATACACAAGAAACATTAGCAGAAAGAAAAACAAGCTATCAAGTGACGACCCAGTTCCATTGACACATAATGAATGCCATTTTTTTTTACCGAAAATGGGCTCTTTAAACAGCAGTATATAAACATTCGACTTGTGAATAAAAAAAATAAATAACACAGTTATAATCAAAGTCATCTCAGGATGGCTTTTCGGCCGGGAAAGAAAATTCGCAATATTTACCAATCATTTATTACTACACACACGAAAATAATCAAGATATTTCGACTGCGCTTTGACTTTAAAGAGGATATGAATTATTTAGTTTCGAAACTGAATTCCCAATTCGAATTTTTAAAAAGAAATTCTATAATCTTTTCTAATATAAAATTTATTATTGTTGTTCAAGTGGGGTTTTTCACAGAAGAAATGTTCACGCAATATATTATTTTCCAATCATAGTTAATTAGTTATGTATGCAGTCCGCTACTTTGTCCTTGTCACTTTTATAGGGTAGTTACGTCTTCAGGAATCAGCAATCGATCTACCTCACCAGCTTTTGAAGACCCCGACTATCAATCGCATAGAAACAAAATCAAAGACAAACGTCCTGATATTAAAATTATTGAAAATTTCGTTTATATTAGAACAGATCATTGTAACAAGAAACATGAAGAAATTTTGGATTCCGGAAAAATTGAGAACCTCAGTCATAACCCGGTCTCATAACTCCCTACACCGAGCCAAAAGTACAACGATTTTTTCTGGTTAATTTTTTCATGGTAAATATTTGATTACAAAGTCAAAATAACGTTATATAAAGTCAAATTTACATGAAAAATAGTTGAGTTAACATTATATAAGGTTGACTTTTTCGAGAGAGAGGCTGAAAAATTTGCGAAATAAACAACAATTCAAAGATCATTCGGCTCTGTTGTGTCGAAGTTCTTGAACTGCTTTGTGTTAGACGAAGTTCAGTATTATGTTACACGAAGTAGCAACGAATTCGATTGTGTTTCCCCGCCTCCCACACTTTTTCCGCTCTTACTTTTCTCTTAACATGTGAGAACGTTATCTCGCTCTTTCAAAAACCCACCACCAAATGCTATCATCACTGCTTGTTGAGCTGTTGGTTTTCAATGCTTTAGTGCTTGCTTTTTCTGGGATATGCGCTACTAAACAGTAGTTCTCGTTCAATCGATTAGAGCTAGGACACTTATTACACCAATATTTGCTGCAGAAATCATTGCAAATGGGTAACGATGAAGAACTGTAACAGCTTCCGAAACCTTGCCTGCAATCAAAGCAAACACAATTCGTGAAGCTTTTTTGGAAAATGTATATATAAAAGAAATATAAAATTGTTAAATTGAGCATGCATTGTTTAAATAAATTAACAATGACATTTTTATATTAACAATTTTCATGGTTAAAAAATTCACAATGCATTGTTAAAACAACAATAATTATTTTTATATCAACAAGTTTCATGGTTAAAAAATTCAACCAGGGAGTAGTTAAAGTAACTATTATTATTGTTAAATACCAATCAACAAGAAGATGTTCAAATTAACCATATATAACGTAGACTCCAAATCATGTTTATTTATGGTTAAGTTAACCTTATATAAGGTTAATTTTTGTCTCTGTGTAGTAGCAGCACACGGTGGGCAAAAGACACGAGACCATAAATCGTCTTCTTTTCTGCATATATTCTTACCTAAAAGATGACTATTTTACGGTTTCTGGTATACGATTTATACCACAAGTTATGGTAGATAATACCGATGTCCCGAGTTCAAATCCCAGTAGGAACAAACACCAACGTTTTTTTTTTTATTTTTTTACTTACATAGCATGTGTTTTTGTTTTTTTCTAATGGCTATCTGTATTTTTTTTTTATAAAAGAAAAAACAAATTTAAAATTGTATCCATATGCATCGTATTTTACCAACCTTACTATCACTGTTCACAGACGTACAGCCATCACTGTAATTGCTGTTTTTTGTTTAATAGAACATGATATTCCACTGAAACGCTAGCTGCGCAGTGTATGCTCTGTGTGGTTGTTTTATAATAGAACTAGTTATGGCTTAATATATATGTAAGGAAGGATGTGAAGCTAGCAGACAGCTAGGCTTGACTATCTTATGATGACCTTGACCACTACATATTTATATACAAAATGAGCACATAAATATAGTAGAGCAAGTTTTTGTTTTAAAAAGTGATTGTTTTATCGGAATTTATCCCCCCAATCCGAGAGTTTTGTTTTTGGTATTTCCAAATATCAGTGGACAGGCGGGAAATGTGGCTACTCCAGGGTACATTTTGTTAAATTTAAATTGTTGTGCAAAATAAATTTCTGACTTCCTTGACACAGGATTTGCTCCAACTTTCAAATAGGAGGACATGTCCTCCCAAAAGAGAACGTATGGTAACTCTTTTTATATGGCCCATCATGTTTATGACATCAACTTTCCTTCATCATCCAAGAGAGATAAAATTAACTTGTCCTTGCTTTTGTTGTTGGTTATCCACAACTGGGGTCTAAATGGTCGCTGATAGAATGGTGTTTCAATAACCATATCTTCTTAAATTTTTCAAAATGTTAAATTGTTACATATTCCCGTAAGAATTTACCAATCATTTACTACTACACATACGAAAATAATTACGATTTTATAAGAGAGATTATTGTAAATGGTCTAGAAATACATTTGGACTGCGCTTAGAATTTTAAAGAGCATATAAATTATTTAGTTTCAAAAACGAATTCCTAATTCGAATTTTTAAAAAGAAATTCCAGAACCTTTTGTAATATAAAAACCATTACTGTTGTTCAAGTCTGAACATGAGGTTTTTCACAGAAGAAAATTTCACACAAAATGTTATTTTCCAATCATAGTTTATTAGTTATGTCTGCAGTCCACTATTTTGTCCTTGTCATCCAAGCGAGATAAAATTAACTTGTCCTTGATTTTGTTGTTGGTTATCCACAACAGTGGTCTAAATGGTCGCTGATAGAATGGTGTTTCAATAACCATATCTTCTTAAATTTTTCAAAATGTTAAATTGTTACATAAAATGTTAAATTGTCCCGAAAGAATTTACCAATCATTTACTACTACACATACGAAAATAATTACGATTTTATAAGAGAGATTATTATAAAAGGTCTAGAAATATATTTGGATTGCGCTTAGAATTTTAAAGAGCATATAAATTATTTAGTTTCAAAAACGAATTCCTAATTCGAATTTTTAAAAAGAAATTCCAGAACCTTTTGTCATATAAAAACCAACCAGTCATTCATCGTTCGCCTTTTATACTCGCCCTCCAGAGGACCTGGCCGATGATCAAATGAGTATGAATGACATAGGTTACTGTCATCCGCAATGGAGTAGATCGGGTTGACAGTCTGACCCAATAGGTCGTCAATGAAAATAAGAAATAAAGATGGAGAGAGGATATGAATCGAGAGAAGATATTACCGACACCAAATGCAATAAGTTTTCGTGCCAGACCCTATCGAACGCCTTGGAAATATCCAGAGCAATGACATTACTTTCACCAAGGGCGTGAATAGATCGACTCCGTAAGGAACGCCATCAGGTTTCCAGTAGATCGATTTCTACGGAAGCCATACTGTCTGGCAAAGATGAATTCTTTGCAAATATTTCAGCCAGAAGGTTAGCTTTGTCAACCGGGTCAGTGAATATCTGGTCATCGTTAACGAGAGTTGGAATAGAAGATGAAGAACTGTCCCTTACTCTTTTAATAACAATGCCCAAAAGCTCTTACTTCCCCTGGGAGAAGAAAGAACTTTAGCACGAAGGCGCTGTTCGTAAAGAAGTTTTTCTCGCCTAAGTACCCTGGCACACGATGATCTTGTCTGTTTGCGTAGCAGCTCAGTATTGGCATTTTTATTTAAATCCAATTTCTGAACGCTTCCTCTTTAGATCTGACAGCTTCTTTGCATGTCTGATTAAACCAACAATTCTCTGAAGGTTTAATCGAAGTGGTCTTCGAGGGAATAAACGTGTTTATTCCAAGAAGAATGATTTTCTCGACCATTTCAGCAGCAGCATCGACATTATTGTCTAGAAAACATAATTTCCAATTAAATTGCTGATAGAAATTGTTGAGCTCGGCCCAACGTGCCTTTTCGTATATATACATTGTCCGCTTCGTGACTGGTTTAGAAGGGAATCGAAGATTGGAGAACGAAAAGGAACGATGAAATGATGCAATGATCCGAGTTACCAAGAGGTCAAGAATGTTAACCTCGTACTTTTCAGGGTGTGAGGTTAAGAAAAGGGCAATAATGTTATGGTATTGCCCTTCAACACGCGGAATGTATGTTGGTTTATTCACTAGTTGCGTCAAGTTGTTATGCGCGGCGAAAAGCTTAGCGTACTGTCCCTCCGGAGAAGTGTGACTCGAATGAGAAAGATTGATTATGGACATAGAAATCCCCAGCAACTACAATTTCACTGTCCGGACAATCTTCGAAGCCGTTTGGGGTAGACTCCCTTTCCAAATTTGGGCTTCTGTAATGAAACCCGATGTGTAATGGGTGTGATCCAATCCTGAACATAACCCAAAGGGAGTTAAATTCTGGATATTGTGAGTCCAAATGCTGCTGGCTCTGGAACACCACACCATTACGTATGTATACCACAAGGCCTCTGTGGGAAGAGAAAGAGTGTGATAGCCAGGAATGTGAAAGTTCTGTGGATTAGAACCCTCACAGACCTGGGTCTCACATAGAGCGAGTACATCTGGCCTCTGGAACTGAACGTGCGTGTATACCACAAAGAAATTTGCCTTCAGCCCTCGAATGTTCGAAAAATGTGTTTTAAATGAACCTACCATAAATACAAATAACTGAGCACCCCTCTTGCCACTGCTAGACCCAACAAGTGTTCAGTGTTATACCTTCAACACAAATCAGGCAGCGACATGAAGAGAGCACAGTCGTTTGTATTATGCGAAAAGGGATATGGTGAGGAAGGGGGAACACATGAGAAGGGGAGCATAAAAAATCCCTTCGTGTTGGCGTTGATGAGCAGCGAGATGTGTGTGACAGTTGTGGCTGCTGTTGATTTTGTTGTTGTTTATTTTTAGTTTTGATTATTGTTGGTGTACATTTCTGTATACATTTTAAGATTGGTACTATTTGTAGTTCCCACAATATGTTCGTCTTTTTTGTTATGAGTGTAATAGGTCGTAAATATTGTCATTTTATTATGAGTGCATGCGGTATCAATCTTGTTTAATGCAGTTGTATGTGTACTTTCTCGGGCTCCAAGTTGTGGGGTAATCTAATTATAAATTCTGATTAGAATACCAAACAACGTAATGTCAATGGCACTGTGTGTTAATGGACAGAGTTGGTGGGGTGATAATGTAGCATGTTATGTTTATTTGGTAGTATCTAAATATATTCCTATAAGAATGAATGTGCATTAGTGCATTCATATAGTTTTTATGCATTGTTCGTTCGGTATGTACATGTATCCATGTACATATGTATTAAGATTCTATTGTAAATAAAGTTTGTTCTCAACTAAGAGCGAAATCGTGCTGTCGTTTTTATTCCCTTCTCCCTACGATCTACATTTTGGTGACCCCGACGTTAACCGTTGAAATTTCTAGTTTCCCACAACCATTGGTAAGGAACTTCAAATACTCTTTGGTATAAAAAAAACAAAAAAGACCACGCGTGTGAGAAAAGTGAAAAATTTAAAAAAAAAAAATAAATATTTTTATTCTCATAATAAAAAAAAAAATGAAAAAGAACTAATTTAAAAAAAAAGTGAAGCTAAAATTAAAATAAAAAAGTAAAGCTAAAATTAAAAAAAAAGCAAATCTAAAAAAACAGCATTTGAAAATAGAATAAAAAGAAAAAATGCCTTTCAACATTAGTATTTTGTTGTTCATATATTTTTTTATTTTTGTACGCGGTTTTGTTGTTTTTTTCTGTATTTTGTTTTGTTTTATAAACTGAAATGAGTGCTCAAATTAAGAGGCAGGAAGTTTTAGGGTCCACCATTTCCATGCTGTATAATAAATTGAGCAAATTGGCTCAAGGTAGTGTAGATCTGGAGAATATGAAGGAAAGTATAACGAAATTGCGGCTTTCCCTCACAGAATATAAAACATAATTTGAGGCAACCGATAGAGAACTCCACCCGCCTTCGTTTACACTAGAAAATAATGTGTATTTCAAAGGCTCTTTTGCAAAAGATGTGCGGGATGCAATGCAAAAGTTTGAGGTGTTGGTGAGTTGCCAAATAGAGGGTTCATACGCCAATTTCAGTTCTCACTTTCCAATTTGGAGTCAAAAATAGGTCAGTTTGACCAAAAAGAAATTTCTGGCAATATTCTGAGGGAGAAATCTAAGGCAACAGAAGAGTTGTTCATGCAATACACTGGCCGGTTTCCTGACGATGAATTGACGGAATGTTTTTATTTATTAAAGGATTCCGGGAATAGTACACGAATCTGCCATTTATGTTGCCCTCTATTGAAATACCAACATTCAGAGGGGAATTGACAGAATGGGAGACGTATAGAGAGCTGTTCCAGCAAATAATAATGGATCAGCCCATTTCAAACACAAAACAAATTTGTATTTTAAAAGCAAAATTAGAGGGTGAGGCAGCTCCCAAAATTTCTAAGTTGCACGCCAGAGAGGGAAACGTTGACATTGCTTGGAAAATGTTAGTTGAACATTATTCCAATAAAAGGACATCAACATCAATATATTTTAAATCACTGATTGATGCTCCTAATGTATCTTATAGTTCACAATGTGTGAAAATTTTTGTAGAATTTGTGAACGAAGGTTTACAGGCACTCGACGCAATGAAAATTTATACCAAAGAGATGTATCAAGCGTTCTTGTGTTTTTTACTGCAAAGAAAACTGGATGAGAAGTTACGCATTCAGTTTGAGCAGCATTTGGGAAAATCAAGGGATCTTCCAAAAGTGGACGATCTTATGGATTTTATGAACCAGATGCATTATTCCTTGGAGACAAGCCGACAATTCACTTGTGTAAATGACAAGAGGTCGGTAAATCCTTCCAGATATGTACAGCATGGAGATGCTACGAAAAGTGCACAAGGTATATCAAGGGACAAATGTCCGCTTGGTTGTGCAGTACCACATGCGCTTTATAGATGTTTAAAATTCCGTAGCCTTGGTATCAAGGAAAAATGGGATAAAGTAATGGACAGCATTATTTGTTCAAGATGTTTGAATAGTGGTCATGTCAAAAATAGTGGTCATGTCGATAGTGTTGAGCTGGCTGAAGTTAGATCCTGGAAGATTACAAATATTTGTATCAAATAGGGTCAGCCTTATACAATCCAGTAGTGAAGTGTCACAATGGAGGTATGTTCGTTCGGAAGATAATCCTGCCGATCTGATATCAAGAGAAATAGTGATTTGGCCTACGATGCGAAACATCCTGTATTGCTACCTTACAAATGCAATGTAGTTGAGTTACTGGTGGAAAAGGTTCACGTGGAGAATTTGCATGTGGGCCTCAGGGATTATTAGCAATTCTAAGGCAGGAGTTTTGGCCTCTTCGAGGTAGACAGTTGACGAAGAAGATAGTAAATAGGTGTTTTAGGATAGAACCTAGAAATCTACATCAACTAATGGGAAACTTGCCAGAGGATCGGGAAATAAGAACTCGTCCGTTTTTGAATGTAGGAATTGATTTTCTTAGTCCCATAACAATACACTACAAGATAAGAGCAAAAAGGGCGTATAAATCATATGTCGTGTGTTTTGCTACGAAAGCTGTTTACTTGGAAGTAGTGTCCGACTTGACGCCCGCTGCTTTTATAGGAGCTTTAAGGGATGTCCCTTAAAGGTTTACTCCGATAATGCTACGTATTTTGTTGGCTTAAAAGAAGTATATGAGCTGTTTAAAAGAAGTGAACATGTACAAAATTTATATAGATTTTGTACTCAGCATGAAATAGAATGGTGCAATATTCCGGCAAGGTCTCCGCATGTAGGTGGATTGTGGGAAGCGTGTGTCAAGTTTGTAAAAAAATAGAGTATCAGAAGGTATTATGACGTAGAGGAGTTATGTACTCTGATGGCGCAAATAGAGGTTTTGAATCAAGACCACTAACACCGCTGTCAGAAGATCCTCACGATTATAATGTTCTGACCCCAGCGCATTTTTTAATTGGGGAAAGTCTGTCAACAGTTGTTGATTCGGAAGAATACAAATGCTATCGTGGAATTCGGGATCATTGGAAGCGTGTAAATACGAATTCAGAAATATTCTGGCAGCGCTGGTATAAAGAGTATTTGTCCGAGCTTCAAAAGAGGAACAGATGGAACAAAACTCACAAGAACATGCTGCCAGGTACATTTGTTCTTTTAAAAGAAGATAATCTTCCTCCTCTGTGCTGGAGGCGCGGAAGGGTCATCCGAACTATATTGGGTTTGGATGGATTATGTAGAATGGTGGAGGTAAGGGCCAGTAATGGGGAGACCAAAAGGTCAATACACAATGTTTGTCCTTTTCCAACCGAAGAAGAAATAGACGCAAGAAGATGAAATAGACGCAAGAATGGACAAACCATCCATTGACGTCGAGACTGTTGAAATCCAAACTAATAAAAGGATGGACAATTCATCTTTAGTAGTAAAAGAAAACATTAAAACATCTAGGATTAAGAAGAATTCATGTAAAAAAAAAGTAAGAATACTTTATATATATATATATGTCGTAGTACTGCCTGTATATGTGTTTGTTATAAAAACGGCAAGCGTTGACTCTGATGTCAAGCTTGGGTGGAATCAACTGTCACAACTGAAAAAATAAGGCAGAAATAAAAAGCAAGCGAGAGTGACGAGTTGGGACTGCCTCGTTTAATTCTTAAAAACAATAAACATTTGAATTTTGATTTAAAATAATAAAATCAATTAAAATGGATGAAAATCCGACATCAGAAGTGGGATTTACTCAAAACAGCCTACAAAATCCAAAGCAAGTTCCCGGCTCGGAAGAAGAAAAATGGCGAACAATGTTTGAGCAGCAAAATCGTAACTTTTTAGCTCTTGTGGAAGCGCTCAAACCATCCTCCAGCGTTGATACGTATTTGCCGGAATTTAACCCAGATGTTGGAAATGCTGACGCTCGTGCCTGGTTGTCAATGGCAAACATGTGCGTCCCGGATCAGTTACCAGAACCATCGTTGATGAATATTCTTGGTCGAGCTCTGAAAGGACAAGCACCCATCTGGCTGGCTCAAGTATCCTATCCGGGAATGACCTGGGCAGAATTCAAGGATCTTTTTTTGGATCGCTTCGATTGTCCGGAAACCTCAGCTGCATTTTTAATCGGGTTGAACAGCAGCCGACCTAAAGACGGGGAATGTTTATCGGCATATGCTGCCACTCTGATGACGTCTTTGATGGCTAAATGGAAGAATTTGTCTAGAATTTGAAATAGCTGTATCCACAGTATTAGCCCATCTTTCTCAGTTTGAGCCAAGAGTACATCGCATGTCTTTTACGGCTGATATTGGTACAAGGAATCTGCTACAAAGAGAACTAAAGGCTATGTCGTTCTTGAAGAGGAAAGTTACAACAGAAAATGATGTCAGCGGCCACGATGCAAAAAGGAACAAGGTATCAGCGTCACTGCAAGGCATTAAATGTTTTAACTGTGGTCAACAAGGACATAAGGCGGCACAATGCAGGCCAAAAAGAAGAGACTCGAATGCTTTGAATTGGATGGACAACAAGGATTTTAAAAACTCAACGAAGCCAGTAACATGTTTCAACTGTCAAGAGACTGGTCACTACGCATCAAGTTGCCCCAAGATTGTCCGCAAAAGGTTTGGTGAAACCGATGAGATTGCTGCAAGGAACCGACGGGTGGAGCTATGTACTGTTGGTGTACCTGCTGGAACCTTAAATCATTCCGGTGAGAAATTCGGTTTTGTTTTTGATTCAGGCTCCGAATGTTCACTCATTCAATAGTCTATATGTGATAAATTTCGGGGTAAACGTTGTTCTAAGGTAGTGACAATGACAGGGATTGGACAAACGTGTGTTAATAGTACTTTTCAAATTTTATCGGTGATTGAAATCGAGGGAATTGTTCTGGAAGTTTTGTTTCATGTTCTGCCCGATGATCCCTACTTGCATAACAAGATAATGATTGGGCGAGAAATTCTTCATCAAGGTATTACGGTACATATGGCGTCAGACAAGTTGTGTTTAAGTAGAGAAAACCTTGTTTTGACTTGTGATACAACTACACCTCGGGATATAAATTTTGATTCAATTGACACTGACATTCCTCAGAATCTAAAGCCGAAATTAATAGATACCTTAAATTCTTTTAGAGAAAATTTTGTTACAACATTTCCTAAATCTCATGCTAATGTAACACCGATGCAAATAGGCCTAACAGACCTTACAAAACGGTTTACAGACGTCCCTATCGTTTAAGTACGGAGGGACGCTGTGTTGTTCGGAACAGAGTTAACGAACTTTTAGATTGTGGCATTATTCGTCCTAGTTCATCACCTTTTGCCAGTCCCATACTACTTGTGAAGAAGAAAGATGGTTCTGACCGCATGTGTGTGGATTTTCGGGAATTAAATGATAATACCATCCCGGATAGGTTTCCGTTGCCTTTAATATCAGATCAAATTGATCGATTACATGGTTCTAACTTTTTCACGAGTTTGGACATGGCTTCAGGATTCCATCAAATACCTATTCATTCTGACTCGGTTAAGTACACAGCTTTTGTAACACCTGATGGTCAATATGAGTTTTTGACAATGCCATTTGGACTTAGAAATGCACCATCGGTTTTTCAACGTGCGGTAATGAATGCTTTAGGTGATTTAGTTAATTCGTTTGTTGTTGTCTATATGGATGACATTTTAATTGTAGCTTCTAATGCTGAAGAAGCATTGGAAAGACTCCGCATTGTACTCCAGGTGCTTACCGACCAGGGATTCTCACTGAATTTGAAAAAAATGTTCTTTTCTTAAGCAGAAAGTACAATACCTCGGTTTTGAAGTCAGTGCAGGAAAGATAAAGCCAAACCCTAAGAAAATTGAGGCCTTGACTGCGTTGCCTCCACCCGAAACTGTTACTCAATTGCGGCAATTTATAGGACTTGCATCCTACTTTAGAAAGTTTGTCCCTAAATTTTCTCAGATTATGGTCCCATTATATTCTTTAACGTCTAGCAAGAGTAAAATTGATTGGAAACCCGTGCATGGAGTTTTAAGATAACAGATGATAACAGTTTTGACTTCTGAGCCTGTATTGGTTATATTTGATCCTTCATGCCCAATAGAACTTCATACGGATGCTAGTGCTATTGGATATGGTGCTGTTTTAATGCAGAAAAGAGATGCGAAGAGTTTTGTAATTGCCTACTTTAACAAGAGAACTTCGGTCGCTGAATCTAAGTACCACTCTTACGAATTAGAAACCCTGGCTGTTGTCAACGCGATTAAGCATTTTCGTCACTATTTACACGGGCGTAAATTTGTTGTTGTTACTGACTGTAACTCCTTACAAGCTTCGCGTAAAAAGCTTGATCTTACTCCTAGAGTACATAGATGGTGGGCTTTCTTACAGGCATTTGATTTTGAAGTTGTCTATAGAAAAGGGAACAGCATGTGTCATGCGGACTTCTTTTCAAGGAATCCACTGCCTTCATCTGATAGAGTGTATGAAAAAGTTGAGCCCAAAATCGTTAACATATCCGAACTGTCTGATAATTGGCTTTTGGCAGAGCAACAGCGTGATGACGAAATTGTAAAACTTATGTCCGATCTAAGTGAAGGTAAACTTCATGATGATATATCTAAGACTTATGGCATCCGATCAGGAGTCCTTTATCGAAAAGTGCAACGTAACGGTAGGTCACTATGTTTGCCAATAGTTCCCAGATATTTGAGATGGTCAATTATCAATAACACTCACGAGTCTCTGATACATTTGGGCTATGAGAAAACTCTGGAGAAGGTCTACGAGAATTATTGGTTCGAGAACATGTCCAGAGTACGTCTTTGTATTGATTGACGCGTTCACAAAATACGTTCTGTTACATCATACAATTAACATAGACACACTTAGTAGTATTGCAGCATTAAGACATGCTATCTCTTTATTTGGTGCTCCAATAAGAGTTATTGCAGATCAAGGTCGTTGTTTCGCGAGCCGAGAGTTTAAAGTATTTTGTAGTACACACAATATTAATTTACATTTAATTGCAACAGGTAGTGCTCGTGCGAACGGTCAAGTTGAGCGTGTAATGAGTATGTTAAAGAATATGCTCACGGCAGTTGAGACAAGTAATCGCACCTGGCAGGATGCTCTTCCTGATGTTCAATTAGCCTTGAATTGTACTCAAAGTACCAAACATAGTTCGTTGGAATTGCTTATAGGTAAAGTAGCTAGACCTATCGAAATGCTGGTGTCCGATGAAATTGAACCATTGGTAAACCTTGATGAAGTTCGAAATGAGGCCATTTGTAACATAGAAAAGAATGCTTGTTATGATAAGATCAGATTTGATAGAACTAAGTCTAGATTGGACAATTTTGTAGTAGGTGACTTTGTGTTACTACAAAACGAGGAGCGCAATCAGACAAAGCTTGATCCAAAATACAAGGGTCCATTTAGAGTGATGGAAGTTTTGGATGGTGACCGGTATGTAGTTAAGTCTTTAAGTTGTAATCGAACGTACAAGTATGCTCGTGATCGTATAAGGCGAATGCCAGAAGGTTACGTCCCTGTTGATATTGACGATGATAATGATGAAGAGCGAGATAATTGAGCTTTTTGTATTTAATAATGTATGAGTAATGTAAAATAAAGATGTAAAATATAATACGCATTGTTGTGTTTGGTGGTGATTGTATTGCTGGATAGAAGCAATAGTGTGAATTTGAAATTAGTATCACCGGATAGAGGTGTATTAATTGTTTTTGCCGGATAGAGGCACTGTGGTATCACTGGATAGAAGTGATTGTTGAGATTAGTAACCGGATAGAGGTTGCTGTTTTTATGATGTCACTGGATAGAAGTGATATTGTTTATGAGTAATTGGAGAGAAATGACTAAACTGAACAATGTGAATTATTTTTGAATCGATTAAATGGTTGTTTTGCTGTTTTATAAAATGTGTTTTATGCATATGGGATGCGATAGTTGGCTTCGGATGGAGAACCGACTCACAGAATACGACTGCTATTGATTTGTTTTATAATTTAAAATCGTAATGGATATTTGATAAGAAAATGATGTTACGTTACTGAAAGCTTGATTTTGGTCAGAATTGGCCGGATGGTAAAGTTGGATGCTGTATGGGATTTTGTTTTTTCATTTCCGATGAATTGCACGAGGACGTGCAAATTGACAGGATGGCCGTGTCGTAGTACTGCCTGTATATGTGTTTGTTATAAAAACGGCAAGCGTTGACTCTGATGTCAAGCTTGGGTGGAATCAACTGTCACAACTGAAAAAATAAGGCAGAAATAAAAACCAAGCGAGAGTGACGAGTTGGGACTGCCTCGTTTAATTCTTAAAAACAATAAACATTTGAAGTTTGATTTAAAATAATAAAATCAATTAAAATGGATGAAAATCCGACATATATATATATATAAATTAAATTTATTAATATTATATATAATTAATATATATATATATAATTAATATATATATATATAATTAATATATATATATATAATTAATATATATATATATAATTAATATATATATATATAATTAATATATATTTAGGAAAATGAATTGTATCCAGTTTCCTTAATTGATAAGTCTTGTGGTATTTTGACAAAAAACAACTTTATTTAACTTAAAATATTAAGAAGATTCGTAGGCTTGAAGATAAAAACGATGTGGCTCGATGAACGTACAAAAGAGAAAGAGAATGATTATTCCTTTTAATTTGTGTACATTAGACCTGTTCATATTTCAAAATTGTTAAAATTCCTCGGTGCGCGTCCATTTTCTGAAAGTTCTAGCCCTAACGAGATGAAAAATATTTCAAGACTCCAAAAATGTTGATCCGTAGGTACTCCGCAAATCGTTTAAAGGTCATTTTAGGGCTGTTTACGACTTAAAACCTTTTGAATAATGTGTTGTCCAAACCAAATGACATATGGATAATATTTTGATGGGAGATCATTAATAATAATCCAGGCAAATTTTGAATTTTTAAATTTTTTAAAAAAACTCTGTCCGTTATTTTTGGCGGAATTTTTAATCTGCAATTTAACTCACAAACGAACATTATCGTTTTTCCACATCAAATATTTTTCTTATTTTGTTCTAGCAAAAAAAAGTTAGCATTTTTGTATTTTTGCGCCAAAATTGCCCTTTCGAACGCTGTATAATGTTGTACATTCTTTGGACCATAAAATAAAACAACAAAAAAAAAAAATTGTAAGAAGTTTATTTTTTGAAAAAATTTTGAAATTTTTTCTGTGGTTATCTACAACCTGCACATTGTATTGTGTGGACATTCGTTTTAAACTTAAAATAAATTCATAAAATAATTGTTTGGTTTCGATTTCAATCTTTTTTTATCTTTGTTTAATATTTTCCAACTATTTAATAACCTTTTTAGTTTCGCAACAGAATTTTTTCTTAATGTAATGCTTTTGTCAAGATTTTTCCACGATTCTTCACATTTTTCTATCACCTTATTTACACACATTTTTACACTCTTTTCCGATTTTTTTTAAAAAAAAGTAAAAAGCTAATACGTCGCGATTTAATGGTAGTGAATCATATTTCAGTTTTTCGATCTCACTCCCAATTAAATATATTTTTTTATTGCAAGCTCTTCTTTTGGACATTTTTTCAACACGTGTTTTAAATTACAAAATGACGAATGTCAGCAAAAAGGATAGAAACGAAAAACGTATTAAGCATACTCATAACGGGTCTGTTTTAAAATCAGCTGTTTTAGTGGTGTTTGAAATTAAAGTTGTGTTGTGCGAAAAATAAAAATACAAATCTTATACCTTCTTATAAATAAAGAAAAGTGCAAAACAATTATTTTATGAATTTATTTTAAGTTCAAAACGAATGTCCACACAATACAATGTGCAGGTTGTAGATAACCACAGAAAAAATTTCAAAATTTTTTCAAAAAATAAACTTCTTACAATTTATTTTTTTTTGTTGTTTTATTTTATGGTCCAAAGAATGTACAACATTATACAGCGTTGGAAAGGGCAATCTTGGCGCAAAAATACAAAAATGCTAACTTTTTTTTGCTAGAACAAAATAAGAAAAATATTTGATGTGGAAAAACGATAATGTTCGTTTGTGAGTTAAATTGCAGATTAAAAATTCCGCCAAAAATAACGGACAGAGTTTTTTTTAAAAAATTTAAAAATTCAAAATTTGCCTGGATTATTATTAATGATCTCCCATCAAAATATTATCCATATGTCATTTGGTTTGGACAACACATTATTCAAAAGGTTTTAAGTCGTAAACAGCCCTAAAATGACCTTTAAACGATTTGCGGAGTACCTAGGGATCAACATTTTTGGGGTCTTGAAATATTTTTCATCTCGTTAGGGGTAGAACTTTCAGAAAATGGACGCGCACCGAAGAAAATAAGACACATAATTTTTCCCATACATTTTTGAACCGGTCTAGTGTACATACGTTAACACAGTTACAACGAGATCATTTCGTTATGGTAATTAGGTTACTTATATTAAATTGACAGGGTGCCACATTACTCCCCTCGCTGGAGACAAGTTCCTCTGAATCGGACAGGAAGCCGTATACGTCTACCGCTGGCTGAATTTTTTGAAGTTTCCGGTGTATCGATGTCTGATGGGCTGTTTCCGTCTGGAGCAAGGTTGAGATCATTGTCATTAGGAATTTCAGGATTGGGCGTTTCTTCAACAACTGGACGAGGCGTGTTTGGTGTTGAACATTTCGAAGTTTGCTGGTCTGTTGTCGAATTGGCAATATCTGATGTGTAGAAAAATGGTTTTAGTCGATCAATACTCACGTTAGTATTACGGCCACGAATATGTAGTGTGAAATATTTAGAATTCCGTTTTAAAACTAAATATGGACCATCGTATGGATGACTTAGTGAAGGTTTGATGGAGTCGTTTCGAACGAAGACGTGCGTTGATAAATTAAGATCTTTGGAAACAAAAGTTTGATGATTTGTATGATGTGCGGTATCGGTGGGATTTTTTATTGGGTAATTTTTCCATAGCGGCACGAAATTCTGTAACAAATGCACTTGTAGGTTCTTTAGAGTTGTTTGTATGGAAGAATTCCCCTGGAATTCTTAACGTTGTTCCATACACTAATTCTGCTGGAGAAGCGTTGATATCCGACTTGAATACTACACGCAGTCCAAGAAGGATTGTGGGCAAGTGATGAACCCATCTGGTTGTATCATGGCATAGTATAGATGTCTTCAAAGTTATATGCCATCTTTCGATAAGGCCGTTTGACTGCGGATGGTAGGGCGTTGTATGTAAATGGGTTGCACCGATAGTCTGCATAAGTTCTGCGAAAACAGCGGATTCAAACTGTCGTCCTTGGTCTGATGTTATACGAGCTGGAACGCCAAATGTAGGTATCCAATGTGTCACAAGTGCTCGTGCGATGGTTTCCGCAGACATATCGGGTATTGGAACTGCCTCAGGCCATCGTGTAAAGCGGTCGATGATGGTGAAACAGTATCGTTGTCCTTCACATAAAGGGAATGGACCAACGATGTCTATGTTGATATGTGAAAATCGTTCTTGAGGCGGTTCATACTTGAGAGGCATAGATTTTGTGTGACGTAGTATTTTGGAGCGCTGACACTGTAAACAATTTTTGACGAAATTGTTTGCGTCTTTCCTTACACCAGGCCAAACAAATCTCGCAGTAATCAGTTTCGTTGTGGCACGGCTGCCAGGATGAGACAAGTTATGAACTGTTGAAAGAATTTGGTGTCGAAACTGTTTGGGGATGTAAGGACGTACCCTTGATGTTGACGTATCGCAAGCCAACTGTTCATTGCAACCTAAGATGAATAAATACTTTAGCTTTAAAGAATTACTTTGCGTACCTGATTGTTTTAGTAATTGTTGCAATTCGTTGTCATTTTTTTGAGCGGCCGATATGTTGTTGTAATTTATAGGTTGATCGAGTGCTTGTATTCTAGAAAGTGCATCAGCTGGTGCATTTTCTAGTCCGGGCGTATGGCGTATGTCTGTCGTAAATTGACTAATAAAATCAAGCTGACGAATTCTGCGTGGCGAAGCTTTTTCCATTTTTTGTTTGAATGCGAAAATAAGAGGTCGATGATCGGTAATGATTTTGCAGTAACGTCCCTCTATTGCGTAGCGAAAATGGCAAACTGCTTGGTACATCGCCGATAGCTCTCGGTCGTACGTCGAATAATTTTGTTGTGTTGGCGTGAGCTGCTTCGAATAAAAAGCAAGAGGTTGCAACTCACCACCAACTGTTTGATGCAATACTGCTCCAACTGCTGTATCAGAAGTGTCCACGTATATTGACAGCTCTGCGTCAGCGATAGGATGAGCCAATAGCGCTGCGTTAGCCAGTTCATCTTTACATCGGTCGAAAGCAGCTTCGGTAAGAGGTGTCCATACTAAAGGGGTTAGGTCGTTCTTTTTGTTGCCTGGAACCATTTCTTGTAAAACAGCTTGGTACGATGTTGCATGTGGCAAGAACTTTCTGTAAAAGTTTACCATCCCTATAAATCTTTTCAGCTCTTGCGCGGTTTTCGGCATCGGGAATTTTTTAATGACGTCAACTTTTTCGGGTAACGGCCGAATACCATCGGAGTTGACGAGATGACCCAAAAATGTTATTTCACTTTTGGCGAATTCGCATTTAGTCAAGTTGATCGCCAAACGATTTTCCCGAAGTCGCTGGAATACCACTTGAATATCACGACGATGTTGCTCTAACGTTGTTGACGCGATGAATATGTCATCTATATACGGGAAAACACAATCAACCTCCGAAACACTTCATTGATCAGGCGCTGGAACGTCTGGGCGGCGTTACATAAACCGAATGTCATAAATTTAAATTCAAACAGGCCAAATTTTCGGGATGTCTTCGGCGTGTATCGGGATTTGGTGGAAAGCTTTCTGCAAGTCGATTTTTGAAAATATCCGCTTCCCTTTTAAATTCATTGTGAAATCCGTCAAGTACGGCAAGGGATATCGATCGGGTAGTGTTTGCGCGTTCAAGGCTCGGTAGTCGCCGCATGGTCTCCAGGTTCCATTACTTTTTTTGACCAAGTGTAATGGACTGGACCAATTGCTTTTGGACGGTTGGCAAATACCTGTTTCGATTAGGAAATTGAATTATTTTTTCGCAGCTGTCAGCTTTTCGGGCGTCAGTCGGCGGGGGCGGCAGAATACGGGCTGGCCAGTCGTTTCGATTCGATGAGAGATTGATGATTTTGTTTTGGAACCATAGGGCGCGAGCGTGGTTATGTCGTTGTATTTTCGAATGAGATCGGCGAATGGATCGTTTCCATTAAATGTTTTCACCACTGCAACGTCAGCAATCGTTGGTGCCGTGAGTTTTGATTTGTAGCCGGTAATGTTGTGAATAAGTTGGTTGCGTTTTAAATCGATAAGTAAATCATAATGTTTTATAAAATCGGAGCCGATGATTGGTGTTGTCACGTCACCTATGACAAAAGACCAATAAAAATCTTTTTTAAGTCCGAGGTCCAGTTTAACACGTTTCTCGCCAATGACCTTGATAGGTGACCCATTGGCAGCATATAAGACTATGGTGGTTGGACGGACATCAAACGATTTCGAAGTTAATGGTAGTATGGAAACATCGGCGCCACTGTCCACTAAGAATGTTTCCTGTGTATACTTATCTCTAACTTGAAGACGAAATACTTGGCCTTTAGTGGAAGCATTTTCGTCACAGTGCTCCACGGGCCCAAAAAGTCAATTATTTTCTGCAGTAGAGACTATTTGCAATTGCCGCTGCTTGCGACTGCAGGGGCTTCGACACTTTTTAGCATCACGACCGTACGTCCGATGATACCAACATTCTTCGGAATTTGTGATGTTGGTCTTACTCTTGTCTCGCTTTTGCGACTGATGACGTGCATAAGATGGCTTACGGGATCGACAACGTGATCGAGTGTCGAACTGTTCAAATCGCTTTCCCAATTCTACTATTGCTGCACGGAGTTCGTTCAATTCGTTCGCAGGTTGGTTTCGGATTTGACATACCTGACCCGGTGATATGGCATCGACAATGGAGTCGGCGATCTTTGTGAACTCCGCCGCTGTTCCTGATGATGCAGCCACAACCGGTTGTGCGAATTCGGGCAAACGCTTTGTCCACAAACCCTTCAATGCTGCCTCGCCTAAGGTGTTCCCTGCTACGCGCTTCATCTCGAAAAACAGCTCTGATGGTTTCTTATCACCCAGGGGTAGCTCGGATAACAGTCTATTAAGACGTCTCTGTTCGCTATCGGCGAAATGTGCGATTATGTTCCTCTTTACATACTCAAACCGGTCGGTTAATGGAATCGATGCTATAACTTCAGTAAGCTGTCCAATTTCGTTTGGACTTAACGCCGCAAGAACAGTTGCCGCCTTCTGTTTATCTGAGGTTATGCCCGATGCCGTGAACCAAAAATCCATTGTAGTAAACCAGGCCTCGACATTAGTGTTACACATTTGAGGGAAGGGCAACCTGGCGTAGACTGCAGAAATACTACTACCTGAAGGAGTGTCGCCAGCATTACTCTCATTGTTTGCCATGTTTTCTGTGGGTGCCGAAGACAAACCACTGTCATCAGTGATGCCAGAAGTAGGGAAAAATCCCTACATGTAGGGATTTTTCCAAAAAAAATCGGATGTGGGGGAAAACGGACAGATTTTTTATATTCCCGTGAAACGTAGGGATTTTTTATAATTTGCTAGAAAACCATGCAAAAAGAGTTATATTCAAAGAAAACGATACTCATTTTAATGGAAAATTACGTAGACAATTTATTATCTTAATATATATTTACCCTCGACACTGATTCACTGATTCACTGATACACTGATTCCCTGATTCACTGATTCACTGACTCTGTCACGCAGTACGTAGGAATTTAAATAGGCATTCTATAATAATTCTATAAATAATAATAATAAAAAAAATAATATTTTTTTTGTACAGAAATTGTGTTTTCCCCAAATTTTTTTTTTACCAAAATTTTTTTTTTCGAAAATTTTTTTTTTCCACAAAAATTTTTTTTTTCAACAAAAATTTTTTTTTTCGAAATTTTTTTTTACAAAATAGTTTTCTCAAAATATTTTTTACAAAATTTTTAAAATTAAGTAACAAATACTTTCTCAAGCAAATTAACGGGCGCCATAGGCGCATTACAACTTACTAGTTTATATATAAACGATCACAGGGACAACTAAATGAGGCGACTAATGATTTTCTTAAATTGTATTGGCGTTAGTCGTTTAAAGTTTCATCGCCGTCATCAAAAGTGAACGGCTTTAATTTTATTTGTAAACATAACAATTGTTCCATTGTTTGACAGGTGTTTTGAAGCGTCAATGCAAAATTTCGGTAACATTCGCAATTTCTGCAAATATTTAATAAGTATTTTAATAGAACAAGTCAATTTGTATTATTCGGTCGTATTTGCAAAGTAATTCAATGGACTGTACAAGTTTTAAATGTACACCTTCTCAATATAAAAGACTGAACTCTAAAGATTTTTACAAATAACTTAAGTTTTTTTCTGTTAATTCTTTTTACATGATCCTGAACTATTTTATGTTATTTTAATTTTTTTTTGTTAATTCTTTTAAATAACGTGAACGTGAACTATTTTATGTTATTTTTTGTTTAATTGCTTACACTTCAATAATAAAACTTAAAATAAACAAGAAGTTAACAAAATATAATTAATAGAATTATTAGAATTTATTAAATTTTAACTAATTGGAGTGTAGGGAAAAATGTAGGGGAAAAAATAGCTGCCGTAGGGAAAAAAGGGATTTTTGAAATAAACGTAGGGAATTTCCAAAAAATCCTCTGGCATCACTGACTGTCATCCATTCGTAATGATGGCACAAGAAAATTAAAAAACTGCTGCCAAACATGTGTTATTTGGCTTTCGTAACTGGATATTGTTTCTGTAAAACACCACCAGAACCGTCGGGGTCACCAGTTCAGGAAAATGAATTGTATCCAGTTTCCTTAATTGATAAGTCTTGTGGTATTTTGACAAAAAACAACTTTATTTAACTTTAATGAACTTAAAATATTAAGAAGATTCGTAGGCTTGAAGATAAAAACGATGTGGCTCGATGAACGTACAAAAGAGAAAGAGAATGATTATTCCTTTTAATTTGTGTACATACGTTAACACAGTTACAACGAGATCATTTCGTTATCGTAATTAGGTTACTTATATTAAATTGACAGGGTGCCACATATATATATATAATTAATATATATATATATAATTAATATATATAAGTTAACAACAGCCAAGTTCATTCTCACACATTCTTCCATCCAACACGTGTGCACCAAACCCAGACATAGCGTCAGCAACATTACCTACGAACAATGTCAACAATAACGGGAACTGCTTGCTCATAGAGTTCCCATGATATTCGACCCGGCAGTTGCAACGGTGGCAGCAACGTATCATCAACAACAACTGCAGTCTAGGCTAGAAGTTAAGTTAGGTTTAAGTTATAATTCAGTTTCGGTTTTGGCACTAAATAAAGAAGTCGTGGCCGTTAAAAGCCACGCAGCCTTTTTTTAAAAATAAAATTTAATTAAAAGTTAATTAATTTATATATAATATTAATAAATTTAAAGACAAAGCAGGTATATTCTTCGAAGAGGTCGCGATGTTTGGACTTACGAAGACGGCGTGGAGTGTAGTGGTACACATAAACATCACGGAGTATTCGGCGGCTAAAGCGAGGCTAGACGAAGCTATGAGGTCGCTGACAACAATGAGGGTTAAGCAACTGGACAATGCTTATGCAGTGCAGAATTTGGAATCGATTTATGAGCGCCTGATAAGTAGACATGATCTTATAATGTCGACGACTTCAAATAGACGAGGGAGGAGATCCGCCATGCCGTTTGTGGGTGGACTCTATCATTCTCTATTTGGACTGATGGGCGAAGAACATGCCGAAATTTCGGGAAACAAAATAAAAAATATAGAGCAGCATCAGGACTACTTGCTGAACATCATGAGAAATCAATCATCGCTCCAGGACATGACGTCTGAAATAATTAAGGAGTACTTTAAAAATATGGAAACACTGAGCTGTGCCATTCGTGCGGTGAAAAAAGCTGTCAATCAGATAATTGACACTGAAACGATACTTGGATCAGTATCGAGTATGCTGGCAATTCTTGAAGGCTTTGAAAAGGTTCAAAATGGTATCATCGGTGCATTGTTTGGTTCCAGAGACAACATTCTGACTCAGCTGCTTCCTGTGAAAAAGTTTAAGATCCAAATTAAGGATATCACAGCGAGGTTGAAATCAAATTTGAGAGTCCCAACTCAGAATCCTGTGGAGTTAGCTAAAATTGCACAAATTTCTGCGGGAACCACGGATGAGTTCATTATATTCAACGTCCGTATTCCACTTATCAACAGTGAATCGTTTCAAGCATACGAAATATATTCATACCCGACTGTTTATAACGGATTTTCAGTAGAACTACAGCCAAGCAGCTAGTATTTCTTGAGTGACGACAACAAGACGGTGTACTACAGCTTAGACGATGAAGATTTCAATAGATGCCAACAGATCAAGGATCTCATGATATGTCATCAAACTCATCCCCTCTTCAATACAAGGGGACATCTAATTGTGAGATAAATCTGTTTTTGAGAACGAGAAAGATGCCTGAGGACTGTGGGATAGCTATAAAAAATTTCACAGTTTCTGGAAGCAAACTCATTCATTAAATACCTGGATATTCTCTCTGTATGAAAAAACACATGCAGTGATCACCTGTGCGGGGAAAAAAGATTTGTGGTGCTCGAGGGTTCCGGCATATTAAATATGGTACCAGAATGTCATCTTGAGTCTGCAGAGATAAGCTTATGGGCGTACGATGCATATAAAACTGATGCCAACTACCAGTTCCCCAGTCTATTTGACTATATTCATTCCTGACGTAACGCATTTGAAGTTAAATGCCGACGTCGAAGTCTATAAGATTCCTGATATTTCCAAGTCTACGAATATATTGGGCTTTCCAACACATCTCGATATACACCATCTCACGCACTAAGGGCTAAGCGTTTCAACATACATCACTACCGTCATCATCATACTTATCTTGATTTGGATTCTATCATCCCAATATTTACCTGCAACCCTCGCTCTACCTCGTATTTAGGGTATATGTAGTCATTATTTGTTCGTTTCTAATGTATTTGTTTTTGTTAAAAGATTAGGATCTTTTAAGGCCGGCAGTTTGTATAGTTCTGTACGCATTTTAAGATTTGTAGTTCCAACAATATGTTCGTCTTCTTCGTTATGAATGTTAAAGGTCTTAAATATTGTCATTTTATTATGAAAGCATGCGGTATCAATCTTGTTTAATGCAGTTGTATGTGTACTTTTTCGGGCTCCCAGCTGTGGGGTAATCTAATTATAAATTGTGATTAGAAGACCAAACAAACAATGGACAGAGTTGGTGAGGTGATAATGTAGCATGTTATGTTTATTTGGTAGTATCTAAATATATTCCACTATTTGTGTATTTATTTAATTGTCATTCTGTCCGCGTTTTATGACGCGTATTATCATATAAGAATGAATGTGCATCGGTGCATTCATATAGTTTTTATGTATTGTTCGTTGTAAGTTTGGTATGTACATGTATCCGTGTACATATGTATTTTTATTTTCTTTATTTATGTAGGTTTCAAGTTAAGATTCTATTGTAAATAAAGTTAGTTCCCGACTAAAAGCGAAACCGTGCTGTGTGTTTTATTTCCTCCACTCTCTAAGATCTACAGTTGGTGTGCACTTTATGTATTTGGTATTGATATTGTTATTGGGACAGTGGTTGGATTTTTGTTTTTCTGTTTTGTGAATATGTTTTTTTTCTGTTTTGTGAATATGTTTTTTTTCTGTGTTGTTGTTTTTGATGAACAGAACATAAACAAACGCGACAGCGACCGGACAGACAAAAAAAAGTGCGTGTGCACCGGACGGGAGACAAACTACTACTGAATATATTTCGGAATATATCGTTAATCGTTAATTCATATTGAAGCTAGTAAACGACAAGATCTCGATAATCCTGGCAGTTTTTTCTCAAACACGGTATTTACCCTAAATACATAAATTAACCAAAATATTCGGTAAATAATAAAATCAGAATTTAAAAATATTAGTTTACAATTTACATTTGTGTTTTTTAAAAATTAATAAGTCCGTCAAGGAAGAATTGATTTAAGATTTGGTACAATATACATAAAAACAAAGATGGCAGCGCGACGCAAATTTCTTTCTTTTCAATTGGTGTAATTCTGTGGTGTCATTTGGGAAGAGGAGATGGGAAGAAGATGGCAACCACAAATTATGAGGAATTAATGACGGCTGATGAAGGTGAACATAAGTCGGATGTATTGGATATGGCCAAGGAAAAGTATGTTGAGGCCTGTAGCAATACAGAAATTGCAGGAAAATAATCAATAATTTGAAGCTACAAAAACAGTCCAATTTGGATGACAGCTGCAGACCTGGCACAACACTAATGTCGCATGGGTTTTCATCATTAAAACTGCCGCCGTGTGACACACAACCTTTTGAAGGATGGTATTCGAAATGTCCAGCCATCCGTGATATTTTTTGGGGAGTCTTTGGCACTCATTCTGAAATCTCTGCTGCACAGAAACTATACCACCATAGAAACAAAACGAGGGGTGAAGCGTATCAAATTGTCGAAAAATTTAATTGTTTGATCAACATGTCGTACCGTGCTGGTATTTACCCTTCACGTTGGAAAGTTGCCAATGTTCAGCCGATCCCCAAGAAAGGTGAGGCTACTAATCCTGCGAATTACCGTCCAAGTGCAATATGTTCTGCGCTCTCGAAGGTTATGGAGAGCATGGTTAATCACCATCTTGTAAGGTATCTAGAGTCTAACGGACTCCTGAATGACCGACAGTATGGCTTCCGTAGAAATCGATCTACTGGAGACCTGATGGCGTTCCTTACGGAGCGATGGAGTCGATCTATTCACCGCCTTGGTGAAAGTAAGGTCGTGGCTCTGGATATTTCCAAGGCGTTCGATAGGGTCTGGCACGGAGCACTCATAACAAAACTTATTGCTTTTGGTGTCGGTAATATCTTCTCTCGATTCATATCGAGTTTCCTCAGGGATCGCTCTATATGAGTTGTTACAGATGGGGTCTCATCCAACGACCATAGGTTGACCGCAGGAGTTCCACAAGGCTCTGTCCTCTCTCCCTCTCTATTTCTTATTTTCATTGACGACTTGTTGGGTCAAACTGTGAACCCACTGTGCGGATGATAGTAACCTATGTCATTCATACCCATTTGATCATCGGCCAGGTCCTCTGGAGGTCGAGGGCAAAAGGCGAATGATGAATGACT
Organism: Hydrotaea cyrtoneurina; assembly: GCA_958296145.1. NCBI lineage: Eukaryota > Metazoa > Arthropoda > Insecta > Diptera > Muscidae > Hydrotaea > Hydrotaea cyrtoneurina. The sequence goes on along the minus strand of OY282512.1, from coordinate 53,138,079 downwards.
CACTTAACCGCGATTTGGCGACGATTTGTGAGTGGGGCCAAATGAATAGAGTGGATTTTAATGCGCAAAAGACCCAGTGCTGTTTGTTGTCACACAAACGTTCACCAGATCCAGCATCTTCGTCAATTTCTATGGGTGGTGTGGATATCGACGAATCGACACTCTTGATGTTCTGGGCATGAAGACACAGGGTGATGACCGCTGGGCTAGCCATATATTCGAAGTGTCGAAAGAAGCATTCAAGTGTTTAGGCTTTTTGAAGCGGTGCAAGAAATACTTCACTCCATCTGATCTCGTAAATATTTACACCACTTACATCCGGCCTAAAATGGAATACTACTCGCATATATGGGCAGGGGCTCCACTAACATCTTTAAAGCTTCTGGACCGTGTACAGAGGAGAGCGGTGGTGATGATAGGGGATGGTAGGGTATCCAGCTCTATTGTCTCCCTACAGCATCGCCGAAATGTGGGTTGTGTATCGCTATTCTATATATATTTTAATGGTATCTGTTCAGAAGATATCCGTCGTCTGGTCCCTGACGTTAGAACATTTAGTCGGAATACACGGCTATCCAGGGTCTCTCATCCGTTCATTGTGAAATGGCCGGTTGACCGGACGACGCACTATAGATAAAATTCGTTCTTTAGCCGAACCGTTCGTATGTGGAATAATCTTCCAGCAAATGTATTTCCTGCCAGTTGTGACATTCAGAAATTCAAAACAAATGTCAACAAACACTACTCCCTCTTTCCTCCTTCCGATACCCTAATTTCCTTCCGCTAACACAATGCATTGCATTTATAGGGGGCATCACCTGAGTGTGGGCTTTCCAAAAAAAAAATCAACAGATGACCACAAGAAGCTCCCAACCTGAGAGCAAATAAATGAATTTCTGTCCAAAAAAATTGAGTTGTTAGAAACTATTTCGGATATGGGAAGACCTCAGTAGACTACCAGCAACAGAACTCAAACTTTCCACTCGAAAATTGAAACAAATAATTTAAAACAAAATTGCAAAAAATGTGACGGAAATCATCCTTTAATAAATTCCGAAAAATTCAAAGGATTATCGGTTAATGTACGAATAAAATACGTCTACGCGAATAAATTTTGTGCTAATTGTTTATCGCCAAACCATTTTAAATCAAATTGCCCTAGCAAGAAACGCTGTTTCGTATGCAACAAAAACCATCACTCTATACTTCATATAGAATCCAGGGAGAGAAATGAATCTTACATTTCGCTTGAAATTCATGTCCCACCGGGACAAGCTCAACCGTCAACGTTTTCTAATGCCCAACCTACGCATTATAGATCAACTAATAATCAACAAGATGAAGGATCAACAATTTTACCAACAGCAGATGTAAATATTGCACACGCACATGACTTTTTTTACGGTTCGGGCTTTTCAGACGCGGGATCCGAACGAAGTTTGTTACTAAACGAATTCGGCAGTCTATAGCAATGCCAATGAAATCCTATAACACTCAAATCTCTGGTTTAGGGGGAACCATCGTCGGGAATGCGAGTCACCAATGTTATGTCAATATATGTTCGCAATATTCTTCATTCAAAATTGGTATCAAGGCCATCGTTGTATCAAAATTGTCTAATTTGTTGCCATCTAAGAGAGTCAGAATTGACAACATGCCAGATTTCACCGATATTAAATTAGCGGATCCTACTTTCTTTAGATCTTCCACTTATTAATTTGAATTGCGTTCTCTCCTTTATGGAAAATGGTCTTGAAGCCCGAGAATCACAGTTTGGATGGTACGTGTCAGGCCCCTACCGGTGTCAACAATCAACACGTTCACAACAATGGTCCGTGAATCGGCTGACACCGTTCTTAATTCTCAACTTAAGAAATTTTGGGAAATTTAGGAAGTTCAGCAACCACATGACTGAAAGTGATGAATATTGTTAAGAATTCTACAAACAGGAAACTTATTGACAGCCAGATGGGCGGTATATTGTACGGTTACCATTCCGGAAAGAATTTCCTGAAACAGTGTTCCTGGGTTCATCCAGAAATATGGCCCTGGCACAATATCATCGTATGGAGAAAACTTTGAGGAAAACTCCAGAATAGAAGGAACAATATGGTCAAGTACTACAAGAGTACATACAACTCGATTAAAGATTTTTGTGAAACATCAGACAGAGGTTTTTTTTCTAACTCATCATGCCGTCGTGAAACCTGAAAATAAAACCACAAAAGATCATTTATAATGGCTCTAAACGCAGCAGTTTCTTTCTCAATAATGTCTATGCAGGCCCAGTCCTTCAAACCCGATATAATGAAAATTATCGTCCGCTGGCGGCCTTAACGGTTCGTGTTCACAGGAGAAATCGATAAAATGTACCGCCAGATAATTGTGCATAAATCTGATCATCCATATCAACAAATAATTTTCCGTCCACACTCTCAGGAAGCAGTGAACTCGATTGCACTAAAGACGGCAAAGTTTGGGATTAATTGTGCACTTTTTCTCGCCATACGCACTCTACAGCAATTAAGCAATGATTGTAGTGACGCAAGTCCAACATTATCTGAAATCTTGAGGAACAAAATCTATGTCGACGATGTGCTTTATGGAGGACACAGTATTGAGGAGGCGAAAGACAAACAGTTACAAATTATAGAGACTCTAGGTTCAGCATCATTTCCTTTCAAAAAGATCACAGCGGAATGCAAAGTCTGACATATTTTACTACGTCATCGAGCCGATAATTGCTTCTTCGTTTGTTACGAAGCGTCAGATTCTCTATATTATCGCACAACTTTTTGATCTTAGCGAAGATTCTGATGCAACAATTGTGTGAAGAAAACACAGGATGGGATGCCAATGTCCCATGCCATTGTCAAATTAAATTTGTTTAGTGAAAATTTTTGCATATACAGACGCTGAAAATACGAAGATGGGTAGAGTTGGTAGAGTTCAGATCCATGGTTTTTACGATGCATTTGAGACGGCGTATTGTGGATCAATTTACATAAGAGTTGACCATTCGGGTGTTCTAACCTGTCTCTTACTGGTCGCTAAAACTAGAGTTGCTCCAAACGAACAACGATTCCAAAACATGAGCTGTGTGGAGCCGTATTACTCACCATCCTAGTTATCACAAATTGAACTACAAATTAGAGATATACTTGTGGACTGATTTCTCCATTGTGCTAGGATGGCTCCAGAAGTCTCCTAAAACTCTCTCAACCATTGTGGCAAACCGAATATCCGAAATACTTAACTTGACCAGTATTACCTCTGGGAAACATGTCAGCACAGAAGATAATCCAGACGATTTGGGAACACGTGGTAGTTTCCCACGTGATTTGATTCAAAATTCATTAAGGTGGAATGGTCCGCCGTGGCTAAAAAACGGACAGAATTGTGGCCAGAACCACGTAGTTTTGACCCCACAGACTTGGAAATGAAAAAATGTTCGACGTTTTACATAACTACTAATGGATCACTCGGGACTGTATGGGTGTATGTCATAAGGTAAAGTTACTGATCGGTTCAACTTGGTGAACCCAGTGCGATCCTTATCGACTGCATCTCAAGTCGTCTTCACATACCTCCACGTGGTAACTCCTGGGCAACGGCGTTTTGGCAACCGCCGTGTGAGCGGCGAACCTTCCGCAGGTTAAGAGGTTGGAGTTGGGCTTGTAACCCGCATCCCAAAAAAAGCCAAAAATAAGAAAATACGGACTCCCCCTAATGTTGACGACCGCCGCGACGTTTAATGGACCATGATTTACGGATAAGCACTTGGAATGTACGAACACTCCTCAGACCAGGTGCCTCTATCCAACTGGCGGATGTCCTCGAAGAATATAGAGCTGACATCACCACAATCCAGGAAATAAGATGGAAAGTGCACGGCGTGAATAAAATGAGAAACTGCGATGATTATTACAGCTGCCATGAAAGCAATCAACAGTATGGATTAGGATTTGTTGTGAACAAAAGAGTACGTCACCATGTCACTGGTTTCACACCAGTGTACGAATGACTGGCCACAATCCGCATCAAGGCTAAATTTTTCTTTATTAGCCTGATTTGTGCTCACTCGCCGATGGAAGAGAAAGGCGAAGAGACCAAAGATACATTTTACGAGCGCCTAGAGCAAGCGTACGACCGCTGTCCTGGCCATGACATTAAAATTGTGAATTTTAATGGCAAAGTAGGCAGGGAAAACATCTACGGTCCCACCGTCTGTAATTTCAGCCTCCACGATGACACCTCGGATAACGAAATGAGACTGATCGATTTCGCCGCCGCAAGAAATATGGTTATTAGCAGCACCAGGTTTAAGCATCGCGAAACCCATCACCTGTCACCTGACGGAAAGAAGAAAAACCAAATCGATCATGTTGTGATAGCCGAAAGGCATGCATCGAGCGTGCTGGACGTACGAACTTTCCGAACTGCCAACATTGTTTCGAGCCACTACCTTGTAGCAGCCAAGGTGCGCACTCGTTTAAGTGCAGCAAAACCCGTACGTAACAGCTCCAAATGAAAGCTAGACGTCGAAAAGCTGTAATCGCGACCGACAGCTCAAGCCTATTCCACGAAGCTATCTCAGGAGGAGGGAGGAAAATCGTCTATTCCGAATAAAGAGATGGAAATACAGAAATGTGAGGAGATTGATTTCTATGGAAATAGAAATGATGCCAGAAAATTGTACCAACGATTAAAACATCAAAGCCAAGACTCGTCTACTGGCATAACTTCGTAGAGATGAAAATGGAAACCTGGTGACAGACACGTCGAGTGTGCTGAGGATTTGGAAGAAACATTTCGCCAGCCTGTTAGCGACTGAAGAATCCGGCGAAGAAAACATCCCGCAACCAATCTTAGATGATGGTTTGAATGTCCACCCCCTAACCAAGATGAGGTCAAAGCAGCAATATCCCGACAACAAGGCCGCAGGTGGTGACGGAATTCCAGCAGAGCTGTATAAGACCGGAGGAGAACAGCTGATAAGATGCATGTATCAGCTAGTCTGCACCATCTGGGAGAATGAATGCATGTCTGATGATTGGAACCTCAGCGTAATCTGCACAATTCACAAGAAAGGAGACAAAACCGTTTGCGCCAACTACCGCGGAATATGTCTCTTATCCATCGCATATAAAATATTATCTAGCATGTTGTGTGAAAGATTGAAGCCAAAACTCGACGAACTTATTCAGCCCTATCAGTGTGGCTTCAGGCCGAATAAATCCACCGTCGACCAAATCTTCACACTTCGCCAGATCCTGGAAAAGACCCATGAAATGCAAAGCGATACATAACATCTATTCATCGACTATAAAGCCGCCTTCGACACGCCGATAAGAAAAAAATAGTTTGAAACTAATGTTATTTCAATCATTGATACAGTCACATATTAACTACCTGACAATTACGTATTTTTAAAAGAACAGCAGTTCATTAAAGTCACTGCAAAGCTTTCAGAATAAAGCTTTGAGAATTGTTTTTGATGTTCCATTACCATTTCCGACTAACTTATTATATAGGATTGTTGCTAAGGATATATTACCAAGGATATATTAGATTATATTGGAGGTGTTAAATATAACGAGTTACCATCCCATTTAAAAGAAATACGTATAATATCAAGATTTAAACGTTTATGTAAAAATTACTTATTTGATAACATTGAAAGTTGCATAATATAAGTTATTGATATCATTATTATATAATAACTTTTTGTATTTATCTTATGTTTAATATGAAAATTTTAAGATTTATTTGTATTAAATGAATTAATTTAAGTTGCCGCTTGCCTCTAAAATGCCTCTATGTCGCTGGGGCCTTCTTCAATGCAACTTCTTCAATATATTAATGGAGAAAATATAGAAAAGGCAGAAGTCAACAAAACAGGAACAGTGAACACCAAAGGCCACATCCTATTCGCATATTCAGACGACATTAACATCGTCGGTACGATAGAGCGAGATGTAACTGGAGCTTTTTCCAGAATTGAGAACGAATCGGCGAAGATGGGTCTAATGGTGAACCAGGACAAACAAAATGTATTCTTGCCACTGCTAAGCAAACGTCGCGACGAAAGAAAGGCAACACAGTGAAGGTCGGCAATTGCAACGTCGAGGTAGTGGAAGAATTTGTATACCTCGGCTCCGCCATTAATATAAATAATAATGTCAGCATCGAATTAAGGCGAAGGATCGTGCTGGCAAATATATGTTATTTCGGGCTCAACAAACAATTCAGAACAGAGCCCTCTTTCGTCGAACCAAAATAACACTGTACAACACTCCTATTCTGCCCGTGCTTCTTTATGGCGCCGAAACGTGGGTACTTGCGAAAGCAGATGAAGCTGTGCTGGGTGTTTTTTGAGAGAAAAATCCTTTCAAAAATCTATGGCCCGATCTGTGTTAACGAGGAGTATAGACGTCGAACGAACCGTGAACTGTATGAGCTATATCCCGGCATGAACGTAGTTAAGCGCATCAAAATACAGCGATTGCGATGGCTGGGACATGTCGGTCGAATGAATACAAACGCTCCAGGCAGAAAAGCGTTGGACGACAACTACCACGGAAGGCGCAGACAGGGAAGACCGAGACTCCGGTGGAGGGACCAAGTGGAAGAAGACATGAAAATCCTTGGCACACAAATTGTAGAAGACAAGCAGAAGACCGAAATGCTTGGAAATCATTTATTAAGCAGGCCAAGAGTAACAACAGATTGTAGAGTCAACTTAAGTAAGTGATGAATCCCTCATCTCAAGATTCTCGTCATTCATTCGTCCTCTCCGTGCAATGAGCTATGTACCCACATGGGAGGCCTCTGGGAGGCTTTTAGGAAATTATCGAATAATTTGAAATTCACATTTGAAGAAATCTATACCGTGTTGATCGGAATAGAATAAATCGTCAATTCCAGACCATTGTCGACATTATCGGACAGCATATTTGTACTTCTCCCCTTGACACCACGTCATTTCTTGCGCGAAGCCCCATTGACGGCTCATCCTGAAGCCCCGGAAAACATTAAGGAGAATATGGCCTATATGAACAGATGGAAAAGGTTGAAGGCTATACAACATTTGTTTAGCCAGTACATTACAGAATTTCAAAGAAGATATAAGTGGAAAACCACACGAAACAGTTTGAAGGGGAACGACACTGTCATTGTAAAATATGATCATTGACCACCGACTGAGTGGCGTTTAGGCCGGATTACTAAGGTTGTCTGCGGAAAAATAATAATGTTCGAGTTGCAGAAATAACAACTCAAAATGGGATAATAACACGTCCGACACTAAAACTGTGTGTTCTACAGTCTTATCAGCCATTTAAAAAAAAAACAGACGAATTAAACTATTTTGTACTATTTTCAATGATCATATTTAGGAATTGCGATTACTTATTGCACATAGTTGTTTCTGTTCTTGTCTTTTTTTTTGTCTTTACCGTTTTAGAAGTTTGGAACGGACAGGAATATGCCAACTTTCCTATAAAAACCATTTACTGAAATGGTGTCCTGATTTTCGCTGGATGTCGTCCCACGAGAAACGAGAAGCTGCCAAAAGCTAAAGGTATGCTTCAACTGCCTGTCTAACTGGCACCAACGTGCCGAATGTACCTCCATATCCCGTTGTCAGGTCTGCTGATTTACCGCGCAGACACCGACGCTACCTCGTCCACCTTAGATGGAAATCTCCCACAATCGCCCACAGTCCAGGACATCAAAGGGTACTCCATAAAAGCTTTGACGAAATTCCTTTTCGGCGCGCCGTTGAATTTTTGCCAAGTCGCTGAAGCCGAGCTTAAGAAGAAAAAAGAACATGTGTCAACCGCAATGGAAATCCAGGAGTGCGTCCTAAAAGTCGAGTTGAAATCTACAACAAAACCACCTGATTCTCAATATGACGTCGTAAAGATATGTGCAGTACCAACCATGTCTCAACTGACGCGACGCTCAATGGAACTTCGTCCACCATATTTTGAACGAATGTATCGCAATTGCTCCTGTCATCATGTGTGACTTGCGCGCAGGGAAAAGAAGAGTCTCCGTTACATTAGTCCTGAACAAAATTGTAAAATCTTCTCACATTTTGTTTGAGATCGTCAAACCTCTTGTCTACCGCGCAAAATAGATGAAAAATATGCCACATGGGGTCTTCGAGATCATTAAACATACGAGCAAAACGTGGTGCAATGACTTGGTTTTCGTTGACAAGCACAGGTCATCATACCTACGCCCGTAAAGAACCAGTTGTTGCCGTTTCTTCTCGAAACTAGTGCTAGTGAAAATGGGCTCTCTAAAAACCAGTATATTAATATTAGACTTTTGAATAAAAAAAATAAATTGTAATAATTACCAGCATAATCAATGGTTTGCTGCTAAGGTCAAATGTAGACCGAGTGGAATAAATATTTTATAAAATAACTGTCGCGACTCTTCGGGTCACAGTTCTCCCTCAAAAAAGCGTAGCTTGATCCACCTTTCTTGTGAACGCACATTTTGTCCGTCCGTCGTTTTCTCCAGTGTTTTCCATTACAATGGAAGTGTTTATTTACATTACAAATAATTACAATTTACATAAAATAATACAATTTACAATAAAATAACTATAGAACGAAGAACTTTACATACTCAACAACAGTAGGGGCCGAAACATCGATATACCGGTTACAAATAACAACAAAACTAACAATCACACACCGACAATAACAGCATCCAGCTCCATAAACTCATGAACACAAAAAAGACAACACTAAGGGCTTTTTCATGTCCCACTTTTTGTCGTGTACTTCCGTTTCACCCTCCTCTAACCTTTTCGCATATCACAAATAATACTGCGATCTTAAGCACAACATTTTCACATTCCTGGCTATCACATTCCATCCACTTTCTTTTCTCATAGAGGTCATGTGGTTTATATACGTAATGGTGTTGTGTTCCAGAGCAAGCAACACTTGGACTCACAAGATCTAGAATATAACTACCTTTGGATTAAGTTCAGGATTGGATCCCACACCTTACATTTCGGATTGCTTTACAGAACGGAGGACATCAATGTACATAATAATTCTTGGCTTTCCCATTCGAGCCACACATCTGCGGACGGTCAATGTGCTGAGATATTTGCGCGCACAACTACTGGGCGCAGTTAGTAAATGAACCAACACACATTCCCCGTATTGAACGGAATGTTGCCTGCAGTGTCATCATTGTGATAGTGTTTAAATATATCGCTGTATTCACTGTTGCGACAGTATAGAATTCTATCAGTAATGATACACCCTCGTTTTGACCAGTATTTTCAGATTTATTTTCAAAATATTCTATAATAGATATCTTGATCTCTGGGTTCATCTCTTTTTTGGCATATCAATGGAAAAAAAAATTTCACACAGATATTTATACCAAGTGGTCTCGATAAAGTGTCTGCGATTACGTTTGTCTTCCCAGGCTTGTACTCTATTTGTATATTGAAGGGTTGCAGCAATAGAGTCTATCTAGCAAGGCGACGTATTGGGGATTGTATGGTCATCAGCCTGAACAGAAGATTGAAATATGATTTTCCCCAGTGATGCTTTCAATCTACCAATTAACCTTTGAATGTAAGCCAATCTGCCAGTAACAGCTTTGCAGAGGATTGAAGTAGGATTGAAGCGCTAGGATTGATGTATTGCCTAATGACACTTTTGACACTGCTCTGGACAAATTCGTACAATGGTTTCTTGCACTCCCCTATTCAGATCTATTTGAGGAACTTAGATTTTTGGCAAATTTCTAACCGGAGGTCTGATTATATTTCCGTTTGGATTTGCTATTTTAGTCCAATTATCCCGTGAGATAAAGCACAATCGTTAGTTTTCACAGGTTGAGAACTTCTTTGTTTCAATTTTAACACTACTGGTCCCGCAATAATGTTTATGATCTTTTGAAATTTTCGTTTACTTATTATTATTGGAGGGTCCCGTAGGAATCACAATAGGGTCTAAATTAGTTTCTTGTTTTCATTTGAAGAGGTGTAGCCGCTCACTGGTCTGTCTTCGGTGTGTATTTTGAGGATAAACTTTTAATGTTGGGCGCCAATTAGTGTAAAGATAAATACGTTTGATTTCATTTGGTGTCAAATAATAACTGAATCTTTATTTATCAAAAATTGTTAATGATACTTTACGTTCAAACTATTATGTTCAGAATTGAACATGAGTCGTTTTCTCTTTCCCTTTGTGTGTACAGGCGATACATACATTCAAGTGGTTCACTATAGTGAACCGCCAGTCGCGCCAGGAGCTCCAAGTAAGTAGGCATTTCGTATACGAAACATATGAGTACTTACTTTGGACACCACTGGTATGCAAGAGTTGTATTGGCTTCGAACTACTCACATTACCGTACACAATTATACACTGATGTATATGAAGGTGTTTGTTTTCTTTCGTCACTTTACTCTCTTTATTTACAAAGAGAATCGCGAGCACACAAAAAGTCCCGCTATCCCCACGCTGCTGCTTGTTGTGTTTTCTTTTGTTATAATGTCTTCAGTCGTTTTAATACTTCAACGATAACTGATCGTGGAAATTGTGTTTAAATAAATCAAGTTTTAGAAAGAATAGAATTAAAAACTATTTTGTTTATTTTAAATTTGAAAACAATATCCACTTTTATTTATCGTTGAACTTTAACAATAACGACTGACGCCACCATAAAAAAAAAAAAAAAAATATGTGTTCAATATGTCATACATCAGTAGCGAAATCACTGGTGAGCGGTGGGGCCTATGGTAGCGAAAGACTACCTCCTATGACATCCCCGTGTTAAATTCGCCAGTCAATTGCATTGCTGGTGGGTTGGCGGGTAAGTACTGGTGGTTCTTGGTAAGTAGTCAAATAAGTACTCATTCAGTACTTACACCGACAGCTGGGTATCAATAGCATAAGCCACACACACACACGCACATTCAGTCGATTGAATATCGATACTCCAATACTGCATGGGGATGCAATGCGCTATAACAAATGTTTGCGTCTGATCAATGTTTATTAGAGCGACTCAAGTTATGTGGAAGCAAAATTCGTGCAAGGTGTACCCCCTCCAAAATAAACATTGGTATTTTTTAAGGTGACATCTAAAATATTTTGGCTCCAGCTTTGATCTCTCGTGAGCTGGACCATTTTGAAAAAGGGTCTATTTTTGCATGTTTTGTTAATTTGAGAGTCTGTTGCATTAACAACATATACAATATGGATATCATAAGAAAGGTTTTTTTTAGGGCGCGTCCAACTATATACACAATTTGTCAAAGGACGACCACCCATGTCCTATTTTTAAGGATATTCTGCAAAAAAAAGTTTGTTTGGTTTTTGAATTTTTTGTTCGGAGTTGTTTGTAATAAAAATGGCAAATTAACATATTTTAATGTCTAGGCAATTTAAGTAAATACGGGTTTCACCTTTTTTTGAAATTCGTGCTAGTTCGCGTTTTGACAGAAATGTAATGGGGTGGTAACTCTACGTATTAAATAGGGCAATATGGGTATCAATTTTTTTCTTTTCTTTCTTTCCGAATCCTAGTCGCCAGGATTCTACAGTCGGAAATAAAGAGAATGCTAACTTCAGATGCTGACCATATTGAAACTCTTCTGTCAGCTATAAATATGGATGATTTTTGTGAAAAAAAAACTCCGTCTGCGATTAGAAGTGGGAATACTTTTTGGGAGAATAAGGCTATTATATTTCAATGACAAATTTGCAATAGGATACAATTGAGAGAAATGAAAACCAATTACGAATCCGTTGTCTTAGTGGAAAATGGTAGCCGTCGAGAAATCATATTGTAACATAACAAAAACCAAACAACCTCAAAACAAATTAAGGAATAGCCCACCTTCTCTCTAAAAAACATAGCAACAACTTCATTGTTCCATAAATAGCTTTCGCAATCATAGACAAACCGTCGTATGTGTGAAAGTATTTCCTTGTACTGGGAAAAAACCAGTCAGTCAAGTCTGTCAAATGGTAAAGTTATTGATACTCAGTGTTATTTATTTATTTATTACAAAATGATATATTGGAATGAAGCTATGACAACTAAGGTCTTAAGCTTGCAGTGTTTACAATAATATTTCTAATTTAAATAAGGTTATATAAATTACAAGCTTTGAGGTATTTTAAAATAAGTTCAATATTTGCTGGTGTTAGATTACTTAAAGTACTTGCAAAAAAATTTACTTCTTTCTTTGTGAAAAAAATTGCAATTGGCAAAGATATGTTCCAAATTATTTTCTGTGCTATTACAGTATGAACATAGATTAATAATATTTTTGTCGAGAATATGATTATGTGTTATCATTGTATGGCCTAGTCTTAATCTTGTTATCACTACCCGATCTCTTCTGGAAAGATTGGTGCTCTGACTGTTCCTTAGGATTTCAATAATATTTGTTTGATTTCTATTTATCTGTTGATACCATTTTGATGTTGCGGTCCAGGATGTACTCTGTTCAGATTTGAATTTAGATTTAACGTATTTTTGAATGTCGGATGTATTGAGATTTTTCGTCATTATAATTGGGGATTTAGTGGCGTTCTTTGTCATTTTGTCAGCAAACTCGTTTCCAGGTATCCAAACGATTTGTACCTTCTCTCCCAATTTGATAAGCATTTGCCTTATACTACTAGCATAGAATTCATAATTATTTATGTTTTTTATAGATTCTATGGATGCCACAGAGTCTGAAAAAATGGCAAAGTTACCTCTTCGGTTCCGTATGAGATTTATCGTCTCATAAATTGCAACTATCTCTGATGAGAAGTCGAGCTATATTCGGGTAAGATGGAACATTTTCGATAGCATTATGGTAAACAATACTGTATGCGATTCTGTCCCCGAACTTAGAGCCATCAGTGTATATAAACGTAAAGTTTTGCAGGCAGTCTTCAATATCCAAGAGTTTCATCCGATATAAAACTGTGGAAGTGTCGTTCTTCTTGTGTTTAGATAGACTAGAATTTACGGAAGAATTTTTAAAATGCCATGTTGGGAAATCCTGATTTTGTATTATTTTATTATTAATCGGAATATCATAGATCAGGCAATAGTTGATGATGCTATTTAAAGTGGATGGGATATTTTTCAGTCTTGATGAAACAACAACACTTTTAGCTGTTTTGGACAGCGGTGAATTATCAATGAAGAAGATATTTTTGAAGTGTTTGCAGGTGAGAAATTCTTTACTATTGGAAACAGACATAAAATTGCTTTCAAATATTAGGTTCTTGATTGGTGTAGTTCTAAAGGCTCCCATTGCCATTCTAATGGCAGAATTGAAGATGGTGTGGATTTTGTTCAACATTGATTTATCAGCTTTTCCGTAGAGTACTAGGCCGTAGTCAATTTTAGATTTTATCAGAGCATGAACCACGGTTAGAAGGGATATTGTATTGCAGTTAAATTTGATACTTGACTGGCATTTTATTATATTGAGTCTGTTGTTCAATGCTGGTATTATATTCTCGATGTGGGTATTCCATCGAAAGTGTTTATTAAATGTAAGTCCAAGAACTTTGAGAGAATCGACTGTAGAAATAGGTGAACTTACTCATAAAAGTTTTGGTTTGCAGTTGTATTTCCTACAAATGTGTAGGTGTTTACATTTGCTTTCGGAAAGCCTAGCTCCAAAGTATTCACACCATGATAGTATGTCTTCTAATAATGGTTTTAAGTCAATATCCTGGTTCTGCGCTTTATTTTGTTTTTTTTATAATGACAAAGTCATCTGCATATGAAACGAAACACAATTCTTTGTGTAACGTTAATAAACCACATAAATCGCCGATACACATGTATTTTTATTTTTTATCCCCTTTCCGAAAAAGTAAATTTGGTTCATAGGACAGAATGTGTGTAACACGGTGTAATGAGACGAGAGATATGTGTTTCCTTGCCATAATTGCTTGTGTGATGATGTGGTCAAGATAGACTATTGAGTCATATGTGGATTTCCCTTTTTTAAAACCAAGTTGGTTGTCATGAAGCAGATTGTTCTTGGTTACAAACCACCACAGGCGGTTTGTTATAATTTTGTCCAAGACCTTTGACATGCATGAGTTCAGTAAAATCGGTCTGTATGATGATATATCCGTTTTATCTGAGTTGGGTTTGATTAAAGGTATAACGAGACTGTTTTTGTATATTTGTGGTATATAGTTTGTGAAAATATTGTTGTACAATAATACTATCCTCTCTTTGACGGGATGGGAAGTGTTTCTGATCATAGGGTATGATATGTTGTAAATTCCTGGAGTTTTTCCGTTTAATTTAGATAGACAGGCTGAGAATTCCAACAGCGAAATAGACTTTTCGATTAATAACGCATCTCTACATGGTATTGGGTTAGGGGGAATTGAAATAGAATATTTATGTTGTCGGAATAATAGTGGACAATTATGATCTTCTGATTCTTCGGACCAGAAATTTGCGAAAGCGTTTGCAATGTCTGTGTTATTAGTTAACAATGATTGAGGCTTAGTAGAAGTTTTGATACAGTGAAGTTTTGCTTTAATTTTCAAACCACAAAATCTTTGTAAAGTGGACCATAATTTACCAGTTGAAGAACTAGGCTTTATTTCGGAAGTAAATTTGTGAATGGATTCTCTCTTGGAAATTTTTACCTCTCTTTTACACTTAGCATTCGCTTTCTTAAAATTAATAACATTATCATTTGTTATATGTCTCTTTAGCATGTTCCATAATCTATTTCTTTCCTTCTTAAGCAGCTCAAGTTTTCCATTCCACCATGGGACAGTGGGATTTCCTTTCTTCTTAGGTCTATAATGAGGAATTGACTGATTAGCACTTTGCAGTATAATTTTTTTAATGTTTGCTGTTTCCTTGTTGATATTTTAACTAAAGGGTCGTGCTTCATTGAATTCGGATGACAAGGAATGAAATTTAACCCAGGTTGCTTTTTTTAGAATAAAACCAGTGAAAAAGTTGCAGTCGGTTAAACCGACTTATATATACCCTCACCCTCAGTAAAAACATACAAGTCTCATATTCCAAAGTATCGGAAAGTCAAAAGTGAGCGTGGCTACCACCAATAGATGTAACCTCTGATGTAATGTCATAATAACAATCTCAAAATACCGAATGTTATAGAAAAACAGTGAAAAAGTTCCAGTCGGGTAAACCGACTTATATATACCCTCACCCTCAGTAAAAACATACAAGTCTCATATTCCATAATAGCAACCTCAAAATACCGGATGTTATAGAAAACCAGTGAAAAAGTTGCAGTGAGTTAAACCGACTTATATATACCCTCACCCTCAGTAAAAACATACCAGTCTCATATTCCAAAGTATCGGAAAGTCAAAAGTGAGCGTGGCTACCACCAATAGATGTAACCTCTGATGTAATGTCATAATAACAATCTCAAAATACCGGATGTTATAGAAAAAAAATATTGTATTACAGATTTTAACAGAAAGGGCGGAATATAAAGCACAGTGTTTTTCTCGACAATTGTATGTTGTTAGAGCTTTACTAAATATAGAATTCGTTGAGCGAAGATTCGTTGAGCGAATTTATATAATTGCACGATTTCTAAAGTTGGTGGAAGGTAAATTTGTATGGGAGGTACCAGAAGGAGTCCGACTAGGGGTCCAATTTTTTCTGGAGAGCTTTATATTGATCATATTACCCGATTTCAAAGGTAGGCGGGATGGTACATTTGTATGGGAGGTACCAGAAGGGGAGTTGCCAGACTTACAAGTTTTCTCCAAAACTTTGTCTAGCTATAGCTTTACTAAATACCAAATTTGGGCAAGATCCCGTATGGTATATTAATATTATTACATGGTTCTTAATGGAGCGGGATGGTACATTTGTATGGGAGGTACCAGAAGGGGAGTTGCCAGACTTCCCAGTTTTTGTTCAATACTTAGTCTAACTATACGTTTAATAAATACAAAATTTGGGCAAGATGTCGTTGGGCATATTGGTGTTATTACACGATTTCTAAGGTAGGCGGGATGGTACATTTGTATGGGAGGTACCAGAAGGGGCCAGACTGCCAAGTTTTTGTCCAAAACTTAATGCAGTTATACCTTTACTAAATACGGAATTTGGCCAAGATCGAAGTGGGCGTATTGATATTATTACACGATTTCTAAAGTGGGCGAAATAGCAGATTTGTATGGGAGGTACCCGAAGGGGTGTGGCCATATAGCCCATATGCAATCCCATAAGCAGTTTTGGGAAAATATTAAGCCATGCCAAATTTCAGAGTGATTGCTTAACTCTTTCGAAAGTTATCGTGCGTACCAGCAGGACAGACAGACGGACAGACGGACATGGCTCAAACGATTTAGAAAGTCATGAATCGAATTTGATCCAAAGAGACTTGGGTTCTAAAGTGAATATTTCTAGGTGTTACACTTTTGAGCCGTATCAAATGATATATACCCTCCTACCCGTAGGGTGAGGGTATACAAATATGGGACTGTTATGAATGTAGAGCCAAAAACCAACATATTCGACTTTGTCGGCGGTTGGTTTTTGCTCTCGCATACCGGGAACTAAACTGGTGCAGAAATAATAAATAAAAAACATCAATCGGGAACCTTTCTTTACCGAAAAAATTGGTCTGTTAAATTTAGTTTCAATAAAACCAAATTTTGCGTTGTATTAATGGTGTGTTATACTCGAATGCTAGCTTTATGATCAGGATTTTTTGTTGTCAAAGGGAGAGAAATGATGGGTCAGCGAAAGTAAACTATACCCAACCATAGGTAGATGCGTTTCGTTGTTGGTTAAGCGACTTATCAATACCTTCGTGCTGTAGTAGTACTGACCTGCCATTGCATGTTTGTTCTTCCTATATCTACGTATCTTACTATGAAATTTTCGCTAAGAACTACGATCAGTAACACTGAGTATCCACACGCTGAAAAATACGTCTTTTTTTTTTGTTTACACACAAGTAAAACGCGTGTTTGTAGCAAGTAAAGCTTGTTTCCTTCTACACAAAGCTTTTTTGGATGTAAATATAACTCGTTTGCTTTTAGTATTACATATTTGTATATAAGCAATAGCGTGTTTGGGAAAAACAGACAACGAACTTATTGAATTCAACAAAGTACAACATTTGGGTGCGAATAAGTGTGTATTTGCAACTGTTTTCGTAATTTTTTTCTGCATTTACGCTCTTTAAAATAAAAGCAATACCGAGAGAATGAGATGGATTGTTATATAGAAATTCACAAATTGAAAAAAAATAAAAAGTAAGTCAAAAATGCATACATATACATTTGATATTTATCACCTACAAACAAGTTTATATTTGTGGTATGGAAAAATATATATATGTTTGATGCGAACTTGTTTGCTGAAATTTGTTAAAATGGCCATTTTTTTCAGAGTGCAGTTGCAAGCGAACCTCTACTGCAATCGGGTCATTGATTTGAGCGCAGTTTTAAGCTAATAATTGAAAACCAACCTTTTTAGTGACTGCATAGTGATATCAGAAGTAATTTTTTTTTATTTGCTGTTTCCCTGAGGAAAACCACAAATAATACTACATCATAAGAAAAAATCTTTCAAACAAAATAAAAATCTAATACCAGGCTTAAAAAATAAGCATTAAGTGTTTCGCTTTTGTTGTTCCCAAAAGAAAGAAAAACAAAAAACTTTGAATAAGAGGATACTTTGTGAGCACTCCTCTCTTACAGAGATTGAGAAAAAATATTAAAATGACACCCAACAACAATGTGCTATTTACTACTGGAGCCAAAACAAAATACTGAAAAACATTTCAATAGGTCCAAAATATCTGGTTATAGAACGTGTACATCAAGGGTGTACGAAAAACTACATTTACTGATATTTGTTCATATCAGATGTACGTTGTCTATGATTTTTGGAATTTTATTTATTGTCATTTCATATAATTTTATGTTCAAATATAACATTCAATTTGTTTTATAATAATGCCGAGACGGTCCAGAGGAGGGAACATTGGAAGAAATACTCGCCATGCTCAACAACAAAGGGAAGTACTAGCAAATTTAACAGCAGAGCAGCGTTTGCGACGCAATCACGATATTGGAAATCGCGTAGGTGCAATGCGTGTTTTACGAACTCCTGAACAACGAGCTCAACATCTAGAGGCGCGAAGAATTGCAGATAGACAACGCATTACTGGTGAGCATAGATTAGCCACTGCTGAAAGAATGCATATAACCCGCGCTGCATCGTTGTCCTCATTCAACCGTATGGCTTTCGCTTACGAACCCGACGTCAATTATAGTGCACACCAAAAAATTTCTATTGGAGAAATGACGTATGAATGTGGTCACTGTCACGCGCTCAAGTTTAGGAATGAATCAGCTGGAATGTGTTGTTGTTCCAGAAAAGTTGTGCTGCCACCACTAAACTCACCACCGGAACCAGCAAATCACTGATCGATTTCATTGTGAAACATCATATATTTGGAGAAACGCATTACCAGTAATTCCACGATCCACTTACGCTGATGAAATTAATGCTTGCTTGAAATCATCGTTTCTATGGCAAAGTGTTCATAAATTAAGATTGACAAAAAACATGAGAGTCCAAATTTTGAATTTTCTGCTCAACTATTGGAAATTGGCAACGGAACTATGAACGCAACTATATTAAGTCAAACACTGAAACTTCCAGATGATTTCGGGATCCATGTAACATCGAGAGACGATTTGATTGCTAAAATTTTTCCTAATTTACAAGACAATTACACCAACCATGACTGGCTTAGCGAAAGAGCAATATTGGCCGCCAAAAATGTAGATGTCGATGCAATCAACGTACAAATCCAGAACACACTTCAATCTGAAACGTATACTTTTAAATCGGTCGATACAGTCAGTGACGAAAATGAAAGCGTCAATTACCCAACGGAGTTTTTAAATTCATTGGACCTACCTGGACTACCGCCACATATACTGCATTTAAAAATTGGTTAACCAATTATTTTATTAAGAAATCTTAACGCTCCTCGCTTATGCAATGGTACCAGATTGGTAATAAAAACGATTATGCGCAACGTAATCGAGGCAACTATTATAACCGGGAAATTTAAAGGAGAACACGTTCTACTCCCACGTATTCCAATGATTACGACAGATGCCCCAATACAATTTAAACGATTGCAATTTCCAATTCGTTAAGCTTTTGCCATCACGATCAACAAGTCGCAAGGCCAAACGATGAGATTTTGCGGTTTGGACTTGGAAAATCCATGTTTTTCCCCATGGCCAATTGTACGTGGCCTGCTCACGAGTTGGTCAGCCGCAAAATTTATTTATATATACACCAATACCAAAGGAAACCAAAAACATTGTCCATACCTTGGCATTACAATAATTAACCCAATATTTTAATTTCAAAAACATTTAAATTTAATCAACAAGTAATGTTTGCAATTTAGCATTAAAATAAAATTCAGTTAGAAAATAACGGTATTACTTCCCTTTAAACTTAATTAAGGTACATCGTACTTAAAATAAAATTCAGTAAACAAATTTTTCAATCAAAATTTTTATTTATTTATTTTATTTTATTTAATTACAATACAAAGTAAATTTATATTCTAATTTTGGGTCCAAGGATAACCGAGTGACAAAGACTATTTGGCTTGATTTTTTGCAGCGACAGACCAAAGCCTCTGGTGGGAATAGAACCCACAACCCCCACGCTGATAGGCAAGCACGCTACCAACTCGCCTACCGGGGCGCTTAACAATCAAAATTTTTCGGCAATACAACGTTTGCCGGGTCAGCTAGTTTACTATAAAATTTAAAGTATTTTATTTTTTTGTGGCCCAAATAATATTTTACATTTTTTATTTGGCCCTCGTTAGGCTTTGAGTTTGACATGCATGGTGTACATGAAACAGAAACTTTCAAAAATGTGTCACCTTTTGTAATAAAGAAAGTAATTGATTGCGTGTGTGGAGAAATTACTTCGTGTAAAAAACTTTTAAACGGAACACTACTTGCGAAGACCAAAAACTATATCCAAGCTAGCAAACTAATTAAATTAACATCTTTTACGCCGGACATAAAAGTTAATGTCAGCGAACATAACAGCCTGAACACGTCAAAAGGTATTGTGTATGACAATTCTCTACGTGGAATAAAAGAAGATGTAATTAAATTAGTGAAATGAAATCTCAGAATGTGTGTGAAGTGAAGAAAATACTCAAAAAAGAAGGAGAACACTTAGTGGAGACCGGATTAATTATTTTCACTTTTACAACCCTCGAACGTCCAAATGATGTACATATAGGCTACGAAATTCGCCAAGTAAGAGACTATGTGCCTTTGCCTCTTAAATGTAATAATTGTCACCGTTTCGGACATTTGAGTGAAGTTTGCAAAAATACTAAAATTTGCTACAACTGCGGTAATTCCAGCCACTTAGATGATCATAATACTCAGTGCAACAAGACACCGTGCTGTGTCAATTGCACAAGTGAACAACAAACTGAAACTAATCATTAGGGTGGAGTGAAATTCAAAAAAAAAAAGTTAACCTCGGAAAGAGATGTAGTCTGGGGTCCTAATGAGGGGAAAAATAAAGAAAAAAAATTTAAAAAATTTTTAGGGGTCGCGCCACTCCCTCGAAATTTGGAAATTATCGCTATTTTGGCGTTGATTTTAGAAAAATCCTAAAAAGATTTATGTCAATAAATGTTTGCAATAGCGTAAACAATGAAATAAGGGCATGAAAAAATTTAAAAAAATTTTTCTCATTGTTCAAAAATTTCAAAAAGTAAAATAAGTCAAATCGTCCCTTCTTCAGAAAATTGACTGAACAATGAAATCGCCACCAAAGCTACAAATATTAGTCGATTATCCTCATATTTGCCTCAAATACTTTTCTTTGGGCACTGAACAAGCTCAAACTTTTAAATTTCGAATAAGTTAAGTCGTTAATTTTTAGGATTTTTCTAAAATCAACGCCAAAATAGCGATAATTTCCAAATTTCCATGGAGTGGCGCGACCCCTAAAAATTTTTTTTAATTTTTTTCTTTATTTTTCCCATCATTAGGACCCCAGACTACATCTCTTTCCGAGGTTAACTTTTTCAAATTAAAAAAAAGCATGTTTTCACTCCACCCTACTAATCATCCATCAACAAGCAGAAAATGCCCAATTTTTCTAAAACAGAAATAGATTCAGACAATAAAAGTAGATTACAAAACCGCGCACAATTTGTATAAAGAGAGAGTCCAACAAAAAAATTCATACGCTGCGACAGTCAGGAACCCCGTTGTTTACAATTCAATCGACGAACCATCATCATTCATCCCACCAAACCATTTCTCAATCCACACCAAACATAACGCTCTCTTCAACAAAACCAAATCAATTGCATACCCCCCTAAAAATCGCACCAACGACCAGTGCTACCACTTTGAGGCGAAGAAAATGTAGCAAATCTGCTACATTTTTTTTGTTAAAATGTAGCAGATTTTCAAACACTGGGAAATAGTGTATTGTGGAAATCTGTGCCTTGGAAGGATACATTATGTTTAAAAAAATCAAATCAGATTCAATTAGTTGATTTTTTAAATAAAAAATAATTTATTTTATTTAAATCGATTGGGACACTTTTATGAAATTCATAAACTGAAAAATACCGGCGGCAACCCGCCGCACAAAATATATCGACAACGGCAGCAATTCGGTCTGTGCTATGCAATCTTCTTCGGCGCTGGTGTTTGTTTTGTGGTTGTCAAATATTTCCAGCCTGTTGTCAAAAATTTACCTAGCCCTAATTCATAACGGGATTTTTTTTGTTATTTCACGAATGTACACAAAATGTGGCAAAATCAAAATGTACGTACATAAATTTAAGGATGAAGAAAAAGTAGTAGATCTACTACAATTGTAGTAAAGTGGTAGCGCTGCCAACGACTGCTACTACTGATTACTCTTCACACAAAAACACACGACTGCAACAACAAGCTGTACAAATAATAACATATCCAGAAAAGGTAACATCACAATTCTACCACGTAACGCTTCTAAGAGAATGAAGGGAACACTCAAAACAATAAGCAACGAGAACAGAACTGCTTTGGTTGAACCAAACCCGAGTGAAACCAGTGACGAATGCACCGAAATGAAAGAATAACTTACATAGTTTACATTCATGTACATTGAACATAAAAACCACTGTTTTTCTTTTCCTTCTTTTTTGTTTATTAACTCGGAATTTCTCTTGTATTTAATAGAACACTATTTTATTACTCTAATTAATGTATTTAATGGTTTTTAAAGTTTTGCAATGGAATGTTAAAGGCTATGTAAATAACTATAACGAGTTACAGATATTAACTCTAGGATAGGCGATAAGCTTTCGATCACTAAATTGACCTCTTGGTCTGGCCAGACCACATGACTATAATAGACAGATTTTTGGCTATAAACATACTGTATACCTAATCATGGGGTCTTAATTCATATGGAAATTGTTGATATGTGTTATACATAGTCATTTAAAGCGAAACTGTATCTACATACTTCCAAAATAAGGTAAAAAGGTCACAAAAAATAATATACAAAAAAGGTAAAACATCCTCTTTTTTGATAAAATCAAATTTCATGTTTATTTTTTCTTCTAGATCGATTGCTTCGGTTTCATAGGCAGAACAAAATAAAAATCAAAACAAAATCAAAAATAAAGAGAAAAACAAAGACAAAAGCAAAAACAAAACCAAACTTCTACCTTTCATGAGGGTTTCATGAGTAAACTCATAACTTGATTGCTGTGGTCTACTCAGACCAAGAGGTTAGTTTAGTGGTAATTTTTTTCCAACGGGAATTTCTCCCCATTAGCTTGCAATTTTCGAGTCAAAATTGAATTCGTCCGATTCAGCATACTTCCCTTATAGATATCAACACCCTCAATTTTTTAATTTTTGCCTTTAAAAAAATTATAAGCGCTCAAAGTCAAATTTGGTCTGGCCAGACCAAGTAGTCTATCCTAGGGTTAATTAGGTTCCATAAACCACTACAAAATCTCCCTTCAGGAAACACATTTAAAAAGCGTTAGTAACATACCAATACCTATAAATTATAAAATGTATATCTCAAAATCTACTTTAAACTCATTTGGAGGTTCTGCTCTGATTGTTCATAACTCGGTCCAGCATGAATACATCAATATAGACGACACTTTTGATACGGTAGTACTTAGCGTACAATCAAAACTAAAATTTACAGTATTCTCGACATATATATCACCAAATACAACATTTAACAAGAAAAACTTAGAGGACACCTTCGGCATTTCAACTTCCCCAATTTTAATTACTGCAATAGCTGTTACTCCTCTTGGGGTTCAATTAACCGTACGATTCATAACCAGCAAAACTCCTTTAATTTCATAACCAGGTACCCGGGTACCCGAAGTAGGTTGTTTTGCGTTTATTGAAATAAAATAATATTTTCCTGTAAATATTTTTGTTGTTGATTATATTTTGCGTTCTCAACTGTACAAATTTGATATTTGGAAAAAAACTGGTTTCTGTTCGTAGTACCTAAAGTACCTAAAGCGACACATGTAGGCAGAAACTGGGTTTATGTAAGGGCTGTTTATTTGCTTATTTTCGGTACCTACTTGCTTAATTGCTTTTGAATTAGATAGCAGATGTTCATTTGTGTCGTAAAATTGAAATATTTCATTTGTTTCGTCATTCTGTGTTGAATATTTGAACAGTGAAGTTGGTGAAAAATGAGCCGCAACGACCGATATTTGTCTACAAGGGAATACTGGAATTTGAGTGATGAAGCAAGAAGCACATATATTCAACGTTTATTTGAGGAAGCGACTCAAGATGAGGACCTTGAAGTGGACCATGTGCAAGACCAAAATGAAGGAAATGTGTCCTATACTGGCGAAGTTTCGGAATCAGAGAATGACGATTTGAATGTTGACAACGCAAACGAAATTGCAGCTGCTATTGACGCACCAGAGGAAATTTTCTTTGATGACGAAAGTGAAGATGATATGCAAGAAGATGCACCAACAACAAACCCAGCAGAAGATGCACCAACAACAAACCCAGCAGACTACATGACTGCACGTGACGGCACACAATGGCAGCGAACACCACGTAGTTGCCAACAAGTGAGAAGCCACAATATATTCAGAGACCGCTGTGGTCCAGCGCGGATTACTGAAAATATGACGCCTTTGCAGTGTTTCAAATCATACCTCACAGTGGAAATGGTGGATATAATAGTGCGCCACACAAATAGAAAAGCGCATGCCACATATAATGCGTACAATGAAGCGAATCCCAATAGACGTCAGTTGAAGTGGAAAGACACGACAATCAACGAAATTTATGGGTTCATTGGAATGATTTTGATGGCTGGCACAAATCATTCTAATGACGAAAACGCAAGAGATTTGTGGACGTCACAGGCTCACCCAATATTCCGCGCCACCATGGGAATAAACAGGTTTTTCGATTTGCTGCGTTTTATGCGGTTTGACGACCCCAGAACACGGGTAGAGCGGCAGCGTCAAGACAAAGCGGCGCCAATTCGCGATGTTTGGATAATGCTCAATGCAAATCTTGCCAGATATTATGTGCCATCAGAATATTTGACCATTGATGAACAATTATATCCATACCGTGGTAGAACCAAATTCACACAATATATACCCTCGAAGCCAGCAAAATATGGTATAAAAATATGGTGGATTTGCGATGCCAAAAATTCATATCCACTTCATGGCCAAATATATACTGGCAAACAAGAAACTGGTCGTGAAGTTGGTGTTGGCGAAAGAGTGGTGAGAGATTTAGTTGGGCCATACTACGGTAGCGGACGAAATATCACAATGGATAATTTTTTTACGACGCTGCCGTTGGCTAGGCAACTAAAAGTAGAAAAGTTCAGCATTGTGGGTACACTCCGCCGCAACAAAGCTTACATCCCTGCGGAGATGAAAGAAGACAAAAAAAAAAGACGTTGGTTCAAGTTTACTTGGCTTCCACGACAACGTAACACTGCTCTCATATAAGCAGCGGAAGTCCAACTCGGTCATCCTTCTTTCTAGTAGGCATGATGATGCACAAATTGACGAGAATGGGAAACCAGAAATTATCAATTTTTACAACCAAACAAAAGGTGGGGTGGACGTTATGGACCAATCGCTCCAAGAATACACGACCCAGCGACAAACAAGAAGATGGCCGATGGCATTTTTTAATAACATCATTGATGTGAGCGCGTGTTTATGGGGGTAAAACATTTAAAATCATTTTTTAAAGAAAATATTTTGAATTTTTTGGTATTTAAATCTTAGTTTAGCCAAAATCTCTCATGATTCGGAGTTTTATGTCCATATCTCAAAAATTATAGGCACAGCAGCACTTTAAAGTCAAAAAAGGTACACGGGTACCCGGTTATGAATCGTAGGGTTAAGAACAACAAGAGGGGCACAATCATAAACAAATTTATAACTCAATCCAAACTTATATTATTGAATGATGGTTCGCCCACCCACTATTCAACCCAAAACACATATCGATCTGTCTTTAGCATCACCCTTAATAAAAATTAACTCTTTCTGGCAGGTTGTGGAAGTGACCATTTTCCAATACTAATTTCCCTTTTCCCGGATTCACCATCAGAAGCCCATACTAATAAGGCTAATTATACTCTCACCCTACTGGTAGAAGGGTATATATCATTTGATACGGCTCAAAAGTGTAACACCTAGAAATATTCACTTTAGAACCCAAGTCTCTTTGGACCAAATTCGATTCATGACTTTCTAAATCGTTTGAGCCATGTCCGTCTGTCTGTCCTGCTGGTACGCACGATAACTTTCGAAAGAGTTAAGCAATCACTCTGAAATTTGGCATGGCTTAATATTTTCCCAAAACTGCTTATGGGATTGCATATGGGCTATATGGCCACACCCCTTCGGGTACCTCCCATACAAATCTGCTATTTCGCCCACTTTAGAAATCGTGTAATAATATCAATACGCCCACTTCGATCTTGGCCAAATTCCGTATTTAGTAAAGGTATAACTGCATTAAGTTTTGGACAAAAACTTGGCAGTCTGGCCCCTTCTGGTACCTCCCATACAAATGTACCATCCCGCCTACCTTAGAAATCGTGTAATAACACCAATATGCCCAACGACATCTTGCCCAAATTTTGTATTTATTAAACGTATAGTTAGACTAAGTATTGAACAAAAACTGGGAAGACTGGCAACTCCCCTTCTGGTACCTCCCATACAAATGTACCATCCCGCTCCATTAAGAACCATGTAATAATATTAATATACCAAACGGGATCTTGCCCAAATTTGGTATTTAGTAAAGCTATAGCTAGACAAAGTTTTGGAGAAAACTTGTAAGTCTGGCAACTCCCCTTCTGGTACCTCCCATACAAATGTACCATCCCGCCTACCTTTGAAATCGGGTAATATGATCAATATAAAGCTCTCCAGAAAAAATTGGACCCCTAGTCGGACTCCTTCTGGTACCTCCCATACAAATTTACCTTCCACCAACTTTAGAAATCGTGCAATTATATAAATTCGCTCAACGAATCTTCGCTCAACGAATTCTATATTTAGTAAAGCTCTAACAACATACAATTGTCGAGAAAAACACTGTGCTTTATATTCCGCCCTTTCTGTTAAAATCTGTAATACAATATTTTTTTTCTATAACATCCGGTATTTTGAGATTGTTATTATGACATTACATCAGAGGTTACATCTATTGGTGGTAGCCACGCTCACTTATGACTTTCCGATACTTTGGAATATGAGACTTGTATGTTTTTACTGAGGGTGAGGGTATATATAAGTCGGTTTACCCGACTGGAACTTTTGCACTGTTTTTCTATAACATTCGGTATTTTGAGATTGTTATTATGACATTACATCAGAGGTTACATCTATTGGTGGTAGCCACGCTCACTTTTGACTTTCCGATACTTTGGAATATGAGACTTGTATGTTTTTACTGAGGGTGAGGGTATATATAAGTCGGTTTAACCGACTGCAACTTTTTCACTGGTTTTATTCTAAAAAAAGCAACCTGGGTTAAATTTCATTCCTTGTCATCCGAATTCAATGAAGCACGACCCTTTAGTTAAAATATCAACAAGGAAACAGCAAACATTAAAAAAATTATACTGCAAAGTGCTAATCAGTCAATTCCTCATTATAGACCTAAGAAGAAAGGAAATCCCACTGTCCCATGGTGGAATGGAAAACTTGAGCTGCTTAAGAAGGAAAGAAATAGATTATGGAACATGCTAAAGAGACATATAACAAATGATAATGTTATTAATTTTAAGAAAGCGAATGCTAAGTTTAAAAGAGAGGTAAAAATTTCCAAGAGAGAATCCATTCACAAATTTACTTCCGAAATAAAGCCTAGTTCTTCAACTGGTAAATTATGGTCCACTATACAAAGATTTTGTGGTTTGAAAATTAAAGCAAAACTTCACTGTATCAAAACTTCTACTAAGCCTCAATCATTGTTAACTAATAACACAGACATTGCAAACGCTTTCGCAAATTTCTGGTCCGAAGAATCAGAAGATCATAATTGTCCACTATTATTCCGACAACATAAATATTCTATTTCAATTCCCCCTAACCCAATACCATGTAGAGATGCGTTATTAATCGAAAAGTCTATTTCGCTGTTGGAATTCTCAGCCTGTCTATCTAAATTAAACGGAAAAACTCCAGGAATTTACAACATATCATACCCTATGATCAGAAACACTTCCCATCCCGTCAAAGAGAGGATAGTATTATTGTACAACAATATTTTCACAAACTATATACCACAAATATACAAAAACAGTCTCGTTATACCTTTAATCAAACCCAACTCAGATAAAACGGATATATCATCATACAGACCGATTTTACTGAACTCATGCATGTCAAAGGTCTTGGACAAAATTATAACAAACCGCCTGTGGTGGTAGCCACGCTCACTTTTGACTTTCCGATACTTTGGAATATGAGACTTGTATGTTTTTACTGAGGGTGAGGGTATATATAAGTCGGTTTACCCGACTGGAACTTTTTCACTGTTTTTCTATAACATTCGGTATTTTGAGATTGTTATTATGACATTACATCAGAGGTTACATCTATTGGTGGTAGCCACGCTCACTTTTGACTTTCCGATACTTTGGAATATGAGACTTGTATGTTTTTACTGAGGGTGAGGGTATATATAAGTCGGTTTAACCGACTGCAACTTTTTCACTGGTTTTATTCTAAAAAAAGCAACCTGGGTTAAATTTCATTCCTTGTCATCCGAATTCAATGAAGCACGACCCTTTAGTTCAAATATCAACAAGGAAACAGCAAACATTAAAAAAATTATACTGCAAAGTGCTAATCAGTCAATTCCTCATTATAGACCTAAGAAGAAAGGAAATCCCACTGTCCCATGGTGGAATGGAAAACTTGAGCTGCTTAAGAAGGAAAGAAATAGATTATGGAACATGCTAAAGAGACATATAACAAATGATAATGTTATTAATTTTAAGAAAGCGAATGCTAAGTTTAAAAGAGAGGTAAAAATTTCCAAGAGAGAATCCATTCACAAATTTACTTCCGAAATAAAGCCTAGTTCTTCAACTGGTAAATTATGGTCCACTATACAAAGATTTTGTGGTTTGAAAATTAAAGCAAAACTTCACTGTATCAAAACTTCTACTAAGCCTCAATCATTGTTAACTAATAACACAGACATTGCAAACGCTTTCGCAAATTTCTGGTCCGAAGAATCAGAAGATCATAATTGTCCACTATTATTCCGACAACATAAATATTCTATTTCAATTCCCCCTAACCCAATACCATGTAGAGATGCGTTATTAATCGAAAAGTCTATTTCGCTGTTGGAATTCTCAGCCTGTCTATCTAAATTAAACGGAAAAACTCCAGGAATTTACAACATATCATACCCTATGATCAGAAACACTTCCCATCCCGTCAAAGAGAGGATAGTATTATTGTACAACAATATTTTCACAAACTATATACCACAAATATACAAAAACAGTCTCGTTATACCTTTAATCAAACCCAACTCAGATAAAACGGATATATCATCATACAGACCGATTTTACTGAACTCATGCATGTCAAAGGTCTTGGACAAAATTATAACAAACCGCCTGTGGTGGTTTGTAACCAAGAACAATCTGCTTCATGACAACCAACTTGGTTTTAAAAAAGGGAAATCCACATATGACTCAATAGTCTATCTTGACCACATCATCACACAAGCAATTATGGCAAGGAAACACATATCTCTCGTCTCATTACACCGTGTTACACACATTCTGTCCTATGAACCAAATTTACTTTTTCGGAAAGGGGATAAAAAATAAAAATACACGTGTATCGGCGATTTATGTGGTTTATTAACGTTACACAAAGAATTGTGTTTCGTTTCATATGCAGATGACTTTGTCATTATAAAAAAAACAAAATAAAGCGCAGAACCAGGATATTGACTTAAAACCATTATTAGAAGACATACTATCATGGTGTGAATACTCTGGAGCTAGGCTTTCCGAAAGCAAATGTAAACACCTACACATTTGTAGGAAATACAACTGCAAACCAAAACTTTTATGAGTAAGTTCACCTATTTCTACAGTCGATTCTCTCAAAGTTCTTGGACTTACATTTAATAAACACTTTCGATGGAATACCCACATCGAGAATATAATACCAGCATTGAACAACAGACTCAATATAATAAAATGCCAGTCAAGTATCAAATTTAACTGCAATACAATATCCCTTCTAACCGTGGTTCATGCTCTGATAAAATCTAAAATTGACTACGGCCTAGTACTCTACGGAAAAGCTGATAAATCAATGTTGAACAAAATCCACACCATCTTCAATTCTGCCATTAGAATGGCAATGGGAGCCTTTAGAACTACACCAATCAAGAACCTAATATTTGAAAGCAATTTTATGTCTGTTTCCAATAGTAAAGAATTTCTCACCTGCAAACACTTCAAAAATATCTTCTTCATTGATAATTCACCGCTGTCCAAAACAGCTAAAAGTGTTGTTGTTTCATCAAGACTGAAAAATATCCCATCCACTTTAAATAGCATCATCAACTATTGCCTGATCTATGATATTCCGATTAATTATAAAATAATACAAAATCAGGATTTCCCAACATGGCATTTTAAAAATTCTTCCGTAAATTCTAGTCTATCTAAACATAAGAAGAACGACACTTCCACAGTTTTATATCGGATGAAACTCTTGGATATTGAAGACTGCCTGCAAAACTTTACGTTTATATACACTGATGGCTCTAAGTTCGGGGACAGAATCGCATACAGTATTGTTTACCATAATGCTATCGAAAATGTTCCATCTTACCCGAATATAGCTCGACTTCTCATCAGAGATAGTTGCAATTTATGAGACGATAAATCTCATACGGAACCGAAGAGGTAACTTTGCCATTTTTTCAGACTCTGTGGCATCCATAGAATCTATAAAAAACATAAATAATTATGAATTCTATGCTAGTAGTATAAGGCAAATGCTTATCAAATTGGGAGAGAAGGTACAAATCGTTTGGATACCTGGAAACGAGTTTGCTGACAAAATGACAAAGAACGCCACTAAATCCCCAATTATAATGACGAAAAATCTCAATACATCCGACATTCAAAAATACGTTAAATCTAAATTCAAATCTGAACAGAGTACATCCTGGACCGCAACATCAAAATGGTATCAACAGATAAATAGAAATCAAACAAATATTATTGAAATCCTAAGGAACAGTCAGAGCACCAATCTTTCCAGAAGAGATCAGGTAGTCATAACAAGATTAAGACTAGGCCATACAATGATAACATATAATCATATTCTCGACAAAAATATTATTAATCTATGTTCATACTGTAATAGCACAGAAAAGAATTTGGAACATATCTTTGCCAATTGCAATTTTTTTCACAAAGAAAGAAGTAAATTTTTTTGCAAGTACTTTAAGTAATCTAACACCAGCAAATATTGAACTTATTTTAAAATACCTCAAAGCTTGTAATTTATATAACCTTATTTAAATTAGAAATATTATTGTAAACACTGCAAGCTTAAGACCTTAGTTGTCATAGCTTCATTCCAATATATCATTTTGTAATAAATAAATAAATAACACTGAGTATCAATAACTTTACCATTTGACAGACTTGACTGACTGGTTTTTTCCCAGTACAAGGAAATACTTTCACACATACGACGGTTTGTCTATGATTGCGAAAGCTATTTATGGAACAATGAAGTTGTTGCTATGTTTTTTAGAGAGAAGGTGGGCTATTCCTTAATTTGTTTTGAGGTTGTTTGGTTTTTGTTATGTTACAATATGATTTCTCGACGGCTACCATTTTCCACTAAGACAACGGATTCGTAATTGGTTTTCATTTCTCTCAATTGTATCCTATTGCAAATTTGTCATTGAAATATAATAGCCCTATTCTCCCAAAAAGTATTCCCACTTCTAATCGCAGACGGAGTTTTTTTTTCACAAAAATCATCCATATTTATAGCTGACAGAAGAGTTTCAATATGGTCTGCATCTGAAGTTAGCATTCTCTTTATTTCCGACTGTAGAAACCTGGCGACTAGCATTCGTATTTGCTTTTGCCTTTGTTGTTGCATGTGCGCGCAGACCAATTCCCTTACACGGCGTATATACACACAATTACATATTTCTGCCGTTTCCTATTGGCTTCATCTTTTTGTATATGTACGTGCATTCTATAATGTCAACAATAAAACCGCCTCAACAGCTAAAAAAAAACAAAAAATGTGGAGCGACCCATTTACGCAAGACAATAACAGGAAAAATGAAGAGGGAAGGTCGGAGAACACAGATCCACGCTCAAACTCGGACCAACAATTAAATTCAGCAAATAGCCTTGAACTTGAAAAAGGAACAAGAAAATAACATAAATGAAATGAAAAAAATGTGTCGCGTCAAAAACCTACATCATCTACTTTGTCGGCGGCTGGTTTTTGCTCTCGCATACCTCCTAGTGCAGAAATAATAATTTTTTTTATTTATGGTATTTTTACCGTGGATTGAATGGATGTTGAATTGGTTGTTCACCGGAATTATACCATTCAATTCTTTTAGAGGTTTAAAATAGTTGTTGGGTGATCCTGTGTTAATCAAACAACGACACGGAAAAAAAGTCCCACTGAGTTTTTGCTATAAAATATAACTGCCAAATTATATCAAAATTTGTCATTATTTATGGTTAAATTTAACATAATTATTACTAAATCAGAAGTATTTATCGTTGTACTTCCTGCAAAGTATAACAATGAATATATATCTGTTATGGCTAAGATTTTTCGTGACCAATTGTATAGTTGGATAGCTGAATACACTATATTTGTGCACAATAATATATTTATACGAGACGAATATTTTGTTGCTGTCGATGCATACGCAAAAACATATTTTGCTGAAAAATGTATCCAAATATAGTGCAAGGGTTAACTGTCAACCCCTTAAATATAATCATATCTTAATACATTTTGTAGCAAAAATTGCAACAAAACATTGCTGTTTTAGCATCTGACATAGCCTTATTAGTGTACTTTGTATGCATAAACATTACTTATTGTTTAGTGTTGTTTTGTTTTCTATTTCAGTCTGAATGTCACGTGGTCAAAAACATGTCTTTTGCTGCAAATTGAAAGTAAGTGAAAAAGTAATAGCGCATTTAAAAATAATATTAAACAAAAGAAAATAAGTATTATTTATGGATGTGGAAGAAATTTTGAATGAATGGGGATATCCCCAATTGATAAAAATATTTAAGGGTAAGTTAAACCAAAAAAATTAAAATAAAAAAAATAATGGGAAGTTGTGAAATTAATCAAATAGCAAATTTTGCTATAAATTTCCAGTAAAGTTAATTACATAATGTATAAAAAATTGCTATCGTCTGTTTTTATTTTAAATATATATATATGCATGTTTGTATAATAATGTGCTAAAATAATCGGTAGCACATCACTATGTCTTTAAATTTTCTCATAGTTTGACGAAGATTGCGTTGCAGAAGAGAAGCATTTTTGTAAAAAATTAATTATAAAATCATTTTTATATTGTGTGTTTTGTTAAAGATTCTGAAATAACTTTAGAGGCTTTTCAAAGTTTGGACTACTACGGAATTGCTGATATTGTAAAAAACCAATCAGATCGAGCTTTGTTTTGGAAACGTTTCAGAGCTGAATATATTGATCAAGTAAGTCTACAACAAAAGTTATTGGAACCGATGTTTTTAAAATAAAAACAAATGTTAAATATTCAACAGGCGGATAATTCAACAAATTGCGAAACTGGGAATAGTGAACCAGCACTTCCAAACTATACCATAGAATCTCTTGAAAATGTAAGTATTTTGTGAAAAATTTCTAACCTAAAAATTTCGAAGCTATTAATTTATTAAATGCTTACATTATGTAATATATTTAGTAAAATTATATAGCTACTTCTGCTATATAATATAATATATTAAGTAAAATTATATAGCTACTTCTATAGAACCTAATTATAAGTTTGTATTTCATGTTAATTATCACATAATTAATTTAAAGTAAAAAATATAAATTTACCTTAACTTATGTTAAAACGAAACATGTTAATTAAAGCAAAACGAAAAATATCCTTAATAAAATAAAATTCTCACTTTAAGTTAACAGGCTATTTTTTATTTGCCATGTATGGAACAAAAATGGTAAGTAAAATATGGCTAAACCAAGGGGCTGACCGGTTACTAATTTTCCTATAATGTATGTAAAATTAGATATATTTTGTTGCAGATTTGGCACCAAACTTACTCTAAACAGTAAGAATTAAACAGTAAAAATCACCAAATACAAATTTATTCTAGCCACATCTTGTAGCTAAATGAGCTACAAAATAAAGCTATTTTGCATATTTTCAGTTTGAGAATACAAATGAATAAATAGCAAAAGTAATAATGGCTTTGTGTTAAGCAGCTATTCTAATATCGAACATTAGATACAAAATAGACTATAATAAGAAATACACTGTATTAGAATGTGTAAATATATGTAGTAAAAGTAGCTATAAGCGCTTGATACAAATGCAAAAATTATATTACTCTTGTTCAATAATTTGAAGTAAAATTGGTTATTTAGCAGATATTTTTATAACAAAATTAGTTACAAATACAACATAAGCAAGCATAATATTCATCAAATGCTCTTATATTTGCTTGTTATAAAATATATGAAATTTTGCTATAAAATGCCACTGGCCCAGTTTTAGCTATAATTATAGCTATATCCATATATAAATTGTAGCAAAATTTAGTAGATGTTTTTTCCGTGGAATGGTCCTTCCCGCTGTGCTTCGTTCTATGAACGGTAGCGGAAACTTCCACTAAAAATAATAAATATTGGTCGGACTTAGAATTTTCATCGTCGACGTCTCGAATCTCAGATTCTACAACGACTTAATATTCATATTGTCCTCCATCCGGTTGTGGATCCTGGCCTATATGGTTTACTCTCTGAATCTGGGGTCCTGTGACCCTACCAGAATTTTATGATTTTCATCACTTTTGGGATTATAGGTACCACCCTTTTGCTAGTAGCAAGTACGTTGTCTATATTGATCGATGTCCATACTTTCAGATGGTTCCCGTCTTTTACCAGGTGTATTACCTATATATTTACTGAAATAGGGGTTTTTATATCGAAAACCAATTTCTTGCTTATCAGGAACATTTGGTTGATTTTTCCTAGTTTTTCCTTCCGGTTTTTGTTTTGTCTCACCCCTGTTCACAAACGCTGTAGCGAAGATATATCGTTCATGGTTAGATTCAACTTCTTGGTCTAACGCCAGAGCAGTTATTAAATAATTGGGACGTGCCACAAAAAATATGTAACATAGGGGTTTTCTGAGACCCGATAAAAAATGCGAAATGGGTCTTTTCTATATTTTTGATTGATTGATGAAACGATTATGCTGTCATAAGACATCAGTGTCTTATAGCAAGCTTAGCATCCTTTTAACCTGATCGTAAAACTGTAGAACTGTACCAATACCCTGCCTCAATGTACTGTCGCCAAGAAATATATGTATCTAATTTTCCGTCGAACTCAGGTAATGACTTTACTACATCGAGTGATTCATTGCAAACGACTGTGTCTCAATGTGACGTTATGACTTGTACGAGACGTTAAGGCCGAGTTACTTGACCGTAATCGTAACCGTGACGTGTCAGCTGATACGTTCTCCTTATGTGAAACATGTACAAATGGTTACTTGACCGTAATCGTAACGTAACGTAACGGATGAACCTGTAGCAAATAGATTTTTCTATCCGGCAAGTGACATTTAACAAACAGCTGATTTGTGTCTAGCAAAAAAAAAAAACAGCAATAAAGTAAAAGAAACAACTTTGTTAGAAAAATAATAAAATAAAAACATAAAAACTATAAAAATGGATAAATTGTTTCTTCACAACACTTTCTTTCATTATTAATGAATTTTTTACGTTTTTATCAAAACAAACAGACCAAACAGACAAATTATTTTGTTTGTTTACATACAACATATGGTACTTCACGTATCTTGGGTAACCACCACTACATCAACGTTCCGGTTACGATTACGTTTACGTTCCGGCAACGGTCAAGTAATTAGGCCTTTAGTGTCGCCGTTATGTCTATTAACTTCTGATCACACTCTCCTCTTTGTGATTCTATAGCTGTCCGTATTAGAGGTCTGCATAGAATAACTTTTCGCTGCACCTATGAAATTCTAATTCGAATATGGTACATAATCACTCTCTCCCTCAGATCGTTAGTAGTGTAGTGCAGAGAATGGTTGTTTGCAAAAGAAAAAGTGCTACAAATATGATGTGCACTTCAAGCTATTTTCAAAGCATGAAGTAATGCTCCGATCTTATTAAACATAGTGGTTCGGCTGTTTAAATTTTGAACTTAACATCCATAGTCGGGAGTATACTCGATGTTGATGCCTTATTTAAGAAAGGCAGGAGGGTATATATCATTTGATACGGCTCAAAAGTGTAACACATAGAAATATCCACAATAGACCCCAGGTGTCTTTGAACCAAAATCGATTCATGACTTTCTGAATCGTTTGAGCCATGTCCGTCTGTCCTGCTGGTACGCACGATAACTTTCGAAAGAGTTAAACAATCGCTTTCAAAATTTGCATGGGTAAATATTTTCCCAAAACTGCTTATGGGATTGCATATGTGCTATATGGCCACACCCCTTCCGGTACCTCCCATACAAATCGT
The DNA here is from genome assembly GCA_958296145.1 of Hydrotaea cyrtoneurina. Lineage (NCBI taxonomy): Eukaryota > Metazoa > Arthropoda > Insecta > Diptera > Muscidae > Hydrotaea > Hydrotaea cyrtoneurina. Next base: position 53,101,644 of record OY282512.1, on the reverse strand, counting down.
CTATTTCGCCCACTTTAGAAATCCTGTAATAATATCAATATGACCCGCGGGATCTTGCCCAAACTCTGTATTTAGTAAAGATATTGCTGGAAAAAAATTTGGACAAAAACTTGGAAGTCTGGCAACTCCCCTTCTGGTACCTCCCATACAAATGTACCATCCCGCCTACCTTAGAAATCGTCTAATAATATCAATATGCCCAACGCGATCTTGCCCAAATTTTGTACTTAGTAAAGATATGGCTGGAAAAAAAACTTGGAAGTGTGGTAACTCCCCTTCTGGTACCTACCATACAAATGTACCATCCAATATTTTTTTCTATAGCGTTCGGTATTTTAGGTTGCTATTATGACATTTCATGAGATGTTACATTAAATGATGGTAGCCACGGTCACTTTTGACTTTCCGATACTTATGAGTATGAGACTTGTATGTTTTTACTGAGGGTGAGGGTATATATAAGTCGGTTTACCCGACTGCAACTTTTTCACTGGTTTATTAATCGTTAATCAATATTATGGTATATTATTATATATTTAAATCAACTTATTTCATGTGTATCTCATTTGCATTACATTACACACTGAAAGCCCATAAAAACAAATGGAATGCAGGATAAGTGTACATGTAGTACCATAATCAGTTTGGTTGTCGCAACATACTCGACATGATCGCTCATGGTATGTTCGAATACGAGCGAAAGAGGAACATGTACAGCGACCGCAGCCGAGTATGTAGCTATTCAAAGATTTTGTTGTTCCTATAAACGTGTACCATTTTTTGATGACACTTCGAATAAGTGTACATGCTTTGGCCGTACACGTATACGGTACACATACAAATGGATTTGTGCAGACCTCTAGTCCGTATAACATCTTCTTAAATGCCTACTATTTGTTCTGGATTCTTGGTGATAACCCATTTATTAGCAATGTTTAAATTACCGAATAATTCCTCTAATAAAGATGACACGTAATGACTCTTGGTTTGCACTCTACTTACATGGTTTTATATTATATAAATTTATAATTAGATTAGATCTTCTGGTAGTTGTTCTCTGCTTCATCTGTTGCTGGGTCACGGCATCTCTTGAGGAACTGAGCAGATGCACTTCTAAGATACAACAAATACAAGTTGTAATATCTCTCTTGAAATATGCCCATGACATTAAATAAAAAGTTCTCCATTCTCCAGTGGAATGCAAATGGAATTACAACACACTCACACATTCGTCAGATGGAAAACTTGCTCATACTCAAAAATATTCAAATCGCTGGTCAAAATGAAACGTTCTTTAAAGAGAAACACAAACCGTATTTCCAGAATTATACTCTGCTTCGCAATGACCGATCCAACTGCAGAGGCGGGGGTGTAGCCTTTTTGATACACAAGTCTCTTTCATTCACAGAAATTCCAGTCATAAAACCTCTTGCATTGAAAACTTATCTGTTGAAGTTAACATAAACAATCGAAGAGTAGTTATAACTACGGCATACTCTCCTAAATACACCTCAGCATTTATCAACGATATTAAAGCTTTAACACCAGCCAACAGACATTTTATTCTACTTGGTGACTTAAATGCAAAGAATGTATCTTGGAATTGTCCAAATAATAATTCAGCCGGCATACAACTTAACCAACTACAACAGTCACGTAACTTTTTTGTCTACTACCCCGATGAACATACACTATATCCTCACCATAAAGGGTCGCTTCCTTCTACCGTTGACATTGTTCTAAGCAATTTTTTTCTGCCGATCAGTCTTAAAACATTAGATTATGAGATTCCATCAGATCATCGTCCAATTGTATGCTCTTTCGAATGTGCAGCATATAAAACTGAAGAGTCGCAAACATATGCGTACAAACACACAAACTGGAATACTTTTAAAAATTTAATAGATCGAAGCATAATCTTTTCTATAGATAGATATACTTCCCAAAGTAGTGTTGATAAGGAAATTGAAAGTTTTACTAATCTAATTCTGTCTGCAAGAGACATATCCACGCCCACTACTAACATAACATCCGAACGATATTATGTACTACATTAAAAACAGAAGAGTTTTAAAAAGGAAACAACAACGTACCATCGATCCACAACAATTTACCATATATGAGCAAATTATCAAATTCTTAAGCAAATTCATAAACAAAAAAATCAATGCTTTAAGAAATAAAAAATGGTCAAATCTACTGGAACACATGAAACCTGGCGATAAACGATTTTGGAAGATCAGCCGTTCCTTGCGACGCAAGAACAAACAAAATATCCCTTACCTTACATATGGAAACAACAAATTACTTACCGACGTTGAAAAGAGTGAATTACTAGCAAGCACATTCGCCAAATCAGATAGACTTACGCTTAACTATACTCATTCCGTGGATAATGTAGTAAATACAACAGCTCAGAATCTTAAAATGGAAAATCCAAGAACTCAAAACGACGACTTAGTCACTACAAATGAATTGTCCAACGTTCTGTCCAATCTTAAGGCATCAAAATCGCCTGGATTCGACAATGTTTCCAACATCCTCCTTAAAAAGCTTCCTGAAATGGCCGTACAGCTTCCTAAATGCTTATTTAATAGCTGTATACATCTAAATTATTTCCCTACGGCCTTCAAACGTGCAAAAATTATTCCCATGAAAAACAAACAAACCAAAAAACAACCCAAGCAGCTATAGACCCATAAGTCTCCTGAGTAATCTAGGGAAAGTGTATGAAAAACTTATTCACTCCAGGGTTCAAACATTTGCTGTTAATAATAACATTATATCCGAGAAACAATTTGGGTTCAAAAAAGAACACAGCACGGTTCAGCAAATCGGTCGGATAAAAAATAGAATTTTAACAAATAAACGCTTAAGAAAATCATCTGGTTTGATTTTACTTGACGTTGAAAAGGCGCTCGATACCGTGTGGCACAACGGCCTTCTATACAAGTTGGTAACTGCCAATATGCCAACATATTTATGCAAAATAATAGCTGACTTCCTCGAAAGCCGTAAATTCGCAGTGTCATTAAACAAGGACATTTCCACATATAAGAATATACCAGCGGGTTTTCCGCAAGGATCCATTTTATCCCCGATTCTTTATTAAATTTTCACCTCGGACTTCAAGCCAAATAAAGAAGCTGATGTTGCCTATTACGCAGACGACACCGCACTACTTTCCTCTAGCAAACTCACTAGTGCTCTCATAAAAAAAATGGAACAAAGTCTTATAGTTTGCAGCAGGTTTTTTAAAAAATGGAAAATTAAGATTAATCACCTCAAAACTCAGTGTATCATCTTTCCATTTAACAAATCTCCAAAGAGAACTCCATCTAGGCAACTATGGTTTGAAGGAAATGAAATAAACATTCGATACTGTGTAGCACAACGGCCTTCTATACAAGTTGGTAACTGCCAATATGCCAACATATTTATGCAAAATAATAGCAGACTTCCTCGAAAGCCGTAAATTCGCAGTGTCATTAAACAAGGGCGTTTCCACATATAAGAATATACCAGCGGGTTTTCCGCAAGGATCCATTTTATCCCCGATTCTTTATTAAATTTTCACCTCGGACTTCAAGCCAAATAAGGAAGCTGATGTTGCCTATTACGCAGACGACACCGCACTACTCTCCTCTAGCAAACTCACTAGTGCTCTCATAAAAAAAATGGAACAAAGTCTTATAGTTTGCAGCAGGTTTTTTAAAAAATGGAAAATTAAGATTAATCACCTCAAAACTCAGTGTATCATCTTTCCATTTAACAAATCTCCAAAGAGAACTCCATCTAGGCAACTATGGTTTGAAGGAAATGAAATAAACATTCAAAACAAAGTGAAATACCTCGGGGTAGTTTTGGATAAAAAACTACTATTTCGTAAACATATCTACTCGTCATGCGATAAAGCAATAAAATCTTTCCGAGCTTTGTGGCCTTTTCTGAATAGATGTTCGTTCTTAAACCACAGAAATAAGAGCCTTATTTTTAAGTGCGTCATAAGACCATGTCTGTCCTACGCATCTCCTATATGGTACCAAGTAGCTACATGTCACCAGAAAAAAATGCAAATCATTCAAAATAAATGTTTGAAAATGATCTATCATAAGCCTTGGAGATAGCCAACATCCTCATTACACGAGTAAACTGGTTACCAACTCTTTGCTGACTTTATTAAAAGATTGAATGAAAACTATTTCCTCAAGGTTCAACATTCGCCTTATTCAATAATAAGGGAATGTTACGTTGAATAATATATATGTATACCAATATAAACAGCAATTTATCAAACAGAAAACATTGTTTTATAATTGATTATTTGCCAAAATAATCTTTCTATGTACAATTTGTTTTCTAATATTTGTTTGAATTTCTAAAAATATCTACCAAATAAAGGTTTTTTTTTATCCTTTTGCCTTTTTAACTCATAGTATTAAATAAAAATGTAAATATTTAGCAACTATTCCTCGCCACAATTGTTGATATATCTATAAGATAAAACTCAAAAATGTATATAGCTCTTATTTAGATGATCATTTATATTTGGATAAATAAAATTTGAAATTTTTGAAAAAAAAAATCATCTGTTGCTGGGATAAATTGTCTTCTGCTTTTAGCCGTTGGGCTTTTCTGCTACTATTTTGTAATTTTGTTATTCGCGGTTCGCACCACTTGTTCTGAGCCAGTTAAAAAGATACGTTTAGTATTCTTTGAGTTTATGGGAACGTAAAAACCAAGTGTCTTAATATTAAACCTTAAAGATATGACCGCACGAGTTCCTGCATTCCATGGGGTCATTCGACACCCGAAGAGTAAACAAAGTACGTATTTTGTATTGCTTCTCATTGTTACTGTCCACTGCGACCATATTTGCAACGTAGCATACATCGCTTTGCATTTAGTTGTTGGTGTTAACTTACATACGTATATACAGTGACTCAAAAAAGTTTTGACACACTAAATTTGTGAGAAAATTTGTTTGGTGCATTTATCATCATTAGTGTCTTTGCATCAAAATTCAAGACAAAAAACTATAAGAAAAAGCAAAAAAAAAAAACAAACAAGAAAACGCATCAAAAAAGTTTAGGCACACGTTGTGTATTGTTCATGTGTTTGCTAATATAACGGCAATCTTCAAATTTTCTTTTCTCTATTTCGTTACTGTATGCATATTCATAACGCAACAGGTTATTTGTTGACGGTTTGATGACAGTATTGATCTGGAATTCGTGATAAATTGAGCAAAATGGGCAGTTTTACAGAAATTCCAGTAGAGGTCCGTAAAATTATCATAAACCTGTACGTTCAGCAAAAATCTTATCGGGAAATTGGCAATATAGAGGTCAGATACAAGTTAACACCGGAAAACTAGAGCGAAAGAGCAGATCTGTACAGCCAAAAAAAATTTACACCACGTCAGGACTGGATTGCTGTGGCCGCAGTGGTTCAAAATCGAAGGATTTCAGCTGTAGAATTATGCCATGATATGCAGAAACGATTTTCTGAAAACTTTGATCCCAAACAGTTCGGAATACTCTGAATAGAGCTGGGTATCATGGACGAGTTCCTCGGCGAAAACCATTCATTTCAGGGTGAATAAGAACCAGTGAAAAAGTTGCAGTCGGGTAAACCGACTTATATATACCCTCACCCTCAGTAAAAAAATACAAGTCTCATACTCATAAGTATCGGAAAGTCAAAAGTGACCGTGACTACCATCATTTAATGTAACATCTCATGAAATGTCATAATAGCAACCTAAAATACCGAACGCTATAGAAAAAAATATTGGATGGTACATTTGTATGGTAGGTACCAGAAGGGTAGTTACCACACTTTCAAGTTTTTTTCCAGCCATATCTTTACCAAGTACAAAATTTAGGCAAGATCGCGTTGGGCATATTGATATTATTAGACGATTTCTAAGGTAGGCGGGATGGTACATTTGTATGGGAGGTACCAGAAGGGGAGTTACCAGACTTTCAAGTTTTTAATCAAAACGTTGTCTAACTATGTTTTTAATAAATACAAAATTTGGGCGAAATCGCGTTGGGAATATTGGTATTAGTACACGATTTATAATGGGGCGGGATGGTACATTTGTGTGGGAGGTACCAGAAGGGGAGCTGCCAGACTTCCAAGTTTTTATTCAAAACGTTGTCTTACTATATTTTTCATAAATACACAATTTGGGCAAAATCGCGTTGGGAATAGTGGTATTAGTACACGATTTCTAATGGGACGGGATGGTACATCTGTATGGGAGGTACCAGAAGGGGAGTTGTCAGACTTCCAAGTTTATGTCCGAAACTTTGTCTATCAATAGCTTTACTAAATACAGAATTTGGGCAAGATCTGATTGGGCATATTGATATTATTAGACTATTTCTAAGGTAGACGGGATGGTACATTTGTATGGGAGGTACCAGACTTCCAAGTTTTTGTCCAAATTGTTTTCCAGCAATATCTTTACTAAATACAGAGTTTGGGCAAGATCCCGCGGGTCATATTGATATTATTACAGGATTTCTAAAGTGGGCGAAATAGACGATTTGTATGGGAGGTACCCGAAGGGGTGTGGCCATATTTTGGGAAAATATTAACCCTTGCAAATTTTCAAGGCGATTGTTTAACTCTTTCGAAAGTTATCGTGCGTACCAGCAGGACAGACGGACATGGCTCAAACGATTCAGAAAGTCATGAATCGAATTTGGTTCAAAGACACCTGGGGTCTAATGTGGATATTTCTATGTGTTACTCTTTTGAGCCGTATCAAATGATATATACCCTCCTACCCGTAGGGTGAGGGTATAATAACAGGTTGGATTTCGCCAAACTCCATATTAATAAGCCGGAATCATTTTGGAACAGTGTTATATTCAGTGATGAGTCGAAGTATAGGCTTTTTGGATCGGACGGAGCTCAAAAAATTTGGCGAAAACCAAACAAAAAGCGTCAGGAAATAATATAATTAAAACAGTTAAACACGGCGGCGGTAATGTCATGGTTTGGGGTTGTATAGCATAATCGGGTGTGATATCTCGTCTTTATTGATGAAAAAATGGACAAGTATTATATTTTAAAAGATAATTTGGCTCCAAGTGTTGAGAAGTTGAGCTTGAATGGGAAACCATTTATGTTCCAACAAGATAACGACCCGCAACATTCGTCGTTTCTTGTCCACGAATGACTAATATACCATTCCAAACAATTAAAAACTCCTCCACAGTTGCCGGATATAAACCCAATTGAACATATTTGGCACCTCCAAGAGAAAAAAATACGGAGTCACCTCATAACATCAAAGAACTCGCTCAAGAAGGCCATACGTACGGAATGGGCAAATATAACACCAGACGATACATCGAACTTAGTAGGAAGTATGCGTGGATGTTTAGAGGCTGTTATTCAGTCGAATGGAGGTCCAACCAAATATTTGGTGTTGACTTACATTAAACAATAGCTATAGAACTGAGCCTAAACTTTTTTGATTTGAAAGTACTGATTTTTTTAATTATCCTATAGCTTTACCTAAATCTAAAATGAAATTAAAATATATTTTTTTTAAACATGTAATGAATTCGTTCTTAGTATTAATGATGGTCCTATGTTTTGTAAGTTAAGTAGAAGAAAAGATACAAGCAAGTAAACATTGAAAATCACGCTGTGCCAAAAAAAATGTCACTGTATATATATATATATTAGCGGAACTCACTATCTTGTGGAAAAGAAAAAGGAAATGTAAAACTTGCACCCGATTGTGAGCGCACTTGATTGTTTTTTTTCCAACAGTGTTGATAATCAGCTGATGTTTAAAAAAAGTCAAAGCAATTTAATAAACAATAAATTAAGTATTTGAGACTTTTGCAAAGAAAATACGAAAAATTGCTTCAATATGCCAAAGAAAAACGAAAAACCTTCACTTTGTTTACGTTTTATTTTTTGATGTGTTGACCAGAGTATAGAGCCGACATGAAGCGCCGCGCCTAAATTGTTTTTAAAATTTAGGTGGCCGCCGCGCAACCGGCTTTCGCGGCAATAAATAAATAAACAAAATCTCTTATTATCGAATAAATGTGGATGGATGAATAACTTTAAAATTAAGACATTTACCGACAATGTTATGTTTAAATGTTATGTTATGTTTAAATAATGTAATATTTTATTGTATGAATTTTCTAATAAGAATTTTTTGGTTGTTCATTAGAATTCTATGTAGAATCACTCTCTCTTTTTTGGACTGCCGAGCGTTCAACATCCTTAATAAGTATTAAAGCAAAAAATTTTAAACAATTTTACAGCAAAATATTACAAACTTCGGTTCTTAGGGAGGATGGATACTAAGACCGTCTCCTCCTTAAAACTCGCAACAAGCGTATAATTCGCAAACACTAATGCCACGTCGGAAATATTATTCAAAGACTAAATTCTAGACGGTCAATATTCTTCGAAATATATTGTACACTATAATTACTTGTATACCCCACACGGTTCAATAACTAATGTATAATATAACTAATTTTTTCAAAAATCATCGAAATGAGTATTTTTCGAGTACTTTTGATGATCAAATGTGATTAATCAAGTCGCTAGTAAAAAAGACTCGCAAATGGTCCATGTTTATGCTTTAAAACCGATTCATAAAATATACAAAAACAAAATATACAACAATTACAATTGGTTGATTGTTTGAAATCATTTTATTTTGTAATAATTTTTAGAGCATCTGAATGCGCGTAAAAAGTTCGTTATGGTGTTTTGTTTTTCTTTATAACTGGTGATTTTGCGGTGTTATTAAAACAAGAGTACCCTAGAAAAATGTTGTCAAGTATCGTTTATTATCAGTAGATTCGTAAAGTGAAAAGGAGCGGAGCGGATCGAGCATTGCATTAAATTCAAATAAGGTGAATAAATTTATTAGTAAAGCAATGTCAGTTAAAAATAGTGACTAAAATAGAAGCTGAGAAACTATTTTCCCTAATTTTTAAACAAATAATTAATCAGGAAGAGGTGGAACAAAACCAAACAAAGATTTAAAGTACTTTTAATCATCACAATTGAAATGGTTCATGTTACATGTCTTGTTCTGATAGTGAAAAGGAAAGTGAAGGAAGAGAGTTTGATTTGGCCAAATTATTATTATTTCTATTTTTTTTATGTACAAAAGGATTTTTATGTTAATATTTTAAATAAATGTATTTGAATGTTTTATATTATATCAAAGGTTTTATTTTTTACGAGGAAGAATATATTATATAATATATTATGACTGGAAAGAGTCGTACATTTTTACAAATACGACTGAAAAATTAATCGATAAATAGCCGTAAATTATTACAAATACGACTAATAAATAACTAGAAAAAGAATAACCAAGATATTTCTTTACGTCATTTAAATGACCACCACGCGAAGTGTTGCAAGCATTGATTCTTTTGAGGTAATTTTGGACCACTTTTTGACACATATTGGGCGGTATTTCAGCTATAACTTGACAAATGTTGGTTCTTAAGTACTCAAGAGTTAAAGGTTTATCTGCATAAACAAGGTCTTTCGGATAGCCCCACAAAAAAAGTCGAATGGTGTCAAATCACATGATCTTGGTGGTCAGTGATGTCGCCACGACGAGAAATTACGCGACTAGGAAATGTCTCTTGCAATAAAGCCATATTCGCCCGAGTTGTGTGGCATGTGGTACCGTCTTGTTGAAACCACATACGTCCATATTCCGTTTTCAAAATAAAGTAAACAAAAAGTCACCATAAAAAAAATCAAAAAAGAAATAAACCGGCTACAGATAAAACAACAAATATGGCCCACAATAATAACAAAAAAAAACCAACTCCACACGCATCAACACAAAAAGACAACACCTTTCTATGCCCCCATTGTTGTCTTGCACTTGTGTTCCCCCCTCCTTTTCACTTTCGCACATCGCAAATAGTTCTGCGTTCTTCTTGTCGCTGTTCTGTTAGTTGTTGTAGGCATAACACTGAACAACTAACAGAAATAACAGCGACGAGAGGGGTGCAGCATTATTTGAGATTTTGCTTTGATATTGTCTTGTTTTTTTGCGGTATACTCGCACATTAACTTCCATAGGCCGGATGTCCTCGCTCTATGTGAGACCCAGGTATGTGAGGATTCTGATCCACAGGATTTCCACACTCCTGGTTATCACACTCTATCCTCTTTTTTTTTCTAACAGAGGTCTTGTGGTTTATATACGTAATGGTGTGGTGTTTCAGAGTCAGCAATATTTAAACTCGCAAGATCCAGAATTTAACACACTTTGTATTTCGGGTTTCTTTACAGAAGCCCAAACCTGGAAAGGGAGGTTAACCTAAAGGGCGTCGAGCCCTTTCCGATGCCATTACAAAAATTTTAGAAGATTATCCTGAACTGAAATTGCAGTTGCTGGTGATCTCAATGTCCATAATAATTCTTGGCTTCCCCATTCGAGCCATACATCTCCGGAGGGTCAATACGCTGAATTATTTGCCGCGCACAATGACTTGTCACAATCAGTGAATTAGCCAACACACATTCCGCGTGTTGAAGGGCAACAACAAAATATTCTTGACCTTTTCTTAACATCTCACCCTGAAAAGTATGAGGTTAACATTCTTGCGCCTCTTGGAAACTCGGATCATTGCACCATCTCAGCATCCTTTTCGTTCTCCGATATTCGAGGCTCTCCTAAACCAGTCACGAAGAGGACAATGCACATATACGAAAAGGCACGTTGGGCCGAGCTCTACAGTTTTTACCAGCAATTTAACTGGAAATTATGTTTCCTAGACAACAATGTCGATGCTGCTGCTGAAATGGTCTAGAAAATAATTCTTGGAATAACCACCTTCCAAGAAAATATTTTCCACGAAAGTAAGTCTTTTTTGCTTTCTGTTTGATCTATAATATGCTTCTAGTTTCTTCAATAAATTTCATTACAAAAAAGAAAGAACAATCATAATAGAAAACTTTCGCTTTCCAGCTTAATATTAATTAACTTCTCAATTTTGTTCAGTGTTGATTTTGAAGAAACATTGAAAAAGTGGTAGAAGTAATTAAAAAGGGAAGTTCCAAGAATTAGTAATACAACTTGTTTGTTTTCAACCACGGCACAGGTAGCGATTTTTTTTTATTCGTACAAGCGAACTAATTTCAAAAACAAATATTCAGTTAAGACTCGAAACTCAGACAAAGCTGATGTCTTTTAATTTTCGCTCGGTCGTGATAATATACACTATTAATTTTTTGAAACTTGTTTCATTTTTTGATTGATTTAAGTTAAGTGCATCGTAAAACTAACAAAGAAAACATTTTATAATATATGTTGTCACCTAATATTATTTATCTATTGTCATTTTATTTGTTTTCTATCCTGGCAACGTTTCTAATTTCCCTTCTTACTTAAAATTCCCTTTTCTTTAACTTTGCTAAGAAGAGACAACTCTCGAGAGAGTTCGTAATTGACAGTCAAACTGATTGGGTGGTAGTTGAGTCTCTCCAACACAATTACTTTTTACATTATTTCTTTTAAATACACAATAAATCATTTAAAGTTAATGTGCGTTGAACAATTATTTCCGAAGGCAAATCGTGGTAAGATTTCCCCCTCCCACAAGACCACCCGCATTACAATTTTCGGTTTGGTTTTAGTTGTGTGTATTGAAAAAAAAATACGTTTTGTTGTGAAATTTTGTTGTCTAAATGGAGAAATTGGCAATAGTTACGAACATTTGGTTGGAAAACATCGAGAACTAAGATTGAACTAATTAAACGATTGAGAAAAGTGAAAGATCGAGAACTGAAGTCGAAATCATAGTGCATGATATGACAGAGCAGAATGAAACAGGAGAGAATTTACAGAACATCGATACTGTACTAACGACAGGGAGAATATGATGGAAGAATTGCGAAGTGACGTTTTGCGTCTCCAGGGGACGATGGAGTCGCTCACACATCAATTCCAAATATATTCAACGACGACGTCGACTTTGGGTACAAATGTGTTGCTGTCGCAGAATTCGGTTTCTAAGGAGTCTGACCAGCGTTTGTTAACCACCGTTTCAGCTGCTGAGGAAATAGAACAAAAACACCAACATGTAAATTCAGCTCAACGTTTAGAATATCAAAGACAATTGACAATGTGGTTTGATGGCAACAGTAGAAAAAGAAATGGAAAGAATGAGATCATGCGTCAGAGATCTAATGATTTAGATTTTAGTTGAGAACTAACTTTATTTACAATAGAATCTTAACTTGAAACCTACATAAATAAAGAAACTAAAAATACATATGTACATGGATACATGTACATACCAAACTTACAACGAACAATACATAAAAACTATATGAATGCGCCAATGCACATTCATTCTTATATGATATGCCTCTTCATAAAATGCGGACAGAATGACAATTAAATAAATACACAAATAGTGGAATATATTTAGATTCTACCAAATAAACATAACATGCCACATTGTCGCCCCACCAACTCTGTCCATTAACACACAGTGTCATTGACATTACATTGTTTGGTCTTCTAATAAGAATTTATAATTAGATTACCCCACAACTTGGAGCCTGAGAACATACACATACAACTACATTAAACAAGATTGATACCGCATGCATTCATAATAAAATGACAATATTTACGACCTTTAGAATTCATAACAAAACCGACGAACATATTGTTGGAACTACAAATAGTACCAATTTTACAATGTGTACAGAACTGTACATACTGCCGGCCTTTTAACAAAAACAAATACACTATGCAAAACCCATATTCGTACACCCACTAAAAATTGGAAATTAACGAACTGTTCAATACAATAAGCGCATTTTTCAAAATTTGATATACAGTGTATCACAAAAATAAGTATGCAGGTGTTTAAACTATACACTTTATTAAAAAATAGCTATAAAGTGACGTAAAACAGAAAGAAAATATTTTAATTCTTTAATAATATAAGTATTATTTAATATTAATTGAAAAAATAACTATTGTTATTTTTATTTGTGTAATTATATGAGATAAAAGTCAAAAATATTGAAATTAACATCACAAAAGTAAGTATGCACTGTGTATGGAATTTTCATTTGTATCAAAAACGCCTTGGTTTCTTTTATAATATTTTTTAAATTAATATTTAGTGGGGTACCCCTTACTTTTAATAACTTCTTGAAGTCGTGATTGCATTGACTCGACTAAATTTTGCGTCACAGTACTTGGAATTTTCGACCATTCTTCCATAATGATATTTTTGAGATGATCTCGCACTCTTATATCCCGTTTTCGAACTTGGCGACCAAGATGATCCCATAGGTACTCTATGGGGTTAACGTCAGGCGATTGGGGATGAGTTTTAAGTTGTTTCGTGTGGTACAACAGCCATTCTTTGACAATGAGAGCCGTATGTTTCGGATCATTGTCCTGCTGAAATATGTACGAATCACCCAGTCCTAATTGCATGGCACTTTCTTTCAAATTGTTTTTCAGAATATTGAGGTACACATACCTATCCATAGTTCCGTCAATAAAAACTAGTCTCCCAATTCCAGATGCCGCGATGCATCCCCAAACTAAGACCGAGCCACCACCATGCTTTACGGTGCCAGCCATGTTCTTTGGTTCTAGTTCAGAATTTATCGTTCTCCAAACTTTATCCCGCCCATCCGATCCATGAATATTAATTTTGGTCTCGTCGGAAAAAATTACTGTGTTCCAGTAGGTTTTTGGTTGGTATATGAACTCCTTAGCGAAATCTACTCTCTTCTTCCGGTTTACTTGGCTAATGAATGGTTTTTTTCTTATACTTCGACCATTGTATCCAGCTCTGTGCAACACACGGCGAATAGTTTCTGGATTACAGGATTTTCCAATCTCTTTTTCAACTTCCGCTTGTATGTTTGGTGCACTTTTCTTTGGGTTTAGTTTAACTTTTCTGACAATAATTCTCTCTTCGTGGCTAGTAAAAACTTTGAGACGCTCAGATCGTGGCTTATTTTCCGTGGAACCTTCAGAACATTTCTATAACTTTTTGTACCGTAGAACTACTTTTGCCCACAAGCCCGGCAATTTTTCTTTGCGAGTTATTTTCTTTATATAATTCTATTATCATGTCCTTGAAATCCTTAGATAGTTCTTTTCCTCTTGGAGCCATTTCAGCCAAAAAAATATTTTATTTACTTAAGTCGATTTTTTGAATTTGTTTACTTGTACAGAGTCGACTTAGGTCATAAAAACATAACCTTCTTTCGTTAAAATCAAATCTCAATTAATTCTCAATCAGCACATACCTACTTACTTTTGTGACCACAACTTTGACATTTTCTGAGAAAGCCCACAAAAAAAAATAACGGGATCATATTGAGCAGTTTGTCTATGTAATGATTACTGTAGCAAGTATAAAGAGGAATTTAAAAAAAATTGCTTAAGATAAAGACAAAGTCGGAGAAATTATGATATTCGCGCAATTAATAAAGTGCATACTTATTTTAGTGATACACTGTAGATTTATTATTTTTATGGTAAAAAAAGCTCATATATTATTAACTCATAAATCAGACCCTAGATGAAGTAGTATTGATATAATGGATAACAATCAAATTAAGAATATTATACAATAGGATTAAAGTTAATATTTTGTTGGATATTCTTTTTGTTTTATGACAGCGCTTAGACGTCTTGGCATGGATTCCACTAGTTTGGATGTTAATTGGGGTAATATATTTGCCCATTCCGCCTTCAAAGCTATTTTTAGAACCTCTACGTTTCTAATGTAGTAATGTTTCACCTTTTTCTTAAAAATTGTCCACAAATTCTCAATAGGATTGAGATCTGTGCTTTGAGGTATTTGGGATAGTTATACAGACTTCCAACTGAAAAGAAAAAAAATTGGTTTAACAACATAGTTTGACAGATGTCAAATTCCAGCCCTATACTTTTGAAACCACGAAATGGATAACCCTTTAGAATATGGTGTAGATGTGCGACTAAAAGAATTAATTTGTACAGAATCCATCTGCAGAGTGCCCATTTGTCGTGTTCTCCCGCACATTTCGTTCGGTACGCGTCCTGTATTTATTCCGTTTATAGTGTGTTTTGTTCCTTGTCGTGTCACACGCAAATTTTGTTCGGTCCGCGTCTAGTACCTATTACGTCCATATTCCGTTTTCAAAATAAAGTAAACAAACAGTCACCACAAAAAAAATCAAAAAAGGAAATAAACCGGCTACAGATAAAACAACAAATATCGCCCACAATAATAACAGCAAAAACCAACTCCACACGCATCAACACAAAAAGACAACACATTTCTATGCCCCCATTGTTGTCTTGCACTTGTGTTCCCCCCTCCTTTTCACTTTCGCACATCGCAAATAGTTCTGCGTTCTTCGGAAATAAACCGGCTACAGATAAAACAACAAATATCGCCCACGCAAATCGGCCACAATAATAACAACAAAAACCAACTCCACACGCATCAACACAAAAAGACAACACCTTTCTATGCCCCCATTGTTGTCTTGCACTTGTGTTCCCCCCTCCTTTTCACTTTCGCACATCGCAAATAGTTCTGCGTTCTTCGGAAATAAACCGGCTACAGATAAAACAACAAATATCGCCCACGCAAATCGGCCACAATAATAACAACAAAAACCAACTCCACACGCATCAACACAAAAAGACAACACCTTTCTATGCCCCCATTGTTGTCTTGCACTTGTGTTCCCCCCTCCTTTTCACTTTCGCACATCGCAAATAGTTCTGCGTTCTTCTTGTCGCTGTTCTGTTAGTTGTTGTAGGCATAACACTGAACAACTAACAGAAATAACAGCGACGAGAGGGGTGCAGCATTATTTGAGATTTTGCTTTGATATTGTCTTGTTTTTTTGCGGTATACTCGCACATTAACTTCCATAGGCCGGATGTCCTCGCTCTATGTGAGACCCAGGTATGTGAGGATTCTGATCCACAGGATTTCCACACTCCTGGTTATCACACTCTATCCTCTTTTTTTTTCTAACAGAGGTCTTGTGGTTTATATACGTAATGGTGTGGTGTTTCAGAGTCAGCAATATTTAAACTCGCAAGATCCAGAATTTAACACACTTTGTATTTCGGGTTTCTTTACAGAAGCCCAAACCTGGAAAGGGAGGTTAACCTAAAGGGCGTCGAGCCCTTTCCGATGCCATTACAAAAATTTTAGAAGATTATCCTGAACTGAAATTGCAGTTGCTGGTGATCTCAATGTCCATAATAATTCTTGGCTTCCCCATTCGAGCCATACATCTCCGGAGGGTCAATACGCTGAATTATTTGCCGCGCACAATGACTTGTCACAATCAGTGAATTAGCCAACACACATTCCGCGTGTTGAAGGGCAACAACAAAATATTCTTGACCTTTTCTTAACATCTCACCCTGAAAAGTATGAGGTTAACATTCTTGCGCCTCTTGGAAACTCGGATCATTGCACCATCTCAGCATCCTTTTCGTTCTCCGATATTCGAGGCTCTCCTAAACCAGTCACGAAGAGGACAATGCACATATACGAAAAGGCACGTTGGGCCGAGCTCTACAGTTTTTACCAGCAATTTAACTGGAAATTATGTTTCCTAGACAACAATGTCGATGCTGCTGCTGAAATGGTCTAGAAAATAATTCTTGGAATAACCACCTTCCAAGAAAATATTTTCCACGAAAGTAAGTCTTTTTTGCTTTCTGTTTGATCTATAATATGCTTCTAGTTTCTTCAATAAATTTCATTACAAAAAAGAAAGAACAATCATAATAGAAAACTTTCGCTTTCCAGCTTAATATTAATTAACTTCTCAATTTTGTTCAGTGTTGATTTTGAAGAAACATTGAAAAAGTGGTAGAAGTAATTAAAAAGGGAAGTTCCAAGAATTAGTAATACAACTTGTTTGTTTTCAACCACGGCACAGGTAGCGATTTTTTTTTATTCGTACAAGCGAACTAATTTCAAAAACAAATATTCAGTTAAGACTCGAAACTCAGACAAAGCTGATGTCTTTTAATTTTCGCTCGGTCGTGATAATATACACTATTAATTTTTTGAAACTTGTTTCATTTTTTGATTGATTTAAGTTAAGTGCATCGTAAAACTAACAAAGAAAACATTTTATAATATATGTTGTCACCTAATATTATTTATCTATTGTCATTTTATTTGTTTTCTATCCTGGCAACGTTTCTAATTTCCCTTCTTACTTAAAATTCCCTTTTCTTTAACTTTGCTAAGAAGAGACAACTCTCGAGAGAGTTCGTAATTGACAGTCAAACTGATTGGGTGGTAGTTGAGTCTCTCCAACACAATTACTTTTTACATTATTTCTTTTAAATACACAATAAATCATTTAAAGTTAATGTGCGTTGAACAATTATTTCCGAAGGCAAATCGTGGTAAGATTTCCCCCTCCCACAAGACCACCCGCATTACAATTTTCGGTTTGGTTTTAGTTGTGTGTATTGAAAAAAAAATACGTTTTGTTGTGAAATTTTGTTGTCTAAATGGAGAAATTGGCAATAGTTACGAACATTTGGTTGGAAAACATCGAGAACTAAGATTGAACTAATTAAACGATTGAGAAAAGTGAAAGATCGAGAACTGAAGTCGAAATCATAGTGCATGATATGACAGAGCAGAATGAAACAGGAGAGAATTTACAGAACATCGATACTGTACTAACGACAGGGAGAATATGATGGAAGAATTGCGAAGTGACGTTTTGCGTCTCCAGGGGACGATGGAGTCGCTCACACATCAATTCCAAATATATTCAACGACGACGTCGACTTTGGGTACAAATGTGTTGCTGTCGCAGAATTCGGTTTCTAAGGAGTCTGACCAGCGTTTGTTAACCACCGTTTCAGCTGCTGAGGAAATAGAACAAAAACACCAACATGTAAATTCAGCTCAACGTTTAGAATATCAAAGACAATTGACAATGTGGTTTGATGGCAACAATAGAAAAAGAAATGGAAAGAATGAGATCATGCGTCAGAGATCTAATGATTTAGATTTTAGTTGAGAACTAACTTTATTTACAATAGAATCTTAACTTGAAACCTACATAAATAAAGAAACTAAAAATACATATGTACATTAGAGCGACTCAAGTTATGTGGAAGCAAAATTCGTGCAAGGTGTACCCCCTCCAAAATGAACATTGGTATTTTTTAAGGTGACATCTAAAATATTTTGGCTCCAGCTTTGATCTCTCGTGAGCTGGACCATTTTGAAAAAGGGTCTATTTTTGCATGTTTTGTTAATTTGAGAGTCTGTTGCATTAACAATATATACAATATGGATATCATAAGAAAGGTTTTTTTAGGACGCGTCCAACTATATATACAATTTGTCAAAGGACGATCACCCATGTCCTATTTTTAAGGATATTCTGCAAAAAAAAGTGGTTTTTGAATTTTTTGTTCGGAGTTGTTTGTAATAAAAATGGCAAATTAACATATTTTAATGTCTAGGCAATTTAAGTAAATACGGGTTTCGCCTTTTTTTGAAATTCGTGCTAGTTCGCGTTTTGACAGAAATGCAATGGGTTGGTAACTCTACGTATTAAATAGGGCAATATGGGTATCAATTTTTTTCTTTTCTTTCTTTCTTTCTTCTTTTCATTCTTTCTTTCTTCTTTTCTTTCTTTCTTTCTTTCCTATCTTTCTTTTCTTTTATAAGAAAAAAACACTTGTTTAAAAGAAAATTTTTTTACAGATGATTCAAGACTCATTTATTGCGATTTTGAAAAACGTTATAAGGCGATTTTAAAAACCGTTACAACAAATCCTTGCGTGATTCTATTTTAGTATACTGCTTGCGCGACACGATCTGGTTCGCAATATAAGCCGGACGATTTTTATCGATGACCGATACTTTCGATTGACTGACAACGTGTACAAAACGCTCAGTGCTTTACATTAAACGGATACGCGAATTGCAGATAAATGGATTTTTCGCCCATCCGGAAAACATAATTTTGTCAATGATAACAGATGAGAGCAAGGACATACGACTTCAAGCCTACGAGACAATTTTAAAATCACGTGAACGTACCACCCAACAAATTCGACAATTTACTGTGCCTAAAATAAATTTTAATTGTGAATCGCTCAAAGCCATGATAAATTGGAATGAAATTGAAACTGGTATAGAACCACCTTGCACACAGTTCTACTCACAAGAATACTTGTTGAGTCTTCAAAATTCTGATGAAATTATTAATATTCCAGGTGAAAAAATAACATACAAAAATATAAGTTTTATTAACGAATTCATTTCAGAATTTCCTTGCCATTCACAAAGCACTGAGCGTATTGTACACGTTGTCAGTCAATCGAAAGTATCGGTCATCGATAAAAATCGTCCGGCTTATATTGCGAACCAGATCGTGTCGCGCAAGCAGTATACTAAAATAGAATCACGCAAGGATTTGTTGTAACGGTTTTTAAAATCGCCTTATAACGTTTTTCAAAATCGCAATAAATGAGTCTTGAATCATCTGTAAAAAAATTTTCTTTTAAACAAGTGTTTTTTTCTTATAAAAGAAAAGAAAGATAGGAAAGAAAGAAAGAAAGAAAGAATGAAAAGAAGAAAGAAAGAAAGAAAAGAAAAAAATTGATACCCATATTGCCCTATTTAATACGTAGAGTTACCACCCCATTGCATTTCTGTCAAAACGCGAACTAGCACGAATTTCAAAAAAAGGCGAAACCCGTATTTACTTAAATTGCCTAGACATTAAAATATGTTAATTTGCCATTTTTATTA
Organism: Hydrotaea cyrtoneurina; assembly: GCA_958296145.1. Taxonomy (NCBI): domain Eukaryota; kingdom Metazoa; phylum Arthropoda; class Insecta; order Diptera; family Muscidae; genus Hydrotaea; species Hydrotaea cyrtoneurina. The sequence goes on along the minus strand of OY282512.1, from coordinate 53,081,818 downwards.
CAAACAACTCCGAAAAAAAAATTCAAAAACCACTTTTTTTTGCAGAATATCCTTAAAAATAGGACATGGGTGATCGTCCTTTGACAAATTGTATATATAGTTGGACGCGTCCTAAAAAAACCTTTCTTATGATATCCATATTGTATATATTGTTAATGCAACAGACTCTCAAATTAACAAAACATGCAAAAATAGACCCTTTTTCAAAATGGTCCAGCTCACGAGAGATCAAAGCTGGGGCCAAAATATTTTAGATGTCACCTTAAAAATGTCCAAAGTTAATTTTTAGGAGGGAACATCGAACACTTTTTTTGGCGAGTCGCTCTAATGTACATGGATACATGTACATACCAAACTTACAACGAACAATACATAAAAACTATATGAATGCGCCAATGCACATTCATTCTTATATGATATGCCTCTTCATAAAATGCGGACAGAATGACAATTAAATAAATACACAAATAGTGGAATATATTTAGATTCTACCAAATAAACATAACATGCCACATTGTCGCCCCACCTACTCTGTCCATTAACACACAGTGTCATTGACATTACATTGTTTGGTCTTCTAATAAGAATTTATAATTAGATTACCCCACAACTTGGAGCCTGAGAACATACACATACAACTACATTAAACAAGATTGATACCGCATGCATTCATAATAAAATGACAATATTTACGACCTTTAGAATTCATAACAAAACCGACGAACATATTGTTGGAACTACAAATAGTACCAATTTTACAATGTGTACAGAACTGTACATACTGCCGGCCTTTTAACAAAAACAAATACACTATGCAAAACCCATATTCGTACACCCACTAAAAATTGGAAATTAACGAACTGTTCAATACAATAAGCGCATTTTTCAAAATTTGATATACAGTGTATCACAAAAATAAGTATGCAGGTGTTTAAACTATACACTTTATTAAAAAATAGCTATAAAGTGACGTAAAACAGAAAGAAAATATTTTAATTCTTTAATAATATAAGTATTATTTAATATTAATTGAAAAAATAACTATTGTTATTTTTATTTGTGTAATTATATGAGATAAAAGTCAAAAATATTGAAATTAACATCACAAAAGTAAGTATGCACTGTGTATGGAATTTTCATTTGTATCAAAAACGCCTTGGTTTCTTTTATAATATTTTTTAAATTAATATTTAGTGGGGTACCCCTTACTTTTAATAACTTCTTGAAGTCGTGATTGCATTGACTCGACTAAATTTTGCGTCACAGTACTTGGAATTTTCGACCATTCTTCCATAATGATATTTTTGAGATGATCTCGCACTCTTATATCCCGTTTTCGAACTTGGCGACCAAGATGATCCCATAGGTGCTCTATGGGGTTAACGTCAGGCGATTGGGGATGAGTTTTAAGTTGTTTCGTGTGGTACAACAGCCATTCTTTGACAATGAGAGCCGTATGTTTCGGATCATTGTCCTGCTGAAATATGTACGAATCACCCAGTCCTAATTGCATGGCACTTTCTTTCAAATTGTTTTTCAGAATATTGAGGTACACATACCTATCCATAGTTCCGTCAATAAAAACTAGTCTCCCAATTCCAGATGCCGCGATGCATCCCCAAACTAAGACCGAGCCACCACCATGCTTTACGGTGCCAGTCATGTTCTTTGGTTCTAGTTCAGAATTTATCGTTCTCCAAACTTTATCCCGCCCATCCGATCCATGAATATTAATTTTGGTCTCGTCGGAAAAAATTACTGTGTTCCAGTAGGTTTTTGGTTGGTATATGAACTCCTTAGCGAAATCTACTCTCTTCTTCCGGTTTACTTGGCTAATGAATGGTTTTTTTCTTATACTTCGACCATTGTATCCAGCTCTGTGCAACACACGGCGAATAGTTTCTGGATTACAGGATTTTCCAATCTCTTTTTCAACTTCCGCTTGTATGTTTGGTGCACTTTTCTTTGGGTTTAGTTTAACTTTTCTGACAATAATTCTCTCTTCGTGGCTAGTAAAAACTTTGAGACGCTCAGATCGTGGCTTATTTTCCGTGGAACCTTCAGAACATTTCTATAACTTTTTGTACCGTAGAACTACTTTTGCCCACAAGCCCGGCAATTTTTCTTTGCGAGTTATTTTCTTTATATAATTCTATTATCATGTCCTTGAAATCCTTAGATAGTTCTTTTCCTCTTGGAGCCATTTCAGCCAAAAAAATATTTTATTTACTTAAGTCGATTTTTTGAATTTGTTTACTTGTACAGAGTCGACTTAGGTCATAAAAACATAACCTTCTTTCGTTAAAATCAAATCTCAATTAATTCTCAATCAGCACATACCTACTTACTTTTGTGACCACAACTTTGACATTTTCTGAGAAAGCCCACAAAAAAAAATAACGGGATCATATTGAGCAGTTTGTCTATGTAATGATTACTGTAGCAAGTATAAAGAGGAATTTAAAAAAAATTGCTTAAGATAAAGACAAAGTCGGAGAAATTATGATATTCGCGCAATTAATAAAGTGCATACTTATTTTAGTGATACACTGTAGATTTATTATTTTTATGGTAAAAAAAGCTCATATATTATTAACTCATAAATCAGACCCTAGATGAAGTAGTATTGATATAATGGATAACAATCAAATTAAGAATATTATACAATAGGATTAAAGTTAATATTTTGTTGGATATTCTTTTTGTTTTATGACAGCGCTTAGACGTCTTGGCATGGATTCCACTAGTTTGGATGTTAATTGGGGTAATATATTTGCCCATTCCGCCTTCTAAGCTATTTTTAGAACCTCTACGTTTCTAATGTAGTAATGTTTCACCTTTTTCTTAAAAATTGTCCACAAATTCTCAATAGGATTGAGATCTGTGCTTTGAGGTATTTGGGATAGTTATACAGACTTCCAACTGAAAAGAAAAAAAATTGGTTTAACAACATAGTTTGACAGATGTCAAATTCCAGCCCTATACTTTTGAAACCACGAAATGGATAACCCTTTAGAATATGGTGTAGATGTGCGACTAAAAGAATTAATTTGTACAGAATCCATCTGCAGAGTGCCCATTTGTCGTGTTCTCCCGCACATTTCGTTCGGTACGCGTCCTGTATTTATTCCGTTTATAGTGTGTTTTGTTCCTTGTCGTGTCACACGCAAATTTTGTTCGGTCCGCGTCTAGTACCTATTACGTCCATATTCCGTTTTCAAAATAAAGTAAACAAACAGTCACCACAAAAAAAATCAAAAAAGGAAATAAACCGGCTACAGATAAAACAACAAATATCGCCCACAATAATAACAGCAAAAACCAACTCCACACGCATCAACACAAAAAGACAACACATTTCTATGCCCCCATTGTTGTCTTGCACTTGTGTTCCCCCCTCCTTTTCACTTTCGCACATCGCAAATAGTTCTGCGTTCTTCGGAAATAAACCGGCTACAGATAAAACAACAAATATCGCCCACGCAAATCGGCCACAATAATAACAACAAAAACCAACTCCACACGCATCAACACAAAAAGACAACACCTTTCTATGCCCCCATTGTTGTCTTGCACTTGTGTTCCCCCCTCCTTTTCACTTTCGCACATCGCAAATAGTTCTGCGTTCTTCTTGTCGCTGTTCTGTTAGTTGTTGTAGGCATAACACTGAACAACTAACAGAAATAACAGCGACGAGAGGGGTGCAGCATTATTTGAGATTTTGCTTTGATATTGTCTTGTTTTTTTGCGGTATACTCGCACATTAACTTCCATAGGCCGGATGTCCTCGCTCTATGTGAGACCCAGGTATGTGAGGATTCTGATCCACAGGATTTCCACACTCCTGGTTATCACACTCTATCCTCTTTTTTTTCTAACAGAGGTCTTGTGGTTTATATACGTAATGGTGTGGTGTTTCAGAGTCAGCAATATTTAAACTCGCAAGATCCAGAATTTAACACACTTTGTATTTCGGGTTTCTTTACAGAAGCCCAAACCTGGAAAGGGAGGTTAACCTAAAGGGCGTCGAGCCCTTTCCGATGCCATTACAAAAATTTTAGAAGATTATCCGTACAGTGAAATTGCAGTTGCTGGTGATCTCAATGTCCATAATAATTCTTGGCTTTCCCATTCTAGCCATACATCTCCGGAGGGTCAATACGCTGAATTATTTGCCGCGCACAATGACTTGTCACAATCAGTGAATTAGCCAACACACATTCCGCGTGTTGAAGGGCAACAACAAAATATTCTTGACCTTTTCTTAACATCTCACCCTGAAAAGTACGAGGTTAACATTCTTGCGCCTCTTGGAAACTCGGATCATTGCACCATCTCAGCATCCTTTTCGTTCTCCGATATTCGAGGCTCTCCTAAACCAGTCACGAAGAGGACAATGCACATATACGAAAAGGCACGTTGGGCCGAGCTCTACAGTTTTTACCAGCAATTTAACTGGAAATTATGTTTCCTAGACAACAATGTCGATGCTGCTGCTGAAATGGTCTAGAAAATAATTCTTGGAATAACCACCTTCCAAGAAAATATTTTCCACGAAAGTAAGTCTTTTTTGCTTTCTGTTTGATCTATAATATGCTTCTCAGTTTCTTCAATAAATTTCATTACAAAAAAGAAAGAACAATCATAATACAAAACTTGCGCTTTCCAGCTTAATATTAATTAACTTCTCAATTTTGTTCAGTGTTGATTTTGAAGAAACATTGAAAAAGTGGTAGAAGTAATTAAAAAGGGAAGTTCCAAGAATTAGTAATACAACTTGTTTGTTTTCAACCACGGCACAGGTAGCGATTTTTTTTATTTCGTACAAGCGAACTAATTTCAAAAACAAATATTCAGTTAAGACTCGAAACTCAGACAAAGCTGATGTCTTTTAAATTTTCGCTCGGTCGTGATAATATACACTATTAATTTTTTGAAACTTGTTTCATTTTTTGATTGATTTAAGTTAAGTGCATCGTAAAACTAACAAAGAAAACATTTTATAATATATGTTGTCACCTAATATTATTTATCTATTGTCATTTTATTTGTTTTCTATCCTGGCAACGTTTCTAATTTCCCTTCTTACTTAAAATTCCCTTTTCTTTAACTTTGCTAAGAAGAGACAACTCTCGAGAGAGTTCGTAATTGACAGTCAAACTGATTGGGTGGTAGTTGAGTCTCTCCAACACAATTACTTTTTACATTATTTCTTTTAAATACACAATAAATCATTTAAAGTTAATGTGCGTTGAACAATTATTTCCGAAGGCAAATCGTGGTAAGATTTCCCCCTCCCACAAGACCACCCGCATTACAATTTTCGGTTTGGTTTTAGTTGTGTGTATTGAAAAAAAAAATACGTTTTGTTGTGATATTTTGTTGTCTAAATGGAGAAATTGGCAATAGTTACGAACATTTGGTTGGAAAACATCGAGAACTAAGATTGAACTAATTAAACGATTGAGAAAAGTGAAAGATCGAGAACTGAAGTCGAAATCATAGTGCATGATATGACAGAGCAGAATGAAACAGGAGAGAATTTACAGAACATCGATACTGTACTAACGACAGGGAGAATATGATGGAAGAATTGCGAAGTGACGTTTTGCGTCTCCAGGGGACGATGGAGTCGCTCACACATCAATTCCAAATATATTCAACGACGACGTCGACTTTGGGTACAAATGTGTTGCTGTCGCAGAATTCGGTTTCTAAGGAGTCTGACCAGCGTTTGTTAACCACCGTTTCAGCTGCTGAGGAAATAGAACAAAAACACCAACATGTAAATTCAGCTCAACGTTTAGAATATCAAAGACAATTGACAATGTGGTTTGATGGCAACAATAGAAAAAGAAATGGAAAGAATGAGATCATGCGTCAGAGATCTAATGATTTAGATTTTAGTTGAGAACTAACTTTATTTACAATAGAATCTTAACTTGAAACCTACATAAATAAAGAAATTAAAAATACATATGTACATGGATACATGTACATACCAAACTTACAACGAACAATACATAAAAACTATATGAATGCGCCAATGCACATTCATTCTTATATGATATGCCTCTTCATAAAATGCGGACAGAATGACAATTAAATAAATACACAAATAGTGGAATATATTTAGATTCTACCAAATAAACATAACATGCCACATTGTCGCCCCACCAACTCTGTCCATTAACACACAGTGTCATTGACATTACATTGTTTGGTCTTCTAATAAGAATTTATAATTAGATTACCCCACAACTTGGAGCCTGAGAACATACACATACAACTACATTAAACAAGATTGATACCGCATGCATTCATAATAAAATGACAATATTTACGACCTTTAAAATTCATAACAAAACCGACGAACATATTGTTGGAACTACAAATAGTACCAATTTTACAATGTGTACAGAACTGTACATACTGCCGGCCTTTTAACAAAAACAAATACACTATGCAAAACCCATATTCGTACACCCACTAAAAATTGGAAATTAACGAACTGTTCAATACAATAAGCGCATTTTTCAAAATTTGATATACAGTGTATCACAAAAATAAGTATGCAGGTGTTTAAACTATACACTTTATTAAAAAATAGCTATAAAGTGACGTAAAACAGAAAGAAAATATTTTAATTCTTTAATAATATAAGTATTATTTAATATTAATTGAAAAAATAACTATTGTTATTTTTATTTGTGTAATTATATGAGATAAAAGTCAAAAATATTGAAATTAACATCACAAAAGTAAGTATGCACTGTGTATGGAATTTTCATTTGTATCAAAAACGCCTTGGTTTCTTTTATAATATTTTTTAAATTAATATTTAGTGGGGTACCCCTTACTTTTAATAACTTCTTGAAGTCGTGATTGCATTGACTCGACTAAATTTTGCGTCACAGTACTTGGAATTTTCGACCATTCTTCCATAATGATATTTTTGAGATGATCTCGCACTCTTATATCCCGTTTTCGAACTTGGCGACCAAGATGATCCCATAGGTGCTCTATGGGGTTAACGTCAGGCGATTGGGGATGAGTTTTAAGTTGTTTCGTGTGGTACAAAAGCCATTCTTTGACAATGAGAGCCGTATGTTTCGGATCATTGTCCTGCTGAAATATGTACGAATCACCCAGTCCTAATTGCATGGCACTTTCTTTCAAATTGTTTTTCAGAATATTGAGGTACACATACCTATCCATAGTTCCGTCAATAAAAACTAGTCTCCCAATTCCAGATGCCGCGATGCATCCCCAAACTAAGACTGAGCCACCACCATGCTTTACGGTGCCAGTCATGTTCTTTGGTTCTAGTTCAGAATTTATCGTTCTCCAAACTTTATCCCGCCCATCCGATCCATGAATATTAATTTTGGTCTCGTCGGAAAAAATTACTGTGTTCCAGTAGGTTTTTGGTTGGTATATGAACTCCTTAGCGAAATCTCCTCTCTTCTTCCGGTTTACTTGGCTAATGAATGGTTTTTTTCTTATACTTCGACCATTGTATCCAGCTCTGTGCAACACACGGCGAATAGTTTCTGGATTACAGGATTTTCCAATCTCTTTTTCAACTTCCGCTTGTATGTTTGGTGCACTTTTCTTTGGGTTTAGTTTAACTTTTCTGACAATAATTCTCTCTTCGTGGCTAGTAAAAACTTTGGGACGCCCAGATCGTGGCTTATTTTCCGTGGAACCTTCAGAACATTTCTATAACTTTTTGTACCGTAGAACTACTTTTGCCCACAAGCCCGGCAATTTTTCTTTGCGAGTTATTTTCTTTATATAATTCTATTATCATGTCCTTGAAATCCTTAGATAGTTCTTTTCCTCTTGGAGCCATTTCAGCCAAAAAATTATTTTATTTACTTAAGTCGATTTTTTGAATTTGTTTACTTGTACAGAGTCGACTTAGGTCATAAAAACATAACCTTCTTTCGTTAAAATCAAATCTCAATTAATTCTCAATCAGCACATACCTACTTACTTTTGTGACCACAACTTTGACATTTTCTGAGAAAGCCCACAAAAAAAAAATAAAGGGATCATATTGAGCAGTTTGTCTATGTAATGATTACTGTAGCAAGTATAAAGAGGAATTTAAAAAAAATTGCTTAAGATAAAGACAAAGTCGGAGAAATTATGATATTCGCGCAATTAATAAAGTGCATACTTATTTTAGTGATACACTGTAGATTTATTATTTTTATGGTAAAAAAAGCTCATATATTATTAACTCATAAATCAGACCCTAGATGAAGTAGTATTGATATAGTGGATAACAATCAAATTAAGAATATTATACAATAGGATTAAAGTTAATATTTTGTTGGATATTCTTTTTGTTTTATGACAGCGCTTAGACGTCTTGGCATGGATTCCACTAGTTTGGATGTTAATTGGGGTAATATATTTGCCGATTCCGCCTTCAAAGCTATTTTTAGATCCTCTACGTTTCTAATGTAGTAATGTTTCACCTTTTTCTTAAAAATTGTCCACAAATTCTCAATAGGATTGAGATCTGTGCTTTGAGGTATTTGGGATAGTTATACAGACTTCCAACTGAAAAGAAAAAAAATTGGTTTAACAACATAGTTTGACAGATGTCAAATTCCAGCCCTATACTTTTGAAACCACGAAATGGATAACCCTTTAGAATATGGTGTAGATGTGCGACTAAAATAATTAATTTGTACAGAATCCATCTGCAGAGTGCCCATTTGTCGTGTTCTCCCGCACATTTCGTTCGGTACGCGTCCTGTATTTATTCCGTTTATAGTGTGTTTTGTTCCTTGTCGTGTCACACGCAAATTTTGTTCGGTCCGCGTCTAGTACCTATTACGTCCATATTCCGTTTTCAAAATAAAGTAAACAAACAGTCACCACAAAAAAAATCAAAAAAGGAAATAAACCGGCTACAGATAAAACAACAAATATCGCCCACAATAATAACAACAAAAACCAACTCCACACGTATCAACACAAAAAGACAACACCTTTCTATGCCCCCATTGTTGTCTTGCACTTGTGTTCCCCCCTCCTTTTCACTTTCGCACATCGCAAATAGTTCTGCGTTCTTCGGAAATAAACCGGCTACAGATAAAACAACAAATATCGCCCACGCAAATCGGCCACAATAATAACAACAAAAACCAACTCCACACGCATCAACACAAAAAGACAACACCTTTCTATGCCCCCATTGTTGTCTTGCACTTGTGTTCCCCCCTCCTTTTCACTTTCGCACATCGCAAATAGTTCTGCGTTCTTCTTGTCGCTGTTCTGTTAGTTGTTGTAGGCATAACACTGAACAACTAACAGAAATAACAGCGACGAGAGGGGTGCAGCATTATTTGAGATTTTGCTTTGATATTGTCTTGTTTTTTTGCGGTATACTCGCACATTAACTTCCATAGGCCGGATGTCCTCGCTCTATGTGAGACCCAGGTATGTGAGTATTCTGATCCACAGGATTTCCACACTCCTGGTTATCACACTCTATCCTCTTTCTTTTCTAACAGAGGTCTTGTGGTTTATATACGTAATGGTGTGGTGTTTCAGAGTCAGCAATATTTAAACTCGCAAGATCCAGAATTTAACACACTTTGTATTTCGGGTTTCTTTACAGAAGCCCAAACCTGGAAAGGGAGGTTAACCTAAAGGGCGTCGAGCCCTTTCCGATGCCATTACAAAAATTTTAGAAGATTATCCGTACAGTGAAATTGCAGTTGCTGGTGATCTCAATGTCCATAATAATTCTTGGCTTTCCCATTCGAGCCATACACCTCAGGAGGGTCAATACGCTGAATTATTTGCCGCGCACAATGACTTGTCACAATCAGTGAATTAGCCAACACACATTCCGCGTGTTGAAGGGCAACAACAAAATATTCTTGACCTTTTCTTAACATCTCACCCTGAAAAGTATGAGGTTAACATTCTTGCGCCTCTTGGAAACTCGGATCATTTCCCCACCTCAGCATCCTTTTCGTTCTCCGATATTCGAGGTTCTCCTAAAGCAGTCACGAAGAGGACAATGCACATATACGAAAAGGCACGTTGGGCCGAGCTCAACAGTTTTTACCAGCATTTAACTGGAAATTGTGTTTCCTAGACAACAATGTCGATGCTGCTGCTGAAATGGTCTAGAAAATAATTCTTCTTGGAATAAACACGTTTCTTCCATCGAAGACTACTTCTATTACACCTCCAAAGAATTGCTGGTTTAATCTGATATGCAAAAAAGCTGTCAGAAGCTAACACAGTGCATTGCATAGGGGGCATCCCCTGAGTGTTAGTCCAAAAAAAAAAAACATTATGCCATTGACAGACTTTTTTGCAAACATTTGTTGTTGCAGTGTCATTTTCTGAAGCTCTACCGCCCAAGCTAACCCAATTTTGTCATAGTCATTATGGGGTTGTTGCTAGCGATATTGATTCTCCGGACTCATTTCTTTGGCTTCTTTTTAGGAGGACCAGTGATGCGCTGTAAATTAATAGGTATTTTAAATCAACTTCTCGCTTTAGTATTAGAAAATATTTTCCACAAAACTAAGTCTTTTTTGCTTGTTTGATCTATAATATGCTTCTCAGTTTCTTCAATAAATTTCATTACAAAAAAGAAAGAACAATCATAATACAGTCGGCCTTGAGTAGTCGGCCTTCATTTTTATTACAGTTTCTAACTTATATGTTATTATTACTAGCTTTTGCAGTATTTCGAAGTAAATGTTTTTCTAAATTTTGGGACGCTCTCTATAAATTTAATGATTTGTATAGACTATTTCAAGGCCTTACAAATAGTATTATAATACCCGACGTTGAGTTTGACTATATGTCTGGAAATATTGATCTTGTATTGAATAATTATTGCTATCTTGGATACAGTTTTGAAAAATCGTGCACTGAGAATAATATTTCTGAGGTCGATAAAAATATGATAATATTAGAATGTATTAAATTTACGAAAGCCGTCATAAACCAAATAAGAATCAAATTACCATCAAATATGGAAATACATAAAAAAAATTACTCTATTTAGCATGGATACTATTTTAACTACCAACGAACAAGATGTCGTTACATTTATTAAAGAATTTGGTTCAAACGAAGATGAATTAGACGATAGAACTGATGAGTTGTGGATCGAAATTCACAATTTTAAGGATTCTGCAAGCCAATATCCATTTCGGAAATTAACGAATTTTGTAATTAATCTATTATTATTTCCTTATTCAAATGCCGAAGTAGAAAGAGTTTTTAGCCTTATGAATTTTTATAAAAACAAAATTAGAAATCGAATGTCTTTGAATACAATAAATAGATTACTTCATGTAAAATATGGCCTGAACTTAGAAAATACTTGCTGTTCTAACTACAAAATACCAACCGATATTTGTTTAAAAATAAATTCGAATGAAGTTTGAGAGTCATTGAGTCACTGAAGGGGAAAGTCGTAAGCTACGTCGATGAGGCAATAGTTGATTCCAATACGTTTGAAGTGGGACTACGACATCTGGAAGAGTTTTTGAATGTCATCCATCAGGAAGGATTTAGACTTCGAGTTTCAAACTGTTTTTTTTATGAAAAGCTGTGTAACATTCCTTGGACATGAAGTGGACGAAAATGGAGTTAGACCATGCCGAATCAAAAACATAGCCATCGACGACTTTCCAAGACCAACGAGTGTTACAGAGATAAGGCGTTTCCTTGGGATCACGGGGTACTTCCGTAAATTTGTAAAAAATTATGCCCAGATAGAATCCCTATTAATAATTATCAACTGAAGACTGGGTTCTTACGATGTAAAAACAAGATTCAGAATTGATTCGAAGATGATTCGATCAAAAAGAAGCCACAATCTACAGTGGAAGATTAATACAGATGTAAATGCTAAAACAAAGTATTCGCCAATGGATCTTATTTTTGATTTTCCGTTGAAAGACATCAGCGCCAATAAATTATTGTCTGGCGTCTATGATGATAATCTCCACCGTATCGCCCAATACTCCGAGTGTACGACGTGAAGACGCTAGTAAAAATATATTATCAGCTAGGGAGAAGTGGAAAATTAGATTTGACGTAAAACACAAAAGTCCACGAGAATATCAGGAAGGTGAATCGTGAAAACTTGATGCTAAGAATAAAGGTTCGTATGAAATTAAGAAGGTTTTACGGTATGATCGCTACATCATCGAAGATATTGAGGGTGCTCAGAGAAATCAACGCATCAAGCCATGGTGCGCACTGTTTCCGGAGGTTGATGATGACTACAAGGATGAAGCTGACAATGAGGACCATGATGAAAAGACTGGATAGCTCGAGGACGAGTTATCGTAAGGTTGGCCGAATTGCAACCTAATATAATTTATCTACTTTCATTGTATTTGTTTTCTATCCTGGCAACCCTTTTAATTTCCCTTTTTACTTAAAAATCCCTTTTCTGTTACTTTGCTATGAAGAGAACGGACAACTCGCGGGAGAGTTCGTAATTGACAGTCAAACTGATCGGGTGGTAGTAGAGTCTCTCCGACACAATTACTTTTTACATTATTTCTTTTAAATACACAATAAATCATTTAAAGTTAATGTGCGTTGAACAATTATTTCCGAATTCAAATCGTGGTAAGATTTCACCCTCCCACAAGACCATCCGTATGACATAATTGTATTAAAAATGTCGGAAACAAAATGTGAAATGGACCATTTTTGCAATGTTTGTGGACGTTTCATAGCAAGTGATGAAAAATATGGCAATGCGAGTGATTTTGTTTTTGAGCCTATGAACAATATTTTTCGCATGAGTTCATCACTGACGTAAACTACGTCCCTAAAAAAGTTTGCTTTAATTGCTGATCAACTCTTATGCAATGGAAAAATTAAATGAAGAAGGCTATGCCTTTTGGTATACCAGTAATGTGGTTACACAACAGCCCGCATCAATAAGAAAATTGGTAGATGTATCGACTACCATAAAACTTTGAATAGAAGGATAGCATAGAATAAAACTTATGTAGCAGTGCCAATTGCCGTTACCGAATTCAGAATTCGTTTCAGTACCAACATACCGAAGTATTGGTCTTCAAACAGATATCAGTACTACAACCGCCGCTGCTACATCCATTCATTTCTTCTCAGAATACCTGGTGAAGGTACATGAAACATCAAAGGACGTAATCCTGGTCACACACAACAAATTGGATGGAATTGTTACAAATTTGTGTTTTACTCAGAAAAAATCAGAACTACTCATTTTTGAAAGAAAATAATTTGCTGGAGAAAGGTACCAAAGTAACACCAACAAGAGTTAGAAAAGTTCTTCAATGTGAATGATGCAAAAAATGTCGCTTATTGCAACGATATTGAAAAGTTAATGGAGACGATAGGTATAACCTATAAAAAAGATTGGCGTTTATTCATCGATAGTTCACTAATCAGCTTAAAAGTTGTGCTTTTGAACAAGATAAATAGTGCCTTCTGCTCTGATTGCGTATAGCACTGAAACTAGTGAACATTTCGATAATTTGAAACACATTCGGGAAGTAGTCAAATATAACGAACACCAGTGCCGCATTTGCTACGACCTCAAAATTGTTTCATTGTTTACAGGCTTAACAGCATCTGACCGTTCAAAATATCCATGTTTTGTGCGATTGGGATTCACGATACGGAGAAGCTATTAAAGGAAGAAATCAGTACACACAGCATAACTGGAATAGGCAATAGGCTACACGAAAGTCTTGTTCCTGAAATTAAAATGTTGTTGCTGTTGCTCAACAATAAACTTAACATTGCTAAACAAATTTTGAAATGTATCGCAAACAGACCTGCAGTATTCAACCACTTAAAACAAATTTTCCTAAGACTAAGTAACGCCAAAATTCAGGAAGGGGTTGTTAATGGACCCGGCATACGGAAACTAATGAGTTTTTGAGATTTTTACCAAGTTTTGACAGACCGAGAATTTAATGCATGGCTCGCATTGAAAGCAGTCATTAAAGGACTTTTGGGTAAAGAACGCAAAGAGAACTATAGGTAATCTGTTGCAAACATGTTGGCAGTTTTCGATGAAGTTGGGGTTAATATGTCGTACAAAATTCATCTCTTGCATCATCATCTTGATCAACTCGCTCAACAGTTGCCAACGGAATCTGATGAGCAAGGCGAACGTTATCACAAATTTCCCTTCCATTTGAAATAAGGTAACTGTACAGTGTGCATTAGGATGGGTCGAAAAACAAAATTTTTTTTATTTCGGAACGCTTTAGTGGGGAAAAGTTGCCTATTGTAAGACTTAGGAAAACGGCATAAACAAAATTAAAATCGGTTAACATCTTTCGGTCGCGCATCGTACTTAAAGTTAATGAAAAATTGCAAAAATCACGCATTTTTTGTAATTTTTTTAAGATAGTTAAAACTTTGAAAATAAACACGCTTTAGTTTTTTATGCTTGTTTTATGGTTTAAATAACGTAAATAAATTAAACTCTGATCAATAATCTAATTTTTTTTCGTTCGCGCAACGTCTTAGAAAAACAGAAATTTACCAATATTTTTCAATTTTCGCTGTGCAACTCTCCGCTCGTTTTAGAACAAAACGACCCAGAACTCACCACATGGAGGTGGTTGCACGTCGAGTTCCACCCACACCCTACCCAACCAACCATCCAATTGTTGGGTGTGGTATTTACATTATATTTACATTATATTTACATTATATTTACAACTATTTACAAAGATTTTCCATAGAGTTGGATACTTTGTCTTACTGTGTTTTTTGCTTTTTCTTTTGTATATCTACTACGCATTTAAAGTCTGATTTTTTGGAGAAATGAGGATTTTCCGATCTAGACTTCAGTGTTGGTCGGATAAAGCCATCTCTAGCTTCATGTCCACATACTTTATTCGAAGCCTCCGTCACAAGTTTGACGCACCTCTCCACAGCCTGGGTATGACAGGGAAACTTTTGTATTTCTCTAATGGGCGTATTGTCAGAACTCATGAGTGATTTAATACACAAGAATTCCAATTAATAATTTCAGTGTAATCGGAAGCTTCAAAGTTTATCATTGGTGGTACAAAACTTCTAACAGTCTTGTTCTTTGGGACAGTTTGTCTTGCCTTCAAGATCCTTCTGTAACCGAGCTCCCGAATATGTCCTCTTTCATCGACCAGCATTGCCAGCAGAACATTCTCTGGGTTCGCAAAGAACGCATTACGCTGTATTACTGGATCGATGACTTGAAGTAAATCGGCGGATAAATACCATGATGTTTGGATTGCTTGAAAGACATGTTTTGGTCCGTCAGTAAGATACATTCCCTTTTTTATGGCAAACCACACAGGCATGTATGATTTTAAGATGAAGCTAACTATTTCTTTTAAGTTTTCGGATGGATCTGATGAACTTATATACAACATAAGGACTCGGTTGGCCGCAGTTAGCCATCTGGAATGGGACAAAGGGCCAGGGTCCCGATTAGCTAAGTCTTCTGGACAATATCCCAAGGTGATTGCATTTGAAATATCTAACAAATACTGTTGGTCTTTGCTCAACAAATTCCTGTCTATATCAGGAATCGAACAATCTATGCGTTCATAATCGACCACAGGGAGTTTTTCACAGCATGTGAGCTGTTGCCCGATTGGCCCACTAAAAGATTTAGGCCCTGCAGTTTGACCGTCAATATGTTGGAAAATGTGGCGAAAAGGAAGCTCATTAAAATGCAGGAGGCATACGCTCCACTGTAGCAGGCGTCCTACATGATTTTCTAGTCGGCGGATGATACCGTTCTTCCATCCAGTGTTGGTTATAGTTCCATCACACCCTACTACTTCTAGTTTTTCGAGTGATATTGATAGTTCAGACAAACGAGAAATAATACTTTTATTTATACCATTTGATGAACTCGAGGAAGGAGATACATGTGCAATATAAATTGATCCAGGTTCCTGGAGAAGAGAATAGTGTTCTTCTTTGACATTCCTGCGAAATTGCTTGGCATTCAATTTTTTTACGAACAAAGTATAATATTTTCGTCCGTCAAAGAAAAGACCCCAACTTTTCTCAGGAGGTGTGAATTGCCTTTTCATATCCATCCGTACAAGATTCTTCTCTCTTCTTATTTTACACTTATCAACCACACTTGACGATATGGCAGCTGTTGCCCGATCAGAAACTCCGAATCGATCACTGATTAGCGCTGTTGCCCTAAGTTGCTAAAACACAGTAAGCCAAAGTATCCAACTCTATGGAAAATCTTTGTAAATAGTTGTAAATAGTTGTAAATATAATGTAAATATAATGTAAATATAATGTAAATATAATGTAAATACCACACCCAACAATTGGATGGTTGGTTGGGTAGGGTGTGGGTGGAACTCGACGTGCAACCACCTCCACGTGGTGAGTTCTGGGTCGTTTTGTTCTAAAACGAGCGGAGAGTTGCACAGTGAAAATTGAAAAATATTGGTAAATTTCTGTTTTTCTAAGACGTTGCGCGAACGAAAAAAATTAGATTATTGATCAGAGTTTAATTTATTTAGGTTATTTAAACCATAAAACAAGCATAAAAAACTAAAGCGTGTTTATTTTCAAAGTTTTAACTATCTTAAAAAAATTACAAAAATGCGTGATTTTTGCAATTTTTAATTAACTTTAAGTACGATGCGCGACCGGAAGATGTTAACCGATTTTAATTTTTTTTATGCCGTTTTCCTAAGTCTTACAATAGGCAACTTTTCCGCACTAAAGCGTTCCGAAATAAAAAAAAATTAGTTTTTCGACCCATCCTAGTGTGCATACTTTGAATTCCTAGATGTTTCTAATATAATTGTCAGAGTGAACAATTGACGATTGAGTGACGAGTGAAAACTATTTTCGTTTCAGGTAAAAGAGAAAGTAATCTCCAGATGCAATACTCGCTGAAATTTGTTGGTGGTATAAAAACACCTTTGACGAAGACGATGACGAGGAAGGAGGGGAAGACAACAATTAAATTCCAGAATATCTGTTGGACGAAATTTTCGACCTTTCTGTTGATGATGATGATGACCAAGATATTAGAGAGCGGTGACGTTGATCCGCAGCCGCCTGCTAAATGACAACTGGCCAAATCATTAATTTAATTTTAGTACTTAAAACTTTTCACAACTAACATTTCAAAATTATATATTTTTACAAATTTTGTATAATTTCTTTTTCAATGTTTCTTCAAACCCAACAAAATTGATACAAACAAAAATGAGAAGTAAATTAATATTAAGCTGGAAAACGCAAGTTTTGTATTATGATTGTTCTTTCTTTTCTAATGAAATTTATTGAAGAAACTGAGAAGCATATTACACCGTAAGACAAATTTTAATTTTTTAACACATAAGCAAGACCTTATACACGTGAAACTAGACGCTCTCTGGAGTAAAACTGCATTTACAGTTTTTCATTCTCTGGTCATTTGTCCTTTTTAGAGGACTTTAAAGTTTTAAAGGACATTTAAATAGAAAAAATATTTTATATATTTCTACTCATCCTACGATGCTGAGATAAAAAGCAAATGAAAGAGGAGACTCCCCTCGATTTGGCAAAAATATTTGTGTTGTTATATCAGGACAAAAGGACCTTATTCAAGTCCTTTCAAAATTTTGTCCTTTAATATCCTTGAGAAAATATATGTTAAGGACATTAATATACGCTAACACGTTGCTGAATTTCATTGTACTCACTTTGTTAGTCTCCTTTTAAAAGCACTTTAAAGTTTTAAGGGACATACAAAATTCAAAAACTTTTAATATACATACAATGTATATGGAGTCAAAGACAAGAATTTCAGATGCAGTTTTACGGCTGTCACATTTCTAATTATGTGTAAGACAACAATATTTATTTATTAATCCATTAATTTTTTTTCTTTTAAATTAAACATGTACAAAATTAAAATTTAACTTGACCAAATTCATGACTACATTGTCCTTTAATGTGATAGAAGTTTATGTAACTACATAAGTATATAAGTATAAAAACCGATTTAAAAATTTCGATATTAGCGTCCTTCTCAGGTAAACCGTATACATTTCTGTTGGCGCTTATGAATAGTATTGGTATCGCGACAAAGTGTCCAACAATACTCTGCCAACATATGGCAAGTATTTTTTCCTTGGAAGCGATTTTCAATTGTGGTAAGATCTTGGTGAAATCGTTCACCATGCTCGTCACTAAAATCACCTAAGTTGCTTGGGAAAAAATCAATGGAAAGGCGTTACCGTTATGTAGTAAAACGCCTTTAAGACTCTTCACAGAACCATCTATAAAAAGGCGCAACTCATCCGGATTATAGGGGTGACCGATGATTTCAAAAAGATTTTCAATATCTACTGCATACGTAATCCCACTTTGATCATCAACTTTAAAGCATTCATCAAAAGACAGTTGTTTTGAGCGCTTTCGGGAAGAAGTTACGCGAAAATCTTCAGAAACCAGTCTCCATTGTTGTAAACGGGATGCTAAAATTTCGGAATTGGTTTTTGTTAAACCAATATCACGCACGAGATCATACAAAATCGGCCTGTGTTATGAAATGACGAGGAGCAAAGCCGAACTCGCTGTTTATCGGTTGATATTCCGAGATATCTTCAATATCATTGTCGGCACACAATGAGTGCTCTTCAACGGCATCTGGAATTTGCTCTTCAGATGGAGCGCTTGGGTTTGTTCTAGACCGTAACACAGCTGGCTTCACTGAATCACAACTATGGTATTGGATTTTATGCCTGAATTTGTATTTTAAATTTGTAGTAAGCGGGTGCGATTGGAAAAAGTAGCACGATTCCACAGCATGTTCACTTCGATTCATCCAAATCACTGGGTAAACATATTTCATCGGATGCTGGTGTCGGTTAACGGAATTCGAACCTAGTATACCACGATAACAATAGCCACACACAACTTCAGGCTTATACTACTCTTTTGGTACAAAATTAATTAAAAAGTATTGTTCGTAACATCCCACAAAGGTTTTTGTAATTTTTCGCGATTTTTGATTCGGTACAAATAGACCGCAGACAAAATTTATTGCGATTGGGGCACTCCATAATTTGTTTTACTTTTACTCACTTTTTATTATTTTTTAATTTCTCACGTTAAAAAGAACAAAAAAAATCACTTTTTATTTGCATAACAGTTTTAGAACAGACAATTCTTCTGTGGCCTGCTTTATAAATCTGAATTTTTTTACAGAGAACGAAAACGATGTAAGAATTTTAGTACAATTTCCCTTAAAACTTTAAAGTGCTTTTAAAAGGAGACTAACAAAGTGAGTACAATGAAATTCAGCAACGTGTTAGCGTATATTAATGTCCTTAACATATATTTTCTCTAGGATATTAAAGGACAAAATTTTGAAAGGACTTGAATAAGGTCCTTTTGTCCTGATATAACAACACAATTATTTTTGCCAAATCGAGGGGAGTCTCCTCTTTCATTTGCTTTTTATCTCAGCATCGTAGGATGAGTAGAAATATATAAAATATTTTTTTCTATTTAAATGTCCTTTAAAACTTTAAAGTCCTCTAAAAAGGACAAATGACCAGAGAATGAAAAACTGTAAACGCAGTTTTACTCCAGAGAGCCTCTAGTTTCACGTGTATAAGGTCTTGCTCATGTGTTAAAATAAGTGTTGTACAGTGTTATAGATCAATCAGAAATCAATAAAATCATAGTTTTGTGGAAAATATTTTCAAAAAGCATGAACAAAATAATGTTTCCAAAAAAAAAGCATGAAAAAAATAAGCACCACAAAAATTTTCTAAATCAAGTTTTTAAAAACAAAAACAATTTGGCTTTTACAGATTGAAAAAATATCAGTAAGTCGACGAGTTATAGCCAAAAAAAACCATATGAACAATATGCTGATAAATGGCATTTGACTGCAAAGTTCGAAGGTCGGTTAAAAAAAATCGAACTAACATAAACAAAACCCGCGATACGGGTCTTCTAATTTAGCCTATATTTTAAACCCTCACTCTCAGAATCGACCTAATATTTGCCAACCTGAATTTGTTCCACAGTGTAATTGTAGAAGTATTTGTTGTTTGAATGTCCGAATCCTTGATATCAAAATCAGTTTCGTTTTTGTCATCCCCAACCTGTATAGTATTTCACCAATTATTTGGCTATACACAGGAGAAACTTCATTTAGTAAAAGTACCATAAAGTTGGTTCTGAAATGTAGTCTGCCCCAGCACCACTTTTTTCAGTGTTTTCTACTCTCTTAACATCTTTCGTGAAGTTAGTGCGCAGCCAATTTAATTTTTTAACAACTGGATAAAACTCCCTATATTTACAAACCAACTGCTCGTATTGTTTATTTTTTTAATTCTGATGCTGTAGTCGTTGCTCTTTATATTCCACAGAGCAGGAAATTTGTGATACTCTTCGATGCATTCTATAGTTATCTTCCGTTCATCATGTTTTGCATTGCACTCCATTGCCCTCCTCCGTGCTTAACCGTTCCTCTCAAGTTTTTTAATTTAAGCTCTTCGCCCGGTTTTCTCCAAACATTAGCGCGACCATCAGACCCAAATATATTAAATTTGCTCTCGTCTGTGAACAAAACATGCTTCCTAAAGTCAAAATCCTTGTTTTCATTGTCTTTTGCTAATTTTTTTCGAAGCGCTATATTTTTTTTTGACAAGTATGGCTTCTTACGGGCTACTCGACCATTCAATCCATTTTTTCGTAGTATTCGTCGAATTGTTTCTGCATTGGCCTTCTTTCCCAAATTATTTTCAACTTCAGTTGCTAATTATGGGGCACTTAATTTTGGATCTGCCTTCACTTTTCGTACAATCTATCGTTCATCAGTATCATTAAATATCGGTTGCTTGTCTTAACCTTTTTTTCCACTCTACCATCATTTTTATGGCGTTGAATTATGCTTTGAATAGTAGCATGACTCCGATTTAATAATTTGGCAATATCTCTATAACTTTTTCCAGCTTTGTGTTGAGAAATTGCAATTTTGCGCTCAACGACAGTAGTTTGTTTTTTTTTGAAGCCAACGCAATATTTTTTAAATGCCAAAAAACACAATGTAGATCCCGCAATGTGTCGGTAACTAACGGTAACATTTATTTTCACAGTGGATAAAAGTGTATGCCCATTCAACAAATTAAATGTGATGTATGATTTTCAGTGTGAGATCCAAATATTGAATATTATTTTCTTTTATTTTTGTATTTTTTAAATGAATACATTTTAATGTTTATTTTTATTTTTTAATAACTACATGACCTAAGGACTTGTTTTATATAAAAATTGTTTTTAAACTTTAAGTATTTTAGTTTTTATACGCCTTTGCAGAAATAAAATGCCAGTGTATGGTTTTCACTGTGACTCACTGTATACCCACATGCTGTTCAGATGTTAACTCCGTCACTGTTCGCACTCAACTAAAGCAAGTTTATGAAATATTGTGCAATATCGCCCACATACGATCAATATTTACAATATTGCACAATAAATATCAAAATAATTTTAAATTACTCAATATAGTGCACAACCTCTACTACAGACACTACTCCTACACGCTGAAAATACGTCTTTTTTTAATGTTCACACATAAGTAAAACGCGTGTTTGTAGCAAGTAAAGCTTATTTCCTTCTACACAAAGCTTATTTAGATGTAAATATAACTCGTTTGCTATTATCTTAATATATAAAAACGTTCGTTCCGGGTAAGAGCGCCTAAAACTCAAGAACCGCTGGACCGATTGTTACCAAACTTGGACAATATGTTTGTTTAGTCCTCGGGAAGGTTTCTCTTCAGTATGGTCCCGATGGGTGGCGCATAAGTCGCGATATTTAAATTTTTCGTATTTGTGGAACGTTTTGGCTCAAATTCAAAATACATTTCTTAAATAAATATAAGACTGCTGATAAAATTTGGACCTGCTAAGTGGCGGTGGAGTCGAGATATTTACGAAAAACTACATTTACTGATATTTGTTCATATCAGATGTACGTTGTCTATGATTTTTGGAATTTTATTTATTGTCATTTCATATAATTTTATGTTCAAATATAACATTCAATTTGTTTTATAATAATGCCGAGACGGTCCAGAGGAGGGAACATTGGAAGAAATACTCGCCATGCTCAACAACAAAGGGAAGTACTAGCAAATTTAACAGCAGAGCAGCGTTTGCGACGCAATCACGATATTGGAAATCGCGTAGGTGCAATGCGTGTTTTACGAACTCCTGAACAACGAGCTCAACATCCAGAGGCGCGAAGAATTGCAGATAGACAACGCATTACTGGTGAGCATAGATTAGCCACTGCTGAAAGAATGCATATAACCCGCGCTGCATCGTTGTCCTCATTCAACCGTATGGCTTTCGCTTACGAACCCGACGTCAATTATAGTGCACACCAAACAATTTCTATTGGAGAAATGACGTATGAATGTGGTCACTGTCACGCGCTCAAGTTTAGGAATGAATCAGCTGGAATGTGTTGTTGTTCCAGAAAAGTTGTGCTGCCACCACTAAACTCACCACCGGAACCAGCAAATCACTGATCGATTTCATTGTGAAACATCATATATTTGGAGAAACGCATTACCAGTAATTCCACGATCCACTTACGCTGATGAAATTAATGCTTGCTTGAAATCATCGTTTCTATGGCAAAGTGTTCATAAATTAAGATTGACAAAAAACATGAGAGTCCAAATTTTGAATTTTCTGCTCAACTATTGGAAATTGGCAACGGAACTATGAACGCAACTATATTAAGTCAAACACTGAAACTTCCAGATGATTTCGGGATCCATGTAACATCGAGAGACGATTTGATTGCTAAAATTTTTCCTAATTTACAAGACAATTACACCAACCATGACTGGCTTAGAAAGAGCAATATTGGCCGCCAAAAATGTAGATGTCGATGCAATCAACGTACAAATCCAGAACACACTTCAATCTGAAACGTATACTTTTAAATCGGTCGATACAGTCAGTGACGAAAATGAAAGCGTCAATTACCCAACGGAGTTTTTAAATTCATTGGACCTACCTGGACTACCGCCACATATACTGCATTTAAAAATTGGTTAACCAATTATTTTATTAAGAAATCTTAACGCTCCTCGCTTATGCAATGGTACCAGATTGGTAATAAAAACGATTATGCGCAACGTAATCGAGGCAACTATTATAACCGGGAAATTTAAAGGAGAACACGTTCTACTCCCTCGTATTCCAATGATTACGACAGATGCCCCAATACAATTTAAACGATTGCAATTTCCAATTCGTTAAGCTTTTGCCATCACGATCAACAAGTCGCAAGGCCAAACGATGAGATTTTGCGGTTTGGACTTGGAAAATCCATGTTTTTCCCCATGGCCAATTGTACGTGGCCTGCTCACGAGTTGGTCAGCCGCAAAATTTATTTATATATACACCAATACCAAAGGAAACCAAAAACATTGTCCATACCTTGGCATTACAATAATTAACCCAATATTTTAATTTCAAAAACATTTAAATTTAATCAACAAGTAATGTTTGCAATTTAGCATTAAAATAAAATTCAGTTAGAAAATAACGGTATTACTTCCCTTTAAACTTAATTAAGGTACATCGTACTTAAAATAAAATTCAGTAAACAAATTTTTCAATCAAAATTTTTCGGCAATACAACGTTTGCCGGGTCAGCTAGTATTACATATTTGTGTATCAGCATAGCGTGTTTGGGAAAAAACAGACAACGAACTTATTAAATTCAACCAAGTACAATATTTGGATGCGAATAAGTGTGTATTTGTAACTTTTTTCGTAATTTTTTTTCTACATTTACGCTCTTTAAAATAAAAGCAATACCAATAGAATGAGATGGATTGTTATATAGAAATTCAGAAATTGAAAAAAATAAAAAGTTACACAAAACTGCATACATATATATTTTATATTTAGCACCTTCAAACAAGTTAATGTTTGTGGTATGGAAATATATATATATGTTTGATACGAAGTTGTTTGCTGAAATTTGTTTAAATGGCCATTTTTTTCAGCGTGTTCTAACGACGACGGCACATAAACAAGTACAAACGCAACGGACGAGCACCCGACCACGAGCAGAAAGTGGAAGGATCAGAGATAGCACTAATTGTTGAGATGGATGAAATTCAGATCGTCACCAAGATGATTCGTTCGATCCTCAACACAGTTACTTTTCGTTGCTATTACGACATTTTACCAGACGTAAAATAATAAGGCCCACTTTTTGAATTGGAATACTTTGCACTTTTTGAAATGGAATACTTTGGACGACTGAAAGTTGGATAAACAGGGGAAAACTGTGCATTCTGTTGCATTTGTTGGGTAACGAGAAAAACACACTCGGTTATTATTATTTTTCAACGAACTTTAGCAGTCTCTTGTTTGCCGTGCTAGCATACAGACGTGTTTATTATTACCTCAAAAAGTTATTTTTCTTTTCTAAAAATCTACACAAATAATTCGTTTAAATTGAACAAACCCGGTTTGGGGTATCCACCCTTACTAGTTAATCACAACAAAACAATTGAGTACAACAAACGTACTTACTTTCCTATGCTTCTGCCATCAAGCAACAATTGTACAATTTACACTGAGCAAGCACGGGCGAAGAAGGTGTGCAATTGAGTCAAGAAATCAGTGACGATGACTACGAAGCTGTCAATGCAGCTGACTGGCAAGAAGAAACCAACAACAAACGAAAAATCCGCCAAATATTCTGCAACAACAATCAAAACAGCCACGCATTGAGGATGCCCATCAAACAACATTTATACATCCTTGAGTATTGCAGAAAACGAAACACCGAATGACAACAATGCTGTACAAACAACGAAACTACCGCCAATCTATATTCCAAATATAGTTAATATCGAGAAAATCGAGAAAAAAAGAATTTAATTATAAATCCCTACTTGATGGACAGGTCCGTCTTATGGTTAAGTCTGTTGAGTCATATAGAAAAATTGTCAAACACTCTGAATTATCACACATATCGTACCATACATACCAACTCAAACAATAGAGGGCATTTAGTGTCGTAATTAAGGGGCCTCACTTTACGACACCTATTGAGGACATAAAAGCCAGCCTTTTATTACTGGGACTCCAAGTTTGAAGTATTTGAAATGCCAAAAGTCGAGGGACAAAACAACCACTTTCTATGTTCTTTGTAGATGTTGCTGTGATTTGACTATTATCAAATTTTCTTAACCATTTCAGCAGCAGCATCCATATTATTGTCAAGAAAACATAATTTTCAGTTAAATTGTTGAGCTCGGCCCAACGTGTCTTTTCGTTTGTATACACATTGTCCGCTTCGCGACTAGTTTAGATGTGGCGCGAAGATCGGAGAACGAAAAGGATGCTCAAGTGCTGCAATGATCCGAGTTACAAAGAGATTCAAGAATGTTAACAAGAATGGTTAAGAATATGTTGTTGCTGGCCTTCAACACGCGGAATGTGTGTTGGTTCATTCACTAATTGCGCCAAGTCCTTATGCACCCAAAAAGATCAGCTTATTGATCCGGAGATGTGTGGCTCAAAAGAATTATTGTAGTTATTTAAATCCACAGCAACCACAATTTCACTGTCCGGATAATCTTCTCAGACTTTGGAAATAGAATCGGAAAAGGGCGTCGAAGTTGTTTAGGGTTGCCCCTCTTTCCAAATTTGGACTTCTATAAAGAAACCCGAAGTGTAATAGGTGCGATACAATCCTGAACTTATCCCAAAGGCAGTTAAATTGTGGATCTTGTGAGTCCAACTGTTACTGACTCTAGAACACAACACCATTACGTATAAATACCACAAGGCCTCTGTGTGAAGGGAAAGAGGATGTGATAACCAGGAATGTGAAAATCATGTGGATCAGAATCCTCACATACCTGGGTTTCACATAGAGATGTGCGAGTATGCCGCAAAAAAGTTCTTACTGAGCCCGCGAGTGTTCGCAAAGTAAATTTACCAGCGTTGCCATAAATTTATAACCAAAACGCGCCGGTCACATTCTAAAAACGCGCCAAAAAGCGCTAAAATTACATTTAAAAAAAGTGTTGAATTTTGAGTTAATTTTAATATTTTATTAAAAATAAAAAACATAACAATGGACACATATTTGTACTCTTCTTGAGATCATTTAAATTCAGACTTTTTGTGTTAAATTCATATTCATACCTTCATCTAAAATGAGGCTAAAATGAGAATCACTCAAATCCTTCAATAAATTTTCCACAAAGTGGGGTGCTAAAATGTTTGTTATTATATTTGTGCATTTTGTGCGACGGATCTTAAAATTTGCGGCTTTACTATCTTTAAAGGCAGAACAGCAAAGGCCACTCAGATGATCTACAGAATAAAATGGACTGTGGACAGCTATATAAAGCGCAAGCATTGCTTGGCTGTTTGTTTTAGTTCCGTGTCGTTAAAAGGTTTAACAGCCTTTTGATGTTTTGCTGTCTGCGTGTGTCTAATAAGATCGGAACGTTTTGCGCTTATTTTACACTTACAATAAAAACATAAGGCTTTTGTGGGCTCTTTTGGTAATGGCTTTATCCATTTCTTAAATAATGGATCAGCCTCCCACACTTCTCTATACTTTTGTACATAACGCTCCATCTGAAAATGAGTGATATGTATGTATATAAGATGTGTATAGCTATCAAAATTTGTATAAGAAATTACCACTGATAAAGTTAAAGTGCTATTATAACAACTACAATTGAAATTTGTATTTTACACAGAATAAGAAAACTATTTATGATTAAGAACGAGGTAAACAAAGAACAAAGTGTTAATGACAACACATCAGTTGATATGTTTTGTACTTTTTCTGGCATGCACAGTTGCAAATTCGAGAAAACACGATCAAACAACCCTTAAACTTATCGCATATTCCTCTTTACTAGAGCTTTCTCATCGTAACAAAAGTTCTTAGGAAAAATGCGCTAATTAAGCGCTATTTTTTAAAAATGCGCTTATTTTGCGCGTTTTTGAAAAAACGCGCTGATGAGTAAAAATGCGACATTTGGGTAGTTGAAAAGCGCTAAATATAGCGCGAAACGCATTTTAGCGCGTTTCGCGCTATATTTAGCGCTTTTCAACTACCCAAATGTCGCATTTTTACTCATCAGCGCGTTTTTTCAAAAACGCAACGCTGAAATTTACCTAACTAACATCAATGCAAAATCACATATAACGATGCATCCAGCTTGTGCGCTCGATAACTTTCGAAAGAGTTAAACCATCCCTATAAGAGATGCAAACAATGATTGCAAAGCGCTAAAGCAGACGCATTTTCAAAACATCTAGAAATTGTTTTTCATCCATTTCCTTCTAGTAATCCCTTGGATGAAGACCTAGTTATTATATTTCTTGACTCTCCTTGTCAAATGGACTTGCCCATTACACATCTCACACCACATGAAGTGAAATGTAAAATAAGGAAACTCCACGATATGATAAAATAGACTTGACAAATGCCTGCTAAAGAAAGGAGTGATATTTCCTACACTACTTTTCAATTCAATGCTAAGATTGTGTAATTTCCCAAATCAATTGAAATGCACTTTCTCAAAACTATTTGAAGGAATACTTTTGGAAAGAATGAAGCCATTGCTTGAAATACGCAATTTTATCCCTACTATCAATTTGGATTTCGCTTTTGTCATGGGACTCCAGAGCAATGTCATCGCATTATTAATGTAGCAACTGATTCTTTTGAGAACAAAAAATATTGTTCGGCTGTTATCCTTCATGTGAAGCAAGCTTTTGATAGGGTGTAACATACAGGTCTTCTTATTTTCCAGCTGCAATTTATTTGTTGTTAAATCATATTTTTATGTAAACTATGTTTGTACTGATCCCGAGAATGTTCGCAAAGTAAATTTACCTACCTAACATCAAAGCAAAATCACAAATAACGATGCATCCAGCTTGTGCGCTCGATAACTTTCGAAAGAGTTAAACCATCGCTTAGCAATTTTACATGGATTAATATTTACCCAAAACTATTTACGGGATTGCATATGGGCTTTTAGTCACAGCCCCTTCTAGTACGTTCCATATAAATGTACCATACCGCCTAACTTAGAAATGCAAATTATGTATTTAGTAAAGCTAGAACTGTACAAAGTTTCGGACAAAAACTTGGATGTCTGGCCACTCGCCTTCTGGTACCTCCTGTACAAATGTAACATAACGCCCGCTTTAGAAATCGTGTAATAGTATCAATATGCCGAAATTCTGTATTTAGTAAAGCTATAACTGGATAAAGTTTCGGACAAAAACTTGAAAGTCAGGCCACTATGCCACACTCACCATTGACTATCCGATACTTTGAAACAAGTCGCTTTACCCGACTGAAACTTTCTCACTAGTTTTCTTTCTACTTCTAATAGTTCATAAGATATGGTGGGTGAAATTTTAAAGTGTATAGGAGGTGTCACGCCCCTTACATTCTGAAATTTAGTTATATTAGGTCAATACATTCATATTTGCGATATACTGTTCGTCGAACTTCAAATTTTCCATTTGTTAAACTTAATTTATTTTCAGAGTTTTCCACTCCGATTTTCCCATTTTTCATCTTCAAGAATGAAATTTAATAAAAACATAACATAAAAAGCTTCTTTTCCGTTGGGGTTTGTAAACATTTTATTTCATACATACCTTGTCCTGGAAACTACGAATACAACAAAAAAGAAAATAGCCAAATCGGTTCAGCCTTTATTAAGTAGCATACATGCGTCAATTGAAATGTATTTATATACATATATAGAGATTCTTTAGATATTCTTCAAAGTTGGTGGTAATTGATTGAACTCCGTCCAACCAATGAATTCACCTCTTGACACAGGTTAGTTCTGGTATTGAATACAGACAGATTTCTGTAAAATTCGATAACATGATATCAAATGTTCCGTATTGATTTGTACATAAGAATAAGCAACTGCATTTTGTATAGTCCATCTGACGGTAAAATATTCTTGCATAGATCTCTATATAAGGTGATCGATGTATATATTAGTGGGAGATTAAAAAGTGTTTAAGATCCTTGTTTTATGATCTCTGAAGACTTCTGTAGTCTTCCTGCAACCGTAGATCACAGACATGTACTTAAAGTAACTGTTTATAACTGTTTGTGTATCGCTATTCTATAGATATTTTAATGGTATCTGTTCTGAAGATATCCGTCGTCTGGTCCCTGACGTTAGAACATTTAGCCGGAATACTCGGCTATCCAGGGTCTCTCATCCGTTCATTGTCAAATGGCCGGTTGACCGGACGACGCACTATAGAGAAAATTCGTTCTTCAGCCGGACTGTTCGTTTGTGGAATAATCTTCCTGCAAGTGTTTTTCCTGCCTGCTATGACATTACCAAATTCAAGGCCAACGTCAACAAACACTACTCCCTCTTTCCTCCCTCCAATACCCTTATTTCCCATGCTAACACAGTGCATTGCATTTATAGGGGGCATCCCCTGAGTGTTAGTCAAAAAAAAAAAAATAAATAGTGACACACATGAAGTGTCACAATCTTATCGCCTGTACATACAAAAGGAAAGAAAAAAAATACTCATGTTCAATATTGCACATTCTGCGCGGGGCTGACAAAAAGAACAGTAAACAAGCGTTTTCTAAAATAATTTTCTAAATACATACAATATGTTCTGCGTTTCTTGGAAGCCTTGAGTCTGGCATTCTCTTCTTCTTGTAGTTGTAACCGTAACATACGTTGCATACAAACACTTCACCTTGCTGTTGTCTCTGCGGGTGTCTCTTCTTCCCTCTCTTGGATACATTGTCCACACGTGTTTCTACCTTACGTTGCTGAACGACCATGCTCTTGGTCGCGGTGAGTTCAGCGTTCTTCTGTCATATTATACAGGGTTTAAAAGCAGCAATCTGCTGCTAACTTTTATTGGTTGTCTTTTACTTCTCCTATTAACAACAACCAAAAGCCGCATGTGTTTGGCTGAAAAGTTAAACGAAAAATCCAGCCATCATTTTGAGTGCTTTTGGCACTGCTGAAAATAAAAACACTGCTGCTGTTGTTGCAGCAGTAGAACAAGGTGCTTTTTGTTCAAAAGCAGAAGCAAAGAATTCGAAAAGGTATAAAAAACCCTTCACCAGCTATTGAAGCAGATATCGTTTATGTACACAATGCATATGAGTTATTCCGTGTCAGAAGACCGAACAGCTTTTTTACAACACCTCTTCCGATTTACTTTAAATTTTCCAGAAATATTTTTACCCATGTTTTCAGATAAAATTTTGCAATGTTGGATTTTATTTTTAGTTTACCAAAAATATTTATTCATTTCTGTTCAGTGCCTTCAGAGAGAATAAAAAATTGTTAAGGAAATTAAAATAGTTAAACCGAATTACAGATTTTGTTGCAAAAGCTAAAATTAAATTTGCAAACCTTAAGGGAAGGTTTAGAATTTGTGATCATTGCCGTCAAAAACTAAATAAAATACCAACAATTGACAGTGAAATTGTTTCGACAGGACGTTTATTGCCTTACCTTGGAACAATGAGCCCATGTTGTATGGGAAGCGATGTATACCAGACACTCAAAACATATAAATTGCTTATTATTTAAGTTTTAGTTATGTAGTACAAAAATAAACTTGTTAACTTGTACACCGCGAATTGGATTTCAATATGTTTATAAAAAATTCAGGCGTGGTTAACCCAAAAATCCATTCTAAATTTTAGAGGGAATATTAGGGTTATATTGACCTTCAGATTTTTCGACTTGTTCCAAATGGTGGAAAACAGAAATTAAGTAAAAAATAACAAAAAAATAAATAAAAAAAAGAAGGTTCAAATACCTTTAAAATAAACTTTAAAATCTATTCACTAGTTTTTGAAAAACATCAGTTTAAAAGTTGTCATGCCGGATGACTTTTCACGATTTTCAAATTCCCATACCTTTTCAAATTTTATTTTTATTTTTTTTCTGGAAACACGTGCAAAATATTTTTTAATGAACTATGCGTACTAAAAATCGTACGGTCTGACATGGAATGACTCATATACGGAATCAATCACTGCGATTAAAAGCATTAAAAACTAAAGATGGTGTTACGCCCTTCATAACATAAACCAAACTAACATTCTCTCTTACTCTTCACACTTTCGTTTCTGCGACCATTTATGCATTTGTCTCAGTTTGTTTTGTTTCTATCAGCCCAAAAAACAGTAAAAAAGCAATTAATATGGCTGCAAACTCTTGTTGGTGTGCGGTTAACACTCTGTTCTGCCTTATTGCCTTTGCTCTCTAAAGCAACATGTGTTCTTTTTTCTCTTTCACTTCAGCCTTTGTTGCTGATGGAATAATTTTATTAGATGAGCAAGGCTATTGCTTTTTTGCAATTTTCAAAAATTGGCTGATGCTTTTCTATTGCTTTTAGAAATTATACAGTTTTTGTGTACCAGCAGTTCACTGGTTTTTTCTTTTGTATTTGATTTAGGCTGAAGAGAATGTAATTATTCGGAGTTTTGGCTGAAATGGCGTCAGCCTTTTAAACCCTGATATTATGCAATCCCTTGCCGAAGTCTCCGGCACTATAGGTTTTCACTGATACCGTGCTACCGCTAGTAGCACTGACAACTTTTGTTAAAGATGTCGCCTTCGATGGACTCTTGAGCACTTTCTTGGCAACTCTGCAGACCGATATGAGATTCGAACTTTGCGTTGGTGTAAGTAATCCACCACGTACACGCGCTGGTAGATTACCAATAATTGTTGTTGTGTTGTTGCAGACTTGGGCACAACGTTTTCCTTTTTATTACGTAAAGGTCATTTCTTTTGTTCAAATGTGGTGACTGCATCATTTTCAAACGCTTCTGTACACATCTTCTCTGCATTTTGAGCCAACGGATTAAACCATTTATTGGTACAGGGTAACATTTCATAACCAGCTTTAGCGTAGGCTGACATTTTAGGCGCATACCTCGCCTTTTCATAAATATAGCACGTTCGTTTAGCCTTTTCGACAACTGATATTAAAGGAATTTGGTCTTCGTCCTTATAAGAAGATATTTGTGATGGCTTGGTATCCAAATGGCTGGATCGTCCGACTTTGATGGATCGTGCAGCTTTCTCTTTGTGAACTCTTTTGCATATCACGAATTCCGCGAAAAGGTCATCCGCACATGTAAAAATCAAAGTGCTAGAAGAAGAAAATTAAACACACTCAATATATTCACTCGACTCCTAGAGACATAATTTGAGTTGAATTTTTCAGAATAACGGTAGTTTTGCTCACCGTTCCTTTGTTTTTGCTTGGTGAGTATATTTTGTACAAAATTTGTATACACTCCATCATAGGATGGAGTATATACTAAGTGTGTCATTCCGTTTGCAACACCTCGAAAGAGTGATCAGCGACCCTATAAAGTATATATATTACACTACTCAACAAAATGAAAAAAATTTCATGTACTCCGGATGCGATAATTTTTTCTGTGTAGATAACCTTGACATGAGCTCGAAAAACGCAATAAAATTTTTTTTTTTCGTTTGGTTTTGGTTTTTGTTTTATTTTTTTTTTTTTAAATTTTAAAAAATTTTTTTTGGTTAATTTGTTTAGTCCGGCATAACTCGGGAACCACTAGCCCGATTTAATTGAATTAAATTTTAAAAAATTTAGAATTACAATTCCCTTAATCTGTTCATATATTGTTTCCCTATACAAGCAACAGTTTCCTAGTTAAAAATGAATATATAAAGGAAAAAACTTATTTTTTGCCTAAAGATTTAAATTTTTTTTTTTTTAAAAATCCATAAAAAATCCAAAATGAAAAAAAATGTGAAATCTTATTACTTTTACGTAAAATCACATAACCTATGAGCAAAATGAGACAAAGATCATGAAAATCGCGTTTCGCTTTTATTCGCAATTGAGTAAAGGTATGAATTTCAAAAATTTCAAATTTTCATATATTTTTGTCACCCAACAAATTTTAATTTTTTTTTGTAATAAAAAAGAAAAAACCTTACCATAGGGAAAGTTGTGCATATGTCGAGTAAAATTTGGAAATTCATACCTTTACTCAATTGCGAATAAAAGCGAAACGCGTGCATCGATTTTCATGATCTTTGTCTCATTTTGCTCATAGGTTATGTGACTTTAAGTAAAAGTAATAAGATTTGACATTTTTTCTCATTTTGGATTTTTTATGGATTTTTTAAAAAAAAAAAATTTAAATCTTTAGGCAAAAAATAAGTTTTTTCCTTTATATATTCATTTTTAACTTGGAAACTGTTGCTTGTATAGGAAAACAATATATGAACAGATTAAGGGAATTGTAATTTTTTTAAAATTTAATTCAAATAAATCGGGCTAGTGGTTCCCGAGTTATGCCGGACGAAACAAATTAACCAAAAAATTTTTTTTAAAATTTAAAAAAAAAAAAATAAAACAAAAACCAAACAAAAAAAAAAAATTTTATTGCGTTTTTCGAGCTCATGTCAAGGTTATCTACACAGAAAAAATGATCGCATCCCGAGTACATTTTGACTGTTGACTAGTGTTATCGGTCAGTGTAACATTCTAAGACATTCTAGCGATGTCCGTCTGTCCGTCCGTCTGTTGAAATCACGATAGAGTACGAACGACCAACGCTAAAAAGCTGAAATTTTGTCGGAAGATGTTTTTTGCCCATAAGCAGGTTAAGTTCGAGAATGGGCCATATCGGACCAAAGGGGAAAAAGTTCCCCTTTACGGGACTAAATATATTCCGGCCATAATCAAATTTTTCAAATATTTTTTTTCACTACATCTAAGTTCTAAGTTTATATAATTTATAGATGGGGAAAAAAATCCCAAAAATGGGCGTGCTCATGGGTTCCGTGGACCCTTGGGGCCCAAAAAAGGGCCCATGATATACATGCGCATATGGGTATCGAAGTGCAACGAAATTTACTCACGAATCAAATACGCCTTTATTTTCACGATTTTCCTAAATTTTTTGATCCGGTTTCTGGGACTATCGGGTCACCAGCGGCCCAAAAACCGTCCCTTGACAAACATGGACATATGGGTATCGAAATGCAACGAAATTTTCTCGCGAACCCAAATATGCATTTATTTTCATGATTTGGATAAAATTTGTGATCGGGTTCCTGGGACTATCGGGTCACGAGCGGCCCAAAAACTCAGTTAGTTTTCTTATTTATTGACTTTTTAAGGATCCATGATGGAGGGTATATAAGATTCGGCCCGGCCGAACTTACTATTTGTCCACTTGTTTAGTTTTAACTCTACATTTGCGGTACGAGTACATCAATTTTTTGCAAGTTGTAGAAAACATTATATTTACGGAAAAATTAATTAATTAATGGTTAACAGTTATTAGCTACATTTGGTGGTAAGTAATCTAAAATAGGATAGAAAACTTTAAATTGTTTTGTACCTAGTTTTGTGTAGCATGTACGTTACCAAAAGTCTTTAAGTTTCAACAATGCCTAAATGAGGAAATATTATTAGCTTACAAATAAAGTTATTTGTAGATTTTGAGTCAATAAAGCTATCCTTTTTAAATAAAATGAATTCAATAAGTTTGTTGCAACAGTAAATACTGTTTTATTTTTTAAATTCTTTTATTTAACTTACACTACGTGTCGTCAAATCTAGCAATGCAAAATTTTTATACTTAGAGTTTATTAAACTCAATGAAATTTGGCTAACATGTATAACTTCGGTGACAATACAAGTTAGTGGTGTGATAAAAGAATTTGTTTAAAAATTTGTTTTTATTTGTTAATTATTTAAAATAAAATAAAATCAAGACATGTTTTTGATCGTTTTGTGTAGTCGACTAAAAGTGTGTAGTTGTACGTTACCAGTGCTACATGTATGTTACATTGCAACCGATTAAAAAAATCTCATTAACATTGAATTTTTTCTAGATGAAATCACCTAAAACCCAATACAGGATAGTCTCCTGTAATTACGAAAAAAAAAAAGTTTTAATATGAAACCGATTCGCAGAAATTTCAAATAGAAGTAAACACATCATATTTTGGGTGAAATTTTTGTGGCATGTACGTTATGCATATTTTGCAGATAATCTTCTATGATAAAAATGTGAATGATAAAACTTTTATACATTTCAAATGATCACTTGCTTTGACATTTAAAAAATGTAAAATAAGTTTTTAAATAAAATATTTTACTAGGAAAAAACATCAAAATAATTCGCACGCTGTAGTCGTACGTTATATGGAATTCGTGATATATCACTTGCCGCAGTCAAATTGGAGACTATACCTTCATTATTGCTGTTGCCAACACTGTGTCCTTGCTTACTTGCTGGACCATATTTGATGTCACCTTTTTGCTTTGTATGTTGTATTCTTGATGGATTAATGCATGATGAGTATTCCGATTACATATAGTACACCATACCTCCTCTATACACCTCGTTGTAAAATCATACTGCCTACATTTATAGCACAGTTTGGCAGCGTTTAAAAACTGTTTTTGTTCCTACGGAGACATTGCTGTGAACTTCCTGCAATTTATTATAATGTGCCCAATCCTTCGCAACATAGGCAAACTATTCTTGAACTTTCTGTTGCCTGTGAGAAAACGGTCGAACGCTAACGAAAATAGTGTCATCTTATTTTCATATTTGTCGACCAACAAACTCCAGGTTTCATTGAACTCGGATTCCGATCCGAGCAGCAAATGTGGTACCTTCGATTTGGCTTCACCTCGGAGCGATGACTTTAAATAGTGAAACTTTACTGCATCCGTAAGGTGCTCTCTCTGGTGTACCAGCTTTAAACTAAGAGCAAAATGAGGGCCACTTTTGCTCACTTCCATCATATCTAAAAAGGAAGCGTTCAGAAATTGGCTTTTAAATAAAAATGCCACTACTGAGCTGCTACGCAAGCAGGCAAGATCAAGGTGTGCCAGAGTACTTAGGCGTGAAAAACTTCTTCACGAACAGCGTCTTCGTGCTAAAGTTCTTTCTTCTCCTAGGGGAAGTAAGAGCTTTTGGGCATTTGTTAAAAGAGTAAGGGACAATTCTTCGTCTTCTATTCCAACTCTCGTTAACGATGACCATATATTCACGGACCCGGTTGACAAAGCTAATCTTCTGGCTGAAATATTTGCAAAGAATTCATCTTTGCCAGACAGCAGTCAACCACTCCCCGTGATTGAAAACGTATCTAGTTCGATGCCTCAGATATTTTTTTGAACACGTGGAGTCAAAAGGGTTCTTGCAGATCTCAATGTAAACAAAACTCCGGGCCCGGACGGTATTTCAGCACTTGTCATATGTAAGTGCTCTTCGACGCTAGCTCGTCCATTGCGCAATATTTTCAACATGTCTTACCGTGCTGGTATTTACCCTTCACGTTGGAAAGTTGCCAATGTTCAGCCGAACCCCAAGAAAGGTGACGCTACTAATCCTGCGAATTACCGTCCAATTGCAATATGTTCTGCGCTCTCGAAGGTTATGGAGAGCATGGTTAACCACCATCTTGTTAAGCATTTAGAGTCTTCTCAATAATCGACAGTATGGCTTCCGTAGAAATCGATCTACTGGAGACCTGATGGCGTTACTTTCGGAACGATGGAGTCGATCCATTCACCGCCTTGGTGAAAGCAAGGTCGTGGCTCTGGATATTTCCAAGGCGTTCGATAGGGTCTGGCACGGAGCACTCATATCAAAAATTATTGCATTTGGTGTCGGTAATACCTTCTCTCGATTGATATCGTGTTTTCTCAGGGATCGCTCTATGCGAGTTGTTATAGATGGGGTCTCATCCAACGAGCATAGGTTGACCGCAGGAGTGCCACAAGGCTCTGTCCTCTCTCCTTCTCTGTTTCTTATTTTCATTGACGACCTGTTGGGTCAGACTGTGAACCCGATCTACTTCTTTGCGGATGACAGCAATCTCTGTCATTCATAGTCATTTGATCATCGGCCAGGTCCTATGGAGGTGGAGGACAAAAGGCGAACGATGAATGACTCACTTAATCGCGATTTGGGGACGATTTGTGAGTGGGCCAAATGAATAGAGTAGATTTTAATCCGCAAAAGACCCAGTGCTGTTTGTTGTCACACAAACGTTCACCAGATCCAACATCGTCGTCAATTTCTATGGGTGGTGTGGATATAGACGTGTCAGATACTCTTGATGTTCTGGGCATGAAGATACAGGGTGATGCTCGCTGGGCTAGCCATATATTCGAAGTGTCGAAAGAAGCATTCAAGTGTTTAGGCTTTTTAAAGCGGTGAAAGAAATACTTTACCCCATCTGACCTCGTAAATATTTACACCACATACATCCGGCCCAAAAGTGGAATACAACTCCCATATATGGGCAGGGGCTCCAATGACATCTTTGCAGCTTCTGGACCGTGTACGGAGGAGAGCGGTGGTGATGATTGGGGATGGTAGGGTATCCAACTCTATTGTCTCCCTTCATCATCGCCGGAGTGTGGGTTGTGTATCGCTATTCTATAGATATTTTAACGGTATCTGTTCGTCAGATATCCGTCGTCTGGTCCCTGAAGTTAGAACATTTAGCCGGAATACTCGGATATCCAGGGAGTCTCATCCGTTCATTGTCAAATGGCCGGTTGACCGGACGACATACTATAGAGAAAATTCGTTCTTCAGCCGAACTGCTCGTATGTGGAATAATCTTCCAGCAAGTGTTTTTCCTGCCTGTTATGACATTCTCAAATTCAAAACAAATGTCAACAAACACTACTCCATCTTTCCTCCGTCCAATAGCCTTACTTCCTATCGCTAACACAGTGCATTGCATTCATAAGGGGCATCCACTGAGTGTTAGTCTTCAAAAAAAAAAAAAAAAAAAAACATGGGTGGCTTTTTCACCGGCAACGGAAAACCTGGATTGGTTTCTTTCTTCTGAACTCTATTAATTCCATCTTCCAGTTTTGCTTGCATTCGGTACATTCTTTTTTCCAGAGCCTCATATGCTTCTGAATCAGGAGTATCCCGTCGATACTTTGATTCTACCTCACTTGCTATATCACGGTCCAGATTTTTTATATCAGGAACGTTTGTTCTTTTCGTACTTATTGTTTATGTTCGACAAGTCTTCGGCCTTTTGCCCGAATTTTTTAATTAAAAATCTTTTTTTTAGTTAGCTTTGAGTATCGAGAAACGACATTTCTCCTTTGTGTTAAGCTCGATGCCGCTGGAGTTTGTCACCCGCTGGAGTTTGTCAGTCTCCTAACGGGCGCGTCCCCAGGTGGCGGATAGGGGAAGGGGGATGGACACACTGTTCCATCTCATCTATGGCTGACTTAGGGAGGATGGTTCTCTCTGCCCTAACTAAGGCTACCACAGGGGAGGTGGAGCAGTGTGCCCACCGCCTTAGGGAATCTCGTATTCCCCGCGGACCAAAACGGACTATGGGGGTGTTCCCCTAAACAAAAAAACAAAAATGAAGGAAACGAAAGAAGAAAATAAAGTTACGGTGCAGGGATTAATAACCCCAGTACCGGCGGCAAGTGTTGATTTGCTCACTAGTCATGTGCCGTCGATATCCAGCGATAGTGAGCCACATAATCCTCCTACAGGTGTTGGTGCCTTGGCGCCTGTAGTCGCAGTAAATGCAACAAGCGCACTTTCAGCCACTGGCAAAAAAAAGGAGGAAGAAAAGGAGGACCAAAGGGGGAGTACTAACTGGACCCAGCCTTCAAGTACAGGTAGAGAATCCGATTCTGACTCCGAATCAAACGAAAACATTAACATTACTGTCTTAGCTAACTCCATAGATGACGAGGTCAGCAAGATGGTAGAAGAAGTAAACGACTGTATGGCACAGCTCTCGACAAAAAAGAAGAAGCTATCAGGGGCACAACGACGTAAGTTGAAGAAGATGAACCGGGATAGCAAACAGGCTAAAGTGCAGGATGCTCAAAAGGAGCCATCTGAAACTCCCTCCACCTCCTCGGAAGCTGGAAAGAGGGTCAGATCTCCCGAAGAGCAGAACACTGCGAAACCGCCGAAAAAGAAAAAGAGCTCCCCGCTCTCAAGTAACTTGGTGAGACCAAGTCAAACCCCCCACAAAAGAGACACTAGTCTGTATCTTTGTGGAAAGGGCGACAACAAAGTCAATCCAACTACAAAGAGAGCGAGCGCAGCAACGGAGTCCTCCGAGAAGACTGGGGCACCCGAAAGGGTATCCCGATCGACACGGAAGAGGAAGTTGACTGCTGAAAAAGGTAAGAAGCCACCGTCATATGCTAAAGTAGCGCGGAAGCACAACAGAGACGAACTCTGCTACGCAGTGATCGATATCCGTTCAGCATCCGGCAAAATCCCCAAAGACCAGCACAACAAAGTTGAGGACCTGGTTAACAACCAAATTGTGGAGCACGCCCTAAACATCGAGGACGGGCCCCCAATTCAAATAATGAGCTGCGAGTTCAAAGGGGACATCTTGATGTTGAGGATGGCATCAACAGCTTGCGTAGAGACCCTCACTGAACTCGTGGATACGATCCCCTCTCCCTGGGAAGGCGCCAAGCTGAAACTGGTGAGGATGAGGGAAATCCCTAAGCTCACTAAAGCGACCGTGTACGTCAAAGGATGGGGCAGCGACTTCACAACAGAACGCATGCTCAAACTCTTTGGCCACCAGAATAAGGGACTGGACGTAAAGAGGTGGGAAGTCTTCCACAGGGAGAGCGACAGCAATGGCACTCTCCTTGTGGTGGGCTTGGATCAACTCTCCATGTCCAGCCTGGCCAAGACGAAGGGCATGGCTTTCTACGTGTCGAAAGCTGTCTTCTTCAAAATCGGTAAGGCCAGGGTCGGCGTTGAAGACCCTGAAAACGAGCCTACAGGACACAGAGACTGCGACGAAGAGAAGCGCCCAGCGCAGTCCAAGAATGAAGAGGGAGCCGAATCCATCTCCGACTCCCAAGAAGCCCGTTTACTGGAGGACCTATGATTGAGGTCATCCAGATAAACCTCCATCGGAGCGAAACGGCAACAAACGCTTTGATGGAAAAGATAAATAAAGGTAAGACTCATATCGCTTTGATCCAGGAACCATGGACGATTCGAAACAAGGTTACTGGATTGAACCATGTCAACTACCAACTATTCTATGCAAATACGGGAACTAGACCAAGGACCTGTATCATATGCCACAAAAACTTATGTTATCTTTTCTCTCCAGAGTTGTCAACATCGGATGCAACAGTACTGAAACAGGGGAATGGAAACGTATACCTTGCGTCAGTATATCTGCCATTCGACTCACCGACATTACCACCTACGTCGGAACTACAACGCCTTGTGAGGAGAGCCAAACAAACAGGTAACGAAGTACTAGTAGGTTGCGATGCTAACTCTCACCACGTTGCGTGGGGTAGTACTAACATTAATAAACGGGGACAAGCCCTAGTAGAATTTTTGAATATTAACGACCTAATACCTCTTAACATAGGAAACACTGCTACCTTTGTTAATAAAATTAGGGAAGAAGTATTAGATATAACAATATGTTCAGAAAATCTTATAGACGAAATACAGGAGTGGAGGGTCTCTAGAGAACATTCCTTTTCTGACCATCGTTACATAAGATTTAAGATAGCAAGGCCACCGCCAAACCCAATAAACTTTCGAAATAAGGCCAAAACGAAATGGGCAAAATTAGAGAAAGACTAGGGCATGAAGAGTATGAGTGCCTAAGTGTTGAAGACATCGACAACAAGGTTGATAACATTACGGAGATTCTAGTGAAGTCATTCGAAGATAGCTGTCCACTTCGAGAAAGGAAATCAGCCCAAGAAAAACCCTGGATGACAGGGGAGATTCGCAACATTGGGAAAGAGGTCCGAAGACGTTTCAATAGGGCACGCCGTAAAAAATCTCCGGTATACTGGGACGACTACCATAGAAGACTCAGAGAATACAACAAAATTACAAGAACTGCAAAACGAAACTCCTGGAGGCTATTCTGCGAACAGGTGGATAGCGTTAACGATGTTTCAAAAATAAAAAAGTTCCTTTCAAAAACCCACACCCAAACCGAAACAATGGTAGATGATGTGGGTAGACGAATAGAATCAACTGAAGAAATGGTAAGACTTTTGATGAACACTCATTTTCCCCAAGGGATAGCGGGACACACATAGATACCGATTCGTAGGGATAATGAAGTTCAACAAAGTTTTATCATTACAGACCATATGGTCAAAGAGGCCTTAAAGAGCTTCTCACCATTTAAGGCATCAGGACCTGATGGAATCTTTCCGGCACTACTACAGATGGAGGCTCACTACATGTCAACTCATCTAGCCGTTATTTTCACAGCATGCCTAAAATTCTCATACACGCCGAAAGCCTGGCAGGAGGCAAGAGTTGTTTTCATACCCAAACCAGGCAAGGCAAGTTATGCAACACCTAAGGCTTATCGACCAATAAGCCTAACATCTTTCTTACTCAAAACCATGGAGCGCATAGTGGATACCATGATCAAAAGTAAGATTCCAAGCGAAATGCTAAAATTTAAACAACATGCATACGTTAAAGGACGGTCAGTGGACACCGCCCTACACGAGGTAGTGCAAAACATAGAAGAATCCTTCAATGGGAAAATGTACACACTTGCGGTATGCATTGACATTGAAGGAGCGTTCAATAATGTACAGACCAACACACTAATTCAATCCTTAGACCAGTTCGAGGTGGACCGGGCTCTCCGAGACTGGATAACCCACATGCTAAGGAACAGATGGATTAACTGTGGGTCTCACGAAATACAAATAAGAGACAAAGTATCACAGGGAACACCACAAGGAGGTATTTTATCACCACTCCTATGGGTTACCACTATTAACAGTCTCCTGAGGATCCTAACTGACGAAGGACTTAAACCAGTCTGCTATGCAGACGACGTTATAATACTTCTGAGGGGCCAGAATCCAAACCAACTTTGCAGAAGGGCCGAAACTGCCCTAAAACTTGCATATGACTGGGCTCGACCAAGAGGTCTAAATGTAAACCCAGACAAAACTGAAATATGTCTGTTTACAAGGAAAACAAAGATTGGTCCATATATAGACCCATCTTTCCTTAACAAAACAATTTCAATATCAGACAAGGTTAAATACTTAGGTGTAATCTTGGACAGAAAACTAAATTGGAAGTACCACATGGAAGAACGAGCAAACAAAGCTCACAGATGCTGGTCTTTATGTAGAAGAGCTATAGGCTCAAAATGGGGCCTCAATCCAACGATGACACACTGGCTCTACAAAAGCGTAATTAGACCTGTTCTAACTTATGCATCAGTAGTATGGTGGACATCGATGGAAAAGAAGTGCAACATAAAAATATTACAAAAGGTCCAACGTATGTGTTGCCTCGGCATAAGCGGAGCAATGAGGACCACATCTAATAGGGCTTTAGAGACTATCTTAAATGTCCCACCAATAGAAATACAGATTAAATATGAAGCCGCCC
Organism: Hydrotaea cyrtoneurina; assembly: GCA_958296145.1. Lineage (NCBI taxonomy): Eukaryota > Metazoa > Arthropoda > Insecta > Diptera > Muscidae > Hydrotaea > Hydrotaea cyrtoneurina. The sequence continues at coordinate 53,039,266 of OY282512.1, read as the reverse complement.
TCACAGCAATGAGACTCAAAGCAATGGGCGAATGGATCGAAACTGATCACAGGTCATATCATCAAAAAATAGTTGATAATAATAATAGGGCTTTAGAGACTATCTTAAATGTCCCACCAATAGAAATACAGATTAAATATGAAGCCGCCCTCACAGCAATGAGACTCAAAGCAATGGGCGAATGGATCGAAACTGATCACAGGTCATATCATCAAAAAATAGTTGAGGTAGTCGAAGGGAATTTAACTGACATAACATCAGCACCCGATAGAATACCCGAAACGTCAATAGTTGTTGAGTGTGAGACCCTAATACCAGACAGACAATCTTGGATTGATGGAACCCTAGCGCAGACACCAACTGGAAACTGCGGTTATAAAGACGGTTCGAAACTAGGGGAAAGGACGGGGCTGGGACTTTATATCGAAGAACCGGAAACCGAACTTTTATTCCGCCTACCAGACCATAACACGGTCCTACAGGCGGAAATCCGAGCAATCACAGAGTGTGTGACCTGGTTTAGCGCTAACACAAGACCAACCAACGTAAATATCTTTACAGATAGCAAATTGGCTATCAAGGCAATAACGACTAAAACGGTTAAATCAAGGACAGTTTTAGATTGTAAAATGGCTATTAACTCTTACTCAAGACATGGCACAATACGCCTCATATGGGTGCCTGGTCATCACGGGGTAAGAGGAAACGAGAAAGCCAATACCTTGGCTCAACGAGCCAGGGAGTTGCAAACAATAAATTTAGAGAACGCGAAACCATTCGGAGCTACGCGTTCTGAGCTAAAAAGATGGGCGGCAGACGCCCATATCACACTATGGAATAGTGAAACTATTGGGAAAACGACAAGAATCTTGTGGGGTGAACCAAACGAGGATAAAACCAAAACATTGCTGAAACTGAGCAAAACAGAAACTAGTAAGATCATGGGCATTCTAACAGGGCACATAGGCTTACAATCGCATCTACACAAAATAGGAGTTGTAGACAATAGCGTATGTAGGGCATGCGGAGAGGATGACGAAACTTTGGAGCATTTCCTCTGTCACTGCCCAGCGTTCGCAAACAATAGATCCCGTTTCTTGGGAAATGACACTTTAACAGACTTGACCCATCTCAGTGGCGCAGACTGGAAAACAATTAAAGATTATGTCAACAGTACAGAGTTCTTAAAATAACTTCTCAAGACCTTTTTTTATGTACAGTTTAGAGCGCACAACAAGCCGAATACTGGCTTAGGTGTATGTCTAAGGACATGAGGCGGAGAAAAACCGCCTCCTCTTCTCAACCTAACCTAACCTAACCTAAGCTCGATGTCAGCCTCGAGCGCGCTTATTTGTAGGAACTGATTTTTCTTCCTTAATATGTAAACTCTGTTTCTTTTTTGAATCTCTTACCAATGGTGAGGGGAAATGTACAGAATTATTATAAATAAAAGACTTCACTTGTTGAGTGCTTGTAAGACACTGATTCTATTCTCCATATTTACAGGACATAAAAAGGAGTAACTTATTCGTTTAAAGGGAATAACCGGAGTTGAGGTTGAACATTTTGCACTAATATGGGTATATGCCAATATGGGTATATGGATGAAGATCTGATAGTTAGAAGTGGTTGATAAGTACCAATATTTTAAATAAAAAGTAATCAACAAATTTTGACACTGAAGAAAAATGGGGAAATCTCTTTTGGTCTGATGAAACAAATCTGAATTTGTGTACTCAGATGGTGGTTTACATTATATTAGAAGACCAGTTAATGCAGCAAACAACCCAAAATACATTGCAACTGTTAATGGTGGTAATATTTGGGGCTGGGGCTAGTTTATGTTACATGCAGGGCATCATGGAAGCTTCAAATAATATTGAAATTCTTCGAAACAGTAATATAAAAACAATATGCAACTTAGAACAAGGTAATGATATCAAATACACTACAAAATAAACATAACCCAGCTTTAAGAATAATAACACCGATATGTTGTAATGACCCTCACAGAAATGTCGTCTAAACTTGAATAAAAAGCAAATGTCCGTGCAACGCTCATGGAGTATGAAAACTTTTTGAAGAATTTTGGTACTCTATACCAGTTACAGTCTGCACGAAGGGAGACGACTCCCAGGACTATGCTATGACTAACAATTTTAAACAATAAATGATATTATACAAATTATTCAACAAGTATAACACGTGTTGATAACATTGGCAGAAACAATCTAATCTCACTTTGTTACTTTTACCATTATTTTGTATAAGAATAAGAGCTTTCCCAATTTTTTTATTATATTTAATAATAAATTCATAAAATAACAATAAATTCATAAAAATTATTGCGCATGGAAGGGTAAAACATGAAAAAACATTGTAATAGACCAAAAACATGGATTTGGTGATGAAGCCGAGGTCTGCAATTAAAGTTAACTTTTAGCTAAATTTGCGTCTATAATACTACTGTCCCTATTATTTTTCACATAACAGTATGTCCAACGGTGGAGGGAGGTGATTTAATTTCAGTTCAGAAAACTTGTCGCATCCTAATATATTCCGTTATGTTTTTTTGTTGTTTGTATTAACTTTACCTATTTCTGTGCATTATAACGTGCCAAAATGGAGTGAATAGTTGGTTTTTGCATGATATTGTGCTCGAAAGTTCAAAAAGTATTCAAAATAAATTTTTTCGAGTGAGGAATTGACTGATGAAGGATTACATACGCGGTCATTCGCCAATCAATTAAACCATGTCGCACTATTAAATCTGTAAATCGCATCGAAGAAAGACATAAGTTTTATGTAAAAACACATACAATGAACACTTATTTATTTATACACGCTAAAAAATACGTCTTTTTTTTGTTTACACACAAGTAAAACGCGTGTTTGGTGTTTGTAGCAAGTAAAGCTTATTTCCATCTACACAAAGCTTATTTGGATATAAATATAACTCATTTGCTATTAATATTACGTATTTGTGTATAAGCAATAGCGTATTTGGGAAACACAGACAACGAACTTATTAAATTCAACAAAGCGCAACATTTGGGTGCGTGTATTTGCAACTGGTTTCGTAATTTTTTTTTTTTTGCATTTACGCTCATTAAAATAATATCAATACCGAGAGAATTAGATGAATTGTTATGTAGAAATTCACAAATTGAAAAAAAAAAAATGACTCAAAACTGCATACATATATATTCGATATTTATCACCTACAAACAAGTTAATGTTTGTGGTATGGAAAAATATATATATGTCTGATGCGAACTTGTTTGCTGAAATTTGTTAAAACGGCCATTTTTTTTCAGCGTGTATGAACTCTCTAAATAATGAATAATATAATAGCTGTAAATAGTTGGTATGGATATATTCAACACGAAAGATGCTGCAATAGATATTGTATTAGAAACAACCCTGCAAATTTTATATTAGTGTCAAAGAACTTCACAAGGCATTATTAAGACAAAAATAGCATGTTATATAAAATTTTCACGGTCACAGCTAGTTCTAGGGACCAATAAGGGAGTAATTTCAAGTTTACAGATACTATGGAGTCACGGATCGTCCTACCTACAAACAATTTTCGACTTAGACATCTAGCTATCCATTTATGGATATAAATAACCCTCACCCTCTGTAAAAACATACAAGTCTCATACATACAAAGTATTGGAAAATCAAAAGTGAGCAACCTCAAAACACCGAATTTATAGAACCAGTGAAAAAGTTGCAGTCGGGTAAACCGACTTATATGTACCCTCACCCCCAGTAAAAACAGTCTCATATTCCAAAGTATCGGACAATTAAAAATATTGTATAACACGTTTTACAAAGTGGGCGAAATAAAGAGTAGAGTTCCAAAGTTTTTTCTCGAAAACTGTATCTAGTTAAAGCTTTACTAAATACAGTATTTCGGCAAGCTTGCGTTTAGCGTATAATTATTATTACACTACTTCTAAAGTGGGCAGAATGGTAAAGGGGCGTTGTCAGACTTCCAAGCTTCTGTGGGAATCATTGTCCAGTTATAGCTTTACTAAGTACAGAATATGGCCAAGATCGAGCTGGGCGTATTGATATTATCACATGATTTCTAAAGTGGGTGTAATGGTACATTTGTAGTGGTGGTACCAGAAGGGGACCGACTAGGGGTCCAATTTTTTCATCTTTATAAAATACGGAATGGCGCTTGCACGATTTCAAAAGTGGGTGGAATGGTACATTTGTATGGGAGGTACCAGAACGGGCGTGGTCAGACTTCCAAGTTTTTGTCCGAAACCTTCTCCAGTTCTAGCTTTACCAAATGCGTTGGGCATATTGATATTATTACACGATTTCTAAGGTAGGTACTAATTTACCAGAAGGGGCGTGGTCAGACTTTCAAGTTTTTGTTAAGATCTTTGTCCAGTTATGCCTTTACTAAATACAGAATTTGGCCAAGATCGACCTGGAAGAATTGATATAATTACACGATTTCTAAAGAAGGCGAAATAGCAGATTTGTATGGGGTGTGGTCATATGCAATCCCAGTAGTAGTTTTGTGAAAATATTAACGCATGTAAAATTTCAAAGTGATTGTTTAACTCTTTCGAAAGTTATCGTGCGGACCAGCAGGACAGACGGAAAAGGCTCAAACGACTTAGAAAGTCATGAATCGAATTTGGTTCAAAGTGTAATGTGAATATTTCTATGTGTTACACTTTTGAACCGTATCAAATGATATATAAAATATCTTTGCTGAGAAAAAGTTATAGTGGTTGGAACTTGAAAATTTAAAAGAAAAATCGAATTTTGATAAGAAAAACATACCAAATATTCTTTATAAATTTTTTTTATACACATAAAAGATAATTTTCGTTTTCTTAATCATAGTTAGCAACAATATTTCGTCTCATGTCACCAATGGCCGTTGTGCAACTTTAGTCGCACGGCAACACTGGTCGAACAAACATATGTATGCACGAATGTTTTTATATATCAAGATTTGCAGATATTGTATAACGAGGGCTGTAGTACTGTTAGATTTCAAAATAATGATTAACACCATTGAGTACTTCCGCAGTTCAGTGATCAGATGACTTGACGAAACGCCAAAACTGCAATGTCGTTTAATTTCAGAGAACATATAGCTAGGTACATATATTAATATATAGGGTCAGTGAGAAAGGGAGAGAGAAATAGTGTTGATCTGTACGGAAAAAATTAGGAATTAAGAACACATTTTATATATATATTTTTATTAACAAAAGTGATATGTCTAACCTGTAAATGTGGGAGTAATCCTGATTTGCATTAACATTGCCTTTAAGTTGATCATTGGCAGTGGTCTTAGCCAATTCCACTATACTGCTTGGATTGTGTTCTCGGAAACTTTCTACTTGTTCTTTGACAGTATCACGCCATTGATGTAATCGGCCTGAAAATCCTTGATAGTCGTGCAACTTCTCCATATCGGCAATTTAGTTATGTACGGCTTTACCACTAACACTTAATTCATTATCTAATAATTATTCAAAATATTTTCGTTTTATAATGTAAACTTGCAAATCATACATCACACACTTAATACTAATAAAAAACGACGCAGTATGGTTTTAATTTAATTAGCCATTGGTGACAGGGCCGAAACGTGCTCATTGCTTGACCTTTCCGTTCATTTATTTGAAGATGTGTTGTGGTCGATTTGAAAATACATTTATACTTTTTTTTATTTCTTTATTCTATCGAATGAAGTGTTGACCTTATTCATGTTTGGTGTAGTCCGTGCACAATGTTCGACTTGTGTGTCTATTATTTTAACGGAAAATCAACTGAGATATAGTATCCAAATTCAAATGGGTGAAGAATTTCCAGCTTTTGATGAGCATGCGCACTATTAATGGAATTAATTGTAACGAGCGAAGAGAAAATCCACCATCTTGCAGCATACCATGCTACATATAGTGCGAGGGATATGACAGAAGGCCTATTTCTGCGGCCTGTAATATAACATTCGAAACTGAAAGAGTGTTGGGTTTTCCGGGTATTTCATACCTAGGTAAAGGTATTATTTTCTCGGGAAAATCATCGAATATCGAGTAAAATAATCAGCTTTGATGTACTGAGACATGTATTAAAATTATGCTCTAGTGAATATATACCTTCTGAGGCACATCCCAAAACAGCGTACCCATTATGAAACGACCCGCGAGATATGATAATAAACAGAATTGTTAACAAAATCAACTGCAGATAAATAAATACCAAGAGCCAGCCGGTTAAAGAAATATAAGGATTCTCGTATCCTATATATAAAATCTGCATGCTTTTATCCAGTGATATTACACAAAAATAAGTTTATGCTGCTTGCCTTTTTTCTAGGGATATGCGCTACTCAACAGTGGTTGAGTTGTAGATTCCGAAACGGAGACATCAATATGCAAAAACACCATCACCCTCAGTAAAAACATACAAGTCTCATATTCCATAATAGCAACCTCAAAATACCGAATGGTATAGAAAAATATTGTATTACACGTTTTTACAAAAAGGGCGGAATATTTTTTTCTCGAAAATTTTATGTAGTTAAAGCTTTACTAAATAAATAATTTTGGAAAGATTCATTGAGCGAATTTTCATAATTACACGATTTCTAAAGTGGGTGGAATAGTACATTTGTATGGGAGGTACCAGATGCAGCGTGGCCAGACTTCCAAGTTTTTCTCCCAAACTTTGTCTAGTTATAGCTTTAATAAGTAAAAAATTTGGGCAAGATCGCGTTGGTCGTATTGATATTATTACACATTTCTAAGGGATGTGATGGTGCATTTGTATGGGAGTTACCAGAAGGGGAGTTGCCAGACATCCACGTTTTTGTTCCAAACTTTGTCAAGCTATAGCTTTACTAAATTCAGAATTTGGGCAATATCGCGTTGGTCGTATTGATATTATTGCACGATTTCTAATGTGGGTGGAATGGTACATTTGTATGAGAGGTACCAGAATCGGAGTTGTCAGACTTCCAAGTTTTTGTACCGTAACATAACCTTAAGAATATTAATATTTTTGTATAATAAATTTGTTTAGTACATGAATTTGAAATCGATAACATGTTATCCTAAATGTTGTCTTTCACTGGAGAAGGTATAAGTGAGAGTTAGGGCAGGAAATTTGGGGATGAGGCTTTGATTCAATATTTTCTTTTAAAAATGGTTTTCCGTCATTCACAAGTAATTGTACTCTTTTTGTGTTTTTTTTGCATGTCACTTTATTTATGCTTACGCGACGAAGAATTTTGTGTTAAAAACTAGAAGAGTTGGCAACCCTTGGATTGTGAAAACCAAAAAGCAAAGCTCAGTGAAGTGCATTTTAAATTTATTAAATAAACTAAATTTGTTTACTTTCTTGGTTACAAACGTTTGTAAACTCAAGTATGCAAGTAGTGAATAACTGAAATATATTGGAATATGGCCGGTAAAAATCGTCGCAGCATTAAAAACTCAAAAAAAATTTGTGGACAATGCAAAAATTTTAAGAAAAAGAAGAAAAGATTCAGTGCGACAAGTGTGTGTATTCCACTCTCTGTGTACTAAACTAGACAAATGTCAATATCAACACTTGCTGGAGAATAAGAGTGATGAGTACGTATGTCATCTGTGCGATGAAGGAAGCAGTGAAACAGTGAAAGGAGAGTTGAAAGAAATAAAAACAAAACTAAACAAGCTTGATCAGCTGACGCCAATAACAGAGGCAATTGAGTTTATGTCTAAGCAATACGATCAATTGTTAAAGGTTATTGCTGAAAACAATAGAAAGTTGGATTTGGTTCAAAATGAAAATCGCGGGTTGAGAAAAGAAATAACTAAATTAAAGGCAACGGTTAAGATTTTAAATGACCAAGGAGTAAAAATGACTGTGTTGTAAGAGGTGTTGAAGTTAAACATAACTTAACAGCTGCAGATACAATCTTAGAACTTTCGAAAGAAGTTGGTGTAAATTTAAATTAAATTAAAGATTGTATCGATGATGCATATTTCTTTAAAAAAAGAGGAGATAAATCGAACGAAAAACAAACAATGGTAGTTAAATTCAACAACAAACGTGAAAAAGATGCCCTTATGCTGTCAAAATATTAACTGTAAGAAAATCCAGCAACAACAAATATTTATATAAATGACTATTTAAGCAAAGAGACACAAAATCTCTTTAACCATGCAAAATGTTTAAAGTCTATTGGTTATTATACCGTTTACACTAACGGTGCTCGAGTGTATGCTAAGAAGAGTGATATTTCCAAGCCGAGAATGATTAGTAATGCAGATGACGTTTACCAGATAATGACTGCAGCTGCAACAGAAAAGTCCAAAGGCCAATCTGTGAAACAAAGGACTATTGCCGTAGACGAGTCGGAAGATGATGTTGGATTAACATTTTTATCTCCTGTTTATAAGTTTTAAAATGTTATTTTGTGTTATTTTATTTGATTAATTAACAATATCTTTATGATTAACAATCAATATTTTTCTAATTTTGAATTTTTTTTCATATCATATCATTGAATATTAGAAGCATTTCGTCAATTGAATAATTTAATCAATTTAAAACTATAATAGCTAATTTCTACCAAATACCTAATGTAATTGCAATTCAAGAAACATGGTTTCGTTCGGACTTGGTTTAACTTTACCAAATCCCTGGTTATATCAGTTTACATTGTTGTAGGAAACGCTAACATCTCTTTATGTTCGTGACAGTTTTCAATGCAGAGTGGAAGTCTGTGAGAGTAACAATTTTTGCGAAAGAATTGTGTTATTAGATAATTTTAAAATCAAATGAAAGCCTCTTAAAATTGTAACGTTCTACAGAGCTCCAAAATGCGATATAAATAAATACATAGATATTATGGAAACCCTGATGGCTCTATGCGGTCGAAACCCTTGTGTTATGTTTGGAGATTCTAATGTGGAGATTCTAAATTTGTGTCCAATGAATCAAGTAGTTTATTCAATTTGGTTGAGAGTTACGACTTTAAGAATTGTCATAGGTTAGTAACACGACCTGCATCACGCACGTCCATTGACAACATTTTCAGCAACCTATTTTATCCACATTTTATCGATGTTATTGAATGTGCATTATCTGACCACAATATGATTTCTTTCAAAATTAGAAGCCAAGTTCGAAATGTGTGTTACACCGAAGTTACTGTAAAACACTGTGATTATGATAAATTTCGAGAATATTTTCAAGCATACAGCACAGATGTATATTCTGGGAATCCAGAAGATGATACTGTGAAGTTGATAGAGGCTCTTACGAATGCAAGTTCTGATTCTACAATTACGAAGAGCACGAAAAAAATTTTAAAGGATGAGATCGCACCGTGGATGAACAAGAATTTGAGAAATTTAATTGTGATGAAGGGAAGAATTTTAAGACAAAGAAGAAGAAGGCCAAATAATGTTGAAGTTCAGAATAGGCTGAAGAGAATAAGTAAGATAATTAATAAAGCTTCTTCGGAATCCATGAACAATTATTACCATGACAATATTTCAAATCTTCAGCAGGACCCAAAGAAATGTTGGAGGTTTTTGAATAAGTAGTTGGGTAGAAGTGTTAAAACCAAGAATAATGTTCAATATTGGAATGGTAATTTAATAAATGATGATAGTGCCAAATGTGAGTGTCTAAATAACTATTTTTTGCAAATACCCAAGGTTATAAAAGAAAATATAGATTCATTTCCAACGGACTCATTTAATGGTCTTAGAACGCTAAGGTATTACAGTAACATATTTCGTCTACATGGGACAACTACGGAAGAAATTCAACAGATAATTTGTAATCTTTCTACGAACAAGAGCGCAGGTTATGATAATTTGTCTCCTAGAATGTTTACTGTGTGCAGTCGCAAAATTTCACCGTATTTGAGCAACATCTTTCAGAGCATTGTCGAGACTTCTATATTTGCCAGGGTTTGGATCAGGGATTTAATGGTGTTGCTGGTATTTTCTACGTCTTTTCAAAAGCGTTCGATTTGGTTGAACATGAGATTATGTTCCAGAAACTTGAATATTATGGAATAAGAGGTAGAGAATAAGATGTTATCTAAGAGGTAGACAGCAGTATGTTCAAATTAACAGCAGTCGTAGTTGTCTCGGAGATGGTGTGCCCCTAGGCAGTGTTTTAGGCCCACTTTTGTTTACAATATATGTCAATGATATTATAAACTTTGGACTATATGGAAAGATGTATATGTATGCTGATGATATATCTTTGTTTTATCCATACAAACATGAAACCGTCTTAAAAGCTTATATGGAGAGAGATGCAGCCCTAATTTTCGAGTATGCAAGGCTTAATAAGTTAGCCATAAACGCTAAAAAGACAAAACTTCTAAGGTTTAAACCATATGTAACCAGAACTGCTCAAAATTTTAGTATTTTTGTGGATGGGGAAGAAGTGTATGAAAGTCAGTCAATAAAATTCTTAGGAGCACAGTTGCAGAATAATTATCGTGAAATCTACATATGCTTACAAGAAAAATAAGTCCAGCCATGGGTTTAATGTACAAATTCAGGAACAAATTTAATTCAAGAACAAAACTTATGCTTTATCATGCTTTAATACAAAGCCATCTTAATTATTTGGTTATATTGTATGGACATAAAAAATGTACGGAACTTAAAACTTTGCAGAGTGCTCAAAATAAATCTTTTAAAACAGTCTTTAATTTGCCACTAACGTAGTCTACACTGCCACTATATAGAGATGTATCCAAAACAATTTTGCATATACATGGGTTATATAAAAAGCAATTACTTCTTTTTATGTTCAAATCGGTACACAGTTTTGGTGACAATACCTTAAATTTTTAAGTAAATCAGTCAGTCTTCAACACAAGAAATAGCTCAAATCTAAAAGTAGTCAGGTGTAGATTTGAAACCACGAAGCAAAGAATTGATTATATTGGTAGCTTGGAATTTAACAACTTGCCTCAGCATTTAAAAATCATTGATAGAATATCTATTTTCAAATCAAGTTTAAATGCATTCTTGCTAAATAATGTAGAAATGCTTTTAATGTAATTCTTACTAATGAATTGTATTATTATTATTGTTACATTAATTAAATTTAAGATTTAATATCTTTGTAAATTACTTTATTAATTGATTTTGTTTAATGCCAACTCGCCTCAATAATGTCTTAGGACGCTGAGGCAACTAAAAATTGTAAAAAAATATATTGTTAATAAATTAATTTACTTAAAAAAAAAACTACATGGCAGAGCTAGCCGACACCATTTTTATATGCCGTAGCTTTATTCATCGTCACTTTTACATATTCTTTTTACTTCCAAGCCTGTGCGTAACATAAAACAAGGCCCAACGAAATACTGATGCAACAGACGAATAAAATAACTTTATTAATTTTTTTGACAAACCAATGTCGTCTTCGTCATTTTTATAGTTCATTTGGTATCGCAATTTCTGAGGCTAAAGTCAGAGCTAAAGTTAAAATTATGTTATTTAAAGAAACGCCAACTGAAACAATTTCACACCAATTTATTTAATTTTCATAGAAAAAAAAAAAAATATTTTATGTCGGAGTGAGTGAGGCATTCGTATCGCACGGGACAGTTGAACACATTAAAACTGGAAAAAAGTAGATATAAATGGGATTTTTATTTTTAATTTATAACTCTTAATCAGCCCCATAATTGGGCAGTGTTTCCTTTTCAAGATAATTGCAAATAACCAAGGCATTCGCACGGGACAAAACCAGAAGTGGTTTTCGCGTTTAACAATTCTAACGTCGATTTCAGCGAAACCTTAAGCAATGTAAACATAAAAATATTGTTCAGTGATGTCCGTTAAAAATAAATTGTATTTTACCGAAAACTGACTTATACATTTATAGAATTTAATATTAAGCATTGTCGCACGGGAAATTTTTTTCCATCATGTTTTTTATGTTGTTTCTGTTGCTCTTTTTTTCGAAATGGTATATAAGCAATCTTAATAAAAACATTTTTAAATCAATAGAAGTATACAATGTATTTATTTTCACATAACAACAAACTTAACAAAAATAAATTTTTTGTTTAATTTTGTTTGATCTTCCTTCATCTTCCTGCAACTCTCTTTATTTTTTTCGCCGCAGTGTTTGCTCCTTTAGATTTCAAATTTTTAAATTTCACACTTGCGAAGTCGCTAGGGACCAAGTTTATATTACTACCAACGTCACAAATCTTCGTATTTTTTAAAAAAGTTTTTATTTGTAATCTTATAAAAAAAAATTGTGTTTGTAATAAGAGTTTCAGGAGCCCTTGACATGTGCATTCGAAGCACTAATAACAAATGTTGTTTTTACATGTCGCACGGGACATAGAAATATGGGGCAATGCAAAGCTAAAACTTACAGTTATTTGTAATCGCATATATCTTATGCGTCATTTTTTGACTCTTTGTTCAACGGGTACAAGACTTCAGAGAGGAAAATTCAATACATAATGCTGTTTTGAAGAACTTTTATCAAAACAAAACGTACAACAGAAATATCCAAATGAGAAAAGTTGTGCTTCCGCAACTTTGCATTCGAGTGTTTGTCTGTCTCTCGTTAAATGTGCACGCACATTTTGTCCGTCCGTCGCGTTTTTGTGCTTTGTGTTCTTTTTTTATTTTCCCTAAATAACAAATAGTCATTCCATGAAACAAATAATAATATAAAAAAAAACATCAGTGCAATCTCTTCAAAACAATAAATAACTAAAACCAGTGAAAAAGGTGCAGTCGGGTAAACCGACTTATACAGTAGGATGGGTCGAAAAACAAAATTTTTTTTATTTCGGAACGCTTTAGTGCGGAAAAGTTGCCTATTGTAAGACTTAGGAAAACGGCATAAACAAAATTAAAATCGGTTAACATCTTTCGGTCGCGCATCGTACATAAAATTAATGAAAAATTGCAAAAATCACGCATTTTTGTAATTTTTTTAAGATAGTTAAAACTTTGAAAATAAACACGCTTTAGTTTTTTATGCTTGTTTTATGGTTTAAATAACCTAAATAAATTAAACTCTGATCAATAATCTAATTTTTTTCGTTCGCGCAACGTCTTAGAAAAACAGAAATTTACCAATATTTTTCAATTTTCATTTTATCATTGGTGGTACAAAACTTCTAACAGTCTTGTTCTTTGGGACAGTTTGTCTTGCCTTCAAGATCCTTCTGTAACCGAGCTCCCGAATATGTCCTCTTTCATCGACCAGCATTGCCAACAGAACATTCTCTGGGTGCGCAAAGAACGCATTACGCTGTATTACTGGATCGATGACTTGAAGTAAATCGGCGGATAAATACCATGATGTTTGGATTGCTTGAAAGACATGTTTTGGTCCGTCAGTAAGATACATTCCCTTTTTTATGGCAAACCACACAGGCATGTATGATTTTAAGATGAAGCTAACTATTTCTTTTAAGTTTTCGGATGGATCTGATGAACTTATATACAACATAAGGACTCGGTTGGCCGCAGTTAGCCATCTGGAATGGGACAAAGGGCCAGGGTCCCGATTAGCTAAGTCTTCTGGACAATATCCCAAGGTGATTGCATTTGAAATATCTAACAAATACTGTTGGTCTTTGCTCAACAAATTCCTGTCTATATCAGGAATCGAACAATCTATGCGTTCATAATCGACCACAGGGAGTTTTTCACAGCATGTGAGCTGTTGCCCGATTGGCCCACTAAAAGATTTAGGCCCTGCAGTTTGACCGTCAATATGTTGGAAAATGTGGCGAAAAGGAAGCTCATTAAAATGCAGGAGGCATACGCTCCACTGTAGCAGGCGTCCTACATGATTTTCTAGTCGGCGGATGATACCGTTCTTCCATCCAGTGTTGGTTATAGTTCCATCACACCCTACTACTTCTAGTTTTTCGAGTGATATTGATAGTTCAGACAAACGAGAAATAATACTTTTATTTATACCATTTGATGAACTCGAGGAAGGAGATAAATGTGCAATATAAATTGATCCAGGTTCCTGGAGAAGAGAATAGTGTTCTTCTTTGACATTCCTGCGAAATTGCTTGGCATTCAATTTTTTTACGAACAAAGTATAATATTTTCGTCCGTCAAAGAAAAGACCCCAACTTTTCTCAGGAGGTGTGAATTGCCTTTTCATATCCATCCGTACAAGATTCTTCTCTCTTCTTATTTTACACTTATCAACCACACTTGACGATATGGCAGCTGTTGCCCGATCAGAAACTCCGAATCGATCACTGATTAGCGCTGTTGCCCTAAGTTGCTAAAACACAGTAAGCCAAAGTATCCAACTCTATGGAAAATCTTTGTAAATAGTTGTAAATATAATGTAAATATAATGTAAATATAATGTAAATATAATGTAAATACCACACCCAACAATTGGATGGTTGGTTGGGTAGGGTGTGGGTGGAACTCGACGTGCAACCACCTCCACGTGGTGAGTTCTGGGTCGTTTTGTTCTAAAACGAGCGGAGAGTTGCACAGTGAAAATTGAAAAATATTGGTAAATTTCTGTTTTTCTAAGACGTTGCGCGAACGAAAAAAATTAGATTATTGATCAGAGTTTAATTTATTTAGGTTATTTAAACCATAAAACAAGCATAAAAAACTAAAGCGTGTTTATTTTCAAAGTTTTAACTATCTTAAAAAAATTACAAAAAATGCGTGATTTTTGCAATTTTTAATTAACTTTAAGTACGATGCGCGACCGGAAGATGTTAACCGATTTTAATTTTTTTTATGCCGTTTTCCTAAGTCTTACAATAGGCAACTTTTCCGCACTAAAGCGTTCCAAAATAAAAAAAAAAATAGTTTTTCGACCCATCCTATTATACAGTGGTGGCCAAAACAAATGCAACCAAAATACATCTTTTACCAAATATTTCGTAAAAATTTTCTGAAATTAAAATTAGCCAATTATATTTTGAAATTTTATACTTTATTGCTTTAAAATTAAGAAAAAGTGATCTACTCCATAGATATTTAAATAAAGTATGAAAAAAACATAAAAATACATATTCATTCTTATTTTTCAGTGGCCAAAACATATGCGACTAATAAAATCGAGCGCAGTAACTCTATTTTGGGCAAACCACGATTTAACCACTTTCGATGAGTGTTTGGGATCGTTGTCTTGCTGGAAGACCCACCGCAACGGCATATCATACTCTGCATATGGAAGCATTACCCTTTCCAATATGTCTTTATACATAAATCTGTCCATAATGCCAACAATTTTATGCAGTGGATCAACACCAGCACCAGAAAAACAGCCCCACACCATTACACTGCCCCCTCCATGCTTGACCGTCTTTTTGCAGTAACGTGCTTCGATCCGTTTTCCAGCTGGTCGTCGTACATAACACATGCCATCGCTACCAATTATATTAAATTTTGATTCGTCACTAAACAGGATAGACCTCCATTTACTTTCTGGCCAATTTAAATGGTCTTTACCAAACTGTAAACGCTTTTTTTGATTACGCTTCGATATGAGCGGTTTTTTCGCAGGACGTCGTGCGCGTAGAGAGGCCTGTAAAAGACGTCTACGAATTGTTCGATCAGAGACTGATACTTGCAATTTTTCAGTTAGTATGGAGGAAGTGATAAATGGGTCTTTTTTAACGTGTCTGATTGTCCGTCCGATCACTTGCCTTGCGCGGTCGTCCATCTCGGTGTTTAACAGAAATTTGTGAAGTTTTTTTAAACTTAGCAATAATGCGACATATTGAACTTTTATGAACATTATATTTCTCGGCAATGTCTTTCTGTGATATTCCAGAAGAATAATCAGTCACAATTCGCTGTCTGAACTCAAATCCAAATTTATCGCGTGCCATTTTAAAACGAACTCTATTTTAGCTTTAATAGAAATAAAATAGCAAAATAATACTGAATATTCCTACAAATTTCTTTACGCAGGCTTTCGAATTATTAATATGAAGAAGAACAGATAAAAAGAAATTGCCGTTATTTAAAACAAAATTGTGGAGTTGCATATGTTTTGTCCATACCGATTTTAATATTTATCGATAAAAATGCCGATAGCAAAGAAATGTAAACAAAAGCTGTGCATTCTGATAATTATTTAAAATCTTAATGCCGTATTAATAATTATTTAAATATCATTGTCTTATTTGTGGTACAAATTTGCCAACTTACAGAGCCTGTTATAGTCAGTCAATCTTAGTTGCATATGTTTTGGCCACCACCCTCACCCTCAGTAAAAACATACAAGTCTCATACTCATAAGTATCGGAAAGTCAAAAGTGACCGTGGCTACCATCATTTAATGTAACATTTCATGAAATGTCATACTAGCAACCTAAAATACCGAACGCTATAAAAAAAAATATTGGATGGTCCATTTGTATGGTAGGTACCAGAAGGGGAGTTATTAGACTTCCAAGTTTTTGTCCATACTTTTTTCCAGTCATATCTTAACTAAATACAGAATTTGGGCAAGATCGCGTTGGACATATTGATATTATTAGACAATTTCTAAGGTAGGGGGGATGGTACATTTGTATGGGAGGCACCGGAAGGGGAGTTGCCAGACTTCCAAGTTTTTGTCCAAAACTTTGGCTAGCTATAGAAGTACTAAATACAGAATTTGGGCAAGATCGCGTTAGTCATATTGATAATATTACACGGTTTATAAGGGGCGGGATGGTACATTTGTATGGGAGGTACCATAAGGGGAGTTTAAAGACTTCCAAGTTTTTGTCCAAAACGTTGTCTTACTATATTTTTCATAAATACAGAATTTGGGCAAAATCGCGTTGGGAATATTGGTATTAGTACACGATTTATAATGGGTCGGATGGTACATTTGTATGGGAGGTACCAGAAGGGGAGTTGCCAGACTTCCAAGTTTTTATTCAAAAAGTTGTCTTACTATATTTTTCATAAATACAGGATTTGGGCAAGACCGCATTGGTCATATTGATAATATTACACGATTTATAAGGGGCGTGATGGTACATTTGTATGGGAGGTACTATAAGGGGAGTTTCCAGACTTCCAAGTTTTTGTCCAAAACGTTTTCCATCTATAGATTTACTAAATTCAATTCACGATTTCTAAGGCAGGCGGGATGGTACATTTGTATGGGAGGCACCGGAAGGGGAGTTGCCAGACTTCCAAGTTTTTGTCCAAAACTTTGTCTAGCTATAGAATTTTTAAATACTGAATTTGGGCAAGATCGCGTTAGTCATATTGATAATATTACACGGTTTGTAAGGGGCGGGATGGTACATATGTATGGGAGGTACCATAAGGGGAGTTTCCAGACTTCCAAGTTTTTGTCCAAAACGTTTTCCATCTATAGATTTACTAAATAAAAAATTTGGGCAAGATCGCGTAGGGCATATTGATATTATTAGACGATTTCTAAAGTAGACGGGATGGTACATTTGTATGGGAGGTACCAGAAGGGGAGTAGCCAGACTTCCAAGTTTTTGTCCAAATTTTTTTCCAGCAATATCTTTACTAAATACAGAATTTGGGCAAGATCCCGCGTGTCATATTGATATTATTAGACGATTTCTAAGGTAGGCGGAATGGTACATTTGTATGGGAGGTACCAGAAGGGGAGTAGCCAGACTTCCAAGTTTTTGTCCAAATTTTTTGCCATCCATATCTTTACAAAATACAGAGTTTGGGCAAGATTCCGCGGGTCATATTGATATTATTATAGGATTTCTAAAGTGGGCGAAATAGACGATTTGAATGGGAGGTACCCGAAGGGGTGTGGCCATATGGCCCATATGCAATCCCATAAGCAGTTTTGGGAAAATATTAACCCATGCAAATTTTCAAAGCGATTGTTTAACTCTTTCGAAAGTTATCGTGCGTACCAGCAGGACAGACGGACATGGCTCAAACGATTCAGAAAGTCATGAATCGAATTTGGTTCAAAGACACCTGGGGTCTAATGTGGATATTTCTATGTGTTACACTTTTGAGCCGTATCAAATGATATATACCCTCCTACCCGTAGGGTGAGGGTATAATAAAACATTGCAATAGCCAATACACGAAACAAAATAGACAAAAAACAAAACTAACAAAAAACAACAACCACACATATTCATACTCCGCAACAACAATAACAGTCAGTCTTTTCAACATGTCGTACCGTGCTGGTATTTACCCTTCACGTTGGCAAGTTGCCAACGTGGAGAACATGGTTAACCACCATCTTGTTAAGTATTTAGAGTCAAACGGCCTTCATAATGATCGACAGTATGGCTACTGTAGAAATTGATCTACTGGAGACCTGATGGCGTTCCTTACGGAGCGATGGATCCATTCACCGCCTTGTCGAAAGCAAGGTCGTAGCTCTGGATATTTCCAAGGCGTTCGATAGCGTCTGGCACGGCATAGGCATAGGCTGACCGCAGGAGTGCCACAAAGCTTTGTCCTCTCTACTTCTCTACTTCTCTATTTCTTATTTTCATTGACGTCCTGTTGGGGCAGACTGTGAACCCAATCTACTCCCTTGCAGATGACAGCAATCTCTGTCATTCGTACTCATTTGATCATCGGCCAAGTCCCTGGGAGATAGAGGACAAAAGGCGAACGATGAATAACTCACTTAACCGCGATTTGTGAGTGGGGCCAAATGAACAGAGTAGATTTTAATGCACAAAAGAGCCAGTGGTGTTTGTTGTCACACAAACGTACCACTGATCCAGCACCGTCGTCAATATGGGTGGTGTGGATATAGACGTGTCAGATACTCTTGATGTTCTGGGCATGAAGATACAGGGTGATTCTCGCTGGGCTAGCCATATATTCCAAGTGTCGAAAGAAGCATTCAAGTGTTTAGGATTTTTAAAGTTGTGCAAGAAATACTTCACCCCATCTGACCTCGTAAATATTTACACCACATACATCCGTCCTAAAATGGAATACAACCCCCATATATGGGCAGGGGCTCCAATGACATCGTTGCAGCTTCTGGACCGTGTACAGAGGAGAGCGGTTGTGATGATAGGGAATCCAACTCTATTGTCTCCCTACAGCATCGCCGGAATGTGGGTTGTGTATCGCTATTCTAAAGATATTTTAATGGTATCTGTTCACAAGATTTTTATCTAACGTCAGGGACCAGACGTTAGAACATTCAGCCGGAATACGCGGCTCTCCAGGGTTTCTCACCCGTTCATTGTCAAATGGCCGGTTGACCGGACGACGCACTATATAGAAAATTCGATCTTCAGCCGGACTGTTCGTTTGTGGAATAATCTTCCTGCAAGTGTTTTTTCTGCCTGTTAGGACATTACCAAATTCAATGCCAACGTCAACAAATACTACTCCCTTTTTTCCCCCTCCAACACCCTCTCTTCCTATAGCTAACACAGTGCATTGCATGTATAGGGGGCATCCCCAGAGTGTTAGTAAAAAAAACGCACTATAACTTTCGAAAGAGTTAAACAATCACTTTGAAATTTTGCATGGCTTAATATTTTTTCAAAACTGCTTATATGATTGCGTATGGGCTATATGACCACACCTCTTCGGGTACCTCCCATACAAATCTGCTATTTCGCCCACTTTAGAAATCCTGTGATAATATCCATACGCCCAAGTCGATCTAGGCGCCATTCTGTATTTAGTAAAGGTATAACTGGACAAAGATCTCAACAAAAACTTGGAGGTCTGGCCACGCCCCTACTGGTACCTCCCATACAAAGGTACCATCCCGCCTACCTTAGAAATCGTTTAATAATATCTATATGCCCAACGCGATCTTGCCTACATTCTGCATATAGTAAATCTATAACTGGTACCTCCCATATAAATGTACCACCTCGCCCCTCAGAAATCGTTTAATAATATCAATATGCCCAAATTCTGTATTTAGTAAAGTTATAACTGAAGAAAAAACTTGGAAGTCTGACCACGCCCCTTTTGGAACCTCCGAAGGAAACAGGGTCCGGAGGAAAACTGTGACGACTTTCATGCTCTCTGAGAACGTAAAGAGAACGGTTGTGAAATTGGCTCGTGGAATAAAAAAGAATAATAATAAATAAAATAATAAAGGGATATTGCGCGAATAGACGCTTTATAAAGAAGCAAAAAACTTCAGGAATTTTTGTATGTCTTTATAAGTTTTCAACTTCTAAAGTATTCAAACAATTTCAGTAAATTTTGTTAACAATATCACCAAGAAGTATTCCTAAATAGAAAGTGTCAGTGAAACTAGAAAAAGCAAAACAAACAAGGCACATATACACACGCGTATATAAACGTACAAAATTTTGATGAGCTTCGGTCTCTCTCCAGAGCATAACCGCAGACACTCTTTGTTCGGAGTAAGTTCTCCAAAAGGATATTTCGAAATAACCGCGGATGTAAACAATGGAAAAGAGGTAACGTCACAACAAAATAAAGCTCAGACTTGCTCACCCGTTAGTGCTAACAACAATAACGTGACCAATAGAGAAAGTGTGAATAAAACAAATATAGAAGAATACACACGGAGAACAAACGACGCACCAACAACAACTAAACACAAAGACAGTACAGACAGGCATGGATCGCTATATTACAGTAAAGCGCAAGTCCAGCCATTTTTTGTCTACCAAAAATTTCCAAAACCAGTGAAAAAGTTGCAGTCGGGTAAACCGACTTATATATACCCTCACCCTCAGTAAAAATATACAAGTCTCATATTCCAAAGTACCGGAAAGCCAAAAGTGAGCGTGGCTACCATTATTGGATGTAACATCTGATGAAATGTCATGATAGCAACCTGAAATACCGAATGTTAGAGACAAAAATAGTGTATTACACGTTTTTACAAAAAGGACGGAATATAAAGCAGAGTTTTTTCTTGGAAATTGTATGTAGTTAAAGCTTTACTAAATATTGAATTTCGGAAAGATTCGATTAGCGAATTTATATAATTACACGATTTCTAAAGTGGGTGGAATGGTACATTTGTATGGGAAGTACCAGAATGGGAGTTGCCAGACTTCCAAGTTTCTGTTCGAAACTTTGTCTAGCTATAGCTTTACTAAATACCTAATTGGGCAAGATCGCGTTGTTCATATTGATATTATTACACGATTTCTAAGGTAGGCGGGATGGAACATTTGTATGGGAAGCACCAGAAGCGGAGTTGCCAGACTTTTCAAAGTGATTGATTAACAGACAGACGGACATGGCTCAAACGATTTAGAAAGTCATGAATCGAATTTGGTTCAAAGACACTTTTGTTCTAATGTGAAGATTTGCTACCCGTAGGGTGTGGTTATAAAAACTACCAAATCCCTTGTAACCTACTAAAATTTTAAAATGAAATGTCTTCCAAAATTTATTAATATTTAAACCCAATGAAATACTCCTTTCTCTGCTAAGTAATAAATTCCACTGATTAACAATAAAATTAAAGATCGCAATTTTTTCAAATAAGTAGATTATGATTAAGGAGATTATGATTAATAACTTTATGTCCTCACATTCAAAATCCAATCTCTTGATTTTATCCAAAAATTTAACATAAAAATTTAAAATATTAGTTTTTATTTCAATAAATTCCCAATATGAGAACTTACTCGTTGTACATACTTTTGATTTTGTTCCAATAAACATTTTTGATATGTGATGTTGATTATTTTTGTTTTTAATCAATATTTAAACAAGATAACTCCATTTTAATGAAATAACTCAAAATCAATAAAACAAATAATTTTGTGCTCCAATACAAATTTCTTGTGCAATGTGTACAGGTTGTACTTGAACTTTATAAAAACAAGGTATATAATATAATTTGAAACTTTCTCATTGCTCGACAATTCTTAATATTACGCCCTTAAGCGATAGACATCTGGTTGCACGAAGTTATTATTATAAAGAAGTGTAATTAATTTATACATGTATGTACAGTCAACTTGCGGAAACGTGAACATTCTGAAACATGAACGACCCACAAACGTAAACACCATATTGTCTAGACAGAGGTCTCTAATGAAAGATAACTGAAATTTTTTAATAATACTCGCATTGGACAACGAATTTTTGTTACTCTTTACTACAAAAAATCGATTTGGACTGACCCCCCGACCAAATCTTAAAATTTCAAAACCCATCCGACCAAATTTAGATGAAAAAGCCCAAAACGGCAACGCTGCTTGTGAACACCATTGCTCAAATAGTTGGCAGTGATGGTTTTCATATTGTCCCTATAAAGAGAGGCAACATAGACGAAACAAAAATACAGGCGTACATCCAGTGTTTCTATTTTTTCCGATGTGCTCGCACAATTTTGTCCGCGTCGCGTTCTCTGAGTCTGTGTTGTTGTAAAAAAGGGAAACCAAACAAAAAAATAAATAAAC
Source organism: Hydrotaea cyrtoneurina (assembly GCA_958296145.1). Classification (NCBI taxonomy): domain Eukaryota; kingdom Metazoa; phylum Arthropoda; class Insecta; order Diptera; family Muscidae; genus Hydrotaea; species Hydrotaea cyrtoneurina. Next base: position 53,016,882 of record OY282512.1, on the reverse strand, counting down.
AAGATACAAAAGATGAACATAAAAATAATAACAGTTACACACAAATAAACACCTTCGAATGTACAAATTTGCAACAACACCTACCAACAGCTCTAACTCTCCACAACATCATCAACAATAACCAATAACAGCTGTAGTCACCGGCCACACAACAAAGGCAACACGCAGGGCTTATTTATGCCTCTGTTTTTGTTTAGCATGTGTGCTCTGTTAGCTCTTCATGTCGCTGTCTGTTTACTGTTGAAGATCTAACTCTGATCAACAGACGGACATAACCGCGACATTAGGGGTATGCTGTCATTTGTATGTATGCTTTGATATAGTCTTGTTTTGTGTCATAATGGTAGGGAACTATAAAATAAACTTTGCTAACATACTGGGCTTGAAAGCAATTTTTTTGCGGTATACTCTCACGCTCATTTCCATAGGCCGTTTTATAGTTCCTTCCTCTCCCAAGGGAAGTAAGAGCTTTTGGGCATTTGTTCTTCGTCTTCTACTCCAACTTTCTTCGTCTTCTATTCCAACTCTCGTTAACGATGACTACATATTCACTGACCCGGTTGACAAAGCTTACCTTCTGGCTGAAATATTTGCAAAGAATTCAATTTTTCTGACAGCAGTCAACCACTCCCCACGATCGACGTTTCTAGTTCGATGCATCAGATAATTTTTCGAACACGTGGAGTTAAAAGGGTTCTTGCAGATATCAATGTAAATAAAACTCCCCGCCCGGATGGCATTTCATCACTTGTCATATGTAAGTGCTCTTCGACGCCAGCTCGTCCATTGCGCAATCTTTTCAACATGTCGTACCGTGCTGGTATTTACCATTCACGTTGAAAGCCAATGTTCAGCTGATCCCAAAGAAAGGTGAGGCTACTAATCTTACGAATTACCATCCAATTGCAATATTTTCTGCGCTCTCGAAGCTTATTGATAACGTGGTTAACCACCATCTTGTTAAGTATTTTGAGTCTAACGGCCTTCTAAATGTTCGATGGTATGGCTTCCGTCGAAATCGATCTACTGGAGACCGGATGGCGTTCCTTTCGGAGATATGGAGTCGATATTTTTACGCCCTTGTGTGGTATATATATTGACGTATCAGATACTCCTGATGTTATGGGCATGAAGATACAGCATCACCCTGTATCTTCACGCTGGGCTAGGCATATATTCGAAGTGTCGAAAGAAGCATTCAAGTGTTTAGTCTTTTTGAAGCGGTGCAAGAAATACTTCACTTCATCTGATCTCGTAAATATTTATACCTACATCCGGCCTAAAATGGAATACAACTCACATATATGGACAGAAGCTCCAAAGACATATTTGCAGTTTTTGGACCGTGTACAGAGGAGAGCCGTGGTGATGATTGGGGACAGTAGGGTATCCAATTATATTGTCTGCCATCAGCATCGCGAAATGTTGGTTGTATATCACTGTTCTATAGATATTTTAACGGTATCTGCTCCTCAGATATCCCTCGTCTTGTCCCTGTCGGCATTTAGTCGGCTTTCCGTTCGTTGTAAACTGGTCGACGATGCACTATTGAGGAAATTCGTTCTTCAGGCGAACTGTTCGTATGTGGAATAATCTTCGAGCAACTGTATCTCCTGTCAGCTGCGAAATACTCAAATTCAAGACTAATGTCAACAAACACTACTCTTTCCTCCTTCCAATACCATCATTTCCTATCGCTAACATTTATAGGGTGCAGTGTTAGCCAAAAAAAGGAATTGTAGTGGTAATAAAGGGAATAGAATAATACGTAGGTGTTGATCCCGTAATAAGAGCATTAGAAAACAAAATTTTTTTCGTTCAATCTGTTGTCAACATCCTTAACAATAAAAAAGTTCCTCAACCAATGTACAAAGTTGAACTTCAACCCGACATACGGAAACTAAAAAAAATACGTACACCCAATATACCGACTATAGTACTTGTTGCATAGGAGAAGAGTGGAAGAGTCTCACAAGCGCTACGGGCCTGTCCCATGCCATAACTGGCAAGAGTACGGGCACACAAAATCGTATTGTATTTTGCCAACCGTTTGCGTTGTTTGTGGTGATTTTAACAAGTCTACCGCTTGTAAAGTTAAAACTCGAGAGCAGAAAAGGTGTAGTAATTGCGGGGTACAGCAAACTGCGAACGACAGGTCTATAAATAACTGAAAGAGAGATTACATGAAAAGCGTAACATTGTTAGTAACCACAATATGGTAAATCCGATCACAGAAGTAAAACAGACTCCAGTTATTACAAATACCGGAAACGGTATTACGTACGCAAATGTTCTAAGGGCAACTACAAAGACCAATATGTTTATGACATCCATGTAGTCAATGATGCAAGATTGTATGCGGAACCAAAATCAATTAATACAAGCTTTGCTTAGCAAAAAATAGGCACCACTAAGATATGTACATGGAACGCAAACGGTGTAAACCAACACAGACATGAATTGATAAATTAGTTAGATCGTGAGAACATTGACATAATGCTTCTATCTGAAATCCATCTCAAAGACAGATACAATTTCCAAATTCCCAACTACAGATTTTTCGGTACACATCATCCTGATTGTAAGGCCCATGGGGAAAGAGGTATTCTCATAAGACGTCGTTAGAGACATAAAGTCGTTGAAGGGTTTTCGCACATCTAGCTCCAAGCAACATTAACACTATCGGCAATGTACTTCCCACCACGATACACAATATCAAAAGACAGATTTACAGGGTTCTTTAATGGTCAAAAAATTCTTGCAGCAGGTGACTACAATGCGAAACACCCGAATTGGGGCTCCCGCCTAGCAAACCCTAGAGGTAATCAGTTATATAAATGTCTGATGCAGCGTCAGAAGGGTTAGACTTTATATCACCTTGCCAAAAAAAGTAATGGCCCTCTGATATTAAAAAAAATCCAGACCTAATAGACTTTGGTATAATTAAATGAATAGGAAAATCAAATTTTTCAGTTACTACTTGTCACGAGTTTTCATCAGACCACTCTCCTGTCCTATTTCTTCTCCACGAGGAATCTATACCTATAGATGAACCCTGTTGTTCATCTTGGCCTGCTTAATAAATGATTTCCAAGCATTTCGGTCTTCTGCTTGTCTTCTCCAGTTCGTGATACCAAGGATTTTCATGTCTTCTTCCACTTGGTCTCTCCACCGGAGTCTCGGTCTTCCCTGTCTTCGCCTTCCGTGGGAGTTGTCGTCCAACGCCGTTCTGGCTGGAGCGTTTGTATTCATTCGACCGACATGTCCAAGCCACATGTCCAAGGGATATAGCTAATACAGTTCACGGTTCCTTCGATGTCTATAATCCTCGTTAACACAGATCGGGCCATCGATTTTTCGAAGGATTTTTCTCTCAAATACACCCAACACAGCTTCATCTGCTTTCGCAAGTACCCATGTTTCGGCGCCATAAAGAAGCACAGGCAGAATAAGAGTGTTGTACAGTGTTATTTTAGTTTGACGAGATAGGGCTCTGTTCCTGAATTGTTTGTTGAGCCTGAAATAAAATCTATTTGCCAGCACGATCCTTCGCCTTATTTCGATGCTGACATTATTTTTGTTATTAATGGCGGAGCCGAGGTATAGAAATTATTCCACTACCTCGACGTTGCAATTGCCGACCTTCACTATTTCGCCTTTTTTTGTCGCTCTATCTTACGTAGTATGTGGCCTTTGGTGTTCACTGTGCCTGTTTTGTTAACTTCGGCTTTTTTCAATATTTTCTCCATTAATATATTGAAGAAGTTACACGATAAACTGTCACCTTGTCGAACACCTCTTGTTGTAGTGAATGGTTCGGAGAGGTCGCTTGCAATTTTTACTGAGGATCTAGTGTCACTCAGAGTCATTCTACAGAGGCGTACAAGTTTCGATGGGATCTTATACGCAGACATGGTCTCTAACAATTTTTCTCTTATCGACGTGTCGAAGGCGGCTTTATAGTCGATGAATAGATGATATGTATCACTTTGCATTTTATGGGTCTTTTCCAGGATCTGACGAAGTGTGCAGATTTGGTCGACGGTGGATTTATTCGGCCTGAAGCCATACTGATAGGACTGAATCAGTTCGTCGAGTTTTGGCTTCAATCTTTCACACACTATGCTAGACAATATTTTATATGCGATGGATAAGAGATTTACTCCTCGGTAGTTGGCGCCAACGGTTTAGTCTCCTTTCTTGTGAATTGGGCATAGTACGCTGAGGTTCCAATCATCAGGCATGCATTCATTCTCCCAGATATTGCAGACTAGCAGATGCATGCAGCATCATCAGCTGTTCTCCTCCGGTCTTATACAGCTCTGCTGGAATTCCGTCAGCATCTGCCGCCTTGGTGTTCTTAAGTCGGGATATTGCTGATTTGACCTCATCTGGGTTAGGTGGCTGACATTCAACACCATCATCTAAGATTGGTTGCGGGATGTTTTCTACAGCCGCTAAGAGGCTGGCGAAATGGTTCTTCAAAAACCTCAGCACACTCGACGTGTCTGTCACCAGGTTCCCATTTTCATCGCTACACGAAGTTATGCCAGTAGACGAGTCTTGGCGTTGATGTTTTACTCGTTGGTAGAATTCTCTGGCATCATTGCAATTTCCATAGAACTCAATCTGCTCACATTTCCGTCTTTCCATTTCTTTTTTCTTTCTTCGGAATAGACGATTTTCCTCCCTCCTCAACTCCCGGTATCGCTCCAACACCGCACGTACCATTGGTTCCGTTGTTGCCGCTTTCGGTAACCAATTTCTTCTTCGGCGGCCTTCATCATGGAGTTGTATATGTGTTGCCATTGTTCGCTGATATCATCGGGAGGAGGAGTTTTTAGCTGGAGGTGATGAGATAGCTTCGTGGAGTAGGCTTGTGCTGTCGGTTGCTATTGCAGTTTTTCGACGTCTAGCTTTCGTTTGGTGCTATTACGTACGGGTTTTGCGGCACTTAAACGAGTGCGTACCTTGGCTGCTACAAGGTAGTGGTCCAACTCAATGTTGGCAGTTCGGAAATTCCGTACGTCCAGAACGCTCGATGCATACCCTGCGTCTATCACAACATGATCGATTTGGTTTGTCGTCTTTCCATCAGGTGACAGCCATGTTGCCTTATTGGTTTCGCGATGTTTAAACCTGGTGCTGCTAATAACCATATTTCTTGCGGCGGCGAAATCGATCAGCCTCATTCCGTTATCGGAGGTATCATCGTGGAGGCTGAAATTACCGATGGTGGGACCAAAGATGTTTTCCCTGCCTACTTTGCCATTAAAATCCCCGAGAAAAATGTTAATGTCATGGCCGGGACAGTGGTCGTATGATTGCTCTAGGCTCTCGTTAAACTTATCTTCGGTCTCTTCGTCTTTCACTTCCGTCAGCGCGTGAGCACAAATCAGGCTAATAAAGAAAAACTTAGCCTTGATGCGGATTGTGGCCAGCCGTTTATCCACTGGTGTGAAACCGGCGACAGGGTGACGTACTCTTTTGTTCACAACAAATCCGCATCCAAACTGGTACTTGCTTTCATGGTAGCTGTAATAAACATCGCAGTTTCTCATTTTATTTACGCCGTGCCCTTTCCATTTGATTTCCTGGATTGCGGTGATGTCAGCTCTGTATTCTTCGAGGACATCCGCCAGTTGGATATAGGCACCTGGTCTGAGGAGTGTTCGTACATTCCAAGTTCATATCCGTAAATCATGGTCCTTTAAACGTTTGCGGTGATCGTCAACATTAGGGAGAGTCCGTATTTTTCTTAGTTTTCATTGTGTTTTTTTTGGGAAGCGGGTTACAAGCCCAACTCCAACCTCTTAACCTGAGGAAGGTTAACCGCTCACACGTTAGCCGTCGTCTTGGCGGTTGCCAAAAACGTTGCCCAGGCACGTTACCACGTGGAGGTCTGTGAAGACGACTTGAGATGTAGTCGATAAGGATCGCACTGGGTTCACCAAGTTGAACCGATCAGTAACTTTACCTTATGACATACACCCCCTTATGAAATACATATAGATCCGGATATTACCATGAATAACGGGACACACATTGACAACTGCGTCTCCAGTTTCAATTCCATGTTAGAACAGACGGCTCTTCACGCTCCGCCTAAGCATAAACTATTGTCAAAAAAGTTGGGATCATACACAAATACGGAGAACGAAAGAAGGCTACGACGTGAATGGTAGCGAAAAAGATCCCTTGGGCCCAGACTTAGACTGACTGAAGCTAACTATTTTGTGAGTCGCACTACAACATCTGCTACGAAACACGAGTATGCCAACAGAGGCAATCTTTCCTATACGTAACGAAAATGGCGGGTGGACAACATCTGAAGAGTATAATGCTAATGTATATGCCAACCATCTTGATTACATATTTCAACCACCAGGCGCTAAATTGTTTACAAACGCAAGCGAAGTCGTGCATGTTATAAGAGAACCCGTAAGACCGGGCGAAGCTCCCGGATTTGACCTTGTTACGCCAAAAATGATCCATATATTTCTGTAATATTCCTGACATATGTATTTAAATTCATACTGATATTAAATTACTTTCTCAAGACATGGAAAATTTCTTTGATTTAAATGATTTTAAAACCAGGAAGGGATAAATCAATCCATTTCTCATATAGACCCATTAGCCGCTTCCCTGCGTGTTAAAATTATTCGAAAACGTTCTTCCGCTAAAATTAAGACCATTCTCGTGTTGGAAAACGTAATACCAGACCACCAGTTTGGTTTCGTGGAAGGTCATAGCACTGTAGAACAGGTCAACCGTCTGACCCAATTACTTGAAAAATCTTTTGAACTTCGGGAGTATTGCTGTGCCGTTTTTCTAGACGTCGCACAAGCTTTTAATAAAGTATGGCACGTCGGATTCGACAGTAAAATTTGTAAATATTTGCCAGCTAATTAATTAATATTTCTATTTCACAATCCGATACTGTAACATACCTGGGGATCCATCTGGATCAGAGACTAACCTGGAGAAGGCACATTGAAGCCAAGAAGACCCAACTGAAGTTGAAAACTTACCAGGTCCGCTGGCTGCTCAATGCGAACTCGAAACTTAGTCTGGAATACATGGTCCAGCTCTACAATAGTAAAAGGTTATCCATTTCGTAGTTTCAAAAGTACAGGGCTGGAATTCGGCATCTCCAAACTAAGTGGTTAAAATATTTGTTTTCCATTTTAGTTGCAAGTCTGACATTGAAGATAATGGATCGCTTAACTATCACACAACGCGTAAAAATTATTAAAACCTACTACACAAATTTTGATTCTGGCACAGCCACATATCGTGCTTTAACAGGAGATTATGGTTTATGGTTATGAAGCCCATTTCTCACTCGGTGGGTATGTTAATAAACAAAATTGTCGTATTTAGGGTTCTGAGAATCCAAATCCACAAAAAGTCGACGAGGGAACGACTGTCACCGTCAATTCGGAGCGTTATGCTCGTATGATAACCGACTTTTATTTGCATGCTATTGAAGAATACGACTTGGAGAATATTGGTTTCAACAAGACGGTGTCATATGCCACACAACTCGAGCGAATATGGCTTTCTTGCAAGAGACATTTCCTAGCCGCGTAATTTCTCGTCGTGGAGACATCAACTGGCCACGAATATCATGCGATTTGACACATTTAAACTTTTCTTTGTGGGGCTACGTGAATGACCGTGTTTATGCAGATACACCTTTAACCCTCCGGCGGTTGAGTCATCCGTTGCCCTTATACGAGGTCCACATTGAACTATTTCTATTTGTAAGGAATTTTATATGAAAACTCATTTTTTAAATTTTTTTGTTTTGATTTATTATATTTATTAATTATACATGTATAGTGAATGTTAGATAGTGAATGTCCGTATCTTTGGATATGCGGTTATTCATCGCTCGTGCCTCTATGTTTGGTAGTGCCAATTGTTTTGTCAGCATCAGTAGGAATGACCGTTGTCTGTCACTTCTTTTTATTGACTTCATTTCGTGGTATGAAATAAATGCAGCAATGTCGACCATATTAAAAAACATGGCCAATGGCCAGCGGTTTGTTGAGCGCTTGCAAGCATCTAGTCTATTGTATCAACGTCCGATTTGTTGACGTTGTTATCCAAAATAGCTTCTTCTTCTTTTCAGTTTGCATGTCCAAACCGCAAGTATAATGTTGTGTCGACAGCAAAATTACCGCTTTGTTCTTCTTGGGCACATATGAACATAGTGCTATATCGCCTTCGTTGAAGCCGAACAATGTGCTGTTGACAAGACGCGTACACTGAAAAAACAGATTCGTTGATTTCATTGAATTTTGGACTTGATTTCAGTGAATTTTTACTATGATTTTTGGTCATAGAGTGAAATTATATGATATAACTAATTATAATTCGTTGTTTATGAGAAAGAAACTTTCGTTGATCCTGCAAATGTTTTCTTTGTTTCAGAGAAAAAATATGATAAAACGAATACAATAAATAACTAAAAAATTAGTTGATTTATATAATTTTTTTAGGGGATTCTTTGGTTTGTAGAATTTTTTCTTTGATTTTAACTATTTAAAATTGGTTGAAATACCAAATTCATTAGTTAATTTAAAGAAAAGATTTGGTATATCATATAATTAATTAAATTGAAATTGGATATATTATATAATTGTTTCTCTGGTTTTACCACTTTTTAATTCGTAAAATTGAAGAAAAAATTCTTAAAATTATAAAATTTATTCTATGAACGACGATTGGAAAATTCCTTGATTAAAATAATTTATTCTCTGATTATACAAAAGTTATATTCTTGAAATCATAGAAAATATTGTTCAATTTAACCAATTGATTCAGTGTTTAATAGAAACTGCCACTGAAAAAATCCAGTAAAAAAAAATATTTTTTTATATATCGTTTTTAAATTTATTTATTTGAATCTATAAGTAATTACAAGTAGTTGTATCTTATCATTTGCTTATAAGTAAGTATTTTCAGTTATTTTAGATAATATACATAGTCATATTTTTTATTATATTACATATGTGTTTGTGTATAGTAAGCATATAAAATGATATACTTAAAAAAAGGTCCCAAAAGTGAGTTAACACTTACTATTTTGATATTGTTATTGTTGTATTTTATATAGTATAGTATATATATATATAGTATTTACAAAATTATATAATTATGCAATTGTCTTCTTAGTTGAAATAATTATAAATACATAATATAAACAAATAAAATCTTACCAGGGATATTCCAATTTGCTGTTTTATTATTCGCCATTCGAAGAATACATCTTTTTTGTCTCGAATATGTTTTAAACGCAAATCAAAAGTGCTTCGCCACTTTTCTACAACAAGAGCTTCAGGTTGTTTATTACTTTTAAGCCATAGTTGATTGCCAATTTGATTGAGAAAAATTTCAGTATCTTCAGTTTCCTGGTCTTTTTCCGGGTTTTCAATATTTTCGCTGTTGTTAATGGGATTTTTTTTTTGCCGTTTCAACTGATATCGACTTTCAATAACTCCTTTTTCCCTGTACTTCCTCAATAAACTATAATACTTTTCTGCCAGTTTTCCCTTCCGCTTTTTATTTGTGCTTATATAGTATTCCTAATAAATAGAGGAATTAATTGTTTGAATATATTATTATAGGAAAAAAATTCTATTATCATTAAAACTTAAATGAAGTAAAAATATTCTATACAACATATATAATTTACCTTATCTTCTATTGGAAATAATTTCAAGATAGAGTCCACAAGTTCACGACAATATTGTGAATACAACACATGTTGAAAGTCATTGATGATCCAAAAATGAGCTATTAGTTCGCATAAATCATTACGAGATTTAAATGACAATGTTGCATTTTTCTTTGAAATATCCAATATAGATTTTCCAACAATTGTAGTTTGCAAAATTTGTTCCAAAGTCTTAAAAATGAAAGGTACTAATTATTAAAATACAAAAATTATTCTGAAATTCTCACCTTAGATTTATTGTCGGTTAAAGAAATGTCAGTTGGCTGAATTTCAAATAAACATTGGAGGGAAGATGTTGGTGACGACTCCAAATTTTCAGTAAAACTTGATGAAGATATCCAAGTAGGTACACTGGAACCCATAGATAGTGTATCAGCTAGAGCAAACAAGGGAAATCCCTAAATACATTACAGATTATTAATATAAAGCACGCTTATACAAACCAAGATTAAAAATTTTCTTACGTTTTCTTTTCGCCAATTTAAAAGACGACTCCGAAATTTAATACGAAGCCCGTATTTTGCAATTGGTATTAAATTTTGAATATCAAGTTCAGTCATTTCTTTGAAACATTCTACATCGATGCCTTTTTCTATAAAGTCCGATAAAAGTTCTTCACATCCCCAGTTAATTAAAAGTTGTTGTTGTTCAGGAACTAATACAACATTGGTTTCAATCGACTCGACCTGGTTGCCTGGTAAGGTTATAATTTCGATGTTGTCGTTATCCTGCGTAAATATATCTTGCGAACTCATTTTTTTCGCTTTAAACGATTTTTTTTAAATTTATATTTTAGAGAAATCACTAATTTAAATGATATATTAATTTTGTAATAACGAAGAAAAAATTCTTTGATTTTTCTAATGGCACCTAAGGAGTTATTCACTTTAACTAATTTTTTCTTTGATTTTTAGAATTTTAGCCTATATCACAATTCTAAAAATCAAAGAATGAATTTGTTGATTTGAGTAATTCTTTATATGCAATGAGGAAGATCAATGAATTGTTTCTTTGCTATACGGGAGTTTTTATTAGAAGAACAGCCGCACCAATTTTTTAAGAATCCATTTTCTTGGTTAAAATAAAAAATCAAATATGCTTATTAGATTTTTTTTAGTAGATTTCAACACAAATATTACAAAAATTTAAAAAAATCAATTTGTCAAAAAATGCAAAAAAGTACGTTTTATTCTGCGGCTCCTCATATAATGTGGCAATTGTATAATTCATCAAAAAAAATGATTCTCCAATATTTTTGGATCGCACAATATCACTGTTTTTCACAATTGTAGTATGTATTAATAACTTTTTATACCGAATTTACTAAGCAAATTAAAACACATTTTTTTTTCAAAAACCTTTAAACAAAATTAACTTGACCGAACTCGATAAATGCTTCACTTCAACTGATCATTTACATACACGAATATGAACGCCAACGCCAATTCAGTTCCACTACAAAAAGCTTAATAACGGGACAATAATATCACAATTGTAAAAATCAAAGAATGAATTTGTTGATTTGAGTAATTCTTTATATGCAATGAGGAAGATCAATGAATTGTTTCTTTGCTATATAGTTTTTTTTCCACTAACATACAGGACAATAATATCACATTTGTAAAAATCAAAGAATGAATTTGTTGATTTGAGTAATTCTTTATATGCAATTACATGCATTACATTTTGTGCGAGTGTGAAAAAAGAGTTTTTTGAATTTGTGTGTTCGCTTGTGTGTTTCTAATTGTGCGTGACTCACGCTCCAAAACGACGAGAGCATAGTTACATATTTATTCCCTTTTATTTAATGTTCTCTATGTACCCAATATGTATCTATATATGTATATAAAATCGAATGTGTGTTTGTTTATTGGTTTGTATGTACTAAATGTTCATGTCTCATATTTCAGCTATCACAGACCAATTTTATCTGGGTTGAAAACTTAAAATTAATAAATTATACAAATAAAAGTAAAACTAAATTTCATAAACTATTCTTTTTTATTTTCCAATGTAAAATTTACTAATGTCTCCATAGAAATAACAAAAAGGTGTTTCTATATTGAGTTCCATGTACATTTACTAATTTGTTGAAACAACAAATTTTATCTATATTTTAAAGTATTCAAGAAATAACTATTTTTTTCCTCATTTCATAGAAAACTTTTGCAGAATCAATGATACTGCTAATTCGAAAAATCATATAATCTCAATTGTTCAAATCAAAGAATGATGTTCTTTGATTTTTTATTTTAATTCTAAATATCAGAGAAAAGTTTATATCATATTAAGAATTTTTGCCCAAAGAATTGTAATTCTTTGATTTCACCAATTCCTATTTTTCTGTGTATGATTTTTTTGGAATTCCTGAGGCACACATGTCTTATTCGAGCGCACTTTCAAACATATGCAGCTTTCTTCCTGATCAAAGTATGTGCCAAATCCAAAGTTGTGAAGAAATTTTAGACATAAATTGTGCGGCCTGTATTCAAATATCTTTTCGAAAGTTGAAGTACAACATTCTGTCCTTGATTCACCTCTCGTGCCTAGTCAGGCAATTTCCCAGAGTAAATCATTCCTTTGACAGGATAAAATGATTTTGAGTCGCACAACCACCATATATTTATACTGTACTTGGCAGGCTTTGATGGATTGTATTGTTTGAAGTGGATGCGGCCTCTATATGGGAATAACTTCCCCTCTATATGGGAATAACTGCTCATCAACGAATACTGCATTTAGTTTATTATGTTTCAAGAAAATACACAATAAAATAATCCAAAAAGTAACTAAAATTCAAGGAACACTTTTGTGATGTGTTCAAACAATAAAACAAGCCAAAAGACAGTGCATTTTTTAACGATTTCTTGAAATTTCAGTACAAGGTCCCAGCGGACCTTTTCACGTGTTCCCGTACTAAAAACATTTAAATCTCAATAGAAACTAAGCTATTAGTTGGATCGCTTTGAAATTTTTAAAACGATTCTAGATTACATTTCCTTGGAATACATGTGGGGTCGGTTATACTTCCCATGGACCATCAAGGAGTAATTTCTGTTTGAAAATGGAAAAGGTCGCCAGGGACCTTCTCACCCGCCGGAGGGTTAATGTATTGTGGTCGCTGTCGTAGTCTATCGTTTGCAGGCTATTTGTACTATTATTCTCACCATGAACAAAAATTCTACTATCAGGAATGCAAATATCTAAAAACGAAGCACTGTGGGATATGATGGAAAAATAGAAGCATATAGTTTGCATCTCTTTATCCGACAGCCACTCACTCAATGAGACACCTCTACTATTGTTGACTGTATTACCCCAGATTGACTGTTTACAGTTCAGATTACTTGCTGATATAATATACAATTGCTTATTAGCCGCCAAAGGTATTTTAGGTACGTAAGACTCAAGATATTTAAAAGCTGATGGTGAAAAATCAGAAAATTGGTTAAAACGTATACCTTTCTTTATTAAAATGCCCGTACCTCCTCCCGTTGTATCATTATTTCTATCCCTGCTATAAAGTTATAATATTCAAAAATGAAACATATAATAAATATGAACCCATAACAAGGAGGGTAGGTTTTTACCTGAAGTGAAATGAATTTCTTCGATTTATTTCAAATGGTTGCGATGAATATTCAATTTATATATTTTTGAAAAATATTTATGTTCAGGATTTGCTGCATTTTCTTTTAGGTACCTGTTTAGGTGTATGCGCGCACATACACAGGGACCGATTCGTAACAATAAGTGCACAGGCAGATACAGTAAGAGTATAAATTAAAATAATTCTACTTTGCTAAATACAAGGTCATTCCGCTGAACAGTTTTTATTTTATTCATGGTTAATGATTAAAATTGTATGCGTGGCTAAGTGTTGACATTATTCATCACTATTCATGTTCTTTGAATTTTTTAGTAATGTCGACTTTGTAGACAGATGTGGCAGCGGACCCCTGACTCTGAAAACACCTTAGTAGGCGATTCAGCCTACAGACACCGAACGTTCGGTGATTAACCTTCCTGCTTGGGCTGACATCGTTCTAAGATGGGAAAACAACGAAAAAAATACGGGTTTGGGTAGCAGTACGAGTTTCACTACTGGTCGAGAGAGGACGCCGTTAGGGGTTGGTACAATAGCGACTCGTAATTTGAAATGTGATCCTATATAACTTTTTACTACCTCTGGCGATATAGGATTTTAGTCTAAAGGGTCCAGCAAAGTCAACACCGGTGCAAATAAAACGCCGAAATAGTGAAGTTCTCTCGGGGGAGAGCGGCCATAATTTGTTCGGCAATTTTCGTTTTCTGCAGGACACACCCACGACAATTGTGTGACGAAAGATTTATCAGGCGTGGAAGCGTGGAATGGTAAATTATTCGTGAACTTACCTTTGTTTCAAACCGGAAAGGTACGTGAGGCATCGTTAAAATTGAAACCTTAGTTCAGTCCTGGTCCGGATGGAATTCCTAGCTGTATTTTAAAAAATTGCGCTGATCGCATCAGTTTTCCTTGAACACCAATTTTCAACTTTTTCTTGAGCTCTGGTCACTTCCCTTATGTTTGGAAGCAATCGTTTATTATTCCTCTTTACAAAAATGGTGGAAAATCTAACGTCACCAACTATCGCGGTATTGCTAAACTTAGTGATATTCCAAACTAATGGAGAAATTAATTACTGAATATCGTTCCTGGAAGATTTTACCGCTAATGTCTCCCAGACAATTACAATGCAAACCCAAGTACTAACATCCGAAATTGTAGAGGATATTGCGTTTCGAATCGTCTGGAAAAAAGTTCTAATAGCTAAGTACGAAGCACAATTCATTTTAAAAGTGACTGTGTTCAATTCGAAATTGCAAATTTCATGTTTCGGGTCCTTGCGGAAAACTAATCGCTGATATGCTGTTTGATCTGTTGAAGACATACGGAAGAGTATCCAGCAGAGAATAAAAATTGGTAAATCCGAGTGTAACACGGGCCCCGTGTACAATACATTATTTACACTCATGGCATTCGAAGTTGGGAACGAGGCATTAAAAACTACTCGGTAGTTAAACTCAGGTGTAAAAACAACATTGGGTGTTCATTTTGAACTTTGGAAATATTCCCCAAAGAATAATATTCCTCTATGATGAGTCATATTGAGCCTGGAGAACGTGGTTTTTAACAAGCCGGCTTTATTCCTTCAAAAATGGGAAACAACACCCGTTCCATATTGAGCTAACTGTAGCTCTAGGGGATATTCGAGTTTAAAGGGAAGATGATCAGAATTTTGACATCTCTTGTATCTCCCAAAAGCGAGACAGTGTAACATTAATTTTGTTGGTAGACGACCGGTGGGCTTTTCGACAACATAAGCTTCGCTGGTCACTTCAAATTGGGTGCCAATGCGTGAACCTATAAAAATTTGACAAATCTTCGCCGATTTTGCTGCTGTTGTACCATTAAGACCAATTCTTTCGGCTATAGGAGCACTAAATGTGGACATAGAAAGTTTTGTTTGAAACTTTCTCAAATGAAAGTTGCCCACGACAATTGTGTGACGAAAGATTTATCAGGCGTGGAAGCGTGGAATGGTAAATTATTCGTGAACTTACCTTTGTTTCAAACCGGAAAGGTACGTGAGGCATCGTTAAAATTGAAACCTTAGTTCAGTCCTGGTCCGGATGGAATTCCTAGCTGTATTTTAAAAAATTGCGCTGATCGCATCAGTTTTCCTTGAACACCAATTTTCAACTTTTTCTTGAGCTCTGGTCACTTCCCTTATGTTTGGAAGCAATCGTTTATTATTCCTCTTTACAAAAATGGTGGAAAATCTAACGTCACCAACTATCGCGGTATTGCTAAACTTAGTGATATTCCAAACTAATGGAGAAATTAATTACTGAATATCGTTCCTGGCAGATTTTACCGCTAATGTCTCCCAGACAATTACAATGCAAACCCAAGTACTAACATCCGAAATTGTAGAGGATATTGCGTTTCGAATCGTCTGGAAAAAAGTTCTAATAGCTAAGTACGAAGCACAATTCATTTTAAAAGTGACTGTGTTCAATTCGAAATTGCAAATTTCATGTTTCGGGTCCTTGCGGAAAACTAATCGCTGATATGCTGTTTTATCTGTTGAAGACATACGGAAGAGTATCCAGCAGAGAATAAAAATTGGTAAATCCGAGTGTAACACGGGCCCCGTGTACAATACATTATTTACACTCATGGCATTCGAAGTTGGGAACGAGGCATTAAAAACTACTCGGTAGTTAAACTCAGGTGTAAAAACAACATTGGGTGTTCATTTTGAACTTTGGAAATATTCCCCAAAGAATAATATTCCTCTATGATGAGTCATATTGAGCCTGGAGAACGTGGTTTTTAACAAGCCGGCTTTATTCCTTCAAAAATGGGAAACAACACCCGTTCCATATTGAGCTAACTGTAGCTCTAGGGGATATTCGAGTTTAAAGGGAAGATGATCAGAATTTTGACATCTCTTGTATCTCCCAAAAGCGAGACAGTGTAACATTAATTTTGTTGGTAGACGACCGGTGGGCTTTTCGACAACATAAGCTTCGCTGGTCACTTCAAATTGGGTGCCAATGCGTGAACCTATAAAAATTTGACAAATCTTCGCCGATTTTGCTGCTGTTGTACCATTAAGACCAATTCTTTCGGCTATAGGAGCACTAAATGTGGACATAGAAAGTTTTGTTTGAAACTTTCTCAAATGAAAGTTGCTTGAGGTGTTGGGTCAATTACAGCTCTTGCAAAACATATAATTTTATGTGGACACATATTCACAGTTGTCCCTTAAAAAAATTCTATTATGATGTTATTGATAGTTGTATTCCAAAGAAGGGGTGAGTCGTCTTGACTAGGTGGGTTATACTCCTTAGCGTAAGTAACCCATTTATTAATTTGATGAGTCCTTGATCAACATCGAGTACCGATAATTCCTATTTTATCGATCCCTGCATCAAGCGGAGTGTAAGCGGCTGCCAAGATAGACTGCAACATTTGCCAAATATCGTCAATTGCCGCTGTTTTGCTGTTGATTTGTCACTGCTGTCTAGTATTTCCATTGTCGAATCTAAAGCATTGTTTTATGCACTTCATACGATCTAATGATAATGCCGCTTTATATATTGGACAGCGCGATTTAGTGAGTCCAGCATACAAAATAATAGTCAAAAAAGCATCGAACTCTTTCAAAGTGATGGGTTTCCATTCCTTTGTGTTAGTTGGATTTGCCAAATTCCATGCAGCGTTCTCATCCCTGCCTTTCCGATTTGATTCGCGTATTATGATGTACGCCATGTCTTCGGCGGTGAGCGAGCGGAATATGGTAAAGTGATCATATGTGGTTCCTACTGGTCCCGTAGTCGATCACGTTATGAACACGAGTACGGGAAGTCGGTGCTGCATTTTTAGTCAATTTGGTGCCATCTTTGGAAATGAAGTAATTGTCACTTGTTTGCTGAGCATCAGTTTCTTCCTCTTCATCATCATCATCATCGTCATCGCTAATAACTTCATTGATGTCTATATGTGATTCAGTTTCCGCATCCGAATCATCAACATGAAAATTTGCTTGATATGTGAAATCGTCATCATCCGCACCTTCAAGACCAAATGCAGGAGTTTCAATTGACAATCGCAAGGGTAGACATCGATCGTTGTGCCAAGAAATGAAACAAACTTAAATCGAACATAAAAATTCCAGAAATTTAATTGAAATTTGTTCGTTGTTCTGCTAGCGCCATAACGTTTAATTGATCTCCAATAACAACTGCGCAAACAATACCTCACAACAACAACTATATCAACATAAATTGTCACCACAAAACGAAAAAGAAAATAAAAACAAAAAAACGCGCTCTCACATCAACAATATCACGCATCAACAACACCAATAACATCCAGCACCACTCATCAACACATAAAAGACAACACTAAGGGCTTTTCTATACCCCCCGTACCGTCTTGCACTTGTGTTCCCCCCTCCTTTTTCCCATTCGCATATCACAAATAGTTCTGCGTTCTTCTTGAGGCTGTTCTGTTAGTTGTTATAGACATAACACTGAGCAACTAACAGAAACAACAGCGGCGGGACGGGTGCAGCATTATTTGTGATTTTGCTTTGATGTTGTCTTGTGCTTTGGTAATGTCATGGTAGGTAGGTATAAAATTCACTTCGCAAACATTCGCGGGCTGAGGTCGAATTTTTTTGCGGTATACTCGCACATTAGTTTCCATAGGCCGGATGTCCTCGCTCTATGTGAGACCCAGGTGTGTGAGGATTCTGATCCACATGATTTTCACATTCCTGGCTATCACACTCTGTCCTCTTTTTTTTCTCACAGAGGTCTTGTGTTATATATACGTAATGGTGTTGTGTTCCAGAGTCAGCAACATTTTAACTCACAAAATTCAGAATTTAACTCCCTTTGGGTTAAGTTCGAGATTGGATCGCACACATTACATTTCGGGTTTCTTTACAGAAGCCCAAACCTGGAAAGGGAGGCTACCCTCAATGGCTTCGAAGCCCTTTCCGATTCCATTTCAAAAATTTTAGAAGATTATCCGGATAGTGAAATTGCAGTTGCAGGTGATTTCAATGTCCATAATAATTCTTGGCTTTCCCATTCGAGCCATACATCTCCGGAGGGCCAGTACGCTGAGTTATTTGCCGCGCACAATGACTTGGCGCAATTAGTGAATGAACCAACACACATTCCGCGTGTTGAAGGGCAACAGCAAAATATTCTTGACCTCTTCTTAACCTCACACCCAGAAAAGTATGAGGTTAACATTCTTGCACCTCTTGGTAACTCGGATCATTGCACCATTTCAGCATCCTTTTCGTTCTCCGATCTTCGATCCACTTCTAAACCAGTCACGAAGCGGACAATGTACATATACGAAAAGGCACGTTGGGCCGAGCTCAACAATTTCTATCAGCAATTTAATTGGAAATTATGTTTCCTAGACAACAATGTCGATGCTGCTGCTGAAATGGTCGAGAAAATCATTCTTCTTGGCATAAACACATTTATTCCCTCGAAGACTACTTCGATTAAACCTTCAAAGAACTGTTGGTTTAATCAGACATGCAGGGAAGCTGTCAGATCCAAAGAGGAAGCATTCAGAAAATGGCGTTTAAATAAAAATACCACTACTGAACTGCTACGCAAGCAGGCAAGATCAAATTGTGCCAGACTACTTAGGCGCGAAAAACTTCTTCACGAACAGCGTCTTCGTGCAAAAGTTCTTTCTTCTCCCAGGGGAAGTAAGAGCTTTTGGTCATTCGTTAAAACGGTAAGGAACAATTCTTCATCTTCTATTTCAACCCTCGTTAACGGTGACCAGATATTCACTGACCCGGTTGACAAAGCTAACCTTATGGCTGAAATTTTTGCAAAGAATTCATCTTTGCCAGACAGCAGTCAACCACTCCCCGTGATCGAGAACGTATCTAGTTCGATGCCTCAGATATTTTTTCGAACACGTGGCGTTAAAAGGGTTCTTACAGATCTCAACGTAACTAAAACTCCGGGCTCGGATGGTTTTTCCGCAGTAAGTGCTCTTCGACGGTAGCTCGTCCATTGCGCAATCTTTTCAGCATGTCGTACCGTGCTGGTATTTACCCTTCACTTTGGAAAGTTGCCAATGTTCAGCCGATCCCCAAGAAAGGTGAGGCTACTAATCCTGCGAATTACCGCCCAATTGCAATATGTTCTGCGCTCTCGAAGGTTATGGAGAGCATGGTTAATCACCATCTTGTAAGGTATCTAGAGTCCAACGGCCTTCTGAATGATAGACAGTATGGCTTCCGTAGAAATCGATCTACTGGAGACCTGATGGCGTTCCTTTCGGAACGATGGAGTCGATCAATTCACCGCCTTGGCGAAAGCAAGGTGGTAGCTCTGGATATTTCCAAGGCATTCGATATTGTCTGGCACGGAGCACTCATATCAAAACTTATTGCATTTGGTGTCGGTAATACCTTCTCTCGTTTTATATCGAGTTTTCTCAGGGATCGCTCTATACGAGATGTTATAGATGGGGTCTCATCCAACGAGCATAGGTTGACCGCAGGAGTGCCACAAGGCACTGTCCTCTCTCCGTCTCTATTTATTATTTTCATTGACGACCTGTTGGGGCAGACTGAGAACCCAATCTACTCCTTTGCGGATGACAGCAACGGCGAACGATGAACGACTCACTTAACCGCGATTTGGCGACGTTTTGTGAGTGGGGCCAAATGAACAGAGTAGATTTTAATGCACAAAAGACCCAGTGCTGTTTGTTGTCACACAAACGTTCCACTGATCCAGCATCGCCGTCAATATCTATGGTTGGTGTGGATATCGACGAATCAGACACTCTTGATGTTCTGGGCATGAAGATACAGGGTGATGCTCGCTGGGCTAGCCATATATTCGAAGTGTCGAAAGAATCATTCAAGTGTTTAGGCTTTTTAAAGCGGTGCAAAGAATACTTCACCCCATCTGACCTCGTAAATAATTACACCACATACGTCCGGCCTAAAATGGAATACAACTCGCATATATGGGCAGGGGCTCCATTAACATCTTTGGAGCTTCTGGACCGTGTACAGAGGAGAGCGGTGGTGTTGATAGGGGATGGTAGGTTATCCAACTCTATTGTCTCCCTACAGCATCGCCGAAACGTGGGTTGTGTATCGCTATTCTATAGATATTTTAACGGTATCTGTTCTGAAGATATCCGTCGTCTGGTCTCTGACGTTAGAACATTTAGCCGGAATACTCGACTATCCAGGGTCTCTCATCCGTTCATTGTCAAATGGCCGGTTGACAGGACGACGCACTATAGAGAAAATTCGTTCTTCAGCCGGACTGTACGTTTGTGGAATAATCTTCCTGCAAGTGTTTTTCCTGCCTGCTATGACATTACCAAATTCAAGGCCAACGTCAACAAACACTACTCCCTCTTTCCTCCCTCCAATACCCTTATTTCCTATCGCTAACACAGTGCATTGCATTTATAGGGGGCATCCTCTGAGTGTTAGTCAAAAAAAAAAAAAAAAAAAACCAAATCGCTCTAAGCGGATATTGCCTGTATGTGTTTTATTTAAGTTTACTTTTAAAAAGCAAATTTATAATCAAACCAAAATTGTTATACGGCGCTCAGCTATGGGGCAAAGCAAGTTCGAGAAACATCGAAAAAAATCCAAAGATTCCAGTCGAAAGCACCACCGGGGAACCCCGGTATATAAGAAACGAAAACATTCACAAAGGTTTTAACCTAGTCAAAAATGAAATTCAAGATATCATGATAACGCACAAATGCATACTTGAGCGTCATCAAAATATTTTGGCTAGACAAAAATTAATATACCAAGCACTTCAAGACACTGAAGAAATAAACGCCAGATTAACCAACTGACTATATCCGCATATAGAGGTCCCGCCTCTATTTCACGAAATTTGAACAAATGTGGTCCCAAACTCGCTACTATGAGAACATTGTCTACATAGTCTAAAACATATAACGACCAATATTAGACTGTAGAGGTCCCTGCCTCTTTCTCACGAGGTTTAAAGCAAATTCTCAAAAATGTGAACATTATCTTTATTGTCTAAATAATTTAACGATCAATATCTGGCTGTGGAGGCCCTTACCGACACTTCAGGAGGTTTAAACCAAATTTGGTTTAAAATTCTGTAATATGTGAACATTGTCAAGATATTCTATAGCGTTTAACAGTCAAAAAATCTCACCGAAAACAATGAATACGCCGTCGTATAGATTGTATATCACATATATCACTATGTGAACATAACTTTATCAACAAAGTTTTCATTTCTGACAACACGATGCAGAGAACCGCTGAATAAAAAAATACATACCCGGATTCACTACTGAATTAAATTTACGATTCATATACTTATTGTTAAGCTCCTAAAGAGCAGATCCAATAACAATCAATAAAGTACACATAAAAAACAATCATCGATATATTTCCTCCGCTCCTCTTAATCGGTACGCAAACGTGTAATGTGTCGAGTCCAATAGTGGTAGATCCGAACCCTGCTAGTTCATCAGCATGTTGTGTTTCCATGGAAATTACTGTGGCCAGGTATCCACACCAAGGTTGCCGAGGAGGTCACTCAGAATTTTACAGAAAGTAAATCAGATACAGATGCGTCCAGTAATGTGTTGAATCATTAATAGCGAGTAGGCTTTCTTTATGGCAAAAACTTCTGCCTGGAAGACGCTGAAGCAATCCTGTTCTTGAAAAGTTGGTTGAGCCCGAAATAACATCAATTTTCCAGAACGGTTCTTCGCTTTATTTCTATGCTGACATTATTATTTCTATTAATGGCGGAGCCGAGGTTATAATTTATCCACTACCTCGATGTTGCAACTGTCGATCATCACTATATCGCTTTATTTCGTCGCGACGTTTGCCTAGCAGTGGCAAGCATGAATATTGTTTTGTCCTCGTTCATCATTAGAATCATCTTCGCCTATTACTTCTCCAACTTTATCTTTCCGATGATGTTAATGTGGTCCGCATATGCGAGTAGGATTTGGCCTTTGGTGTTTACTGTGCCTGATTTTTTACTTCTGATTTTTCCAATATTTTCTCCATCACTACGTTGAAGAAGTTGCACGATAAGCTGTCAACTGTCATTCTACAGAGGTGTACTAGTTTCGATGGGGTCTCCTACGCAGACATGGTTTTAAACAATTTTTCTCTTATCAGCGTGTCGAAGGCGGCTTTATAGTCGATGAATAGATGGTATGTATCGCTTTGCATGGGTCTTTTCCATAATCGATCGATATGTGAAGAAAGGATCTGTATCAGTTCATAGAGTCTTGGCTTTGATTTTTTACACATTGATAGAATTTTCTGGCATCATTTCCATAAAACTCAATCTCCTCACATTTCCGTCTTTCCATATATTTTTTCTTTCTTCGGAATAGACGATTTTCCTCTCTCCTCAACTCTAGGGAGCGCTCCAACACAGCTCTCTTTTTTTACGGAATAGACGATTTTCCTCTCTCCTCAACTCTAGGGATCGCTCCAACACAGCTCTTTTTTTTCGGAATAGACGATTTTCGTCTCTCCTCAACTCTAGGGATCGATCCAACACAGCTCGTGTAGTCATCGGCGCTTGTGTCGCCCTATCCAAGCAACACCTACAGTAGTTTTCACGTGAGCGGAATGGTGAATTTGTATGGGAGGTACCCGAAGGGGCGAGGCTAGGATTCCACTAATTTTTGGAAAAATCTGTCTAGTAAAAGCTTTAGTTAAAAAAAGAAAATAATATAAATAGTTCACTTATTTTTGTACGTTCTATCAGAGTTTGAAAAAACAGTACATAGTACTTACGGTACGTTCAACGACATTATACTCCATTTCTTTTTATAGTGTTTGGATATGTGTACACCACCAGAATAACCTACTCTACGATTATTATACGACGAACACAAACACTTTAATAATGTACTAAATTAAAAACAAAAACAATACCTCGTAGAGGTTGTGTGCTGTTGACGCGAACACAAACAGAATACATTACGTTTAGTGTACTCAAGTTATGAATATGTAAGCGCAACATCTCCTACATCAAAAGTTATGCATGCACTGAAGTAGCGGACACAAAGGAAAAGGAAGTGTTCTACAGTCTGCTAACAACACAATACAGGACATTGGTGATATCGTTTTACTAACTGTGGACCTTAAAGGCCGATTGTTGCACAGTATTTAATTTTTTGTCCAAAAATTTTTAAAATATTACATTTTGGTCGAGATGTTATTTTTGTATTTCTTGCAGACTTGAAAGTCGAACAAACAAAGAACGTGGTGTTTTTGTTTTGTATATGCTTGAAGTACTACGACGTATTGTTGGTTTATTTATACAGCACGTTATCGTATCATTTATATTTGTCATATGGAAATCGAAGCGTAAGGTATTCTTTTTGTGTACGCATCCACAAAAGATAAAAAGGGTTTTTGTTTGTTGTGTATTTCTTGTCAGGAATATGTTTGCATATTGAATCCATACAATTTTCATACAGAACATTAAATTACCGAATGTGTTGGTTCGCGAAATGTTGGTTGTATATCACTGTTCTATAGATATTTTAACGGTATCTGCTCCTCAGATATCCCTCGTCTTGTCCCTGTCGGCATTTAGTCGGCTTTCCGTTCGTTGTAAACTGGTCGGTTGACCCGACGATGCACTATTGAGGAAATTCGTTCTTCAGGCGAACTGTTCGTATGTGGAATAATCTTCCAGCAACTGTATCTCCTGTCAGCTGCGACATACGCAAATTCAAGACTAATGTCAACAAACACTACTCTTTCCTCCTTCCAATACCATCATTTCCTATCGCTAACATTTATAGGGTGCAGTGTTAGCCAAAAAAAGGAATTGTAGTGGTAATAAAGGGAATAGAATAATACGTAGGTGTTGACCCCGTAATAAGAGCATTAGAAAATAAATTTTTTTTCGTTCAATCTGTTGTCAACATCCTTAACATCCTTAAGGTTATAATTTATCCACTACCTCGATGTTGCAACTGTCGATCATCACTATATCGCTTTATTTCGTCGCGACGTTTGCCTAGCAGTGGCAAGCATGAATATTGTTTTGTCCTCGTTCATCATTAGAATCATCTTCGCCTATTACTTCTCCAACTTTATCTTTCCGATGATGTTAATGTGGTCCGCATATGCGAGTAGGATTTGGCCTTTGGTGTTTACTGTGCCTGATTTTTTACTTCTGATTTTTCCAATATTTTCTCCATCACTACGTTGAAGAAGTTGCACGATAAGCTGTCAACTGTCATTCTACAGAGGTGTACTAGTTTCGATGGGGTCTCCTACGCAGACATGGTTTTAAACAATTTTTCTCTTATCAGCGTGTCGAAGGCGGCTTTATAGTCGATGAATAGATGGTATGTATCGCTTTGCATGGGTCTTTTCCATAATCGATCGATATGTGAAGAAAGGATCTGTATCAGTTCATAGAGTCTTGGCTTTGATTTTTTACACATTGATAGAATTTTCTGGCATCATTTCCATAAAACTCAATCTCCTCACATTTCCGTCTTTCCATATATTTTTTCTTTCTTCGGAATAGACGATTTTCCTCTCTCCTCAACTCTAGGGAGCGCTCCAACACAGCTCTCTTTTTTTACGGAATAGACGATTTTCCTCTCTCCTCAACTCTAGGGATCGCTCCAACACAGCTCTTTTTTTTCGGAATAGACGATTTTCGTCTCTCCTCAACTCTAGGGATCGATCCAACACAGCTCGTGTAGTCATCGGCGCTTGTGTCGCCCTATCCAAGCAACACCTACAGTAGTTTTCACGTGAGCGGAATGGTGAATTTGTATGGGAGGTACCCGAAGGGGCGAGGCTAGGATTCCACTAATTTTTGGAAAAATCTGTCTAGTAAAAGCTTTAGTTAAAAAAAGAAAATAATATAAATAGTTCACTTATTTTTGTACGTTCTATCAGAGTTTGAAAAAACAGTACATAGTACTTACGGTACGTTCAACGACATTATACTCCATTTCTTTTTATAGTGTTTGGATATGTGTACACCACCAGAATAACCTACTCTACGATTATTATACGACGAACACAAACACTTTAATAATGTACTAAATTAAAAACAAAAACAATACCTCGTAGAGGTTGTGTGCTGTTGACGCGAACACAAACAGAATACATTACGTTTAGTGTACTCAAGTTATGAATATGTAAGCGCAACATCTCCTACATCAAAAGTTATGCATGCACTGAAGTAGCGGACACAAAGGAAAAGGAAGTGTTCTACAGTCTGCTAACAACACAATACAGGACATTGGTGATATCGTTTTACTAACTGTGGACCTTAAAGGCCGATTGTTGCACAGTATTTAATTTTTTGTCCAAAAATTTTTAAAATATTACATTTTGGTCGAGATGTTATTTTTGTATTTCTTGCAGACTTGAAAGTCGAACAAACAAAGAACGTGGTGTTTTTGTTTTGTATATGCTTGAAGTACTACGACGTATTGTTGGTTTATTTATACAGCACGTTATCGTATCATTTATATTTGTCATATGGAAATCGAAGCGTAAGGTATTCTTTTTGTGTACGCATCCACAAAAGATAAAAAGGGTTTTTGTTTGTTGTGTATTTCTTGTCAGGAATATGTTTGCATATTGAATCCATACAATTTTCATACAGAACATTAAATTACCGAATGTGTTGGTTCGCGAAATGTTGGTTGTATATCACTGTTCTATAGATATTTTAACGGTATCTGCTCCTCAGATATCCCTCGTCTTGTCCCTGTCGGCATTTAGTCGGCTTTCCGTTCGTTGTAAACTGGTCGGTTGACCCGACGATGCACTATTGAGGAAATTCGTTCTTCAGGCGAACTGTTCGTATGTGGAATAATCTTCCAGCAACTGTATCTCCTGTCAGCTGCGACATACGCAAATTCAAGACTAATGTCAACAAACACTACTCTTTCCTCCTTCCAATACCATCATTTCCTATCGCTAACATTTATAGGGTGCAGTGTTAGCCAAAAAAAGGAATTGTAGTGGTAATAAAGGGAATAGAATAATACGTAGGTGTTGACCCCGTAATAAGAGCATTAGAAAATAAATTTTTTTTCGTTCAATCTGTTGTCAACATCCTTAACATCCTTAAGGTTATAATTTATCCACTACCTCGATGTTGCAACTGTCGATCATCACTATATCGCTTTATTTCGTCGCGACGTTTGCCTAGCAGTGGCAAGCATGAATATTGTTTTGTCCTCGTTCATCATTAGAATCATCTTCGCCTATTACTTCTCCAACTTTATCTTTCCGATGATGTTAATGTGGTCCGCATATGCGAGTAGGATTTGGCCTTTGGTGTTTACTGTGCCTGATTTTTTACTTCTGATTTTTCCAATATTTTCTCCATCACTACGTTGAAGAAGTTGCACGATAAGCTGTCAACTGTCATTCTACAGAGGTGTACTAGTTTCGATGGGGTCTCCTACGCAGACATGGTTTTAAACAATTTTTCTCTTATCAGCGTGTCGAAGGCGGCTTTATAGTCGATGAATAGATGGTATGTATCGCTTTGCATTTCATGGGTCTTTTCCATAATCGATCGATATGTGAAGAAAGGATCTGTATCAGTTCATAGAGTCTTGGCTTTGATTTTTTACACATTGATAGAATTTTCCGGCATCATTTCCATAAAACTCAATCTCCTCACATTTCCGTCTTTCCATATATTTTTTCTTTCTTCGGAATAGACGATTTTCCTCTCTCCTCAACTCTAGGGAGCGCTCCAACACAGCTCTCTTTTTTTACGGAATAGACGATTTTCCTCTCTCCTCAACTCTAGGGATCGCTCCAACACAGCTCTTTTTTTTCGGAATAGACGATTTTCGTCTCTCCTCAACTCTAGGGATCGATCCAACACAGCTCGTGTAGTCATCGGCGCTTGTGTCGCCCTATCCAAGCAACACCTACAGTAGTTTTCACGTGAGCGGAATGGTGAATTTGTATGGGAGGTACCCGAAGGGGCGAGGCTAGGATTCCACTAATTTTTGGAAAAATCTGTCTAGTAAAAGCTTTAGTTAAAAAAAGAAAATAATATAAATAGTTCACTTATTTTTGTACGTTCTATCAGAGTTTGAAAAAACAGTACATAGTACTTACGGTACGTTCAACGACATTATACTCCATTTCTTTTTATAGTGTTTGGATATGTGTACACCACCAGAATAACCTACTCTACGATTATTATACGACGAACACAAACACTTTAATAATGTACTAAATTAAAAACAAAAACAATACCTCGTAGAGGTTGTGTGCTGTTGACGCGAACACAAACAGAATACATTACGTTTAGTGTACTCAAGTTATGAATATGTAAGCGCAACATCTCCTACATCAAAAGTTATGCATGCACTGAAGTAGCGGACACAAATGAAAAGGAAGTGTTCTACAGTCTGCTAACAACACAATACAGGACATTGGTGATATCGTTTTACTAACTGTGGACCTTAAAGGCCGATTGTTGCACAGTATTTAATTTTTTGTCCAAAAATTTTTAAAATATTACATTTTGGTCGAGATGTTATTTTTGTATTTCTTGCAGACTTGAAAGTCGAACAAACAAAGAACGTGGTGTTTTTGTTTTGTATATGCTTGAAGTACTACGACGTATTGTTGGTTTATTTATACAGCACGTTATCGTATCATTTATATTTGTCATATGGAAATCGAAGCGTAAGGTATTCTTTTTGTGTACGCATCCACAAAAGATAAAAAGGGTTTTTGTTTGTTGTGTATTTCTTGTCAGGAATATGTTTGCATATTGAATCCATACAATTTTCATACAGAACATTAAATTACCGAATGTGTTGGTTCGCGAAATGTTGGTTGTATATCACTGTTCTATAGATATTTTAACGGTATCTGCTCCTCAGATATCCCTCGTCTTGTCCCTGTCGGCATTTAGTCGGCTTTCCGTTCGTTGTAAACTGGTCGGTTGACCCGACGATGCACTATTGAGGAAATTCGTTCTTCAGGCGAACTGTTCGTATGTGGAATAATCTTCCAGCAACTGTATCTCCTGTCAGCTGCGACATACTCAAATTCAAGACTAATGTCAACAAACACTACTCTTTCCTCCTTCCAATACCATCATTTCCTATCGCTAACATTTATAGGGTGCAGTGTTAGCCAAAACAAGTGGAGAAATAGTAAGTTCGGCCGGGCCGAATCTTATATACCCTCCATCAAGGATCCTTTAAAAGTCAATAAATAAGAAAACTATGAAGAAATTTTATCCAAATCATGAAAATAAATGCATATTTGGGTTCGCGAGAAAATTTCGTTGCATTTCGATACCCATATGTCCCATCTATAAATTATATAAACTTAGAACTTAGATGTAGTGAAAAAAAATATTTGAAAAATTTGATTATGGCCGGAATATATTTAGTCCCGTAAATGGGAACTTTTTCCCCTTTGGTCCGATATGGCCCATTCTCGAACTTAACCTGCTTATGGGCAAAAAACATCTTCCTACAAAATTTCAGCTTTTTAGCGTTGGTCGTTCGCACTCTATCGTGATTTCAACAGACAACAGACGGACGGACGGACGGACGGACAGACAGACGGACATCGCTAGAATGTCTTAGAATGTTACACTGACCAATAATATATATACTTTATAGGGTCGCAGATCACTCTTTCGAGGTGTTGCAAACGGAATGACAAACTTAGTATATACTCCATCCTATGATGGAGTGTATAAAAAGGAATTGTAGTGGTAATAAAGGGAATAGAATAATACGTAGGTGTTGATCCCGTAATAAGAGCATTAGAAAATAAATTTTTTTTCGTTCAATCTGTTGTCAACATCCTTAACAATAAAAAAGTTCCTCAACCAATGTACAAAGTTGAAATTCAACCCGACATACGGAAACTAAAAAAAATACGTACACCCAATATACCGACTATAGTACTTGTTGCATAGGAGAAGAGTGGAAGAGTCTCACAAGCGCTACGGGCCTGTCCCATGCCATAACTGGCAAGAGTACGGGCACACAAAATCGTATTGTATTTTGCCAACCGTTTGCGTTGTTTGTGGTGATTTTAACAAGTCTACCGCTTGTAAAGTTAAAACTCGAGAGCAGAAAAGGTGTAGTAATTGCGGGGTACAGCAAACTGCGAACGACAGGTCTATAAATAACTGAAATAGAGATTACATGAAAAGCGTAACATTGTTAGTAACCACAATATGGTAAATCCGATCACAGAAGTAAAACAGACTCCAGTTATTACAAATACCGGAAACGGTATTACGTACGCAAATGTTCTAAGGGCAACTACAAAGACCAATATGTTTATGACATCCATGTAGTCAATGATGCAAGATTGTATGCGGAACCAAAATCAATTAATACAAGCTTTGCTTAGCAAAAAATAGGCACCACTAAGATATGTACATGGAACGCAAACGGTGTAAACCAACACAGACATGAATTGATAAATTAGTTAGATCGTGAGAACATTGACATAATGCTTCTATCTGAAATCCATCTCAAAGACAGATACAATTTCCAAATTGCCAACTACAGATTTTTCGGTACACGTCATCCTGATTGTAAGGCCCATGGGGGAAAAGGTATTCTCATAAGACGTCGTTAGAGACATAAAGTCGTTGAAGGGTTTTCGCACATCTAGCTCCAAGCAACATTAACACTATCGGCAATGTACTTCCCACCACGATACACAATATCAAAAGACAGATTTACAGGGTTCTTTAATGGTCAAAAAATTCTTGCAGCAGGTGACTACAATGCGAAACACCCGAATTGGGGCTCCCGCCTAGCAAACCCTAGAGGTAATCAGTTATATAAATGTCTGATGCAGCGTCAGAAGGGTTAGACTTTATATCACCTTGCCAAAAAAAGTAATGGCCCTCTGATATTAAAAAAAATCCAGACCTAATAGACTTTGGTATAATTAAATGAATAGGAAAATCAAATTTTTCAGTACTACTTGTCACGAGTTTTCATCAGACCACTCTCCTGTCCTATTTCTTCTCCACGAGGAATCTATACCTATAGATGAACCCTGTTGTTGAT
Source organism: Hydrotaea cyrtoneurina (assembly GCA_958296145.1). Taxonomy (NCBI): domain Eukaryota; kingdom Metazoa; phylum Arthropoda; class Insecta; order Diptera; family Muscidae; genus Hydrotaea; species Hydrotaea cyrtoneurina. The sequence continues at coordinate 52,986,466 of OY282512.1, read as the reverse complement.
CTTGGCCTGCTTAATAAATGATTTCCAAGCATTTCGGTCTTCTGCTTGTCTTCTCCAGTTCGTGATACCAAGGATTTTCATGTCTTCTTCCACTTGGTCTCTCCACCGGAGTCTCGGTCTTCCCTGTCTTCGCCTTCCGTGGGATTTTTTTTTTTTTTTTTTTTTTTTTTTTTTTTGACTAACACTCAGGGGATGCCCCCTATAAATGCAATGCACTGTGTTAGCGATGGGAAATAAGGGTATTGGAGGGAGGAAAGAGGGAGTAGTGTTTGTTGACGTTGGCCTTGAATTTGATAATGTCATAGCAGGCAGGAAAAACACTTGCTGGAAGATTATTCCACATGCGAACAGTACGGCTGAAGAACGAATTTTCTCTATAGTGTGTCGTCCGGTCAACCGGCCATTTGACAATGAACGGATGAGAGACCCTGGATAGCCGAGTATTCCGGCTAAATGTTCTAACGTCAGGGACCAGACGACGGATATCTTCTGAACAGATACCATTAAAATATCTATAGAATAGCGATACACAACCCACATTTCGGCGATGCTGTAGGGAGACAATAGAGCTGGATACCCTACCATCCCCTATCATCACCACCGCTCTCCTCTGTACACGGTCCAGAAGCTTCAAAGAGGTTAATGGAGCCCCTGCCCATATATGCGAGTTGTATTCCATTTTAGGCCGGATGTAGGTGGTGTAAATATTGACGAGGTCAGATGGGGTGAAGTATTTCTTGCACCACTTTAAAAAGCCTAAACACTTGAATGCTTCTTTCGACACTTCGAATATTTGGCTAGCCCAGCGAGCATCACCCTGTATCTTCATGCCCAGAACATCAAGAGTGTCTGATTCGTCGATATCCACACCACCCATAGATATTGACGGCGATGCTGGATCAGTGGAACGTTTGTGTGACAACAAACAGCACTGGGTCTTTTGTGCATTAAAATCTACTCTGTTCATTTGGCCCCACTCACAAATCGTCGCCAAATCGCGGTTAAGTGAGTCGTTCATCGTTCGCCTTTTTTCCTCGACTTCCAGAGGACCTGGCCGATGATCAAATGAGTACGAATGACAGAGGTTGCTGTCATCCGCAAAGGAGTAGATTGGGTTCACAGTCTGCCCCAACAGGTCGTCAATGAAAATAAGAAATAGAGAGGGAGAGAGGACAGAGCCTTGTGGCACTCCTGCGGTCAACCTATGCTCGTTGGATGAGACCCCATCTATAACAACTCGTATAGAGCGATCCCTGAGAAAACTCGATATGAATCGAGAGAAGGTACTACCGACACCAAATGCAATAAGTTTTGATATGAGTGCTCCGTGCCAGACCCTATCGAACGCCTTGGAAATATCCAGAGCCACGACCTTACTTTCACCAAGGCGGTGAATGGATCGACTCCATCGCTCCGTAAGGAACGCCATCAGGTCTCCAGTAGATCGACTTCTACGGAAGCCATACTGTCGATCATTCAGGAGGCCGTTAGACTCTAGATACCTTAGAAGATGGTGATTAACCATGCTCTCCATAACCTTCGAGAGCGCAGAACATATTGCAATTGGACGGTAGTTCGCAGGATTGGTAGCCTCACCTTTCTTGGGGATCGGCTGAACATTGGCAACTTTCCAACGTGAAGGGTAAATACCAGCACGGTACGACATGTTGAAAAGATTGCGCAATGGACGAGCTAGCGTCGAAGAGCACTTACATAGGACAAGTGCTGAAATACCATCCGGGCCCGGAGTTTTGTTTACATTGAGATCTGCAAGAACCCTTTTAACGCCAAGTACCCATGTTTCGGCGCCATAAAGAAGCACAGGCAGAATAAGAGTGTTGTACAGTGTTATTTTAGTTTGACGAGATAGGGCTCTGTTCCTGAATTGTTTGTTGAGCCTGAAATAAAATCTATTTGCCAGCACGATCCTTCGCCTTATTTCGATGCTGACATTATTTTTGTTATTAATGGCGGAGCCGAGGTATAGAAATTATTCCACTACCTCGACGTTGCAATTGCCAACCTTCACTATTTCGCCTTTTTTTGTCGCGACGTTTGCCTAGCAGTGGCAAACATAAATTTTGTTCTGTCCTCGTTCACCATTACACCCATCTTCTCTGATTCCTTCTCAATTCTGGAAAAAGCACCAGTTACATCTCGCTCTATCTTACGTAGTATGTGGCCTTTGGTGTTCACTGTGCCTGTTTTGTTAACTTCGGCTTTTTTCAATATTTTCTCCATTAATATATTGAAGAAGTTACACGATAAACTGTCACCTTGTCGAACACCTCTTGTTGTAGTGAATGGTTCGGAGAGGTCGCTTGCAATTTTTACTGAGGATCTAGTGTCACTCAGAGTCATTCTACAGAGGCGTACAAGTTTCGATGGGATCTTATACGCAGACATGGTCTCTAACAATTTTTCTCTTATCGACGTGTCGAAGGCGGCTTTATAGTCGATGAATAGATGATATGTATCACTTTGCATTTTATGGGTCTTTTCCAGGATCTGACGAAGTGTGCAGATTTGGTCGACGGTGGATTTATTCGGCCTGAAGCCATACTGATAGGACTGAATCAGTTCGTCGAGTTTTGGCTTCAATCTTTCACACACTATGCTAGACAATATTTTATATGCGATGGATAAGAGATTTACTCCTCGGTAGTTGGCGCCAACGGTTTAGTCTCCTTTCTTGTGAATTGGGCATAGTACGCTGAGGTTCCAATCATCAGGCATGCATTCATTCTCCCAGATATTGCAGACTAGCAGATGCATGCAGCATCATCAGCTGTTCTCCTCCGGTCTTATACAGCTCTGCTGGAATTCCGTCAGCATCTGCCGCCTTGGTGTTCTTAAGTCGGGATATTGCTGATTTGACCTCATCTGGGTTAGGTGGCTGACATTCAACACCATCATCTAAGATTGGTTGCGGGATGTTTTCTACAGCCGCTAAGAGGCTGGCGAAATGGTTCTTCAAAAACCTCAGCACACTCGACGTGTCTGTCACCAGGTTCCCATTTTCATCGCTACACGAAGTTATGCCAGTAGACGAGTCTTGGCGTTGATGTTTTACTCGTTGGTAGAATTCTCTGGCATCATTGCAATTTCGATAGAACTCAATCTGCTCACATTTCCGTCTTTCCATTTCTTTTTTCTTTCTTCGGAATAGACGATTTTCCTCCCTCCTCAACTCCCGGTATCGCTCCAACACCGCACGTACCATTGGTTCCGTTGTTGCCGCTTTCGGTAACCAATTTCTTCTTCGGCGGCCTTCATCATGGAGTTGTATATGTGTTGCCATTGTTCGCTGATATCATCGGGAGGAGGAGTTTTTAGCTGGAGGTGATGAGATAGCTTCGTGGAGTAGGCTTGTGCTGTCGGTTGCTATTGCAGTTTTTCGACGTCTAGCTTTCGTTTGGTGCTGTTACGTACGGGTTTTGCGGCACTTAAACGAGTGCATACCTTGGCTGCTACAAGGTAGTGGTCCAACTCAATGTTGGCAGTTCGGAAATTCCGTACGTCCAGCACGCTCGATGCATACCCTCCGTCTATCACAACATGATCGATTTGGTTTGTCGTCTTTCCATCAGGTGACAGCCATGTTGCCTTATGGGTTTCGCGATGTTTAAACCTGGTGCTGCTAATAACCATATTTCTTGCGACGGCGAAATCGATCAGCCTCATTCCGTTATCGGAGGTATCATCGTGGAGGCTGAAATTACCGATGGTGGGACCAAAGATGTTTTCCCTGCCTACTTTGGCATTAAAATCCCCGAGAAAAATTTTAATGTCATGGCCGGGACAGTGGTCGTATGATTGCTCTAGGCTCTCGTTAAACTTATCTTTGGTCTCTTCGTCTTTCACTTCCGTCAGCGCGTGAGCACAAATCAGGCTAATAAAGAAAAACTTAGCCTTGATGCGGATTGTGGCCAGCCGTTTATCCACTGGTGTGAAACCGGCGACAGGGTGACGTACTCTTTTGTTCACAACAAATCCGCATCCAAACTGGTACTTGCTTTCATGGTAGCTGTAATAAACATCGCAGTTTCTCATTTTATTTACGCCGTGCCCTTTCCATTTTATTTCCTGGATTGCGGTGATGTCAGCTCTGTATTCTTCGAGGACATCCGCCAGTTGGATATAGGCACCTGGTCTGAGGAGTGTTCGTACATTCCAAGTTCATATCCGTAAATCATGGTCCTTTAAACGTTTGCGGTGATCGTCAACATTAGGGAGAGTCCGTATTTTCTCATTTTTCTTAGTTTTCATTGTGTTTTTTTTTTTTGGGAAGCGGGTTACAAGCCCAACTCCAACCTCTTAACCTGAGGAAGGTTAACCGCTCACACGTTAGCCGTCGTCTTGGCGGTTGCCAAAAACGTTGCCCAGGCACGTTACCACGTGGAGGTCTGTGAAGACGACTTGAGGTGTAGTCGATAAGGATCGCACTGGGTTCACCAAGTTGAACCGATCAGTAACTTTACCTTATGACATACACCCCCTTATGAAATACATATAGATCCGGATATTACCATGAATAACGGGACACACATTGACAACTGCGTCTCCAGTTACAATTCCATGTTAGAACAGACGGCTCTTCACGCTCCGCCAAAACATAAACTATTGTCAAAAAAGTTGGGATCATACACAAATAGGGAGAACGCCTAGTAAATGAGAAAAGAAGGCTACGACGTGAATGGTAGCGAAAAAGATCCCTTGGGCCCAGACTTAGACTGACTGAAGCTAACTATTTTGTGAGTCGCACTACAACATCTGCTACGAAACACGAGTATGCCAACAGAGGCAATCTTTCCTATACGTAACGAAAACGGCGGGTGGACAACATCTGAAGAGTATAATGCTAATGTATATGCCAACCATCTTGATTACATATTTCGTTCAAATCCCGATAGAAATAACTTTCAACCACCAGGCGCTAAATTGTTTACAAACGCAAGCGAAGTCGTGCATGTTATAAGAGAACCCGTAAGACGGGGCGAAGCTCCCGGATTTGACCTTGTTACGCCAAAAATGATCCATATATTTCTGTAATATTCCTGACATATTTATTTAAATTCATACTGATATTAAATTACTTTCTCAAGACATGGAAAATTTCTTTGATTTAAATTATTTTAAAACCAGGAAGGGATAAATCAATCCATTTCTCATATAGACCCATTAGCCGCTTCCCTGCGTGTTAAAATTATTCGAAAACGTTCTTCCGCTAAAATTAAGACCTTTCTCGTGTTGGAAAACGTAATACCAGACCACCAGTTTGGTTTCGTGGAAGGTCATAGCACTGTAGAACAGGTCAACCGTCTGACCCAATTACTTGAAAAATCTTTTGAACTTCGGGAGTATTGCTGTGCCGTTTTTCTAGACGTCGCACAAGCTTTTAATAAAGTATGGCACGTCGGATTCGACAGTAAAATTTGTAAATATTTGCCAGCTAATTAATTAATATTTCTATTTCACAATCCGATACTGTAACATACCTGGGGATCCATCTGGATCAGAGACTAACCTGGAGAAGGCACATTGATGCCAAGAAGACCCAACTGAAGTTGAAAACTTACCAGGTCCGCTGGCTGCTCAATGCGAACTCGAAACTTAGTCTGGAATACATGGTCCAGCTCTACAATAGTAAAAGGTTATCCATTTCGTAGTTTCAAAAGTACAGGGCTGGAATTCGGCATCTCCAAACTAAGTGGTTAAAATATTTGTTTTCCATTTTAGTTGCAAGTCTGACATTGAAGATAATGGATCGCTTAACTATCACACAACGCGTAAAAATTATTAAAACCTACTACAAAAATTTTGATTCTGGCACAGCCACATATCGTGCTTTAACAGGAGATTATGGTTTATGGTTATGAAGCACATTTCTCACTCGGTGGGTATGTTAATAAACAAAATTGTCGTATTTAGGGTTCTGAGAATCCAAATCCACAAAAAGTCGACGAGGGAACGACTGTCACCGTCAATTCGGAGCGTTATGCTCGTATGATAACCGACGTTTATTTGCATGCTATTGAAGAATACGACTTGGAGAATATTGGTTTCAACAAGACGGTGTCACATGCCACACAACTCGAGCGAATATGGCTTTCTTGCAAGAGACATTTCCTAGCCGCGTAATTTCTCGTCGTGGAGACATCAACTGGCCACGAATATCATGCGATTTGACACATTTAAACTTTTCTTTGTGGGGCTACGTGAATGACCGTGTTTATGCAGATACACCTCTAACCCTCCGGCGGTTGAGTCATCCGTTGCCCTTATACGAGGTCCACATTGAACTATTTCTATTTGTACGGAATTTTATATGAAAACTCATTTTTTAAATTTTTTTGTTTTGATTTATTATATTTATTAATTATACATGTATAGTGAATGTTAGATAGTGAATGTCCGTATCTTTGGATATGCGGTTATTCATCGCTCGTGCCTCTATGTTTGGTAGTGCCAATTGTTTTGTCAGCATCAGTAGGAATGACCGTTGTCTGTCACTTCTTTTTATTGACTTCATTTCGTGGTATGAAATAAATGCAGCAATGTCGACCATATTAAAAAACATGGCCAATGGCCAGCGGTTTGTTGAGCGCTTGCAAGCATCTAGTCTATTGTATCAACGCCCGATTTGTTGACGTTGTTATCCAAAATAGCTTCTTCTTCTTTTCAGTTTGCATGTCCAAACCGCAAGTATAATGTTGTGTCGACAGCAAAATTACCGCTTTCTTCTTCTTGGGCACATATGAACATAGTGCTATATCGCCTTCGTTGAAGCCGAACAATGTGCTGTTGACAAGACGCGTATGATTTTTTTGGAATTCCTGAGGCACACATGTCTTATTCGAGCGCACTTTCAAACATATGCAGCTTTCTTCCTGATCAAAGTATGTGCCAAATCCAAAGTTGTGAAAAAATTTTAGACATAAATTGTGCGGCCTGTATTCAAATATCTTTTCGAAAGTTGAAGTACAACATTCTGTCCTTGATTCACCTCTCGTGCCTAGTCAGGCAATTTCCCAGAGTAAATCATTCCTTTGACAGGATAAAATGATTTTGAGTCGCACAACCACCATATATTTATACTGTACTTGGCAGGCTTCGATGGAATGTATTGTTTGAAGTGGATGCGGCCTCTATATGGGAATAACTTCCCCTCTATATAATAACTGCTCATCAACGAATACTGCATTTAGTTTATTATGTTTCAAGAAAATACACAATAAAATAATCCAAAAAGTAACTAAAATTCAAGGAACACTTTTGTGATGTGTTCAAACAATAAAACAAGCCAAAAGACAGTGCATTTTTTAACGATTTCTTGAAATTTCAGTACAAGGTCCCAGCGGACCTTTTCACATGTTCCCGTACTAAAAACATTTAAATCTCAATAGAAACTAAGCTATTAGTTGGATCGCTTTGAAATTTTTAAAACGATTCTAGATTAAATTTCCTTGGAATACATGTGGGGTCGGTTATACTTCCCATGGACCATCAAGGAGTAATTTCTGTTTGAAAATGGAAAAGGTCCCCAGGGACCTTCTCACCCGCCGAAGGGTTAATGTATTGTGGTCGCTGTCGTAGTCTATCGTTTGCAGGCTATTTGTACTATTATTCTCACCATGAACAAAAATTCTACTATCAGGAATGCAAATATCTAAAAACGAAGCACTGTGGGATATGATGGAAAAATAGAAGCATATAGTTTGCATCTCTTTATCCGACAGCCACTCACTCAATGAGACACCTCTACTATTGTTGACTGTATTACCCCAGATTGACTGTTTACAGTTCAGATTACTTGCTGATATAATATACAATTGCTTATTAGCCGCCAACGGTATTTTAGGTACGTAAGACTCAAGATATTTAAAAGCTGATGGTGAAAAATCAGAAAATTGGTTAAAACGTATACCTTTCTTTATTAAAATGCCCGTACCTCCTCCCGTTGTATCATTATTTCTATCACTGCTATAAAGTTATAATATTCAAAAATGAAACATATAATAAATATGAACCCATAACAGGGAGGGTAGGTTTTTACCTGAAGTGAAATGAATTTCTTCGATTTATTTCAAATGGTTGCGATGAATATTCAATTTATATATTTTTGAAAAATATTTATGTTCAGGATTTGCTGCATTTTCTTTTAGGTACCTGTTTAGGTGTATGCGCGCACATACACAGGGACCGATTCGTAACAATAAGTGCACAGGCAGATACAGTAAGAGTATAAATTAAAATAATTCTACTTTGCTAAATACAAGGTCATTCCGCTGAACAGTTTTTATTTTATTCATGGTTAATGATTAAAATTGTATGCGTGGCTAAGTGTTGACATTATTCATCACTATTCATGTTCTTTGAATTTTTTAGTAATGTCGACTTTGTAGACAGATGTGGCAGCGGACCCCTGACTCTGAAAACACCTTAGTAGGCGATTCAGCCTACAGACACCGAACGTTCGGTGATTAACCTTCCTGCTTGGGCTGACATCGTTCTAAGATGGGAAAACAACGAAAAAAATACGGGTTTGGGTAGCAGTACGAGTTTCACTACTGGTCGAGAGAGGACGACGTTAGGGGTTGGTACAATAGCGACTCGTAATTTGAAATGTGATCCTATATAACTTTTTACTACCTCTGGCGATATAGGATTTTAGTCTAAAGGGTCCAGCAAAGTCAACACCGGTGCAAATAAAACGCCGAAATAGTGAAGTTCTCTAGGGGGAGAGCGGCCATAATTTGTTCGGCAATTTTCGTTTTCTGCAGGACACACCCACGACAATTGTGTGACGAAAAATTTATCAGGCGTGGAAGCAAGCATGAAAAATAATTTTAAAGTAAAAAAAAATAAAAAAAATTTAAAGTAAAAAAAATTTAAAGTCAACCCTAAATGTTTTTATGATTTTGTTGATAAAAAGAGGAAATCTACTACTACTACTTTGCACTACCATGATTCATTCTTCTTAAATGGAGCAATAATTGCTGACATGTTTGCTGACTTTTTCCAATCCACTTACACTGTTCCAAATAATAACATTCCCGATTATCCATACATGATTAATGGTAAATTATTCGTGAACTTACCTTTGTTTCAAACCGGAAAGGTACGTGAGGCAACGTTAAAATTGAAACCTTAGTTCAGTCCTGGTCCGGATGGAATTCCTAGCTGTATTTTAAAAAATTGCGCTGATCGCATCAGTTTTCCTTGAACACCAATTTTCAACTTTCTCTTGAGCTCTGGTCACTTCCCTTATGTTTGGAAGCAATCGTTTATTATTCCTCTTTACAAAAATGGTGGAAAATCTAACGTCACCAACTATCGCGGTATTGCTAAACTTAGTGATATTCCAAACTAATGGAGAAATTACTTACTGAATATCGTTCCTGGCAGATTTTACCGCTAATGTCTCCCAGACAATTACAATGCAAACCCAAGTACTAACATCCGAAATTGTAGAGGATATTGCGTTTCGAATCGTCTGGAAAAAAGTTCTAATAGCTAAGTACGAAGCACAATTCATTTTAAAAGTGACTGTGTTCAATTCGAAATTGCAAATTTCATGTTTCGGGTCCTTGCGGAAAACTAATCGCTGATATGCTGTTTGATCTGTTGAAGACATACGGAAGAGTATCCAGCAGAGAATAAAAATTGGTAAATCCGAGTGTAACACGGGCCCCGTGTACAATACATTATTTACACTCATGGCATTCGAAGTTGGGAACGAGGCATTAAAAACTACTCGGTAGTTAAACTCAGGTGTAAAAACAACATTGGGTGTTCATTTTGAACTTTGGAAATATTCCCCAAAGAATAATATTCCTCTATGATGAGTCATATTGAGCCTGGAGAACGTGGTTTTTAACAAGCCGGCTTTATTCCTTCCAAAATGGGAAACAACACCCGTTCCATATTGAGCTAACTGTAGCTCTAGGGGATATTCGAGTTTAAAGGGAAGATGATCAGAATTTTGACATCTCTTGTATCTCCCAAAAGCGAGACAGTGTAACATTAATTTTGTTGGTAGACGACCGGTGGGCTTTTCGACAACATAAGCTTCGCTGGTCACTTCAAATTGGGTGCCAATGCGTGAACCTATAAAAATTTGACAAATCTTCGCCGATTTTGCTGCTGTTGTACCATTAAGACCAATACTTTCGGCTATAGGAGCACTAAATGTGGACATAGAAAGTTTTGTTTGAAACTTTCTCAAATGAAAGTTGCTTGAGGTGTTGGGTCAATTACAGCTCTTGCAAAACATATAATTTTATGTGGACACATATTCACAGTTGTCCCTTAAAAAAGTTCTATTATGATGTTATTGATAGTTGTATTCCAAAGAAGGGGTGAGTCGTCTTGACTAGGTGGGTTATACTCCTTAGCGTAAGTAACTCATTTATTAATTTGATGAGTCCTTGATCAACATCGAGTACCGATAATTCCTATTTTATCGATCCCTGCATCAAGCGGAGTGTAAGCGGCTTCCAAGATAGACTGCACCATTTGCCAAATATCGTCAATTGCCGCTGTTTTGCTGTTGATTTGTCACTGCTGTCTAGTATTTCCATTGTCGAATCTAAAGCATTGTTTTATGCACTTCATACGATCTAATGATAATGCCGCTTTATATATTGGACAGCGCGATTTAGTGAGTCCAGCATACAAAATAATAGTCAAAAAAGCATCGAACTCTTTCAAAGTGATGGGTTTCCATTCCTTTGTGTTAGTTAGATTTGCCAAATTCCATGCAGCGTTCTCATCCCTGCCTTTCCGATTTGATTCGCGTATTATGATGTACGCCATGTCTTCGGCGGTGAGCGAGCGGAATATGGTAAAGTGATCATATGTGGTTCCTACTGGTCCCGTAGTCGACCTCCTTCTGTAGTCGATCACGTTATGAACACGAGTACGGGAAGTCGGTGCTGCATTTTTAGTCAATATGGTGCCATCTTTGGAAATGAAGTAATTGTCACTTGTTTGCTGAGCATCAGTTTCTTCCTCTTCATCATCATCGTCATCGCTAATAACTTCATTGATGTCTATATGTGATTCAGTTTCCGCATCCGAATCATCAACATGAAAATTTGCTTGATATGTGAAATCGTCATCATCCGCACCTTCAAGACCAAATGCAGGAGTTTCAATTGACAATCGCAAGGGTAGACATCGATCGTTGTGCCAAGAAATGAAACAAACTTAAATCGAACATAAAAATTCCAGAAATTTAATTGAAATTTGTTCGTTGTTCTGCTAGCGCCATAACGTTTAATTGATCTCCAATAACAACTGCGCAAACAATACCTCACAACAACAACTATATCAACATAAATTGTCACCACAAAACGAAATAGAAAATAAAAACAAAAAAACGCGCTCTCACATCAACAATATCACGCATCAACAACACCAATAACATCCAGCACCACTCATCAACACATAAAAGACAACACTAAGGGCTTTTCTATACCCCCCGTACCGTCTTGCACTTGTGTTACCCCCTCCTTTTTCCCGTTCGCATATCACAAATAGTTCTGCGTTCTTCTTGTCGCTGTTCTGTTAGTTGTTATAGGCATAACACTGAGCAACTAACAGAAACAACAGCGGCGGGACGGGTGCAGCATTATTTGTGATTTTGCTTTGATGTTGTCTTGTGCTTTGGTAATGTCATGGTAGGTAGGTATAAAATTCACTTCGCAAACATTCGCGGGCTGAGGTCGAATTTTTTGCGGTATACTCGCACATTAGTTTCCATAGGCCGGATGTCCTCGCTCTATGTGAGACCCAGGTGTGTGAGGATTCTGATCCACAGGATTTTCACATTCCTGGCTATCACACTCTGTACTCTTTTTTTTTCTCACAGAGGTCTTGTGTTATATATACGTAATGGTGTTGTGTTCCAGAGTCAGCAACATTTTAACTCACAAAATCCAGAATTTAACTCCCTTTGGGTTAAGTTCAAGATTGGATCGCACACATTACATTTCGGGTTTCTTTACAGAAGCCCAAACCTGGAAAGGGAGGCTACCCTCAATGGCTTCGACGCCCTTTCCGATTCCATTTCAAAAATTTTAGAAGATTATCCGGATAGTGAAATTGCAGTTGCAGGTGATTTCAATGTCCATAATAATTCTTGGCTTTCCCATTCGAGCCATACATCTCCGGAGGGCCAGTACGCTGAGTTATTTGCCGCGCACAATGACTTGGCGCAATTAGTGAATGAACCAACACACATTCCGCGTGTTGAAGGGCAACAGCAAAATATTCTTGACCTCTTCTTAACCTCACACCCAGAAAAGTATGAGGTTAATATTCTTGCACCTCTTGGTAACTCGGATCATTGCACCATTTCAGCATCCTTTTCGTTCTCCGATCTTCGATCCACTTCTAAACCAGTCACGAAGCGGACAATGTACATATACGAAAAGGCACGTGGGGCCGAGCTCAACAATTTCTATCAGCAATTTAATTGGAAATTATGTTTCCTAGACAACAATGTCGATGCTGCTGCTGAAATGGTCGCGAAAATCATTCTTCTTGGCATAAACACATTTATTCCCTCGAAGACTACTTCGATTAAACCTTCAAAGAACTGTTGGTTTAATCAGACATGCAGGGAAGCTGTCAGATCCAAAGAGGAAGCATTCAGAAAATGGCGTTTAAATAAAAATACCACTACTGAACTGCTACGCAAGCAGGCAAGATCAAATTGTGCCAGACTACTTAGGCGCGAAAAACTTCTTCACGAACAGCGTCTTCGTGCAAAAGTTCTTTCTTCTCCCAGGGGAAGTAAGAGCTTTTGGTCATTCGTTAAAACGGTAAGGAACAATTCTTCATCTTCTATTTCAACCCTCGTTAACGGTGACCAGATATTCACTGACCCGGTTGACAAAGCTAACCTTATGGCTGAAATTTTTGCAAAGAATTCATCTTTGCCAGACAGCAGTCAACCACTCCCCGTGATCGAGAACGTATCTAGTTCGATGCCTCAGATATTTTTTCGAACACGTGGCGTTAAAAGGGTTCTTACAGATCTCAACGTAACTAAAACTCCGGGCTCGGATGGTTTTTCCGCACTTGTCCTATGTAAGTGCTCTTCGACGGTAGCTCGTGCATTGCGCAATCTTTTCAGCATGTCGTACCGTGCTGGTATTTACCCTTCACTTTGGAAAGTTGCCAATGTTCAGCCGATCCCCAAGAAAGGTGAGGCTACTAATCCTGCGAATTACCGCCCAATTGCAATATGTTCTGCGCTCTCGAAGGTTATGGAGAGCATGGTTAATCACCATCTTGTAAGGTATCTAGAGTCCAACGGCCTTCTGAATGATAGACAGTATGGCTTCCGTAGAAATCGATCTACTGGAGACCTGATGGCGTTCCTTTCGGAACGATGGAGTCGATCAATTCACCGCCTTGGCGAAAGCAAGGTGGTAGCTCTGGATATTTCCAAGGCATTCGATAGGGTCTGGCACGGAGCACTCATATCAAAACTTATTGCATTTGGTGTCGGTAATACCTTCTCTCGTTTTATATCGAGTTTTCTCAGGGATCGCTCTATACGAGATGTTATAGATGGGGTCTCATCCAACGAGCATAGGTTGACCGCAGGAGTGCCACAAGGCACTGTCCTCTCTCCGTCTCTATTTATTATTTTCATTGACGACCTGTTGGGGCAGACTGAGAACCCAATCTACTCCTTTGCGGGTGACAGCAACGGCGAACGATGAACGACTCACTTAACCGCGATTTGGCGACGTTTTGTGAGTGGGGCCAAATGAACAGAGTAGATTTTAATGCACAAAAGACCCAGTGCTGTTTGTTGTCACACAAACGTTCCACTGATCCAGCATCACCGTCAATATCTATGGTTGGTGTGGATATCGACGAATCAGACACTCTTGATGTTCTGGGCATGAAGATACAGGGTGATGCTCGCTGGGCTAGCCATATATTCGAAGTGTCGAAAGAATCATTCAAGTGTTTAGGCTTTTTAAAGCGGTGCAAAGAATACTTCACCCCATCTGACCTCGTAAATAATTACACCACATACGTCCGGCCTAAAATGGAATACAACTCGCATATATGGGCAGGGGCTCCATTAACATCTTTGGAGCTTCTGGACCGTGTACAGAGGAGAGCGGTGGTGTTGATAGGGGATGGTAGGGTATCCAGCTCTATTGTCTCCCTACAGCATCGCCGAAACGTGGGTTGTGTATCGCTATTCTATAGATATTTTAATGGTATCTGTTCTGAAGATATCCGTCGTCTGGTCTCTGACGTTAGAACATTTAGCCGGAATACTCGGCTATCCAGGGTCTCTCATCCGTTCATTGTCAAATGGCCGGTTGACAGGACGACGCACTATACAGAAAATTCGTTCTTCAGCCGGACTGTACGTTTGTGGAATAATCTTCCTGCAAGTGTTTTTCCTGCCTGCTATGACATTACCAAATTCAAGGCCAACGTCAACAAACACTACTCCCTCTTTCCTCCCTCCAATACCCTTATTTCCCATCGCTAACACAGTGCATTGCATTTATAGGGGGAATCCCCTGAGTGTCAAAAAAAAAAAAAAAAAAAAAAAACCAAATCCAAATAAGCGGATATTGCCTGTATGTGTTTTATTTAAGTTTACTTTTAAAAAGCAAATTTATAATCAAACCAAAATTGTTATACGGCGCTCAGCTATGGGGCAAAGCAAGTTCGAGAAACATCGAAAAAATCCAAAGATTCCAGTCGGGGAACCCCGGTATATAAGAAACGAAAACATTCACAAAGGTTTTAACCTAGTCAAAAATTAAATTCAAGACATCATGATAACGCACAAATGCATACTTGAGCGTCATCAAAATATTTTGGCTAGACAAAAATTAATATACCAGGCACTTCAAGACACTGAAGAAATGAACGCCAGATTAACCAACTGACTATATCCGGATATAGAGGTCCCGCCTCTATTTCACGAAATTTGAACAAATGTGGTCCCAAACTCGCTACTATGAGAACATTGTCTACATAGTCTAAACATATAACGACCAATATTAGACTGTAGAGGTCCCTGCCTCTTTCTCACGAGGTTTAAAGCAAATTCTCAAAAATGTGAACATTATCTTTATTGTCTAAATAATTTAACGATCAATATCTGGCTGTGGAGGCCCTTACCGACACTTCAGGAGGTTTAAACCAAATTTGGTTTAAAATTCTGTAATATGTGAACATTGTCAAGATATTCTATAGCGTTTAACAGTCAAAAAATCTCACCGAAAACAATGAATACGCCGTCGTATAGATTGTATATCACATATATCACTATGTGAACATAACTTTATCAACAAAGTTTTCATTTCTGACAACACGATGCAGAGAACCGCTGAATAAAAAAATACATACCCGGATTCACTACTGAATTAAATTTACGATTCATATACTTATTGTTAAGCTCCTAAAGAGCAGATCCAATAACAATCAATAAAGTACACATAAAAAACAATCATCGATATATTTCCTCCGCTCCTCTTAATCGGTACGCAAACGTGTAATGTGTCGAGTCCAATAGTGGTAGATCCGAACCCTGCTAGTTCATCAGCATGTTGTGTTTCCATGGAAATTACTGTGGCCAGGTATCCACACCAAGGTTGCCGAGGAGGTCACTCAGAATTTTACAGAAAGTAAATCAGATACAGATGCGTCCAGTAATGTGTTGAATCATTAATAGCGAGTAGGCTTTCTTTATGGCAAAAACTTCTGCCTGGAAGACGCTGAAGCAATCCTGTTCTTGAAAAGTTGGTTGAGCCCGAAATAACATCAATTTTCCAGAACGGTTCTTCGCTTTATTTCTATGCTGACATTATTATTTCTATTAATGGCGGAGCCGAGGTTATAATTTATCCACTACCTCGATGTTGCAACTGTCGATCATCACTATATCGCTTTATTTCGTCGCGACGTTTGCCTAGCAGTGGCAAGCATGAATATTGTTTTGTCCTCGTTCATCATTAGAATCATCTTCGCCTATTACTTCTCCAACTTTATCTTTCCGATGATGTTAATGTGGTCCGCATATGCGAGTAGGATTTGGCCTTTGGTGTTTACTGTGCCTGATTTTTTACTTCTGATTTTTCCAATATTTTCTCCATCACTACGTTGAAGAAGTTGCACGATAAGCTGTCAACTGTCATTCTACAGAGGTGTACTAGTTTCGATGGGGTCTCCTACGCAGACATGGTTTTAAACAATTTTTCTCTTATCAGCGTGTCGAAGGCGGCTTTATAGTCGATGAATAGATGGTATGTATCGCTTTGCATTTCATGGGTCTTTTCCATAATCGATCGATATGTGAAGAAAGGGGCTGTATCAGTTCATAGAGTCTTGGCTTTGATTTTTTACACATTGATAGAATTTTCTGTCATCATTTCCATAAAACTCAATCTCCTCACATTTCCGTCTTTCCATATATTTTTTCTTTCTTCGGAATAGACGATTTTCCTCTCTCCTCAACTCTAGGGAGCGCTCCAAGACAGCTCTCTTTTTTTACGGAATAGACGATTTTCCTCTCTCCTCAACTCTAGGGATCGCTCCAACACAGCTCTTTTTTTCGGAATAGACGATTTTCGTCTCTCCTCAACTCTAGGGATCGATCCAACACAGCTCGTGTAGTCATCGGCGCTTGTGTCGCCCTATCCAAGCAACACCTACAGTAGTTTTCACGTGAGCGGAATGGTGAATTTGTATGGGAGGTACCCGAAGGGGCGAGGCTAGGATTCCACTAATTTTTGGAAAAATCTGTCTAGTAAAAGCTTTAGTTAAAAAAAGAAAATAAATAAATAACTTACTTTTGTACGTTCTATCAGAGTTTGAAAAAACAGTACATAGTACTTACGGTACGTTCAACGACATTATACTCCATTTCTTTTTATAGTGTTTGGATATGTGTACACCACCAGAATAACCTACTCTACGATTATTATACGACGAACACAAACACTTTAATAATGTACTAAATTAAAAACAAAAACAATACCTCGTAGAGGTTGTGTGCTGTTGACGCGAACACAAACAGAATACATTACGTTTAGTGTACTCCAGTTATGAATATGTAAGCGCAACATCTCCTACATCAAAAGTTATGCATGCACTGAAGTAGCGGACACAAAGGAAAAGGAAGTGTTCTACAGTCTGCTAACAACACAATACAGGACATTGGTGATATCGTTTTACTAACTGTGGACCTTAAAGGCCGATTGTTGCACAGTATTTAATTTTTTGTCCAAAAATTTTTAAAATATTACATTTTGGTCGAGATGTTATTTTTGTATTTCTTGCAGACTTGAAAGTCGAACAAAGGCAACGTTAAAATTGAAACCTTAGTTCAGTCCTGGTCCGGATGGAATTCCTAGCTGTATTTTAAAAAATTGGGCTGATCGCATCAGTTTTTCCTTGAACACCAATTTTCAACTTTCTCTTGAGCTCTGGTCACTTCCCTTATGTTTGGAAGCAATCGTTTATTATTCCTCTTTACAAAAATGGTGGAAAATCTAACGTCACCAACTATCGCGGTATTGCTAAACTTAGTGATATTCCAAACTAATGGAGAAATTAATTACTGAATATCGTTCCTGGCAGATTTTACCGCTAATGTCTCCCAGACAATTACAATGCAAACCCAAGTACTAACATCCGAAATTGTAGAGGATATTGCGTTTCGAATCGTCTGGAAAAAAGCGTTTCGAATCGCCTGGAGAACGTGGTTTTTAACAAGCCGGCTTTATTCCTTCCAAAATGGGAAACAACACCCGTTCCATATTGAGCTAACTGTAGCTCTAGGGGATATTCGAGTTTAAAGGGAAGATGATCAGAATTTTGACATCTCTTGTATCTCCCAAAAGCGAGACAGTGTAACATTAATTTTGTTGGTAGACGACCGGTGGGCTTTTCGACAACATAAGCTTCGCTGGTCTCTTCAAATTGGGTGCCAATGCGTGAACCTATAAAAATTTGACAAATCTTCGCCGATTTTGCTGCTGTTGTACCATTAAGACCAATACTTTCGGCTATAGGAGCACTAAATGTGGACATAGAAAGTTTTGTTTGAAACTTTCTCAAATGAAAGTTGCTTGAGGTGTTGGGTCAATTACAGCTCTTGCAAAACATATAATTTTATGTGGACACATATTCACAGTTGTCCCTTAAAAAAATTCTATTATGATGTTATTGATAGATGTATTGCAAAGAAGGGGTGAGTCGTCATGACTAGGTGGGTTATACTCCTTAGCGTAAGTACCCCATTTATTAATTTGATGAGTCCTTGATCAACATCGAGTACCGATAATTCCTATTTTATCGATCCCTGCATCAAGCGGAGTGTAATCGGCTGCCAAGATAGACTGCAACATTTGCCAAATATCGTCAATTGCCGCTGTTTTGCTGTTGATTTGTCACTGCTGTCTAGTATTTCCATTGTCGAATCTAAAGCATTGTTTTATGCACTTCATACGATCTAATGATAATGCCGCTTTATATATTGGACAGCGCGATTTAGTGAGTCCAGCATACAAAATAATAGTCAAAAAAGCATCGAACTCTTTCAAAGTGATGGGTTTCCATTCCTTTGTGTTAGTTGGATTTGCCAAATTCCATGCAGCGTTCTCATCCCTGCCTTTCCGATTTGATTCGCGTATTATGATGTACGCCATGTCTTCGGCGGTGAGCGAGCGGAATATGGTAAAGTGATCATATGTGGTTCCTACTGGTCCCGTAGTCGACCTCCTTCTGTAGTCGATCACGTTATGAACACGAGTACGGGAAGTCGGTGCTGCATTTTTAGTCAATTTGGTGCCATCTTTGGAAATGAAGTAATTGTCACTTGTTTGCTGAGCATCAGTTTCTTCCTCTTCATCATCATCGTCATCGCTAATAACTTCATTGATGTCTATATGTGATTCAGTTTCCGCATCCGAATCATCAACATGAAAATTTGCTTGATATGTGAAATCGTCATCATCCGCAACTTCAAGACCAAATGCAGGAGTTTCAATTGACAATCGCAAGGGTAGACATCGATCGTTGTGCCAAGAAATGAAACAAACTTAAATCGAACATAAAAATTCCAGAAATTTAATTGAAATTTGTTCGTTGTTCTGCTAGCGCCATAACGTTTAATTGATCTCCAATAACAACTGCGCAAACAATACCTCACAACAACAACTATATCAACATAAATTGTCACCATAAAACGAAATAGAAAATAAAAACAAAAAAACGCGCTCTCACATCAACAATATCACGCATCAACAACACCAATAACATCCAGCACCACTCATCAACACATAAAAGACAACACTAAGGGCTTTTCTATACCCCCCGTACCGTCTTGCACTTGTGTTACCCCCTCCTTTTTCCCGTTCGCATATCACAAATAGTTCTGCGTTCTTCTTGTCGCTGTTCTGTTAGTTGTTATAGGCATAACACTGAGCAACTAACAGAAACAACAGCGGCGGGACGGGTGCAGCATTATTTGTGATTTTGCTTTGATGTTGTCTTGTGCTTTGGTAATGTCATGGTAGGTAGGTATAAAATTCACTTCGCAAACATTCGCGGGCTGAGGTCGAATTTTTTGCGGTATACTCGCACATTAGTTTCCATAGGCCGGATGTCCTCGCTCTATGTGAGACCCAGATGTGTGAGGATTCTGATCCACAGGATTTTCACATTCCTGGCTATCACACTCTGTCCTCTTTTTTTTCTCACAGAGGTCTTGTGTTATATATACGTAATGGTGTTGTGTTCCAGAGTCAGCAACATTTTAACTCACAAAATCCAGAATTTAACTCCCTTTGGGTTAAGTTCAAGATTGGATCGCACACATTACATTTCGGGTTTCTTTACAGAAACCCAAACCTGGAAAGGGAGGCTACCCTCAATGGCTTCGACGCCCTTTCCGATTCCATTTCAAAAATTTTAGAAGATTATCCGGATAGTGAAATTGCAGTTGCAGGTGATTTCAATGTCCATAATAATTCTTGGCTTTCCCATTCGAGCCATACATCTCCGGAGGGCCAGTACGCTGAGTTATTTGCCGCGCACAATGACTTGGCGCAATTAGTGAATGAACCAACACACATTCCGCGTGTTGAAGGGCAACAGCAAAATATTCTTGACCTCTTCTTAACCTCACACCCAGAAAAGTATGAGGTTAATATTCTTGCACCTCTTGGTAACTCGGATCATTGCACCATTTCAGCATCCTTTTCGTTCTCCGATCTTCGATCCACTTCTAAACCAGTCACGAAGCGGACAATGTACATATACGAAAAGGCACGTGGGGCCGAGCTCAACAATTTCTATCAGCAATTTAATTGGAAATTATGTTTCCTAGACAACAATGTCGATGCTGCTGCTGAAATGGTCGCGAAAATCATTCTTCTTGGCATAAACACATTTATTCCCTCGAAGACTACTTCGATTAAACCTTCAAAGAACTGTTGGTTTAATCAGACATGCAGGGAAGCTGTCAGATCCAAAGAGGAAGCATTCAGAAAATGGCGTTTAAATAAAAGTACCACTACTGAACTGCTACGCAAGCAGACAAGATCAAATTGTGCCAGACTACTTAGGCGCGAAAAACTTCTTCACGAACAGCGTCTTCGTGCAAAAGTTCTTTCTTCTCCCAGGGGAAGTAAGAGCTTTTGGTCATTCGTTAAAACGGTAAGGAACAATTCTTTATCTTCTATTTCAACCCTCGTTAACGGTGACCAGATATTCACTGACCCGGTTGACAAAGCTAACCTTATGGCTG
This sequence comes from Hydrotaea cyrtoneurina, assembly GCA_958296145.1. Lineage (NCBI taxonomy): Eukaryota > Metazoa > Arthropoda > Insecta > Diptera > Muscidae > Hydrotaea > Hydrotaea cyrtoneurina. The sequence goes on along the minus strand of OY282512.1, from coordinate 52,965,660 downwards.
AAATTTTTGCAAAGAATTCATCTTTGCCAGACAGCAGTCAACCACTCCCCGTGATCGAGAACGTATCTAGTTCGATGCCTCAGATATTTTTTCGAACACGTGGCGTTAAAAGGGTTCTTACAGATCTCAACGTAACTAAAACTCCGGGCTCGGATGGTTTTTCCGCACTTGTCCTATGTAAGTGCTCTTCGACGGTAGCTCGTGCATTGCGCAATCTTTTCAGCATGTCGTACCGTGCTGGTATTTACCCTTCACTTTGGAAAGTTGCCAATGTTCAGCCGATCCCCAAGAAAGGTGAGGCTACTAATCCTGCGAATTACCGCCCAATTGCAATATGTTCTGCGCTCTCGAAGGTTATGGAGAGCATGGTTAATCACCATCTTGTAAGGTATCTAGAGTCCAACGGCCTTCTGAATGATAGACAGTATGGCTTCCGTAGAAATCGATCTACTGGAGACCTGATGGCGTTCCTTTCGGAACGATGGAGTCGATCAATTCACCGCCTTGGCGAAAGCAAGGTGGTAGCTCTGGATATTTCCAAGGCATTCGATAGGGTCTGGCACGGAGCACTCATATCAAAACTTATTGCATTTGGTGTCGGTAATACCTTCTCTCGTTTTATATCGAGTTTTCTCAGGGATCGCTCTATACGAGATGTTATAGATGGGGTCTCATCCAACGAGCATAGGTTGACCGCAGGAGTGCCACAAGGCACTGTCCTCTCTCCGTCTCTATTTATTATTTTCATTGACGACCTGTTGGGGCAGACTGAGAACCCAATCTACTCCTTTGCGGGTGACAGCAACGGCGAACGATGAACGACTCACTTAACCGCGATTTGGCGACGTTTTGTGAGTGGGGCCAAATGAACAGAGTAGATTTTAATGCACAAAAGACCCAGTGCTGTTTGTTGTCACACAAACGTTCCACTGATCCAGCATCACCGTCAATATCTATGGTTGGTGTGGATATCGACGAATCAGACACTCTTGATGTTCTGGGCATGAAGATACAGGGTGATGCTCGCTGGGCTAGCCATATATTCGAAGTGTCGAAAGAATCATTCAAGTGTTTAGGCTTTTTAAAGCGGTGCAAAGAATACTTCACCCCATCTGACCTCGTAAATAATTACACCACATACGTCCGGCCTAAAATGGAATACAACTCGCATATATGGGCAGGGGCTCCATTAACATCTTTGGAGCTTCTGGACCGTGTACAGAGGAGAGCGGTGGTGTTGATAGGGGATGGTAGGGTATCCAGCTCTATTGTCTCCCTACAGCATCGCCGAAACGTGGGTTGTGTATCGCTATTCTATAGATATTTTAATGGTATCTGTTCTGAAGATATCCGTCGTCTGGTCTCTGACGTTAGAACATTTAGCCGGAATACTCGGCTATCCAGGGTCTCTCATCCGTTCATTGTCAAATGGCCGGTTGACAGGACGACGCACTATACAGAAAATTCGTTCTTCAGCCGGACTGTACGTTTGTGGAATAATCTTCCTGCAAGTGTTTTTCCTGCCTGCTATGACATTACCAAATTCAAGGCCAACGTCAACAAACACTACTCCCTCTTTCCTCCCTCCAATACCCTTATTTCCCATCGCTAACACAGTGCATTGCATTTATAGGGGGAATCCCCTGAGTGTTAGTCAAAAAAAAAAAAAAAAAAAAAAAAAACCAAATCCAAATAAGCGGATAATGCCTGTATGTGTTTTATTTAAGTTTACTTTTAAAAAGCAAATTTATAATCAAACCAAAATTGTTATACGGCGCTCAGCTATGGGGCAAAGCAAGTTCGAGAAACATCGAAAAAATCCAAAGATTCCAGTCGGGGAACCCCGGTATATAAGAAACGAAAACATTCACAAAGGTTTTAACCTAGTCAAAAATTAAATTCAAGACATCATGATAACGCACAAATGCATACTTGAGCGTCATCAAAATATTTTGGCTAGACAAAAATTAATATACCAGGCACTTCAAGACACTGAAGAAATGAACGCCAGATTAACCAACTGACTATATCCGGATATAGAGGTCCCGCCTCTATTTCACGAAATGTGAACAAATGTGGTCCCAAACTCGCTACTATGAGAACATTGTCTACATAGTCTAAAACATATAACGACCAATATTAGACTGTAGAGGTCCCTGCCTCTTTCTCACGAGGTTTAAAGCAAATTCTCAAAAATGTGAACATTATCTTTATTGTCTAAATAATTTAACGATCAATATCTGGCTGTGGAGGCCCTTACCGACACTTCAGGAGGTTTAAACCAAATTTGGTTTAAAATTCTGTTATATGTGAACATTGTCAAGATATTCTATAGCGTTTAACAGTCAAAAAATCTCACCGAAAACAATGAATACGCCGTCGTATAGGTTGTGGGGTCGACTACCTCTATATCACTATGTGAACATAACTTTATCAACAAAGTTTTCATTTCTGACAACACGATGCAGAGAACCGCTGAATAAAAAAATCCGTACCCGGATTCACTACTGAATTAAATTTACGATTCATATACTTATTGTTAAGCTCCTAAAGAGCAGATCCAATAACAATCAATAAAGTACACATAAAAAAACAATCATCGATATATTTCCTCCGCTCCTCTTAATCGGTACGGAAACGTGTAATGTGTCGAGTCCAATAGTGGTAGATCCGAACCCTGCTAGTTCATCAGCATGTTGTGTTGCCATGGAAATTACTGTGGCCAGGTATCCACACCAAGGTTGCCGAGGAGGTCACTCAGAATTTTACAGAAAGTAAATCAGATACAGATGCGTCCAGTAATGTGTTGAATCATTAATAGCGAGTAGGCTTTCTTTATGGCAAAAACTTCTGCCTGGAAGACGCTGAAGCAATCCTGTTCTTGAAAAGTTGGTTGAGCCCGAAATAACATCAATTTTCCAGAACGGTTCTTCGCTTTATTTCTATGCTGACATTATTATTTCTATTAATGGCGGAGCCGAGGTTATAATTTATCCACTACCTCGATGTTGCAACTGTCGATCATCACTATATCGCTTTATTTCGTCGCGACGTTTGCCTAGCAGTGGCAAGCATGAATATTGTTTTGTCCTCGTTCATCATTAGAATCATCTTCGCCTATTACTTCTCCAACTTTATCTTTCCGATGATGTTAATGTGGTCCGCATATGCGAGTAGGATTTGGCCTTTGGTGTTTACTGTGCCTGATTTTTTACTTCTGATTTTTCCAATATTTTCTCCATCACTACGTTGAAGAAGTTGCACGATAAGCTGTCAACTGTCATTCTACAGAGGTGTACTAGTTTCGATGGGGTCTCCTACGCAGACATGGTTTTAAACAATTTTTCTCTTATCAGCGTGTCGAAGGCGGCTTTATAGTCGATGAATAGATGGTATGTATCGCTTTGCATTTCATGGGTCTTTTCCATAATCGATCGATATGTGAAGAAAGGGGCTGTATCAGTTCATAGAGTCTTGGCTTTGATTTTTTACACATTGATAGAATTTTCTGGCATCATTTCCATAAAACTCAATCTCCTCACATTTCCGTCTTTCCATATATTTTTTCTTTCTTCGGAATAGACGATTTTCCTCTCTCCTCAACTCTAGGGAGCGCTCCAACACAGCTCTCTTTTTTTACGGAATAGACGATTTTCCTCTCTCCTCAACTCTAGGGATCGCTCCAACACAGCTCTTTTTTTTCGGAATAGACGATTTTCGTCTCTCCTCAACTCTAGGGATCGATCCAACACAGCTCGTGTAGTCATCGGCGCTTGTGTCGCCCTATCCAAGCAACACCTACAGTAGTTTTCACGTGAGCGGAATGGTGAATTTGTATGGGAGGTACCCGAAGGGGCGAGGCTAGGATTCCACTAATTTTTGGTAAAAATCTGTCTAGTAAAAGCTTTAGTTAAAAAAAGAAAATAAATAAATAACTTACTTTTGTACGTTCTATCAGAGTTTGAAAAAACAGTACATAGTACTTACGGTACGTTCAACGACATTATACTCCATTTCTTTTTATAGTGTTTGGATATGTGTACACCACCAGAATAACCTACTCTACGATTATTATACGACGAACACAAACACTTTAATAATATACTAAATTAAAAACAAAAACAATACCTCGTAGAGGTTGTGTGCTGTTGACGCGAACACAAACAGAATACATTACGTTTAGTGTACTCCAGTTATGAATATGTAAGCGCAACATCTCCTACATCAAAAGTTATGCATGCACTGAAGTAGCGGACACAAAGGAAAAGGAAGTGTTCTACAGTCTGCTAACAACACAATACAGGACATTGGTGATATCGTTTTACTAACTGTGGACCTTAAAGGCCGATTGTTGCACAGTATTTAATTTTTTAAAATATTACATTTTGGTCGAGATGTTATTTTTGTATTTCTTGCAGACTTGAAAGTCGAACAAACAAAGAACGTGGTGTTTTTGTTTTGTATATGCTTGAAGTACTACGACGTATTGTTGGTTTATTTATACAGCACGTTATCGTATCATTTATATTTGTCATATGGAAATCGAAGCGTAAGGTATTCTTTTTGTGTACGCATACACAAAAGATAAAAAGGGTTTTTGTTTGTTGTGTATTTCTTGTCAGGAATATGTTTGCATATTGAATCCATACAATTTTCATACAGAACATTAAATTACCGAATCTTAATGTTTTTTTCGAACTCTGCGTAATACATGAAATTACTTACTTAAGTTGGCTCTACAAACTGTTGTTGGGTTGGCCTGCTTAATAAATGATTTTTAAGCATTTAGGTCTTCTGCTTGGCTTCTCCAGTCCGTGATACCAAAAATTTTGAACTTTCTGCGCTTTCCGTGGTAGTTGTCGTCTAACGCCTTTCTGGCTGGAGCGTTTGTGTTCATTCGACCGACATGTCCCCGCCAACGCAATTACTGTATTTTGATGCGCTTAACTACGTTCATGTCGGAATATAGCTCATACAGTTCACGGTTCAGATTTTTTTCTCAAAAACATCCACTAAAGCTTCATCTGCTTTCGCAAGTACCCATGCTGTGGCGCCATAAAGAAGCACAGATGATGCCCCCTATGAATGCAATGCACTGTGTTAGCGATAGGAAGTAAGTGTATTGGAGGGAGGAAGGATGGAGTAGTGTTGTTGACGTTGGACTTGAATTTGAGAATGGCATAGCAGGTAGTATAACACTTGCTGGAACAGTATTCCACATACGAACAGTTCGGTTGAAGAACGAATTTTCTCTACAATGCGTCGTCCGTTCACCGGCCATTTGACAATGAACGGATGAGATTCCCTGGATAGCCGCGTATTCCGGCAAAATGTTGTAACGTTAGGGACCAGACGACGGATATCTGATGAACAGATACCGTTAAAATATCTATAGAATAGCGATACACAACCCACACTCCGGCGATGTAGAGCGTGACGGCCCTGTCCAATGTCAAAACTGCTAAGAGTAAGGGCCCACAAAAACGTATTGCACTTTGCCAACCGTTTGAGTTGCATTGGTTCAGAAAAGGTGTAGTAACTGCGGGGAACAACATACCGCGAAGTATATGGTCTATAAAGAAGTTAAACAGTGGTAACAAGAAAAGCATAACATCATTAGCAATCGTAATGTGGTACCTACCAAAAAATATGTACATGGAACGCTAACGGTGTAACCCAACACATATGTGAATTGATAAATTAACTACATCGTGAGGACATTGACATAATGCTTCTATCGGAAACCCCTCTCACAGACAGATACAATTTACAAAGTCCCAACTACAGATTTTACGGTACATATAATCCTGATGGTAATGCCCATGGGGGGAAGGTATTCTCATAAGAGACATGAAGCCTCGGACAGCCTCTTGTTGCAGGTACCTACAATGTGAAACACTAGCATTGGTGGTCCCGCTTAGCAAACCCTAGAAGTAATCAGTTATACAAAAGTCTGATGCAGCGTCAGAATAGATTAGACTTTATAACACCTCGCCAAACAACGTACTGGCCCTCTGATATTAACAAAAAACCTGGCCTAATAAACTTTGCTATAATTAAAGGAATATGAAAATTTTTGGAATATTTATTTATCTCAATTACGATATTAAACCAGTGAAAAAGTTGCAGTCGGGTAAACCGACTTATATATACCCTCACCCATAGTAAAAACTGGTATTCCAAAGTATCGGAAAGTCAAAAGTGAGCGTGGCTAACACCATTGGATGTAACATCTGATAAAACCTAAATACCGAATGTTGTAGTGCATTACATGTTTTTACAAAAAGGACGGAATATAAAGCAGAGTTTATACTAGAAAATTTATGTAGTAAAAGCTTTACTAAATATAGAATTTGGGAATGATTCGTTGAGCGAGTTTATATAATTACACGATTTCTAAAGTGGGTGGAATGGTACATATGTATAGGAGGTACCAGAAGGGGAGTTGCCAGACTTCCAAGATTTTGTCCAAAACTTTGTCTAGCTATACCTTTACTAAACACGGAATGTGGGCAAGATCGCGTTGGTCATACTGATAGTGATATACGGTTTATATGGGGCGGGATAGTACATTTGTATGGCAAGTACCAGAAGGGGAGCTGCCAGACTTCCAAGTTTTTGTCCAAAACTTTGTCTAGCTATAGATTTACTAAATACAGAATTTGGGCAAGATTGCGTTGGTCGTATTGAAAATATTATATGTTTATAAGGGGTAGGATGGTTCATACAGTACTGCGAAACAAAAGCAACAATTATATTGAAAAAATAAAAAATCGTATATTTCATGTAATTTCCAGGGCACAAACAAATTCCACATAAATTAAAGTATACATTGGTACAGAATAAAAAGCAAAAATTAAATTCGATTCATGTTTTATATTTTTGGTGAAAAACGAAATTAATATGTCTAGTCAACATTTTTGTGTGTGCAAAACAAAAGCAACATATTAATATTTGGTATAAGAACCTTTATTTTTTATTACTTCTGCACATCTGCGAGGCATAGACTCTATTAAATTATTTATAATGGCTTCAGGTATTTTTTCCCAGTTGTGTTTAAGGGCTTCGAACAATAAATTCTTATTGGAAAACTTCTGACCAGAAACACTCCTCTTCAAAATCCCAAAGAGATTTTCGATCGGATTTAAGTCTGGCGATTGTGCCGGCCAATCCAGGACTTTAATTCCATTTGCTGATATGTAGTCTTTAACAAGTTTCGGGTCGTTGTCGTGTTGAAAAATCCACTGATGTGGCATATTCCACTCTGCATGTGGAAGCATTTGAGTTTCCAAAATACCCTTATATACAAAACGGGTATTTTCATTTCACCATAATTCCATCGATTCTATGAAAAGGGCCAACGCCACAATGAGAAAAGCAAGTCCAGTCCATAATACCACCCCCTCCGTGTTTAAAATTGATCTTACAATTTTCAGGTTCAAGTCGTGTACCTGGGCGACGCCGTACCGTACACATTCCATCGCAATTGATCAAATTAAACGTAGACTCGTTGCTGAACAAAAGGGTTTTCCACTTTTGGATGGTCCAATCAAGATATGCTTTTGCAAAATTGAGCCTAGAAATTAGTAAAATCAACAATATAACCAACAATTTTACACAATTAAGTTTAACATGTAACACCAACCTTTTCGGCTTATGCCTGGCTGTAAGTAGTGGTTTCTTGGCAGGTCTGTAACTTCTTAAATTATTTTCGATTGCTCGTCTGCGAACTGTGCTATGGTGGATACTTAAATTGAGTGTCTTTACAACCTCTTGAGATGTAGCAAATTGTTTTTTTTTAACATGCCACAAATTTTTCTATCGTCACGTGCCGATGTCTTCCGTGGCCGTCCACCTGAATGCACGGTTATTACGTCATGTATATTATTATACTTTTTTATTAGTCTACAAATAACAGATCGGTTAATATTGAACTGTTTGGCAATTGATATTTGTGATTTTCCATTCCTATTCAGAAGTAATTTGAGATTTTAAGGCAGTACAATATTTATCTCGAGCCATCATAAATTAACAGTTAATGCGAGAGTTAGGACAAGAACTAATGCAAATATTACTGAATTTCTTTTGTCATGACACAAAAAGACTGTTTCCATCAAAAGCACCGTTAATGTTTTCGATTGGTTTACTCTTTTTGCATACTTCATGATTTGTTGCTATTGTTCTTTTAACGATCCACGGATATTGTCTCATTTGTAACATTACTGTACTTCAAAAGCTAAGAGAACTTTATTAGAATTATTCTCATAACCACAGAGCAAAAATTTATGTAGAAATTGTGTTTCAAAGTGACGTAAAACTAACAAAAAAAGAGATGCATTTTGATACACATTTTGTTTTGCGCAACACTAAATGTATGGGAGGTACCAGAAGGAGAGTTGGACTTTGTCCAAAACTTTTCCAGTCATAGCTTTACTAACTTCTGAATTTGGGGAAGATCGCGTATATATAAATGCAATGCATTGTGTTAGCGGAAGGAAATTAGGGTATCGGAAGGAGGAAAGAGGGAGTACTGTTTGTTAACATTTGTTTTGAATTTCTCTATGTTACAACTGGCAGGAAACACATTTGCTGGAAGAATATTCTACATACGAACGGTTCGGCTGAAGAACGAATTTGCTACATAGTGCGTCGTCCGGTCAACCGGCCATTTCACAATGAACGGATGAGATACCCTGGATAGCCGCGTATTCCGACTAAATGTTCTAACTTCAGGGACCAGACATCGGATATCTGACGAACAGATACCGTTAAAATATCTATAGAACAGCGATATACATCCCACATTCCGACGATGCTGAAGGGAGACAATAGAGTTGGATACCCTACTGTCCCCAATCATCACCACCGCTCTCCTCTGTACACGGTCCAAAAGCTGCAAAGATGTCTTTGGAGTTCCTGCCCATATATGGGAGTTATATTCCTTTTAAGGCCGGATGTAGGTGGTGTAAATATTTACGAGATCAGATGGAGTGAATATTTCTTAGTATGGCTAGCCCAGCGAGCATCACCCTGTATCTTCATGTAGATCGGGTTCACAGTCTGACCCAACAGGTCGTCAATGAAAATAAGAAATAGAGAAGTAGAGAGGACAGAGACTTGTGGCACTCCTGCGGTCAACCTATGCTCGTTGGATGAGACCCCATCTATAACAACTCGTATAGAGCGATCCCTGAGAAAACTCGATATAAAACGAGAGAAGGTATTACCGACACCAAATGCAATAAGTTTTGATATGAGTGCTCCGTGCCAGACCCTATCGAATGCCTTGGAAATATCCAGAGCTACCACCTTGCTTTCGCCAAGGCGGTGAATTGATCGACTCCATCGTTCCGAAAGGAACGCCATCAGGTCTCCAGTAGATCGATTTATACGATGTCGATCACTGAGAAGTTCGTTAGACTCTAAATACTTAATACTTAAGATGGTGGTTAACCATGCTCTCCATAACCTTTGACAGCGTAGAACATACTGCTATTGGGAGGTAATTCGCAGGATTTGTGGCCTCACCTTTCTTGGGGATCGGCTGAACATTGGCAACTTTCCAACGTGAAGGGTAAATACCAGTACGATACGACATGTTGAAAAGATTGCGCAATGGACGAGCTAACGTCGAAGAGCACTTACATAGGACAAGTTCTGAAATGCCATCCGTGCGGGGAGTTTTATTTACATTGAGATCTGCAAGAACCCTTTTGACCCCACGTGATCGACAAAAAAATCTGAGGCATCGAACTAGATACGTTTTCGATTACGGGAAGTGGTTGTCTGCTGTCTGGCAAAGATGAATTCTTTGGAAATATTTCAGCCAGAAGGTAAGCTTTGTCAACCGGGTCAGTGAATATCTGTCATCGTTAACGAGAGTTGGAATAGAAGACGACGAATTGTCCCTTACTCTTTTAACAAATGCCCAAAAGCTCTTACTTCCCCTGGGAGAAGAAACTACTTTAGCACGAAGGCGCTGTTCGTGAAGAAGTTTTTCGCGCCTAAGTCCCTTGGCACACGATGATCTTGCCAGGGTGTGAGGTTAAGAAAAGGTCAACAATGTTATGGTATTGCCCTTCAACACGCGGAATGTGTATTGGTTCATTCACTAGTTTCGTCAAGTTGTTATGCGAGGCGAAAAGCTCATCATACAGTCCTTCCGGAGAAGTGTGGCTCGAATGAGAAAGCCAAGATTGATTATGGACATTGAAATCCCCAGCAACTACAATTTCACTGTCCGGACAATCTTCTAAAATTTTTGATATAGAGTCGGAAAGGGCGTCGATGCCGTTTAGGGTAGCCTCCCTTTCCAAATTTGAGCTTCTGTAAACAAACCCGAAGTGTAAGGGGTGTGATCCAATCCTGAACTTAACCCAAAGGGAGTTAAATTCTGGATATTGTGAGTCCAAATGCTGCTGGCTCTGGAACACCACACCATTACGTATGTATACCACAAGGCCTCTGTGGGAAGAGAAAGAGGAAAGAGTTTGATAGCAAGGAATGTGAAAATTCTGTGGATGAGAACCCTCACACACCTGGGTCTCACATAGAGCGAGTACATCTGGCCTATGGAACTGAACTTGAGTGTATACCGCAAAGAAATTTGCCTTCAGCCCTCGTATGTTCGCAAAATGTGTTTTAAATGAACCTACCATTGTAACATTCAGAAAAACAAATAATATCAAAGCATAAATACAAATGACTGTGCACCCCTCTTTCCGCTGCTAGACCCAACAAGTGTTCAGTGTTAAACCTTCATGTCAGGCAGCGACATGAAGAGAGCATAGTCGTTTATATTATGCGAAAAGGGATATGGGGTGGAAGGGGGGGACACAGGAGAAGGGGAGCATAAAAAAGCCGTTCGAGTTGGAGTTGATGAGCAGCGAGATGTGTGTGACGTCTGTGGCTGCTGTTGATTTTGTTGTTGTTTATTTGTTTGTCTTGATTATTGTTGGTGTGCACTTTATGTATTTGGTATGGATATTGTTTTTGGGACAGTGGTTGGATTTTTGTTTTTCTGTTTTGTGAATATGTTTTTTTTCTGTGTTGTTGTTAAATTGTACATTTGTATGGGAGGTACCAGAAGGGGAGTTTCCAGACTTCCAAATTTTTGTCCAAAACTTTTTCCAGCCATAGCTTTACTAACTACCGAATTTGGGCAAAATCTCGTTGATCATATTGATATTATTAAACGATTTCTAATGGGGCGGGATGGTACATTTGTATGGGAGGTACCAGAAGGGGAGTTGCCAGACTTCCAAGTTTTTGCCCAAAACTTCTTCCAGCCATAGCTTTACTAACTACCGAATTTGGAAAAGATGGCGTTGATCATATTGATAATATTACACGGTTTATAAGATACATGTGTATGGGAGGTATCAGACTTCCAAGTTTTTGCTCAAAACTTTTTCCAGCCATAGCTTTACTATCTACCGAATTTGGGCAAGATCGCGTTGGGCATATTGATATTATTACAGGATTTCTAAAGTGGGCGAAATATACGATTTGTATGGTACCCGAAGGGTTGTGGCCATATAGCCCATATGCAATCCCATAAGCAGTTTTGGGAGAATATTAACCCATGCCAAATTTCAAAGCGATTGTTTAACTCTTTCGAACGTTATCGTGCGTACCACCAGGACAGCGGACGTACAGACGGACATGGCTCAAAAGATTCAGAAAGTCATGAATCGAATTTGGTTCAAAGACACCTGGGGTCAAATGTGGAGATTTCTATGTGTTACACCTTTGAGCCGTATCAAATGATATATACCCTCCTACCCGTAGTGTGAGGGTATAATTACTTTCCTTAAACATGGAAAATTATCATTGATTCAAATGATTTTAAAGTCGGGAAAGGACAAATCAATACCTTCCTCATATAGACTCATTAGTCTGCTTCCCTGCTTGTCAAAACTATTCGAAAAGGATCTTCTATTAAAATTAAGACCTTTTCTCGTGTCAAAAAAGTAATACTACAGCACCAGTTTGGGTTCCGTGAAGGTCATAGCACGATAAAACAGGTAATTCGTCTGACCCAAGAAATCGAAAAATCTTTCGAAAGTCGGGAATATTGCTGCTCCGTCTTTCTAGACATTGCCAAGCATGGGCAACGATTGCTTGAATAGCAAAATTTTTAAATACTTGCCGGCAAACTGGGTGACCATAAACTTTTAAGATGAATAGAATCATGGCTATCTGACTGGAGGATAATAGTTAACGAGACAAAATGCAAACAGGTAACTTTCACACTGAACTTTAACACATTTCCTCCATTGAAACTAAATAATATTTCTATATCACAACTCGATACTGTAATATACCTGGGGATCCATCTAGATCGGAGAATAACCCTTAGAAGGAACATTGAAGCCAATTGAAGTTGAAATTATACCAGCTCCACTGGCTGCTCAATGCGAACTCGAAACTCAGTCTGGAATACAAGGTCCAGTTCTACAGTACCATAATCAATAATAGGGTTACACAGCGTTCAGCTATGGGGCAAAGCAGGTTCGAGCAACATCGACAAAATCCAAAGAGTTTAGTCGAAAACATTGTGGTTCATTTCCGGCGCACCCTGTTATACGAGAAATTAAAACATTCACACAGATTTGAATGTACCTCTAGTCAAAAATACAATTAACGACCACTATCAGACTGTATAGGTCCTTGCCTCTATTTCACGTTGTTTAATGCAAATTCTCAAAAATGTGAACATTGTCTTTATTGTCTAAATAATATAACGATCAATATCTGGAGTTGGAGGCCCCACCGACACTTCAGGAGGTTTAAACCAAATTTGGTTTACAATTCTGTAATACCAATTTTACGAGGTTTTAAACCAAATAACAGGTTGTAGAGGTCCCTGCCTCTATTTCACGAGGTTTTAAACCAAAAGTGGATTCAAATATTTCTCGAATAGAGTAAATAGTCTATCAATTCGTGAAACTATTTTCCAATTCCGCGATCATCATGTGATACAAGCAACAGTCACAAAATCTCATCGAAAACTACGAAGCCGCCGTCGTATTGGTACTATTTGTAGTTCCAACAATATGTTCGTCTTTTTTGTTATGAATGCTAAAGGTCGTACATATTGTCATTTTATTATGAATGCATGCGGTATGAATCTTGTTTAATGCAGTTGTATGTGTACTTTTTCGGGCTATAGTTTGTTTGGTAATCTAATTATAAATTCTGATTAGAAGACCAAACAATGTATTGTCAATGACACTGTGTGTTAATGGACAGAGTTGGTGGGGCGATATGTAGCATGTTATGTTTAGTTGGTAGTGTCTGGTCACCCCAACTTATACTTAAGTCACTCATTATACTTTAATTTCAATTTTTGCTAACTCTCTCATATATTTGCTTATGCTTTGCCTTTGTTTATTATCTAACTCTATTGCCATTGCGATGTATACGCATTTATTCTCACTCAAACTCTTTCACATATTTGTCTATGCTTTTTAGAATTATTTTTCTTGTAATAAAATCAGAGTAATTTGAACTATTGATCGAAGCAGTTGTTATTCATTTCATCGCGCGTCTGCTGAAGCAACACACATACAACATATAAACAACATACACGTACAACACCGTCCCGTCCCTTTAGCCACGGTATTTATATTTAAAGATAATAAGTTGGCTGATTTTACTTATTTAACCCGTGAATCGGACCATCAAATTCTTTGGTCCATCAGGTAGAATCTAAATATATTCCACTATTTGTGTATTTATTTAATTGTCATTCTGTCCGCGTCTTATCATATAAGAATGAATGTGTATTAGTGCATTCATACAGTTTTTATGTATTGTTCGTTTGGTATGTACATGTCTCCATTCACATATGTATTTTTAGTTTCTTTATTTATGTAGGTTTCAAGTTAAGATTATATTGTAAATAAAGTTAGTTCTCAACTAAAATCGAAATCGGGCTGCCTTTTTTTATTTCTATCTCCCAAAGATCTACAACTTCTATATCACGACGTGAACATAACTTTATCAACAAAGTTTTCATTCCTGACCACACGATGCAGAGAACCGCTGAATAAAAAAATCCATATCCGGATTCACTACTGAATTAAATTTACGATTCATATACTTATTCTTAAGCTCCTAAAGAGCAGATCCAATAACAATCAATAAAGTACAATTAAAAAAAACAATCATCGATATACAGTAGAATTCAGATATAGCGTCCCCGCTTACAACGACCATCCGGGTATAGCGACGAAATTTTAAGCAATATTTGGTTTTGTATGGAAAAATAGTCCTGTTACAACGACTTCGGATATTACGACGATTCCGGTTACAACCTCTATAAAATGCTTAAATTTGGAAATTTGCCTTCGTTTACAACGACGGAATTAAAGAAAAATACAAATAAACCAAACTGTACCTACGAAATGATAGAAACAGACAGCAAATGAGATTGCCAAAATGATGGGTAACGATTTTGATTGCTCTGAAAGTTGGATTTTCCGTTTTCGAATGCGTCACAACATTATTGTTGGAAAAATTTGTGGTGAGGCAAAAAGTGTCAACTTCGACCACTGCAGTAAGTGGTAGGAAAAGGTATGGCCAAAAACTAGGGATGGATACCATGAAAATTAAATTTTTAATATGGATGAGGCTGGTTTGTTTTATAAAATTATGCCCGACAAGACATATAAATTTAAAGGAGAGAAATGCACAGGAGGTAAAATGTTGAAGGATAACAACAGCAGTTGCAGCCAATATGGACGGATCCGTTAAACGCAAGCTGTTGTCATAGGAAAGTCAAGGGCACCACGTTGCTTTAAAAATGTTACTTCTCTACCTGGCAGTTATACATCGAACACAAAAAGAGATGATGAATTCCGAAATATTTGAGAGAGTGGGACAGAGAATTGAAAAGATCAAGTAAAAACATTTTATTATTGGTCGATAACTGGCCAGCACATCCAATTGTCGACAATCTATCAGCTATAAAGCTAGTATTTTTACCACCTAACATGCAACATCAGTTCTGCAACCAATGGACCAGGGAGTTATATGATCTTTAACATCTAAATTTCGTGCATAAAGCCACTCGTGATATAGTCAGAAACAGATAGCAGTATTTCATTATTAGATGCAATATGCATGGTAGCATCAGCATGGGATCGCGTTACACCAACAACAATTGGCAATTTCTTTAAACACGCTGGAATAAGAACTCGTGCGGCTGAAGTTGGTTTATCGACGGATTCCCAATTCGATGAAGATGATGACATACCTCTGGCTGACTGGATACAAATATTCAACGAAAAACACCTAATTCCAGATAATGTCACAAGGGCGGACTTTGTGTCTATAGTAGCAGATGAGCGAACTTTGCAGGAAATAGTTAGTGCTATGACAGATGATAATAATTATATTGGTCATTTTGCCGATGATGATAATGACGGGAATATTTTCGAACCTCCTCCATATCTGATGCATTCAGTGCAATTGAAACATTAATATCCATTTTTAATAGCCATTCTTCTAAAATACGTCAAAACTTTTCAGAAATTGAAAAGTAGATGGAAATATTTGCGTCAACAAAACTTAAAAAAAAACAATCAAATATTGCTCAGTATTTTTCAAAACAATAAAAAACAACATTATAAATAAACATCAAGATATTTTAAGAAAAATTCAATTATTGACGTTTTAATTATTTTTTTTAAAAGCATTTCGGTAATAACGTCATTCGGATATAACGACGAAAATCTCCGGTCCTTTCAATGTCGTTATATCCGAATTCTACTGTATTTCCTCCGCTCCTCTTAATCGGTACGGAAACGTGTACTTTGTCGAGTCCAAGAGTGGTAGATCCGAACCTTGCTAGTTCATCAGCCTGTTCGTTCCCATAGAAATTACTGTGGCCAGGTATCCACACCAAGGTTGTCGATGAGGTCACTCAGAATTTTACAGAAAGTAAATCAGATACAGATGCGTCCAGTAATATGTTGAATCATTAATAGCGAGTAGGCTTCCTTTATGGCAAAAACTTCTGCTTGGAAGACGCTGAAGCAATCCTGTTCTTGAATAGTTGGTTGAGCCCGAAATAACATCAATTTTCCAGCACGGTTCTTCGCTTTATTTCTATGCTGACATTATTATTTCTATTAATGGCGGAGCCGAGGTATATAATTTATCCACTACCTCGATGTTGCAACTGCCGATCATCACTATATAGCTTTATTTCGTCGCGACGTTTGCCTAGCAGTGGCAAGCATGCATATTGTTTTTCATCGTTCATCATTAGATCCATCTTCGCCTATTCCTTCTCTCGCTTTATCTTTCCGATGATGTTAATGTCGTCCGCATATGCGAGTAGAAAGTGGCCTTTGGTGTTTACTGTGCCTGATTTTTTAACTTTATACTGATATAATTTTCTGGCATCATTTCCATAAAACTCATCCTCACATATCCGTCTTTCCATATCTTTATTCGGAATAGACGATTTTCATCTCTCCTTAACTTTAGGGATCGCTCCAACACAGCTCGTGTTCTTATCGTCGCATGTGTGCCCTATCCAAGTAACACCTACAGTAGTGAGAGGAGGCGAGGCTAGTAAAAGTTAAGCTTTACTAAATACATATTTTTAGTTAAAGCTTTACTAAATAGATAACTGTGTAAAGAGTGAGTGTAGTGTAGTTATATTATTACAATAATTACAAAGTGGGAGATGTTAATTCATATATTTTTAAGGATGAGTGGTAATAATTTTAAAAACTTTTCAATTTAAAAATGGCGATTCTAATTTGTCGTCTATTGAAGTGCGCGCTCTCAAAATAATCCAAACACGTCCGAGAATTGTTATCTAGCGACTGTCGTCTTGTCTTTATTATTTCAAGCAAGTGGTTGGCTTGGTGTCAATGCTTAAAGGTGTACAGTTACACCGTGAGACCAGACTGTGGGGACCACATACGGTTCCCACTGAGTCAGAAGAATTAACTGTTGCGCGTGTAACGGTCAACGGGTAATTGCGATCATCAATCTGGTCGACAAGTATTCACACTACACCTCCCTTTTTACAATGAATGAATTTATTTATAATAAATTTATTCTAAATTTCTTAAGATAATTAATTTTTTTTTTTTTTTTTTTAAACAAAGACTTAATTTACTTATAACTAATTTATTCTTATGCATATTCACGTATGCTAGTCCTCTATATATAAAGGGTGATTTTTTTGAGGTTAGGATTTTCATGCATTAGTATTTGACAGATCACGTGGGATTTCAGACATGGTGTCAAAGAGAAAGATGCTCAGTATGCTTTGACATTTCATCATGAATAGACTTACTAACGAGCAACGCTTGCAAATCATTGAATTTTATTACCAAAATCAGTGTTCGGTTCGAAATGTGTTTCGCGCTTTACGTCCGATTTATGGTCTACATAATCGACCAAGTGAGCAAACAATTAATGCGATTGTGACCAAGTTTCGCACTCAGTTTACTTTATTGGACATTAAACCAACCACACGAATGCGTACAGTGCGTACAGAAGAGAATATTGCGTCTGTTTCTGAGAGTGTTGCTGAAGACCGTGAAATGTCGATTCGTCGCCGTTCGCAGCAATTGGGTTTGTGTTATTCGACCACATGGAAGATTTTACGCAAAGATCTTGGTGTAAAACCGTATAAAATACAGCTCGTGCAAGAACTGAAGCCGAACGATCTGCCACAACGTCGAATTTTCAGTGAATGGGCCCTAGAAAAGTTGGCAGAAAATCCGCTTTTTTATCGACAAATTTTGTTCAGCGATGAGGCTCATTTCTGGTTGAATGGCTACGTAAATAAGCAAAATTGCCGCATTTGGAGTGAAGAGCAACCAGAAGCCGTTCAAGAACTGCCCATGCATCCCGAAAAATGCACTGTTTGGTGTGGTTTGTACGCTGGTGGAATCATTGGACCGTATTTTTTCAAAGATGCTGTTGGACGCAACGTTACGGTGAATGGCGATCGCTATCGTTCGATGCTAACAAACTTTTTGTTGCCAAAAATGGAAGAACTGAACTTGGTTGACATGTGGTTTCAACAAGATGGCGCTACATGCCACACAGCTCGCGATTCTATGGCCATTTTGAGGGAAAACTTCGGAGAACAATTCATCTCAAGAAATGGACCGGTAAGTTGGCCACCAAGATCATGCGATTTGACGCCTTTAGACTATTTTTTGTGGGGCTACGTCAAGTCTAAAGTCTACAGAAATAAGCCAGCAACTATTCCAGCTTTGGAAGACAACATTTCCGAAGAAATTCGGGCTATTCCGGCCGAAATGCTCGAAAAAGTTGCCCAAAATTGGACTTTCCGAATGGACCACCTAAGCCGCAGCCGCGGTCAACATTTAAATGAAATTATCTTCAAAAAGTAAATGTCATGGACCAATCTAACGTTTCAAATAAAGAACCGATGAGATTTTGCAAATTTTATGCGTTTTTTTTTAAAAAAAAAATTATCAAGCTCTTAACAAATCACTCTTTATCTTATATATATCTTATACAATTCTATTATAATAGTGTTTTCTTTACTTTTTTTTTCTTCTTTTAGTATTTAAAGCTAATGTTAGTACCTAACCTATCTATTCTCCTAAATTGTATATCTAGACTATTCTATGCTTTCTTAAGTCTATCTTTATGGATTCTTATTTCTTTACCTTTTTTATCTACCGAATTCCTTAGGGTGCAATTATTCCTATCATCTATACTAATTACCTCGTACGGCCCTGTATATCTACTGTCCAACTTATGACCTATTTCATTCTGGACTAAAACTAAATCTTTTACTTCTAATCTAATTAAATTCTCCTTCCTATCATATAATTGTTTTTGCCTAATTTTATTCCGCTTGAGCATTTGTCTGGCCCTTTCAGTTGCATTTTGCAAATTGAACTTAATTTCCATGCTGTAATTATTAATGTTGTAGCAGGGTTGTATTTCGTCTGAAAATCCAAATTCATTCGGCATTTTACCAAACACAAGTTCAAAAGGGCAGTAACCGTGCGTCACGGAGGGTGTGGTATTGTAACAGTATTGGAAATACCTGCACCAATCATCCCAGTCATCCCGATCAACTGATATATATGCTCTCATATATTCGTTGAATGTCCGGTGGCTTCTTTCCACCGTTCCCAAAGTTTGGTGATGATATGGTGTGGAGTAAACGTTCTCAATTTTCAGAATATCTGATATTTCCTGGAATAATTGATTCTTATATTCGGTCCCCATGTCAGTGATAACCTTCTGCATGGGTCCATATACAAGTATAAATTCTTCAACTACTCCTTTTCCAATGACCTTTGCGTGTTTACTTTTAACTGGTATTACAACTAGGTATTTAGTCAAAGCGCAAATTATGATGACTGCATATTCGTTACCTTCCTCCGTCCTTGGTAACGGACCGATTGTATCAATCAAAACCGTATCAAAGGCGTGTCTAGGTGTTTCTGTCAGTACCAGGTTTTCCTTCGTGTTCCTCGTAATTTTTATACACTCCATCATAGGATGGAGTATATACTAAGTTTGTCATTCCGTTTGCAACACCTCGAAAGAGTGATCTGCGACCCTATAAAGTATATATATTATTGGTCAGTGTAACATTCTAAGACATTCTAGCGATGTCCGTCCGTCTGTTGTCTGTTGAAATCACGATAGAGTGCGAACGACGAACGCTAAAAAGCAAAAAATGAAATTTTGTCGGAAGATGTTTTTTGCCCATAAGCAGGTTAAGTTCGAGAATGGGCCATATCGGGAAAAAGGGGAAAAAGTTCCCCTTTACGGGACTAAATATATTCCGGCCATAATCAAATGTTTCAAATTTTTTTTTTCACTACATCTAAGTTCTAAGTTTATATAATTTATATATGGGAAAAAATCCCAAAAATGGGCGTGCTCATGGGTTCCGTGGACCCTTGGGGCCCAAAAAAGGGCCCATGATAAACAGGCGCATATGGGTATCGAAGTGCAACGAAATTTACTCACGAACCCAAATATGCCTTTATTTTCATGATTTGCCTAAATTTTTTGATCCGGTTTCTGGGACTATCGGGTCACCAGCGGCCCAAAAACCGTCCCTTGACAAACATGGACATATGGGTATCGAAATGCAACGGAATTTTCTCGCGAACCCAAATATGCATTTATTTTCATGATTTGGATACAATTTGTGATCGGGTTCCTGGGACTATCGGGTCGCGAGCGGCCCAAAAACTCAGTAAGTTTTCATATTTATTGACTTTTTAAGGATCCATGATGGAGGGTATATAAGATTCGGCCCGGCCGAACTTACTATTTGTCCACTTGTTTTTCTTGCACATGCCTTTACGTAATTCCTGATATGTTGGGACATATTTCTCCAAACATATTTCTTCTGAATCTTCTTCAAAGTCCGACGTATTCCTGGGTGGCCACCTAAAACAAGATTGTCGTGATTCTCTCTAATTACCGAGTCTATCTCATTCCTATCGAACAGTTGTCGCAGTCTTGGTGTTAACACTAATGTTAAATCACCCTTAATCAATCTGTTGCCCATTTCTTTGAATTCTTCTACCCGGGTATATCTAAATATTTCGTCATTTAATGACATTCTTAATTTATCAACACCTTGTTTGCCGGCTGCTTTCATCAGTCTAGAAAAAAAACGTCCTAAGTCGATTTTTTCTTTAGCAATCAAGTCGTCTGTTGAACTCACATATAACCTTGCGACCTTTTCTGAAACTTACAGTGTGGTCCTCAAGTGATACTGTGATGTGTCCCTTGGACTCTATCATATCAAGCGCTTCATATATTCTGGGCTTTTCAACTAATACCTCCTTACTATCGACACTGTTCCTTTTTGTCTTTAGTCTCTTAGACTGACCGCGTGTAACCACGGCGACACCATGTTCGTCTATTCTTCTAATGTCTTAAAAATCTATTCTCGACAGCGCATCAGCCGCGTGATTGTCTTTTCCCCTCAAGTACTCTACCTCCAAGTCAAGCCTCATCCTTGTCAGTTTCGACGATGGATTCTTTAGTGAAATTGATGGCCCAGTTTATGGCCGTAAGCTCCTGTTCAATAGTGGATTTATTTGCCTCTCCCTTTGTGAATGCTCTTGAAGCATACGAAACGGGAAGTTGGACACCACGATGTTCCTGACTCAACACAGCTCCACATGCGTGTTTGCTTGCGTCAGTCGTAATACAAAAATTCTTATCATAATCCGGATATTGCAAAATATTCAAATATTCAATATCAATCTGTCCTTGAGGTATTGAAATGCATTCTCACACTCGACTGTCCAGATGAACGGAGTGTTCTTTCGTGTCAAGTTCGTTATTAGACGGGATGATTCCGCAAAATTCGGAATGAAACGTCTATAATAATTACAGAATGCTACGAAGCGTTTAGCTTCATCACCATTTTTTGGTGTAGGGTAATCCCTAATTATTTAAAATTTACTGTCATCAGGCAGAATCCCCTTATCAGTGCATTTATGCCCAAGAAACGTCACTTCGTGGCTGAAGAATGAGCATTTTTCGGGGTGTAATTTGAGGTTATATTTCTTACAAATCTTGAGAACCTCTTCCAGATTACTCATCATGTGGTTCCTAGAGCAGCCTATGACCACCAAATCGTCCATATAAAGAAATGCCTGTCCTGGTGTCAAGCCCGAAAATGCCAATGACATCATTCTTTGAAATGAATTCGGGGCTATTTTGATACTGTAAGGCAGCCTCTTAAACCGAAACGACCCTTTGTCGGTCGAGAACGATGTAACGTCCCTCGATTCCTGATGAAATCCCGACATTAGATCAAGGCATGAGAAAAATTTCGCTCTGCCCAGTTGGTCCAAAATGTCATCTATTCTCGGCAGTGGGAACTTGTCAGCCACTAGCCTCTTATTAATCTGTCTATAATCCACTACTAATCTCCATCTTTTCTCCTGACTTCCTGGTAAAGGTTTATTCGGAACCAGTAGGATCGGGCTGTTGTAGGCGGACGCCGAAGGCTCTACTGTACCGTCTTTTATTAACTTGTCTACTTGTCTGTATATCTCATCTTTCTGGCCATGTGGCAAACGATAATTCTTTATGTAAACAGGTGAGTCATCTGATAGTCTTAATTTTTGCTTATAAAAATTATTGACTGACATTCTTTCTGACTCAAGAGCAAATACGTCAATGTATTTTAAGCATAATCTTTCCATTTCATCCTTGACAAACTCTGGAAAGTTTTTTCTCAATTTCTCGAGTTTCTCATTAGCTCTAGAAACAGAATCCTTACGAATCGCCAGACATTCGTAGTACTTCAGATTCTCCGTCACAAGGTGTGTGTAATCGATAACAACATTTTCATTCATTGTGTTTAAAATTCTAACATAAGGGCTAGATTTATTTACAATCGTATTAGCGATGAATATACCATCACTTATCATTTGGTTCGGGATTAATAAATCTTCCGTTAAGGATTTGATTTTGATACGTCGAATCACTTCGGAACGTGCTGGTAAAGAAACACAATTATTCTTCGGCGCATTGCGAATGGGAATTGCAATGTCCTCGTTCCAATCAGTTGGCCTCAATATGAGCCAATCCTTACCCTGTTGATAATCAAGCACGCAATTGTATCGCCTAATAAAATCCAAACCAAGAATACCATTTGATGGTATGGGAAAGTCGTCGTTCACGACATGAAAGTCGTGTTCGATTAGAACATCATCCACTTTCAACAATATCCTAACCGTTCCCAGTGTTGTTATCGTCCCTTGACCTATTCCATTTATATGAATTGTATCAGTTGACATGGGGGTAATGCATGATACGCTTCCCAGTTTGAAAAGTGATACATCTGCACCCGTATCCACAAGAAATGAAAAAAAATCGTCATTATCGTCTGTCTGTGTAAAGATGAAACTACTTAGGTTCAAGTTAATGTTGTAAACAAAATGATCTATTGAGTACTTGAGTCTGGCAGGTTTCCCGAATGGTAGTGTTCCTGCTGCATCAGGCGTACATTACCCCGATGTTGATTGCCTCTGCCTCTGCCGTTATTATCGCCATAATTATGGTAATTGCCATAGTTATAGTTAGTCCACCACGGCCTCTGCCACGATAGTTGGACTGACCACGTCCTCCTCGTTGGCCTTTGCCACGATATTTATTTCTACCGTTTCTGCCCCCTCTCGGGTTAGAATTGAAATGAAACACCGTATTTTGACCTGAAACTTCCGTGTTACAGTTTACAAATTTTGCAATTGCATCATTCATACTGTCGAAGTTTCCTGCCTCCATGACGAGTTTAACTCGTTCATTGTTGTAGTTCTTAACCATGGCCCTTACCGCCGTCTGAACCGCATATCTTGACGCGGTCTGAGGTGGTAGGCCATCGTCTAGATAGGCGCTCTCAAGGTTTTTGGTCAGTGTATCTACTTCTGCCGTATAGGCATTACCTGACTTGTTGTTCTGCCTAACGTTCATTAGTTTAGCAGTTAATACCTTAGATGACTCTCCATTCACTGAGGTCTTTAATTTCCCTATAATACTCGCAAGAGAGGACTCGTCCGATATGAGATTCCGTGCGTTTCCTTTCAATTTAGTCTTTACTAAATTTACAGCTACGGACTCATGTTCCTCCTTTATGGAGTCTACTAAACTCAATGCGTCTAAAAAGGAGGTCAAATTTTCAGGTTTTCCATCAAATTCCGGTAGGAGTTTGTCAGTTGAATTTCCGATACTCTCCTTGGTGTCCGCAGAATAAATCACCTCCTCATGAAGGCTTATCGGCAGATCGACTTCCAGTCCCTTACGGGATAAAACAGTTTCAAGTCTATTCCTAGCATCAAGATAAAAGGCCTCCGCTGCAACCTTGTGAGCCGGAGTTAACCTAAGGTAATGAACGTTAAGGACGACCCTAATCTCCTCGAGTCTTTTAAATAAATTTTCGATATGTTTTTGTACCGTCTCGTCCCTTGTCGGTCTATCTACATTCAGGCATTTATACGACCTGTCAAAATGTTCCTTTATTTCTCTAACTTTATTAATTATTTCTTTCCACTCCATCTATTCTCCCTAGATGGGGCGGACATATGCCTGAAATTCTGATGCCTACTACTGCGCCCTAAATATCAGCGAGTGTCGCTGACGACTTAAATTTTTTCTTCAAATTCCCCCTATAGGAATTGTGGATTTTCCACAGAAATTGCAAAACCATAATGGCCGTCATTATCATTAGCATGATCTTAATTGAGGGATCTATGCTATTTAAGTCTGGCACCGTAACTATCTCGTTTATAATTTCCCCCGTATTCTCTACTCTTTTTGATTCCTTATTCCCCATTATTAAAGGTTTTGTTAGTGTGTTATGGTTGGGGCCAATTAGAAAGTTTAAAAAAAAAGAAATATATACCAAAGCTTCCGAATCCGCACCTTTAAAGAATGTTGTTTTCATGCACCTTGGTATATACCGGTTACGATCAATTTGTAACCGAACTGGATCTCCAAAAAATAATTAACCAGTACAGGGACTCGTAAGTATGTAGCAGTTGTGTTAGTAGTTAATTTTTGTTAGAGTTTTTCTTTATTAAGAAAAACTGCAGTCTTGAGCCAGAATACAAAATTCAATTTTAGTTAATATTTTGTTTCAGCTATAGTACTTTTGTTTTATTCTTATTCTAAATTTTAAAATTATCATATTACTTATCCTGTTGTTGGTTTAGATGCGTTTGTTGAGTTGGCTGGTTTGTTGCTGTGGTTGTTGTTGTTGATGTTGTTCTTGCTGCAACGCGGCCCTGGCAAAGTCGTTGCCAGGTGACTATTTTGGTTTGATTGTCTTCTTTTTTTATTAAAAAATTTAATTAATTTTTTTTTTGTTTTTTTTTGTATATTTTGAGTTCTGTTTCGGTCGGAAAATGATCGCGCTTTAGTGGTTTAATTCAGGGCCAAAATATATTTGACTGGCCCAAAGTCCACTGCAGTGCATGCACTGACATTTGGTATTGTCGTGCAATACATAATGAACTTGTACGATACGTCTAGACCTTTAAAAGGCCAGTCGTTTTCGGTTATTGCTTTGTATTTTTCTTTTAGTTCATTTAGCATGAGCCCCTGCTCAATGCTGTGTCTGCCTGCCAAAATATGTTTCAATACTTGGTCGAAACTTGGACTTACGGCATTTAATGCCTGTTTTTTTTTATATATATATTCTGTTGCCATTGCAACACACTTTTTTTTTTTGTTTTTTTTTTTTTATATATATATACAGTTATTTATACTCTCATAATTTTTTTTTTTTTTTTGTTATTTCGGTCACTTTCACAATTTCTTTTTTTTTTGAATGTGACTATTGAAAACACTTATTTATACACACTGCAGTGGTGATGCTGGTGTTGTGGGGGAGTTTATGGAGGATTCTTGTAGGATTTCCAAAATTTGCAAAGACATTTTATTCATGTTTTTGTTTTGTTTTTGTTTTAGCACTCTGTTTACTCTTCTTGTTTCGGTTGATTTTTTGTTTGCTTTTAAATTGAATCACATTTTCTTTTGCTGATTTGATTATTCACTTTCTTAAGGCGTGTTTCTTTTCTTGATTCTGGATTTTCTTGATTTGGCGTGGGTTTTTTTATATGTTCTGTTGCCATTGCCACACACTTTTTGGTTGTTTTATTTTGAA
The DNA here is from genome assembly GCA_958296145.1 of Hydrotaea cyrtoneurina. Classification (NCBI taxonomy): domain Eukaryota; kingdom Metazoa; phylum Arthropoda; class Insecta; order Diptera; family Muscidae; genus Hydrotaea; species Hydrotaea cyrtoneurina. Next base: position 52,939,991 of record OY282512.1, on the reverse strand, counting down.
AAAATTCCTGTGTTACCGCGACGTTGAATTAAATTGAGACTACAACAGAAATTAAAACCAAATGCTCTGTTTTTTTTTTTTTTTTATTCAATTCAATTTCCGCTTCAACGATTTTTGATTTTATTCTCCTGGCAGGTTCGCCATGAAGTGCGCGAGTCACCAGTCGTCCGTTAGTGGTGACAAAAAAAATACGAAGGTCGTTGCTTGTGTTTGCCCTGTGTCCGTTGCTTTTTGAAATTGATTACCACTTGGTTTTAGTTAGGAAAATCGAATGAATCTTTATTTTTTCACCCACCACTTAAAATACTTTACCAAAAGTAAGAAAAGAGTGAGTGGAAATGAATTATACTCAAAATACTACAAATTTACATCAATATCTTACGCATACATACATAATATTCTAGTTTTGCTTTCGATATCGGTGGCCTATTAAAAGTCGATCAGTGTCATGGTATACTCAATATTCGATCGTGACTCAATGTGTGCTGCTACATCCGTCACAACAACCCCATTGTGCTGACGCTGCATAACGCACAAAGTGTGCCGCAGAAATGCGGCCGACATTGTTATGTATAACGTCTAAAATATGATCGTCAGCACAAGTACTTGACCGTTTAGCGTAAAAATCCAAATATTGATAGTCGGGTGAAGACGGAGCTGCGGGGTTTCTTTGGTGAACGTCAGTACTTGGGCGTTTAGTGTGAAAAATCCAAATATTGAGAGTAGAGTGAGGACGGAGTTGCGGGGTTTCTTTGTCACATATGACATCAATGCGTTGTACTTGGCGTTGTGTTCTGTTCTAGTTGTTGTGTGGTTGTTTCTTCTTTTGTTCCATTTGTTGCGCTGCTGTTGTTCGTTTGTTTAGTTTGCTGCGTTGTTATTGATCAACAGCAATATTCGGTAAACAGTGGCGGAGTCGCGGAGGTTTTGTGGGGCCGACCGCAGCAACTCCGGTAACTCGCGCTCTCAAAATAATCCAAACACGTCCGAGAATTGTTATCTAGCGACTGTCGTCTTGTCTTTATTATTTCAAGCAAGTGGTTGGCTTGGTGTCAATGCTTAAAGGTGTACAGTTTCACCGTGAGACCAGACTGTGTGGACCACATACGGTTCCCACTGAGTCAGCAGAATTAACTGTTGCGCGTGTAACGGTCAACGCTCTGCCCAGTTGGTCCAAATTTCATCTATTCTCGGCAGTGGGAACTTGTCAGCCACTAGCCTCTTATTAATCTGTCTATAATCCACTACTAATCTCCATCTTTTCTCCTGACTTCCTGGTAAAGGTTTCTTCGGAACCAGTAGGATCGGGCTGTTGTAGGCGGACACCGAGGGCTCTACTATACCGTCTTTTATTAACTTGTCTACTTGTCTGTATATCTCATCTTTCTGGCCATGTGGCAAACGATAATTCTTTATGTAAACAGGATCGCCATGAAGTGCGCGCTCTCAAAATAATCCAAACACGGCCGAGAATTGTTATCTAGCGACTGTCGTCTTGTCTTTATTATTTCAAGCAAGTAGTTGGCTTGGTGTCAATGCTTAAAGGTGTACAGTTACACCGTGAGACCAGACTGTGGGGACTACATACGGTTCCCACTGAGTCAGCAGAATTAACTGTTGCGCGTGTAACGGTCAACGGGTAATTGCGATCATCAATCTGGTCGACAAGTATTCACACTACACTATTCACTTCGATTACTTACAAGGAATGAAGACTTATTTTTCAATATGGTGTCTTAATTAGTACATATTTGATTTCGTTTTACCCGAAGCCGTTACTTAAACCTAGTGTTGGAAATATACTTAACACTAAAGTAATGCTATCTTAGCGTTAAATAAATTCACTTTCTAAATTTATTTAATTCAATAAAATAAGTTAAGTAATAAATAAATACTTCAACTTATGAATTCGAATTAATTTTAAGTAATTACAGTATTCAACATTCCGTGAGTATTCAACATTCCCGCCCCATTGAGGGACCTGAGGTTTTCAAGATATTGGCAGAGGTGCCAGCTTTGTAACTGACCTCTTATAAACGCCTCGATTGGTTTTTACCTCGGCCACTCTTACTCTTCCGTCCTTGCCATCTGTCGCGCTGCAACTCTGCCCGTCAGCCACTCCTGAGGAGGTAGGTTGTCCTCGTTGCCCATGTCCTGGAACGCGAGGATGTAATCTCTGGACCAAGCCGTCCAGAATCTCTGCTTGGGAGCATCCGCCGACGCCTGCAGTATGTCTGCTTGTCATTGCTGGCGTCTTCGACGTATCCTTGCGGCAGTGAATGCAGACCCTCTCCTATTAGTAGATGCGCTGGTGTCAGCGCGTTGCCGTCGTAGGGGTCTGGAGACAGCGGTACAATGGGACGACTGTTCAGTACCGCCTCTACTTCTGCGAGCATCGTCGTCCTCTCTTCCTGCGTTAGTAACGCGTTGCCCACTGTTCGCAGAAATATGAACATCGCTTGCTTCACGGAAGCTTCCCACAGGCCTCCGAAGTGTCTACTCCAACTATTAAAAATGGACGTCTCTCACTCGATCGTTGGGTAAATTTACCATTAATTGGGTCATCAACTTTGGCCTATATCGGTAGCAATGCACGCATTCTTCTCTGGCATTAATCAGCCAAATTTGTTCCCGTGAAAGGGAACCAAAGCTTTCGAACCAGAGTGAAAATTTTCAAAATGCAAATTTATCAAATAGAGCGTAACTAGAGGATTTTTCCTGGGAAGTAATAGAGGAAATTTTTTATGACATGCCTCCATCGCGTTTATTTTATTCAGCGGTTTTCTGCATCGTGTGGGCAGGAATGACAAGTTTGTTGATACAGTTTTGTTCGCATTGTGATATAGAGGCAGTGGATGTCCACGGTCGTATATTGACGTATTCGTAGTTTTGACTGTTAATTGTATCACATGATGGTCGCGGTATTGGGAGATAGTTTCACGACTTGATAGGCTATGGTCACATATCCAAGAGACTTTTTGAAAACCACCTCGTGAAATGGAGGCAGGGACAGCCTATTATGTGTCCTTGAGCGTTGTAGAATATCTTGACAATGTTCATATATTACAGAATTTTAAACCAAATTTGGTTTAAACCTCGTTAAATTATTTGGACAGTAAAGACAATGTAAATTTTTGAGAATTTGCTTTAAACCTCGTGAAATAGAGGCAGGGACCTCTACAGTCTGATAGTGGTCGTTAAATGTTTAAGATTATGTAGACAATGATCACACAGTAGAGAATTTGGGACCAAATTTGGTTTAAATTTCATGACATAGAGGCGGGACTTCTATAGCCGGATATAATCAGTTTAGAAAGTCTGCGTTCATTTCTTCAGAGTCATTCATTTCTTCAGCTTGGTAAACTTAATATTTGTTTAGCCAAAATATTTTGATGACGCTCAAGTATGCATTTGTGCTTTATCCTGATGTCTTGGATTGTATTTTTGACTAGAGGTACATTCAAATCTGTGTAAATGTTTTAATTTCTCATATACCATGGTGCGCCGGAAATGAACCGCAATGTTTTCGACTAAACTCTTTGGATTTTGTCGATGTTGCTCGAACTTGCTTTGCCCCATAGCTGAGCTCTGTGTAACCATGTTATTGATTATGGTATTGTGTTAAATGTGGGGCATGTGCTAAAATTCAGTGTGGAAGTTACCTGTTTGCATTTTGTCTCGTTAACTTTTATCCTCCAGTCAGATAGCCATGATTCTATTCATCTGAAGTGGTCACCCAGTTTGCCAGCAAGTATGTAAATTTTGCTATTCAAGCAAACGTGCCATGGGCATGCTTGGCAATGTCTAGAAAGACGGAGCAGCAATATTCCCGACTTTCAAAAGAAGGTATTGATTTGTCCTTTCCTGGCTTTAAAATCATTTGAATCAAAGAAATTTTCCATTTCACAGCAATAAAAGGGAGTTCAAGGATCATATTTGGCTTCACAAGGTCAAAACCTGGAACTTTACCGGACGTATGGTGTCTCTTACAACGTGTGTTTGCATCGGTGGACAATATAATTTCCACAGATTCTATGTCGCCTCCTGGTAAAAAGTTGTTGCGTGGTGGATTTGGGGAAATACGTGATGAAGTTATTATTTGGTGTTGTTAGTCTTGAGGGTTCATCTATAGGTACAGATTCCTCGTGGAGCAGAAATAGGACAGGAGAGTGGTCTGATGATAACTCGTGGCAAGTAGTGACTGAAAATTTAGATTTTCATAATCTTTTAATTATACCAAAGTCTATTAGGACAGGTTTTTTGTTAATATCAGAGGCCCAGTACATTGTTTGGCGAGGTGTTATAAAGTCTAATCTATTCTAACGCTGTATCAGACATTTGTATAACTGATTACTTCTAGGGTTTGCTAAGCGGGACCACCAATGCTAGTGTTTCACATTGTAGGTACCTGCAACAAGAGGCTGTCCGAGGCTTCATGTCTCTTATAAGAATACCTTCCCCCATGGGCATTACCATCAGGATGATATGTACCGTAAAATCTGTAGTTGGGACTTTGTAAATTGTATCTGTCTGTGAGAGGGGTTTCCGATAGAAGCATTATGTCAATGTCCTCACGATGTAGTTAATTTATCAATTCACATATGTGTTGGGTTACACCGTTAGCGTTCCATGTACATATTTTTTGGTAGGTACCACATTACGATTGCTAATGATATTATGATTTTATTGTTACCACTGTTAAAGTTTATTAATTTATTTATTTTATGACAACATAGCACAACAAGATTTTACTCTTATAAGTTACAGTGCTAATCTATAATTATCAATGAGGTATTACATACATATTTTATAACTATACATTTAAATTATGGAGTATTAATCTTTTATTAACTTGTCTACTTGTCTGTATATCTCATCTATCTGGCCATGTGGCAAACGATAATTCTTTATGTAAACAGGATCGCCATGAAGTGCGCGCTCTCAAAATAATCCAAACACGGCCGAGAATTGTTATCTAGCGACTGTCGTCTTGTCTTTATTATTTCAAGCAAGTAGTTGGCTTGGTGTCAATGCTTAAAGGTGTACAGTTACACCGTGAGACCAGACTGTGGGGACTACATACGGTTCCCACTGAGTCAGCAGAATTAACTGTTGCGCGTGTAACGGTCAACGGGTAATTGCGATCATCAATCTGGTCGACAAGTATTCACACTACACTATTCACTTCGATTACTTACAAGGAATGAAGACTTATTTTTCAATATGGTGTCTTAATTAGTACATATTTGATTTCGTTTTACCCGAAGCCGTTACTTAAACCTAGTGTTGGAAATATACTTAACACTAAAGTAATGCTATCTTAGCGTTAAATAAATTCACTTTCTAAATTTATTTAATTCAATAAAATAAGTTAAGTAATAAATAAATACTTCAACTTATGAATTCGAATTAATTTTAAGTAATTACAGTATTCAACATTCCGTGAGTATTCAACATTCCCGCCCCATTGAGGGACCTGAGGTTTTCAAGATATTGGCAGAGGTGCCAGCTTTGTAACTGACCTCTTATAAACGCCTCGATTGGTTTTTACCTCGGCCACTCTTACTCTTCCGTCCTTGCCATCTGTCGCGCTGCAACTCTGCCCGTCAGCCACTCCTGAGGAGGTAGGTTGTCCTCGTTGCCCATGTCCTGGAACGCGAGGATGTAATCTCTGGACCAAGCCGTCCAGAATCTCTGCTTGGGAGCATCCGCCGACGCCTGCAGTATGTCTGCTTGTCATTGCTGGCGTCTTCGACGTATCCTTGCGGCAGTGAATGCAGACCCTCTCCTATTAGTAGATGCGCTGGTGTCAGCGCGTTGCCGTCGTAGGGGTCTGGAGACAGCGGTACAATGGGACGACTGTTCAGTACCGCCTCTACTTCTGCGAGCATCGTCGTCCTCTCTTCCTGCGTTAGTAACGCGTTGCCCACTGTTCGCAGAAATATGAACATCGCTTGCTTCACGGAAGCTTCCCACAGGCCTCCGAAGTGTCTACTCCAACTATTAAAAATGGACGTCTCTCACTCGATCGTTGGGTAAATTTACCATTAATTGGGTCATCAACTTTGGCCTATATCGGTAGCAATGCACGCATTCTTCTCTGGCATTAATCAGCCAAATTTGTTCCCGTGAAAGGGAACCAAAGCTTTCGAACCAGAGTGAAAATTTTCAAAATGCAAATTTATCAAATAGAGCGTAACTAGAGGATTTTTCCTGGGAAGTAATAGAGGAAATTTTTTATGACATGCCTCCATCGCGTTTATTTTATTCAGCGGTTTTCTGCATCGTGTGGGCAGGAATGACAAGTTTGTTGATACAGTTTTGTTCGCATTGTGATATAGAGGCAGTGGATGTCCACGGTCGTATATTGACGTATTCGTAGTTTTGACTGTTAATTGTATCACATGATGGTCGCGGTATTGGGAGATAGTTTCACGACTTGATAGGCTATGGTCACATATCCAAGAGACTTTTTGAAAACCACCTCGTGAAATGGAGGCAGGGACAGCCTATTATGTGTCCTTGAGCGTTGTAGAATATCTTGACAATGTTCATATATTACAGAATTTAAACCAAATTTGGTTTAAACCTCGTTAAATTATTTGGACAGTAAAGACAATGTAAATTTTTGAGAATTTGCTTTAAACCTCGTGAAATAGAGGCAGGGACCTCTACAGTCTGATAGTGGTCGTTAAATGTTTAGGATTATGTAGACAATGATCACACAGTAGAGAATTTGGGACCAAATTTGGTTTAAATTTCATGACATAGAGGCGGGACTTCTATAGCCGGATATAATCAGTTTAGAAAGTCTGCGTTCATTTCTTCAGAGTCATTCATTTCTTCAGCTTGGTAAACTTAATATTTGTTTAGCCAAAATATTTTGATGACGCTCAAGTATGCATTTGTGCTTTATCCTGATGTCTTGGATTGTATTTTTGACTAGAGGTACATTCAAATCTGTGTAAATGTTTTAATTTCTCATATACCATGGTGCGCCGGAAATGAATCGCAATGTTTTCGACTAAACTCTTTGGATTTTGTCGATGTTGCTCGAACTTGCTTTGCCCCATAGCTGAGCTCTGTGTAACCATGTTATTGATTATGGTATTGTGTTAAATGTGGGGCATGTGCTAAAATTCAGTGTGGAAGTTACCTGTTTGCATTTTGTCTCGTTAACTTTTATCCTCCAGTCAGATAGCCATGATTCTATTCATCTGAAGTGGTCACCCAGTTTGCCAGCAAGTATGTAAATTTTGCTATTCAAGCAAACGTGCCATGGGCATGCTTGGCAATGTCTAGAAAGACGGAGCAGCAATATTCCCGACTTTCAAAAGAAGGTATTGATTTGTCCTTTCCTGGCTTTAAAATCATTTGAATCAAAGAAATTTTCCATTTCACAGCAATAAAAGGGAGTTCAAGGATCATATTTGGCTTCACAAGGCCAAAACCTGGAACTTTACCGGACGTATGGTGTCTCTTACAACGTGTGTTTGCATCGGTGGACAATATAATTTCCACAGATTCTATGTCGCCTCCTGGTAAAAAGTTGTTGCGTGGTGGATTTGGGGAAATACGTGATGAAGTTATTATTTGGTGTTGTTAGTCTTGAGGGTTCATCTATAGGTACAGATTCCTCGTGGAGCAGAAATAGGACAGGAGAGTGGTCTGATGATAACTCGTGGCAAGTAGTGACTGAAAATTTAGATTTTCATAATCTTTTAATTATACCAAAGTCTATTAGGACAGGTTTTTTGTTAATATCAGAGGCCCAGTACATTGTTTGGCGAGGTGTTATAAAGTCTAATCTATTCTAACGCTGTATCAGACATTTGTATAACTGATTACTTCTAGGGTTTGCTAAGCGGGACCACCAATGCTAGTGTTTCACATTGTAGGTACCTGCAACAAGAGGCTGTCCGAGGCTTCATGTCTCTTATAAGAATACCTTCCCCCATGGGCATTACCATCAGGATGATATGTACCGTAAAATCTGTAGTTGGGACTTTGTAAATTGTATCTGTCTGTGAGAGGGGTTTCCGATAGAAGCATTATGTCAATGTCCTCACGATGTAGTTAATTTATCAATTCACATATGTGTTGGGTTACACCGTTAGCGTTCCATGTACATATTTTTTGGTAGGTACCACATTACGATTGCTAATGATATTATGATTTTATTGTTACCACTGTTAAAGTTTATTAATTTATTTATTTTATGACAACATAGCACAACAAGATTTTACTCTTATAAGTTACAGTGCTAATCTATAATTATCAATGAGGTATTACATACATATTTTATAACTATACATTTAAATTATGGAGTATTAATCTTTTATTAACTTGTCTACTTGTCTGTATATCTCATCTTTCTGGCCATGTGGCAAACGATAATTCTTTATGTAAACAGGATCGCCATGAAGTGCGCGCTCTCAAAATAATCCAAACACGGCCGAGAATTGTTATCTAGCGACTGTCGTCTTGTCTTTATTATTTCAAGCAAGTAGTTGGCTTGGTGTCAATGCTTAAAGGTGTACAGTTACACCGTGAGACCAGACTGTGGGGACTACATACGGTTCCCACTGAGTCAGCAGAATTAACTGTTGCGCGTGTAACGGTCAACGGGTAATTGCGATCATCAATCTGGTCGACAAGTATTCACACTACACTATTCACTTCGATTACTTACAAGGAATGAAGACTTATTTTTCAATATGGTGTCTTAATTAGTACATATTTGATTTCGTTTTACCCGAAGCCGTTACTTAAACCTAGTGTTGGAAATATACTTAACACTAAAGTAATGCTATCTTAGCGTTAAATAAATTCACTTTCTAAATTTATTTAATTCAATAAAATAAGTTAAGTAATAAATAAATACTTCAACTTATGAATTCGAATTAATTTTAAGTAATTACAGTATTCAACATTCCGTGAGTATTCAACATTCCCGCCCCATTGAGGGACCTGAGGTTTTCAAGATATTGGCAGAGGTGCCAGCTTTGTAACTGACCTCTTATAAACGCCTCGATTGGTTTTTACCTCGGCCACTCTTACTCTTCCGTCCTTGCCATCTGTCGCGCTGCAACTCTGCCCGTCAGCCACTCCTGAGGAGGTAGGTTGTCCTCGTTGCCCATGTCCTGGAACGCGAAGATGTAATCTCTGGACCAAGCCGTCCAGAATCTCTGCTTGGGAGCATCCGCCGACGCCTGCAGTATGTCTGCTTGTCATTGCTGGCGTCTTCGACGTATCCTTGCGGCAGTGAATGCAGACCCTCTCCTATTAGTAGATGCGCTGGTGTCAGCGCGTTGCCGTCGTAGGGGTCTGGAGACAGCGGTACAATGGGACGACTGTTCAGTACCGCCTCTACTTCTGCGAGCATCGTCGTCCTCTCTTCCTGCGTTAGTAACGCGTTGCCCACTGTTCGCAGAAATATGAACATCGCTTGCTTCACGGAAGCTTCCCACAGGCCTCCGAAGTGTCTACTCCAACTATTAAAAATGGACGTCTCTCACTCGATCGTTGGGTAAATTTACCATTAATTGGGTCATCAACTTTGGCCTATATCGGTAGCAATGCACGCATTCTTCTCTGGCATTAATCAGCCAAATTTGTTCCCGTGAAAGGGAACCAAAGCTTTCGAACCAGAGTGAAAATTTTCAAAATGCAAATTTATCAAATAGAGCGTAACTAGAGGATTTTTCCTGGGAAGTAATAGAGGAAATTTTTTATGACATGCCTCCATCGCGTTTATTTTATTCAGCGGTTTTCTGCATCGTGTGGGCAGGAATGACAAGTTTGTTGATACAGTTTTGTTCGCATTGTGATATAGAGGCAGTGGATGTCCACGGTCGTATATTGACGTATTCGTAGTTTTGACTGTTAATTGTATCACATGATGGTCGCGGTATTGGGAGATAGTTTCACGACTTGATAGGCTATGGTCACATATCCAAGAGACTTTTTGAAAACCACCTCGTGAAATGGAGGCAGGGACAGCCTATTATGTGTCCTTGAGCGTTGTAGAATATCTTGACAATGTTCATATATTACAGAATTTAAACCAAATTTGGTTTAAACCTCGTTAAATTATTTGGACAGTAAAGACAATGTAAATTTTTGAGAATTTGCTTTAAACCTCGTGAAATAGAGGCAGGGACCTCTACAGTCTGATAGTGGTCGTTAAATGTTTAGGATTATGTAGACAATGATCACACAGTAGAGAATTTGGGACCAAATTTGGTTTAAATTTCATGACATAGAGGCGGGACTTCTATAGCCGGATATAATCAGTTTAGAAAGTCTGCGTTCATTTCTTCAGAGTCATTCATTTCTTCAGCTTGGTAAACTTAATATTTGTTTAGCCAAAATATTTTGATGACGCTCAAGTATGCATTTGTGCTTTATCCTGATGTCTTGGATTGTATTTTTGACTAGAGGTACATTCAAATCTGTGTAAATGTTTTAATTTCTCATATACCATGGTGCGCCGGAAATGAATCGCAATGTTTTCGACTAAACTCTTTGGATTTTGTCGATGTTGCTCGAACTTGCTTTGCCCCATAGCTGAGCTCTGTGTAACCATGTTATTGATTATGGTATTGTGTTAAATGTGGGGCATGTGCTAAAATTCAGTGTGGAAGTTACCTGTTTGCATTTTGTCTCGTTAACTTTTATCCTCCAGTCAGATAGCCATGATTCTATTCATCTGAAGTGGTCACCCAGTTTGCCAGCAAGTATGTAAATTTTGCTATTCAAGCAAACGTGCCATGGGCATGCTTGGCAATGTCTAGAAAGACGGAGCAGCAATATTCCCGACTTTCAAAAGAAGGTATTGATTTGTCCTTTCCTGGCTTTAAAATCATTTGAATCAAAGAAATTTTCCATTTCACAGCAATAAAAGGGAGTTCAAGGATCATATTTGGCTTCACAAGGCCAAAACCTGGAACTTTACCGGACGTATGGTGTCTCTTACAACGTGTGTTTGCATCGGTGGACAATATAATTTCCACAGATTCTATGTCGCCTCCTGGTAAAAAGTTGTTGCGTGGTGGATTTGGGGAAATACGTGATGAAGTTATTATTTGGTGTTGTTAGTCTTGAGGGTTCATCTATAGGTACAGATTCCTCGTGGAGCAGAAATAGGACAGGAGAGTGGTCTGATGATAACTCGTGGCAAGTAGTGACTGAAAATTTAGATTTTCATAATCTTTTAATTATACCAAAGTCTATTAGGACAGGTTTTTTGTTAATATCAGAGGCCCAGTACATTGTTTGGCGAGGTGTTATAAAGTCTAATCTATTCTAACGCTGTATCAGACATTTGTATAACTGATTACTTCTAGGGTTTGCTAAGCGGGACCACCAATGCTAGTGTTTCACATTGTAGGTACCTGCAACAAGAGGCTGTCCGAGGCTTCATGTCTCTTATAAGAATACCTTCCCCCATGGGCATTACCATCAGGATGATATGTACCGTAAAATCTGTAGTTGGGACTTTGTAAATTGTATCTGTCTGTGAGAGGGGTTTCCGATAGAAGCATTATGTCAATGTCCTCACGATGTAGTTAATTTATCAATTCACATATGTGTTGGGTTACACCGTTAGCGTTCCATGTACATATTTTTTGGTAGGTACCACATTACGATTGCTAATGATATTATGATTTTATTGTTACCACTGTTAAAGTTTATTTATTTATTTATTTTATGACAACATAGCACAACAAGATTTTACTCTTATAAGTTACAGTGCTAATCTATAATTATCAATGAGGTATTACATACATATTTTATAACTATACATTTAAATTATGGAGTATTAATTGATGGAATACAACAATCACATAAATAAGTACATAGTATTATTTAAAATGTATAAAAAGCTCCTTTTTAAACTTCGATGTGTTGTTTATGAGTTGAAGATTAAATGGTAGATTGTTCCAGAGACGAACACTAAATACAAAAAATTGTCTGTCCGACGTTAATGACTTTATCCTTGGTATGATTCGTTTTTTGCCTCTTTGAGAACTGGCAAACCGTATGTGAGCATATAAATATTGAGGTTCCCTCGTGTATATAATCTTATGAAGATGTATTAAACTTCTGACTTTCAGTAAATTTTCAAAGCTGACGTTAAAAATCTGGTATGCAAAATTTGATATTCTGTCATACCGTCTCATATTAAAAATGTAACGAGCAATGTTATTATAAGCTACATTTAGGGTTCTAAAATCAACACTATCACAGTTAGCAAATAACTCACACTCATAAAGTAGCGATGGAATGAGGTACGTTTTTGCCAAAAGCATTCGTATCTCCAGTGGAGTTGATAAACGTACTACCCATAAGTTTCGCAACATACCATAAACCTTACCAACAATGCAATTTATATGGTTAGACCAAGTGAGTTTAGAATTAAAAATCACTCCTAAATTTCTGGAGGATTCTACGCATTCAATTATAGAATTATTTATACTGATCGGACAAATTTCATTACTTAGGCTTAATGCTCTTTTCGATATCTTAATGTATTTAGTTTTTGAAGAATTGAGGCATAAGCCGTTAGAATTTGCCCAATTATAAACACGATTTAGGTCATCATTAATACGAATAATACATGATTGCACATTTTCAATTTTGGCACTACAGTATAATTGAACATCATCGGCATACATTTGCACACTACATGAAATTGGGACACCAGGAAGATCGTTCACATACATACAGAATAAAAGAGGGCCCAGTACGGATCCTTGTGGAACACCGCGATTGACATTTAGAGTACTTGAACTGATATCTCCATGAACAACGATTTGAGTGCGGTCTACTAGGTATGAGTTCATAAATTTACAAGCAGAGTCCGAGAAGTTGAAGAATGCTCTTAACTTAGAAATTAAAACTTTATGATCCACAGTATCAAAAGCTTTACTGTGATCTAAAAGAACCAAGAAGTATACCATATTTTCATCGAGTTTGAGCCGTAAATTTTCAACAACATCAAGTAAAGTAGTAAGGCAGCTACGTTTCTTTCTGAAACCAGATTGTATGTCGGACAAAAGTTCGTTTTGTTCCAGATGATCATTTATTTGCTTACTAATTAGGTTTTCCAGAACCTTTGATAAAAATGGAAGTATTGCTATCGGACGAAAATCATTTTTTGCTTTAGGAATTGGTACAATTTTAGAATGCTTCCACTTGAGCGGGAAAACTGATTTGGTGAAGGCAGTGTTAAAGATATGTGTGAATACTGGTAACAATCTAGGCAGAATTATCTTAAGGAATTTAGGATACAAATCGTCCGTACCAACGGCATTTGATTTAATGGAGTGAAAAATACGCATTACTTCATATTGATCCAAACAACGAAAAGAAAAATTACCCGCAGTAGAAGAGGCACCAGTGTAGGAAGGGAGAGAAATGTTAGTATCGGGTTGTGGTGAATTAATTGTAACAAATTTTTCATTTAGTTGATTTACATCTATATTGTTGCAATTGGTAGCTTGACTTTTCATACCGACACCAATTTTACGTATTTCTTTCCACTTTTGTTTGTTGTCTACAGCATTTGAAAATTTACGCTGATAGTACATAGATTTAGCAAGATTTGTGTTTCTCACCACCTCCTTTCTTGCTGTTATAAAAATATCATAGAATTCTTGAATTTTAAATTTCCTCCACCTTTTGTACGCTAGATCTCTTTCTTTTATTAACTGCCTGATATGTTGATTAAACCAAGGTTGTTGGTTGGACTTTGAGTTTACAATTTTTATAGGAACAGTGTTATCAAAGATGACACTTATGTGACTTTGAATAAAATCAACCTTATCATCAATACAATCGAGATAGTAAACGTCTTCCCAGGATATTTGTTCAACATAAGAATTTAGCAAATAATTATTTAGATTTTTAAAATCCCTAAATGAATATCTTTTATTATCATGAATTAATGGGACATTATATGTTAAAAATAATAAATCATGTTTTGAGAATGCTGGAACAGTAAGTTGGTCATTTGAATTTGTTGTTTACGAAGAAAATATCTAATAAACTACAATTCGTTGCAGTAAAGTGAGTGGGCATTGAAATATTTATAGGTAGTAGTCCCAAGGCTTGCATTGGAACAGTGAGATTGTTATCCTTAAGAAGGTTACTATTGAAATCTCCGACAATAATTACGTCATTGTAGTTCAGTGATAAGTCTTCTATGATGTCAATTAAAAAATCGATCTCAATATTTTTATGTGGCCTGTAAACACATCCCAGTAATATCTTATTCGTATTCTTAGTAACCAACTCTAAGAATAAGAATTCAATTTGATTGTTCGATTCAGATTTAGATTTCAAAATGCAATTAAGTCTCACCCTAATATATATAGCAACACCACCTGCATTAGTGATTCGATCTGCACGAAATAACTTATAACCAATCAGACCATAGATATTATCGTTTACATCCGGATGAAACCACGTTTCAGACACACAAATAACGTCAACATTTGAGCCACTAAAAATTTCACGAAATTCATCCATTTTTATTGTTTATGCATTAATATGAAAAATTTTTAATCCAGACTTTTGTTTTGCTAAGATTTTTATCATATTTTTTGAGCTGTCTCTGGAACTATTTATTATATCAAGTGTCATTAAAAGCAAGCAAATAAACAACACATGGAATGCAGGAATCAATATGAGAATTTAGTATGGAGCTGGGCATAGTATAAAAACAAATGTAAAGAAGATAATACAGAATATAAAATGAGAAATCAAAAACATATTGATATATTAAAAAATAATATTTTTTTTTTTTTTTTTTTTTTTTTTTGAAGACTAACACTCAGGGGATGCCCCCTATGAATGCAATGCACTGTGTTAGCGATTGGAAGTAAGGGTATTGGAGGGAGGAAAGATGGAGTAGTGTTTGTTGACATTTGTTTTGAACTTGAGAATGTCATAACATGCAGGAAAAACACTTGCTGGAAGATTATTCCACATACGAGCAGTTCGGCTGAAGAACGAATTTTCTCTATAGTGCGTCGTCCGGTCAACCGGCCATTTGACAATGAACGGATGAGATTCCCTGGATAGCCGAGTATTCCGGCTAAATGTTCTAACGTCAGGGACCAGACGACGGATATTTTCTGAACAGATACCATTAAAATATCTATAGAATAGCGATACACAACCCACATTTCGGCGATGCTGTAGGGAGACAATAGAGCTGGATACCCTACCATCCCCTATCATCACCACCGCTCTCCTCTGTACACGGTCCAGAAGCTTCAAAGATGTTAATGGAGCCCCTGCCCATATATGCGAGTTGTATTCCATTTTAGGCCGGATGTAGGTGGTGTAAATATTTACGAGATCAGATGGAGTGAAGTATTTCTTGCACCGCTTCAAAAAGCCTAAACACTTGAATGCTTCTTTCGACACTTCGAATATATGGCTAGCCCAGCGAGCATCACCCTGTATCTTCATGCCCAGAACATCAAGAGTGTCTGATTCGTCGATATCCACAACACCCATAGAAATTGACGACGATGCTGGATCTGGTGAACGTTTGTGTGACAACAAACAGCACTGGGTCTTTTGTGGATTAAAATCTACTCTATTCATTTGGCCCCACTCACAAATCGTCGCCAAATCGCGGTTAAGTGAGTCATTCATCGTTCGCCTTTTGTCCTCCACCTCCATAGGACCTGGCCGATGATCAAATGAGTATGAATGACAGAGATTGCTGTCATCCGCAAAGGAGTAGATCGGGTTCACAGTCTGACCCAGCAGGTCGTCAATGAAAATAAGAAATAAAGAAGGAGAGAGGACAGAGCCTTGTGGCACTCCTGCGGTCAACCTATGCTCGTTAGATGAGACCCCATCTATAACAACTCGTATAGAGCGATCCCTGAGAAAACTCGATATGAATCGAGAGAAGGTATTACCGACACCAAATGCAATAAGTTTTGATATGAGTGCTCCGTGCCAGACTCTATCGAACGCCTTGGAAATATCCAGAGCCACGACCTTGCTTTCGCCAAGTCGGTGAATGGATCGACTCCATCGTTCCGAAAGGAACGCCATCAGGTCTCCAGTAGATCGATTTCTACGGAAGCCATACTGTCGATCATTGAGAAGGCCGTTAGACTCTAAATATTTGACAAGATGGTGGTTAACCATGCTCTCCATAACCTTCGAGAGCGCAGAACATATTGCAATTGGACGGTAATTCGCAGGATTGGTAGCCTCACCTTTCTTGGGGATCGGCTGAACATTGGCAACTTTCCAACGTGAAGGGTAAATACCAGCACGGTACGACATGTTGAAAAGATTGCGCAATGGACGCGCTAGCGTCGAAGAGCACTTACATAGGACAAGTGCGGAAATACCATCCGGGCCCGGAGTTTTATTTACGTTGAGATCTGTAAGAACCCTTTTAACGCCACGTGTTCGAAAAAATATCTGAGGCATCGAACTAGATACGTTCTCGATCACGGGGAGTGGTTGACTGCTGTCTGGCAAAGATGAATTCTTTGCAAAAATTTCAGCCATAAGGTTAGCTTTGTCAACCGGGTCAGTGAATATTTGGTCACCGTTAACGAGGGTTGAAATAGAAGATGAAGAATTGTTCCTTACCCTTTTAACGAATGACCAAAAGCTCTTACTTCCCCTGGGAGAAGAAAGAACTTTTGCACGAAGACGCTGTTCGTGAAGAAGTTTTTCGCGCCTAAGTACTCTGGCACAATTTGATCTTGCCTGCTTGCGTAGCAGTTCAGTAGTGGTATTTTTATTTAAACGCCATTTTCTGAATGCTTCCTCTTTGGAT
Source organism: Hydrotaea cyrtoneurina (assembly GCA_958296145.1). NCBI lineage: Eukaryota > Metazoa > Arthropoda > Insecta > Diptera > Muscidae > Hydrotaea > Hydrotaea cyrtoneurina. The sequence continues at coordinate 52,923,166 of OY282512.1, read as the reverse complement.
CTGACAGCTTCTTTGCATGTCTGATTAAACCAACAATTTTTTGGAGGTTTAATCGAAGTAGTCTTCGAGGGAATAAACATGTTTATGCCAAGAAGAATTATTTTCTCAACCATTTCAGCAGCAGCATCGACATTATTGTCTAGGAAACATAATTTCCAGTTAAATTGCTGATAAAAATTGTTGAGCTCGGCCCAACGTGCCTTTTCGTATATATACATTGTCCGCTTCGTGACTGGTTTTGAAGTGGCTCGAAGATCGGAGAACGAAAAGGATGCTGAAATGGTGCAATGATCCGAGTTACCAAGAGGTGCAAGAATACTAACCTCATACTTTTCAGGGTGAGAGGTTAAGAAAAGGTCAAGAATATTTTGATGTTGCCCTTCAACACGCGGAATGTGTGTTGGTTCATTCACTAGTTGCGCCAAGTCAGTGTGCGCGGCAAATAACTCAGCGTACTGACCCTCCGGAGATGTATGGCTCGAATGGGAAAGCCAAGAATTATTGTGGACATTGAAATCCCCAGCAACTACAATTTCACTGTCCGGATAATCTTCTAAAATTTCTTCAGTAACGTCACGAAAAAGATTATCCAATAACGAAATATCTTCAACATAAAGCGGCTGATCATTATTTGTTATCTTCACGTAGACAAGACCTCGTAGAGAAAACGCCGATTCCAGAAGTTTCTGCCTTTTTAGCTTTATAGCTTGCTGCAGTATCTTGTAATTGTTAGGTGTGAGATTTTCATTCACATAAAAAGGTTTTTGTATATTAAATCCAATATGATTTAGTTGCAAAAGTGTTTTATTATTTTTTTTGAATTTGGCTATGGATCTTAGAACATGGTTTTTATAAGACGGTGACATTAGGCTCACAATAATAGGAGTATCAGGTGAGTGCCGTATGTTGTTTTTATAATTTGGTGGACGATAAATATATTTAACGGGAGGAGTTTGAATATCAAGGCATTGGCATAAATTATTAAACAAATGATATAAATCTTCTCCATCGCTCCATGGAACACCATTTATACGCAGATCACTAGCGACATGAATATTTTCTAGTTTTATGTTTTCTTGTTTTAAATTTACAATTTCAATTTTTAATGAGTCAATTTTGTCTGTTACTGTTTCTAACGTATTTACGCGCTCAGTTAAATCTTCTAATTCTTTCCGATATTCGCTCATTTTTTATCGATCTCATTTAAAATTCTAGCTTCACTCTCCTGCATTAGTTCTTTTATTTGCTCTGTTCTTTATAGACTATATACTTCGCGGTATGTTGTTCCCCGCAATTACTACTCCTTTCCGGAACCAATACAACTCAAACTGTTCGCAAAGTGCAATACGTTTTTGTGTGCCCTTTCTTTTTGTTTTGCCTCAGCATGGGTACTTGCGAAAGCAGATGAAGCTGTAGTGGGTGTTTTTGAACTGTATGAGCTATGAACCATGAACGTAGTTAAGCGCATCAAAATACAGCGATTGCGTTGGCTGGGACATGTCGGTCGAATGAACAGAAACGCTCCAGCCAGAAAGGCGTTAGACGACAACTACCACGGAAAGCGCAGGAAGACCGAGACTCCGGTGGAGGGACCAAGTGGAAGAAGACATGAACATTTTTGGTATCACGGACTGGTGCTGGCAAGCAGAAGACCTAAATGCTTGGAAATCATTTATTAAGTAGGCCAAGACCAACAACAGTTTGTAGAGCCAACTTAAGTAAGTAATTTCATGAAGAAAACATTAAGATACGGTAATTTAATGTTCTGTAAGAAACTTGTATGGATTCAATATGCAAACATATTCCTGACAAGAAATACACAACAAACAAAAACCCTTTTTATCTTTTGTGTATGCAACACAACAACAGAATACCTTACGCTACGATTTCCATGTGACAAATATAAATGATACGATAACGTGCTGTATAAATAAAACAACAATACGTCGTAGTACTTCAAGCATATACAAAACGAAAACACCACGTTCTTTGTTTGTTCGACTTTCAAGTCTGCAAGAAATACAAAAAATAACATCTCGACCAAAATGTAATATGTTAACAATTTTTGGAAAAAAAATTAAATACTGTGCAACAATCAGCCTTTAAGGTCCACAGTTAGTAAAACGATATCACCAATGTCCTGTATTGTTTTGTTAGCAGACTTTAGAACACTTAATTTTCCTTGGTGTCCGCTACTTCAGTGCACGTATGACTTTTGATGTAGAAGATGTTGCGATTACATATTCATAACTGGAGTACACTAAACGTAATGTATTCTGTTTGTGTTCGCGTCAACAGCACACAACCTCTACGAGGTATTGTTTTTGTTTTTAATTCAGTACGTTATCATAGTGTTTGTGTTCGTCGTATAATAATCGTAGAGTAGGTTATTCTGATTGTGTACACAATTCCAAACACTAAAAAAAAGAAATGGAGTATAATTTCGTTGAACCGTAAGTACAATGTACTGTTTTTTTCAAACTCTGATAGAACGTACACAAGTAAGTGAACTATTTATATTATTTTCTTTTTTTACACATTTGGGAAATATACGATCAATATTTGTATTAAATTTTGTTGCATAGTGTGTTATTACATTTTAGTTGTAATGTAATTATATTTATTGCTTTGTCTGAAGTATTATGTTACTATATAAAGCCAAAGAGACTCAGTTACCATCTGAATTTAAATAAATTAAATAAAATAAAGTTTCCAAAAAATAAAATTGAAGACTAGCCGCACCCCTTCGAGTACCTCTTATACAACTCTACCCTCCCACATAACGGGATGACCACTTTGGAAGTCGTGTAATAATATTTCTAAGGCCATCGAAATCTTACCCAAATTCTGTATTTAAGAAAGCTTTAACTATATAATGCTGTCGAGAAAAATTAGATTCCCAGCCATCTAATACTGAATACTGTAATTACTTGAAATTAATTAGAATTTATAAGTTGAAGTATTTATTTATTACTTTACTTATAATATTTTATTAAATATGTTAAGAAAGTGAATTTTTTGAACGCTAAGATTGCATTACTTTAGTTTTAAGTATATTTCCAACACTAGGTTTAAGTAACGGCTTCGGCTAAAACGAAATGAAATATGTACTAATTAAAACAGCATATTAAAATAAGTCTTCATTCCTTGTATATAATCGAAGTGAATAGACGCCTTTACTTACCTCGAAATAGACGACAATTAGAATCGCTATTATTATATTGAAAACTTTTTAAAATGAGTTGCCGGAGTTTACTGCAGTCCAGAGGCCCCATCGCTGTAATTATTTGCTGTACAAAAAGGATCGTCAACCGGGGAGTGATTCCAATGATCAGATAAATGCGTAAAAAAAAATTGTCTGCATTTCTCAATCTATAAGTTGTTCAGATTTGAAGAATTTTGTAATTTAATCAAAATTGTATACGCTAATTTGCGATTCACACAAACATTTGATTACGCTTCCTATCATATTACATTCTGTGATACGCTTTGGCCTTTAAAACTATCGTAAAGCAAACTTCATTATTGTGAATAAATAAATCAGTGACGGTACTAATAAGATTGTGTGAAGTGAGAGTGTGTGAATGAAAGGTTTAATAACCAAAACACACTACACACTACATTTGTGCAATTTGGCAAAGTAAATAAAATATATAAGTGGACAACTAGATCCAGTAAACATTAGCAACCTACAACTTATAAATCTAAAGTGTAGAGTTCCAAATTGCGCGCATAATATAAATTAAATTTTATTTTAATTAAATTAAATTAATCTCATATTTAACCTGTTTCTTGGGTTGTCTGTCCTTACATTACAATGGCTGGTAGTAAGAAACACGAAGGCGGGCCCGACGTGGCTGTTGAAAAATTAAAAGCCAAAAAAGAAAAAAAGTGGTTCAAAATATTGAACGAATTCATAAAGCGTTATGGAAAAGAAGATTTCATTTAACACGATAGAATTAGAATGTCGTTTGGACATTCTAACAAAATATATCGATGAAGCAATGCAGATTCAGTCTGAATTAGATGTTTTGGATCTTGATAATGATGACCGAGCGAAGAAATTTGTGTGATGACTAAATCTCTATTTATGGGAATTTTAGCCAAAAATAGAAGGACAAGTTTACCTGAAATGCCTTTAAGTGCGCAACCACATAATTCTAGACTTCCAAACATGAAGCTCCCCAAATTCAGGGGAAATTTAGGCGACTATAAAAACTTTATGAGCTTGTTTGGCAATTGGGTCCATACTGATCCGACAGATATAGAAAAATTCAATTATTTAATATCATACTTATCCGATGAAACGGGAAACGGTCAAAGCATTTCAGATTTCTGAGGAAAATTATCCCAAAGCATTGGCAAGTTTAAAAAGGTTTATGACAATGACTGTCTAATATTTTATGACAACATATCAAAACTTTTTGATCTGCCTGAGATCACAAAACCTTCTGCCTCTGATTTGCGAAGCATGATTGACACAGTTTCAGCTATATATAATTCTCTATTATCTCTTGGATACGATAAGAAAATAACAAATGCCATTTTAATTCATTTGGTCATATCTAAGGTAGCCGGCCGTTCTGGACCACTTTGTGGAGTTCTGTCAGCGTTCTGTGGGCGCCAACGAAGTTGGTGGCGTTGTCGCTGTAAACTTTCTTCGCAATTCCTCTTCTTACGGCAAACCTTTTAAAAGATAAAATAAAAGCAAAATGCAAATTTCTCAAATAGAGCGTAACTAGAGGATTTTTCCTGGGAAGTAATAGAGGGAATTTTTTATGACATGCCTCCATCGCGTTTATTTTTAAGTTGCTGTGCCAAATCCTCGGTAATCAAATTTGGTTGAGAACCGGAATCTAAAAGAGCTCTAGCCAAACTATAAGTACCAGAACTATTTCTTACTTGTACCATTGCAGTGGCAAGAATTACATTTTCCTCTGAACCGGAATGATTAACAGAAGCTCTTGTTTGGATTTAGTACATGCCAGTGCTGTCTTATTATGTTTTTAGGCATATTATTATACTTGAACTTAAGAATTTTCGGTCTTGATCCAGAGGATTCATCAGCTGATATGTGCTGATACCGTTTGTTCAGAGCTGCCTCGCAGTCAGACCAAAGTGGGAGCTTTTCAGAATCGAGTTGTTCTTCCCACTTAGATTTTGTGACTGGATCTACCTTAAATATGACAAAATGAATTAAAATGGCATTTGTTATTTTCTTATCGTATCCAAGAGATAATAGAGAATTATATATAGCTGAAACTGTGTCAATCATGCTACGCAAATCAGAGGCAGAAGGTTTTGTGATCTCAGGCAGATCAAAAAGTTTTGATATGTTGTCATAGAATATTAGACAGTCATTGTCATAAACCTTTTTAAACTTGCCAATGCTTTGGGATAATTTTCCTCAGAAATCTGAAATGCTTTGACCGTTTCCCAAAGCTTCATCGGATAAGTATGATATTAAATAATTGAATTTTTCTATATCTGTCGGATCAGTATGGACCCAATTGCCAAACAAGCTCATAAAGTTTTTATAGTCGGATAAATTTCCGCTGAATTTGGGGAGCTTCATGTTTGGAAGTCTAGAATTATGTGGTTGCGCACTTAAAGGCATTTCAGGTAAACTTGTCCTTCTATTTTTGGCTAAAATTCCCATAAATAGAGATTTAGTCATCACACAAATTTCTTCGCTCGGTCATCATTATCAAGATCCAAAACATCTAATTCAGACTGAATCTGCATTGCTTCATCAATATATTTTGTTAGAATGTCCAAACGACATTCTAATTCTATCGTGTTAAATGAAATCTTCTTTTCCATAACGCTTTATGAATTCGTTCAATATTTTGAACCACTTTTTTTCTTTTTTGGCTTTTAATTTTTCAACAGCCACGTCGGGCCCGTCTTCGTGTTTCTTACTACCAGCCATTGTAATGTAAGGACAGACAACCCAAGAAACAGGTTAAATATGAGATTAATTTAATTTAATTAAAATAAAATTTAATTTATATTATGCGCGCAATTTGGAACTCTACACTTTAGATTTATAAGTTGTAGGTTGCTAATGTTTACTGGATCTAGTTGTCCACTTATATATTTTATTTACTTTGCCAAATTGCACAAATGTAGTGTGTAGTGTGTTTTGGTTATTAAACCTTTCATTCACACACTCTCACTTCACACAATCTTATTAGTACCGTCACTGATTTATTTATTCACAATAATGAAGTTTGCTTTACGATAGTTTTAAAGGCCAAAGCGTATCACAGAATGTAATATGATAGGAAGCGTAATCAAATGTTTGTGTGAATCGCAAATTAGCGTATACAATTTTGATTAAATTACAAAATTCTTCAAATCTGAACAACTTACAGATTGAGAAATGCAAACAATTTTTTTTTACGCATTTATCTGATCATTCGAATCACTCCCCGGTTGACGATCCTTTTTGTACAGCAAATAATTACAGCGATGGGGCCTCTGGACTGCAGAAAACTCCGGCAACTCATTTTAAAAAGTTTTCAATATAATAATAGCGATTCTAACTGTCGTCTATTTCGAGGTAAGTAAAGGCGTCTATTCACTTCGATTATATACAAGGAATGAAGACTTATTTTTAATATGCTGTTTTAATTAGTACATATTTCATTTCGTTTTAGCCGAAGCCGTTACTTAAACCTAGTGTTGGAAATATACTTAAAACTAAAGTAATGCAATCTTAGCGTTCAAAAAATTCACTTTCTTAACATATTTAATAAAATATTATAAGTAAAGTAATAAATAAATACTTCAACTTATAAATTCTAATTAATTTCAAGTAATTACAGTATTCAGTATTAGATGGCTGGGAATCTAATTTTTCTCGACAGCATTATATAGTTAAAGCTTTCTTAAATACAGAATTTGGGTAAGATTTCGATGGCCTTAGAAATATTATTACACGACTTCCAAAGTGGTCATCCCGTTATGTGGGAGGGTAGAGTTGTATAAGAGGTACTCGAAGGGGTGCGGCTAGTCTTCAATTTTATTTTTTGGAAACTTTATTTTATTTAATTTATTTAAATTCAGATGGTAACTGAGTCTCTTTGGCTTTATATAGTAACATAATACTTCAGACAAAGCAATAAATATAATTACATTACAACTAAAATGTAATAACACACTATGCAACAAAATTTAATACAAATATTGATCGTATATTTCCCAAATGTGTAAAAAAAGAAAATAATATAAATAGTTCACTTACTTGTGTACGTTCTATCAGAGTTTGAAAAAAACAGTACATTGTACTTACGGTTCAACGAAATTATACTCCATTTCTTTTTTTTAGTGTTTGGAATTGTGTACACAATCAGAATAACCTACTCTACGATTATTATACGACGAACACAAACACTATGATAACGTACTGAATTAAAAACAAAAACAATACCTCGTAGAGGTTGTGTGCTGTTGACGCGAACACAAACAGAATACATTACGTTTAGTGTACTCCAGTTATGAATATGTAATCGCAACATCTTCTACATCAAAAGTCATACGTGCACTGAAGTAGCGGACACCAAGGAAAATTAAGTGTTCTAAAGTCTGCTAACAAAACAATACAGGACATTGGTGATATCGTTTTACTAACTGTGGACCTTAAAGGCTGATTGTTGCACAGTATTTAATTTTTTTTCCAAAAATTGTTAACATATTATATTTTGGTCGAGATGTTATTTTTTGTATTTCTTGCAGACTTGAAAGTCGAACAAACAAAGAACGTGGTGTTTTCGTTTTGTATATGCTTGAAGTACTACGACGTATTGTTGTTTTATTTATACAGCACGTTATCGTATCATTTATATTTGTCACATGGAAATCGTAGCGTAAGGTATTCTGTTGTTGTGTTGCATACACAAAAGATAAAAAGGGTTTTTGTTTGTTGTGTATTTCTTGTCAGGAATATGTTTGCATATTGAATCCATACAAGTTTCTTACAGAACATTAAATTACCGTATCTTAATGTTTTCTTCATGAAATTACTTACTTAAGTTGGCTCTACAAACTGTTGTTGGTCTTGGCCTACTTAATAAATGATTTCCAAGCATTTAGGTCTTCTGCTTGCCAGCACCAGTCCGTGATACCAAAAATGTTCATGTCTTCTTCCACTTGGTCCCTCCACCGGAGTCTCGGTCTTCCTGCGCTTTCCGTGGTAGTTGTCGTCTAACGCCTTTCTGGCTGGAGCGTTTCTGTTCATTCGACCGACATGTCCCAGCCAACGCAATCGCTGTATTTTGATGCGCTTAACTACGTTCATGGTTCATAGCTCATACAGTTCAAAAACACCCACTACAGCTTCATCTGCTTTCGCAAGTACCCATGCTGAGGCAAAACAAAAAGAAAGGGCACACAAAAACGTATTGCACTTTGCGAACAGTTTGAGTTGTATTGGTTCCGGAAAGGAGTAGTAATTGCGGGGAACAACATACCGCGAAGTATATAGTCTATAAAGAACAGAGCAAATAAAAGAACTAATGCAGGAGAGTGAAGCTAGAATTTTAAATGAGATCGATAAAAAATGAGCGAATATCGGAAAGAATTAGAAGATTTAACTGAGCGCGTAAATACGTTAGAAACAGTAACAGACAAAATTGACTCATTAAAAATTGAAATTGTAAATTTAAAACAAGAAAATATAAAACTAGAAACTATTCATGTCGCTAGTGATCTGCGTATAAATGGTGTTCCATGGAGCGATGGAGAAGATTTATATCATTTGTTTAATAATTTATGCCAATGCCTTGATATTCAAACTCCTCCCGTTAAATATATTTATCGTCCACCAAATTATAAAAACAACATACGGCACTCACCTGATACTCCTATTATTGTGAGCCTAATGTCACCGTCTTATAAAAACCATGTTCTAAGATCCATAGCCAAATTCAAAAAAAATAATAAAACACTTTTGCAACTAAATCATATTGGATTTAATATACAAAAACCTTTTTATGTGAATGAAAATCTCACACCTAACAATTACAAGATACTGCAGCAAGCTATAAAGCTAAAAAGGCAGAAACTTCTGGAATCGGCGTTTTCTCTACGAGGTCTTGTCTACGTGAAGATAACAAATAATGATCAGCCGCTTTATGTTGAAGATATTTCGTTATTGGATAATCTTTTTCGTGACGTTACTGAAGAAATGCCGACAAATTTAACCATTTTTTTATAACGTATATCTCATTTGCACCTATTTATTCACACTGTTTCATTTTTGCATCCGTCAGTAAATATTATTTTTTAATATATCAATATGTTTTTGATTTCTCATTTTATATTCTGTATTATCTTCTTTACATTTGTTTTTATACTATGCCCAGCTCCATACTAAATTCTCATATTGATTCCTGCATTCCATGTGTTGTTTATTTGCTTGCTTTTAATGACACTTGATATAATAAATAGTTCCAGAGACAGCTCAAAAAATATGATAAAAATCTTAGCAAAACAAAAGTCTGGATTAAAAATTTTTCATATTAATGCATAAACCATAAAATGGATGAATTTCGTGAAATTTTTAGTGGCTCAAATGTTGACGTTATTTGTGTGTCTGAAACGTGGTTTCATCCGGATGTAAACGATAATATCTATGGTCTGATTGGTTATAAGTTATTTCGTGCAGATCGAATCACTAATGCAGGTGGTGTTGCTATATATATTAGGGTGGGACTTAATTGCATTTTGAAATCTAAATCTGAATCGAACAATCAAATTAAATTCTTATTCTTAGAGTTGGTTACTAAGAATACGAATAAGATATTACTGGCATGTGTTTACAGGCCACATAAAAATATTGAGATCGATTTTTTAATTGACATCATAGAAGACTTATCACTGAACTACAATGACGTAATTATTGTCGGAGATTTCAATAGTAACCTTCTTAAGGATAACAATCTCACTGTTCCAATGCAAGCCTTGGGACTACTACCTATAAATATTTCAATGCCCACTCACTTTACTGCAACGAATTGTAGTTTATTAGATATTTTCTTCGTAAACAACAAATTCAAATGACCAACTTACTGTTCCAGCATTCTCAAAACATGATTTATTATTTTTAACATATAATGTCCCATTAATTCATGATAATAAAAGATATTCATTTAGGGATTTTAAAAATCTAAATAATTATTTGCTAAATTCTTATGTTGAACAAATATCCTGGGAAGACGTTTACTATCTCGATTGTATTGATGATAAGGTTGATTTTATTCAAAGTCACATAAGTGTCATCTTTGATAACACTGTTCCTATAAAAATTGTAAACTCAAAGTCCAACCAACAACCTTGGTTTAATCAACATATCAGGCAGTTAATAAAAGAAAGAGATCTAGCGTACAAAAGGTGGAGGAAATTTAAAATTCAAGAATTCTATGATATTTTTAAAACAGCAAGAAAGGAGGTGGTGAGAAACACAAATCTTGCTAAATCTATGTACTATCAGCGTAAATTTTCAAATGCTGTAGACAACAAACAAAAGTGGAAAGAAATACGTAAAATTGGTGTCGGTATGAAAAGTCAAGCTACCAATTGCAACAATATAGATGTAAATCAACTAAATGAAAAATTTGTTACAATTAATTCACCACAACCCGATACTAACATTTCTCTCCCTTCCTACACTGGTGCCTCTTCTACTGCGGGTAATTTTTCTTTTCGTTGTTTGGATCAATATGAAGTAATGCGTATTTTTCACTCCATTAAATCAAATGCCGTTGGTACGGACGATTTGTATCCTAAATTCCTTAAGATAATTCTGCCTAGATTGTTACCAGTATTCACACATATCTTTAACACTGCCTTCACCAAATCAGTTTTCCCGCTCAAGTGGAAGCATTCTAAAATTGTACCAATTCCTAAAGCAAAAAATGATTTTCGTCCGATAGCAATACTTCCATTTTTATCAAAGGTTCTGGAAAACCTAATTAGTAAGCAAATAAATGATCATCTGGAACAAAACGAACTTTTGTCCGACATACAATCTGGTTTCAGAAAGAAACGTAGCTGCCTTACTACTTTACTTGATGTTGTTGAAAATTTACGGCTCAAACTCGATGAAAATATGGTATACTTCTTGGTTCTTTTAGATCACAGTAAAGCTTTTGATACTGTGGATCATAAAGTTTTAATTTCTAAGTTAAGAGCATTCTTCAACTTCTCGGACTCTGCTTGTAAATTTATGAACTCATACCTAGTAGACCGCACTCAAATCGTTGTTCATGGAGATATCAGTTCAAGTACTCTAAATGTCAATCGCGGTGTTCCACAAGGATCCGTACTGGGCCCTCTTTTATTCTGTATGTATGTGAACGATCTTCCTGGTGTCCCAATTTCATGTAGTGTGCAAATGTATGCCGATGATGTTCAATTATACTGTAGTGCCAAAATTGAAAATGTGCAATCATGTATTATTCGTATTAATGATGACCTAAATCGTGTTTATAATTGGGCAAATTCTAACGGCTTATGCCTCAATTCTTCAAAAACTAAATACATTAAGATATCGAAAAGAGCATTAAGCCTAAGTAATGAAATTTGTCCGATCAGTATAAATAATTCTATAATTGAATGCGTAGAATCCTCCAGAAATTTAGGAGTGATTTTTAATTCTAAACTCACTTGGTCTAACCATATAAATTGCATTGTTGGTAAGGTTTATGGTATGTTGCGAAACTTATGGGTAGTACGTTTATCAACTCCACTGGAGATACGAATGCTTTTGGCAAAAACGTACCTCATTCCATCGCTACTTTATGAGTGTGAGTTATTTGCTAACTGTGATAGTGTTGATTTTAGAACCCTAAATGTAGCTTATAATAACATTGCTCGTTACATTTTTAATATGAGACGGTATGACAGAATATCAAATTTTGCATACCAGATTTTTAACGTCAGCTTTGAAAATTTACTGAAAGTCAGAAGTTTAATACATCTTCATAAGATTATATACACGAGGGAACCTCAATATTTATATGCTCACATACGGTTTGCCAGTTCTCAAAGAGGCAAAAAACTAATCATACCAAGGATAAAGTCATTAACGTCGGACAGACAATTTTTTGTATTTAGTGTTCGTCTCTGGAACAATCTACCATTTCATCTTCAACTCATAAACAACACATCGAAGTTTAAAAAGGAGCTTTTTATACATTTTAAATAATACTATGTACTTATTTATGTGATTGTTGTATTCCATCAATTAATACTCCATAATTTAAATGTATAGTTATAAAATATGTATGTAATACCTCATTGATAATTATAGATTAGCACTGTAACTTATAAGAGTAAAATCTTGTTGTGCTATGTTGTCATAAAATAAATAAATAAATAAACTTTAACCGTGGTAACAATAAAATCATAATAACATTAGCAATCGTAATGTGGTACCTACCAAAAAATATGTACATGGAACGCTAACGGTGTAACCCAACACATATGTGAATTGATAAATTAACTACATCGTGAGGACATTGACATAATGCTTCTATCGGAAACCCCTCTCACAGACAGATACAATTTACAAAGTCCCAACTACAGATTTTTTTTTTTTTTTTTTTTTTTTTTTTTTTTTTTTTTTTTGATGGCCAACACTCAGGGGATGCCCCCTATAAATGCAATGCATTGTGTTAGCGGAAGGAAATTAGGGTATCGGAAGGAGGAAAGAGGGAGTAGTGTTTGTTGACATTTGTTTTGAATTTCTGAATGTCACAACTGGCAGGAAACACATTTGCTGGAAGATTATTCCACATACGAACGGTGCGGCTAAAGAACGAATTTTCTCTATAGTGCGTCGTCCGGTCAACCGGCCATTTCACAATGAACGGATGAGATACCCTGGATAGCCGTGTATTCCGACTAAATGTTCTAACGTCAGGGACCAGACGACGGATATCTTCTGAACAGATACCATTAAAATATCTATAGAATAGCGATACACAACCCACATTACGGCGATGCTGTAGGGAGACAATAGAGCTGGATACCCTACCATCCCCTATCATCACCACCGCTCTCCTCTGTACACGGTCCAGAAGCTTCAAAGATGTTAATGGAGCCCCTGCCCATATATGCGAGTTGTATTCCATTTTAGGCCGGATGTAAGTGGTGTAAATATTTACGAGATCAGATGGAGTGAAGTATTTCTTGCACCGCTTCAAAAAGCCTAAACACTTGAATGCTTCTTTCGACACTTCGAATATATGGCTAGCCCAGCGAGCATCACCCTGTATCTTCATGCCCAGAACATCAAGAGTGTCTGATTCGTCGATATCCACACCACCCATAGAAATTGACGACGATGCTGGATCTGGTGAACGTTTGTGTGACAACAAACAGCACTGGGTCTTTTGCGCATTAAAATCTACTCTATTCATTTGGCCCCACTCACAAATCGTCGCCAAATCGCGGTTAAGTGAGTCATTCATCATTCGCCTTTTGCCCTCGACCTCCAGAGGACCTGGCCGATGATCAAATGAGTATGAATGACATAGGTTACTGTCATCCGCAAAGGAGTAGATCGGGTTCACAGTCTGACCCAACAAGTCGTCAATGAAAATAAGAAATAGAGAGGGAGAGAGGACAGAGCCTTGTGGAACTCCGGCGGTCAACCTATGCTCGTTGGATGAGACCCCATCTATAACAACTCGTATAGAGCGATCCCTGAGAAAACTCGATATGAATCGAGAGAAGGTATTACCGACACCAAATGCAATAAGTTTTGATATGAGTGCTCCGTGCCAGACCCTATCGAACGCCTTGGAAATATCCAGAGCCACGACCTTACTTTCACCAAGGGCGTGAATAGATCGACTCCATCGCTCCGAAAGGAACGCCATCAGGTCTCCAGTAGATCGATTTCTACGGAAGCCATACTGTCGATCATTTAGAAGGCCGTTAGACTCTAAATACTTAACAAGATGGTGGTTAACCATGCTCTCCATAACCTTCGAGAGCGCAGAACATATTGCAATTGGACGGTAATTCGCAGGATTAGTAGCCTCACCTTTCTTGGGGATCGGCTGAACATTGGCAACTTTCCAACGTGAAGGGTAAATACCAGCACGGTACGACATGTTGAAAAGATTGCGCAATGGACGAGCTAGCGTCGAAGAGCACTTACATAGGACAAGTGCTGAAATGCCATCCGGGCCCGGAGTTTTGTTTACATTGAGATCTGCAAGAACCCTTTTAACGCCACGTGTTCGAAAAAATATCTGGGGCATCGAAGTAGATACGTTTTCGATTACGGGGAGTGGTTGACTGCTGTCTGGCAAAGATGAATTCTTTGCAAATATTTCAGCCAGAAGGTTAGCTTTGTCAACCGGGTCAGTGAATATCTGGTCATCGTTAACGAGAGTTGGGATAGAAGATGAAGAATTGTCCCTTACTCTTTTAACAAATGCCCAAAAGCTCTTACTACCCCTGGGAGAAGAAAGAACTTTAGCACGAAGGCGTTGTTCGTGGAGAAGTTTTTCGCGCCTAAGCACTCTGGCACAATTGGATCTTGCCTGCTTACGTAGCAGCTCAGTAGTGGCGTTTTTATTTAAACGCCAATTTCTGAATGCTTCCTCTTTGGATCTGACAGCTTCTTTGCATGTCTGATTAAACCAACAATTCTTTGAAGGTTTATTCGAAGTAGTCTTCGATGGAATAAACGTGTTTATTCCATGAAGAATTATTTTCTCGACCATTTCAGCAGCAGCATCGACATTATTGTCTAGGAAACATAATTTCCAATTAAAATGCTGATAGAAATTGTTGAGCTCGGCCCAACGTGCCTTTTCGTATATGTATAATGTCCGCTTCGTGACTGGTTTAGAAGTGGATCGAAGATCGGAGAACGAAAAGGATGCTGAAATGGTGCAATGATCCGAGTTACCAAGAGGTGCAAGAATATTAACCTCGTACTTTTCAGGGTGTGAGGTTAAGAAAAGGTCAAGAATATTATGATATTGCCCTTCAACACGCGGAATGTGTGTTGGTTCATTCACTAGTTGCGTCAAGTTATTATGCGCGGCGAAAAGCTCAGCGTACTGTCCCTCCGGAGAAGTGTAGCTCGAATGGGAAAGCCAAGATTGATTATGGACATTGAAATCCCCAGCAACTACAATTTCACTGTCCGGACAATCTTCTAAAACTTTAGATATAGAATCGGAAAGGGCGTCGAAGCCGTTTAGGGTAGCCTCCCTTTCCAAATTTGGGCTTCTGTAAAGAAACCCGAAGTGTAATGGGTGTGATCCAATCCTGAACTTAACCCAAAGAAAGTTAAATTCTGGATCTTGTGAGTCCAAATGTTGCTGGCTCTGGAACACCACACCATTACGTATGTATACCACAAGGCCTCTGTGGGAAGAGAAAGAGGAAAGAGTGTGATATCCAGGAATGTGAAAATTCTGTGGATTAGAACCCTCACACACCTGGGTCTCACATAGAGCGAGTACATCTGGCCTATGGAACTGAACGTGAGTGTATACCGCAAAGAAATTTGCCTTCAGCCCTCGTATGTTCGCAAAATGTGTTTTAAATGAACCTACCATTGTAACATACAGAAACACAAAACAATATCAAAGCATAAATACAAATAACTGTGCACCCCTCTTGCCGCTGCTAGACCCAACAAGTGTTCAGTGTTAGATCTTCAACACAAGTCAGGCAGCGACATGAAGAGAGCACAGTCGTTTGTATTATGCGAAAAGGGATACGGAGAGGAAGGGGGGAACACAGGAGAAGGGGAGCATAAAAAAGCCCTTCGTGTTGGCGTTGATGTGTGTGACTGCTGGTGTTATTGTTGTTGTTTGTTGTTGATGTTGTGTATGTTTGATGTTGTTTTTGTTTGTGGAGATGGTGGTTGATTTTTATTTTTTTTTTTTTATTCTCTTTTTGGTTTGTGAGACACTATTTTTTTTTTTTTTTTTTTTTGCACTTATATTTTTGTTGTTGTGGAGTCTGTATTTGGTTTATTGGTTTTTTTTTTTTTCTGTTTTTGTTATATATTTAATTTTGCACACAACGGACAAAACATAAAGGAACGCGACAAAACATAAAATAACGCGACAGCGACCGGACAAAAAGTGCGTGCGCACTGGACAAAAGACAAACTACTACTTGAAGTAATCAGTTATACAAATGTCTGATACAGCGTTAGAATAGATTAGACTTTATAACACCTCGCCAAACAATGTACTGGGCCTCTGATATTAACAAAAAACCTGTCCTAATAGACTTTGGTATAATTAAAAGATTATGAAAATCTAAATTTTCAGTCACTACTTGCCACGAGTTATCATCAGACCACTCTCCTGTCCAATTTCTGCTCCACGAGGAATATGTACCTATAGATGAACCCTCAAGACTAACAACACCAAATACTAACTTCATCACGTATTTCCCCAAATCCACCACGCAACAACTTTTTACCAGGAGGCGACATAGAATCTGTGGAAATTATATTGTCCACCGATGCAAACACACGTTGTAAGAGACACCATACGTCCGGTAAAGTTCCAGGTTTTGACCTTGTGAAGCCAAATATGATCCTTGAACTCCCTTTTATTGCTGTGAAATGGAAAATTTCTTTGATTCAAATGATTTTAAAGCCAGGAAAGGACAAATCAATACCTTCTTTTGAAAGTCGGGAATATTGCTGCTCCGTCTTTCTAGACATTGCCAAGCATGCCCATGGCACGTTTGCTTGAATAGCAAAATTTACATACTTGCTGGCAAACTGGGTGACCACTTCAGATGAATAGAATCATGGCTATCTGACTGGAGGATAAAAGTTAACGAGACAAAATGCAAACAGATAACTTCCACACTGAATTTTAGCACATGCCCCACATTTAACACAATACCATAATCAATAACATGGTTACACAGAGCTCAGCTATGGGGCAAAGCAAGTTCGAGCAACATCGACAAAATCCAAAGAGTTTAGTCGAAAACATTGCGATTCATTTCCGGCGCACCATGGTATATGAGAAATTAAAACATTCACACAGATTTGAATGTACCTCTAGTCAAAAATACAATCCAAGACATCAGGATAAAGCACAAATGCATACTTGAGCGTCATCAAAATATTTTGGCTAAACAAATATTAAGTTTACCAAGCTGAAGAAATGAATGACTCTGAAGAAATGAACGCAGACTTTCTAAACTGATTATATCCGGCTATAGAAGTCCCGCCTCTATTTCATGAAATTTAAACCAAATTTGGTCCCAAATTCTCTACTGTGTGATCATTGTCTACATAATCTTAAACATTTAACGACCACTATCAGACTGTAGAGGTCCCTGCCTCTATTTCACGAGGTTTAAAGCAAATTCTCAAAAATTTACATTGTCTTTACTGTCCAAATAATTTAACGAGGTTTAAACCAAATTTGGTTTAAAATTCTGTAATATATGAACATTGCCAAGATATTCTACAACGACTCATAATAGGCTGTAGAGGTCCCTGCCTCCATTTCACGAGGTGGTTTTCAAAAAGTCTCTTGGATATGTGACCATAGCCTATCAAGTCGTGAAACTATCTCCCAATACCGCGACCATCATGTGATACAATTAACAGTCAAAACTACGAATACGTCAATATACGACCGTGGACATCCACTGCCTCTATATCACAATGCGAACAAAACTGTATCAACAAACTTGTCATTCCTGCCCACACGATGCAGAAAACCGCTGAATAAAATAATCCATACCTGCATTCATTACTGAATTACATTTAAGATTCATACACTTATTGACATTACATATGCAAAATACATGTCGTGTAAACCCACCTTAAGGAGCAGATCCAATAATAATTAATGAAGGGAAAGAAACTTTCATAGCAGCCTTATCGATTTGAACTCCGTCATGAATGAACCTTTGTCGGACAGCAGACTTGTGGGAATTTTTCGCATGAATGTGAAAGCGAATTGAAATTGATGCTTTTCAATTCTGGCGCACGTGATTTGCACAATATAATGGACATAGCTAGGGAATCCGAATCAGTTCTCAAGGAAATTAAAATGTCTATTCCCACTACGAACACCTTACGAATTGGAGATTGTCCCGACGGATGTCATGATTATTTTGAGAGGGATCCTCAGATTGACCTATTCACATCAGTCGCCGTCCATATCGACCGAATTATTCGGAATTGTTTGTCTCTTGTGCGCTCGTACATTTATTCACCTAAAAAAACCAGAGCACTTTTCTGCTTCAAATGTGGTGAACGTGGAGTAACTACCACTAAGTGCAAAAATTCCCATCCGAGAAACCGACATCGGAACGAGATGGCCACCGGAGACGCTCGTTCCCATGCACAATCGCCGAGTTCGCAATAGATCGAAAGAGGAGTCTTTTATGGGAAGACTAATCTAGATCACAGTCCTCGGGAGATTTTTCTCCGATTCCGAACCCATAATTTCCAAATAAATTGTTGAACTGTCGTAAACGCTTCAGGAAGAGGAGAATCTTCGCTTTTATGTGAGAAACCCGATGAAAGACCACTTACCAATATTTCAATTCTGAAATATTTCACTAACACTTGCTTCCATAATTTATCAGCCGAAAAAAGCTACAATTTGATCTTGACGTTTCCTCATTTCCTGCATGCGGAAAAATCGCCTTAGGCCGTACTCATTTATGAACCGACGATATTGACACCGGCGATTCTGTCCCTAGAAAGTGTACACACTACACGTTGTCTCTACGAAGACATGCAGAGATGTATGGTGAGCTTTACCGATTGCTGACATTGGGTGTGATCCGGTGAGTAACGTAAGGAAACCTGGTAAAATTCGTCTATGTCTAGACTCCTGAAAGCTAAATCTTATCCTTAACCACATGAATGGTTTACTCAGCCGATTAAAGGATACCCATTATATTAGTTGAATCGATTTAAAGGATGCATTTTTACAAATTTTTACAGCTTATGCAGTAAAGCGAAGACAGCTTTCGCAGCTCTTCGGTCTCTGCAATGGTCCGCTGGAGTGCTTAGCCAGTGTAAAGCGATTAACGGCATATATGGAAGGATTACCATTCCGAATAGTCACTGATCATTTGAGCCTGAAATGGCTCTTGAGCAAGCAGGATCTTAAGGGTAGACTCGATAGTTGGAGTTTAGAGGTACAAGGCTTTGACTTACCGAAAATGTTGTCCCGGAAGGTAGGCTGGCTATATGAAGTCTGGAGCTATAAGGCTTTGACTTTCGGATGGAACACCGAAAAGGTTCCTTTAATGTTGTCCCGGATTCCTTTTCGCTTTTCGATATCCATTCTATTACTGTAAATAGCAGTTTCGACGAATTTTCCTTGAATTCCGAGGGTTTTAATTGTCCAGAATACCGCGATATAAAATACACAGTACTTGCAAATGAAGATAAGCTCCCAGATGTTCATTTGACTAACAATATCACTTACAAGAGGTTAAGATTTCGCCAGGGAATTGACAATGAGGAGGAAAGTTTATTGAGAGTTTGTCCAGATTTCGTCAAAAATATGGCAAGATATTATGACATCTATTGAAAAGTGCGTTGGCTGTAAGATCATCAAAACGACCAGTCAGGTCAAACGTCTACATACAGGCGATGATTTTTCTGAAAGCAATAAATCCACAATTTCCACCTCAAGTACCTAAGAACCTCAAGTGCCACGTCAGTCAATGCCTTATATGATACAGAGGACCTGCAAGGGGATTTGGTAGGAAGATTCCCGGCCTCTGATTTGAGAACATATATTGTTTTTTTTCTTCTGTTTTCCGGCTTTTCGTGGATCATCCCACACGTTTTCTCTTAACTATTTGCATATATTTTGCCTGGCTTGTCATGGGTCGTGCCATACGTTCCATTCTATGGACTACAAATTCGTTTCCTGTTTGTTCAGCCAGTAGATCTTGGCACAACGAATCAGTTTTGTAGGGAATTTTCTTTGGCCGGTAGCACAAAGCACTTTGTAGTCCACCTAACACACTACTAGAAGTACAACGCTTGTTTATGTGTATTAGCCAAGAATGACAACCTTTTATTCTATGTTTTAGTTTTCTGTTAGCCTATTCCTTTGACTCCTTTGACATTGGATAATCGAAAGTGTAATCGAAAAACAAGTTTCTGAAAAAATTAATTGGCGGGGTTGTTAACCGTGATCGCAGAATGAAAAATTCAGTCAGTTGGTAACAGCGGTCAAAACGGCAATACACAACACTACCTATACAAGACAAGAAGTAGTATAAAAAAGTATATCTAAACAATAAAACATTCAATAAAAACATTCGACTGAAAAGCAAAACTGTGATTAAATTTACTTAAACCCAAAAAAAAAAAAATAAAAAGCCAACAAAACGAAAAGTTGAAGGTAAACAAGTTGCACAAGTTTTAATACAAAGACTCAAACCCCAAAAATTCACAAAAGCAACATTTAAAGTACCAACAACAGCAACAGAGGCATCACAATACAACAACATCATCACCACAGGAGGCAGCCACTTCAACAACACAAACTACAAATTAAAAAACCTCTTAAAACCAAATTATAAATAACCTCAAGCATATTAATATTTCTGATAATAATTTTGTTTAATATGGATAACATTAGTTCCAAATGTTACCCGCGAGTAAAAAACTACCGACTATTTTGAGTTTTTTCTATACTTTTCTTAATTTAAAGGATGTCTCGTCCGAATGAGTTTTCTTTAAATACTTAATATGTAACGTATATATCTACATACATATGTACTCAAATCTTCATACATATCGCTCATTTACTTGAATAGTGGCATAATTCAAAATTCACTTTATATATTTTTGGTCTTGGAAAAGCTGTAAATCTCTAATTTAAATTGGCTTTTGTTCTACTGAGTATTATGGATTCATATGACAGGTCTCCATATTATTGAAATAGCCTGCAGTTCTTTTTCTGTATTTGGAAAGTACGACGAAATTGACTATTTTAAACGGCTCTCCGGAAAAAATCCTATTTTGAGTTATGCCACTATTCAAGTAAATGAGCGATATGTACAAAATGCCATACAATACAAATACTCTACGTTGCGTCTCATTGGTTTGGCCTGTTCAGCCGTCCACACGTGCTTATAATATGTGGCCCACTTGACTTCGTCACCCATTCCAAACATTATCAGCATGTGAGAGATGTTGTTAAATGGGGCTTAATTTGGGACTTCATTTATAATTCTTTTACGTCGCGGGCGACCAAATCAGATCGACAACTATTGATCAGCAACGAGACACACTATTGGATAAATATCTGTTATTCATGTTTCAACATTCTTCCAGGCGCCAACATAAGTGATGTTTCAACATAGTGTTTGAGTTTGAAATAAGTGAGAGTTTGAGAGGTAAATTGGAGATGAGGCTGGGATTTAACATTTTCTTTTAAAAAACGGTTTTCATGTCTGTTCTTTGTTCCATCAGTCACAATTTATTTTACTCTATTTGTTTGTGTTTTTTTTGCATGTTATTTTATTTATGCTTACGCGAGGAAGAATTTTGGCTTAGGAACCAACCACATGTAAGAGCTATCCGACACAATTTTTACATGCCGTAGCCCTTATTCATCTTGATTTGTACATCTTCTTTTTATTTGCAAGCCCCTGCGTAACAACGTTTCTCTCTACTTCAAAATCTAATTTCTGCAGGTCTTTACGTTTTCACGTAAAAACTTAACTCCATAAGCTAGGTTGTGTTACCTGATTACTTGCTACGTTTACTGGTTGACTCTTGGGGCTTAAGGCAAAATCACCACTGACTCCTTCAAAATGTTGATTTCTTTTTATAAAGTAAATTTTTTTCAGATTTCAAAATCTTCTGGTTTCCGAAATATGTAGACACACATCAGAAAAAATCTTAAAATTAATCAGGGTGGTAATACCTTTTTGGTGACAACAGATTGATTGCACGTACATTTTTTTGTCAAAATTCGCGGTAAATATTAGTTGACATTGAATGCTGTTCATTGGAAAAAAATGTAAAAAGTTTTATTATGGAATCTATTGGTGGATGTTTCTAAACCGTGTCCTACTAAAACATGTATTGTAGAAAATCTATAGGACAAATTTAAACGAAGATGCTATTGGTCTGATGACAAAGCAGATTAATGATTTTATTAATTATATTAAAAAAATTTTATAAAGTGAGCAGAATGCCCATAGCAGAAACAGTAATACTATAATTTATATTTGAATTTTCAATAAATATTTTAATACACTCAGGTCTCTTTTTATGCGCTGGATGCGTTGCCCAGAAATACGCATAAATGAAAACCGCATAAAAAAATACTCTACGCTCATTTAAAATTAATGAATGCGTTCCAATATCTTCAAAATCCGCATAGAATCAAATAATTCATCCTAAAAAGGCATAAAAAATCACGATTTATGCGGTTTTTATTAACAAAAATAGATATATTTAATTTCAATTTAAAAATTAAAATATTTCATTCGTGCTACAAAAGAAAACAAAAACAGAAAGTACTCTTAAAACATGTTTTGAATTCAAGAGTTAGAAAATGCGTTTGAATGATAACACTACTCAACAAAATGAAAAAAATTTCATGTACTCCGGATGCGATAATTTTTTCTGTGTAGATAACCTTGACATGAGCTCGAAAAACGCAATAACAAATTTTTTTCGTTTGGTTTTTGTTTTATTTTTTTTTTTTAAATTTTAAAAAAATTTTTTTGGTTAATTTGTTTCCTCCGGCATAACTCGGGAACCACTAGCCCGATTTAATTGAATTAAATTTTAAAAAATTTAAAATTACAATTCCCTTAATCTGTTCATATATTATTTTCCTATACAAGCAACAGTTTCCAAGTTAAAAATGAATATATAAAGGAAAAAACTTATTTTTTGCCTAAAGATTTAAATTTTTTTTTTTTAAAAAATCCAAAATGAAAAAAAATGTCAAATCTTATTACTTTTACGTAAAGTCACATAACCTATGAGCAAAATGAGACAAAGATCATGAAAATCGATGCACGCGTTTCGCTTTTATTCGCAATTGAGTAAAGGTATGAATTTCAAAAATTTGCTCGACATATGCACAACTTTGTCTATGGTAAGGTTTTTTCTTTTTTATTACAAAAAAAATTAAAATTTGTTGGGTGACAAAAATATATGACTTTAAATTAAAAAACAATTCGATATATGTACAAGAAATTATCCTAAGGATATCAACATTAATTAATTATAAAAAAGTTTTAAAAAAAAATATCTAAACACAAAAATAAAAACCTTCAAATTAAAAATAATTATGTGCTTTTGTCTTTCTTTTATATTGTTGTGGGTCTGTTTCTCTTATCAGGAACCAGATATAGTCCCCCATCATAGCTTCGTTCCAAAATCCTTGGTATTGGTGCTCAATTTCTTTCATTTGCTGATGAAAACACTCACCATGCTCGTCACTCACATCGCCCAGGTTGTCCGGAAAGAAGTCCAAGTGCGAGTGTAGAAAATGTATCTTAAGCGACATATTTGCTCCAATTTTTTTTATAATTTTGGAGTAGTTGTTCGACGATCTCTCTGTAATTTGAGCTTTTGTTGTTTCCAAGAAATCCGGAAACAATTTGCCGAAATGAGTTCCAAGCTGCAGCTTCATTTGGTGATAAAATGTGCTCAAACTGTTGGTCTTGCAAAACTTTTTAATTTGCGGACCGTCGAAAACGCCTTCCTTAATCTTTGCCGATGAAAGGTGAGGAAAAATGGTTTTTAAATAGGCGAACGCTTCGCCATCTTTGTTGATAGCTTTCACGAAGTTTTTTATGAGTCCGAGCTTTATGTGAAGAGGTGGGAGAAAAACATTTTCCTTTTTTATGAGTGGTGTATATTTCACGTTGTCGCTGCCGGGGATGAAGTTAACTCTTTCTGTCCAACTCCTCCTGGTGTAATGATGTTGACGATCGCGGCTGTCCCAAAGGCAGATAATACAACAGTACTTTGTGAATCCACCTTGTAATCCACAAAGGATACCGATAACCTTAAGGTCGGCACAAACTTTCCAATCGTGCCTCTCATAGTTAAGGCACTTTAGTAGATTGTCCATGACTTCGTATGTTTCCTTGGTGTCAACGGCATGAGCAATTGGAATCGAAGGTTTCTTGTTGCCGTTGTGCATTAAAATTGCTTTAAGGCTCTGCTTGTTGCTGTCGATGAAAAGACGCCACTCTCCTGGATCGTAAGAGTACCCGAGTTCACCAAATAATCCGGGAATGTCCTTACAAAAACAGATGTTGTCTTTTTTTGTGTAGTACCTTGCGTATGGTTCATGACGCTTCCTGTAGATTGTTGTCACCACACCAGGAGCCAAGAAACCGAACTGTTGCATGCGCGATGCATGCAACTCTGCATCTTCCTTGGAGAGTTTCAATTCTCTAACCCAATCGTTCAGTTCTGCTTGGGAAATTCATACCTTTACTCAATTGCGAATAAAAGCGAAACGCGTGCATCGTAATAAGATTTGACATTTTTTTTCATTTTGGATTTTTTATGGATTTATTAAAAAAAAAAAAAATTTTAATCTTTAGGCAAAAAATAAGTTTTTTCCTTTATATATTCATTTTTAACTTGGAAACTGTTGCTTGTATAGGAAAACAATATATGAGCAGATTAAGGGAATTGTAATTTTTTTAAAATTTAATTCAATTAAATCGGGCTAGTGGTTTCCGAGTTATGCCGGACGAAACAAATTAACCAAAAAAATATTTTTAAAATTTAAAAAAAAAAAATAAAACAAAAACCAAACGAAAAAAAATTTTTTTATTGCGTTTTTCGAGCTCATGTCAAGGTTATCTACACAGAAAAAATTATCGCATCCCGAGTACATTTTGACTGTTGACTAGTGTAATTAAATATTATCACTACCGCTACTTAGAAGCTATTTTCTTCGTTTTTCAGCTGGCAACAATCGTTTTCATCATTTTGGGATTTCACCCTTGTTGTATTTTTTTGCGTTGCTGACTTTTTTGACTGTTGTTCGCTATAGCCAGACATAATGCGATTTATCTCCTTATTAATTTCCAAGGCTTTTTCTGTATCTTGTTCATGTACAAATTTAAGAAAATCGCAATTACGAAACGACAAAACACAAACCGCTTTAATTCAAATCCACATAAAAAACCGCATAAAAAGAAAAGTGCACAAAGTTTTACAAAGTATTTCACAATCGGTGAGAAAATATGGTAACAAAAGGTTACTTTACTACTTGCAGATACAATACGTAACACATACAATAAGGGATCCTTAAAATATATTTAGAAACCTAATTTCAAATCGATAGCAAGAAAAACTACGAAGTTGGTGTATATCGGCAATATCGTCTATATGTCGACTATATGATATCGGACCACTATATCATATAGTCGAACAACATTTTGCAAATTCACTTAGAGAGATGCTCAATTCAAATTTGAGACAGATAAATTCATAATTAGACTTTATGCCAAAAAGACTTTGACCATAGTGCTGCATACTACAAACTGTAAATTGTTTAAATTCAGGAAACTGTTATGGTAACCTGTTTGCACCATCAATAGCACAAAGCAATAGGCAGAGTGGTATTTATTGGTAGGCTGCAGGGATGAAATATTTCGGAGTTTTTGCAGTCTGGTAACACCCGACCTGTCAAATGATGATAGCAACCTCTGTCATTCGTACTCATTTGAACATCGGCCAAGTCCCTCGGAGGTAGAGGACAAAAGGC
The DNA here is from genome assembly GCA_958296145.1 of Hydrotaea cyrtoneurina. NCBI lineage: Eukaryota > Metazoa > Arthropoda > Insecta > Diptera > Muscidae > Hydrotaea > Hydrotaea cyrtoneurina. Next base: position 52,897,409 of record OY282512.1, on the reverse strand, counting down.
AAACGATGAACGACTCACTCAACCGCAATCTGGCGACGATTTGTGAGTGGGGCCAAATGAACAGAGTCGATTTTAATGCACAAAAGACGCAGTGCTGTTTGTTGTCACACAAACGTTCACCAGATCCAGCATCGTCGTCAATTTCTATGGGTGGTGTGGATATCGACGTATCAGATACTTTTGATGTTCTGGCATGAAGATACAGGGTGATGCTCGCTGGGCTACCATATATTCGAAGTGTCGAAAGAAGCATTCAAGTGTTTAGGCTTTTTAAAGCTGTGAAAAAAATACTTCACCTCATCTGATCTCGTAAATATTTACACCACCTACATCCGTCCTAAAATGGAATACAACTCCCATATGTGGGCAGGGGCTCCAAAGACATCTTTGCAGCTTATAGACCGTGTACAGAAGAGAGCGGTGGTGATTATAGGGGATGGTAGGGTATCCAACTCTATTGTCTTCCTACATTACCTACATTACTATCGCTGTTCTATAGATATTTTAACGGTATCTGTTCATCAGATATCCGTCGTCTGGTCCCTGAAGTTAGAACATTTAGCCGGAATACACGGCTATCCAGGGAGTCTCATCCGTTCATTGTCAAATGGCCGGTTGACCGGACTATAGGGAAAATTCGTTCTTCAGACGGACTGTTCGTATGTGGAATAATGTTCCTACAAGTGTTTTTCCTGCCTGCTATGACATTATCAAATTCAAGGTCAACAAACACAACTCCTGCTCCAACCCCCCCCCCCCCCCCCCCCCCCAAATAACCTTCCTTCCTATCGTTAACACAGTGCATTACATTTATAGGGAGCATCTCCTGAGTGTTAGTAAAAAAAAAACCAAGCGTGGATAGTGTTTTTTAAAATAGTAAGTGAAAAACCAGCGAGTGATTTCGCCCTAACTGACTCCGACTTTTCCATATTAGGCGTTTTCCTTTCTAAGTCGTGTTCTGGGATACGCTGAACAGCATCCTGTGGAAATGCATCTGCCTCCGAAAAACATCCCCCACAGCAAACTAACTTAATACCTCAAAAGTTCAGTGCCACCGGACGGCCAGAAGTAGCCACGTTCTTGGAGATTCCACCAATGAAAGGATTTCGGCAAATCAACTTACTCCGGCGCACGTCAACAACAGCCATGTGGAACGTCGCCGACACATACATCTACGGGCGGATCTCAACACTACTGTGTCCAAGTACTGTGCCACACCGAAAGAAACAACCCCAGTGGAGGAATCAACCTTTTGTATTTTTTCCAATTTTCATGATTACCGCATAAGCGGCACCGGCCATTGTGTCCAACAATTTCCTGTGCGGACGTGTGTATTAGGGCGGCCCATAACTAGAAACATCCATCTGAAATTTGGAAACAACATGTCTAAAAGCATCACTCCAAAAAAATTAATTTTAGAAACCCGGATACTACCGGAATGTAATAGTTTCGACTTACATAGTAAAATCAAATTTGATCGATTTTTCATTTTAATTTTTCGACATTTCCGATACTCGCCAAAGTTTATTATCCTAGAAATTAATAAGATTAATAATGTATAGAACTTAGGCTAATATATATTATTTATAAATTTATAATGGTTATAGGAAGATTTTACTCTATATATACTTATATATAGATATATATATACTTATATAGATATATATATATATATATATATATAGAGTGAAATCAACTATATATATATATCTATATATATATAAGTTAACAACAGTCAAGTTCATTCTCACACATTCTCTCGTCCAACACGTGTCTATCAAACACAGACATAGCGTCAGCAACATTACCTATGAAGTGTCAACAATAACGGGAACTGCTTGCTCATAGAGTTCCCATGATATTCGACCTGGCATGATATTCGACCCGGCACTGCAGTCTAGGCTAGAAGTTAAGTTAGCTTTAAGTTATAATTCAGTTTCGGTTTTGGCACTAAATAAAGAAGTCGTGGCCGTAAAAAGCCACGCAGCCTTTTTTTAAAGTTAATTAATTGGCGCCCAACGAGGGGCTCTTCGTATTCTTGAGGCTAAACGAAGGCTTTGGATAACCCACAATAAAAAAGGAAACAGTGCTAGAGAAAAACCAACCTCAGAACAAAAAATTCCAAGGAAATTCCCTAGTAACGTAAAGTAAACGGGAGACACTTTGATTGTCAGCAGCCTTAGTTGTAGTTAAGCAATAGACATAGAGTAAAAAAGAAATAAAAGTTAAGTGACAATATAAAAAAAAAATAAAAAAAAAACATTTAAGAACAGAAGTAAAACTGTACGTAGAAATTATGAGAAAGAGTGAATAAAATAAATAAAAACACTAATTAAAAGAAATAAAAGTTAAGTGACAATCCAAAAAAAAAAAATTTAAGAAAAGAAGTAAAACTGTATTTTGAAATTAAGAGAAAGAGTGAATAAAATAAATAAAAACACTAATTAAAAGAAATAAAAGCTAAGTGGCAATTCAAAAAAGAAAAATAATAATAAGAAAAGAAGTAAAACTGTATTTTGAAGTTAAGAGAAAGAGTGAATAAAATAAATAAAAACACTAATTAAAAGAAATAAAAGTTAAGTGACAATCCAAAAAAAAAAAATTTTAAGAAAAGAAGTAAAACTGTACTTTGAAATTAAGAGAAAGAGTGAATAAAATAAATAAATTACTAATTAAAATAAATAAAAGTAAAGTGACAAGTCTTTTACTAAAATAATCCCATTTTTTAGAAATAACGAGAAAGAGTGACTAAAATAAATAAAATATTAATTAAAAGACATAAAAGTTGAGCGACAACTTTTTAAGACAACAATTAATAAACAAAAATAATTAACTAGAAGCGAAACAACGTGGAACCAACATCAACATCGTAAGCAGAAAATCATTGAGACCATGGAAGCTGAACTTTTAGTGTAAGATATTTTTTAGTAATAAATATTTTTTGGTTAAGAAAATTTATCACACGTTAAGTACATACCTAGTGTAAACGTTAAGTTACTACCCAAACCTCATTTTCCTTCTATCTGCCCAACAATATTTTCCCCAAAATGACGGAAATAGACGCAATTACCGAGAGGCTACAAAGGACCCTCGATATAAGCAACTTGAATGCTACCACGTCAACCCAATGGGGCCAGGGAACTGTTTCGAGTATGGGTGGGCTGAGCCAGAAACAACAAGAAGACGTACGCGCGATTATAGCTTTTTTTTCCAAGAGGAACCTAATGAGGAAGTAGGAGACCTACCCGTTACTCAGGTGAATGTGAAAGAATTAGATTCCATTCCCGATATTGTTAAAAGGCTACGGGAATTTTCTGGGAGTCCAGGAGAATTTTATTCGTGGCGAAATTCAGTAGATAGGATTCTCGAACTCTTCGAAAGCATAAGGGGATCGGGAAAATACTTTGCCATTGTACACACGATAAGATCTAGAATAACTGGGGATGCGGACACCGCACTAGAATCGTGACTGGGTGTTCGCTCCGACAAACGCGATATTAGTACATTAGAATACCAAATGACAACACTTTGGCAGGGAAACATGACAGTAACATAATTTTATCACGCCGTCTATCAGCACTTATCTTTAATATTGGATATAATAGCATGCCTAGATTATTACAAAAAAAGCTTGTTGAATATGACCTAAAGTGGGATGTAATCACACCGATGATCCTCATAAAACAATGGACCCAGAATTATATGAAGAAGGCTTTGGTACGTTACCCGAGAATGGGGAATATAACGAAACCATTGCCAATGAGGAAGTCGACGGATATCTTAACACTTTTGATTACAGAAGTGATAATGATAATGATAGAATTGATTATTCAGCCCAAGATATGATTACAGACCTTAATTTTTTTGGTTAAATAGTTCCTCGTTGCCATACTTCACGGTCAAAACGAGGAACGGACAAGAAATTAAAATTTTATTAGACACAGGAAGTAACAAGAATTACATCAGATCAAATTTAGTTAATGAACCGCTACCCAATCAGGAAATTTTATCAGCCAACGCCATATCCGGCAATGTGTTAGTTACTCATCATACACTAATAGACGTATTCGGCGAAGACATTGGACATATAAAATTTTACATCTTACCAGGATTGAGGACTTTCGATGCAATATTGGGCAATGAGACTTTGAAGGATCTATCAGCTGTCATTTATTCAGCCGAGAATTACTTCTCACTAAAGAATAGTATAAAAATACCTATTCGCCAGTATGTTACACAGAATGTGAACAATATTGAAATGCGAATACCAAACATCTCGTATAATGCAGATGGTTAACAATATGAGGAATCTTTTCGCCGATCGAGATATCGAGAAGACAGCCTTCTCAGTTAACAATGGGAAATATGAATTTACAAGGTTGCCTTTCGGATTAAAAAATGCGTCCTCCATATTCCAGCGAGCATTGGATGACATAATACGAGATTACATAGGAAAAACTTGTTATGTTTACATTGATGACATAATTATATTCAGCAAGGATGAACAGTCTCATTTCGAGCACCTAGAGGACATTTTTAAGACACTAGATTCTGCTAACATGAAAGTCCAATTAGATAAGTGTGAGTTCTTTAAAAATGAGGTAGAATTCTTGGGGTTTGTGTTGTCAAGAGAAGGTGTTAAGACCATACGAAAGAAGGTAGAGGCCATAGTGGATATCCCTGACCCCAGCACACTTCGACAACTGAGATCATTTTTAGGAGTTTGCAATTATTATAGATGATTTATAGAAGAATATGCAGACATCGGACACTGAAATCTATGTTAAGAGGACCCTTTGGAAACATACCCAGATCCGAGTCAAGTAAGGTTAGAATTACATTGGGAGATGCAGAGGAAAATGCAATCGATGGTCTGAAAAACGCGTTAATATCCAGGGATGTAATGCTTTATAATCCAAATTACGAAAGGGAATTTCATTTTAATACACACGCGTCTAACGATGCCCTAGGCGCAGTGCTTACCCAAGACGAAAGGCCTATAACGTTTATCTCCAGAGTACTTTCGCACACAGAAGAACATTATGCCACCAACGAAAGGGAAATGTTAGCCATAATATGGGCCTTTGATACTCTGAGAAATTACCTATACGGAACGGCCAAGGTAGTGATCCATACCGACCACCAGCCTCTCACTTATGCTCTTAGCAATAAGAAAAATAACACCAAAATGAAGAGGTGGAAAGCTATTCTTGAAGAATACAATTATGAAATAAAATATCAACCGGGAAAGACAAACGTTGTGGCAGATGCACTGTCCAGAGTAAATACTACAGTAAATACCGGTACAGTGCATTGTCACGAGAGCTCCGCAGATCACTTAGTTCACAGTGTGGAGGCACCATTAAATGGATTTAAGAACCAAATTATTCTCTCCGTTGAAGAGGTACCGTCTTACCAATTCAAAATAGTGTTTGCAGGATATCATAAACATTTAATAGTAGAGAGGAAATTTTGCCGCGAGAATTTATTGAAGAGATATTTGAACCCATCTGTAAGAAATTCCATAAAAGCACCCGAGTTCATTATGGAAAAAATTCAATAAATCTATCCTGACCATTTTCGCAATTACAAAACATGTTTTTCGCAGAATTTGTGGAAGACATTACATCGGAATGGGATCAGCAGAACCTGATAATAGACACACACAAAAGGGCTCATCGGAACGCGCAAGAAAACAAGCTCCAAATTCTATAGAAATACTATTTTCCTGGAATGTTAGGTAAAATAAAAAGGATAGTGAAGCTCTGCTCAATTTGCATACAAAAAAAATATAACCGCCACCCAAACAAACCCATGTTAAATAAAACTCCAATACCCTCCTACCCAGGACAGGTGATTCACGTAGACATCTTTTCTACCGATGAAAGACTTGTCTTAACTTCCGTAGACACATTTTCAAAGTATGCACATGTCCGAGCTCTTAAAGGCAAATCCACGGAAGACGTACGTAAGCCTGTAAGAGAAATATTTTTCCTTTACGGCGTGCCGAAAACAGTCGTTATCGATAATGAACGATCCTTGAACTCTGCATCCATAATGTTCATGATGCAGGACGAACTCGTCACTTCTCCACCTTACAGATGTGAGGTCAATGTTCAAGTAGAACGCTTCCACTCCACTCTAGCGAAATTGCTGTGATGTATCAACGCCGAAGCAATCTGCAGTGATTTCGAGGAACTTTTAGAGAAGGCCGTGAATGAATACAACCAAGACCGGTCGACCTATTTGTTGGCAGAACCGTTGATTTTTCTCCAGGGAGTTATGAGCGTACACGACATTCAAATATCGAGAGACTACAGGAAAAACAGACTAAGGACCTACAATACCATAACAAGGACAGAACCGAACCAAGAGAATATCTTCCAGGGCAGAGTATATTCGTGAAAGTAAACAAACGATTAGGTACCAAGTTGACAGAAAGATACAGGGAAGACGTGGTGAAGGAAGATCGCAACTCCACAGTAGTTACTCAGAGTGGACGGGTGGTCCACAAAAGTTATATTCGAAACTAACTAAATTTACCCATTACATTGCAGCTTATTATTACTGTCCGTACTATGCAGAGGGGAAGTCCAAATATTGGACTACTCCAACTCGAAACTGGTGACAATGCACTCTGGATTGGCAGAAATGCAGATCGGTACATTCAAGATAGTCCATACCATAAATCAACAAAGTTACGAGAATGTTGTCGGGCAGTGTGAAGATAATATTATAAGGAATATATCCCATCATCCATTAATCCCATACCTTTCCTTTACCATATCCCAGATAAAGTCCCATATTGCAAGACTTAAACCTAAAATTAAATCTAAGCGCTTGCTAGATTTTATCGGCACTGCATAGAAATGGCTGGCAGGTAGCCCAGACCACCATGATTTCGAGATTATTCAGGAAAAAATGTCCGATGTGTTAACAAATAATAATAACCAAGTAATAATTAACAAATTAACAATAGAAAAGATTAATGAGATCACCAATATGTCAAATGAAATAATAAAATTAATAAATCTGAAAAATTCAGGAAAATGAGAGAATAATTGAATTAAAATATAAACTCGAAATTCTAAAGGACGAAATTGCAAATATAGAACTTGCAAGTCATTTGGCCAAAGTTAATGTCGTCAACTCATTTATCCTCTCATCTCAAGAAATAGAAGTATTAAATTACATTTTTGATAAAGAAGACATTCCATTTAAAAGTACAGACGAATTATTAAATTTTTCTAAAGTAAATATTGCTACAGAAGGACAAAACATTATTTACATCATAAGTATTCCTACAACAGAACCAAAACATAGTAAACAAATCTTGATCAAACCCATTAAAAATAAAGATAGCATAACCAAAGTCGATTTTAACTATGTTTCGGATTGTAATAGTAAAATATTTGGAATAAGGAAATTGTGCCAATCTTATAATAGTCTAAATATCTGTAATATGAAAAATATTGTAGACATATCTGAGTCAGACTGTATCCCAAATCTCTTGAGGAGCCGGAATTCTAAATGCACCACTACCAACAACCAACACATTGCTACGCTCGAGGAAATAGAAGAAGGAATTCTAATGTTTAATCAATTTGTTCGAGAAATAGAGGCCGACAACTCTACGCTATGGTTGAATGGGTCATACGTAATACACCACTACAATTCAACTATCAAAATCAATAATACAACCTACAACTAAACCTTTGCCTGACTTAGTCCAGCCGATGGAAAATTGAGAACAGAGAAAAACACTTTCACTGGAAATGGTAAATGAAATGAATTTGAACAACTCCCAACTGCTCTACAACTCGGAAATGAAGAACCGCATAAGTCTATCGTTGAACATCATTTTAATTGCGATAGTCTTGACGCTAGTATTGTCTTTTGTGTTAAAACACCTAAAAAGAAAGCACCATCAAAACTCTGCTAAAGAGCTACATTGCGAGAGTAGTCTACAAGGCGAATCTACAACTCAACCAACCTTAGAAAACGAAGATCCACCAACAGGCGACCAACATTCTGAATTGCGAAAAGTCGCAAAGAATAAGAGCATTCACAGCCTTCCGTTTTTCTGATATCCATACGAGGACGTATGGACTTAAAGGGGGAGGAGTTAACAACAGCCAAGTTCATTCTCACACATTCTTCCATCCAACACGTGTGCACCAAACCCAGACATAGCGTCAGCAACATTACCTATGAACAGTATCAACAATAACGGGAACTGCTTGCTCATAGAGTTCCTATGATATTCGACCCGGCATGTGCAACGGTGGCAGCAACGTATCATCAACAACAACTGCAGTCTCGGCTAGAAGTTAAGTCAGCTTTAAGTTATAATTCAGTTTCGGTTTTGGCACTAAATAAAGAAGTCGTGGCCGTTAAAAGCCACGCAGCCTTTTTTTAAAAAAAAAAAAATTAATTAAAAGTTAATTAATTTATATACATCTTCCGATAAGTTGCTGTTCAGGTAGGCTGTTGATACGTCCATCGGGTGTAAATGAAGATTGTATTAGGCAGACCATTCTTATCGTTTCCTACCTAACAACAGGCGAAAAAGTTTCTGTATAATGTATGCCATAAATATGGTTAAACCCTTTGGCCACAAGTCTCGCCTTAAATCTTTCGATTTGACCGTTTGCGTTCTTCTTGATAGTAAAGACCCACTTACATCCAATCGTCCTCTGGCCTGGTGGTATTCCACTCAATTCCCATGTGTCGTTGCGTATGAGAGAATCGTACTCCTCCTGCATAGCATCGACAATGTACTCAATACCTTTTATCCTAAACTTATGGTGGTGTCTCTTATCCAATGCTATTTCCGTAGAACCAAAAATCTTTAAATGATTCACAACCGGTTTTCTATTGTACCATACTTCATAGGGGGTTGAACTTTCCTAAGCGCGCGGGATGGAACAATTGTATAGAAGGTACCAGAAGGAGTGATGTCAGACTTCCAATTTTTGTCCGAAACATTGTCTTGCTATAGCTTTACTAAATAGAAAATTTAGGCAAGATTGCCTGGGGCATATTGATGGTATTACACAATTTCTAAGGGCGCGATATGGTACATTTGTATGGGAGGCATCAGAAGGGGAGATGCCAGACTTCCAAGTTTTTCCAAAACTTTTTCTAGCTTGAGCTTTCCTAAATACAGAATTTGGGGCAAGATCGCGTTGTGCATATTGATATTATTACACGATTTCTAAAGGCGCGGGATGGAACAATTGTATAAAAAGTACCAGAAGGGGTGTTACCAGATTTCCAAGTTTTTGTCCCAAATTTTTCTAGCTAGAGTTTTACTAAATAGAAAATTTAGGCAAGAGTGCGTGGGGCATATTTGTTTTAATCTTATTACCAACCAGGAGTAAAACACGATGTTGTTTCAGTTTGAAGTATTTATTACGACAAATTTGAATAGAAATGAATCAAAGTTCAAGCAACGAAAAAGCTTATTGGTCACTTCTTACGCTTTATGCATTGCATACAAAAGTAGTATTTAAAGCTGCGATAGAATATATGTGTTGTATATAAAAGCAGTATTCAGAGCTGCAATTCAATTTTTCAACACTCCTCCTCAACACATATATAATAAACAATATAAATCTAATCATTAAACGAAATTTCTAAAAATACATTCATATAAATCCCAAAGAGGTTACAAACTTGGTGTGGGAAGCCTTGGGCAAATTTTTGGTCAATATGTCAGCTAAGTTATCAGAACTACAACAATATCTTAAATCTATATGACCATCTATATACACATTTCTTATGTGATGGAACTTAATGTCTATATGTTTAGTTCTGTTGTGAAAATAGGGTTCTTAACTAAATGAAAAGCGCCCGTATTGTCACCGTTCACAATTATTTTATTCGCGCAATGTATTTGCATTTCGCCTCACAATTTCTTCAGGTATACGGCTTCTTTTGCTGCTGATGAGAGAGCCATATATTCAGCCTCATTGCTACTTAAAGCCACAGTAGGCTGCTTCTTTGACTCCCTTTGACATCCACGTAGCACGTTACAGGTTCGCCGGTCTTTTCATATTCCAATTTGTAATTCATGGTTCTGTTGAGATATCTTAGAACTCGTTTTGCTGCTGTCATGTGTTCGTGATAAGGTTCGGTATTCTTCTGCGAAAGTTTGCATACAGAATGCATAATATCGGGTCGTGAACATACGGCCAGGTACATTAATGATCCTATCAGAGATTGATATTCCGTTAGATCTGCTTTTCTGCAATTTTCATCTTGGCATATAATTTTAAATTTCGCTTCTAATGGTGTGGAAACAGGACGGCACTCTTCCATTCCGTATTGACGTAGAAGTTCGGATATGTAATTACGTTGGTGTATGTTTATCTTCCCTGTGGCGCCAGATCGTTCAATTTCGGTACTTAAAACATTTTTAGCTGGACCATTATCGACAACTTGAACACGATTAGCTATGTATGATTTGATCTCATTCATTTCATTCAAATCCGAACACGCTAATAACAAATCGTCTACATATACTGCTATCAGGTTGACATTTCTGTCACTTTTTCGCCAATACAAACAATGTTCGCTGGGACACGGAATGAAACCAATTTCTCTCAATATATTGTCCAACGTTTTATTCCACTGTCTACCTGACTCCTTCAACCCGTATAAAGCCTTTTTCAATTTTAATACAGAGTTCGGATGCCTTTTGTCAATAAAATATTTCGGTTGGCACATATATACATCTTCCGATAAGTTGCTGTTCAGGTAGGCTTTTGATACGTCCATCAGATGTAAATGAAGATTGTATTAGGCAGAAAGGGGTATGACCATCCTTATCGTTTCATACCTAACAACAGGCGATAAAGTTTCGGTATAATTTATGCCATAAATATGGTTAAATCCTTTGGCCACAAGTCTCGCCTAAAATCATTCGATTTGACCGTTTGCGTTCTTCTTGATAGTAAAGACCCACTTACATCCAATCGTCCTCTGGCCTGGTGGTATTCCACTCAATTCCCATGTGTCGTTGCGTATGAGAGAATCGTACTCCTCCTGCATAGCATCCCACCAGCACTGAGAATACGCACACGATAAAGCCTTCTCGACAGTTTGCGGTATATTGATGTCCTCAGCGCTCATTATATTTAAAACGTTATATTGTTTCTTCGGCCTACCTGTTTTACCAAATCTTAAACTCCGCGGCCTACCTGCACTATTTTGTCTATCGTCTGATTCATTCTCTTGTACATCCAATTCTGGCCCGCTAGACTCTTCAGCAGACTCAAATCCGGCAAAGTCTGATTCAATGTCACTCTTGTGGTCGATTTCATCTTTAGTATCAAATTCCAACATGCTTATGTCGGAATCTACCTCGCGATCAGTAGAAATATATACTATGTCCTTCTCGTCTATCTTCTCTATGAAGTTAACATCGCGGGTGATAATAATTTTCCTGCTAGATTTGTCGTATAATCGATATGCCTTCGACGTTTCAGAATAACCTACGACAATATTCTCAATACCTTTTGGCCTAAACTTATGGTGTCTCTTATCCAATGCTATTGCCGTAGAACCAAAAATCTTTAAATGATTCACAACCGGTTTTCTATTGTACCATACTTCATAGGGGGTTGAACTTTCCACTGCTCTAGTAGGCGCTCCGTTTCGCAAGTATGCGGCCGTGTTCACCGCCTCTTCCCACAACGATTCATCTAAGTTCGAAGAAATAAGCATCGACCTAGCCATTCCCACCAACGTTCTGTTGAAATGCTTAGTCACACCGTTCTGCTGTGGTGTATATGGCACAGTGAGCTGCCTAATAATACCGTGTTGTTTTAAATCTGAGTCGAAGTTTCCATTAACAAATTCTGTGCCATTATCCGATCTAAGTGCCTTTATTTTCATACCTGTTTGACATTCAACCATCTCCTTATATTCTTTAAAAATTCCAGTGTTTGATCTTTCCGTTTTAAAAAATATACAAACACATACTGAGATCTATCGTCAATGGGATAACTTACAACTCTCCAATATGGGTTGTACCAAAAAAAGAGGACTCATCAGGAAAGAAAAAATATCGCGTTGTTGTGGATTTCAGGAAACTGAATTCAATTACCATTGCTGATAGGTACCCAATACCAGAAGTGGGGGAGGTTTTGTCACGATTAGAAGGTAACAAGTTTTTCACTGTCATTGATTTAAAAAGTGGATTCCAGCAAATTCCTCTAAGGGAGGAAGCTATCAAGAAGACAGCCTTCTCAGTTAACAATGGGAAATATGAATTTACAAGATTGCCTTTCGGATTAAAAAATGCGCCCTCCATATTCCAGCATTGGAGCATTGGATTACATACTACGAGATTACATGGGAAAACGTTGTTATGTTTACATTGATGACATAATTATATTCAGCAAGGATGAACAGTCTTAGCAATATGTCAAAAAAAAGTGCTTTTCCAATTTAAGGATATATGTACCAAATTATATGTACTGATTTGGGGATACATTCGGCTATCTGAAATGCTCATTAGGGTGGCCCTCAATTACATGATATGTGAATTATAGGGTGTTCTTGTTGTCATTGATTTTTCAACTGATTACGAATTTTTTGCTGTAATTTTATTAATATCCGAAAAACTGGAATTTTTTAATTTTTTACAATAAACTGGGTTAGTAGCCTCTCAATTAAGATGAATATTTCATTCGTACACTGAGAGAAAAAAAAGTATTATAATAATATGTGGTAAAGGTAGATTTACGACTTTTTCATTTAAAATGGCACAAAAACGGCTAAAGATTTTTGGCCAAAATTTTCTATTTCTCGTTTAGAACCTTAAAATCTTAAATTCTACCAAGGCGCTTCGCAGTACAATGTTTCGTTTGGAAAAAAAATTGAAAAAACTTGAAGAAAAATGGAAAAAATCCAAAATTTTTAGCTTTTTTATCTTCCTCAACTCATAACGTCCAAACTAAGCTTTGTGACGTGAAGCGCCTTGGTGGAATTTTAGATACTAAAGTTTTTTCGAAGTATGTGCAATTTTGGACAAAAATCTTTAGCCGTATTTGTCCCATTTAAAAAACAATTGACCCTCTTTCTTGCAAATTTCACAATTTCAATGAAAATTAAGAAAGTACTCGTTTATTATACATGGTATAATGAGAAAGGTAAAGTCCCGAATTTGTTGTTAAGCTTAGGGAAAATCAAATAACGCGTTTAAAAAATCAATTAAAATATAGTGAAAGTGCAAATATTTTAAAATCAGACAAGGGGTCTTCTGAATTACAAAAACGGGACATTGTTATTTACAAGATGCTCGAAATGCCTATAAGCTACACTAAAATTGTTGAAATAATGGGACATTTTAAAAGAAACACGTCACTTGCAACCATTTTTCGTTTGAAGGAAAAGTTCAACTATTTAGTTGAACTAGCAACAGCCAAAATGTTAGATGGCCTATTAAAAAATGGCAACAACTTTACTCTTCATCATGACGAGACTACTATGGGAGTTCATAAGCTTCAAGAGAAGCAAACATTACAAATATCATGGAGAAAAAATATGGCAAACAAAAACTATTGATTTGGAGGCTGAACTAAAAGAAAAGTTAAAAAATTTACACTCCTATACTGAATTTTAACCATTTAAATAACAAAAAAAAAATTCTTTAAAAAAGCACTCAAAAATTTGCAGATTATAAAAGTCCGTCTACTTTTAAACACTTTAGTCTATATTTTTCGTACTTTACTCCCGATTTTTATCACTGATACCTCTGTGGACGCGTTCTGAGCTAAGCTTTTTTTTATATTTCAAAAAATATTGCAAAATGTTGCCGCAAGATGGCGCGATTTACATGTTTATTAAAAAAGTATAAAAATGTACCGTTATTTGAGATTTTTCACAGTTGACACATTCAACAAAAATTATGATCTAAGATTTTTAGACAAAATTGCAGAACATTGTCAAATGAAATTTTCAGGTTTTAAGGGTCAAATAAGCGATTATCGTGAGTAACCTATAAATAACGGTACTTTTGCAGAAAAGCCAAGTTTGAAAAACTTGTGGAATAAAAATTGTTTCTGAGCCCCCAAAGAATCATATTCAACAATAAAAAAATTCGTTTTCGAAAAAAGGCGTTTTTGACATATTGCTAATTATGGTTGTCCGAATGTCGAGTTAATGAACGGATTCCATCACCTTTTGGAAGGACGAACAGAAAAATGGTTCCAAAACTTGCGTTTAGACATTGTGAGAGAATTTCAACAGTATCATACAAACATTGATGTGCTACGCCAAATTATGGACCGAAAACAAGCTAGAGACGAGAAAGCTACACAGTTTATAGATGCCATTAGCAGTCTCAGGAACCAGTTACGAGAACCATTGCAGGACCATGAAATGATAGATATCATTAAGGCAGGTTTGAAGCCGAAACTGGCTCATTTGATTTTTAGAACTCAGATTTATTCTGTTGAACAATTAAGAGTAGAGTGTAGGAAGGCTGAAGATTTACTCGATAGGGAATAGCAACAACGAACACGATTTAATGGACCCGGCCGTTTCGTTAGTGAACTGGAGGGACAAGGAGTGGATAGAAATGTTGCACCCGTAGAGGATATTCGATTCCGACCTAATGTTAAGAAGAACGTTAACAGCGAATTATCCAAATGTTGGAATTGTGGACTTAGTGGCCACATGTTTAAGCAATGCACCGCTGCTCAGCGACCGTTTTTCTGTTTCCGTTGTGGGGCACCAGGAGTAACTGCTCCGCAGTGTAACAACTGCAAGCAGGGAAACTGCCACACGAACGTGACGAGTGGGTACTCGCGTTCGACGCAGACCACCGATAAAATCCACCGAAGGTTTTTTCTAACAAGTGTGTCGGGACTCCAGTCGATTCCATGCTTGTTCAGAACTCCACCATTTCAGTTAAAACACCTATTGTACCTAAACCAAATTTAAAGTTACCTTTCCACATTCGTATAACTAACTACATGAAAGCTCAAGATTGAATATTTAATAGCGAAATTTGTTATAAACTAGTCGTGTCTAAAAGGATCCTTAAAGCTAGGCAACGATATAGATTAAGATGTCAACGTAGACGGCAAATTAGTTCCGGACGGATTTGCAGTATTTCAACATCCCATCCTAGACCTTTTCGACCAGTTTTAGTGAATGGTACTTCGATTTTAGCTCTGTTTGACACCGGCGATACTGTTACTTGTCTCGGAAAAAATTCTAAAAATTTAGTACAGCAGTTGGGACTAAAAGTCAACCCCGTCCACAGATGTAAAGTTGGGACAGCGAATGGCCAGCGTATACCATGTACAGGTAGAGTTAAAGTAGACTTATCATATGGCGGACAATTACATTCTCTTGAAGTTTATTTAGTACCATCGATGGAAAACGAAATGTATTGCGGAATTGATTTTTGGAAATTATTTAATGTAGCCCGTCGATTATAGATTCCGACGCTCATATTTTGACATATGACCTAGAAGAAACTCTCAAAGAAGCCAAAAGTCACTTTCTAGATTTCGAGAAACATGGAGTACGAAACACTATTATGGAAGAACACATTATAGGTACAGGGATTCAGTTCCCGTAAAACAGCGATCCTATCCGGTATCTCCGGTAGTGGAGGTTTTAATGTATGAAGAGTTAGACCGCATGCTTAGTTTAGGAGTTATTGAGGGCAACAGCATTTGGAATACTTTAGCTCGTCGAGGGGAAAAGAAGCGATTATGTCTCGACGCTCGTAAACTCAATGAGCGAATAGTTAAAGACGCGTATCCACTTCCATATATTGACGCACTCCTAGGACGATTACATGACACGTATTACATTTCCAGATTCCTTTGCAATTTTTTGCAAATTCCTTTAGGCCATTATAGTAGACCAAAAACAGCTTTCACCGTACCCAGTCGACCTCATTACCAATTCACTGTCATGCCATTCGGTTTATGCAACGCGGCACAGCGATTATGCAGGTTGATGGACATGGTTATTCCCGCGAAACTTTGTCACCGAGTTTTCGTCTATCTCGACGATTTATGGATAGTTTTCCCAATTTCTCACGTCTTACTCTTGCGTACTGTATTTGAACAAGTCAATATTTTGTAGGAAAGAACTCCGATACCTCGTTTACATTGTTGGTGGAGGAAAGCTAAAGCCCGACCCAGAAAAAATTGATGGCATTACTCAAATTCCGATACCCAGAACTCCTAAAGATGTTCGACGTTTCCTAGACCTCTGTCATGGTTCAGGAGATTTATAAAATATTATGCGGCAATTTAGCTCCAATGACGCGTACTTTAAGAAAAGCGAAAACATTTGAGTTCGATGATGAAGCGATCTTAGCTTTTGAAATGCTTTGACAACAAGTCCAGTTCTTACTCATCCCCATTTCACTAGAAGATTCTATGTTCAGTGTGACGCATCTAATCTTGGTGTAGGAACAGTATTATTCCAGATCGACGACAATGGTCTAGAACGCCCTATTGCTTTCCATTCTACCCAGTTGACGCGTTGTCAACGCAATTATAGCGTTACTGAGCGCGAATGTTTAGCGGTAATCAGCGCTATTGCAAAAGGTAGACCGTTCATATAACATCTTTCTTTTACTGTCATCACAGATCATAGTGCATTGAAATGGTTGATGGGACAGAAAGATTTAAGTGGCAGACTTACTCGATGGAGTCTACAACTCCAATGCTACGATTTCGATATTGAACACATGAAACGAAGTCAGAATGTAGTTGCAGACACTTTATCAAAACTTTATGTTTATGAAATTAACATGTTCGTCCACGAAACACCTCTAGTCGATACCGAATCACCCGAATTTAAGAGCGAGGAATATTCACAGCTACGCGAACATATATTGGAACATCCGAACCAATTGCCAGATTTGAAAATTGAAGATGGATTCATTTATAAAAAAAACTCTTCCGAGTGATGGAACAGACAGGCAAAACGATTGCACCTCTAAGACAATATTTTGATTGGCCCAAGATGGCAGCCCAGGTGTAGCATTATATTAACAATTGTATTTTGTGTAAAGAAATTAAAGCCCCAAATAAAATATTAAGACCGAAGATATTAAGACCCTTTTCACGATCACGCATTGGAAACACCTAGATGTTTATAGTACTCGACCATCTAACGAAATTTTTAGTGCTGAAGGCGATGCGCAAGGCAACCTCAGCAGGAGTTGTTTAGTTTTTGGAGAGTGAAGTTTTCCATAAGTTTGGAGTTCCACAGCTTGTTCATTCAGATAATGGTAAGCAGTTTATCTCTTCCGAATTTTCAACATTCCTGATTAAGTATGGATGCAAGCACATACGCAACGCAGTATATTCACCGCAAGCTAACGCTTCTGAGCGGGTGAATCGCACCATATTAGTTGCAATCAGAGCTTATGTCACAAAGGATCAACGTGATTGGAACCGACATCTATCAGCGATAGAATGTTCCTTAAGGTCAACTTTGCATACATCTACTAATTTTTACCATATTTCTCACTTTTTGGAACCAATATGATAACTCACGCCAGCGCGTACAGTATAGCTGAGAAACTAGGAATGTTGGAAGATATCGAAGTAGATACTTTAGGCCCTGATATTAATATCAGGGTTGTAATTCTTCCCCACGTTTCGGTGATAGAACGATAACATCCAGTCTACCGTTCCGATTCAGTTGCCTCCGTCAGGACTAATAATAAGTGAAAAACCAGCGAGTGATTTCGCCCTAACTGACTCCGACTTTTCCATATTAGGCGTTTTCCTTTCTAAGTCGTGTTTTGGGGTACGCTGAACGGCACCCTGTGGAAAGGCCTCTGCCTACGAAAAACATCCGCCACAGTAAACTAACTTAATACCTCAAAAGTTCAGTGCCACCGGACGACCAGACGTAGCCACGTTCTTGGAGATTCCACCAATGAAAGGATTTCGGCAAATCAACTTACTCCGGCGCAAGTCAACAACAGCCGTAAGAAAGGTCGCCGACACATACATCTACGGGCGGATCTCAATACTACTGTGTCCAAGTACTGTGCCAATCCGAAAGAAACAACCTCAGTGGAGGAATCAACCACACCTTTTGTATCTGTCCAATTTTCATGATTACCGCATAAGCGGCACCGGCCATTGTGCCCAACCATTTAATGGGCGGACGCGTGCATTAGGGCGGCCCATCCCTAGAAACATCCATCTCAAATCTGAAAACACCATGTATAAAAGCATCAACTCCATTTAGTACACCGTACCATCATATCCCTCAACTTCGTTCCGAAATTTTCCAGTCATTCCATCCACATTCACCAGCAACCGAACACAAATTCAACATAGGACATACACCATATTCAACATATTCATCAGAGTCACCGTATCACCAGATTCACAATCGTCATCATCTCATCCTAGCATACCGCCAGCGGATTCATCAACCATAAGTAAGATAAGTGGTATAAACGTTTTTTGTTTTTTTTTTGAAGACTAACACTAATTGATGCCCCCTATGAATGCAATGCACTGTGTTAGCGATAGGAAGTAAGGGTATTGGAGGGAGGAAAGATGGAGTAATGTTTGCTGACATTTGTTTTGAATTTGAGAATGTCATAACAGGCAGGAAAAACACTTGCTGGAAGATTATTCCACATACGAGCAGTTCGGCTGAAGAACGAATTTTCTCTATAGTACGTCGTCCGGTCAACCGGCCATTTGACAATGAACGGATGAGACTCCCTGGATAGCCGTGTATTCCGACTAAATGTTCTAACTTCAGGGACCAGACGACGGATATCTGACGAACAGATACCGTTAAAATATCTATAGAATAGCGATACACAACCCACACTCCGGCGATGATGAAGGGAGACAATAGAGTTGGATATCCTACCATCCCCAATCATCACCACGGCTCTCCTCTGTACACGGTCCAGAAGCTGCAAAGATGTCATTGGAGCTCCTGCCCATATATGGGAATTGTATTCCATTTTAGGCCGGATGTAGGTGGTGTAAATATTTACGAGATCAGATGGAGTGAAGTATTTCTTGCACAGCTTCAAAAAGCCTAAACACTTGAATGCTTCTTTCGACACTGCGAATATATGGCTAGTCCAGCGAGCATCACCCTGTATCTTCATGCCCAGAACATCAAGAGTGTCTGATTCGTCGATATCCACATCACCCATAGAAATTGACGACGATGCTGGATCTGGTGAACGTTTGTGTGACAACAAACAGCACTGGGTCTTTTGCGGATTAAAATCTATAACAACTCGTATAGAGCGATCCATGAGAAAACTCGATATAAATCGAGAGAAGGTATTACCGACACCAAATGCAATAAGTTTTGATATGAGTACTCCGTGCCAGACCCTATCGAACGCCTTGGAAATATCCAGAGCCACGACCTTGCTTTCACCAAGGCGGTGAATGGATCGACTCCATCGTTCCGAAAGGAACGCCATCAGGTCTCCAGTATATCGATTCCTACGGAAGCCATACTGTCGATATTTGGGAAGGCCGTTAGACTCTAAATACTTAACAATATGGTGGTTAACCATGCTATCCATAACCTTCAAGAGCGCAGAACATATTGCAATTGGACGGTAATTCACAGGATTAGTAGCCTGACCTTTCTTGGGGATCGGCTGAACATTGGCAACATTCCAACATGAAGGTTAAATACCAGCACGGTACGACATGTTGAAAAGATTGCGTAATGGACGAGCTAGCGTCGAAGAGCACTTAACCAAGAATTTAACCAAGTTCACTAACCAATGTTCAGGGACGTTACATCATCAGCAAAAGAAATTCTTTGTTTTCCCTAACGTAGCGTTGATATCGTTAACACCATCCTCGCAATCGATACCCTTTCTTCAGATAAATTCCAGAATACTCTGAGATAAAAATAATCAATTTAGTACTGTATTGAAATCAGAAAAAAATTAATTTCAGCAACCCGGATACTTCCGGAATGTAATAGTATATATATATATATATATATAGTTATGGAATAACCAACACCAACATATAAACTACTATTCTACTTTGTATCAATATTAACTTAGTTGTTTTTCATAAACAAATGTATGATTAATTTACCCATGTTTTAAAAATTAAAAATATTGTCACCTAGTTATCAAAAAACGAAAAAATAAAATCAGACTTAAATTCAAAACGGAACTGTGAAGGTTGTTTTAATTAAATTATTCTAATCGTCTTTATTTAACTGGCGCAGTCGGTAGGATACCCAAAAGGAATTGGGTATTCTGTAAAAAAGGACCTTACGAAAAAGGCTTAAGATCCCACGTAAAAGGATCTAACTTAATTATAAAAAACTCATATGTATAATAAGAGAAAAATTTTAAACATTCAAGTCCTGTAAAGAAAAAAAATCCATCACAAACGGAAAATAGTTAACAGTTAAAGTCGTGAAATATTAAAATCGTAATGGCAGCAGAAATATCCCCCTTAACATATCTGGGTCTAATCCCAAATTTCAACGGACAAAGTGAGAATTTAAATTCTTTCATCGCTGCCATCGACAACATATCACCCATGATGGTATCGTATACGGAGCCATCACAGAGAATGCTGCTAACGATAATAAAAGGCAAGATAATAGGAAAAGCTAAAACTGCCCTGGATATTCATCCTCACCTGACGACATGGGTGGAAATAAAGAGAATGTTGGAGACAAATTTTGGAGGATTATCCTCCCCCGAACAACTTTATGAGGACCTCAGAAATTCACAATACCGAGGTGATGTTATGGCTTTTTATAGCTATAATCAATTAAAACTATCCTTGCTAAATCAGCGTAACACTATGGATAGAAATCTTCTAGAGATAACCCATAACAACAGAACGGCGCTTAACGTTTTTATGAACAAGTTACCAATTCATCAAAAGACAGTGTTATGTGCATTAAAACCATTATCGCTAAAAAAAGCATTACAGGAATTAGTAACAGCTGGCTTAGTACATGCCAACCCTTCGAACCACCAGAAGTATCAAAAATCCCAAAAGAACCAACAGGCGAAGCAACCAACTATAAATCAACAATGGCAACCAAAACCATACGTTCATCAGCAACAGGATTATCATCAATCCAACCAATACCAACATCGACCACAACGAAATTATCAGCAAAGACAATACACGCAGCAACAGTGGCAGCCTCGACAGCCGGCCCCAGAATCTATGGATGTTAGTGGACAAACGAGGCAAAATTATCATTTAAATAACCCCGATAAGTATAGTAGTAATAATACATTTAATAATTATCATCCTGATGAGTATAATAATTGTAACAATAGTTATAATCAAAATTTCCAAGAACCAAACATTAGTAATGGTAGTTCCCCGTATAATAATTATAATAATTTCCATAGTAATTTTAATGAAAATAATGATAATCAGCACCAAAATTTTCGTCATATGGCCTCGACGGGACCTCCCGACGAAAAACCGAACTACCCTATGTTTTGTTCAGAAACGAGTTTAGAGCGACCAGAATTTTAGTAGACACAGGTTCCACAGAAAATATATTGGCGGAATCACACTGCCCTAAAAAGTACATAACAAATCTTTCAAACCCGATATCAATCAAAACGGCATCTGGACACATACAGATAAATAGAGAAGCAATCGTCCCAAAAAATGCAATGCCTATAACTGTAAAAAATTATCTTATATTTAGAATATTCGAATTTCATCCCACATTTGCGGGAATATTTGGTTCAACGTTATTAAAAGAAAATAACGCAGTAATTGATTATGAAAAAAAAACCTTAACTATAAATAATCAGGAACTTTTGTTGTACTTTCAAGGGGACAATGAAGATGAAGAAAATGTTAGGATAGTTGACCTTCCTGAGTTATTTCATTTAGACGTTCTAGGAGTTTCAGAACAATTAAGAATCGAACATTTAAATGTAGAAAAAAAGAAAATATCAAGAAATTAGTTTGTAACTACAATGATGTGTTCTATCATAAAGGCGATGACCTTTCCTTCACGAATGAAATAAAACACAACATTCCGACAAATAACTCAAGTCCCATATACTCACGAACATACAGATATCCTGAAATTCATAAGGAAGAAGTTAATCGTCAGATTAAAGAAATGTTAAAACAAGGTATCATTACGAACAGTTCATCTCCCTATAATGCTCCTATTTGGATTGTCCCCAAAAAAGAAGACAAAGAGGGCAGTAAGGAATGGCGTATTGTAATTGATACTAGGTAAATTAGGTAGAGCAAATTACTTTTCTACACTTGATTTAACTAAAGGCTTCTATCAAATTGAAATGAATCCTGAAGATCAAGAGAAAACAGCCTTTTCTACATCAGATGGTCATTACGAATTCAAGAGAATGCCTTTTGGGCTAAAAAACGCTCCTGCAACGTTTCAGAGGATGATGAATAATGTCCTCAAAGAACACGTAAACAAAATATGTGTAGTTTACATGGATGACGTTTTAGTCTTTAGTACCTCCCTACAAGAGCATATAAATAACCTTAGTACAGTACTCAAAACCTTAAGAAAAGCTAATCTGAAAGTTTCTTTAAACAAAAGTGATTTTCTAAAAAAAGAGACAGATTTCTTAGGACACGTAGTCACTTCAAACGATGTCAAACCCAATCCTAATAAAGTAAAGTGTATCAAAGACTTTCCTATTCCAAAAACCATTAAGGAAAACAAAGATTTCTTGGACTAAGTGGCTATTATAGGAAGTTTATTCCTGACTACGCCAATATAGCTAAACCCTTAACTATGAGACTTAAAAAGGATTCAAATATCAGTATAAACGATCATGACTATATAGAATCCTTTAATAAACTCAGGACCATTCTAATGTCTGATATGATATTAAGATACCCAAACTTCACAAAAAAATTTACACTTACTTCAGATGCTAGCAACTTCGGTCTAGGAGCAGTTTTATCACAAGATAACGGACCCATAGCTTTTGCATCACTAACACTCAACAAACATGAAATCAACTATAGTACAATAGAAAAAGAATTATTAGCCATCGTATGGGCTACTAGTCAGTTCAGGCATTACCTCTACGGTAGAAAGTTTAAGCTTAATACTGACCATAAGCCGCTAATATGGTTATCCTCACTGAAAGAACCCAACTCAAAATTAATAAGATGGAAGATAAAACTAAATGAGTACGAGTTCGATATTAGTCATGTAGAGGGTAAGGAAAATAAGGTGGCTGATGCCCTTTCAAGAATCAAATGTGAAGTAAACCTTTTCGAGTGTGATAAGTGTAATAAGAAATACACCCAAGCAACCAATCTCGGGATTCATAAAAGAATTGTACCACAAAACATTAGATTCGAATGCAATGTATGCAAACGTCAATTCAAAATGAAAAACTCGCTAAAACAGCACTTCAATAGTCAACACCCAAAACAAAAACTATCCTTTACCAAAACGGATTCTAGGGATAATCAACCAGAAACAGTTGCGATAAACGATGATGATACAAAAAGGGGACAATCTCCTGTACCCACATTACATAGTGCTAGTGAAGATGGTATTGATTGCATTCCAATAACGGATAAGCCGTTGCAATACTACAAAAGGCAAATATTAATATTGAACGGTAATGAAGATAAGTATGAATTAATAGAAACATTTGACAAAAGAAAATATCAATTCACATATAAACAAGATAAAAAAAACTGGTTGAAAAAATTTTAGAAATCATAAACAATGAAGAAAATGTAACAATTTATTGTGAGAATGAGGAAATTTATTTAAAAATTCAAGAGAAAGTCATCAGGATGAGAGGTATAAAAAATTCAAAAATACTTAGAACGTATAAAATAGTAGAAAACGTTGATTTAGAAGACCTTATGGAAATTATCTTCAGACATCACAAGTTTGAGAATAACCATCCCGGGATAGAGAAAATTTACCAGTTTTGAAAGACGTTTATTACTACCCCAATTTAAAACGTGAAATTACGAAAATAATTAATAATTGCGAAATATGCAATTTTAAAATAGAACGAAGACCAATTAAATTGCCATATGAAAAAACGGAGACACCAAAAAATCCTTATGAAATTTATCATGCTGACATTTGGTATATGAACAGAGAAGTATCTGACCATTATCGATAGATTCTCCAAATATGCACTTGTGCACGAAATAGAAGAAAGAACGCCTCTATGTTTAATGAAAGCTTTTACAATTGTGTTTAATTTAATGAAAGCACCAAAATTATTAATAACAGATAATGAAACAGCATTAACCACGGCAATATTTAAAGACTTTCTAAACAAAAAGAATATTGAGTTACATCTAACAACTCCAAACAGACATACTGGAAACTCGGACATCGAGCGATTTCACAGCAGTCTGAATGAGAATATAAGGTTGTACAAAAAAAGAGAGGAAGAAAATGATATCGCCAACAATATTGACTTAGTTATTCAACCCAATTACACTTACAACAACACTATCCATCTAACAACTAGAAGAAAGCCAATAGACGTACATTTTTCAGGAGGTAGAGTTGATTTCAAAGATGTCTATAATCAAATTGAAAAAATGAAAGAAAAAACTTTAGAATACAGGAATAAAGATAGAAAAGATGCAGACGTTAATGAAAATTTCAAAAAAAATCCTAATGGAAGCAAGACAGGACAAAGTTGACGTTGTAGAAGTTGACGGTACAGTTGACGGTTCTGTACAGTTGACGGTACAGAACAAGAAACAAACATTTACACATTTATAAAGATCAATTCTTAAAGCGAAAAAATTACAACAAATTAAGTACAATTTAATACACTTGGAAAAAACTATTGATAAATTGAAGAAATTCGAAATAATAATATGACTCTTGAAAAGTTGCTAAGCATAACATTAGCAACACCCGGCAAATATTATCATTATTTTCATTATCCGCATCTCAATTATGTCTTATAAAATATACAAAAATTCACCTAAATGTTGTAATTTTAAAGAAAAAAAAAACCCTTTTTAGACTTATTTTTATGTTTGTTGGAAAAAAAAATAATAATCTCTTTGCCCTACTTCCTTCGAAATATGGACAAAGATCTTCGTCTGGGGGAGTTATGGAATAACCAACACCAACATATAAACTACTATTCTACTTTGTATCAATATTAACTCAGTTGTTTTTCATAAACAAATGTATGATTAATTTACCCATGTTTTAAAAATTAAAAATATTGTCACCTAGTTATCAAAAAACGAAAAAATAAAATCAGACTTAAATTCAAAACGGAACTGTGAAGGTTGTTTTAATTAAATTATTCTAATCGTCTTTATTTAACTGGCGCAGTCGGTAGGATACCCAAAAGGAATTGGGTATTCTGTAAAAAAGGACCTTACGAAAAAGTCTTAAGATCCCACGTAAAAGGATCTAACTTAATTATAAAAAACTCATATGTATAATAAGAGAAAAATTTTAAACATTCAAGTCCTGTAAAGAAAAAAAATCCATCACAAACGGAAAATAGTTAACAGTTAAAGTCGTGAAATATTAAAATCGTAATGGCAGCAGAAATATCCCCCTTAACATATCTGGGTCTAATCCCAAATTTCAACGGACAAAGTGAGAATTTAAATTCTTTCATCGCTGCCATCGACAACATATCACCCATGATGGTATCGTATACGGAGCCATCACAGAGAATGCTGCTAACGATAATAAAAGGCAAGATAATAGGAAAAGCTAAAACTGCCCTGGATATTCATCCTCACCTGACGACATGGGTGGAAATAAAGAGAATGTTGGAGACAAATTTTGGAGGATTATCCTCCCCCGAACAACTTTATGAGGACCTCAGAAATTCACAATACCGAGGTGATGTTATGGCTTTTTATAGCTATATTCAATTAAAACTATCCTTGCTAAATCAGCGTAACACTATGGATAGAAATCTTCTAGAGATAACCCATAACAACAGAACGGCGCTTAACGTTTTTATGAACAAGTTACCAATTCATCAAAAGTCAGTGTTATGTGCATTAAAACCATTATCGCTAGAAAAAGCATTACAGGAATTAGTAACAGGTGGCTTAGTACATGCCAACCCTTCGAACCACCAGAAGTATCAAAAATCCCAAAAGAACCAACAGGCGAAGCAACCAACTATAAATCAACAATGGCAACCAAAACCATACGTTCATCAGCAACAGGATTATCATCAATCCAACCAATACCAACATCGACCACAACGAAATTATCAGCAAAGACAATACACGCAGCAACAGTGGCAGCCTCGACAGCCGGCCCCAGAATCTATGGATGTTAGTGGACAAACGAGGCAAAATTATCATTTAAATAACCCCGATAAGTATAGTAGTAATAATACATTTAATAATTATCATCCTGATGAGTATAATAATTGTAACAATAGTTATAATCAAAATTTCCAAGAACCAAACATTAGTAATGGTAGTTCCCCGTATAATAATTATAATAATTTCCATAGTAATTTTAATGAAAATAATGATAATCAGCACAAAAATTTTCGTCATATGGCCTCGACGGGACCTCCCGACGAAAAACCGAACTACCCTATGTTTTGTTCAGAAACGAGTTTAGAGCGACCAGAATTTTAGTAGACACAGGTTCCACAGAAAATATATTGGCGGAATCACACTGCCCTAAAAAGTACATAACAAATCTTTCAAACCCGATATCAATCAAAACGGCATCTGGACACATACAGGTAAATAGAGAAGCAATCGTCCCAAAAAATGCAATGCCTATAACTGTAAAAAATTATCTTATATTTA
This sequence comes from Hydrotaea cyrtoneurina, assembly GCA_958296145.1. Taxonomy (NCBI): domain Eukaryota; kingdom Metazoa; phylum Arthropoda; class Insecta; order Diptera; family Muscidae; genus Hydrotaea; species Hydrotaea cyrtoneurina. The sequence continues at coordinate 52,870,614 of OY282512.1, read as the reverse complement.
GAATATTCGAATTTCATCCCACATTTGCGGGAATATTTGGTTCAACGTTATTAAAAGAAAATAACGCAGTAATTGATTATGAAAAAAAAACCTTAACTATAAATAATCAGGAACTTTTGTTGTACTTTCAAGGGGACAATGAAGATGAAGAAAATGTTAGGATAGTTGACCTTCCTGAGTTATTTCATTTAGACGTTCTAGGAGTTTCAGAACAATTAAGAATCGAACATTTAAATGTAGAAAAAAAGAAAATATCAAGAAATTAGTTTGTAACTACAATGATGTGTTCTATCATAAAGGCGATGACCTTTCCTTCACGAATGAAATAAAACACAACATTCCGACAAATAACTCAAGTCCCATATACTCACGAACATACAGATATCCTGAAATTCATAAGGAAGAAGTTAATCGTCAGATTAAAGAAATGTTAAAACAAGGTATCATTACGAACAGTTCATCTCCCTATAATGCTCCTATTTGGATTGTCCCCAAAAAAGAAGACAAAGAGGGCAGTAAGGAATGGCGTATTGTAATTGATACTAGGTAAATTAGGTAGAGCAAATTACTTTTCTACACTTGATTTAACTAAAGGCTTCTATCAAATTGAAATGAATCCTGAAGATCAAGAGAAAACAGCCTTTTCTACATCAGATGGTCATTACGAATTCAAGAGAATGCCTTTTGGGCTAAAAAACGCTCCTGCAACGTTTCAGAGGATGATGAATAATGTCCTCAAAGAACACGTAAACAAAATATGTGTAGTTTACATGGATGACGTTTTAGTCTTTAGTACCTCCCTACAAGAGCATATAAATAACCTTAGTACAGTACTCAAAACCTTAAGAAAAGCTAATCTGAAAGTTTCTTTAAACAAAAGTGATTTTCTAAAAAAAGAGACAGATTTCTTAGGACACGTAGTCACTTCAAACGATGTCAAACCCAATCCTAATAAAGTAAAGTGTATCAAAGACTTTCCTATTCCAAAAACCATTAAGGAAAACAAAGATTTCTTGGACTAAGTGGCTATTATAGGAAGTTTATTCCTGACTACGCCAATATAGCTAAACCCTTAACTATGAGACTTAAAAAGGATTCAAATATCAGTATAAACGATCATGACTATATAGAATCCTTTAATAAACTCAGGACCATTCTAATGTCTGATATGATATTAAGATACCCAAACTTCACAAAAAAATTTACACTTACTTCAGATACTAGCAACTTCGGTCTAGGAGCAGTTTTATCACAAGATAACGGACCCATAGCTTTTGCATCACTAACACTCAACAAACATGAAATCAACTATAGTACAATAGAAAAAGAATTATTAGCCATCGTATGGGCTACTAGTCAGTTCAGGCATTACCTCTACGGTAGAAAGTTTAAGCTTAATACTGACCATAAGCCGCTAATATGGTTATCCTCACTGAAAGAACCCAACTCAAAATTAATAAGATGGAAGATAAAACTAAATGAGTACGAGTTCGATATTAGTCATGTAGAGGGTAAGGAAAATAAGGTGGCTGATGCCCTTTCAAGAATCAAATGTGAAGTAAACCTTTTCGAGTGTGATAAGTGTAATAAGAAATACACCCAAGCAACCAATCTCGGGATTCATAAAAGAATTGTACCACAAAACATTAGATTCGAATGCAATGTATGCAAACGTCAATTCAAAATGAAAAACTCGCTAAAACAGCACTTCAATAGTCAACACCCAAAACAAAAACTATCCTTTACCAAAACGGATTCTAGGGATAATCAACCAGAAACAGTTGCGATAAACGATGATGATACAAAAAGGGGACAATCTCCTGTACCCACATTACATAGTGCTAGTGAAGATGGTATTGATTGCATTCCAATAACGGATAAGCCGTTGCAATACTACAAAAGGCAAATATTAATATTGAACGGTAATGAAGATAAGTATGAATTAATAGAAACATTTGACAAAAGAAAATATCAATTCACATATAAACAAGATAAAAAAACTGGTTGAAAAAATTTTAGAAATCATAAACAATGAAGAAAATGTAACAATTTATTGTGAGAATGAGGAAATTTATTTAAAAATTCAAGAGAAAGTCATCAGGATGAGAGGTATAAAAAATTCAAAAATACTTAGAACGTATAAAATAGTAGAAAACGTTGATTTAGAAGACCTTATGGAAATTATCTTCAGACATTGTTCAGATTTCTGTAAATCCTCATATGGTGTTTTTTTCCTTTTCTGCTGAAGGTATAAAATTGTGTTGGATTCGGTAATTGAATGTATTCAAAACAATGTGTAAAACTGTACTGTATTCAAATAATGTATACAATTGTAATTTGGATATATTCAATGCATGTGCGTATGTTGTAGCTTGGGTTTTTTAAGATAAGCAGGCAGTACAACATGCGTGTGTGGTATAGAGCGGCGGGCTATTTTTAGAATACGGGACGAGCATGATAACGAGTGGAATTTTCCACAAGATGTTATGCGTGCGTGGGTTGACAAAACAACCCCACGCATGCGTCTATCGCGTTCTCGTTCATTCTTTAGGATTAGTTTAGTTTAAGAAAATGTATGGTAGATTAAGAAAATATTATGAAATAAATATCAGTATCTTACAAGTACTCAATGAGTGAGTGTGTTTCAAACATTCGTCCGTGCGGGTCAGCTTTACATATCTCGCTCATACAGACATCACAAGTTTGAGAATAACCATCCCGGGATAGAGAAAACTTACCAGTTTTGAAAGACGTTTATTACTACCCCAATTTAAAACGTGAAATTACGAAAATAAATAATAATTGCGAAATATGCAATTTTAAAATAGAACGAAGACCAATTAAATTGCCATATGAAAAAACGGAGACACCAAAAAATCCTTATGAAATTTATCATGCTGACATTTGGTATATGAACAGAGATAAGAAGTATCTGACCATTATCGATAGATTCTCCAAATATGCACTTGTGCACGAAATAGAAGAAAGAACGCCTCTATGTTTAATGAAAGCTTTTACAATTGTGTTTAATTTAATGAAAGCACCAAAATTATTAATAACAGATAATGAAACAGCATTAACCACGGCAATATTTAAAGACTTTCTAAACAAAAAGAATATTGAGTTACATCTAACAACTCCAAACAGACATACTGGAAACTCGGACATCGAGCGATTTCACAGCAGTCTGAATGAGAATATAAGGTTGTACAAAAAAAGAGAGGAAGAAAATGATATCGCCAACAATATTGACTTAGTTATTCAACCCAATTACACTTACAACAACACTATCCATCTAACAACTAGAAGAAAGCCAATAGACGTACATTTTTCAGGAGGTAGAGTTGATTTCAAAGATGTCTATAATCAAATTGAAAAAATGAAAGAAAAAACTTTAGAATACAGGATTAAGATAGAAAAGATGCAGACGTTAATGAAAATTTCAAAAAAAATCCTAATGGAAGCAAGACAGGACAAAGTTGACGTTGTAGAAGTTGACGGTACAGTTGACGGTTCTGTACAGTTGACGGTACAGAACAAGAAACAAACATTTACACATTTATAAAGATCAATTCTTAAAGCGAAAAAATTACAACAAATTAAGTACAATTTAATACACTTGGAAAAAACTATTGATAAATTGAAGAAATTCGAAATAATAATATGACTCTTGAAAAGTTGCTAAGCATAACATTAGCAACACCCGGCAAATATTATCATTATTTTCATTATCCGCATCTCAATTATGTCTTATAAAATATACAAAAATTCACCTAAATGTTGTAATTTTAAAGAAAAAAAAAACCCTTTTTAGACTTATTTTTATGTTTGTTGGAAAAAAAAATAATAATCTCTTTGCCCTACTTCCTTCGAAATATGGACAAAGATCTTCGTCTGGGGGAGTTATGGAATAACCAACACCAACATATAAACTACTATTCTACTTTGTATCAATATTAACTCATTTGTTTTTCATAAACAAATGTATGATTAATTTACCCATGTTTTAAAAATTAAAAATATTGTCACCTAGTTATCAAAAAACGAAAAAATAAAATCAGACTTAAATTCAAAACGGAACTGTGAAGGTTGTTTTAATTAAATTATTCTAATCGTCTTTATTTAACTGGCGCAGTCGGTAGGATACCCAAAAGGAATTGGGTATTCTGTAAAAAAGGACCTTACGAAAAAGGCTTAAGATCCCACGTAAAAGGATCTAACTTAATTATAAAAAACTCATATGTATAATAAGAGGAAAATTTTAAACATTCAAGTCCTGTAAAGAAAAAAAATCCATCACAAACGGAAAATAGTTAACAGTTAAAGTCGTGAAATATTAAAATCGTAATGGCAGCAGAAATATCCCCCTTAACATATCTGGGTCTAATCCCAAATTTCAACGGACAAAGTGAGAATTTAAATTCTTTCATCGCTGCCATCGACAACATATCACCCATGATGGTATCGTATACGGAGCCATCACAGAGAATGCTGCTAACGATAATAAAAGGCAAGATAATAGGAAAAGCTAAAACTGCCCTGGATATTCATCCTCACCTGACGACATGGGTGGAAATAAAGAGAATGTTGGAGACAAATTTTGGAGGATTATCCTCCCCCGAACAACTTTATGAGGACCTCAGAAATTCACAATACCGAGGTGATGTTATGGCTTTTTATAGCTATATTCAATTAAAACTATCCTTGCTAAATCAGCGTAACACTATGGATGGAAATCTTCTAGAGATAACCCATAACAACAGAACGGCGCTTAACGTTTTTATGAACAAGTTACCAATTCATCAAAAGACAGTGTTATGTGCATTAAAACCATTATCGCTAAAAAAAGCATTACAGGAATTAGTAACAGCTGGCTTAGTACAAGTTATCATGAGGAATCCTCGTGTTCCCACACTCTCACAGTTTGGTTGCACTGAAGCAACCAAAAACCCCACACGAGCCGTTTGATCAGCACATTTGACACCTCATAATTTGGTTGCACTCGATCAACCAAATACTTAACCATCTTTCATGAGAAACCCTCATGCTCCCATATTCCCATAGTCAACACGAGCCGCTATGTCAGCATATTCTACACCTCGCAACTTGACTAAAGGTGAATAACCAAACATGCTACACGAGCCGCAGTGTCAGCAAACAGCAACATGTGCAATGGTAACGTTGGCAGAACGACAGCGGCGCAGCATAATGTAGTGGCTTTAGTTTTAAGCAAATGTAGAATTGTAAGTTAGTTATTAACTCACCCTCTAACAATAAAGTTGTTTTTAATTAATTAACAACCCAAATCGTATAATTGGCGCCCAACGTGGTTCACTTCGCGACAAGTAAATCTAAAGAAAAAAAAACTTAGAAATTCGTGGAAAGTGAAACTACAAAAGCTAAAAAAAAATAATATCCTGTAAAAACGGAAAGAAAAAAAAAAAACAACGTGGTTCACTTCGCGACAAGTAAATCTAAAGAAAAAAAAACTTAGAAATTCGTGGAAAGTGAAACTACAAAAGCTAAAAAAAAAAAAATAAATAAATAAATATCCTGTAAAAACGGAAAGAAAAAAAAAAACAACGTGGTTCACTTCGCGAAAATAAATCTACAAATTAGAACTTTGTGGAAGGTGAAAGTGCAACTGAAGTCACCAAGGAACGAATATCCTTGGGCAGCGAGAAACAACAGTGAAAATAATCTGAAGACTCCCCAAGGAACGAACATCCTGGGTCGGCGAAAAGAAGCAGAATCAACACCAACATCCAGGAAACTAGTTAAGACTAAATTTTAAGGATGATAAGGTAAGTGAAGTGCCCGATTTTTATAAAAAAAAAGAGAAAGGACAAATTTAAATAAAACAATTAAGTGAAATAAATTTTTTTTCCGGAATCCTCCTTTTTTTGCGAATAATTTATGAGTGATTCCCTTATTAGGGAATTTAAGATTAGAAACAAAAGAAACAATGAATTCTGAACAAGTAAGTGAGCTAGTTAGAGCAGAAGTGAGCAGAGCACTGGCCGCGCAAAAATTAGAGTTTGACAGGAAGATAACTGCGATTAACAGTCGACTTGCTACCGACAAACCTAAGGTCGAAAGGTTCACGAAGGTTCGGATAAATCCGCTGATACCTTGTGATATCACCTTAGATGCAATAAAATCTCTTCCGGAATTTTCTGGCCAGCCAGGTACCTATGTATCATGGCGCGAGGCTGCGCACAATGCGTATGAGCTATTCGAAAAATTCGATGGCAGTGAACGCCACTATCAAGCGGTAATTATCCTTAGAAATAAAGTGCGAGGTGCCGCCGATGCGGTACTCTCGTCCTTTAGCACCGTATTAAGTTTTAGGGCAATCATTGCCCGTCTCGACTTTACTTACGCAGACAAACGTCCGATATACCTAATCGAACAAGAACTGTCCACGCTGAGGCAGGGTTCGATGCAGTTACTAGACTTTTACGATGAGGTAGAAAAGAAGCTAACCTTGTTAGCCAATAAGACAATCATGTCGTATGAAAATAGTGTAGCAGACACTATAAACGAAAAATATAGGGCCGATGCACTTAGGGTTTTCATATCAGGGTTAAGGAAACCTCTTTGCGATATCCTGTTTGCTTCAAGACCAACCGACCGCGTATCGCTAATAATGAGCGATACGCGTTCGCGAAAAATTTCGCAAATAGATCGGATAGTTCATACAACAAAAAGGCAAGTTCAGCCCAAAATTCCCCTAATACGGATCACAATGTGGGACAGAAGAACCCACATTATTCGGTTACCAAACAGCATCAGGCTGGCCAACCGCAAAACCCCTTAAGTAGTCGAAAGCCACACACCAGCGGTAACTACTCTGATCATAGACGCGTCGAACCTATGGAGGTGGACCCTTCAATATCCCAATTTAAACAGAAAACAAATTACCAAAGTCACGACTATAATGACAGGCCGCAGGGAAATATGCAGAAACGAGCGGCAAATTCAGGGCGATACACAGGGCCAAAACTACAACGTGTGAATCATCTTAGCGAAGAACATGAATCAATGGTCGACCCAACGTATGATGAAGAGGCGGAACAGGCCGTAGACGAAATTGAGGGTGATGAGCTTAATTTTTTAGAGGAAGGTCCCTCCTGCCTTGGATTTCGAGGTCAATAGGAGGGAAAGAAATCAAACTCCTTGTCGACACGGGGGCTTCAAGGAGTTACATCAAACCTTTACCGGAACTAAAGGGAATAAAAGTGGTCCAAAATTCATTTGCAGTAAAATCAATCCATGGAGTTACCCCTATCAAACTCAAATGCGCAATTAAAATTTTCGGCGTAGCAGAAGACTTTTTCATTCTACCCGAGTTGACATCATTTGACGGCGTTATCGGCCTTGACTTATTGAATAAGGTACACGCGTCCATTGCTTTAAAAACTAACACAATTACTCATGACCATGGAAAGGAGGTTATCTTATTTATAACCAGCCAGGATATGAATCATCTACAACTTCAGGCTAAGTCGGTACCAAGGGAGTTCAAAGACGCATTCTTCAGAGTTATTGGAAATGTAAACGGAGTTTTTGCGGACCCCAATGAAGCACTCCCATATAATACAAATGTAGTTGCGACGATCCGCACGGAGAACGAAGATCCAGTGTACTCAAGACTGTACCCGTACCCACTGGGCGTTGCGGATTTTGTTAATAAGGAAATCCAGGATCTACTGGCGAACGGTATCATTCGAAAGTCTAGGTCCCCCTATAACAACCCAATATGGGTCGTTAAAAAAAAGGGTTTTGACGAAAATGGACAGGAAAAAAAACGATTAGTAATAGATTTTCGAAAACTTAATGACAAAACTATCAGCGATAGGTACCCGATTCCGGAAATCGCGGAAACTCTATCCAATCTTGGTGGGAGTAAATTCTTTACTACACTCGACCTAAAATCAGGTTTCCACCAAATTCAGCTGTCTGAATCCGATAGAGAAAAAACTGCATTTTCTGTAAAAAACGGAAAATATGAATTCTGCAGACTGGCCTTCGGCCTAAAGAACGCGCCCAGCATTTTCCAAAGGGCGATAGATGATGTGCTAAGAGAACACATCGGAAAGAGATGTTTCGTCTACGTAGACGATGTAATAATATTCTCGAAAAACGAGCAAGACCACTTAAAAGATACGGAAGTAGTGATGCGAAGTCTATTTGAAGCCAATATGAGGGTCTCGGCGGAAAAATCAAAATTTTTCCAAACCGAGGTCGAATACCTAGGGTTCATAATTTCACAAGGAGGAATTAAAACTTGTGTAGAGAAAATTGAAACAATTCGAAATTTTCCTGAGCCCAGCACCCTAAGAGGTCTAAGGTCATTCTTAGGCTTGGCGGGATACTACCGCTGCTTCATACGCGACTTCGCCAAGATTGCGAAACCACTATCGAACATACTGAGAGGAGAGTACGGCCGAGTTACTGCAACACAGTCAAAAAAAATCAAAATTGATTTGACCAGTGAACAGAGAAAAGCCTTTAATAAAATAAAAGAAATACTAGCGTCTGAAGACGTAACATTAACATACCCAAATTTTCAAAAACCGTTCGATTTAACCACGGATGCATCCTCCCATGCTATAGGTGCTGTCCTTTCACAGGACGGAAAACCTATAACCATGATTTCCCGCACTTTGACAGGTAGCGAGGAACATTACGCTACTAATGAACGGGAATTATTAGCCATCGGACAGAAATCCGAACTCGAAAATTAAAAGGTGGAAAGCTTTCATAGATGAATGCAACGCAAAGCTAATTTACAAACCAGGCAAGGAAAACGTAGTTGCAGATGCGCTGTCTAGGCAGCAAATTTATGCCTTAGACAATATGAGTGTCGAAACAATCCACAGCGAAGAGTCATCTACCAACACGATTGAGAGAACTGATAAGCCGGTAAATTGCTTCCGTAATCAGATACTTGTAGAGGAAGGCATAGAACCCCAGAAAAGAACTTTCATTATTTTTGGAAAAAAAAACAAGACACTTGATTTCATTCCGAACCGACGACGATTTAATTAAAAATCTACAGGAAGCCGTAAAAGCAGATGTAGTAAACGCTCTGCAGTGTGACCTACACACATTGGCACGATTCCAGCATAAATTGATCGAACTCTTTCCAACCGTGAAATTCAGACACACAGAAAAGCTAGTTATCGATATATCAGACCCGAACGAACAGCAAGAAATTATCGCGGCCGAACACAATCGAGCACACCGAGCAGCCCAGGAAAACGTAAAGCACATAGTGGAGGACTATTTTTTTCCGAAAATGGAAAGGAAGTCTAAACAATTTGTAGCAAATTGTCGCGTATGCTCTCAGGCGAAGTATGACCGCCATCCAAAAAAGCAACTCATTGCCCAAACACCCATACCTACATATTGTGGAGAAATTCTCCACATTGATATATTTTCCACAGGGTCGAAATATTTTTTGACTTGCATTGACAAATTTTCTAAATTTGCAATAGTACAGTCACTAAAGTCCAGGACGATAGTAGACGTTAAGCCTCAGCTCCTCCAGTTACTCAATGTGTTTTCAAGTACAAAATCTATTTACTGTGACAATGAAAAGTCGCTTAATTCACATAGCATCAAGTCCATATTAAAGAACCATTTCGACATCGATATTGCGAACGCTCCACCCTTGCACAGTACCTCAAATGGACAGGTAGAGCGATTTCACAACACACTGATGGAAATATCTAGATGCCTTAAACTTGACAAACATTTAGACGATATCGAAGAAATAGTTCTTTTGGCTACCATCGAATATAACAGGTCAATACATTCAGTAACTGAGATGAAACCAATTACCGTCTTTCATTCCACGAAAGCCGACGCACAAATAGTATCACGTATAGAAAACACTCAGATTAAAAACCTAGAGGCGCACAATAAGAATAGACAAGATAGGAACTTTGCCGTTGGAGAGAAAGTGCTCGTAAAAAATAACAGAAGACTAGGTAACAAACTTACACCTCTTTACACTGAAGAGGAAGTCGAAAATGATCTGGGCACAACCGTTCTAATAAGAGGGAGGAGGGTCCATAAGGACAATCTCCGCTGAAATTTCTTCCTTTCTAGAATTAACATAACGTCCTACATGGGTGATGAACTAAAGAAGGATATTACTTATTCTTTCAGAATAGCTTTAAAATTGGTTATAGCCATATTGGTATCAGCAACAACTGGAGGACTAATAGACTACTCAAATGCAAGATACATTCCGGTGACTGGCGGTGACCTTGTAATCTGGGAAAGTTTTGGACACATCAAACACGTTACCAACCTGACTCTGTACGAACGACTAAAGGACGAGACAGCTAACGCTACGGACCACTTCCCCCAAACACACATGAGGAAGTTGCTGGACGCAGACATAAACCAGATAAGTAGACTAATACAGACAGTAAATACTCATCACAGACAAGCGAGAAGCTTGAACGCTATAGGGACGGTACTGAAATACATCGCAGGGACCCCAGACCACGATGACTTTGACAGACTAACAAACACAGCAGAACAATTAATTGACTCCCAGGACAGACAGTTTACTATCAACACGGAGGTACAAAAAGAAATTAATAGTCTCACCACTACAGTAAATAAAATCTTGAGAACAGAAAAACAAAGAGAAATAGACACTAGCCACCTTTATGATATTCTCTTAGCTAGAAACAGAGCAATAATAACAGACTTAGACAATCTTATCACTTCTATCACATTCGCAAAAATTGGAGTCTTGAATCCCATCCTTTTAGACAGTAACGAGATAAACTTCATAATAAAAAATGAGCACTTCACAAACCTCTCTGTGGCCGATGTTATGGCTGTAGCTAATATTAAGATTTTGCAATACGATAATGTAATATACTTCCTAATACGATATCCTATTCCTAAGCTTAGATGTAAGAAAATTACTATTTTACCAGTAGCTCACGGCCATCAAATGCTCCACCTACAAGAATCCACCTTAGCGGTATGCCACAATCGTACCTTAGCGGTGAGGAACTGCAGCGACACGATACCAACGTTTTGTCTACCGTCTTCAGCCACATCATGCGCTCTACAACTATTGACACGTAACACTGCAAGCTGCAGCACCACATTCAACAATCTCACGCCGATTACACCGATAGGCGATGGATTGGTAGTCATCAATGATCAACTGGCAATCGTAGAAGAAAGTAGTGAAGCTCCTATTACAATTAATGGTACTTACCTGGTCATTTTCAAAAACCATGTAAAAATCAACGACTCAGTATATTACAACGAAAATTCAACGACTCCTCTGCAACCTGAAACCCCATGGGCTTCTGCGATTAACCTAACGCAACACACCGAGATACTAAGCGCCCCCTATCTCCACCACGTTAACCGACAGAATCTTCAACACATCCGTCATTTACAACATACGATCGAGCAGGGTCAAATTGCAGCTTTATCAACTATTGGTGCTTTTGCGCTTGTGGGACTGGCAGCTTACCTATTACGACGTAGGGTCATCATAAAAAAAAAGATCATCATAGCCAGGTCCGTTGAAGATGCAATAAAGAACGTTGTTACGAGGACCGCGGACGGCCCCCACTTAGAAGGGGAGGAGTTATCATGAGGAATCCTCGTGTTCCCACACTCTCACAGTTTGGTTGCACTGAAGCAACCAAAAACCCCACACGAGCCGTTTGATCAGCACATTTGACACCTCATAATTTGGTTGCACTCGATCAACCAAATACTTAACCATCTTTCATGAGAAACCCTCATGCTCCCATATTCCCATAGTCAACACGAGCCGCTATGTCAGCATATTCTACACCTCGCAACTTGACTAAAGGTGAATAACCAAACATGCTACACGAGCCGCAGTGTCAGCAAACAGCAACATGTGCAATGGTAACGTTGGCAGAACGACAGCGGCGCAGCATAATGTAGTGGCTTTAGTTTTAAGCAAATGTAGAATTGTAAGTTAGTTATTAACTCACCCTCTAACAATAAAGTTGTTTTTAATTAATTAACAATACAAATCGTATAATTTACATGCCAACCCTTCGAACCACCAGAAGTATCAAAAATCCCAAAAGAACCAACAGGCGAAGCAACCAACTATAAATCAACAATGGCAACCAAAACCATACGTTCATCAGCAACAGGATTATCATCAATCCAACCAATACCAACATCGACCACAACGAAATTATCAGCAAAGACAATACACGCAGCAACAGTGGCAGCCTCGACAGCCGGCCCCAGAATCTATGGATGTTAGTGGACAAACGAGGCAAAATTATCATTTAAATAACCCCGATAAGTATAGTAGTAATAATACATTTAATAATTATCATCCTGATGAGTATAATAATTGTAACAATAGTTATAATCAAAATTTCCAAGAACCAAACATTAGTAATGGTAGTTCCCCGTATAATAATTATAATAATTTCCATAGTAATTTTAATGAAAATAATGATAATCAGCACCAAAATTTTCGTCATATGGCCTCGACGGGACCTCCCGACGAAAAACCGAACTACCCTATGTTTTGTTCAGAAACGAGTTTAGAGCGACCAGAATTTTAGTAGACACAGGTTCCACAGAAAATATATTGGCGGAATCACACTGCCCCAAAAAGTACATAACAAATCTTTCAAACCCGATATCAATCAAAACGGCATCTGGACACATACAGGTAAATAGAGAAGCAATCGTCCCAAAAAATGCAATGCCTATAACTGTAAAAAATGATCTTATATTTAGAATATTCGAATTTCATCCCACATTTGCGGGAATATTTGGTTCAACGTTATTAAAAGAAAATAACGCAGTAATTGATTATGAAAAAAAAACCTTAACTATAAATAATCAGGAACTTTTGTTGTACTTTCAAGGGGACAATGAAGATGAAGAAAATGTTAGGATAGTTGACCTTCCTGAGTTATTTCATTTAGACGTTCTAGGAGTTTCAGAACAATTAAGAATCGAACATTTAAATGTAGAAGAAAAAGAAAATATCAAGAAATTAGTTTGTAACTACAATGATGTGTTCTATCATAAAGGCCATGACCTTTCCTTCACGAATGAAATAAAACACAACATTCCGACAAATAACTCAAGTCCCATATACTCACGAACATACAGATATCCTGAAATTCATAAGGAAGAAGTTAATCGTCAGATTAAAGAAATGTTAAAACAAGGTATCATTACGAACAGTTCATCTCCTTATAATGCTCCTATTTGGATTGTCCCCAAAAAAGAAGACAAAGAGGGCAGTAAGGAATGGCATATTGTAATTGATACTAGGTAAATTAGGTAGAGCAAATTACTTTTCTACACTTGATTTAACTAAAGGCTTCTATCAAATTGAAATGAATCCTGAAGATCAAGAGAAAACAGCCTTTTCTACATCAGATGGTCATTACGAATTCAAGAGAATGCCTTTTGGGCTAAAAAACGCTCCTGCAACGTTTCAGAGGATGATGAATAATGTCCTCAAAGAACACGTAAACAAAATATGTGTAGTTTACATGGATGACGTTTTAGTCTTTAGTACCTCCCTACAAGAGCATATAAATAACCTTAGTACAGTACTCAAAACCTTAAGAAAAGCTAATCTGAAAGTTTCTTTAAACAAAAGTGATTTTCTAAAAAAAGAGACAGATTTCTTAGGACACGTAGTCACTTCAAACGGTGTCAAACCCAATCCTAATAAAGTAAAGTGTATCAAAGACTTTCCTATTCCAAAAACCATTAAGGAAAACAAAGATTTCTTGGACTAAGTGGCTATTATAGGAAGCTATGCCAATATAGCTAAACCCTTAACTATGAGACTTAAAAAGGATTCAAATATCAGTATAAACGATCATGACTATATAGAATCCTTTAATAAACTCAGGACCATTCTAATGTCTGATATGATATTAAGATACCCAAACTTCACAAAAAAATTTACACTTACTTCAGATGCTAGCAACTTCGGTCTAGGAGCAGTTTTATCACAAGATAACGGACCCATAGCTTTTGCATCACGAACACTCAACAAACATGAAATCAACTATAGTACAATAGAAAAAGTATTATTAGCCATCGTATGGGCTACTAGTCAGTTCAGGCATTACCTCTACGGTAGAAAGTTTAAGCTTAATACTGACCATAAGCCGCTAATATGGTTATCCTCACTGAAAGAACCCAACTCAAAATTAATAAGATGGAAGATAAAACTAAATGAGTACGAGTTCGATATTAGTCATGTAGAGGGTAAGGAAAATAAGGTGGCTGATGCCCTTTCAAGAATCAAATGTGAAGTAAACCTTTTCGAGTGTGATAAGTGTAATAAGAAATACACCCAAGCAACCAATCTCGGGATTCATAAAAGAATTGTACCACAAAACATTAGATTCGAATGCAATGTATGCAAACGTCAATTCAAAATGAAAAACTCGCTAAAACAGCACTTCAATAGTCAACACCCAAAACAAAAACTATCCTTTACCAAAACGGATTCTAGGGATAATCAACCAGAAACAGTTGCGAAAAACGATGATGATACAAAAAGGGGACAATCTCCTGTACCCACATTACATAGTGCTAGTGAAGATGGTATTGATTGCATTCCAATAACGGATAAGCCGTTGCAATACTACAAAAGGCAAATATTAATATTGAACGGTAATGAAGATAAGTATGAATTAATAGAAACATTTGACAAAAGAAAATATCAATTCACATATAAACAAGATAAAAAACTGGTTGAAAAAATTTTAGAAATCATAAACAATGAAGAAAATGTAACAATTTATTGTGAGAATGAGGAAATTTATTTAAAAATTCAAGAGAAAGTCATCAGGATGAGAGGTATAAAAAATTCAAAAATACTTAGAACGTATAAAATAGTAGAAAACGTTGATTTAGAAGACCTTATGGAAATTATCTTCAGACATCACAAGTTTGAGAATAACCATCCCGGGATAGAGAAAACTTACCAGTTTTGAAAGACGTTTATTACTACCCCAATTTAAAACGTGAAATTACGAAAATAAATAATAATTGCGAAATATGCAATTTTAAAATAGAACGAAGACCAATTAAATTGCCATATGAAAAAACGGAGACACCAAAAAATCCTTATGAAATTTATCATGCTGACATTTGGTATATGAACAGAGATAAGAAGTATCTGACCATTATCGATAGATTCTCCAAATATGCACTTGTGCACGAAATAGAAGAAAGAACGCCTCTATGTTTAATGAAAGCTTTTACAATTGTGTTTAATTTAATGAAAGCACCAAAATTATTAATAACAGATAATGAAACAGCATTAACCACGGCAATATTTAAAGACTTTCTAAACAAAAAGAATATTGAGTTACATCTAACAACTCCAAACAGACATACTGGAAACTCGGACATCGAGCGATTTCACAGCAGTCTGAATGAGAATATAAGGTTGTACAAAAAAAGAGAGGAAGAAAATGATATCGCCAACAATATTGACTTAGTTATTCAACCCAATTACACTTACAACAACACTATCCATCTAACAACTAGAAGAAAGCCAATAGACGTACATTTTTCAGGAGGTAGAGTTGATTTCAAAGATGTCTATAATCAAATTGAAAAAATGAAAGAAAAAACTTTAGAATACAGGAATAAAGATAGAAAAGATGCAGACGTTAATGAAAATTTCAAAAAAAATCCTAATGGAAGCAAGACAGGACAAAGTTGACGTTGTAGAAGTTGACGGTTCTGTACAGTTGACGGTACAGAACAAGAAACAAACATTTACACATTTATAAAGATCAATTCTTAAAGCGAAAAAATTACAACAAATTAAGTACAATTTAATACACTTGGAAAAAACTATTGATAAATTGAAGAAATTCGAAATAATAATATGACTCTTGAAAAGTTGCTAAGCATAACATTAGCAACACCCGGCAAATATTATCATTATTTTCATTATCCGCATCTCAATTATGTCTTATAAAATATACAAAAATTCACCTAAATGTTGTAATTTTAAAGAGAAAAAAAACCCATAACTATTTACTTTTTAGACTTATTTTTATGTTTGTTGGAAAAAAAAATAATAATCTCTTTGCCCTACTTCCTTCGAAATATGGACAAAGATCTTCGTCTGGGGGAGTTATGGAATAACCAACACCAACATATAAACTACTATTCTACTTTGTATCAATATTAACTCAGTTGTTTTTCATAAACAAATGTATGATTAATTTACCCATGTTTTAAAAATTAAAAATATTGTCACCTAGTTATCAAAAAACGAAAAAATAAAATCAGACTTAAATTCAAAACGGAACTGTGAAGGTTGTTTTAATTAAATTATTCTAATCGTCTTTATTTAACTGGCGCAGTCGGTAGGATACCCAAAAGGAATTGGGTATTCTGTAAAAAAGGACCTTACGAAAAAGGCTTAAGATCCCACGTAAAAGGATCTAACTTAATTATAAAAAACTCATATGTATAATAAGAGAAACATTTTAAACATTCAAGTCCTGTAAAGAAAAAAAATCCATCACAAACGGAAAATAGTTAACAGTTAAAGTCGTGAAATATTAAAATCGTAATGGCAGCAGAAATATCCCCCTTAACATATCTGGGTCTAATCCCAAATTTCGACGGACAAAGTGAGAATTTAAATTCTTTCATCGCTGCCATCGACAACATATCACCCATGATGGTATCGTATACGGAGCCATCACAGAGAATGCTGCTAACGATAATAAAAGGCAAGATAATAGGAAAAGCTAAAACTGCCCTGGATATTCATCCTCACCTGACGACATGGGTGGAAATAAAGAGAATGTTGGAGACAAATTTTGGAGGATTATCCTCCCCCGAACAACTTTATGAGGACCTCAGAAATTCACAATACCGAGGTGATGTTATGGCTTTTTATAGCTATATTCAATTAAAACTATCCTTGCTAAATCAGCGTAACACTATGGATGGAAATCTTCTAGAGATAACCCATAACAACAGAACGGCGCTTAACGTTTTTATGAACAAGTTACCAATTCATCAAAAGACAGTGTTATGTGCATTAAAACCATTATCGCTAGAAAAAGCATTACAGGAATTAGTAACAGCTGGCTTAGTACATGCCAACCCTTCGAACCACCAGAAGTATCAAAAATCCCAAAAGAACCAACAGGCGAAGCAACCAACTATAAATCAACAATGGCAACCAAAACCATACGTTCATCAGCAACAGGATTATCATCAATCCAACCAATACCAACATCGACCACAACGAAATTATCAGCAAAGACAATACACGACAGCCGGCCCCAGAATCTATGGATGTTAGTGGACAAACGAGGCAAAATTATCATTTAAATAACCCCGATAAGTATAGTAGTAATAATACATTTAATAATTATCATCCTGATGAGTATAATAATTGTAACAATAGTTATAATCAAAATTTCCAAGAACCAAACATTAGTAATGGTAGTTCCCCGTATAATAATTATAATAATTTCCATAGTAATTTTAATGAAAATAATGATAATCAGCACCAAAATTTTCGTCATATGGCCTCGACGGGACCTCCCGACGAAAAACCGAACTACCCTATGTTTTGTTCAGAAACGAGTTTAGAGCGACCAGAATTTTAGTAGACACAGGTTCCACAGAAAATATATTGGCGGAATCACACTGCCCCAAAAAGTACATACCAAATTTTTCAAACCCGATATCAATCAAAACGGCATCTGGACACATACAGGTAAATAGAGAAGCAATCGTCCCAAAAAATGCAATGCCTATAACTGTAAAAAATGATCTTATATTTAGAATATTCGAATTTCATCCCACATTTGCGGGAATATTTGGTTCAACGTTATTAAAAGAAAATAACGCAGTAATTGATTATGAAAAAAAAACCTTAACTATAAATAATCAGGAACTTTTGTTGTACTTTCAAGGGGACAATGAAGATGAAGAAAATGTTAGGATAGTTGACCTTCCTGAGTTATTTCATTTAGACGTTCTAGGAGTTTCAGAACAATTAAGAATCGAACATTTAAATGTAGAAGAAAAAGAAAATATCAAGAAATTAGTTTGTAACTACAATGATGTGTTCTATCATAAAGGCGATGACCTTTCCTTCACGAATGAAATAAAACACAACATTCCGACAAATAACTCAAGTCCCATATACTCACGAACATACAGATATCCTGAAATTCATAAGGAAGAAGTTAATCGTCAGATTAAAGAAATGTTAAAACAAGGTATCATTACGAACAGTTCATCTCCTTATAATGCTCCTATTTGGATTGTCCCCAAAAAAGAAGACAAAGAGGGCAGTAAGGAATGGCGTATTGTAATTGATACTAGGTAAATTAGGTAGAGCAAATTACTTTTCTACACTTAATTTAACTAAAGGCTTCTATCAAATTGAAATGAATCCTGAAGATCAAGAGAAAACAGCCTTTTCTACATCAGATGGTCATTACGAATTCAAGAGAATGCCTTTTGGGCTAAAAAACGCTCCTGCAACGTTTCAGAGGATGATGAATAATGTCCTCAAAGAACACGTAAACAAAATATGTGTAGTTTACATGGATGACGTTTTAGTCTTTAGTACCTCCCTACAAGAGCATATAAATAACCTTAGTACAGTACTCAAAACCTTAAGAAAAGCTAATCTGAAAGTTTCTTTAAACAAAAGTGATTTTCTAAAAAAAGAGACAGATTTCTTAGGACACGTAGTCACTTCAAACGGTGTCAAACCCAATCCTAATAAAGTAAAGTGTATCAAAGACTTTCCTATTCCAAAAACCATTAAGGAAAACAAAGATTTCTTGGACTAAGTGGCTATTATAGGAAGTTTATTCCTGACTATGCCAATATAGCTAAACCCTTAACTATGAGACTTAAAAAGGATTCAAATATCAGTATAAACGATCATGACTATATAGAATCCTTTAATAAACTCAGGACCATTCTAATGTCTGATATGATATTAAGATACCCAAACTTCACAAAAAAATTTACACTTACTTCAGATGCTAGCAACTTCGGTCTAGGAGCAGTTTTATCACAAGATAACGGACCCATAGCTTTTGCATCACGAACACTCAACAAACATGAAATCAACTATAGTACAATAGAAAAAGAATTATTAGCCATCGTATGGGCTACTAGTCAGTTCAGGCATTACCTCTACGGTAGAAAGTTTAAGCTTAATACTGACCATAAGCCGCTAATATGGTTATCCTCACTGAAAGAACCCAACTCAAAATTAATAAGATGGAAGATAAAACTAAATGAGTACGAGTTCGATATTAGTCATGTAGAGGGTAAGGAAAATAAGGTGGCTGATGCCCTTTCAAGAATCAAATGTGAAGTAAACCTTTTCGAGTGTGATAAGTGTAATAAGAAATACACCCAAGCAACCAATCTCGGGATTCATAAAAGAATTGTACCACAAAACATTAGATTCGAATGCAATGTATGCAAACGTCAATTCAAAATGAAAAACTCGCTATAACAGCACTTCAATAGTCAACACCCAAAACAAAAACTATCCTTTACCAAAACGGATTCTAGGGATAATCAACCAGAAACAGTTGCGATAAACGATGATGATACAAAAAGGGGACAATCTCCTGTACCCACATTACATAGTGCTAGTGAAGATGGTATTGATTGCATTCCAATAACGGATAAGCCGTTGCAATACTACAAAAGGCAAATATTAATATTGAACGGTAATGAAGATAAGTATGAATTAATAGAAACATTTGACAAAAGAAAATATCAATTCACATATAAACAAGATAAAAAACTGGTTGAAAAAATTTTAGAAATCATAAACAATGAAGAAAATGTAACAATTTATTGTGAGAATGAGGAAATTTATTTAAAAATTCAAGAGAAAGTCATCAGGATGAGAGGTATAAAAAATTCAAAAATACTTAGAACGTATAAAATAGTAGAAAACGTTGATTTAGAAGACCTTATGGAAATTATCTTCAGACATCACAAGTTTGAGAATAACCATCCCGGGATAGAGAAAACTTACCAGTTTTGAAAGACGTTTATTACTACCCCAATTTAAAACGTGAAATTACGAAAATAATTAATAATTGCGAAATATGCAATTTTAAAATAGAACGAAGACCAATTAAATTGCCATATGAAAAAACGGAGACACCAAAAAATCCTTATGAAATTTATCATGCTGACATTTGGTATATGAACAGAGATAAGAAGTATCTGACCATTATCGATAGATTCTCCAAATATGCACTTGTGCACGAAATAGAAGAAAGAACGCCTCTATGTTTAATGAAAGCTTTTACAATTGTGTTTAATTTAATGAAAGCACCAAAATTATTAATAACAGATAATGAAACAGCATTAACCACGGCAATATTTAAAGACTTTCTAAACAAAAAGAATATTGAGTTACATCTAACAACTCCAAACAGACATACTGTAAACTCGGACATCGAGCGATTTCACAGCAGTCTGAATGAGAATATAAGGTTGTACAAAAAAAGAGAGGAAGAAAATGAAATCGCCTACAATATTGACTTAGTTATTCAATCCAATTACACTTACAACAACACTATCCATCTAACAACTAGAAGAAAGCCAATAGACGTACATTTTTCAGGAGGTAGAGTTGATTTGAAAGATGTCTATAATCAAATTGAAAAAATGAAAGAAAAAACTTTAGAATACAGGAATAAAGATAGAAAAGATGCAGACGTTAATGAAAATTTCAAAAAAAAATCCTAATGGAAGCAAGACAGGACAAAGTTGACGTTGTAGAAGTTGACGGTACAGTTGACGGTTCTGTACAGTTGACGGTACAGAACAAGAAACAAACATTTACACATTTATAAAGATCAATTCTTAAAGCGAAAAAATTACAACAAATTAAGTACAATTTAATACACTTGGAAAAAACTATTGATAAATTGAAGAAATTCGAAATAATAATATGACTCTTGAAAAGTTGCTAAGCATAACATTAGCAACACCCGGCAAATATTATCATTATTTTCATTATCCGCATCTCAATTATGTCTTATAAAATATACAAAAATTCACCTAAATGTTGTAATTTTAAAGAAAAAAAAAACCCTTTTTAGACTTATTTTTATGTTTGTTGGAAAAAAAAATAATAATCTCTTTGCCCTACTTCCTTCGAAATATGGACAAAGATCTTCGTCTGGGGGAGTTATGGAATAACCAACACCAACATATAAACTACTATTCTACTTTGTATCAATATTAACTCAGTTGTTTTTCATAAACAAATGTATGATTAATTTACCCATGTTTTAAAAATTAAAAATATTGTCACCTAGTTATCAAAAAACGAAAAAATAAAATCAGACTTAAATTCAAAACGGAACTGTGAAGGTTGTTTTAATTAAATTATTCTAATCGTCTTTATTTAACTGGCGCAGTCGGTAGGATACCCAAAAGGAATTGGGTATTCTGTAAAAAAGGACCTTACGAAAAAGGCTTAAGATCCCACGTAAAAGGATCTAACTTAATTATAAAAAACTCATATGTATAATAAGAGAAAAATTGTAAACATTCAAGTCCTGTAAAGAAAAAAAATCCATCACAAACGGAAAATAGTTAACAGTTAAAGTCGTGAAATATTAAAATCGTAATGGCAGCAGAAATATCCCCCTTAACATATCTGGGTCTAATCCCAAATTTCGACGGACAAAGTGAGAATTTAAATTCTTTCATCGCTGCCATCGACAACATATCACCCATGATGGTATCGTATACGGAGCGATCACAGAGAATGCTGCTAACGATAATAAAAGGCAAGATAATAGGAAAAGCTAAAACTGCCCTGGATATTCATCCTCACCTGACGACATGGGTGGAAATAAAGAGAATGTTGGAGACAAATTTTGGAGGATTATCCTCCCCCGAACAACTTTATGAGGACCTCAAAAATTCACAATACCGAGGTGATGTTATGGCTTTTTATAGCTATATTCAATTAAAACTATCCTTGCTAAATCAGCGTAACACTATGGATGGAAATCTTCTACAGATAACCCATAACAACAGAACGGCGCTTAACGTTTTTATGAACAAGTTACCAATTCATCAAAAGACAGTGTTATGTGCATTAAAACCATTATCGCTAGAAAAAGCATTACAGGAATTAGTAACAGCTGGCTTAGTACATGCCAACCCTTCGAACCACCAGAAGTATCAAAAATCCCAAAAGAACCAACAGGCGAAGCAACCAACTATAAATCAACAATGGCAACCAAAACCATACGTTCATCAGCAACAGGATTATCATCAATCCAACCAATACCAACATCGACCACAACGAAATTATCAGCAAAGACAATACACGCAGCAACAGTGGCAGCCTCGACAGCCGGCCCCAGAATCTATGGATGTTAGTGGACAAACGAGGCAAAATTATCATTTAAATAACCCCGATAAGTATAGTAGTAATAATACATTTAATAATTATCATCCTGATGAGTATAATAATTGTAACAATAGTTATAATCAAAATTTCCAAGAACCAAACATTAGTAATGGTAGTTCCCCGTATAATAATTATAATAATTTCCATAGTAATTTTAATGAAAATAATGATAATCAGCACCAAAATTTTCGTCATATGGCCTCGACGGGACCTCCCGACGAAAAACCGAACTACCCTATGTTTTGTTCAGAAACGAGTTTAGAGCGACCAGAATTTTAGTAGACACAGGTTCCACAGAAAATATATTGGCGGAATCACACTGCCCCAAAAAGTACATAACAAATCTTTCAAACCCGATATCAATCAAAACGGCATCTGGACACATACAGGTAAATAGAGAAGCAATCGTCCCAAAAAATGCAATGCCTATAACTGTAAAAAATGATCTTATATTTAGAATATTCGAATTTCATCCCACATTTGCGGGAATATTTGGTTCAACGTTATTAAAAGAAAATAACGCAGTAATTGATTATGAAAAAAAACCTTAACTATAAATAATCAGGAACTTTTGTTGTACTTTCAAGGGGACAATGAAGATGAAGAAAATGTTAGGATAGTTGACCTTCCTGAGTTATTTCATTTAGACGTTCTAGGAGTTTCAGAACAATTAAGAATCGAACATTTAAATGTAGAAGAAAAAGAAAATATCAAGAAATTAGTTTGTAACTACAATGATGTGTTCTATCATAAAGGCCATGACCTTTCCTTCACGAATGAAATAAAACACAACATTCCGACAAATAACTCAAGTCCCATATACTCACGAACATACAGATATCCTGAAATTCATAAGGAAGAAGTTAATCGTCAGATTAAAGAAATGTTAAAACAAGGTATCATTACGAACAGTTCATCTCCTTATAATGCTCCTATTTGGATTGTCCCCAAAAAAGAAGACAAAGACGGCAGTAAGAAATGGCGTATTGTAATTGATTACCGTAAACTCAATTCAGTCACAAAAGAAGATAAATTTCCTATACCTCTTATTGATGACATACTAAGTAAATTAGGTAGAGCAAATTACTTTTCTACACTTGATTTAACTAAAGGCTTCTACCATATTGAAATGAATCCTGAAGATCAAGAGAAAACAGCCTTTTCTACATCAGATGGTCATTACGAATTCAAGAGAATGCCCTTTGGGCTAAAAAACGCTCCTGCAACGTTTCAGAGGATGATGAATAATGTCCTCAAAGAACACGTAAACAAAATATGTGTAGTTTACATGGATGACGTTTTAGTCTTTAGTACCTCCCTACAAGAGCATATAAATAACCTTAGTACAGTACTCAAAACCTTAAGAAAAGCTAATCTGAAAGTTTCTTTAAACAAAAGTGATTTTCTAAAAAAAGAGACAGATTTCTTAGGACACGTAGTCACTTCAAACGGTATCAAACCCAATCCTAATAAAGTAAAGTGTATCAAAGATTTTCCTATTCCAAAAACCATTAAGGAAATCCAAAGCTTTCTTGGACTAAGTGGCTATTATAGGAAGTTTATTCCTGACTATGCCAAGATAGCTAAACCCTTAACTATGAGACTTAAAAAAGATTCAAATATCAGTATAAACGATCATGACTATATAGAATCCTTTAATAAACTCAGGACCATTCTAATGTCTGATATGATACTAAGATACCCAAACTTCACAAAAAAATTTACACTTACTTCAGATGCTAGCAACTTCGCTCTAGGAGCAGTTTTATCACAAGATAACGGACCCATAGCTTTTGCATCACGAACACTCAACAAACATGAAATCAACTATAGTACAATAGAAAAAGTATTATTAGCCATCGTATGGGCTACTAGTCAGTTCAGGCATTACCTCTACGGTAGAAAGTTTAAGCTTAATACTGACCATAAGCCGCTAATATGGTTATCCTCACTGAAAGAACCCAACTCAAAATTAATAAGATGGAAGATAAAACTAAATGAGTACGAGTTCGATATTAGTCATGTAGAGGGTAAGGAAAATAAGGTGGCTGATGCCCTTTCAAAAATCAAATGTGAAGTAAACCTTTTCGAGTGTGATAAGTGTAATAAGAAATACACCCAAGCAACCAATCTCGGGATTCATAAAAGAATTGTACACCAAAACATTAGATTCGAATGCAATGTATGCAAACGTCAATTCAAAATGAAAAACTCGCTAAAACAGCACTTCAATAGTCAACACCCAAAACAAAAACTATCCTTTCCAAAACGGATTCTAGGGATAATCAACCAGAAACAGTTGCGATAAACGATGATGATACAAAAAGGGGACAATCTCCTGTACCCACATTACATAGTGCTAGTGAAGATGGTATTGATTACATTCCAATAACGGATAAGCCGTTGCAATACTACAAAAGGCAAATATTAATATTGAACGGTAATGAAGATAAGTATGAATTAATAGAAACATTTGACAAAAGAAAATATCAATTCACATATAAACAAGATAAAAAACTGGTTGAAAAATTTTAGAAATCATAAACAATGAAGAAAATGTAACAATTTATTGTGAGAATGAGGAAATTTATTTAAAAATTCAAAAATACTTAGATCGTATAAAATAGTAGAAAACGTTGATTTAGAAGACCTCATGGAAATTATCTTCAGACATCACAAGTTTGAGAATAACCATCCCGGGATAGAGAAAACTTACCAGGAATTGAAAGACGTTTATTACTACCCCAATTTAAAACGTGAAATTACGAAAATAATTAATAATTGCGAAATATGCAATTTTAAAATAGAAGGAAGACCAATTAAATTGCCATATGAAAAAACGGAGACACCAAAAAATCCTTATGAAATTTATCATGCTGACATTTGGTATATGAACAGAGATAAGAAGTATCTGACCATTATCGATAGATTCTCCAAATATGCACTTGTGCACGAAATAGAAGAAAGAACGCCTCTATGTTTAATGAAAGCTTTTACAATTGTGTTTAATTTAATGAAAGCACCAAAATTATTAATAACAGATAATGAAACAGCATTAACCACGGCAATATTTAAAGACTTTCTAAACAAAAAGAATATTGAGTTACATCTAACAACTCCAAACAGACATACTGGAAACTCGGACATCGAGCGATTTCACAGCAGTCTGAATGAGAATATAAGGTTGTACAAAAAAAGAGAGGAAGAAAATGATATCGCCTACAATATTGACTTAGTTATTCAATCCAATTACACTTACAACAACACTATCCATCTAACAACTAGAAGAAAGCCAATAGACGTACATTTTTCAGGAGGTAGAGTTGATTTCAAAGATGTCTATAATCAAATTGAAAAAATGAAAGAAAAAACTTTAGAATACAGGAATAAAGATAGAAAAGATGCAGACGTTAATGAAAATTTCAAAAAAAATCCTAATGTTCAAAAAATGGAAGCAAGACAGGACAAAGTTGACGTCGAACAGATTGACGAAAAACGGTACAGAACAAGAAACAAACATTTACACATTTATAAAGATCAATTCTTAAAGCGAAAAAATTACAACAAATTAAGTACAATTTAATACACTTGGAAAAAACTATTGATAAATTGAAGAAATTCGAAATAATAATATGACTCTTGAAAAGTTGCTAAACATAACATTAGCAACACCCGGCAAATATTATCATTATTTTCATTATCCGCATCTCAATTATGTCTTATAAAATATACAAAAAGTCACCTAAATGTTGTAATTTTAAAGAAAAAAAAACCCATAACTATTTACTTTTTAGACTTATTTTTATGTTTGTTGAAAAAAAAAAAAATAATCTCTTTGCCCTACTTCCTTCGAAATATGGACAAAGATCTTCGTCTGGGGGAGTTATGGAATAACCAACACCAACATATAAACTACTATTCTACTTTGTATCAATATTAACTCAGTTATTTTTCATAAACAAATGTATGATTTTATTTTCCCATGTTTTAAAAATTAAAAATATTGTCACCTAGTTATCAAAAAACGAAAAAATAAAATCAGACTTAAATTCAAAACGGAACTGTGAAGGTTGTTTTAATTAAATTATTCTAATTCAATCGTCTTTATTTAACTTATATACACATATATATATATATATATATATATAGAGTGAAGTCTTCCTATAACCATTATCAATTTATAAATAATATATAATAGCTTAAGTTCTATACATTATTCTATTACATTATTGATGAATCTATAATATCAGTAACTCCGTAAATTATTATCATATTATATAAACGGTTTCGAATCAGATCGGATATCCACGTTGATTAGATATCAGCAACGACCATAATACCTAACGAATATTACCATCACCTCTTTATATCGAACTCGATCTTTATGGAGGAATAGTAGGATATAGTGAAACAAAAAAAAAAATTAGTGGAAATTAATTAAATAGGAAAAAGGTAGTTAAACGGAACAGGCCATAATCTTTTTGGGGGCCCTCATCACAAGCCTAATGAGCGGTCCATTGCAGACTTTTGGGCAAGACCTTTAGTATCGTTGTTGTAAACTTCGGTGTAACAACACATATTCCTTGACCTTTCTAGACATTTTTGGTAGTACATTTTCTCAGTTATTTAGATTTATTATTTACTGTTCAAATTTCATATTTTAATTCCATCGTAGTTCAAAAGCTTTCCAATCAGTTTAGTACAGTTTAGGATAGTATAGTTTCGTGACCATGTCTAATCCACCTAATCAAATCCAGTTGCCGTGGAAGACAGTTCGATAACTCAACCTTCGTTTAGTGCACTGACAGTACAAGGAGACCGTAATGAGATTACAGAAAGATTAAATAGTACAGGAGTATTTGAGATCATGGAGGCAGCGGTTAGAGCAACTCAAGCATCCATGATGCAGCTGATGCGCTCAGAAATGAGGGTAGTTGTTGCGGACGCCGTCAGAGTAGCTCTTTTCGGCTCATCCAATCCTCCAAGTAATCCTCAGAATAATTCGAATAATGTAAACTGGCCTCGTGATTTACCACCAACTGAGAGAATCTATCGGAATCAACCAGCTAGGTTAAACACCGGATCAGCCAACATAGCTCAAGGATTACATCCACCTACAAATGATCCGACTTTCAGACCAAAATATCCATTTCTCAGTAAATGGGGTATACAATTTGACGGTACTCCCAAAATTTTATATTTCGTATTGAAAAATTGCAGACCAATTATGGTTGTCCGAATGTCGAGTTAATGAACGGATTCCATCACCTTTTGGAAGGACGAGCAGAAAAATGGTTCCAAAACTTGCGTTTAGACATTGTGAGAGAATTTCAACAGTATCATACGAACATTGATGTGCTACGCCAAATTATGGACCGAAAACAAGCTAGAGACGAGAAAGCTACACAGTTTATAGATGCCATTAGCAGTCTCAGGAACCAGTTACGAGAACCATTGCAGGACCATGAAATGATAGATATCATTAAGGCAGGTTTGAAGCCGAAACTGACACATTTGATTTTTAGAACTCAGATTTATTCTGTTGAACAATTAAGAGTAGAGTGTAGGAAGGCTGAAGATTTACTCGATAGGGAATGGCAACAACGACCACGATTTAATGGACCCGGCCGTTTCGTTAGTGAACTGGAGGGACAAGGAGTGGATAGAGATGTTGCACCCGTAGAGGAAATTCGATTCCGACCTAATGTTAAGAAGAACGTTAACAGCGAATTATCCAAATGTTGGAATTGTGGACTTAGTGGCCACATGTTTAAGCAATGCACCGCTGCTCAGCGACCGTTTTTCTGTTTCCGTTGTGGGGCACCAGGAGTAACTGCTCCGCAGTGTAACAACTGCAAGCAGGGAAACCGCCACTCGCGTTCGACGCAGACCACCGATAAAGTCCACCGAAGGTTTTTTCTAACATGTGTGTCGGGACTCCAGTCGATTCCATGCTTGTTCAGAACTCCACCATTTCAGTTAAAACACCTATTGTACCTAAACCAAATTTAAAGTTACCTTTCCACATTCGTATAACTAACTACATGAAAGCTCAAGATTGAATATTTAATAGCGAAATTTGTTATAAACTAGTCAACGTAGACGGCAAATTAGTTCCGGACGGATATGCAGTATTTCAACATCCCATCCTAGACCTTTTCGACCAGTTTTAGTGAATGGTACTTCGATTTTAGCTCTGTTTGACACCGGCGATACTGTTACTTGTCTCGGAAAAAATTCTAAAAATTTAGTACAGAAGTTGGGACTAAAAGTCAACCCCGTCCACAGATGTAAAGTTGGGACAGCGAATGACCAGCGTATACCATGTACAGGTAGAGTTAAAGTAGACTTATCATATGGCGGACAATTACATTCTCTTGAAGTTTATTTAGTACCATCGATGGAAAACGAAATGTATTGCGGAATTGATTTTTGGAAATTATTTAATGTAGCCCGTCGATTATAGATTCCGACGCTCATATTTTGACATATGACCTAGAAGAAACTCTCAAAGAAGCCAAAAGTCACTTTCTAGATTTCGAGAAACATGGAGTACGAAACACTATTATGGAAGAACACATTATAGGTACAGGGATTCAGTTCCCGTAAAACAGCGATCCTATCCGGTATCTCCGGTAGTGGAGGTTCTAATGTATGAAGAGTTAGACCGCATGCTTAGTTTAGGAGTTATTGAGGGCAACAGCATTTGGAATACTTTAGCTCGTCGAGGGGAAAAGAAGCGATTATGTCTCGACGCTCGTAAACTCAATGAGCGAATTGTTAAAGACGCGTATCCACTTCCATATATTGACGCACTCCTAGGACGATTACATGACACGTATTACATTTCCAGATTCCTTTGCAATTTTTTGCAAATTCCTTTAGGCCATTATAGTAGACCAAAAACAGCTTTCACCGTACCCAGTCGACCTCATTACCAATTCACTGTCATGCCATTCGGTTTATGCAACGCGGCACAGCGATTATGCAGGTTGATGGACAAGGTTATTCCCGCGAAACTGTGTCACCGAGTTTTCGTGTATCTCGACAATTTATGGATAGCTTTCCCAATTTCTCACGTCTTTCTCTTGCGTACTGTAGGTGATCACTTATCACAGGCAAATCTAACGATAAATTTGAACAAGTCAATATTTTGTAGGAAAGAACTCCGATACCTCGTTTACATTGTTGGTGGAGGAAAGCTAAAGCCCGACCCAGAAAAAATTGATGGCATTACTCAAATTCCGATACCCAGAACTCCTAAAGATGTTCGACGTTTCCTAGACCTCTGTCATGGTTCAGGAGATTTATAAAATATTATGCGGCAATTTCAGCTCCAATGACGCGTACTTTAAGAAAAGCGAAAACATTTGAGTTCGATGATGAAGCGATCTTAGCTTTTGATATGCTTTGACAACAAGTCCAGTTCTTACTCATCCCCATTTCACTAGAAGATTCTATGTTCAGTGTGACGCATCTAATCTTGGTGTAGGAACAGTATTATTCCAGATCGACGACAATGGTCTAGAACGCCCTATTGCTTTCCATTCCACCCAGTTGACGCGTTGTCAACGCAATTATAGCGTTACTGAGCGCGAATGTTTAGCGGTAATCAGCGCTATTGCAAAAGGTAGACCGTTCATATAACATCTTTCTTTTACTGTCATCACAGATCATAGTGCATTGAAATGGTTGATGGGACAGAAAGATTTAAGTGGCAGACTTACTCGATGGAGTCTACAACTCCAATGCTACGATTTCGATATTGAACACATGAAACGAAGTCAGAATGTAGTTGCAGACACTTTATCAAAACTTTATGTTTATGAAATTAACATGTTCGTCCACGAAACACCTCTAGTCGATACCGAATCACCCGAATTTAAGAGCGAGGAATATTCACAGCTACGCGAACATATATTGGAACATCCGAACCAATTGCCAGATTTGAAAATTGAAGATGGATTCATTTATAAAAAAAACTCTTCCGAGTGATGGAACAGACAGGCAAAACGATTGCACCTCTAAGACAATATTTTGATTGGCCCAAGATGGCAGCCCAGGTGAAGCATTATATTAACAATTGTATTTTGTGTAAAGAAATTAAAGCCCCAAATAAAATATTAAGACCGAAGATATTAAGACCCTTTTCACGATCACGCATTGGAAACACCTAGATTTTTATAGTACTCGACCATCTAACGAAATTTTTAGTGCTGAAGGCGATGCGCAAGGCAACCTCAGCAGGAGTTGTTTAGTTTTTGGAGAGTGAAGTTTTCCATAAGTTTGGAGTTCCACAGCTTGTTCATTCAGATAATGGTAAGCAGTTTATCTCTTCCGAATTTTCAACATTCCTGATTAAGTATGGATGCAAGCACATACGCAACGCAGTATATTCACCGCAAGCTAACGCTTCTGAGCGGGTGAATCGCTCCATATTGGTACCAATCAGAGCTTATGTCACAAAGGATCAACGTGATTGGGACCGACATCTATCAGCGATAGAATGTTCCTTAAGGTCAACTGTGCATACATCTACTAAGTATAGTATACAGTATAGCTGAGAAACTAGGTACGTTGGAAGATAGCGAAGTAGATATCGTACCCAAACATAAAATTTTGGAACTAATAAGAAACTCGGTGAAGGAACACATGCATGCTAGCTATGTGAAAAGCGCAGCCAGGTATAACACGCGTGCATGCAACGTCAGACTTCAGCCAGGACAAGACATTTTACGGCGGAATTTCATACTTAGTGACGCGTCGAAAAACCTAAATGCCAAGTTATGTAATAAATTTGTTAAGTGCAGGATTGTGAAACCTGTAGATAAAAGTTTATATGAGATAGAGAACCTGAACGGTAAGAGTATAGGAGTATACCATGCTAAGGATCTTCAACATACGGTGCCAAATAAGTAGTGATAGAAGAGAAGAGGATGTAAATCAAATTTTATTGGAAGCTACAACCAATCAAAATCGCAGACTGAGCAGGAAAGTAATAACGGCAGATGATATTCAAAATGTATTTATGTCACCATCGTAATTGTGCTCAAATTTATATAGATAAATATTATTTAAAATATAAACTAATTAATGAATTCAAATAACTATTTCTATAACGTAGATTTATTTAACGAACATTTTAAAAGCTTAATCGTCAAAAATTACATATAATGTCTGTAAACATAAGAAGCATTTCGTCTATGCATAAATTTAATAGTTTCAAATTGCTTATTAATGAGTTTGAGGTTGTACCAGACATAATAGCCATACAAAAGACCTGGTTTAAGCAAGAGGTATCGCAGATATACAACATTTTAGGTTATAATGTTCATTGTTGCAGAAGAGATGGAACATGAATATTCATAAAAGACTAGCAGAATTATCGGTACCCAAATATTTTGCTTGGGGATTCAAATATGGATTTTCTTAACCCTGTAGTCTGCAGATGTTTCCAACTTATTAAACCTGTTTGACTACGAAAACTGCCACTATACGGTAACAAGGCCGATAAGTGGGACATGTATTGATAATGCATTCACCAACATCTCTGATAAACTTCCCATTGAAACAATTAAGTGTGATTTAACAGATCACAATTTCATATCTTGTAAAATCACTACACATTTTGAAAGGATATAAAGTAGGATAATACGTTACCGTCAATGTAACTATAACATGGTAAGAGAAAATCTTTGTGCCCGTTTGAACGGCAGACAACTATCTGGAAATGCATCAGCTGATATGGAAGATTTGTGAATAGAAACGCATAAGAAAACAGCTAAATTTCGATATTGAAAAGAAATTAAAACTCATAAGCAAAATTATAAAAAAAAGCTAACCGGATATGCATGAATAGCTATTACCAAAATCAATTAGAGACTCTTCAATGTAACCCAAAAAAATGTTGGCAGTTTTTAAATGAACATCTGGGAAGGTCAGTAAAATTAGAGATTAAACTAAAAAACGGCAATGGAGAGCTTGTAGTTGGCGACAAAAGGAAATGTGATATATTTAATGAGTATTTCCTACAAGCTTCAGAATCTTTGAAGGCAAGTATTTTACAATTACCCAATGATTCTTGTGACAAACTTGGAACCTTGAAACAATGTCGTGAACGTTTTTCATTTACTGAAGTTTTAAATGAGACAATAATAGAACTCACCATGAATCTGGATATTAATAAAAGCCCTGGTGATGATGGAATCTCAAGCAAAGCTCTTCGGAAATACAGCGATATAGTTCATAACAGGCTTACTAACTTGTTTAACAGCACTGTGGGAAATTCAATATATCCCAGTGTTCTAAAAATGTCGAAAATAATTCCTATACCTAAAGACTGTGACATATACAGTAGATAAATATAGACCAATTGCTTTATTGCCAGTTGTGGACAAGATATTTGAACAGATTTTACACAAACAGCTAACTACGTTTTTAGAACAAACAAGTCAGATATGCAACTCACAATTCGGCTTTAGGAAAGGATGTGGACCCAAGATGCAGTTGTAAATGTTGTTAATTTGGTATGCAACGGTCTGGATGACTGTTATGGTGGAGAAGCGGGTGTATTCTATGATTTCTCAAAAGCCTTTGACCTTGTTGATCATGCCATATTGATCCAAAAACTTCCATACTATGGCATTGCGGACAACTCTCTAAAATAGCTTAAAAGCTATCTACATGAAGGAAACCAATAAGTGAAAATAGAGACCTCAAAAATTTTTTTGGGGTGCGTGCAACATGGTGTACCTCAGGGCAGTGTTCTCGGTCCTCTTTTATTTTCCATATATATTTACGATATTTCAAACCTCAAGCTTCATGGCGCCGAAATTATGTATGCAGGTGACATAAGCATATTTTATCCATACAATCATGATGTTATATTGAAAGCACAGATAGAACATGATGCTGAACTTATTTCTGAATATACTCGAATTAATAAATAAGGAAAAAACTAAACTACTGCGATTTCGACCACACTGTACTGAAAGTAATTTCAACGTTAAAATTGGTGATAACACAGTGCATGAATGCAAGTCGTTGAAGTATTTAGACATCCACTTACAATCCAACTTAGCATGGAGTACTCATGTTCAGTATTTGAAACGGAAAGTGGCACCAGTGATAGGGATCGTCTACAAATTCAAACATAAGTTTGATGAACAAACCAAACTATTGATTTACCAAAGTTTAATTCATAGTCATTTTAACTATTTATCTATAATATATGGACTCAAAACATGCACAGAATTGGGAAGCCTGCAGAGATGGCAAAATAGAGCTTTAAACATAGTTTATAATCTTCCGTTAGCGTATCCATCGTTGTCTCTATACGAGAATTTTGGTAAAACCATTTTACCATTACATGGACTATACAAAATGCAGATATTGATGTTCATGTACAAGTCTCTGCAACATATTGGTCGTCAAGCAATTGAATTTTCACGAAATCAATTAGTTTTAAATACCAGGAACAATTTAAATTTAAATGTGAAGAGATGTAGACTGGAAACAACAAAGCAGCGCATTGAATACATTGGTTGTTCTGAATATAACCATTTACCACTCTTAAGACAATTCCGAGAATATCAACTTTAAAAATGCAGTTAAAATCACATTTACTTCAAAAGAAATGCTTCTATTGTAGAAAGTTATTTTGTTTTCACGTATATACGTTATATATATATTTTTTTTTTGTAAATATATATAAAGTTGATTTGTTACAAATGTTTACTTTTTTTCAATTGTAATAACAATGCCAACTCGCCCCAATAATGTCCATGTGGCACCTTTATAAATGTAAACATATTTAAACTGAAATAAATAATAAAAAAAAAAATCTGTGAGAAATCAGCTAGAAATATTGACAAAAGATCATCAGGTAGCTATGGATAATGTTAATGAATCTTATTTTGATATGGCCATTCGTGTAATTAGTTCTGTAGCTTCTAGTTTTCGAAAACGCTTTAATAATTGTGATGTTATTTTAGAGAATATCAATAAGTTAGACATTTTTGTCCATCTTTAATTCACTGATATAAAAACCTTCCATACATCGTCGTTATTGATATGATTTTTTTTTTCAGACCATGCAATGTCCCAAAATAACTATGTTGCTATTAAATTTTTTTATTTCATATTAATTAAAAAGAGATAGAATTTTTCTTCAAAAAATACTGCCTCGATGACTATAAGAATATAATGTGCCTAATACTGGAAAATACGATGAATTTAGCAAAATAAATCAATAACTCAATTTTAATAAATATATATTTGAAAACAGTAAATTGGATCTAAAACAAAACCTTATAAAATTGGAATGTATAGTATTACCCCGATATCATATTCACGATCTTTAGGACACTAGTTATAAAATGCACTTTTTTACGCTTATTCTACTGATACACGCTGAAAAAAATGGCCATTTTAACAAATTTCAGCAAACAAGTTCGCATCAACCATATATATATTTTTCAATACCACAAACATTAACTTGTTTGTAGGTGATAAATATTGAATATATACGTAATTTTGTGTCATTTTTTTTATTTTTTTTTTTCAATTTGTGAATTTCTATATAGCAATCCATCTCATTCTCTCGGTATTGCTTTTATTTTAAAGAGCGAAAATGTCAAAAAAAAATTTCGAAAACAGTTGCAAATACACACTTATTCGCACTCAAATGTTGTACTTTGTTGAATTTAATAAATTCGTTGTCTGTTTTTCCCAAACATGTTATTGCTTATACACAAATACGTAATACATATTAATAGCAAATGAGTTATATTTATATCCAAATAAGCTTTGTGTAGATGGAAGTAAGCTTTACTTGCTACAAAGACCAAACACGCGTTTTACTTGTGTGTAAACACAAAAAAGACGTATTTTTTAGCGTGTACACTTGTGGACACACAATTAAGTCAATAGAACTCTTTCATTAAAAATAGAGGAAAACCCATATATTTTTTCAGAAGTAAGACAAAATAAAGTTCAATTCATTCGAATTAAACACAAAAACAAAAAAAAGATTTCTGGGTTTTCATTTATCAATTTTTTATCAAATTTTTATTCTCCGCTCCAGACGACCAGGTTCCAAAAATCAGTTCAGGGTTATAATATTTTTGGGCCAACTGCTGACGCTACATGACATTTTTTCGATACGCTGGGTTTCCGTCTACACGCTAAAAAATGTCCATTTTAACAAATTTTTGCAAACAAATTATGCATCAACCATATATATATTTGCCCGAACCACAAATATTCGCCCATGTGCCATGTTCCCATTTTTTTCAAAAAGGTGTGCTCAATTCCGAGTGAAAGTGCGGTTCGAAAGAATAGCTTTGTTCAATATGTTACGAACTGTGTTCAATAACTATCAACAAAAAACATATGTTTTATTGATGGATTTGCTATTTGTTTCACAACAAAATTAAGAAAAAATGCCTGCTGGCTTGTTTATTGCCCTGGTTTCTACTAGAAGAAGACAAATGATACTAGAACGTGTTAAACGACGTCGCCTTAGGGACGCATCGGACCCAACGGATATGCCCGAATCTGTGTAAGTATTTGTGATCATTATCTCAAAGGCCCAAGGCTACCATTAATTTTTATAGCTTTGTATCTCTTTTCAGGATAAATAAAGAAGCCTTCGTGGATATTTTGAGAGAAGTTGGTCCTTTCATACGCAAGATTTCTGGCTGTTGGTAGTTTCCAGAGGGTAGTGGCAAATGATTTGAATATAAGTGTTGATCGCACAACAATGTGTAAAATTTTGTGGAGAGTCATGCAAATCCTGGAAGACAAAGTGTGTGCAGCGTGGATAAACATAAATATGACTCAAGATGAAATAAGGTTATCCAAATTGCATTTTTATGAACATTTCGGATTTCCAGGAGTTATAGGCTGTGTAGATGGAACGCACATCCGAATAGTTCAGCCACATGAAGACTCATCTTTATACTACAATAGAAAAGGATACTTTAGTATAAATGCAATGATTGTAAGGAAAACAATTTAGGAAATAGTCGTAAAACTAATTTTTCTTTTTTTGTTAGGTGTGTGACTATAAAATGAGAGTTCGAGCTGTGGACAGTTGCAGACCAGGATCAAGCCATGGCTTCGAGGAGACAGTGGCTACGCTTTAGAACCATTTTTGATGACGCCCTATAAACAAGTGGAGCATGGATCTTGTCAACATCGATATAATAAAGTGCACATCTCTGCAAGAAACATTATTGAACGAACTATTGGAAATCTTAAGAGTAGATTTCGATGTTTGCAAAGCAATGCCCTACATTATAATCCTGAAAAGGTTGTGCAAATCGTAAACGTTTGCTGCGCGTTGCATAACGTGTGCAAACATTACAACATCCCCTTTGAAGAAGGCTTTGTCCCTGAACGTAAAGTGGAGGAAGACTATACTAATCTGGAGGAAGTGGATAGCAGAAATGAGAGTGGAGCCATAAGGAATAATATTGCCAGTTCAATAAGAAACACCAGCAGATTATAATTTTAAGTTATTTTGTTAAATTATTTTATTAAAAACACAAAAAAATCAGTCTTCAAAGTCACTGAAGGTAATAAACGTAAAAAAAAACTTAAATGTTACTTATGTGTATACAGTGCTGTCTGGGTAGAGTGAACACCCGATGCAATGAACACCGCGTTAGAGTGAACACCAGAATTTTTACATTGACTACTCTGTAGAGTGAACAGTCATGGACCTGAATAGAGTGAACATACTTTATAGTAAGTTTTTAGGTTTGCCGAAAGAGAGAAATAATAAAAAAGAGTACAAAAATTAAAGATAACCTAAAATAATGGTAAAATAACGATTTGCTCGCACAAATACAGTATACCCTCGATCAATACAACTGACAGAAATCAAGAAAGTTGCAGAAACCGTGGAGCTGCAGTAACTAAGAAAAAATATCTTGAGTGGTGTTAGGGCATTAATTCGATCAATGCACATATTAAAATGTCGTATTTTGGGAAAAATTGAGTCGATAGTGTGCCATGTAAATAATTTGGCTATTTTAATAATATAGGAGTTGCGCTCATTGAGGTTTGTGTTGGTAGAGAATGATGAGGACAATGGCGAAACATCAG
Organism: Hydrotaea cyrtoneurina; assembly: GCA_958296145.1. Taxonomy (NCBI): domain Eukaryota; kingdom Metazoa; phylum Arthropoda; class Insecta; order Diptera; family Muscidae; genus Hydrotaea; species Hydrotaea cyrtoneurina. Next base: position 52,833,005 of record OY282512.1, on the reverse strand, counting down.
AATACAGAAATCGGATATCAGCTGATGAAGCCATTAAGGTTTTTGATAAGGGTATCGAATGGGCTGAGGCTAATACTACAAATTTCGCGAATATACAAGCCTTCGCGATCAAGCAGTGCAAATATCGTTAAACAAACCGAAGAAACAAACAACTATTACACATTTTTTTTTTCAGTCTTAAATTTAAACATCAGTATTTTATCGAAATAAATACAAAGTATAATATATAAATGCATTTAAAATAAATTAAAAAAAATCGTTTTAAATACAAAAAAATCAACCTTGATTTAGTGAACAACCTGGGTATTATGAAATCGCCCGGCAAAAATTAGTTCACTCTACCCAGACAGCACTGTATATAAATTGTATATACTTTTAAAAAGGTACACTGGGAAATCATTTGAAATATTGGATAGCCGCACTGATGTTAAAAATTGTCTGTGCTTCTTATCACATCAAGTTTAACCTTCTCCAGCTCCAGAAATTGGAGCTTTATTTCGTTTTTGGTCACTAAACTTCGTTCAATTTGTAAGTTATGCCTCTTCAATTCTTGAATTTCTTCTTTTTTAATGCAACGAATATCCGATAGAGTTGTGTCAATGCTTTTAAAATGCTTTCGATCATCTTCTTTGCATTTGACGATTTCAGCAAGCTTATTTCCAATATTTTGTAACTGCTTATTCTCTTCTTCTACGACTGCAGTTAAATCAGAGGCATTTCGTGCGCGCTTGGAGGTTGAAGGTCGTGAGGGCGAAGACTGAACAATCTCTTCGAATAGTTCACTTACATCAGCCTCATTTCTAGCTCGTTTGGAGGTCGATGGCCGTGGAGACGATAAGGAGGAGGAAGATTGTGGAGATGCTGGTTCTGAGAAGAAGTTGACATTTTCTTTATACACGTCACAGATGATTTTTGTAGTCCCGAAACTTTTGGTGTTTTTAATTCCATTTACAGCTTTGTATATGTTACATATTTGGGCTAGCTCTTCTTCCACGCGTGACAACTGGTTAAAACGTCCTCCTCCAGTTGCACGGACTTCGGCTTTATTGTGGCATAACTTCTTGCGTATATTACCTTTCCAGTCGATCCAAGCCTACAAGAAGTGGGTTTAAATACAATACTTATTTGTGGTCTTTTGTTGGTGGGCCAGAAGCGTTCAGATCGTCACATAAATCTGCCCAAAGCTTATCCTGTACCACTTTATCATCCTCTGGCTATGTCCGGGTGGTTTCGCATAAAATTTAGAAAAATGTTATCCTGTGTGCTGTTCTTGTGTTTTCCCCTATAGATAAAATAAATATATATGTAAAGTTATTGAGAAATTTAAGTTTAGTCAACATTTTCTTACATTTTTCCCAGATATTCCGCGTATTTTTTGGTTCTTCCGTGTTCTATATTTTCTATTTTTATTTTGATCATATGGTGGCAACAGTTGAGTTGCCAGATTGATTAACTGGTTTTTAGCCGTTACTATCACACGCTGTTCTTGATAAAAGGAGCCTTTTTTTTTCTTTAATTTTACTAGAAAAGCTAATCTGAATACTGTCTTTTTTTAATTAAATGTTGTAAAAACAAGTTAAATATTAACTCTGCGTTCTTTTTTAACTTGTATGTGCTCAGAAAAACACGTACAATCTCATTTCTTTTTCGATCCACAAGGCTATATGTGCTCGAATTATATTTCCTATATTTTTTTGGGTATTCGGAATGGAGCACACCAAATGTGGGAAAATGTTTCACATTCGAGCAAACTCGAAATGCAGCACATGGGCGATTAACCTGTTTATAAGTTGTAAATATATGATTGTTTTCTACTTACGTTTAACAAACATTAATTACTTAGTCGGAAGTATATACCTATTTCCCCCCTTCGTACACACGCTCTTGTGTGTTTTATTATTGTTGTAATAGTGTTTATTATTGTACATTTGTATTTATATGTGTAAATCTAGTTATTAAAAAAATAAACACTAAATAAGTAATTAGTTTTTATTTCAATACATGGCATCTTGTCATCAGTTCCTGTTTCTTCCTTCAACGTCGTGATGTGCTGAAAAGTAAATTAGTTTACAAAATTGATGTGTATATGTAAATCTAATTATGTATGTAAATTGTACTCCCGTATGATTCCGAATGCGTTATCTTCTTTACACTCGATGCGCAGATGTATTGGCAAAATAAGTTATGAGGGGCAATAAAACGATTTTGGTAACAAAAAAAAGAGTCAATATTTTATTACGGTTGCGTTGCAATTTCCCTACTTTTATTACGGACGCTTGTTGTGTATCGATGTGCGCAAATGCAATGGGCTTGGAATTTCGTGGGAATGTGTGTTGTCTATGGCGACTGCGCGACGCCGTCGGTATAAGAGAACATTCTGGAAATAAAACGATGTGTTGTTATACACACAAAATGCACTTAAATTATTTCAATTATTTTTGTCTGTGGCACAAAATCTCGTACATTGTATGCTGATAAATGGGTTCTGTGTTCATATGGAGAGTAATTATTGACGACTGCTTAACATGTGCATAAACATAAAAATCTCGATGCAGACGTTTGGCTTCAACCCTGTAAATAAAAAATGTTCAACATGTCGAAAGTCCAAGGAACTGCATTAAAATTCACTGCCAACATATTTTATCTGCGCAAACCGTTACTATTTCATTCAGCTTCGTCTTTCTTTCTCCACATTTTTTTTTTCACTGAATGAATACATTATTATATTCGACATACTCATTCATTCTTACTGACCGTTTTTCTTTCCCTTGACTTTTTTTTTTTTTTTTGTAAAAACAATTCTAAAACTGAACAATTCTGATTTACGACTGAACGTTAGAAAACAAAACGAAATAAATCAAAAGAAGAAGAAGCGCCCCGGTAGGCGAGTTGGTAGCGTGCTTGCCCACCAGTCGCTGCAAAAAATCTAAACATATGGTCTGTGTCACCCGGTTTACCCTTGGACCCAAAAATTAGAATATATATTTACTTTGTATTGTAATTAATAATAAATAAATAAAATAAATAAATAAATAAAAGAAGAAGAACATGTACATAAGGGATGAAAAATCAGTGTCCTCGTTTTGTACTTTCCGTTCTTTGAAACTGTACTTTTTGATCCCGATGTTACCAAAATCAAAAAATAATAAATTCACACTATTTATTAGCCACGAAGCGCCCCGGTAGACGAGTTGGTAGCGTGCTTGCCTATCAGCGTGGGGATTGTGGGTTCGATTCCCACCAGAGGCTTTGGTCTGTCGCTGCAAAAATCAAGCCAAATGGTCTTTGTCACCCGGTTTACCCTTGGACCCAAAATTAGAATATAAATTTACTTTGTATTGTAATTAATTAATTAATAAATTAATTAATTATTAGCCACGAGAGATCTGACGACATTGACTGAAAAGTTATTTTTTTATTTTTACCTGAGATTCTCAAATAGCACGTCACTTAATGTGACATTAATATTATTGGAACATCTTTACACTCCATTCCACAAAATATATAAATTTTCAATTTGCATAGCTTTTCAAATTACGTACATTTTTGTAAAAACGAATATTTGTAAATAGTATCAAATTAGGCCCAAAAGTGCTGTATCACTTCAAGCTTCATGGCGCCGAAATTATGTATGCAGGTGACATAAGCATATTTTATCCATACAATCATGATGTTATATTGAAAGCACAGATAGAACATGATGCTGAACTTATTTCTGAATATACTCGAATTAATAAATAAGGAAAAAACTAAACTACTGCGATTTCGACCACACTGTACTGAAAGTAATTTCAACGTTAAAATTGGTGATAACACAGTGCATGAATGCAAGTCGTTGAAGTATTTAGACATCCACTTACAATCCAACTTAGCATGGAGTACTCATGTTCAGTATTTGAAACGGAAAGTGGCACCAGTGATAGGGATCGTCTACAAATTCAAACATAAGTTTGATGAACAAACCAAACTATTGATTTACCAAAGTTTAATTCATAGTCATTTTAACTATTTATCTATAATATATGGACTCAAAACATGCACAGAATTGGGAAGCCTGCAGAGATGGCAAAATAGAGCTTTAAACATAGTTTATAATCTTCCGTTAGCGTATCCATCGTTGTCTCTATACGAGAATTTTGGTAAAACCATTTTACCATTACATGGACTATACAAAATGCAGATATTGATGTTCATGTACAAGTCTCTGCAACATATTGGTCGTCAAGCAATTGAATTTTCACGAAATCAATTAGTTTTAAATACCAGGAACAATTTAAATTTAAATGTGAAGAGATGTAGACTGGAAACAACAAAGCAGCGCATTGAATACATTGGTTGTTCTGAATATAACCATTTACCACTCTTAAGACAATTCCGAGAATATCAACTTTAAAAATGCAGTTAAAATCACATTTACTTCAAAAGAAATGCTTCTATTGTAGAAAGTTATTTTGTTTTCACGTATATACGTTATATATATATTTTTTTTTTTGTAAATATATATAAAGTTGATTTGTTACAAATGTTTACTTTTTTTCAATTGTAATAACAATGCCAACTCGCCCCAATAATGTCCATGTGGCACCTTTATAAATGTAAACATATTTAAACTGAAATAAATAATAAAAAAAAAAATCTGTGAGAAATCAGCTAGAAATATTGACAAAAGATCATCAGGTAGCTATGGATAATGTTAATGAATCTTATTTTGATATGGCCATTCGTGTAATTAGTTCTGTAGCTTCTAGTTTTCGAAAACGCTTTAATAATTGTGATGTTATTTTAGAGAATATCAATAAGTTAGACATTTTTGTCCATCTTTAATTCACTGATATAAAAACCTTCCATACATCGTCGTTATTGATATGATTTTTTTTTTCAGACCATGCAATGTCCCAAAATAACTATGTTGCTATTAAATTTTTTTATTTCATATTAATTAAAAAGAGATAGAATTTTTCTTCAAAAAATACTGCCTCGATGACTATAAGAATATAATGTGCCTAATACTGGAAAATACGATGAATTTAGCAAAATAAATCAATAACTCAATTTTAATAAATATATATTTGAAAACAGTAAATTGGATCTAAAACAAAACCTTATAAAATTGGAATGTATAGTATTACCCCGATATCATATTCACGATCTTTAGGACACTAGTTATAAAATGCACTTTTTTACGCTTATTCTACTGATACACGCTGAAAAAAATGGCCATTTTAACAAATTTCAGCAAACAAGTTCGCATCAACCATATATATATTTTTCAATACCACAAACATTAACTTGTTTGTAGGTGATAAATATTGAATATATACGTAATTTTGTGTCATTTTTTTTATTTTTTTTTTTCAATTTGTGAATTTCTATATAGCAATCCATCTCATTCTCTCGGTATTGCTTTTATTTTAAAGAGCGAAAATGTCAAAAAAAAATTTCGAAAACAGTTGCAAATACACACTTATTCGCACTCAAATGTTGTACTTTGTTGAATTTAATAAATTCGTTGTCTGTTTTTCCCAAACATGTTATTGCTTATACACAAATACGTAATACATATTAATAGCAAATGAGTTATATTTATATCCAAATAAGCTTTGTGTAGATGGAAGTAAGCTTTACTTGCTACAAAGACCAAACACGCGTTTTACTTGTGTGTAAACACAAAAAAGACGTATTTTTTAGCGTGTACACTTGTGGACACACAATTAAGTCAATAGAACTCTTTCATTAAAAATAGAGGAAAACCCATATATTTTTTCAGAAGTAAGACAAAATAAAGTTCAATTCATTCGAATTAAACACAAAAACAAAAAAAAGATTTCTGGGTTTTCATTTATCAATTTTTTATCAAATTTTTATTCTCCGCTCCAGACGACCAGGTTCCAAAAATCAGTTCAGGGTTATAATATTTTTGGGCCAACTGCTGACGCTACATGACATTTTTTCGATACGCTGGGTTTCCGTCTACACGCTAAAAAATGTCCATTTTAACAAATTTTTGCAAACAAATTATGCATCAACCATATATATATTTGCCCGAACCACAAATATTCGCCCATGTGCCATGTTCCCATTTTTTTCAAAAAGGTGTGCTCAATTCCGAGTGAAAGTGCGGTTCGAAAGAATAGCTTTGTTCAATATGTTACGAACTGTGTTCAATAACTATCAACAAAAAACATATGTTTTATTGATGGATTTGCTATTTGTTTCACAACAAAATTAAGAAAAAATGCCTGCTGGCTTGTTTATTGCCCTGGTTTCTACTAGAAGAAGACAAATGATACTAGAACGTGTTAAACGACGTCGCCTTAGGGACGCATCGGACCCAACGGATATGCCCGAATCTGTGTAAGTATTTGTGATCATTATCTCAAAGGCCCAAGGCTACCATTAATTTTTATAGCTTTGTATCTCTTTTCAGGATAAATAAAGAAGCCTTCGTGGATATTTTGAGAGAAGTTGGTCCTTTCATACGCAAGATTTCTGGCTGTTGGTAGTTTCCAGAGGGTAGTGGCAAATGATTTGAATATAAGTGTTGATCGCACAACAATGTGTAAAATTTTGTGGAGAGTCATGCAAATCCTGGAAGACAAAGTGTGTGCAGCGTGGATAAACATAAATATGACTCAAGATGAAATAAGGTTATCCAAATTGCATTTTTATGAACATTTCGGATTTCCAGGAGTTATAGGCTGTGTAGATGGAACGCACATCCGAATAGTTCAGCCACATGAAGACTCATCTTTATACTACAATAGAAAAGGATACTTTAGTATAAATGCAATGATTGTAAGGAAAACAATTTAGGAAATAGTCGTAAAACTAATTTTTCTTTTTTTGTTAGGTGTGTGACTATAAAATGAGAGTTCGAGCTGTGGACAGTTGCAGACCAGGATCAAGCCATGGCTTCGAGGAGACAGTGGCTACGCTTTAGAACCATTTTTGATGACGCCCTATAAACAAGTGGAGCATGGATCTTGTCAACATCGATATAATAAAGTGCACATCTCTGCAAGAAACATTATTGAACGAACTATTGGAAATCTTAAGAGTAGATTTCGATGTTTGCAAAGCAATGCCCTACATTATAATCCTGAAAAGGTTGTGCAAATCGTAAACGTTTGCTGCGCGTTGCATAACGTGTGCAAACATTACAACATCCCCTTTGAAGAAGGCTTTGTCCCTGAACGTAAAGTGGAGGAAGACTATACTAATCTGGAGGAAGTGGATAGCAGAAATGAGAGTGGAGCCATAAGGAATAATATTGCCAGTTCAATAAGAAACACCAGCAGATTATAATTTTAAGTTATTTTGTTAAATTATTTTATTAAAAACACAAAAAAATCAGTCTTCAAAGTCACTGAAGGTAATAAACGTAAAAAAAAACTTAAATGTTACTTATGTGTATACAGTGCTGTCTGGGTAGAGTGAACACCCGATGCAATGAACACCGCGTTAGAGTGAACACCAGAATTTTTACATTGACTACTCTGTAGAGTGAACAGTCATGGACCTGAATAGAGTGAACATACTTTATAGTAAGTTTTTAGGTTTGCCGAAAGAGAGAAATAATAAAAAAGAGTACAAAAATTAAAGATAACCTAAAATAATGGTAAAATAACGATTTGCTCGCACAAATACAGTATACCCTCGATCAATACAACTGACAGAAATCAAGAAAGTTGCAGAAACCGTGGAGCTGCAGTAACTAAGAAAAAATATCTTGAGTGGTGTTAGGGCATTAATTCGATCAATGCACATATTAAAATGTCGTATTTTGGGAAAAATTGAGTCGATAGTGTGCCATGTAAATAATTTGGCTATTTTAATAATATAGGAGTTGCGCTCATTGAGGTTTGTGTTGGTAGAGAATGATGAGGACAATGGCGAAACATCAGAATACAGAAATCGGATATCAGCTGATGAAGCCATTAAGGTTTTTGATAAGGGTATCGAATGGGCTGAGGCTAATACTACAAATTTCGCGAATATACAAGCCTTCGCGATCAAGCAGTGCAAATATCGTTAAACAAACCGAAGAAACAAACAACTATTACACATTTTTTTTTTCAGTCTTAAATTTAAACATCAGTATTTTATCGAAATAAATACAAAGTATAATATATAAATGCATTTAAAATAAATTAAAAAAAATCGTTTTAAATACAAAAAAATCAACCTTGATTTAGTGAACAACCTGGGTATTATGAAATCGCCCGGCAAAAATTAGTTCACTCTACCCAGACAGCACTGTATATAAATTGTATATACTTTTAAAAAGGTACACTGGGAAATCATTTGAAATATTGGATAGCCGCACTGATGTTAAAAATTGTCTGTGCTTCTTATCACATCAAGTTTAACCTTCTCCAGCTCCAGAAATTGGAGCTTTATTTCGTTTTTGGTCACTAAACTTCGTTCAATTTGTAAGTTATGCCTCTTCAATTCTTGAATTTCTTCTTTTTTAATGCAACGAATATCCGATAGAGTTGTGTCAATGCTTTTAAAATGCTTTCGATCATCTTCTTTGCATTTGACGATTTCAGCAAGCTTATTTCCAATATTTTGTAACTGCTTATTCTCTTCTTCTACGACTGCAGTTAAATCAGAGGCATTTCGTGCGCGCTTGGAGGTTGAAGGTCGTGAGGGCGAAGACTGAACAATCTCTTCGAATAGTTCACTTACATCAGCCTCATTTCTAGCTCGTTTGGAGGTCGATGGCCGTGGAGACGATAAGGAGGAGGAAGATTGTGGAGATGCTGGTTCTGAGAAGAAGTTGACATTTTCTTTATACACGTCACAGATGATTTTTGTAGTCCCGAAACTTTTGGTGTTTTTAATTCCATTTACAGCTTTGTATATGTTACATATTTGGGCTAGCTCTTCTTCCACGCGTGACAACTGGTTAAAACGTCCTCCTCCAGTTGCACGGACTTCGGCTTTATTGTGGCATAACTTCTTGCGTATATTACCTTTCCAGTCGATCCAAGCCTACAAGAAGTGGGTTTAAATACAATACTTATTTGTGGTCTTTTGTTGGTGGGCCAGAAGCGTTCAGATCGTCACATAAATCTGCCCAAAGCTTATCCTGTACCACTTTATCATCCTCTGGCTATGTCCGGGTGGTTTCGCATAAAATTTAGAAAAATGTTATCCTGTGTGCTGTTCTTGTGTTTTCCCCTATAGATAAAATAAATATATATGTAAAGTTATTGAGAAATTTAAGTTTAGTCAACATTTTCTTACATTTTTCCCAGATATTCCGCGTATTTTTTGGTTCTTCCGTGTTCTATATTTTCTATTTTTATTTTGATCATATGGTGGCAACAGTTGAGTTGCCAGATTGATTAACTGGTTTTTAGCCGTTACTATCACACGCTGTTCTTGATAAAAGGAGCCTTTTTTTTTCTTTAATTTTACTAGAAAAGCTAATCTGAATACTGTCTTTTTTTAATTAAATGTTGTAAAAACAAGTTAAATATTAACTCTGCGTTCTTTTTTAACTTGTATGTGCTCAGAAAAACACGTACAATCTCATTTCTTTTTCGATCCACAAGGCTATATGTGCTCGAATTATATTTCCTATATTTTTTTGGGTATTCGGAATGGAGCACACCAAATGTGGGAAAATGTTTCACATTCGAGCAAACTCGAAATGCAGCACATGGGCGATTAACCTGTTTATAAGTTGTAAATATATGATTGTTTTCTACTTACGTTTAACAAACATTAATTACTTAGTCGGAAGTATATACCTATTTCCCCCCTTCGTACACACGCTCTTGTGTGTTTTATTATTGTTGTAATAGTGTTTATTATTGTACATTTGTATTTATATGTGTAAATCTAGTTATTAAAAAAATAAACACTAAATAAGTAATTAGTTTTTATTTCAATACATGGCATCTTGTCATCAGTTCCTGTTTCTTCCTTCAACGTCGTGATGTGCTGAAAAGTAAATTAGTTTACAAAATTGATGTGTATATGTAAATCTAATTATGTATGTAAATTGTACTCCCGTATGATTCCGAATGCGTTATCTTCTTTACACTCGATGCGCAGATGTATTGGCAAAATAAGTTATGAGGGGCAATAAAACGATTTTGGTAACAAAAAAAAGAGTCAATATTTTATTACGGTTGCGTTGCAATTTCCCTACTTTTATTACGGACGCTTGTTGTGTATCGATGTGCGCAAATGCAATGGGCTTGGAATTTCGTGGGAATGTGTGTTGTCTATGGCGACTGCGCGACGCCGTCGGTATAAGAGAACATTCTGGAAATAAAACGATGTGTTGTTATACACACAAAATGCACTTAAATTATTTCAATTATTTTTGTCTGTGGCACAAAATCTCGTACATTGTATGCTGATAAATGGGTTCTGTGTTCATATGGAGAGTAATTATTGACGACTGCTTAACATGTGCATAAACATAAAAATCTCGATGCAGACGTTTGGCTTCAACCCTGTAAATAAAAAATGTTCAACATGTCGAAAGTCCAAGGAACTGCATTAAAATTCACTGCCAACATATTTTATCTGCGCAAACCGTTACTATTTCATTCAGCTTCGTCTTTCTTTCTCCACATTTTTTTTTTCACTGAATGAATACATTATTATATTCGACATACTCATTCATTCTTACTGACCGTTTTTCTTTCCCTTGACTTTTTTTTTTTTTTTTTGTAAAAACAATTCTAAAACTGAACAATTCTGATTTACGACTGAACGTTAGAAAACAAAACGAAATAAATCAAAAGAAGAAGAAGCGCCCCGGTAGGCGAGTTGGTAGCGTGCTTGCCCACCAGTCGCTGCAAAAAATCTAAACATATGGTCTGTGTCACCCGGTTTACCCTTGGACCCAAAAATTAGAATATATATTTACTTTGTATTGTAATTAATAATAAATAAATAAAATAAATAAATAAATAAAAGAAGAAGAACATGTACATAAGGGATGAAAAATCAGTGTCCTCGTTTTGTACTTTCCGTTCTTTGAAACTGTACTTTTTGATCCCGATGTTACCAAAATCAAAAAATAATAAATTCACACTATTTATTAGCCACGAAGCGCCCCGGTAGACGAGTTGGTAGCGTGCTTGCCTATCAGCGTGGGGATTGTGGGTTCGATTCCCACCAGAGGCTTTGGTCTGTCGCTGCAAAAATCAAGCCAAATGGTCTTTGTCACCCGGTTTACCCTTGGACCCAAAATTAGAATATAAATTTACTTTGTATTGTAATTAATTAATTAATAAATTAATTAATTATTAGCCACGAGAGATCTGACGACATTGACTGAAAAGTTATTTTTTTATTTTTACCTGAGATTCTCAAATAGCACGTCACTTAATGTGACATTAATATTATTGGAACATCTTTACACTCCATTCCACAAAATATATAAATTTTCAATTTGCATAGCTTTTCAAATTACGTACATTTTTGTAAAAACGAATATTTGTAAATAGTATCAAATTAGGCCCAAAAGTGCTGTATCATGATACTTTCGATCACGAAAATGTACCAAAAAAGTACAATTGTATCATCTTTTGCATCCCTGATGTACATTCATTGACAAAATTGCACACATTCTCATGTGTATGAATGTGTAATACACATTGTGTGTATAAAATGGGGTGTTACTCCTTTTTTGAGTTCTCTCTCTCTCTGTGAATTTATCTTATTCTCTTTGTTATTACTACTCTCTTGAAAAGTACAGAGATAGAAATACTGAAATATTTGTACGCAAATATTGTACTTTGTAGATTTTAACACGTTTATTGCGTGTTCTTCTTCAAACACGCTATTGCGTATATCCGAATAAGTAATATTAATAGAAATGAGTTATATTTACATACAGTTCAGGTCTGTGTAGAAGGAAATAAACTTTACTTGCTACAAGCTTCAAACACGCGTTTTACTTCGGTACAAACAATTTAAATGTCGGATTTTTCAGCGTGTAGATGAATAAATGCGTCATCTTCAAACTGAACGTGGTTTAGTTACTAAAAATGAGATTAAACTACAAATTTTGGAATCGAAAAGTCGAAGTTAAATATTTTAAAAGACAATTAAGTCGACGATTGAATTACTGACATGTCTTTTATATTGCCATATATCCTTAATTTTGCTTCTATGGAATTGTTTAAAATGAATTTTACTATATTTATTTTAATAAATATTACTAGTCGAACATTCCAACAATAGAAATTTGTATTTATATCGAAGCAGAAATACATTGCAGAATATATTTTTAATCGGTTGAATCTTAAATTTGTATTTGAAAAACTAAAAATTAAATTGCATCGTGGAACACATACTTTTGTTCGTCCCTCTGTATCATACCGATTAGAATTTCAAATCTACATAAGTCCGTATGTTTTTCACTCATATGAACAACAATGAAAACTACTCTTTTTTCTTGACTAACACTCAGGAGATGACCCCTATAAATGCAATGCACTGTGTTAGCGATAGGAAGGAACGTTATTGGAGGGGGAAAAGAGGGAGTAGTGTTTGTTGACGTTGGTCTTGAATTTGATAATGCCATAGCAGGCAGGAAAAACACTTGCAGGAATATTATTCCACAAACGAACAGTCCGACTGAAGAACGAGTCTGACGAAAAAATATCTGAGGCATCGAACTAGATACATTTTCGATCACGGGGAGTGGCTGTCTGGCAAAGATGAATTCTTTGTAGATAGTTCAGCCAAAAGTTAGCTTTATCGGGGTCAGTGAATTTCTGGTCACCGTTAACGAGAGTTCGGACAGAAGATGAAGAATTGTCCTTTACCCTTTTTACGAATGACCAAAAGCTCTTACTTACCCTGGGAGAATTAAGACCTTTAGCACGAAGACGCTGTTCGTAAAGAAGTATTTCGCTCCTAAGTACACTGGCACACGATGATCTTGCCTGCTTGCGTAGTGACAATTTTATTTAAACGCCAATTTCTGAACGCTTCTTCTTTAGATCTGACAGCTTCTTTGCATGCCTGATGCATAGTCTTCGATGAAATAAACGTGTTTATTCCATGAAGAATTATTTTTTCGACCATTTCAGCAGCAGCATCGACATTATTGTCTAGGAAAGATAATTTCCAATTAAAGTGCTGAAAGAAATTGTTGAGTTCGGCCCAACGAGACTTTCCGTATATGTACATTGTCCGCTTCGTGACTGGTTTAGAAGTGGATCGAAGATCGGAGAACGAAAAGGATGCTGAAATGGTGCAATGATCCGAGTTACCAAGAGGTTCAAGAATGTTAACCTCGTACTTTTCAGGGTGTGAGGTAAAGAAAAGGTCAAGAATATTATGATATTGTCCTTAAACACGCGGAATGTGTGTTGATTCATTCACTAGTTGCGTCAAGTTGTTATGCTCGGCGAAAAGCTCAGCGTATTGGCCCTCTGAAAACGTGTGGCTCGAATGGAAAAGCCGAAGTGTAATGGGTGTGATCCAATCCTGAACTTATCCAAAGAAAGTTAAATTCTGGATCTTTTGAGTCCAAATGCTGCTGGCTCTGGAACAGCACACCATTACGTATGTATACCACAAGGCCTCTGTGGGAAGAGAAAGAGTGTGATAGCCAGGAATGTAAAAGTTCTGTGGATTAGAACCCTCAGACACCTGGGTCTCACATAGAGCGAGTACATCTGGCCTATGGAAATGAACGTGCGTGTATACCGCAAAGAAATTTGCCTTCAGCATACGAGGGTTCGCAAAATGTATTTTAAATTAACCTACCATTGTAACATACAGAAAAACAAAACAATATCAAAGCATAAATACAAATAACAGGGGTGCCGCTGCTAGACCCAACAAGTGTTCAGTGTTAAACCTTCAAAACAAATCAGGCAGCGACATGAAGAGAACACAGACGTTTGTATTATGCGCAAAGGGATACGGAGAGGAAGGGGGAACACAGGAGAAAGGGAGCAGAAAAAAGTCCTTCGTGTTGGCGTTAGTTAGCTGCGATGTGTGACTGCTGTTGGTGTTTTGTTGTGGATGTTGTATTTATTATACCCTCACCCTACGGGTAGGATACGGCTCAAAAGTGTAACACATAGAAATATCCACATTAGACCCCAGGTGTCCTTGAACCAAATTCGATTCATGACATTCTGAATCGTTTGAGCCATGTCCGTCTGTCCTGCTGGTACGCACGATAACTTTCGAAAGAGTTAAACAATCGCTTTGAAAATTTCATGGGTTAATATTTTCCCAAAACTGCTTATGGGATTGCATATGGGCCATATGGCCACACCCCTTCGGGTACCTCGCCCACTTTAGAAATCCTGTAATAATATCAATATGACCCGCGGGATCTTGCCTAAACTCTGTATTTAGTAAATATATTGCTGGGAAAACATTTTGGACAAAAACTTGAAAGTCTGGCTACTCCCCTTCTGGAACCTCCCATACAAATGTACCATCCAATATTTTTGTCTACAGCGTTCGTTATTTTGCTATTATAACATTTCATGAGACATTACATTAAATGATGGTAGCCACGGTCACTTTTGACTTTCCGATACTTATGAGTATGAGACTTGTATGTTTTTACTGAGGGTGAGGGTATATATAAGTCGGTTTACCCGACTGTAACTTTTTCACTGGTTTTATGTTGTAGTGGTTTATTGTTTTTGTTTGTGGAGATGGTGGTTGGTTTTTATTTTTTGTTTTCCTTTTTTAAAATATTCTGATTATTTTTTTTTTTGGGAAACTATTTTTGTTTTTATTTTTTCACTACACGAAAGGACAGAACATATAAATAAACAAATCAAAACGCGACGACGACCGGACAAACAAAAGTGCGTGTGCACCGGACAGGACACAAACAACTACTGAATGAACACCACGACCACGCTTATAGGGCCATATCCTCTTCATGACACTTTCCATAACTAAATCGCAAAGTGGCTGCCCTATGTCCTCGATAGCCTCACGAATTCTATCTTTGAGGTCTTGAATCGACCCTGGGCTGTTGACGTAGACCTTATCTTTCAAAGGCAGAAGTCGCAAGTTTTTAAGTCACTTGATCTAGGTGGCCAATTGTGATCACCACTTTTTAAACTTTTTATTTTTGCGAAGTGTGACTGCAAGATTTTCACCATTTTTGTACCGGGTGATTCAAAAAATAACACCGCTTGTTGGAGAACTGTGTATTTAGAAGATTAGCAAATGCGAGGAACGCCTACAATTTTAAAAAAAATATATTAATTAAAAAAATTATATGTAATTGTATGACCATGCCTGTGCAGACCTACATAGGATGTGTATGGAAATGCATAGTCAATTGTCCTAAAAGTGTCTATAAATTCATTTTATGTTAGGAAAAACACAAAACGAATAATTACAACGCATTTTTATATATCATGGGTAGATATGTACACTATTTTATTACTTATTAAAACAATTACAAGCACATAACTACTTAAAACAATATTTACCTAAAGAATACAAGCGAACAGGAAATATTCAACATTTTAGAAATCCAAATACAAAGAAAATTCTGGAGCAAAAATTCCGAGAGTACCCGGGCTATCGCCACCTCAGTGTCCACTTGTTTCTGATATACACCCTCACTTTTACACTTGGCGGAATACTACTTTTCCTTTTTTTGAAAAATGAAAAAAATAAAGCAGTGTTCGCCCGGACAATTATTTGCTATCGTGAAAGTCTCGCGAACGACTTTTCACATGAAAGAGCTGTTTTGATATTTTACTACTAAACCTAAAGAAATAAATTAAATAAAGATCACAAAATACAACAGAAATACTTGTACGGTGTTTTTTGAGTCGAGATTAAAAAACATAAAAGACAAGGAAATGTTTAGAATTAGTGTAATTCTACCTCTACGAATATAAAGAGAACGAATTAAAGAATACATCAGTATGAATGCCATGGTTGTAAGTACATTCATTATATTATGAAACACACATACAAATGTATATTATTTAATATTCATTACAATGAAAATCCGCGCCATTAATTGCTGCAGACCGAACATTATGAATTTATTTGGAGTATGAGTGATGGATCCTTGCTGACTGTGGATACGCACTGTAACCATTCCGTGTCACGCCATACAGAACACCATCATTGGACACAAACCAGCATATGTTCAACAAAAAACAAGTGGACAAATAGTAAGTTCGGCCGGGCCGAATCTTATATACCCTCCATCATGGATCCTTAAAAAGTCAATAAATAAGAAAACTAACTGAGTTTTTGGGCCGCTCGTGACCCGATAGTCCCAGGAACCCGATCACAAATTTTATCCAAATCATGAAAATAAATGCATATTTGGGTTCGCGAGAAAATTTCGTTGCATTTCGATACCCATATGTCCATGTTTGTCAAGGGACGGTTTTTGGGCCGCTGGTGACCCGATAGTCCCAGAAACCGGATCAAAAAATTTAGGAAAATCGTGAAAATAAAGGCATATTTGGGTTCGTGAGTAAATTTCGTTGCACTTCGATACCCATATGCGCATGTTTATTATGGGCCCTTTTTTGGGCCCCAAGGGTCCACGGAACCCATGAGCACGCCCATTTTTGGGATTTTTTCCCCCATTTATAAATTATATAAACTTAGAACTTAGATGTAGTGAAAAACAATATTTGAAAAATTTGATTATGGCCGGAATATATTTTGTCCCGTAAAGGGGAACTTTTTCCCCTTTGGTCCGATATGGCCCATTCTCGAACTTAACCTGCTTATGGGCAAAAAACATCTTCCTACAAAATTTTTAGCGTTGGTCGTTCGCACTCTATCGTGATTTCAACAGACAACAGACGGACGGACGGACGGACAGACGGACATCGCTAGAATGTCTTAGAATGTTTCACTGACCGATAATATATATACTTTATAGGGTCGCAGATCACTCTTTCGAGGTGTTGCAAACGGAATGACAAACTTAGTATATACTCCATCCTATGATGGAGTGTATAAAAACAATGCTCTGCTCGGAATATCATTGAAGGGACAATTGAAAACTTCAAAAGTCGTTTTAGATGTATATTAAACAATGCCATATGAAACTGAAGAGTTCCACAAAACTGACCTGGCAAGGTCTGTCAGACACAGAGTTGTTTTTTTAGCACGTTTATTCCCTCGAAGACCACTTCGATTAAACCTTTAACAAATTGTTGGTTTAATCAGGCATGCAAAGAAGCTGTACAGAAATTGGCGTTTAAATAAAAATGTCACTACTGAGCTGCTACGCAAGCAGGCAAGATCATCGTGTGCCAGTGTACTTAGGAGCGAAAAACTTCTTCACGAACAGCGTCTTCGTGCTAAAGGTCTTAATTCTCCCAGGGTAAGTAAGACCTTTTGGTCATTCGTAAAAAGGGTAAAGGACAATTCTTCATCTTCTGTCCGAACTCTCGTTAACGGTGACCAGAAATTCACTGACCCCGATAAAGCTAACTTTTGGCTGAACTATCTACAAAGAATTCATCTTTGCCAGACAGCCACTCCCCGTGATCGAAAATGTATCTAGTTCGATGCCTCAGATATTTTTTCGTCAGACTCGTTCTTCAGTCGGACTGTTCGTTTGTGGAATAATATTCCTGCAAGTGTTTTTCCTGCCTGCTATGACATTATCAAATTCAAGACCAACGTCAACAAACACTACTCCCTCTTTTCCCCCTCCAATAACCTTCCTTCCTATCGCTAACACAGTGCATTGCATTTATAGGGGTCATCTCCTGAGTGTTAGTCAAGAAAAAAGGGTAGTTTTCATTGTTGTTCATATGAGTGAAAAACTTACGGACTTATGTAGATTTGAAATTCTAATCGGTATGATACAGAGGGACGAACAAAAGTATGTGTTCCACGATGCAATTTAATTTTTAGTTTTTCAAATACAAATTTAAGATTCAACCGATTAAAAATATATTCTGCAATGTATTTCTGCTTCGATATAAATACAAATTTCTATTGTTGGAATGTTCGACTAGTAATATTTATTAAAATAAAATTCATTTTAAACAATTCCATAGAAGCAATATTAAGGATATATGGCAATATAAAAGACATGTCAGTAATTCAATCGTCGACTTAATTGTCTTTTAAAATATTTAACTTCGACTTTTCGACTCCAAAATTTGTAGTTTAATCTCATTTTTAGTAACTAAACCACGTTCAGTTTGAAGATGACGCATTTATTCATCTACACGCTGAAAAATCCGACATTTAAATTGTTTGTACCGAAGTAAAACGCGTGTTTGAAGCTTGTAGCAAGTAAAGTTTATTTCCTTCTACACAGACCTGAACTGTATGTAAATATAACTCATTTCTATTAATATTACTTATTCGGATATACACAATAGCGTGTTTGAAGAAGAACACGCAATAAACGTGTTAAAATCTACAAAGTACAATATTTGCGTACAAATATTTCAGTATTTCTATCTCTGTACTTTTCAAGAGAGTAGTAATAACAAAGAGAATAAGATAAATTCACAGAGAGAGAGAGAGAACTCAAAAAAGGAGTAACACCCCATTTTATACACACAATGTGTATTACACATGCATACACATGAGAATGTGTGCAATTTTGTCAATGAATGTACATCAGGGATGCAAAAGATGATACAATTGTACTTTTTTGGTACATTTTCGTGATCGAAAGTACCATGATACAGCACTTTTGGGCCTAATTTAATACTATTTACAAATAGTCGTTTTTACAAAAATGAACGTAATTTGAAGAAATGCTATGCAAATTGAAAATTTATATACTGTGGAATGGTGTGTAACACAGATGTTCCAATAATATGTCGTTAATGTCACACTAAGTGACGTGCTATGTGAGAGTCTCAGGTAAAAAATTAAAAAATTACTTTTTAGCAATAGTGTGAACATTAATTTTCCAACTTTTGCCAAAGAAATTATTATTCACTGGCAAAAGACTGTTTGCATTTCATTAACATTAAATATAATGTTTATGTACATATGTCTTTTTACTTTAATAAAATTGATACCATCGGGATCAAAAAGTACAATTTCAATGAACGGAAAGTACAAAACGAAGAAACTGATTTCTCATCGCTGATGTTCATATTCTTCTTCTTTTGAGTTACTACGTTTTGTTTTCTAACGCTCAGTCGTCAATCAGTAGTTGTGCTGCATAGTCCTGAATGTGGGGAAAGTATTAGAATTATTGTTTTCACAAAAAAAAAATCGTGTCAAAAGTTTGTCTTTTGTCCAGTGGGCACGCACTTTTTGTCCGGTCGCTGTCGCGTTATTTTATGTTTTGTCGCGTTATTTTATGTTTTGTCCGTTGTGTGCAAAATCAAAATATAAACAACAAAAATAGAAAAAAACCAATAAACCAAATACAGACTCCACAACAACAAAAATATACGTGCTAAAAATAGTGTCTCACAAAACAAAAAGAGAATAAAAAAACCAATCACCATCTCCATAAACAAAAACAACATCAACAACAAACAATAACACCAGCAGTCACACACATCAACGCCAACACGAAGGGCTTTTTTATGCTCCCCTTCTCCTGTTTTCCCCCCTTCCTCTACGCATCCCTTTTCGCATAATACAAACGACTGTGCTCTCTTCATGTCGCTGCCTGATTTGTGTTGAAGGTTTAACACTGAACACTTGTTGGGTCCAGCAGCGGCAAGAGGGGTGCACAGTTATTTGTATTTATGCTTTGATATTGTTTTGTTTTTCTGTATGTTACAATGGTAGGTTCATTTAAAATACATTTTGCGAACATAAGTTAACACATAATACATTGCAATTGCCATACGCGAGCTGCAACGTCAACACCAAAATAACAGCGGTGTCTTGTTGCACACGCAAAGAATTGATGAACTGTTTGGTTCCCATACCATTAAGCAGGCGCGTGGACTACGTCAGCAAATAGGTGGATCGCAACGTTCTCTCACCATTCAACAGGCTCGTGGACTACGTCAGCACTATATGAATTAAGCTAACACTTATTAAGTTCTATGTCAATAATTTAGATTTAGTTTTGATTTTGAAGTTAAATAAAGTAAGACGTGTTGCCTATAGTAAACAAACGCGTTAAACGGGAGGTGACCAAGAGATCATCAGCGGCCTCGCTTTAGAATTAAGGAAGATAGTGTTAAGAAAAAAACAGTTTTTGAAACAAAATAAATTATATCCTATTACAGGAAAACAAGAATAAAAGAAAATAAAATAAAAAGAAATAGAATTAAGATGAAAAAAATGTGAATCAAAAAGACTATACTTGTGAAAGAAAGAGTGTTAAGTAAAATTTTTTTGGAACAAAAGAAATTGTATCCTGATAACAAAAAAATAAGGAATAAAGTTAAAATTTAAAATTTTTGCGAATAAAAAAAAAGTGACACTGTGAGTGGCTAATATAAAGGAAATGTGGAGGTAAGTGTCAGACATATTCTCGATTGCTATTAAAACTCCAAATTTTAATTCTAAATTAAACTAAAATCCATAATTTAAACTTAATTCCTCGAGAAATTCTGAACAAGATAATTCTATAAGTTAAAAAATGGCATTAGACGGGATTGAGGAGAATACAGAAAGACTGAATAGGTCTCTTTCAATGAACAAAACAGCGACCCCTAGTACCAGTTCAAGTGGGCTTTCACAGGTTCAAAAGGAAGAAGTAAGGAAGTTAGTGTCGGACCTTCTTAAACCTAATATACCGGACGAGGTGGGAGACCAGCCCATCGACACAATTCGAATAGAAGAGTTAGATAAAATCCCTGCTGTTGTGAAATCAATACGCGAATTTTCGGGGAAAGCCGGCGAGTTTGGATCATGGAGGAAATCCGTGGAGAGGGTGCTCGCACTTTTCGAAAGTATCAGGGGCAGCGGAAGATACTTCGCTATCCTCCACACAATAAGGACAAAAATAGTCGGTGAGGCAGATGCCGCCTTGGATTCTTACAGAACCCCATTAGATTGGACCAGAATAAGAAAATGTTTGATGATGCATTATTCCGATAAAAGGGACATCGGTACTTTGGAGTACCAAATGACAACATTGTTCCAGGGTAACAGGACTATTACGGAGTTCTACCAAGCAGTTTATCATCACCTGTCATTGATACTCGACAAAATAGCCTGCTTGGAACTGGACGAAAGTAGCATGTTATCGGTGACAAGCGCATACAGAGATAGAGCACTCGATACTTTTGTGAGAGGATTGAAAGGAGATTTTCCAAGGTTGCTAAGTGTAAGGGAACCTACTTCTCTGCCGCAAGCGCTGCACATATGCCTAAAATTAGATAACATGACATATAGAATGCACCATGCCTTCGGACAAATTCCTAGACTTCCTGGATATAAGAACAACCAAAACTTTCAGAACACCACCGGAGGCGCATTTTATCCCGAATTTGCTCATGTAAAAGGTCAAACCAGGCCACCTTTACCACCACGAGCCCCGCCAAGGCCGATCGATAAACCAAATTTTCAATATCCACCACGCCAACAATATTACCCGAATGGAAGCCCGAAGCTACAATCATACGCTCCAAATCAGAAACAATATCCTCAAATCCAAGAACCAATGGATGTTGATCGTTCCATTCAAACCAGACAGGTTAATTATGTAAATAGACCAGCCTTTCAACAGGGCTACAAAAGGCCACATGCAGGAAGTTATCAAGGACCGTCAAATAAAAATCAGCGAAACTTTCATTTGGAAACTGGAAACACATCAAATCAAGTAGTAAGCAGAACGGAGGACCCGAAGTGTAACTTTGAGGCCGAAGCACCAGAAGGAGCTATCGGAGGTACGCCGAATCTGGATGAATATGTTGATTTTGCTAATAATGAATACGTAGATGAATGGACACACCACTTTGCAGAATCTTCAGACACACTTGTGGAGAGTTATTCAGCAGAAGACTTAAACGCAGATCTTAATTTTTTTGGTTGAACAGTTCCTCGTTACCATACTTCAAAAGTAAAACGAGGATTAAAAATCCTTTTAGATACTGGAAGCAATAAAAATTATATTAAATCAGAACTGGCAGAAAACTCCATGCAAAACAGAGATTACTTTTGTGCGAAAACAATATCAGGCAGTGTTCCAATTACTCACCACACCCTTTTAAAGCTATTTGGCGATTCAGTCGACCCTATTAAATCTTTTACCCGGACTACGAACTTTCGATGCAATACTCGGTAACGATACTGTAAAGAAACTTTCTGCGGTTATTCACATGGCCCATAACTTCTTTACACTTCAGAATGGTATGAAGATACCAATATTTCAATATGAGTCTCAGGACGTTCATAATTTGGAGATGAAAATCGGGCATCTCTCAAAACATCAGGCAATGTCTTTAATGCAGATAATAGGGTCCTTCAAGAATCTTTTTGCGGATCCTGACGAGAGATTAACCTATACAACAAAAGTAGTGGGAAAAATTCGTACTACCACCGACGAACCTGTCTATACGCGAACCTATCCCTACCCTATGGCTCTCAAAAATGTTGTCGAAGAAGAAGTAGACAAATTACTTAAAGATGGGATAATAAGGCCATCCCTTTCTCCCTATAATTCACCCATTTGGGTTGTACCAAAAAAGACGGATGCATCAGGAAGGAGAAAGTACAGAGTTGTAGTAGACTTTAGGAAATTAAACACGGTTACCACGGCAGATAAATACCCTATACCAGAAATCACGGAAGTATTGGCACATCTGGGGGGCAACACATTTTTTACGGTAATCGACCTAAAAAGTGGATTCCATCAGATTCCCCTTAGGGAAGCGGATATAGAAAAAACAGCCTTCTCCGTGAATATCGGAAAATACGAATTCACAAGGCTGCCATTTGGACTCAAAAACGCTCCTGCAATATTCCAAAGAGCGTTGGATAACATCCTCAGAAAATTTATTGGAAAAACTTGTTACGTTTATATCGATGATATAATCATATTCAGCAAGGATGAAGAGTCACATTTCGGTCATCTAAGGGAATTTTTTAGCACATTGGCTGCAGCAAATATGAGACAAATGTAAGTTTCTGGAGAAACAGGTAGAATTTCTTGGATTTACAGTATCTGAACACGGCATTAGCACAATTAAAGAAAGAGTGGATGCGATAGTGAATGTCGCATATCCCACGAACTTGCGTCAACTAAGATCATTTCTAGGGCTATGCAATTACTACGGAAGATTTATGAAAGGGTACGCCGACATAGCTAAACCTTTAACTGATATGCTAAGAGGACCGAATGGTTCAATTTCCAGGACCGAATTAAGCAAAGTAAAGATTACCCTCGGTTGCAAAGAAACGAAGGCAATAGATTTGTTGAAAAATGCTTTATTGTCTCCAGAGATCATGCTTTCGTATCCGGATTATGGGAAAGAATTTCAGCTGACAACTGACGCCTCAAGTGTTGCCCTGGAGCTGTACTGAGCCAGGAGGATAGACCGATAGCACTTATTTCCAGAGTTCTGTCAGAGACAGAGGAAAACTATGCGACGAACGAACGTGAGATGCTTGCAATTGTGTGGGCACTGGATACATTTAGAGACTATTTGTACGGAACTGCTAAAATCATAATCTTTACGGACCATCAGCCACTTACATATGCATTGAGCAACAAGAATAGTAACATCAAGATGAAAAGATGGAAAGCTATCCTCGAGGAATATAACTATGAAATAAAATACAAACCGGGGAAATCAAATGTAGTAGCCTATGCTCTTTCGAGAGCAATAGTCACAAATGTAAACTCCCTGACAGGTACCGTTCATAGTCATGAATCCTCAGCTGAAGATTTGATACCTAGCGTTGAAGGACCTATAAACGCATTTAAAAACCAGATATTTTTTAATGTCGGAGAGGTAGCATCGTATCAGTTTCAAATCATATTCCCGGGCTATCATAGACATACCATTGTAGAGAGGGAATACAATCCGGAAAACTTGCTCATATTTCTGAAAAGATACCTAAACCCTACCGTCAATAATGGCATAATAACACAAGAATACATAATGGGCACTATTCAAGAAATCTATCCACTCCATCTACGGAACTATAAGATTCGTTTTACGCAAAAAATGGTAGAAGATGTAACCTTGGAGAATGATCAGGAAAATATCGTCATCGAAACTCACAGTAGAGCTCACAGGAATGCGGTGGAAAATAAACAGCAAATTTTAGAAAAGTGGTATTTTCCGAGCATGCTTTCTAAAATTAAGAGGATAGTGAAATTATGCTCCATATGCAAAATGAATAAGTATGATAGACATCCCAACAACCCAAAACTAAAGGAGATACCTATACCATCATACCCAGGACAGGTGGTTCATGTTGATATCTTTTCAACAGACAAGAAGTTAGTAATGACAGCTCTTGATAAGTTTTCAAAATATGCCCAAATCAGGATACTAAATGGAAAATCTATCGAAGATGTAAGGAGACCTCTTAGGGAGATCTTATTTTTCTTTGGTGTTCCCAAGACAGTTGTGATTGACAACGATAAGTCTTTAAACTCCGCCACTATTCTGTTTATGATGAAGAATGAAGTGAATATTGACGTTTTTACCACCCCTCCTTACAGAAGTGAAGCGAATGGGCAAGTCGAAAGATTTCATTCGACTCTTGCAGAATTGCTCAGATGTTTAAAGGCGGAGGGGGTATGCAGAAATGTTGAAGAACTTCTCGAAAAAGCCGTCAATGAGTACAACCATTCGGTACACTCGACAGTTGGAAGAAAACCCGTTGACTTGTTTTTTGGCAGAACCGTCGATTTCTCTCCTGGTAGCTATGACAGGACTAGACAATCAAATATGGAAAGAATACAGGAAACGCAAAAAAGGAACTTAGAATATCACAATAGGAAAAGACAGGACGAAAAAGAGTACATTCCTGGACAGACAATATTCGTTAAAATTAACAAAAGGTTAGGGACTAAGTTATCCGACAGATTCAAGGAAGAAATAGTAAAGGAAAACAGAAATTCCACCGTAGTTACGGAAAGTGGAAGAATTGTTCACAAAAGACATATTAGAAACTAATTCATTATCCCTATTTTTTTATAGACTATTAATTTTGATGGCACTTTGTGCAGGCGATATACAAATTTTGGATTATTCCAATTCTAAATTGATTGCAATGCATTCTGGCCTGGCAAAGGTTCAGACTGGAAATTTTAAAATAATACACACTATTGACCTCCGAATTCTCATTCATGAAATCGAAGAAAATCTTGTTCAGAAAGTCGCCCATAACCATCCCCTAATTCCTTACCTCGAATACACCATATCCCAAATCAAATCCTAAACCAAGAGTAAAGTCTAAACGCTCACTGGATTTCCTCGATACTGCATGGAAGTGGATCGCAGGAAGTCCAGATCACCAAGATTTTGAGATCATTTCGAAGAAAATAAATAACGTTTTGGAAAATAATAGCAATCAGATCATAATAAATCGTCTGTCACTAGAGAAAATTAATGCAATCAGATCATAATAAATCGTCTGTCACTAGAGAAAATTAACGCACTCACAAATGCCACTAATGAAATAATAAAAATATTGAAAACAGAACAAGATCTGCATAATGAAAGGATATTAGAATGGAAAAATAAGTTAGAACTTTGAAAAGAAGACATTTCAAATATAGACATTGCTATACATTTAGCTAAAGTAAATATTGTCAATTCCTTTATCCTTTCATATTTCGAGGTTAATATTTTAAATGATATTTTCGATAAAAGTAATATGACGAACTTTTACACTTTGCACAAATTAAAATTGCCATCGATATAGGCCTCAATATACTGTATATTCTAAGTATTCCTACTACTAAAACTGCAAATTTTAATATGTTAGTTATTAAAGCTGTCAAAAGAAACGAAATTATTACTAGACTAGATTATGAACATGTACTTGATTGTAAAGACAGAATTTATGGATTAAGGAAGAAATGTAACACGTACAACGCTTTATCGATATGTAGTCCTGAAACCTATGAAGACATCTCGGATTCACCATGCATCCCTAAACTTTTGGCGGGTCAAACATCAAGATGCACCACCACGAACAACCAACACATTAACTCAATAGAAAAGATAGAAGATGGCATATTGTTCCTAAATCAACTCAGTGGACAAATTGATGTTGATAACTCAACCCTCTGGCTCAATGGATCATATGTTATCCATCACTTTAATTCAACATTACAAATTAACAACAAGACTTACTCATCAAAACAGATCACTACAACAAAATCTCTCCTTGCCTTGATACAACCTATGAAAACAGATGTAGAGGAAAAAACTTTATCTTTGGAATTTATAAATGTCAATCTGGAATCTAATCTAAATGGAATCTATGTCAATTCGTAAGCTGGATTCGATGAATCAAATAAGCATATCATTGAACTTGATGATGATTGCAATACTTTTGATAATTGGATGCTTTATGATTATAAAGGTCAAAAACAAATGCAAAAATGTTACACCAGAGAATCCCAACGTATCCAATGAAACCAATGCCGAAGGAACATCTCAAACTGGTCATACAGAAAATTCTCGTCCAGGGATGATAGGTTAGGTTAGGTTAGGTTGAGAAGAGGAGGCGGTTTTTCTCCGCCTCATGTCCTTAGACATACACCTAAGCCAGTATTCGGCTTGTTGTGCGCTCTAAACTGTGCATGGAAAGGTCTTGAGAAGTTATTTTAAGAACTCTGTACTATTGACATAATCTTTAATTGTTTTCCAGTCTGCGCCCCTGAGATGGGTCAAGTCTGTTAAAGTGTCATTTCCCAAGAAACGGGATCTATTGTTTGCGAACGCTGGGCAGTGACAGAGGAAATGCTCTAAAGCTTCGTCATCCTCCCCGCATGCCCTACATACGCTATTGTCTACAACTCCTATTTTGTGTAGATGCGATTGTAAGCCTATGTGCCCTGTTAGAATGCCCATGATCTTACTAGTTTCTGTTTTGCTCAGTTTCAGCAATGTTTTGGTTTTATCCTCGTTTGGTTCACCCCACAAGATTCTTGTCGTTTTCCCAATAGTTTCACTATTCCATAGTGTGATATGGGCGTCTGCCGCCCATCTTTTTAGCTCAGAACTCGTAGCTCCAAATGGTTTCGCGTTCTCTAAATTTATTGTTTGCAACTCCCTGGCTCGTTGAGCCAAGGTATTGGCTTTCTCGTTTCCTCTTACCCCGTGATGACCAGGCACCCATATGAGGCGTATTGTGCCATGTCTGGAGTAAGAGTTAATAGCCATTTTACAATCTAAAACTGTTCTTGATTTAACCGTTTTAGTCGTTATTGCCTTGATAGCCAATTGGCTATCTGTAAAGATATTTACGTTTGTTGGTCTTGTGTTAGCGCTAAACCAGATCACACACTCTGTAATTGCTCGGATTTCCGCCTGTAGGACCGTGTTATGGTCTGGTAGGCGGAATAAAAGTTCGGTTTCCGGTTCTTCGATGTAAAGTCCCAGCCCCGTCCTTTCCCCTAGTTTCGAACCATCTGTATAACCGCAGTTTCCAGTTGGTGTCTGCGCTAGGGTTCCATCAATCCAAGATTGTCTGTCTGGTATTAGGGTCTCACACTCAACAACTATTGACGTTTCGAGTATTCTATCGGGTACTGATGTTATGTCAGTTAAATTCCCTTCCACTACCTCAACTATTTTTTGATGATATGACCTGTGATCAGTTTCGATCCATTCGCCCATTGCTTTGAGTCTCATTGCTGTGAGGGCGGCTTCATATTTAATCTGTATTTCTATTGGTGGGACATTTAAGATAGTCTCTAAAGCCCTATTAGATGTGGTCCTCATTGCTCCGCTTATGCCGAGGCAACACATACGTTGGACCTAACGTCGTCTGCATAGCAGACTGGTTTAAGTCCTTCGTCAGTTAGGATCCTCAGGAGAATGTTAATAGTGGTAACCCATAGGAGTGGTGATAAAATACCTCCTTGTGGTGTTCCCTGTGATACTTTGTCTCTTATTTGTATTTCGTGAGACCCACAGTTAATCCATCTATTCCTTAGCATGTGGCTTATCCAGTCTCGGAGAGCCCGGTCCACCTCGAACTGGTCTAAGGATTGAATTAGTGTATTGGTCTGTACATTATTGAACGCTCCTTCAATGTCAATGCATACCGCAAGTGTGTACATTTTCCCATTGAAGGATTCTTCTATGTTTTGCACTACCTCGTGTAGGGCGGTGTCCACTGACCGTCCTTTAACGTATGCATGTTGTTTAAATTTTAGCATTTCGCTTGGAATCTTACTTTTGATCATGGGATGATAGGCAACGGAAAAAATAGGAACATCCACAGCTTACCATTTTTCTAATGTTCCATACGAGGACGCATGGAATTTAAAGGGGAAGAGATAACACATAATACATTGCAATTGCCATACACGAGCTGCAACGTCAACACCAAAGTGTGGATCGCAACGTTCTCACACCATTCAACAGGCTCGTGGACAACGTCAGCACTATATGAATTAAGCTAACCCTTATTAAGTTCTATGTCAATAATTTAGATTTAGTTTTGATTTTGAAGTTAAATAAAGTAAGACGTGTAGCCTATAGCAACACGCAACCTTTTTTAAAAACATAAATAATAACTATTTTTGTTAATTCATACGAGGGCTGAAGGCAAATTTCTTTGCGGTATACACTCATGTTCAGTTCCATAGGCCAGATGTACTCGCTCTATGTGAGACCCAGGTGTGTGAGGGTTCTAATCCACAGAATTTTCACATTCCTGGATATCACACACTTTCCTCTTTCTCTTCCCGCAGAGGCCTTGTGGTATACGTACGTAATGGCGTGGTGTTCCAGAGCCAGCAACATTTGGACTCATAAGATCCAGAATTTAACCTTCTTTGGGTTAAGTTCAGGATTGGATCACACCCATTACACTTCGGGTTTCTTTACAGAAGCCCAAATTTGGAAAGGGAGGCTACCCTAAACGGCTCCTACGCCATTTCCGACTCGGTATCAAAAATTTTAGAAGATTGTCCGGACAGTGAAATTGTAGTTGCTGGGGATTTCAATGTCCATAATCAATCTTGGCTTTCCCATTCGAGCCACACGTCTCCGGAGGGCCAATACGCTGAGCTTTTCGCCGAGCATAATAACTTGACGCAACTAGTGAATGAACCAATACACATTCCGCGTGTTGAAGGGCAATATCATATTATTCTTGACCTTTTCTTAACCTCACACCCTGAAATGTACGAGGTTAACATTCTTGAACCTCTTGGTAACTCGGATCATTGCACCATTTCAGCATCCTTTTCGTTCTCCGATCTTCGATCCACTTCTAAACCAGTCACGAAGAGGACAATGTATGTATACGAAAAAGCACGTTGGGCTGAGCTCAACAATTTCTATCAGCATTTTAATTGGAAATTATGCTTCCTAGACAATAACGTCGATGCTGCTGCTGAAATGGTAGAGAAAATAATTCTTCTTGGAATTAA
Organism: Hydrotaea cyrtoneurina; assembly: GCA_958296145.1. NCBI lineage: Eukaryota > Metazoa > Arthropoda > Insecta > Diptera > Muscidae > Hydrotaea > Hydrotaea cyrtoneurina. The sequence goes on along the minus strand of OY282512.1, from coordinate 52,803,535 downwards.
CACATTTATTCCCTCGAAGACTACTTCGATTCCCAAAGAATTGTTGGTTTAATCGGACATGCGAAGAAGCTGTCAGATCCAAAGAGGAAGCGTTCAGAAATTGGCGTTTAAATAAAAACGTCACTACTGAGCTGCTACGTAAGCAGGCAAAATCCAATTGTGCCAGAGTGCTTTGCGCGAAAAACTTCTCTACGAACAGCGCCTTCGTGCGAAAGTTCTTTTTTCTCCCAGGGGTAGTAAGAGCTTTTGGGCATTTGTTAAAAGAGTAAGAGACAACTCCTCGTCTTCTATTCCAACTCTCGTTAAGGATGACCAGATATTCACTGACACGGTTGACAAAGCTAACCTTCTGGCTGAAATATTTGCAAAGAATTGATCTTTGCCAGACAGCAGTCAACCACTCCCCGTAATCGAAAACGTATCTAGTTCGATGCCTCAGGTTTTTTTTTCGATCACGTGGGGTCAAAATGGTTCTTGCAGATCTCAATGTAAACAAAACTCCGGGCCCGGATGGCATTTCAGCACTTGTCCTATGTAAGTGCTCTTCGACGCTAGCTCATCCATTGCGTAATCTTTTCAACATGTCGTACCGTGCTGGTATTTACCCTTCACGTTGGAAAGTTGCCAATGTTCAGCCGATCCCTATGAAAGGTGAGGCTACTACTCCTGCGAATTACCGTCCAATTGCAATATGTTCTGCGCTCTCGAAGGTTATGGAGAGCATGGTTAACCACCATCTTGTTAAGTATTTAGAGTCTAACGGCCTTCTAAATGATCGACAGTATGGCTTCCGTAGAAATCGATCTACGGCGTTCCTCTCGGAGCGATGGAGTCGATCTATTTACGCCCTTGGTGAAAGTAATGTCGTGGCTCTGGATATTTCCAAGGCGTTCGATAGGGTCTGGCACGGAGCACTCATATCAAAACTTATTGCTTTTGGTGTCGGTAATATCTTCTCTCGATTCATATCGAGTTTCCTCAGGGATCGCTCTATACGAGTTGTTATAGATGGGGTCTCATCCAACGAGCATAGGTTGACCGCAGGAGTTCCACAAGGCTCTGTCCTCTCTCCCTCTCTATTTCTTATTCTCATTGACGACTTGTTGGGTCAGACTGTGAACCCGATCTACTCCTTTGCGGATAACAGTAACCTATGTCATTCATACTCATTTGATCATCGGCCAGGTCCTCTGGAGGTCGAGGGCAAAAGGCGAATGATGAATGATGAATGACACACTTAACCGCGATTTGGCGACGATTTGTGAGTGGGGCCAAATGAATAGAGTAGATTTCAATGCGCAACGTTCACCAGATCTAGCATCGTCGTCAATTTCTATGGGTGGTGTGGATATCGACGAATCAGACACTCTAGATGTTCTGGGCATGAAGATACAGGGTGATGCTCGCTGGACTAGCCATATATTCGCAGTGTCGAAAGAAGCATTCAAGTGTTTAGGCTTTTTGAAGCGGTGCAAGAAATACTTCACTCCATCTGATCTCGTAAATATTTACACCACCTACATCCGGCCTAAAACGGAATATAACTCCCATATATGGGCAGGTGTTCCAAAGACATCTTTGCAGCTGTTGGATCGTGTACAGAGGAGAGCGGTGGTGATGATTGGAGATAGTAGGGTATCCAACTCTATTGTCTCCCTTCAGCACCGTCGGAATGTGGGTTGTATATCGCTGTTCTATAGATGTTTTAACGGTATCTGTTCGTCAGATATCCGTCGTCTGGTCCCTGAAGTTAGAGCATTTAGTCGGAATACACGGCTATCCAGGGTATCTCATCCGTTCATTGTGAAATGGCTGGTTGACCGGACGACGCACTATAGAGAAAATTCGTTCTTTAGCCGAACCGTTCGTATGTGGAATAATCTTCCAGCAAATGTGTTTTCTGCCAGTTGTGAGATTCAGAAATTCAAAACAAATGTCAACAAACATTACTTCCTCCTTCCGATACCTAATTTCCTTCCGCTAACACAATGCATTATATTTTTAGGGGGCATCCCCTGAGTGTTGGCCATACAAAAAAAAAATACCATCGGGATCAAAAAGTACAATTTCAATGAACGAAAAGTACAAAACGAAGAAACTGATTTCTCATCGCTGATGGTCATATTCTTCTTCTTTTGTGTTACTGCGTTTTGTTTTCCAATGCTCAGTGGTCAATCAGTAGTTGTGCTGCATAGTCCTGAATGTGGGGAAAGTATTAGAATTATTGTTTTCACAAAAAAAAAATCGTGAGAAAGAAAAAAAGTCAGTACAAATAAATGAGTATGGCGAATAAAAGAATGAGTTCCTTTCAGTGCAAAAAAAAAAGAAAACGTACAAAAAACAAATAAGAAGCTCAATGAAATAGTGTGAGTTTTTATGCAGTTCGTAAATAATTCGTGCAATGATTAATATGGACATGTTGATCATTTTGTATTTACAGAGTTGAAGCCAAAATCTGCATCGATATTTTCATTTTATGCACACATTCAGCACTCGTCAATGATTACTCTCATCACATTTTCTCTCTCCTTTGTAGGACACAATGAGCATTGATCACAGAACGCATTCATGTTCATCAGTTTGGAATGTACTCTGTGCCACAGACAAAAATAATTTTAATAATTTAAGTGCATTTTGTGTGTATAACAACACATCGTTTTATTTACAGAATGTTCACTATGTTCTCTAATACCGACGGCGTCGCGCAGTCGCCATAGAAAACACACATTCCCACGAAATGCATTTGCGCACATCGATACACAACAAGGGACCGTAATAAAAATAGTGAAATGGCAACGCAACCGTAATAAAATATTGAACCCTTTTTGTTTGTTACCAAAATCATTTTATTGCCCCTCATAACTTATTTTGCCCTTAGATATTCGCATCGTGTGTAAAGAAGAAAACACATTTGGAGACATACGGCAGTACAAGGTATATACATAATTAGAAGTACATAAGTTTTGTAAACTAATACAATTTACATTTCAGGAAATCATGGCGTTAAATGAAGAAATCGGAACTGATGACAGGATACCATGCATTGAAACAAAAACTAATTAGTTATTTAGAGTTTATTTTTTTTAATAACTAGATTTATACATATATATACTAATGCACGTATTATTACTATCAAATGTGCAATAATAAACAATATTTATATTATATACGAGTACCTTCTCATAAGTAAATGCATGTTTGCTCATCTACATACAAGTGCTTACACTCAATTAATTGCATGTTTACAAGGAAATATGCATGTTCTTCTGCGAGAGCATGTGCGTGATTGGGGGGAAATATTAGTAAAAAACAAATTATAAATGACCTGACATGACTTTCAAATAAAACTACAAGAATTAGTATATACAACTTTTACAACATAAAACAAATTGTGCAACAAAACTAAAGGTGTTTAAAGCAGTGCTCCAGTTAAATTTTTTGTGAGAATAACTTAGCGGCGGAGTGTTTTTGCGGACACAAAACAGTGCAGTGACAATGTCAGAAACTAAAGTGGCATACGTAGGGGCAGCAAGTGAACGGGGGCAAGTGAACGGGGGCAAGTGAACGGGGGCCATGTCTTGGAGACATATTAGACAATGGACACAAGACAACAAATAATCGTAATCAATGCACAAGGGACAGCCCACACAAATCGTTGGCGAAGTTTTCGACCAAATTTCCGGCAAATCATACCCTTCACATGAGGGACAATGTCGCTTAAATGTTATCAACGATCATCTGAGCGATATGGACACTTATATGACGTAAACGACAACCTAAGCGACAGTGTCGCTTTAATGACGTCAACAACCACTTTTAAGAAAATGTCGCTTAATTAAAGTTCACATTCCATGAAAGAAATGACGGGGTCCTTCTTTTGGATACGTACGCTGTACTTGATATGATTTGTATTCTCTATATTTCTGGCCTGTTGTATCAGACTGTGAACCCAAATTTACGAATGAAAGCTGGCTCTGTCATTCCACGATTTGTGAGAGGTGCCAAATGAACATAGTAGATTTTAATACACAAAAGACCCAGTGTTGTTTTTTGTCATGCAAACGTGGATATCGACGATTCAGACACTTTTGATGTTCTGGGTATAATTATAAGGGATGGTAGGGTACGCAACTATATCGGCTCTCTACAGCATCGCAGAAATGTGGGTTGAGTATTGCTATTTCATATATAGTTCAACGGTGGGTTGTTTATCGCTATTCTATAGATATTTTAACGGTATCTGTTCGTCAGATATCCGCAATCTGGTCCCTGACGTTAGATCATTTAGCCGCAATACGCGGCTATCTAGGGTATCTCATCCGTTCCAGCAAGAGTTTATGGGAGGCATCCTCTGAAAAAAATCGTGTAATAAAAGACGATCAGTGTTTCCAGCAATTATTGTGGCGCGAAGGCGATTCCTCAAAAATAATAGAGGTATACGCGATGGCAATTGTGGCGTTTGGTATATCTTGCTCTCCTTCATTAGCGATTTATGTAAAATCAAAAATGCTGAGAGGTTAGCCGGTGCGGTAAATATCATTCTGGAGAACACATTTGTGGATGATGGCTACAGGATGATGGACTAAAGTATGGACACGGAGGATGAAATGGCGGAATTGGTTACAGTATTTTGCTCAATATACCAAGAAGGTGATTTCGAAATTAGCTTTCGTACTCTATGCCATATGGTTTAGATACAAATACTGACCTACCAAGTTTTTGAAGACCCAGAAGGTAAATTCGAAAAGGTTTTGGGTATGTGGTGGGAAGCCACGAACGATGAATTAAACAACATGTCGTACCCTTCACGTTGGAAAGTTGCCAATGTTCAGGCAATCTCCAAGAAAGGTGACGCTACAAATCCTGCGAATTGCAGTCCAATTGCAATATGTTCTACCCCCCTACGGGTAGGAGGGTATATATCGTTTGATACGATCCAAACGTAATAAAAAGAAGGATTCACTTTAGACCTTAGCGGCCTATTCGTGTGGAGGCAAGTGAATGTCATCCGAGCGATTAGGTTTTTAATTGAGTTAATTTTACTTTTTCGTCCGGATAACGGAAATGTTAAAATAATTGAGTTGAAAAATTTGATTTGACAAATTCGATCACTACAGTTACAAGTGATTTTTCAATTACGGTGACGGGATCGCTGTTTTTGAAATAACGCTCATCTCTAATGCGAACCCAAAATTTAAACGAAACAAAAAAGCTCTTTTGTTTACAACTTAAAAATGTTTAGAAAACCAATATCAAATTTGTTCATAATTCCACGAACAAAAAGTAAAAAAACAAGTTGTAACAATTATATGTAAGTGCCCTCGGCAAAAGAGCGTTATGAACAACTAATAGATGGTAGTTGTCATGAATTCTGGAATAGTACTGTAAATGAGTTCAGTTAAAAGCGATTTTTTCTAAATAATTGAAACATGAAAACTATTTAATTTATATTAACGAACATGCTATAGTTGCAATACCCTGTACACAAATAAGCTCGTATGCCATCCTGGTATTGCCGCTCTTATTACTCGCCACTCGGGTTACTAGATTTCAGAGCCAGTTTTACAGTTTTGTTTCTGTTAGTCGAGTTTAAGGACATCGATTATTTCTATTTCTTTTCAAAAATGAATATTTTCAAAAAAGGCTACAAGCACAGTATTTGTTTTAATTGCAGGTGTTCAGATTTGAAGCAAACCCTCACATGGTTTTTTGTTCTGTTTGTTAAGTTGGTAAAAACTGTACTAGCTACAATGTTTTATAAAACAATGTGTAAAACTGTACTAGATTTGGTAGTTTGTATTTATTCAAATAATGTATACAATTTTAATTTGGATATATTCAATACATGTGTGTATTTTGTAGCTTGGGTTTTTTAAGATAAGCAGGCAGTAAAACATGCGTGTGTGGTATAGAGCGGCGGGTTATTTTTAGAAAAAGGGACGAGCATGATAACGAGTGGAATTTTCTACAAGATGTTACGCGTGTGTGGGTTGAAACAACCCCACGCATGCACGCACAATTTTGTTCCGTCCGCGTCGTGTTTGTCTGCGTTCGTCTTTGTGAAAAAAAACAAAACAAAAAAAAAATACATAAACCAAAATACTTTACAAACATTCTATCACAAAACAAAAATCAAACAAAATCGAAAACAGCAATAACACAAAAACAGCAATAATACAACAATAACAGCAGCCACCGGCCACAACTAAACCACCACACACAAGCAACTCAACACAACAAGATTGCATACGTAATCGTGTTGAGTTCCAGAGCCAGCAACATTTGGACTCACAAGATCCAGAATTTAACTCTCTTTGGGTTAAGTTCAGGATTGGACCGCACACTTTACATTTCGGGTTTCTTTATAGAAGCCCAAATTTGGAAAGGAAGGCAACCCTAAACGGCTTCGACGCCCTTTACGACTCTATATCAACAATTTTAGAAGATTGTCCGGACAGTGAAATTGTAGCTGTTGGGGATTTCAATGTCCATAATCAATCTTGGCTTTCCCATTCGAGCCACACGTCTACGGAGGGCCAATACGCTGAGCTTTTCGCCGAGCATAACAACTTGACGCAACTAGTGAATGAATCAACACACATTCCGCGTGTTGAAGGACAATATCATAATATTCTTGACCTTTTCTTAACCTCACACCCTGAAAATTACGAGGTTAACATTCTTGAACCTCTTGGTAACTCGGATCATTGCACCATTTCAGCATCCTTTTCGTTCTCCGATCTTCGATCCACTTCTAAACCAGTCACGAAGCGGACAATGTATGTGTTTTGCCAAGAAGCAGTCAGATCTAAAGAGGAAGCGTTCAGAAATTGGCGTTTAAATAAAAATGGCACTACTGAACTGCTACACCAGCAGGCAAGATCAAGGTGTGCCAGAGTACTTAGGCTTGAAAAACTTCTTCACGAACAGCATCTTCGTGCTTAAGTTCTTTCTTCTCCTAGGGGAAGTAAGAGCTTTTAGGCATTTGTTAAAAGAGTAAGGGACAATTGTTTGTCTTCTATTCCAACTCTCGTCAACGATGACCCGGTTAACAAAGCTAATCTTCTGGCTGAAATATTTGCAAAGAATTCATCTTTGCAAGACAGCAGTCAACCACTCCCCGTGATCGAAAACGTATCTAGTTCGATGCCTCAGATATTTTTTCGAACACGCGGGTTCTTGCAGATCTCAATGTAAACAAAACTCCGGGCCCGGATGGTATTTCAGCACTTGTCCTTTGTAAGTGCTCTTCGACACTAGCTCGTACATTGCGCAATCCTTTCAACATGTCGTACCATGCTGGTATTTACCTTTCACGTTGGAAAGTTGCCAATGTTTAATAGAGTAGATTTTAATCCGCAAAAGACCCAGTGCTGTTTGTTGTCACACAAACGTTCACCAGATCCAGCATCGTCGTCAATTTCTATGGGTGGTGTGGATATCGACGAATCAGATACTCTTGATGTTCTGGGCATGAAGATACAGGGTGATGCTCGCTGGGCTAGCCATATATTCGAAGTATCAAAAGAAGCATTCAAGTGTTTGGGCTTTCTGAAGCGGTGCAAGAAATACTCCATCTTGGAATTACTCCATCTGATCACGTAAATATTTACACCAGCTACATCCGGCCTAAAATGTAATACAACTCACATTGTCTCCCTTCAGCCTCGTCGGAATGTGGGCTGTATATCGCTGTCCTGTAGATATTTTAACGGTATCTGTTCGTCAGATATCCGTCGTCTGGTTCCTAAATTAGAACATTTAGCCGGAATACTCGGCTATCCAGGGAGTCTCATCCGTTCATTGTCAAATGACCGGTTGACCGGACGACGTACTATAGAGAAAATTCGTTCTTCAGCCGAACTGCTCGTATGTGGAATAATCTTCCAGCAAGTGTTTTTCCTGCCTATTATGACATTCTCAAATTCAAGTCAAACGTCGACAAACACTACTCCATCTCCTCCCTCCAAGACCCTTACTTCCTATCACTAACATAGTGCATTGCATTCATAGGGTTCATCCCCTGAGTGTTAATTTATAAAAAAAAACAACAAAGCATTAACAGAAGTCAACAATACATAAACAATATTTTATTTTTTTCTTCAAAAATAATGATATAGGCGTATTTTTGTACTCGTACCACGGAAACGATTGAGTCGCTGCTGCGTAGCTCTGCATTATACCAACAAGATGTCCAACAACTCGACATTTCTGCAAAATGACAAAGGTAAAAATCATCTCTCGAATCCATCGCTGCTGAGTGTGTTGGTATCGAAATTGTCCATAAACCACCAGATGCAATGGGCCGAAAAATGTCTGCAACTCCAGCACCCTCCTACCATCGTTGATTTCAGCATTATGTTAGCGGTATTACGACGCTTTTCCAATACTGTGCATGAGACACAGCCGATAGCATCCAGTTTGGTATCACTGCAACTCGAAACCGAAAATATGTCTGCGTCGCCGTCATTCAAGACTGTCCAAATATTGTTCCAGATATTATCTGTTACATTATACGGTAAGCACAGACAAATCTCCACTTACGCGTTCATTGACGACGGCGCCAATGTTTCCAATCGGAATTTCTGGAACTTCAGCGACGGAATGAGCAACGTGTTGCCGAAACCAGTGAGAAAGTTTCAGTCGGGTAAATCGACTTACATATACCCACGCCCTCAGTAAAAACATACAAATTTCATGTTCCAATGATTTGGAAAGTCAAAAGTGAGTGTGGCTACCACCAGTGGATGTAATATCTGACGAAATGTCGTAGGATGTCATAGGAACCTCAAAATACCGAATTTACAGAAAAAATTTGTATTACACGTTAAAAAAAGGGATGAATATAGTCCAGAGTTTCTTTTCTCGAAAACTGAATGCTAAAGGTTTATTAAATACAGAATTTTGGCAAAGTTGCATTGATCGAATTAATATTAGTACAGGATTTCTAGAGTGGGCAGAATGGTACATTTGTATAGAAGGTACAAGAAGGGGTGTGTCCAGACTTCCAAGTTTTTGCCGGAATCTTTGCAAAGTTATAGCTTTACTAAATACAGAATGCAAACCCATAAGTAGTTTTGGGAATATATTAAGCCATGCCAAATTTCAAAGCGATTGTTAAATCTTTCAAAAGTTATCGTGATTAACATAATGACAGCGGACATGGCTCAAACTACTTAAAAAGTTTTGAATCGAATTTGGTTCAAAGACATCTAGGGTCTAATGTGAATCTTTTTATGTGTTACACTCTTGGTCGTATCAAATGATATATACCCTCCTACTCGTTAGGTGAGGGTAGAAAAAAACCGAGTATTCTCCATGTTTTCTTGTAATCGAGATTTGCCCAGGTTTCCTTTGTGGTTCTTCCCACCTGTTCCTCTTGCCATCTGAAGGCATGGACCGTCTTCATCCATTCCCTCAACTGCTTTTTTGTCTCCAGAAAAGGTGTAGACAATTGCAGAGTATTTTGGTCGGATTCCCTTCCCATTTTAGCCAGTTCGTCGGCCCTAACAATACCTGGAAACCCTTGGTGGCCCGGTATCCAGTTTATAAATATGTCGTTACCTCTAGATACGTCATTTATCGTTTCCTTACAGTCCATGAGTCCACGTGAGTTTCTGGGATGCGATCTGTCTGACAGTTTGTTGTCGGGAACGCTTTTAGGTGTTCCAATATTCTCTGATGTTGTGTTTGATGCTCATCCTCAATCCACTCATTCAATGTCCTTAGTCTCCCTTCTGAGATCGCTGCCTCAGATTTAATTTGGATATCTATTGGGTGGATATATAGCGAGACCGCTCGTCGGTGCCGTCCTCATTGCTCCGCATATTCCTACGCAGCAAATTCTTTGAATCCCTTGTAGTTGCTTCACGTTACATTTCTTTGTCATTGCCGTCCATCATACTATTGACGAATAAGTTATAATCGGCTTATTACGCCTTTTTATAGCCAGTGCGACACGCTTTGGTGGATGCCCCATGTGGAGCCAATTGCTCTACGGCACATTGACCAGCATCTGAGGGCTTTTTCGGTTCTGCTATTGATGTGAAATTTCCAGTTTAGCTTCCTGTCCAGAATAACTCCCAGATATTTAACGTTCGTGTTTCTTTCTATGCTGTTGTTCCTGAAGAGAAGTTGTGCAATTTTTGTCTTCCTTGTTCAGATTTAGTTCTGTTTTTTCCGGGTTGACGTTCAGTTCCCTAGGCTTCGCCCAGCTGTATGCCAGAGTTAGCACTCTTTGGGCTTCTCTGCATAATTTGTTCGGATCTTTCCCCTTCAGATGTATCGCAACGTCGCCTGCATAACAGTCTGCCTTGAATCCTTCATTAGTCAGCATCCTTAGGAGTTGGTTTGTTGCAGTCACCCACAGAAGTGGTGATAATATACCTACCTGTGGTGTCCCCCTATGTACTCTCTCCCATATATTTATGCCGTCGGATCCGCAATTAATCCTTCTGTGCCTTAGCATATGGCTGACCCAGTTGATTATCGACCTGGGCACTCCATACTGGTCTATGTCGATAAAGGCTAGGCTAGTCTGAGGCAGAATGTTATAATGCCTGCCAGGTGTTTTCCCACTATATCTATGCTCTTGTCACACCTGGCAACCCTATCGAATCAACATGAGAGTGCGCACAGAGAAGAATAGAAAAGTCTGTCTATAATCACCACCGCGCAAGCATGGCACTGTCGTCTCCTCGTATAATAAGTTCTTTTTGTAAATGACTATGAATTCAACTATTTAAATAACTTTGTTTTACTTCACACCACATATATTAATAATATTAAGGAACTAAATTAACTAAATGTAATGAGTTTTTATTTTGTCATTCTAAAAGGGATTAAACTCTTGACAATTCAGAAGTGGAATACTCTCACAGTGCGTGTTTAATGTGAGAGAAGAACATACGATGTATTGATGTGGGTGTATTCGTTGAAAAAAATCGAATAACATCGAAATAAACGAAAAAAAAAGTGTTTTCTTGATCTTGGACAATTTGTGTTCAATCATGCTCGAAAATTTGATTACAAAAACAATAACCTTACGTTTGAGTTTCTGTTCGTCGTGATCGTACATGTGTGTTTGTTCTTAAAAAAACAGTCGTTTAGGTTTGAAGTCAAACCAAAAGTTTGCTGCAACAACAATACGTTTTTGTTGTTGTCAGTTGTTTGGTCTTGTGTGTATGCACGTCGGTTCGGCAACAATACGCTTTTGTTGTTGGTAGTCGTGTACTGATACTCAGAAAAACGTTTGTCTGAGTTGTTGCAATGTGTCGTCGTAATTTTTGATTTTTTCGCACTCAAAACGAAAGAGCGAGTAATACAAAAAGCGAATAACGAAAAGTAATGAGAGATTCGAAAATAGAATAAAACGAACGAAAAAAACAACGAGTGAACGAAATAAAATAACGAATTATATTGAACAAAACGTTAAAAATATGAAAAAAATTAGCACATTGAAAGTGGAACAGTTGAAAAATCTCTTACGCGATCGAGAATTATCAAGTACAGGTCCAAAATCTGAACTAGTTGAACGTTTCAGTGAATCGGTAAAAGGTGACGAAATATTCGTGGTTTACGAAATGACAGATTCTAAGGATTGTGCGTCAGCGTTAGAACCGTCGGTCAATGAAAACACAAAATTACTTCTACACTCTTTTGTAGAAGTGCCGGGAATATGCCATCCTGTCCAGCCGACTTAAACGGAGAAAATCTTTTAACTGATTCACTAACCATTTCTGGCGTGATGGTTTCGGGTCTATGTTGAACTTCCCTGGTCGGACTGAGATCCTCTATTGGGTCTTCTGTGCCCATGGGGAAATGTGTCTTTATTAACAATTTGATTGATTGCTCTAACGTTTCTGTTTTATTTCTGTCTTTGAACACTAAGGTTTCCACCTGTATATGTGTCTTAGATAGAAATTTCTTTATTTTAGACATGTCGTTAACGGTGTTGACTTGATCACAAAACAGTCTCCACGACCCTCGCTATTCATAACGTTTTGTTGTATAATCTATGGACTTGTATTCGTCAATGTATACTTGAAGTATTTTACGTCTAGCTCTGTTGTAAGATCTGCGGACTTTTTTGCTTGTGTTTCTATCCAGGGTTTCTCCTGAGCCTACCTCCTTTCTCTGAGTGGGCAACACTCTTCGAAGGACATCACTAACACTGACGTAGCTCTTCCGACCTCCTTTTTGTTGTGGAAAATTTCTTTGGTGGTCCTATATATTTGCTCACTACTTCTCTGAAACGGTGCCAATTGGTTTTGGTCTTGTTTCTGAAACTTAGCGGTTCTGGCTCGTATTAAACTAAATATGATGTATCGGTGATCGGTGTCGGAGACATGCCATCCATGGATCTCTTCCACTATCTCTTCAGAACAGAATGTGATATCTAATACCTCCTATCTGATATGATTTATAAAGGTGGCTTTATTGCCCGTGTTTATTGTAATAAGATCATACTTATTAAGGAATTATAATATAGCTATTCGTCTTTTGTTGCAATTCGAATTACCCAGGTGATGCGTTGGGCGTTCTCGTCGCCGCCTACTAGTAATTGTTTACCTTTTGTTTTGGCTTCTCTCACGAGATGTTGTAGCTCCGCCGTTGGTGGATGTGTCGGCGAGTCGAATGGAAGGTACATGGACGCAAGGTACAGGCTACCATTCCGAAGTCTAAGCACCATCGCATTCGCAGTTGACAACTCTTGGGAGAAAAAGAAGCTTACATTTTTGTGTGTGAGTATGAAAGTTCTGGGTCGTCCCTCTGATCTTGCGTAGAATAGTTGGTAAAGTGGGTTCTTTAATCCAATAACCTTGTTCTTGTGTGTCCATGGTTCTTGGATTAAAGCTATATGAACCTTACCTTTGTTTATATTAACCATCAACGCGGTAGTTGACGTTTCGCTTCGATGGAGAATAATCTGGGTGACCTTGATGCCGGTCATGCCAGAAATCGGTCTTCTTGGGAGTTTATGTCATGGAACGAAAGTTTTTGGAGCCACGTGTTCGCATGTTTTAGCACAGTACGTAAAGAATTTCGATAGTCATTATGTGGATATGTTCGGACCAACGAATGTAAAAACACTATGTCAGCAGAAATACAGAAGAGCAGTAAAATTGGTAAGTGGTGTTGGTGTCCAAGCTGTGACAACCCGGCAGACGTAGAGACGAGAGCTAAATGCAGAAAATCATACAACTCTTGAAAAACGGTCGGATTTTTTTTACAAAAAAGGCCAAAAATATTGGCCAGTAGAGGTGAATAGCGGCGTTAATGACAGCTATTCTGAGCTACATTGGTGGCACGACAGGTACATCCATATATACCAGACATTAATCGTTTTTTTTAAATATCGTAGGTCGAACCGGGCTATGGCTTGGATATTTCGCTATATCCAGAATATATTACAAAAAGTGACAGGCGAACGAACGAAAATCTGCGAACTTTCTGGCGATGACGAAGCTTAGGCTACATTATACGTTTGCCGACACGTACAACAGGAAGTATTTCCCAACGAACTTGAAGATTTGCTCAAAAATTGATTCGTATCAGCCATGACATAAGAATACTGAATCCATTCATTTACGAGAGGTATTTACTCCGAGTGTCTGGGAGCGTTGAAAATCTTAAACGTCCGATTATTCTGCCAAAAAGTCTTCGTTTTTCAGGACTTCTGGTGGAATCTTACCTTATTCGGTTTTGCCTTATTAACTTAGCCATGAGTGAAGTTAGATTGAAGTTCTGGGTACTATCACTGCGGTCCGGTCTGCAATATTCGCAGTTCGAAGCCACGTCAGCCGCAAATGGCCCCTTTCCCGGTGGAACATGTTACACCGTACGCCTTTTTATCCCTAATGACCAAACTATCCTAAACTTAGAATAAGATAGACAAATTGTAAAAAAGCACTGTCGGACGGACATGTTGCCATTTTAAATGCAAATTATTTCTGCCAAACTTAATAAGCCAAATATTTGCATTGAAAATAGTGTGAATCTTACCTGTTGCTAAAGCCCATTTTTATGTCAGAAAATCAGCCCAGAAGAATCACACAAGGAATACCGCCAAGGCGCTTTCAACCCCAAGTTTACGATATGTCTCTCGCACGCTCACCAAAGTAGAATGCACCTAGTCGTGTCATCCAAAATCAATCATCCACACTCAGCACGACTTCTGCCAATATATATAATCCGCCTCTTAAATAACAGCAAAGGTAAGCCACAGTCAATGCGCCAGTCTTAACTACTAAAACTGCACACGAAATGTACTAATTTACAAACCAACTAAAATGTCAAATGAAATAAATGCCGCGTGAAATGTTGAAGTTATCAAAGCAAATGCAGGATCAGTTTCTTCTTACCTCCCAACAAATGTAAGCACAACATATGGCCTATCCACCAGAGCCAGCAACTATATTACGTCAACCACCTAAATCAACGCCTATTTTTCAACCAGAAATTGATTAGCCGTCTCAACCACAGCTGCCTCAAATTTATCAAGCTGCACCGCCGCAAGTATTTCAACCGCCTACGCAATTGTCCATAACACGAAGCATGTCTTTTCCAATACCAAATTCCACACCAGCATCAGAAAAAAAATTTATCCATTTTATTTTTTCTTTTATTTTCAGGTCTTCTAGAATAGAATATTTTCCAGCACCCACAACATCATGTGCCTTCGAGATGCAGTAAAGGGTCTTACCAGGAAAACAATTGAGTCGCTGCTGCGTAGCTCTGTATTATACCAACAAGATGTCCAACATGTTGACATTTATGCAAAATGACAAAGGTAAGCATCATCTCTCGAATCCATCGCTGCTGAGTGTGTTGGTATCGAAATTGTCCATAACCACCAGATGCAATGGGCCGAAAAATGTCTGAACTCCAGCATCCTTCTACCATTGTTGATTTCAGCGTTTTGTTAGCGGTAATACGACGCCTTGCCAATATTGTGCATGACATACAGCCGATGACATCCAGTTTGGTAACACTGCAACTCACAACCGAAAATATGTCGGCGTCGCCGTCAGTCAAGACTGTCTAATTCGTCCGACTCCACACATTCTTAAAATGTCCATTGGTGACCGATGGAACAGAATTATGCACTTAAAAACGTGTTTTTCTTGCCTAAAACGAGGCCATCAACTTAAATATTGCCATACTAAGCGCCGTTGTGGCATAAATAATTGCCAAAAACCACACAATCACTTGTTGGACAATAAACTCGCGACGTCATCAATGGAACCGAGCCGAAGATTGACCATAAACGAGATGGAAACCGAAAGTACCAAGCCGCACGCACCACTGTTCAAATATTGTTCCAGATATTATCTGTTACATTATACGGTAAGCACAGACAAATCTCCACTTACGCGTTCATTGACGACGGCGCCAATGTTTCAATCCTAGACACTAAACTCGCTCGCGAAATCGAATTACACGGAAAATCGGAATTTCTGGAACTTCAGCGACTGAATGAGCAACGTGTTGCCGAAACCAGTGAGAAAGTTTCAGTCGGGTAAATCGACTTACATATACCCACGCCCTCAGTAAAAACATACAAATTTCATGTTCCAAAGATTTGGAAAGTCAAAAGTGAGTGTGGCTACCACCAGTGGATGTAATATCTGACGAAATGTCGTAGGATGTCATAGGAACCTCAAAATACCGAATTTACAGAAAAAATTTGTATTACACGTTAAAAAAAGGGATGAATATAGTCCAGAGTTTCTTTTCTCGAAAACTGAATGTTAAAGGTTTATTAAATACAGAATTTTGGCAAAGTTGCATTGATCGAACTAATATTAGTACAGGATTTCTAGAGTGGGCAGAATGGTACATTTGTATAGAAGGTACAAGAAGGGGTGTGTCCAGACTTCCAAGTTTCTGCCGGAATCTTTGCAAAGTTATAGCTTTACTAAATACTGAATGCAAACCAATAAGTAGTTTTGGGAATATATTAAGCCATGCCAAATTTCAAAGCGATTGTTAAATCTTTCAAAAGTTATCGTGATTAACATAATGACAGCGGACATGGCTCAAACGACTTAAAAAGTTTTGAATCGAATTTGGTTCAAAGACACCTAGGGTCTAATGTGAATATTTTTTATGTGTTACACTCTTGGTCGTATCAAATGATGTATACCCTCCTACTCATTAGGTGAGGGTAGAAAAAATTAATGTATTAGTGACTGGAGTTGGCGAGTACAATAACAACTACTCGTTAACCAATGTTTACCTATTGTCCCATTTGACATTGCGAATTCAGAGTTTCCATCTCACACATTTAATGAAATCCCGTGAACATTCAAAAATCCCCGAAATTCCACTACGGAATTACACGAATGATCAACTAAAATTAATACTAAACTTGCAACACTCATAACAGTCCCCTAGCAATTCCACGTATGCCTACCGATGTTGGACCATTTGTCACGATCACCTGATTGGGCGCTGTTATGTATAGACCGATTCCATGTGAGATAAATCTCACCCCAAATCGAGCATTGCACAATTGCGAATTACTGATGGAACTAAATATGATGATGCGGGAATAATTCATGTCGTTGACATATACCTAGACCAGTAATTCGGCCTGTTGTGCGCTCCTGATTTCTTCTTCAGATTCCCTTCCTCTTTTTTCCCCTCTATAAAGTTTTTTAAATTCATTATGTGCATTCCCTTGACGACCGACATGTTATCTAAGGTGTCCTCTCCTAATTGGATTTTCCTAATCTGCGAGAAAACGGGCCACCGGCACAGGAAGTGTTCCGCCGTCCTCTCCGCATTCGTCGTTCTCGAAACGTCCTAT
The DNA here is from genome assembly GCA_958296145.1 of Hydrotaea cyrtoneurina. NCBI lineage: Eukaryota > Metazoa > Arthropoda > Insecta > Diptera > Muscidae > Hydrotaea > Hydrotaea cyrtoneurina. Next base: position 52,786,722 of record OY282512.1, on the reverse strand, counting down.
CCTAAGTAGGTGTTTCCTAAGGCTAGTGTGTCCTGTGATAACCCCAACTAGCTTACTCAGCTCAATTTTGTTAAACCCGAGTATTCTCGAGTATTTTCCTGTAACCGAGATTTGCCCAGGTTTCCTTTGTGGTTCTTCAAACCTGTTCCTCTTGCCATCTGAAGGCATGGACCGTCTTCATCCATTCCCTCAACTGTTTTTTTGTCTCCAGAAAAGGTTTAGACAATTGCAGAGTATTTTGGTCGGATTCCCTTCTCATTCTAACCAGTTCGTCGGCCCTAACATTGTCTGGAAACCCTTGGTTTCCCGGTATTCATTTTATAAGTATGTCGTTATATCTCGATACGTCGTTTCCTTACAGTACAGCCTTGACATTAGCATCTCTGAAGGATCTAATTGCGTTTTCACTGTCTGTGAAAATTTAGATAGTTTTGCCTGTGACCCTATTCCGCAGCCATTTTATGCATTCTGTCGAGATCAAGCTGATGGCCGAGATCAAGCAGAGATCAAGCTTGTAGAATCGTTGAGTATCTCGGATTGTGGATGTATATCCCTATGCCTACTCCTAAATTTGGTTGCGTCTGAATAGCACTCCACTATTCTGGCGTGACGGTCTCGGGTCTATGTTGAACTTCCCTGGTCGGCCTGAATTCCTCTATTGTGTCTTCTGTGCCCATGGGCAAATGTGTGTTGTGCGGACTTTTTTGCTTGTGTTTCTATTCTATTCTTTGCTCACTACATCTCTGAAACGGTGCCAATTGGTTTTGGTCTTGTTTCTGAAACTTAGCAGTTCTGGCTCGTATTAAACTAAATATGATGTATCGGTGATCGATACATTCCCAGGTCTAAGCACCGTCGCATTCAAAGTTGACAACTCTTGGAGGAAAAAAAAGCTTAAATTTTTGTGTGTGAGTATGCAAGTTCTGGTTTGTCCCTCTGATCTTGCGTAGAATAGTTGTAAAGCGGGTTGTTTAATCCAATAACCTTGTTCTTGTGTGTCCATGGTTCTTGGGATAAAGCTATATGAACCTTACCTTTGTTTATATTAACCATCAACGCGGTAGTTGACGTTTCGCTTCGATCGAGGTTAATCTGGAGGACCTTGATGCCGGTCATGCCAGAAGTCGGTCTTCTTGGGAGCTTATGTCATGGAACGAAAGTTTTTGGAGCCACGTGTTCGCCTGTTTTAGCACATTACGTAAAGAATTTTCCTTAACATTCAATGAAGCAACAGACGGGGAACTTCTCTCGAATCAGTAGGCTGTGTACGATATACTTTGTATACTCACCGACCGGGGCACACTGTTTAAAGCCGGCTCCGAACGGCTGATGCTTTTCTAGAGAAGTTTTACATGGCTTAGAGATTACTCTCATACTCGTAAATTCGCCAACATTTACGAGGTGGCAACAGCCGCTGAAAACTGTTTGACGGTCTTACCCGGTTTCGAACTCAGGTTCTTCTGTGTGATAGTCGCACACACTACCTACCACACCACGGCCGTCCACATCGAAGATACTGATGCAAAATGTGTGGAAATCCGGAATGAAGTGGGACGAGGAATTACCGGTGGACATTTATGGCAAATGGAAAGGCTACCAAAATTATTGATTCCAAGATGCTACATGTCGAATTTTTCCAACAGCAAAGAGTACATGACTTTGTGGATGCCAACGTAGAGGCAACGGCGGTGTTTCATATTGGCGAGTGGTAAGTGATTATGGAACAAAAATTGTTTTTGTGATCGACAAAACAAGCTGCGCCGCCAACACGTTATCACAGCATATCCAAACTTGACTTGTAAGCGACAATATATGGTGTTGGCATGAATGGCGTAATTGTAGAAAACCATTTGAAACATATTAAAAACGTATAGTTTGGTCGGATTCATCGACAGTCATTATGTGGATATGTTCGGAACAACGAATGTAAAAACACTATGTCAGCAACAGAGTTGCAGAAATACTAAAAAGCTGTAAAATTTGTAAGTAGTGTTGAACATCTGCGAACTTTCTGGCGATGAAGAAGCTTAGGCTAAATTATACCGTTGTCGACACGTACAACAGGAAGAAGTTGAGTGAACCATCACTGCGGTCCGGTCTGCAAGATTCGCAGTTCGAAGCCACGTCAGCTGCAAATGGCCCCTTTACCGGTGGAACGTGTTACACCGTACGCCTGAGCCTTTACTTACACGGTTCTTGATTATTTTGGCACAGTAAATGTGATAATTCGCAAACAACGTGGAAAAGAGGGATAACTGTATTTACTTGTCTGTCAGTCCGCGCAGTCCACCTGGAAATTGCCACCGACTTTTAAAGTGATGCCTGCCTGCTGTGTATAGGAAATTTCACCAACAGGTGTACCATCAATCATACGTAGCGACTACGGGACAAATTTTGTTGGCATAGGGATGGAATTACAAGGTACAAATACATTTCTTTATAATTCTTTATCTACAGGTGGGGCGACCCTGTGTATTAAGTGGATTTATAATACACCAGTTAATCCCAGTGAACATGGCGTATGGGAGCGGCTCGTCCAGTCATTAAAGAAGGCATTATTCACCATGCAGAAGGAGCAAGCGACTAGGCTTGAAACGCTTCAGGCATTTCTAATTGAAGCTGATAATATAGTGAACTCTTGGCCATTGACCCATTTACCTGTCACCCCGAAGACCCGCAACCGTTGACACGAAACCACTTTTTACTTGGCTGTTCTAATTCCACACAAACTCCAGCACAGTATGGACCCCGACTAATGAGCTTAAGAAAACAATGGCATGTGGTCCAGCACCTGAAGAATGGCATATGGCACCAATGGCTACGGAAGTATTTACCGGCATAGCGCGCCGTACGAAGTGGTGACTACTATGACGTCCGCTACATGTGGGATGCCTGGTTTTTGTATGTGACTTCGACCTAGCAAGAAGTCAATGGAGGCTGGGCTATACAGCAGACTGGAAACCCATCTGGCGATTCTCGACGTAGACGATGACGACGAAAACGGTCAGTTCACGGGGGTGGGGATGTTGCGGATGGTCACCCTAACAATTGAGGTTTGAAGCGAATGCCATTTTTATTCTTAATGAAAAAAAATATAGTTTTTTGAGCCAAAAACTTCATTTTGTTTGTATTGTTGTAGTCTAAATAGTATAAATAAGCCCTTCAAGCAAATACTCACCCCTTTTGTTATTGAGCCGAAAATCAAGTGAGTCAATTTTATTGTAATTTTCGTTTGATATGTTTATTGGTATTTTCCGTAATTTATAAACAGAGAATAAGCACACCCATACTCATATAACCTGCTGACATTTCAAACTCTAAACAACAAAGCCAATTTAATTTTTTTTATTTCGGAAAGCAGCCCGGACTTAGGATCGTTTATTCTGCAGAAAAAACGTAACAAAAAGGACAAAATATCGAATGTGTTATTTACTAAAGGGTGTTTTTTATTGGGGTATAGAACTTTAAGTTGGCATCACTTTTTTAACTGGCGGCCATTTTGTCAGCTGTCAAGTGATTAATATTTAGTTTGGTTTGCCATTTCATCATGAACAGGTTGACAAAAGAACAACGCTTGCAAATCGTGCAAATTTATTTCGAAAGTAATGGTTCAGTTCGCGAAGTTCACCGCAAGCTCCGTCCGAATGAATCGATTCGCCACCGTGCACAGCAATTGGAGCTTTGTCCATCAACTTTATGGAAGATTTTGCGCAAAGATCTTGGCTTGCGACCTTACAAGATCCAGCCTGTGCAAGAATTAAAGCCGCGAGACCATGCAATGTGTCGTAATTTTGGTGTATGGGCCGAAAATGAGATTCATCTCGATGCTGATTTTCATCACAATTGGAAAATTGGACCTGTAGAATTGGCTTTATTCGAGCCAGCCGCGGCGGCCACATGCCCGAAATCATATTTAAACATTAATGGCATAAAATTATATACTCAATTAAAGCCAAATTGATGGACATTAAAACGATTTTCTTGTGTTTTATTTCAATTCGAAGTTCTATACCTCAATAAAAAACACCCTTTATATATTTTATTTCACTCATTGGACTCAGCTATATTTCAGGAGTTGCACTTAAAGTTTTTTTTTTAGCACTCAGAGGATGCCTCCTATATGTGCAGTGTTCTGTGTTAGCGATAAGAAAGCGGGCATTGCAAGGAGGAAAGAGGGAGTAGTGTTTGTTGATGTTTACCATGAATTTAATAATGTCATAGCAGACAGAAAAAACACTTGTAGGACATACGCACAGTCCGGCTAAAGAACGAATTACCTCTGTAGAGCGTCGCCTGTCAACCGGCCATTTGAAGTGAACGGATGAGATTCCCCAGATATCCGAAGTGTCGCCTCACCTTTCGTGGGGATCGACTGAACATTGGCAACATTCCAAGATTGCGCTATGGGTTAGCTAGAGTTGAAGAGCACTTGCATAGGCCAAGTGCTGAAATACCATCCAGGCCCGGATGCTTTCTGGCAAAGATGAATTCTATGCAACTAAATCAGCAAAAAGGTTAGCTTTATCAACCGGGGCTAAGATCGGAGAACAAAACGAAAAGGATGCTGAAATGGTGCAATGATCCGAGTTACCAAGAGGTGCAATAATGTTAACATCGTACTTTTCAGGTTGTAAGGTCAAGAAAAGGTCAAGAATATTATGTTGTTGCCAAGAATTGTTATGGACATTGAAATCCCCAGCAACTACAATTTCACTGTCCGGATAATATTCATACATCCAAAATGAAAGGTGTGCGATCAAATCCTGAACTTAACCCAAAGGGAAATAAATTCTGGATCTTGTGAGTCCAAGTGTTGCTGACTCTGGAACACAACACAATTACGTATATAAACCACAAGACCTCTTTGAGAAGAGAAATAATCCTAACACACCTGGGTCTCACGTACAGCGAACACATCCGGCCTATGGAAATGAGCGTGAGAGTATACCGCAAAACAGTTCGACATAAGCCCGCGAATGTTCGCAAAGTGAATTTTGTACTTACGACACTACCAAGAGGCAAGACAACATTAGAGCGAAATCACAATAATAATTTCATATGTATTTTTTTTATTTAAAACGGATAAATCAGGAAAATACGACGAACGGACGAAATGTGCGTGTACATAGAACGAGAGACAAACACTGAGTTTCGATACTTATTCGAGTACACCTCAGCCATACCCTATAATCTACTTAAAACTTAACGATACTTAAAACTTAACAAGGACATTGCATTCGGCCCTTTGTAAACCTAGAAACAAGGTTGACCGTCCTGTCAACGATATCAGCGTTAGAGTTGAGTACATCCATTGGATACATACAATATTTATTTCTAAAAACAAACTGTCTTAACATAAAAGATAATAACTCCACACATTCAAATAACAACCCGTGAAGACTTTTTTTTTTACGTCTTAAATGTTTGCCTAATCTAAGGCTTCGGAGCCTGTTGTTGGGAGTAACCAACAGAGAAAGGCACTAGCTGAAAATGAGAAAATATCTACTTAGTTGATATGGATATGTAAAGGTCATTACATACTTACTAAATAACATTGCGGAAAATAACACAATTGGTATGACACAATTAATGTCAATGAGAAATCCAAAAATTAGATTTCCCAAAAGTGCACCACTTCGGCCGAAGGTCATAGACATCGCAGCTGCCATTACCCTGCGAAAGATACAATCAATATTGCGTGTATAAATAACAAAGATGCCATACAATTTAAAAATGTACTGCAAATATGATTCAGAGTAGGTGGTAGGACTTATTGAGCACATCTTGTAATTAAAATTTTTATAATTACACACGAAAGTTGAAATTTTCGCCTTTATCGGGTTTTGAAAGAAGAATGAAGGTTTTGACTCTTATTCAGTTCTTTAGAGATTATTAAGTTTATTTGTTTAGAGTTAGATACATTAGGTTATCCAATTCAATCTTTAAAAGTGTTTCGTTTTTTTTTGTAAAACATAACAGACAAAAGTAAAGAAACGCGCATAGTTTTTAATATATTCTAAAATTTTCGCTGGAATTTGTTTTTGATTTTGTTATTCCAACCACTTAACTATGGACTTATAACGCACATACATATGTAGTAGAGTGGCAGCCAGTTGTGTGGAAGAAAGAAAAATTTAAGAAGTGCGGGTTCGAATATTTGTATATTTAGTGTGAAGCATTAAAACAGACAATTTCTGTCATATCGCATAATGCTAATACTTTCAGCATTAAATTCAAAGGTTCAATCATTGGGGAAATCTAAGCAAGAATTTTAATTATTTTTCAATGGATTTGATTGAAATTTGGTATAATATTAGGTGTTATGATTCAGAGGACGTAAATAAAACTACGGGCCCGGATGGTATTTCAGCACTTGTCCTATGTAAGTGCTCTTCGACGCTAGCTCGTCCATTGCGCAATCTTTTCAACATGTCGTACCGTGCTGGTATTTACCGTTCACGTTGGAAAGTTGCCAATGTTCAGCTGATCCCCAAGAAAGGTGAGGCTACTAATCCTGCGAATTACCGTCCAATTGCAATATGTTCTGCGCTCTCGAAGGTTATGGAGAGCATGGTTAATCACCATCTTGTAAGGTATCTAGAGTCTAACGGCCTCCTGAATGATAGACAGTATGGCTTCCGTAGAAATCGATCTACAGGAGATCTGATGGTGTTCCTTACGGAGCGATGGAGACGATCCATTCACCGTCTTGGTGAAAGTAAGGTCGTGGCTCTCGATATTTCCAAGGCGTTCGATAGGGTCTGGCACGGAGCACTCATATCAAAACTTCTTGCATTTGGTGTCGGTAATACCTTCTCTCGAATCATATCGAGTTTTCTCAGGGACCTCTCTATACGAGTTGTTATAGATGGGGTCTCATCCAACGAGCATAGGTTGACCGCAGGTGTGCCACAAGGCTCTGTCCTCTATCCTTCATTATTTCTTATTTTCATTGACGACCTGCTGGAGCAGACTGTGAACCCAATCTACTCCTTTGCGGATGACAGAAACCTCTGTCATTCGTACTCATTTGATCATTGGCCAGTTCCTTTGGAAGTCGAGGACAAAAGGCGAACGATGAACGACTAACTTAACCGCGATTTGGCGACGATTTGTGAGTGGGGCCAAATGAACAGAGTAGATTTTAATGCACAAAAGACCCAGTGCTGTTTGTTGTCACACAAACGTTCACCAGATCCAGCATCGTCGTCAATTTCTATGGGTGGTGTGGATATCGACGAATCAGACACTCTTGATGTTCTGGGCATGAAGATACAGGGTGATGCTCGTTGGGCAAGCCATATATTCGAAGTGTCGAAAGAAGCAGGAGCAGAAAGAAGTTTAGGCTTTTTAAAGCGGTGCAAGAAATACTTCACTCCATCTGATCTCGTAAATATTTACACCACCTACATCCGGCCTAAAATGGAATACAACTCCCATATATGGGCAGGGGCTCCAAAGACATCTTTGCAGCTTTTGGACCGTGTACAGAGGAGAGCGGTGGTGATGATAGGGGATAGTAGGGTATCCAACTCTATTGTCTCCCTACAGCATCGCCGGAATGTGGGTTGTATATCGCTGTTCTATAGATATATCAACTGTATCTGTTCATCAGATATCCGTCGTCTGGTCCCTGACGTTAGAACATTTAGCCGGAATACGCGGCTATCCAGGGAATCTCATCCGTTCGTTGTCAAATGGCCGGTTGACCGGACGACGCACTATAGAGAAAATTCGTTCATCAGCCGAACTGTTCGTATGTGGAATAATCTTCCTACAAGTGTTTACCTGCCTGCTATGACATTATCAAATTCAAGGCCAACGTCAACAAACACTACTCTTTCCCCCCTCCAATAACCTTCCTTCCGATCGCTAACACAGTGCATTGCATTTATAGGGGGCATCCCCTGAGTGTTAGTCAAAAAAAAAAAAAAAAGAGGTGTAGGAATACGGAGTTTTTTTTATCTATGTATCTAATTTTTCAGAAAAAGTATCCGTATATTGCATGGATAATTTATGCCTTTACGCACAAATTTGCAGAAAAATGTAGCCAACGTCCTCAAATAGTAAAAGAAAAATGAAAAAAAAATCACTGTTTTCTAAAGAGGTATTGAAGAGCTTCAATCTGTTTTGTTAACAAAATATTAAATTAAATTTCCCAATATAAAAATAAGATACCAATTTTTTATTTTTGGAAAATTTAACATGTATGACTTTTGACCTACTGTATTACATGTTAACATAATCCAATAATCTTGAAATTTATGGCATTTAATTAGTAAATTAAACCAAATGTCACAAAAAACGGGCGATAAATAAACATTTTTTTGGTTGAAAATATGAAACATCTCCAAATGCGATTTTGTTTTTAATTAATAATAAATAAATAAATAAATTTTTGATTGTTGTTGCTTTGTGTTTATTTTTCCATTTATTCACTGTCATTATCATTGGTACAACTGTTATTTTTCGGTACATTTTGATTATCAAAAGAACCATTACGAGTATTAAATAATACTTTTTTAATGAGGGTGCTATTAAAAGACTTCTATTTCGCATCCCTGACACTAAAAGAGAGTGAGAGTGGATAGTTCCATATTACACCTGCTGTTGATGGCAGTTGTGAAATGTAAGTTGACTTGAGAGTAATCCATTTTCTATTGTTTACTACATTGGTATGTCACGCATGTGTATTGTTCCCCGAAATTAAAATTATTTATTGGGCAAAATTTCGAGAAAAAAGCGTGGAATTAATGTGCTCAACGAAAATATACAGGAAAAATAAAATTTTTATTAAAAAAACGAAGACCGATAGTACAATCATTTATTGAAAATCGTCGACTACATTCTCTGTATACATGGAACTTCAGCCACCGTTGAGAAAGTTTCTCTTTAATCAACGAAAAATGATCAACAGACAAAACACATTTGGAACGCTGAAAGAAATTTTATACGTCAGGTACAATATGGAAATTCATGCCTCGAATTTTTCGATTTCATAAAAGGACAGCCAACAATTTTAAAAGAAGTCTCATCTGATGGAAAATATGCATTTTAAAATCGTAATTTTTTTAAATATTTCAACTGGTATCGAAACACTGTCGTATTGGATATTAATTTTCGTTAAAATTATTGATTTTGTGTATTGTACCGAAATTAGCTCGCCAAATGGTGGTCACATTACTTTTGGCAATCCCGCGGTTGGATGAGATCCCACCTATAACAACTCGTATAGAGCGATCTATGAGAAAACTCGATATGAATCGAGAGAAGGTATTACCGACACCAAATGCAATTAGTTTTGATATGAGTGATCCCTGCCAGACTCTACCGACCGCCTTGGAAATATAGCCAAGACCTTTCTTTAACCAAGGCTGTGAATGGAGCGACTTCTTTTAACTTTCGTCCAATTTTCTTTAAATTGTCACAATTGATTATCTTACCAATGGTACAGGGTTTGGCTCAAATTTTCAACTTTTAAGATTAAGACGAAGTGTAAAAACACCCACACTCCTTGATATCCCAAAAAAAAACATCTGCTCAAATGCGTACGTGTTAAAATGGAACAACTTCTTCATTGAAATAGATTTTTTTCTGTTAGACAAAGCACTATTTTATTAAAATCCGTTTTTATAATTTCGAATGGATTTATATTGTATAACTGCACGGGAGTGTAGGTATTTTTTTATACCCTAAGGGTAGGAAAGTTCACATGCACGGTGTTATTAATATTTTTTTGACGCTTTTGTAACATGATTTAGTCAATATATTTTTTTACATGAATGCTTTATTAAGTCATTTCCAATTTTTTAAGAAACAAAATGAAAATTCATACTACGACAAAAAATTTATTCATAAAAGTAAACAATTTGCATATTTCGCGCGTCAAAAGAAAGTTAACAGTAAACAAAAAACATAAATAGACAATTAGTTAGTATTTTGTTGGTTTTCCTTTTGCCTTAATAAAAGCTTGCAATCTTCGTGGCATTGATTCTGTTAGATTTGCTGTCACTTCGAATTAATTTTAGGTACTGATTTTAGCATGTAATTGTCCTTTTTCTTATATGACGGTCGAAATGCTCTATGGGATTGAGGTCCGGCGATTGTGGGGGATGATCCATTTGTTTGGGTACACGGTAAAGCAGCCATTCTTTGTCCACTTTTGAAGTATTCACGACACTGGTGCGTCATTTATTTTTTAAAATATTAAGGTAATCTGTTTTGTTCATAGTACCTTAAATAAATATCAAATTACCCATTCCGCTCGCAGCCATACATCTAAACAACATCACTGAACCCCCGCCATGCGTAACGATGTTATATTTTTTTCTACAGGCTCTTACTTCTTCACATTTTTGCCAACTATTTTTTAAATTTGCTCTCAGAAAACTAACTGTAAACTTTTTTTGACGCGACGAAAATGAGTTTTTTTTTGCAGTTTTTGCTTCATATTTTTTGTTGTTGTATTTTTTTGTTTGTTTTATTTTTACAAACTTATTACAAGTGCAATTAAACTTAAAATAACCAAAATTTGGTGCATTGAATCATATAAAAAAGCAGAAGTTTAAGAAGTTTATAACTTTCGAAAGAGTGAAACAATCTTTTTGAAATTTGGCATGGTTTAATATTTTGCCAAAACTGCTTATGGGATTGTATATGGGCTATATTGGCACACCCCTTCGGGAACCTCCAATACAAATCAGCTATTTCGCCCACATTAGAAATCGTGTATCACTATTTAGTAAAGGTATAACAAAGATTCAAAACAAAAACTCTGGCCACGCCCCTTCTGGTACCTCTCGTACCATCTCGCCCCTCAGAAAGGTTTCGGACAAAAACTTTCTCAAAATTCTGATGTGCTACAGCAAAACCCCGGGACACGTTTTTTTTATTTAAAGCCTATTTTCATATTCTGTTAACATTTCTCATGTGTACCAACCAAAGTAGTACTGTGTAATCAGGTAACGTTTAGATAATACAGGGTCCGCCAAATAACTTTTTTTTTTTTAAATTCTATAAAAAAAACTACTGGATATTTGCTCAAATTTCTGTTTTTATTTGAAAGTACAATGCTTCCGGTTAATAATGGAAAATAATTTCATTCAAATGGCTGCCTCAACTGGCCATGCAGTAGCCTAACGACATCAGCTCAGCGGCTGATAATGCGATCATCAAAAACAGGGCGCAAAACATTAAAAAAATATTTCATTAAATCCAGTTTTAAAATTGATTCATTACGAAGCTTCCATGAAGAACTGAAATACAGTAATTCCACTATACAACAGCCGATTCTAGTGTACTTGGCAAAAATATTTCTTTAATGGTACATTTTTGTTAAAAAAAATTTGTCTTTTAATTGCCATTTTGGGCATAATTTCGAAAAAATGTTTCTAAATATGTTGTGAACATGATTTTTATATAAAAAAAATATTTTTTTTTTCAAACAAAAAACACTGTTAATTTTTTGCCGATGGCAATTAGACACACCAAAAAGGTTTTCAATGCATGTAAACAATAGTTATCCTTCACTTGCGAGAACTAGGGCATATATTTGACCAATAATTGACAGCAGAAGTCATTGCAAATGAAGAAGTGTGGTAGCTTCCGAAACGGATCCGTATACCTTGCCTGCAATCAAAGCAAATCCTTTGAAGCCTTTTTCTGAAATCAATGATGTCAAACTCGACTAACAGAAACAAAACTGTATGAAGAATATAGATCAACAATACATAAATAAAAATATAATATAACAAATGTTAATAAAATTTCTAACCTTTTTTTTAATTTGTATGGATAAATGTAGAAATGATGGTCCTTTTATAATGGTACCAAAAACGGTCATCTGTGTGTCCGCCTGGTTCGCACGATAACTTTTGGAGGAACTAACCAATTGTATTGAAACTTGACATTAATATTTTCCAGAACATACAGGGTTTTCACCCAAGAGGTGTTATTTGGTATTCAAAAAGAATTAAATTTTTTGAGATAAATTATCGTATGTTTATTTCACAATAAAGAGGAAGGTATGTCGTTAATAATGAAAACCAACATCAGCCAAATGACCACCACGACCACGCTTACAGGGCCATATCCTTCTCATGAAATTTTCCATAACTAAATCGCAAAGTGTCTGCCGTACTGGCGCTGGGCTCTTGGCGTAGACCTTATCTTTCACGTGGACCCAAATGAAGAAGTCGCACGGCGTTAAATCACAAGATGTCGTTGGCCAATTGTGATCACCTCTTCGAGACATAACACGGTCCGGAAATTCTTCCCGTAAAAGGGCAATAGTTTCGACCAATATCATCCCATTCCGACCATAAAAAATCATCTCTCTGTAGCGCAATCCATTCACCGTAACTGTGGATCCAACCTCATTTTCGAAAAAGTAATGACCCCGCCGGACCATAAACCGCACCAAAAAGTCACACGTTGAGGATGGCGAGGCTTCTCAACAATAACTATTGGGTTTTCCGAGCCCCAGATGGGACAATTTTGCTTGCTGACGTAGAAATGGGCCTCAACAGTCAAGATGATGAATTCCGAAGTTTACAAGCCTTATGACCCTAATCTTTATGCAATATACGGTGTAACGACGTTTTTGGAATGCCCAATTCCAAAGAACCACAAATCTAGATTTTCTTCAAAGCGACGTGCACGGGTTTTATTCTTTTCATCACTAACTTGTCCCAACAGCTCGAATTTTCACGACGACCCAAAAAGGCTTTAGTTTTCGAACTGTGACTGAATTTTGATAAGTTCAGTACGTTGTTGAAGCGTGTATCGTTCCATTTTTAGTAATCACGACGTTTCTGTTATTTTTTTTTTGACTAACACTCAGGGGATGCCCCCTATAAATGCAATGCACTGTGTTAGCGATGGGAAAGAAGGGTATTGGAGGGAGGAAAGAGGGAGTAGTGTTTGTTGATGTTTGCCTTGAATTTGATAATGTCATAGCAGGCAGGAAAACCACTTGTTGGAAGATTATTCCACATGCGAACAGTTCGGCAGAAGAACGAATTTTCTCTATAGTGCGTCGTCCGGTCAACCGGCCATTTGACAACGAACGGATGAGATTCGCTGGATAGTCGCGTATTCCGGCTAAATGTTCTAACGTCAGGGACCAGACGACGGATATCTGATGAACAGATACCGTTGAAATATCTATAGAACAGCGATATACAACCCACATTCCGGCGATGCTGTAGGGAGACAATAGAGTTGGATACTCTACTATCCCCTATCATCACCACCGCTCTCCTCTGTCCACGGTACAAAAGCTGCAAAGATGTCTTTGGAGCCCCTGCCCATATATGGGAGTTGTATTCCATTTTAGGCCGGATGTAGGTGGTGTAAATATTTACGAGATCAGATGGAGTGAAGTATTTCTAGCACCGCTCTAAAAAGCCTAAACACTTGAATGCTTCTTTCGACACTTCGAATATATGGCTTGCCCAACGAGCATCACCCTGTATCTTCATGCCCAGAACATCAAGAGTATCTGACACGTCTATATCCACACCACCCAGAGATATTGACGACTGTGCTGGATCAGTGGAACGTTTGTGTGACAACAAACAGCACTGGGTCTTTTGTGCATTAAAATCTACTCTGCGAAATGTCAAAGAATAAAAGCTTCGATAGTGACAATAACACCTCTTGTCGGGAACCTCTTTATAAACCTTGCATAGGCAAAACAGTTTTAGCAATTTCTCTGTACAACAGCAATGTCGAGTACATTCTTGAGAGCTCATATACGTTTTTCAAAGCTTTGTTTTGTATAACCTCTAACGACTTCAAATCTGATAAACAAATAGTTAATATTGCTTTGAATTATTGACTCAAAATCATGAGTTTAAAGTGTTGTATATGGGTTCTCCAAGCGAGATTGTTTGAAGATGAACTCCTAAATATTTTACATTACCGTCTTCCATCTGATGTCCATATAGTTTAATTAAACATTCACGGTTTCGATTTTGCTGGGGTCTAAATCATATGAATTTAGTTGTATCAAGCCAATATTGTTTATACTATTTAGGTAAATTTTAAAAAGCAACGGACCCAAAACACTTGTTTATGGTACCTCCTACTTAACGTTTTCCGTGATACTTTTGCTTAGATTTATTGCACATATTGTTTCCTGTTAGTGATATAGCTTTGGAAAAATGAAAGTTCTTGTCCTACCAATCCATAGAACGCAAGTTTTTCTATTAAAATTGTATGATCCACTAGATCAAATGCATTAGTGAAATCAAAGAAGACACCTCCTACTCCTCAATCACCTCTGTCCAAACATTCGCAGATACAATTTATGACATTAACGACAGTTTTATCTCTTTCTGAAGCCATATTGATTGTCAGATAGTAGTAGAAGTTTCGATGATGTCGAAGAGATCTAAACTCATTCCAACTTTCGCCCAGATAGTAACAAAATTGTTGTCTCAAATCCTGCGCTGAACCAAGAATTTTGCGATTAACATTATCCTTAGTTATTAATTCTCCTTGATCATCTTTAAAAACTACTTCAGACTTCGCATTTGTTGATCATTCTTAACCATTTGTAGTTTCTCTTAATAATAGTAATTCATAGCTTCTCTTGTAGCTAATTTAAGTAATTCGCCTTAATCTGCTTTCAGTCTCTACTGTGGATTTTGCTCTTCGTTCTACCAAAAGTTTGCTCTTCAGTTTTATACGGGATTGTAAATTACTGTTTATCCATGGTGCTACTTTAAAATTCAGTAGTTGTCGGACATATCAGCTGACAGGTCTCCAGTTTGGACCGATGAATTAATATTGTTGTTTTTTTTTCGTCATCACAGTGACTAATTATAACCTCAATTAAGTAATTTGTCTTATTCTAACTTGTTATTACTACTCTCTTGAAAAGTACAGAGATGGAAATACTGAAATATTTGCTCTCAAATATTGCACTTTGTAGATTTTAATACGTTCTTCGTCAAACACGCAATTGCGTATATCCGAAAAAGCAATATTAATAGCAAATGAGTTTATTTACATACAAATAAGCTTTGTGTAGAAGGAAATAAGCTACAACCTCAAAACAAGCGTTTTACTTCTGTACAAACATTTTAAAATAACGGATTTTTCAGCGTGTAGTTAAAATGATTAATTCATTGACCGGTCTTTTATTTCCTAAGAAAAGTTTAATATTTATGTAAAGATCAAGAAAGTAACAAAAAGGTCATCTAGATTAATATGTATTCCTATCGTTTAACGATTCGTCAAAACACGGAAAACAACAAATTTATATCAAATCGCTATTGTATGTTTTAAAAAAATATTATTTCAAATTCAAATCGATGGCCAATTATATTTATTTCAGTCAATTGATTCTATTACAAATGTAAATGGAGGTGTAAACTATCGAACTATATTCCTAAACTCACGGGATTTTCACGACCATTTGGAGTTCAAAGGAGATCGGTCATAGTCATGTTACGCAACCTGAACATACCAATCATTTCGACTCACTTGACGTTCCAATTTATGAGTGTCTAACAGTTCACCTTGAATTCGCCATGTCGATTAATCAGTCCATAGCCAATCATTACATTTTCCGCATAGTTGCTGACTTGACCTGTCGAATTTTGTAGACCAGTATAAAAAAAATTCCAGGTCGATTTTTTTTTTTTTTAATTTGGCTTTTTCGTGTTTAAATATGTATAAGGGTATATCCACAGATACAGGTTTAAATGTACAGCTGTGCAAAGATCAGCAACGCGGGCTCGGTCAGCTAAGATACATTTTTTTGGGTAGGGCGAAGTCTGCCTAGTCGGCTAGTATATAAATATAAGAGTAATGAATATCTCTTACACATAACATTCCTCCCAACTTTAAATAGTTTGAATTCATTCATTTTCGATTTCATACTATGAGTCGTAACTCCTCTTCTTCCACCCTCCAATTCATCGCTTTCCTTTGTCTTTTTTTCCTCAGACGTAGCTAATCCTACCGATTTGTCTTTCTATAACAATGTTCTTCACAATAGCATTCTGTTCTTTGTTATGTGTTCTCAGCTGGTCTATATGTGCCTGCTTCTGACCAATATCAAATACTTATATGAACTTAACTATTTCACAGTATACAAAGGAAAAACCAACTTAAAATCAATACTGAATCAATAAAAAACGAAAGTCTGTTAACGATGAAGTCTCTTATTTCCATATGGAAAGTTGTCCTATTTTTAATATGGAAACAATATAGAAATAATAATTTTCGGCATTGAATTAATATGGAATTCCTGTATTTACATATTGTTAACAAATTAATTTTAAAATGTTTATTAATAATTCGATATTTTACAAACTTAAATTAATATGTTTCAACTTTAAATCAATGTATCCCACGAAATAAATGGAAACAACATTAATTTAAAGTCGAAATTTATTGATTTCATATATTTCAATTTAAGTTTTCTATTATATTGAATATTATTGAATTAAAATGACGCGTTTTTGTTTTTACGTTGCAGATTTTCACTCAGTGTACTTACTTACTGACTTAAGTTGGCTCTACAACCACTTGTTGGCCATGGTCTGCTTAATAAACGATTTCCAAGCTCTTCGATCTCCTGAGTGCTTCCTCCAGTTCGTCATACCAATAATTTGTATGCCTTCCTCCTCTTTATCCTTCCACCAAAGTCTCGGCATTGTCTGTCTGCATTTACTCTAACTTAACTACGTTCATGTCGGAGTATAGCTCTTACAGTTAACGGAGTTCGACGTCTATACTTTTCGAAGGATTTTGCTCTCAAAAACTCTTACTAGAGCTTCATCTGCTTTTGCAAGATGCTTCGGCTCCATAAAGAAGCACAGGTAGAATAAGCGTGTTGTACAGTGTTATTTTAAGTTTGTGAGATATCTGTTTGGCATCACGATCCTTTGCTTTATTTCGATACTGACATCATTATTTCTATTAATGGCGAATACGATATATGTAAATTTTTGGACTTGTAGCGTTACTCTGGGTTCAACACAAATGTCTAGAGTATTGGATGATTGAAAAGGATATCATATTACACAAAACATTTATTGAGGCTTGCCCAACAACGTCTGCGTTCTTATGATATTTTTCGTGTAAATATTTACGAGATCAGATGGGGTGACGTATTTCTTGCACCTTTTAAAAATCCTAAACACTTGAATGCTTGTTTCGACACGTCAAATATATCGCTAGCCCGATGTCGTTTACACCACTCTCCAAATTCCAAGTAAGCCATTTACCAATAAGTATGTAGGAGTGATTTCGGGGATTTTCGGATCACCCAACTGAAGTAAAATTAGCGGGGATATTTCCCTACAAAATAATTATAACATCAACTCGAATCACGAAAACTGCAAACCTGAAGTATATTGGGTATATCAACTTGTATATAGTACTTGCTGCATAGGAGAATTTCCGTTGAAGAGCCCCACGACCGTGATGGCCCAGTCCAATGTCAAAACTGCCAAGATACGGGCACAGAAAAACGTATTGCACTTTGCCAACCGTTTGAGTTGTATTGGTTCAGAAAAATGTAGTAACTGCGGGGAATAACATACCGCGAATACGGAACATAAACAGAGGTTACAAGAAAAGAGTAACATCATTAGCAATCAAATAACAGGAACGGTATTTCATACGCCAATGTTCTAATGGCAAATACGACCTAGGCCCAGGGGCCACACTTTGGTAACGTTGAATTAATGATTCAGAAGCTTGTACAAATTATCAACATGTTTATGTCATCGATGCAGTCAATGATGCAAAATTTCATGCGTAACCAAAATCAATTAATAAAATTTTTCCTACCAAAAAATATGCCCCATTAAAATATGTCCATGGAACTCTAACGGTGTTAACCAACACAGATATGAATTGATAAATTACCTAGATCGTGAGGACATTGACCTAATGCTTCTATCGGAAAACTATTTCACAGACAGATACAATTTCCAGAATTCCAACACAGATTTTACGGTACACATCAGGCTGATGCTAAGGCCTATGGGGAAAAAGGTATTCTCATAAGACGGCGTTAGAGACATGAAATCGTTGAAGGGTTTTCGCAAAAATAGCTCAATTCTTATCCAAAGTCGACGAGGTCCTTTTACACTTTTAGCAATATACTTTCCATCACAATACGAGATATCAGAAGATGGATTTACAGGCTTCTTTAATGGCATCGGACAACAATTTCTTACTGCAGGTGACTACAATGTGAAACACCCACATTGGGGCTCCGGCCTAGCAAACCCTAGAAGTAATCAGTCATACAAATGTCTGATGCAGCGTCAGAATAAATTAGACTTTATAACACTAATTATCATCATTATCATCTGCTGTCCTATTTCCAGTGTTTGTTTGTCTCTCGGTCCTTGTGCACGCACATTTTGTCCGTCCGTCGCGTTTTTGTGCATTCTGTGTCAAGAAATATATCAAAAAAATAAAAAAAGCAAAAATAAAAACAAAACCAAAAAACAACAAATAAAAGAAATAACATAAATAACCAACAGCATCCACACTCTTCAACAACAATAGCAGTAACCAAAAAAATAAACCGGCGACACAACGAAGATAATAACCATCCCGCTCACACACCAACAACAACAATATCAACAATGCAGCACCACATTCGCGTCAACACAAATAAAAGACAACACTAAGGGCTTTTCTATGCCTCCCCCGTTGTCTTGCACTTGTGTTCCCCCTTCCCATTAGCCCTTCGCATATCACAAATAATTCTGATTTCTTCTTGTCGCTGTTCTGTTAGTTGTTGTAGGTATAACACTGAACAACTAACAGAAACACCAGCGGCGGGAAGGGTGCAGTGTTATTTGTGTGATTTTGCTTTGATGTTGTCTTGTTTCGTGGTGGTGTCATGGTAGGTATGTTTAAAATTCACTTTGCGAACATTCGCGGGCCGGATGTCCTCGCTCTTTGTGAGACCCAGGTGTGTGAGGATTCTGATCCACAGGATTTTCACATTCCTGGCTATCTCACACTCTCCTCTTTCTCTTCCCACAGAGGTCTTGTGGTTCATATACGTAATGGTGTTGTGTTCCAGAGCCAGCAACATTTGGACTCACAAGATCCAGAATTTAACTCCCTTTGGGTTAAGTTCCGGACTGGATCGCACACATTACATTTCGGGTTTCTTTACAGAAGCCCAAACCTGGAAAGGGAGGCTACCCTGAATGGCTTCGACGGCCTTTCTGACTTCATTTCAAAAATATTAGAATATTATCCGGACAGTGAAATTGTAGTTGCTGGGGATTTCAATGTCTACAATAATTCTTGGCTTTCGCATTCGAGCCACACATTTACAGAGGGCAATACGATCAACGTTTTGCAGCGCATAACGAGTTGTTGCAATTAGTGAATGAACCAACACACATTTGGGTTGAAGGGCAACAACAAAATATTCTTGACCTTTTCTTAACCACGCACCCTGAAAGTACGAGGTTAACATTCATGCACCTCTTGGTAACTCGGATCATTGTACCATTTCAGCATCGTTTTCGTTCTCCGATCCACTTCTAAGCCAGTCACGAAGCGGACAATGTACATATACGAAAAGGCAAGTTGGGCCGAGCTCAACAATTTCTTTCAGCAATTCAATTGGAAATTATGTTTCCTACAATAATGTCGACGCTGCTGCTAAAATGATCGAGAAAATCATTCTTCTTGGCATAAACACATTTATTCCCTCGAAGACTACTTCGATTAAACCTTCAAAAAACTGTTGGTTTAATCAGACATGCAGGTAAGCTGTCAGATCCAAAGAGGAAGCATTAAGAAACTGGCATTTACTAAAAAATGCCACTACTGAACTGCTACGCAAGCAGGCAAGATCAAATTGTGCCAGAGTACTTAGACGCGAAAAACTTCTCCACGAACAGCATCTTCGTGCTAAAGTTCTTTCTTCTCCCAGGGGAAGTAAGAGCTTTTGGTCATTCGTTAAAAGGGTAAGGAACAATTCTTCATCTTCAACCCTTTAAAATTAGGCTTTTTCGTGTTTAAATATGTATAAGGGTATATCCACAGATACAGGTTTAAATGTACAGCTGTGCAAAGATCAGCAACGCGGGCTCGGTCAGCTAAGATAAATTTTTTTGGGTAGGGCGAAGTCTGCCTAGTCGGCTAGTATATAAATATAAGAGTAATGAATATCTCTTACACATAACATTCCTCCCAACTTTAAATAGTTTGAATTCATTCATTTTCGATTTCATACTATGAGTCGTAACTCCTCTTCTTCCACCCTCCAATTCATCGCTTTCCTTTGTCTTTTTTTCCTCAGACGTAGCTAATCCTACCGATTTGTCTTTCTATAACAATGTTCTACACAATAGCATTCTGTTCTTTGTTATGTGTTCTCAGCTGGTCTATATGTGCCTGCTTCTGACCACTATCAAATACTTATATGAACTTAACTATTTCAGAATTCTTCCCCTAATCCACTTCTTCAAATTAACGAATACAGTATACAAAGAAAAAACCAACTTAAAATCAATAAGAACCATACTGAATCAATAAAAAAACGAAAGTCTGTTAACGTTGAAGTCTCTTATTTCCATATGGAAAGTTGTCCTATTTTTAATATGGAAACAATATAGAAATAATAATTTTCGGCATTGAATTAATATGGAATTCCTGTATTTACATATTGTTAACAAATTAATTTTAAAATGTTTATTAATAATTCGATATTTTACAAACTTAAATTAATATGTTTCAACTTTAAATCAATGTATCCCACGAAATAAATGGAAACAACATTAATTTAAAGTCGAAATTTATTGATTTCATATATTTCAATTTAAGTTTTCTATTATATTGAATATTATTGAATTAAAATGACACGTTTTTGTTTTTACGTTGCAGATTTTCACTCAGTGTACTTACTTACTGACTTAAGTTGGCTCTACAACCACTTGTTGGCCATGGTCTGCTTAATAAACGATTTCCAAGCTCTTCGATCTCCTGAGTGCTTCCTCCAGTTGGTCATACCAATAATTTGTATGCCTTCCTCCTCTTTATCTTTCACCAAAGTCTCGGCATTGTCTGTCTGCATTTACTCTAACTTAACTACGTTCATGTCGGAGTATAGCTCTTACAGTTCTCGGAGTTCGACGTCTATACTTTGCGAAGGATTTTGCTCTCAAAAACTCTTACTAGAGCTTCATCTGCTTTTGCAAGATGCTTCGGCTCCATAAAGAAGCACAGGTAGAATAAGCGTGTTGTACAGTGTTATTTTAAGTTTGTGAGAGATCTGTTTGGCATCACGATCCTTTGCTTTATTTCGATGCTGACATCATTATTTCTATTAATGGCGAATACGATATATGTAAATTCTTGGACTTGTAGCGTTACTCTGGGTTCAACACAAATGTCTAGAGTATTGGATGATTGAAAAGGATATCATATTACACAAAACATTTATTGAGGCTTGCCCAACAACGTCTGCGTTCTTATGATATTTTTCGTGTAAATATTTACGAGATCAGATGGGGTGACGTATTTCTTGCATCTTTTAAAAATCCTGAATGCTTGTTTCGACACGTCAAATATATCGCTAGCCCGATGTCGTTTACACCACTCTCCAAATTCCAAGTAAGCCATTTACCAATAAGTATGTAGGAGTGATTTCGGGGATTTTCGGATCACCCAACTGAAGTACAATTAGCGGGGATATTTCCCTAGAAAATAATTATAACATCAACTCGAATGACGAAAACTGCAAACCTGAAGTATATTGGGTATATCAACTTGTATATAGTACTTGTTGCATAGGAGAATTTCCGTTGAAGAGCCCCACGACCGTGATGGCCCAGTCCAATGTCAAAACTGCCAAGATACGGGCACAGAAAAACGTATTGCACTTTGCCAACCGTTTGAGTTGTATTGGTTCAGAAAAATGTAGTAACTGCGGGGAATAACATACCGCGAATAGGGAACATAAACAGAGGTTACAAGAAAAGAGTAACATCATTAGCAATCCTAATGTGCTATCATAAAAGTTACCCCAGTTATTTCAAATAACAGGAACGGTATTTCATACGCCAATGTTCTAATAGCAAATACGACCTAGGCCCAGGTGCCACACTTTGGTAACGTTGAATTAATGATTTAGAAGCTTGTACAAATTATCAACATGTTTACGTCAATGATGCAAAATTTCATGCGTAACCAAAATCAATTAATACAATTTTTCCTACCAAAAAATATGCCCCATTAAAATATGTCCATGGAACTCTAACGGTGTTAACCAACACAGATATGAATTGATAAATTACCTTGATCGTGAGGATATTGACATAATGCTCGAAATTTATTGATTTCATATATTTCAATTTAAGTTTTCTATTATATTGAATATTATTGAATTAAAATGACGCGTTTTTGTTTTTACGTTGCAGATTTTCACTCAGTGTACTTACTTACTGACTTAAGTTGGCTCTACAACCACTTGTTGGCCATGGTCTGCTTAATAAACGATTTCCAAGCTCTTCGATCTCCTGAGTGCTTCCTCCAGTTCGTCATACCAATAATTTGTATGCCTTCCTCCTCTTTATCCTTCCACCAAAGTCTCGGCATTGTCTGTCTGCATTTACTCTAACTTAACTACGTTCATGTCGGAGTATAGCTCTTACAGTTAACGGAGTTCGACGTCTATACTTTTCGAAGGATTTTGCTCTCAAAAACTCTTACTAGAGCTTCATCTGCTTTTGCAAGATGCTTCGGCTCCATAAAGAAGCACAGGTAGAATAAGCGTGTTGTACAGTGTTATTTTAAGTTTGTGAGATATCTGTTTGGCATCACGATCCTTTGCTTTATTTCGATGCTGACATCATTATTTCTATTAATGGCGAATACGATATATGTAAATTTTTGGACTTGTAGCGTTACTCTGGGTTCAACACAAATGTCTAGAGTATTGGATGATTGAAAAGGATATCATATTACACAAATCATTTATTGAGGCTTGCCCAACAACGTCTGCGTTCTTATGATATTTTTCGTGTAAATATTTAAGAGATCAGATGGGGTGACGTATTTCTTGCACCTTTTAAAAATCCTGAATGCTTGTTTCGACACGTCAAATATATCGCTAGCCCGATGTCGTTTACACCACTCTCCAAATTCCAAGTAAGCCATTTACCAATAAGTATGTAGGAGTGATTTCAGGGATTTTCGGATCACCCAACTGAAGTACAATTAGCGGGGATATTTCCCTAGAATATAATTATAACATCAACTCGAATCACGAAAACTGCAAATCTGAAGTATATTGGGTATATCAACTTGTATATAGTACTTGTTGCATAGGAGAATTTCCGTTGAAGAGCCCCACGACCGTGATGGCCCAGTCCAATGTCAAAACTGCCAAGATACGGGCACAGAAAAACGTATTGCACTTTGCCAACCGTTTGAGTTGTATTGGTTCAGAAAAATGTAGTAACTGCGGGGAATAACATACCGCGAATAGGGAACAAAAACAGAGGTTACAAGAAAAAAGTAACATCATTAGCAATCGTAATGTGCTATCATAAAAGTTACCCCAGTTATTTCAAATAACAGGAACGGTATTTCATACGCCAATGTTCTAAGTGCAAATACGACCTAGGCCCAGGGGCCACACTTTGGTAACGTTGAATTAATGATTCAGAAGCTTGTACAAATTATCAACATGTTTATGTCATCGATGCAGTCAATGATGCAAAATTTCATGCGTAACCAAAATCAATTAATAAAATTTTTCCTACCAAAAAATATGCCCCATTAAAATATGTCCATGGAACTCTAACGGTGTTAACCAACACAGATATGAATTGATAAATTACCTAGATCGTGAGGACATTGACATAATGCTTCTATCGGAAAACTATTTCACAGACAGATACAATTTCCAGAATTCCAACACAGATTTTACGGCACACATCAGGCTGATGCTAAGGCCTATGGGGAAAAAGGTATTCTCATAAGACGGCGTTAGAGACATGAAGTCGTTGAAGGGTTTTCGCAAAAATAGCTCAATTATTATCCAAAGTCGACGAGGTCCTTTTACACTTTTAGCAATATACTTTCCATCACAATACGAGATATCAGATGATGGATTTACAGGCTTCTTTAATGGCATCGGACAACAATTTCTTACTGCAGGTGACTACAATGTGAAACACCCACATTAGGGCTCCGGCCTAGCAAACCCTAGAAGTAATCAGTTATACAAATGTCTGATGCAGCGTCAGAATAAATTAGACTTTATAACACTAATTATCATCATTATCATCTGCTGTCCTATTTCCAGTGTTTGTTTGTCTCTCGGTCCTTGTGCACGCACATTTTGACCGTCCGTCGCGTTTTTGTGCATTCTGTGCCAAGAAATATATCAAAAAAAGAAAAAATAAAAACAAAACCAAAAAACAACAAATAAAAGAAATAACATAAATAACCAACAGCATCCACACTCCACAACAACAATAGCAGTAACCAACAAAATAAACCGGCGACACAACGAAGATAATAACCATCCCGCTCACACACCAACAACAACAATATCAACAATGAAGCACCACATACGCGTCAACACAAATAAAAGACAACACTAAGGGCTTTTCTATGCCCCCCCCCCCCCCCTTTTTCTTGCACTTGTGTTCCCCCTTCCCATCAGCCCTTCGCATATCACAAATAATTCTGATTTCTTCTTGTCGCTGTTCTGTTAGTTTGTTGTAGGTATAACACTGAAAAACTAACAGAAACACCAGGTGCAGTGTTATTTGTGATTTTGCTTTGATGTTGTCTTGTTTCGTGGTGGTGTCATGGTAGGTATGTTTAAAATTCACCTTGCGAACATTCGTGGATGTTCTCGCTCTTTGTGAGACCCAGGTGTGTGAGGATTCTGATCCACAAGATTTCCAAATTCCTGGTTATCACATGCTTTCCTATTTCTTTTCCCACAGAGGTCTTGTGGTTTATATACGTAATGGTGTTGTGTTCCAGAGTCAGCAACATTTGGACTCACAAGATCCAGAATTTAACTCCCTTTGGGTTAAGTTCCGGACTGGATCGCACACATTACATTTCGGGTTTCTTTACAGAAGCCCAAACCTGGAAAGGGAGGCTACCCTGAATGGCTTCGACGGCCTTTCTGACTTCATTTCAAAAATATTAGAATATTATCCGGACAGTGAAATTGTAGTTGCTGGGGATTTCAATGTCTACAATAATTCTTGGCTTTCGCATTCGAGCCACACATTTACAGAGGGCAATACGATCAACGTTTTGCAGCGCATAACGAGTTGTTGCAATTAGTGAATGAACCAACACACATTTGGGTTGAAGGGCAACAACAAAATATTCTTGACCTTTTCTTAACCACGCACCCTGAAAGTACGAGGTTAACATTCATGCACCTCTTGGTAACTCGGATCATTGCACCATTTCAGCATCGTTTTCGTTCTCCGATCCACTTCTAAGCCAGTCACGAAGCGGACAATGTACATATACGAAAAGGCAAGTTGGGCCGAGCTCAACAATTTCTTTCAGCAATTCAATTGGAAATTATGTTTCCTAGACAATAATGTCGACGCTGCTGCTAAAATGATCGAGAAAATCATTCTTCTTGGCATAAACACATTTATTCCCTCGCAGACTACTTCGATTAAACCTTCAAAAAACTGTTGGTTTAATCAGACATGCAGGTAAGCTGTCAGATCCAAAGAGGAAGCATTCAGAAACTGGCATTTAAATAAAAATGCCACTACTGAACTGCTACGCAAGCAGGCAAGATCAAATTGTGCCAGAGTACTTAGACGCGAAAAACTTCTCCACGAACAGCATCTTCGTGCTAAAGTTCTTTCTTCTCCCAGGGGAAGTAAGAGCTTTTGGTCATTCGTTAAAAGGGTAAGGAACAATTCTTCATCTTCAACCCTTTAAAATTAGGCTTTTTCGTGTTTAAATATGTATAAGGGTATATCCACAGATACAGGTTTAAATGTACAGCTGTGCAAAGATCAGCAACGCGGGCTCTGTCAGCTAAGATAAATTGTTTGGGGTAGGGCGAAGTCTGCCTAGTCAGCTAGTATATAAATATAAGAGTAATGAATATCTCTTACACATAACATTCCTCCCAACTTTAAATAGTTTGAAGTCATTCATTTTCGATTTCATACTATGAGTCGTAACTCCTCTTCTTCCACCCTCCAATTCATCGCTTTCCTTTCTCTTTTTTTCCTCAAACGTAGCTAATCCTACCGATTTGTCTTTCTATAACAATGTTCTACACAATAGCATTCTGTTCTTTGTTATGTGTTCTCAGCTGGTCTATATGTGCCTGCTTCTGACCACTATCAAATACTTATATGAACTTAACTATTTCAGAATTCTTCCCCTAATCCACTTCTTCAAATTAACGAATACAGTATACAAAGAAAAAACCAACTTAAAATCAATAAGAACCATACTGAATCAATAAAAAAACGAAAGTCTGTTAACGTTGAAGTCTCTTATTTCCATATGGAAAGTTGTCCTATTTTTAATATGGAAACAATATAGAAATAATAATTTTCGGCATTGAATTAATATGGAATTCCTGTATTTACATATTGTTAACAAATTAATTTTAAAATGTTTATTAATAATTCGATATTTTACAAACTTAAATTAATATGTTTCAACTTTAAATCAATGTATCCCACGAAATAAATGGAAACAACATTAATTTAAAGTCGAAATTTATTGATTTCATATATTTCAATTTAAGTTTTCTATTATATTGAATATTATTGAATTAAAATGACACGTTTTTGTTTTTACGTTGCAGATTTTCACTCAGTGTACTTACTTACTGACTTAAGTTGGCTCTACAACCACTTGTTGGCCATGGTCTGCTTAATAAACGATTTCCAAGCTCTTCGATCTCCTGAGTGCTTCCTCCAGTTGGTCATACCAATAATTTGTATGCCTTCCTCCTCTTTATCTTTCACCAAAGTCTCGGCATTGTCTGTCTGCATTTACTCTAACTTAACTACGTTCATGTCGGAGTATAGCTCTTACAGTTCTCGGAGTTCGACGTCTATACTTTGCGAAGGATTTTGCTCTCAAAAACTCTTACTAGAGCTTCATCTGCTTTTGCAAGATGCTTCGGCTCCATAAAGAAGCACAGGTAGAATAAGCGTGTTGTACAGTGTTATTTTAAGTTTGTGAGAGATCTGTTTGGCATCACGATCCTTTGCTTTATTTCGATGCTGACATCATTATTTCTATTAATGGCGAATACGATATATGTAAATTCTTGGACTTGTAGCGTTACTCTGGGTTCAACACAAATGTCTAGAGTATTGGATGATTGAAAAGGATATCATATTACACAAAACATTTATTGAGGCTTGCCCAACAACGTCTGCGTTCTTATGATATTTTTCGTGTAAATATTTACGAGATCAGATGGGGTGACGTATTTCTTGCATCTTTTAAAAATCCTGAATGCTTGTTTCGACACGTCAAATATATCGCTAGCCCGATGTCGTTTACACCACTCTCCAAATTCCAAGTAAGCCATTTACCAATAAGTATGTAGGAGTGATTTCGGGGATTTTCGGATCACCCAACTGAAGTACAATTAGCGGGGATATTTCCCTAGAAAATAATTATAACATCAACTCGAATGACGAAAACTGCAAACCTGAAGTATATTGGGTATATCAACTTGTATATAGTACTTGTTGCATAGGAGAATTTCCGTTGAAGAGCCCCACGACCGTGATGGCCCAGTCCAATGTCAAAACTGCCAAGATACGGGCACAGAAAAACGTATTGCACTTTGCCAACCGTTTGAGTTGTATTGGTTCAGAAAAATGTAGTAACTGCGGGGAATAACATACCGCGAATAGGGAACATAAACAGAGGTTACAAGAAAAAAGTAACATCATTAGCAATCGTAATGTGCTATCATAAAAGTTACCCCAGTTATTTCAAATAACAGGAACGGTATTTCATACGCCAATGTTCTAAGTGCAAATACGACCTAGGCCCAGGGGACACACTTTGGTAACGTTGAATTAATGATTCAGAAGCTTGTACAAATTATCAACATGTTTATGTCATCGATGCAGTCAATGATGCAAAATTTCATGCGTAACCAAAATCAATTAATAAAATTTTTCCTACCAAAAAATATGCCCCATTAAAATATGTCCATGGAACTCTAACGGTGTTAACCAACACAGATATGAATTGATAAATTACCTAGATCGTGAGGACATTGACATAATGCTTCTATCGGAAAACTATTTCACAGACAGATACAATTTCCAGAATTCCAACACAGATTTTACGGTACACATCAGGCTGATGCTAAGGCCTATGGGGAAAAAGGTATTCTCATAAGACGGCGTTAGAGACATGAAGTCGTTGAAGGGTTTTCGCAAAAATAGCTCAATTATTATCCAAAGTCGACGAGGTCCTTTTACACTTTTAGCAATATACTTTCCATCACAATACGAGATATCAGATGATGGATTTACAGGCTTCTTTAATGGCATCGGACAACAATTTCTTACTGCAGGTGACTACAATGTGAAACACCCACATTAGGGCTCCGGCCTAGCAAACCCTAGAAGTAATCAGTTATACAAATGTCTGATGCAGCGTCAGAATAAATTAGACTTTATAACACTAATTATCATCATTATCATCTGCTGTCCTATTTCCAGTGTTTGTTTGTCTCTCGGTCCTTGTGCACGCACATTTTGACCGTCCGTCGCGTTTTTGTGCATTCTGTGCCAAGAAATATATCAAAAAAAGAAAAAATAAAAACAAAACCAAAAAACAACAAATAAAAGAAATAACATAAATAACCAACAGCATCCACACTCCACAACAACAATAGCAGTAACCAACAAAATAAACCGGCGACACAACGAAGATAATAACCACCAACAACAACAATATCAACAATGAAGCACCACATACGCGTCAACACAAATAAAAGACAACACTAAGGGCTTTTCTATGCCCCCCCCCCTTTTTCTTGCACTTGTGTTCCCCCTTCCCATCAGCCCTTCGCATATCACAAATAATTCTGATTTCTTCTTGTCGCTGTTCTGTTAGTTGTTGTAGGTATAACACTGAAAAACTAACAGAAACACCAGCGGCGGGAAGGGTGCAGTGTTATTTGTGATTTTGCTTTGATGTTGTCTTGTTTCGTGGTGGTGTCATGGTAGGTATGTTTAAAATTCACCTTGCGAACATTCGTGGATGTTCTCGCTCTTTGTGAGACCCAGGTGTGTGAGGATTCTGATCCACAAGATTTCCAAATTCCTGGTTATCACATGCTTTCCTATTTCTTTTCCCACAGAGGTCTTGTGGTTTATATACGTAATGGTGTTGTGTTCCAGAGTCAGCAACATTTGGACTCACAAGATCCAGAATTTAACTCCCTTTGGGTTAAGTTCCGGACTGGATCGCACACATTACATTTCGGGTTTCTTTACAGAAGCCCAAACCTGGAAAGGGAGGCTACCCTGAATGGCTTCGACGGCCTTTCTGACTTCATTTCAAAAATATTAGAATATTATCCGGACAGTGAAATTGTAGTTGCTGGGGATTTCAATGTCTACAATAATTCTTGGCTTTCGCATTCGAGACACACATTTACAGAGGGCAATACGATCAACGTTTTGCAGCGCATAACGAGTTGTTGCAATTAGTGAATGAACCAACACACATTTGGGTTGAAGGGCAACAACAAAATATTCTTGACCTTTTCTTAACCACGCTCCCTGAAAGTACGAGGTTAACATTCATGCACCTCTTGGTAACTCGGATCATTGCACCATTTCAGCATCGTTTTCGTTCTCCGATCCACTTCTAAGCCAGTCACGAAGCGGACAATGTACATATACGAAAAGGCAAGTTGGGCCGAGCTCAACAATTTCTTTCAGCAATTCAATTGGAAATTATGTTTCCTAGACAATAATGTCGACGCTGCTGCTAAAATGATCGAGAAAATCATTCTTCTTGGCATAAACACATTTATTCCCTCGCAGACTACTTCGATTAAACCTTCAAAAAACTGTTGGTTTAATCAGACATGCAGGTAAGCTGTCAGATCCAAAGAGGAAGCATTAAGAAACTGGCATTTACTAAAAAATGCCACTACTGAACTGCTACGCAAGCAGGCAAGATCAAATTGTGCCAGAGTACTTAGACGCGAAAAACTTCTCCACGAACAGCATCTTCGTGCTAAAGTTCTTTCTTCTCCCAGGGGAAGTAAGAGCTTTTGGTCATTCGTTAAAAGGGTAAGGAACAATTCTTCATCTTCAACCCTTTAAAATTAGGCTTTTTCGTGTTTAAATATGTATAAGGGTATATCCACAGATACAGGTTTAAATGTACAGCTGTGCAAAGATCAGCAACGCGGGCTCTGTCAGCTAAGATAAATTGTTTGGGGTAGGGCGAAGTCTGCCTAGTCAGCTAGTATATAAATATAAGAGTAATGAATATCTCTTACACATAACATTCCTCCCAACTTTAAATAGTTTGAAGTCATTCATTTTCGATTTCATACTATGAGTCGTAACTCCTCTTCTTGCACCCTCCAATTCATCGCTTTCCTTTCTCTTTTTTTCCTCAAACGTAGCTAATCCTACCGATTTGTCTTTCTATAACAATGTTCTACACAATAGCATTCTGTTCTTTGTTATGTGTTCTTAGCTGGTCTATATGTGCCTGCTTCTGACCAATATCAAATACTTATATGAACTTAACTATTTCACAATTCTTCCCCTAATCCACTTCTTCAAATTAACGAATACAGTATACAAAGGAAAAACCAACTTAAAACCAATAAGAACCATACTGAATCAATAAAAAAACGAAAGTCTGTTAACGATGAAGTCTCTTATTTCCATATGGAAAGTTGTCCTATTTTTAATATGGAAACAATATAGAAATAATAATTTTCGGCATTGAATTAATATGGAATTCCTGTATTTACATATTGTTAACAAATTAATTTTAAAATGTTTATTAATAATTCGATATTTTACAAACTTAAATTAATATGTTTCAACTTTAAATCAATGTATCCCACGAAATAAATGGAAACAACATTAATTTAAAGTCGAAATTTTTTGATTTCATATATTTCAATTTAAGTTTTCTATTATATTGAATATTATTGAATTAAAATGACGCGTTTTTGTTTTTACGTTGCAGATTTTCACTCAGTGTACTTACTTACTGACTTAAGTTGGCTCTACAACCACTTGTTGGCCATGGTCTGCTTAATAAACGATTTCCAAGCTCTTCGATCTCCTGAGTGCTTCCTCCAGTTGGTCATACCAATAATTTGTATGCCTTCCTCCTCTTTATCTTTCACCAAAGTCTCGGCATTGTCTGTCTGCATTTACTCTAACTTAACTACGTTCATGTCGGAGTATAGCTCTTACAGTTCACGGAGTTCGACGTCTATACTTTGCGAAGGATTTTGCTCTCAAAAACTCTTACTAGAGCTTCATCTGCTTTTGCAAGATGCTTCGGCTCCATAAAGAAGCACAGGTAGAATAAGCGTGTTGTACAGTGTTATTTTAAGTTTGTTAGAGATCTGTTTGGCATCACGATCCTTTGCTTTATTTCGATGCTGACATCATTATTTCTATTAATGGCGAATACGATATATGTAAATTCTTGGACTTGTAGCGTTACTCTGGGTTCAACACAAATGTCTAGATTATTGGATGATTGAAAAGGATATCATATTACACAAAACATTTATTGAGGCTTGCCCAACAACGTCTGCGTTCTTATGATATTTTTCGTGTAAATATTTAAGAGATCAGATGGGGTGACGTATTTCTTGCACCTTTTAAAAATCCTGAATGCTTGTTTCGACACGTCAAATATATCGCTAGCCCGATGTCGTTTACACCACTCTCCAAATTCCAAATAAGCCATTTACCAATAAGTATGTAGGAGTGATTTCAGGGATTTTCGGATCACCCAACTGAAGTACAATTAGCGGGGATATTTCCCTAGAAAATAATTATAACATCAACTCGAATCACGAAAACTGCAAATCTGAAGTATATTGGGTATATCAACTTGTATATAGTACTTGTTGCATAGGAGAATTTCCGTTGAAGAGCCCCACGACCGTGATGGCCCAGTCCAATGTCAAAACTGCCAAGATACGGGCACAGAAAAACGTATTGCACTTTGCCAACCGTTTGAGTTGTATTGGTTCAGAAAAATGTAGTAACTGCGGGGAATAACATACCGCGAATACGGAACATAAACAGAGGTTACAAGAAAAAAGTAACATCATTAGCAATCGTAATGTGCTATCATAAAAGTTACCCCAGTTATTTCAAATAACAGGAACGGTATTTCATACGCCAATGTTCTAAGTGCAAATACGACCTAGGCCCAGGTGCCACACTTTGGTAACGTTGAATTAATGATTTAGAAGCTTGTACAAATTATCAACATGTTTACGTCAATGATGCAAAATTTCATGCGTAACCAAAATCAATTAATAAAATTTTTCCTACCAAAAAATATGCCCCATTAAAATATGTCCATGGAACTCTAACGGTGTTAACCAACACAGATATGAATTGATAAATTACCTAGATCGTGAGGACATTGACATAATGCTTCTATCGGAAAACTATTTCACAGACAGATACAATTTCCAGAATTCCAACACAGATTTTACGGTACACATCAGGCTGATGCTAAGGGGAAAAAGGTATTCTCATAAGACGGCGTTAGAGACATGAAGTCGTTGAAGGGTTTTCGCAAAAATAGCTCAATTATTATCCAAAGTCGACGAGGTCCTTTTACACTTTTAGCAATATACTTTCCATCACAATACGAGATATCAGATGATGGATTTACAGGCTTCTTTAATGGCATCGGACAACAATTTCTTACTGCAGGTGACTACAATGTGAAACACCCACATTGGGGCTCCGGCCTAGCAAACCCTAGAAGTAATCAGTTATACAAATGTCTGATGCAGCGTCAGAATAAATTAGACTTTATAACACTAATTATCATCACTATCAACTGCTGTCCTATTTCCAGTGTTTGTTTGTCTCTCGGTCCTTGTGCACGCACATTTTGACCGTCCGTCGCGTTTTTGTGCATTCTGTGTCAAGAAATATATCAAAAAAAGAAAAAATAAAAACAAAACCAAAAAACAACAAATAAAAGAAATAACATAAATAACCAACAGCATCCACACTCCACAACAAGAATAGCAGTAACCAACAAAATAAACCGGCGACACAACGAAGATAATAACCATCCCGCTCACACACCAACAACAACAATATCAACAATGAAGCACCACATACGCGTCAACACAAATAAAAGACAACACTAAGGGCTTTTCTATACCACATTCCTTGCTATTTCCACATTCCTTGCTTTCCTATTTCTTTTCCCACAGAGGTCTTGTGGTTTATATACGTAATGGTGTTGTGTTCCAGAGCCAGCAACATTTGGACTCACAAGATCCAGAATTTAACTCCCTTTGGGTTACGTTCCGGACTGGATCGCACACATTACATTTCGGGTTTCTTTACAGAAGCCCAAACCTGGAAAGGGAGGCTACCCTGAATGGCTTCGACGGCCTTTCTGACTTCATTTCAAAAATATTAGAATATTATCCGGGCAGTGAAATTGTAGTTGCTGGGGATTTCAATGTCAACAATAATTCTTGGCTTTCGCATTCGAGCCACACATTTACAGAGGGCAATACGATCAACGTTTTGCAGCGCATAACGAGTTGTTGCAATTAGTGAATGAACCAACACACATTTGGGTTGAACGGCAACAACAAAATATTCTTGACCTTTTCTTAACCTCGCACCCTGAAAGTACGAGGTTAACATTCTTGCACCTCTTGGTAACTCGGATCATTGCACCATTTCAGCATCGTTTTCGTTGTCCGATCCACTTCTAAACCAGTCACGAAGCGGACAATGTACATATACGAAAAGGCAAGTTGGGCCGAGCTCAACAATTTCTTTCAGCAATTCAATTGGAAATTATGTTTCCTAGACAATAATGTCGATGCTGCTGCTAAAATGATCGAGAAAATCATTCTTCTTGGCATAAACACATTTATTCCCTCGAAGACTACTTCGATTAAACCTTCAAAAACCTGTTGGTTTAATCAGACATGCAGGTAAGCTGTCAGATCCAAAGAGGAAGCATTCAGAAACTGTCATTTAAATAAAAATGCCACTACTGAACTGCTACGCAAGCAGGCAAGATCAAATTGTGCCAGAGTACTTAGACGCGAAAAACTTCTCCACGAACAGCATCTTCGTGCTAAAGTTCTTTCTTCTCCCAGGGGAAGTAAGAGCTTTTGGTCATTCGTTAAAAGGGTAAGGAACAATTCTTCATCTTCAACCCTTTAAAATTAGGCTTTTTCGTGTTTAAATATGTATAAGGGTATATCCACAGATACAGGTTTAAATGTACAGCTGTGCAAAGATCAGCAACGCGGGCTCGGTCAGCTAAGATAAATTGTTTGGGGTAGGGCGAAGTCTGCCTAGTCGGCTAGTATATAAATATAAGAGTAATGAATATCTCTTACACATAACATTCCTCCCAACTTTAAATAGTTTGAATTCATTCATTTTCGATTTCATACTATGAGTCGTAACTCCTCTTCTTCCACCCTCCAATTCATCGCTTTCCTTTCTCTTTTTTTCCTCAAACGTAGCTAATCCTACCGATTTGTCTTTCTATAACAATGTTCTACACAATAGCATTCTGTTCTTTGTTATGTGTTCTTAGCTGGTCTATATGTGCCTGCTTCTGACCAATATCAAATACTTATATGAACTTAACTATTTCACAATTCTTCCCCTAATCCACTTCTTCAAATTAACGAATACAGTATACAAAGGAAAAACCAACTTAAAACCAATAAGAACCATACTGAATCAATAAAAAAACGAAAGTCTGTTAACGATGAAGTCTCTTATTTCCATATGGAAAGTTGTCCTATTTTTAATATGGAAACAATATAGAAATAATAATTTTCGGCATTGAATTAATATGGAATTCCTGTATTTACATATTGTTAACAAATTAATTTTAAAATGTTTATTAATAATTCGATATTTTACAAACTTAAATTAATATGTTTCAACTTTAAATCAATGTATCCCACGAAATAAATGGAAACAACATTAATTTAAAGTCGAAATTTTTTGATTTCATATATTTCAATTTAAGTTTTCTATTATATTGAATATTATTGAATTAAAATGACGCGTTTTTGTTTTTACGTTGCAGATTTTCACTCAGTGTACTTACTTACTGACTTAAGTTGGCTCTACAACCACTTGTTGGCCATGGTCTGCTTAATAAACGATTTCCAAGCTCTTCGATCTCCTGAGTGCTTCCTCCAGTTGGTCATACCAATAATTTGTATGCCTTCCTCCTCTTTATCTTTCACCAAAGTCTCGGCATTGTCTGTCTGCATTTACTCTAACTTAACTACGTTCATGTCGGAGTATAGCTCTTACAGTTCACGGAGTTCGACGTCTATACTTTGCGAAGGATTTTGCTCTCAAAAACTCTTACTAGAGCTTCATCTGCTTTTGCAAGATGCTTCGGCTCCATAAAGAAGCCCAGGTAGAATAAGCGTGTTGTACAGTGTTATTTTAAGTTTGTGAGAGATCTGTTTGGCATCACGATCCTTTGCTTTATTTCGATGCTGACATCATTATTTCTATTAATGGCGAATACGATATATGTAAATTCTTGGACTTGTAGCGTTACTCTGGGTTCAACACAAATGTGTAGAGTATTGGATGATTGAAAAGGATATCATATTACACAAAACATTTATTGAGGCTTGCCCAACAACGTCTGCGTTCTTATGATATTTGTCGTGTAAATATTTTAGAGATCAGATGCGGTGACGTATTTCTTGCACCTTTTAAAAATCCTAAACACTTGAATGCTTGTTTCGACACGTCAAATATATCGCTAGCCCGACGTCGTTTACACCACTCTCCAAATTCCAAGTAAGCCATTTACCAATAAGTATGTAGGAGTGATTTCAGGGATTTTCGGATCACCCAACTGAAGTACAATTAGCGGGGATATTTCCCTAGAAAATAATTATAACATCAACTCGAATGACGAAAACTGCAAACGTGAAGTATATTGGGTATATTAACTTGTATATAGTACTTGTTGCATAGGAGAATTTCCGTTGAAGAGCCCCACGACCGTGATGGCCCAGTCCAATGTCAAAACTGCCAAGATATGGGCACAGAAAAACGTATTGCACTTTGCCAACCGTTTGAGTTGTATTGGTTCAGAAAAATGTAGTAACTGCGGGGAATAACATACCGCGAATAGGGAACATAAACAGAGGTTACAAGAAAAGAGTAACATCATTAGCAATCGTAATGTGCTATCATAAAAGTTACCCCAGTTATTTCAAATAACAGGAACGGTATTTCATACGCCAATGTTCTAATGGCAAATACGACCTAGGCCCAGGTGCCACACTTTGGTAACGTTGAATTAATGACTCAGAAGCTTGTACAAATTATCAACATGTTTATGTCATCGATGCAGTCAATGATGCAAAATTTCATGCGTAACCAAAATCAATTAATACAATTTTTCCTACCAAAAAAATATGCCCCATTAAAATATGTCCATGGAACTCTAACGGTGTTAACCAACACAGATATGAATTGATAAATTACCTAGATCGTGAGGACATTGACATAATGCTTCTATCGGAAAACTATTTCACAGACAGATACAATTTCCAGAATTCCAACACAGATTTTACGGTACACATCAGGCTGATGCTAAGGCCTATGGGGAAAAAGGTATTCTCATAAGACGGCGTTAAGACATGAAGTCGTTGAAGGGTTTTCGCAAAAATAGCTAAATTATTATCCAAAGTCGACAAGGTCCTTTTACACTTTTAGCAATCACAATACGATATATCAGAAGATGGATTTACAGGCTTCTTTAATGGCATCGGACAACAATTTCTTACTGCAGGTGACTACAATGTGAAACACCCACATTGGGGCTCCGGCCTAGCAAACCCAAGAAGTAATCAGTTATACAAATGTCTGATGCAGCGTCAGAATAAATTAGACTTTATAACACTAATTATCATCATTATCATCTGCTGTCCTATTTCCAGTGTTTGTTTGTCTCTCGGTCCTTGTGCACGCACATTTTGACCGTCCGTCGCGTTTTTGTGCATTCTGTGTCAAGAAATATATCAAAAAAAGAAAAAATAAAAACAAAACCAAAAAACAACAAATAAAAGAAATAACGTAAATAACCAACAGCATCCACACTCCACAACAACAATAGCAGTAACCAAAAAAATAAACCGGCGACACAACGAAGATAATAACCTTCCCGCTCACACACCAACAACAACAATATCAACAATGCAGCACCACATACGCGTCAACACAAATAAAAGACAACACTAAGGGCTTTTCCATGCCTCCCCCGTTGTCTTGCACTTGTGTTCCCCCTTCCCATTAGCCCTTCGCATATCACAAATAATTCTGATTTCTTCTTGTCGCTGTTCTGTTAGTTGTTGTAGGTATAACACTAAACAACTAACAGAAACACCAGCGGCGGGAAGGGTGCAGTGTTATTTATGATTTTGCTTTGATGTTGTCTTGTTTCGTGGTGGTGTCATGGTATTTACGTTTAAAATTCACTTTGCGAACATTCGCGGGCCGGATGTCCTAGCTCTTTGTGAGACCCAGGTGTGTGAGGATTCTGATCCACAGGATTTTCACATTCCTGGCTATCACACACTCTCCTCTTTCTCTTTCCACAGAGGCCTTCTGGTATACATAAGTAATCACAATTACAAGATCCAGAATTTAACTTCCTTTGGGTTAAGCTCAGGATTGGATCTCACTCATTACACTTCGGATTTCTCTACATAAGCCCTAATTTGGAAAGTGCGACTAACCTAAACGGCTTCGATGCCCTTTCCGACTCTATATCAAAAATTTGAGAGGATTGTCCGGACTGTGAAATTGTAGTTGCTGGTGATTTCAATATCCATAATCAATCTTGGCTTTCCCATTCGATCCACACTTCTCAGGAGGGACTGTACGCTGAGCTTTTCGCCGCGCTTAACAACTTGATGCCAACACACATTCCGCGTATTGAAGGGCAATACCATAATATTCTTGACCTATTCTTAACTTCACAGCCTGAAAACTACGAGATTAACATTCTTGCACCTCTTGGTAACTTGCACCATTTCAGCATCTTTTTCGTTCTCCGATCTTCGATCCACTTCTAAACCATTCACGAAGCGGACATTGTACATATACGAAAAGGCACGTTGGGCCGAGCTCAACAATTTCTGTCAGCACTATAATTGGAAATAATGTTTCCTAGACAGTAATGCTGATGGTGCTGCTGAAATGGTCGAGAAAATAATTCTTCTTGGAATAACACGTTTATTCCCTCGAAGACTACTTCGATTAAAGCTTCAAAGAATTGTTGGTTTAATCAGACATGAGAAGAAGCTGTCAGATCCAACGAGGAAGCATTCAGAAATTGGCGTTTAAATAAAAACGTGACCACTGAGCTGCTATGTAAGCAGGCAAGATCCAATTGTGCCAGCGTGCATAGTCGCGAACAACTTCTCCACGAACAGCGCCTTCGTGCTAAAGTTCATTCTTCTTCCAGGGGAAGTAAGACTGCTTCTGACCAATATCAAATACTTATATGAACTTAACTATTTCAGAATTCTTCCCCTAATCCACTTCTTCAAATTAACGAATACAGTATACAAAGGAAAAACCAACTTAAAACCAATAAGAACCATACTGAATCAATAAAAAACCGAAAGTCTGTTAACGATGAAGTCTCTTATTTCCATATGGAAAGTTGTCCTATTTTTAATATGGAAACAATATAGAAATAATAATTTTCGGCATTGAATTAATATGGAATTCCTGTATGTACATATTGTTAACAAATTAATTTTAAAATGTTTATTAATAATTCGATATTTTACAAACTTAAATTAATATGTTTCAACTTTAAATCAATGTATCCCACGAAATAAATGGAAACAACATTAATTTAAAGTCGAAATTTATTGATTTCATATATTTTAATTTAAGTTTTCTATTATATTGAATATTATTGAATTAAAATGACGCGTTTTTGTTTTTACGTTGCAGATTTTCACTCAGTGTACTTACTTACTGACTTAAGTTGGCTCTACAACCACTTGTTGGCCATGGTCTGCTTAATAAACGATTTCCAAGCTCTTCGATCTCCTGAGTGCTTCCTCCAGTTGGTCATACCAATAATTTGTATGCCTTCCTCCTCTTTATCTTTCACCAAAGTCTCGGCATTGTCTGTCTGCATTTACTCTAACTTAACTACGTTCATGTCGGAGTATAGCTCTTACAGTTCACGGAGTTCGACGTCTATACTTTGCGAAGGATTTTGCTCTCAAAAACTCTTACTAGAGCTTCATCTGCTTTTGCAAGATGCTTCGGCTCCATAAAGAAGCACAGGTAGAATAAGCGTGTTGTACAGTGTTATTTTAAGTTTGTGAGAGATCTGTTTGGCATCACGATCCTTTGCTTTATTTCGATGCTGACATCATTATTTCTATTAATGGCGAATACGATATATGTAAATTCTTGGACTTGTAGCGTTACTCTGGGTTCAACACAAATGTGTAGAGTATTGGATGATTGAAAAGGATATCATATTACACAAAACATTTATTGAGGCTTGCCCAACAACGTCTGCGTTCTTATGATATTTGTCGTGTAAATATTTTAGAGATCAGATGCGGTGACGTATTTCTTGCACCTTTTAAAAATCCCAAACACTTGAATGCTTGTTTCGACACGTCAAATATATCGCTAGCCCGATGTCGTTTACACCACTCTCCAAATTCCAAGTAAGCCATTTACCAATAAGTATGTAGGAGTGATTTCGGGGATTTTCGGAACACCCAACTGAAGTACAATTAGCGGGGATATTTCCCTAGAAAATAATTATAACATCAACTCGAATGACGAAAACTGCAAACCTGAAGTATATTGGGTATATCAACTTGTATATAGTACTTGTTGCATAGGAGAATTTCCGTTGAAGAGCCCCACGACCGTGATGGCCCAGTCCAATGTCAAAACTGCCAAGATACGGGCACAGAAAAACGTATTGCACTTTGCCAACCGTTTGAGTTGTATTGGTTCAGAAAAATGTAGTAACTGCGGGGAATAACATACCGCGAATAGGGAACATAAACAGAGGTTACAAGAAAAGAGTAACATCATTAGCAATCCTAATGTGCTATCATAAAAGTTACCCCAGTTATTTCAAATAACAGGAACGGTATTTCATACGCCAATGTTCTAATAGCAAATACGACCTAGGCCCAGGTGCCACACTTTGGTAACGTTGAATTAATGATTTAGAAGCTTGTACAAATTATCAACATGTTTACGTCAATGATACAAAATTTCATGCGTAACCAAAATCAATTAATAAAATTTTTCCTACCAAAAAATATGCCCCATTAAAATAAGGCCATGGAACTCTAACGGTGTTAACCAACACAGATATGAATTGATAAATTACCTAGATCGTGAGGATATTGACATAATGCTTCTATCGGAAAACTATTTCACAGACAGATACAATTTCCAGAATTCCAACACAGATTTTACGGTACACATCAGGCTGATGCTAAGACCTATGGGGAAAAAGGTATTCTCCTAAGACGGCGTTAGAGACATGAAGTCGTTGAAGGGTTTTCGCAAAAATAGCTCAATTCTTATCCAAAGTCGACGAGGTCCTTTTACACTTTTAGCAATATACTTTCCATCACAATACGAGATATCAGAAGATGGATTTACAGGCTTCTTTAATGGCATCGGACAACAATTTCTTACTGCAGGTGACTACAATGTGAAACACCCACATTGGGGCTCCGGCCTAGCAAACCCTAGAAGTAATCAGTTATACAAATGTCTGATGCAGCGTCAGAATAAATTAGACTTTATAACACTTATTATCATCATTATCATCTGCTGTCCTATTTCCAGTGTTTGTTTGTCTCTCGGTCCTTGTGCACGCACATTTTGTCCGTCCGTCGCGTTTTTGTGCATTCTGTGTCAAGAAATAAATCAAAAAAAGAAAAAAAAGCAAAAATAAAAATAAAAACAAAACCAAAAAACAACAAATAAAAGAAATAACATAAATAACCAACAGCATCCACACTCCACAACAACAATAGCAGTAACCAAAAAAATAAACCGGCGACACAACGAAGATAATAACCATCCCGCTCACACACCAACAACAACAATATCAACAATGCAGCACCACATTCGCGTCAACACAAATAAAAGACAACACTAAGGGCTTTTCTATGCCTCCCCCGTTGTCTTGCACTTGTGTTCCCCCTTCTCATTAGCCCTTCGCATATCACAAATAATTCTGATTTCTTCTTGTCGCTGTTCTGTTAGTTGTTGTAGGTATAACACTGAACAACTAACAGAAACACCAGCGGCGGGAAGGGTGCAGTGTTATTTGTGATTTTGCTTTGATGTTGTCTTGTTTCGTGGTGGTGTCATGGTAGGTATGTTTAAAATTCACCTTGCGAACATTCGTGGATGTTCTCGCTCTTTGTGAGACCCAGGTGTGTGAGGATTCTGATCCACAAGATTTCCAAATTCCTGGTTATCACATGCTTTCCTATTTCTTTTCCCACAGAGGTCTTGTGGTTTATATACGTAATGGTGTTGTGTTCCAGAGTCAGCAACATTTGGACTCACAAGATCCAGAATTTAACTCCCTTTGGGTTAAGTTCCGGACTGGATCGCACACATTACATTTCGGGTTTCTTTACAGATGCCCAAACCCGGAAAGGGAGGCTACCCTGAATGGCTTCGACGGCCTTTCTGACTTCATTTCAAAAATATTAGAATATTATCCGGACAGTGAAATTGTAGTTGCTGGGGATTTCAATGTCTACAATAATTCTTGGCTTTCGCATTCGAGCCACACATTTACAGAGGGCAATACGATCAACGTTTTGCAGCGCATAACGAGTTGTTGCAATTAGTGAATGAACCAACACACATTTGGGTTGAACGGCAACAACAAAATATTCTTGACCTTTTCTTAACCTAGCACCCTGAAAGTACGACGTTAACATTCTTGCACCTCTTGGTAACTCGGATCATTGCACCATTTCAGCATCGTTTTCGTTCTCCGATCCGCTTCTAAACCAGTTACGAAGCGGACAATGTACATATACGAAAAGGCAAGTTGGGCCGAGCTCAACAATTTCTTTCAGCAATTCAATTGGAAATTATGTTTCCTAGACAATAATGTCGATGCTGCTGCTAAAATGATCGAGAAAATCATTCTTCTTGGCATAAACACATTTATTCCCTCGAAGACTACTTCGATTAAACCTTCAAAAACCTGTTGGTTTAATCAGACATGCAGGTAAGCTGTCAGATCCAAAGAGGAAGCATTCAGAAACTGGCATTTAAATAAAAATGCCACTACTGAACTGCTACGCAAGCAGGCAAGATCAAATTGTGCCAGAGTACTTAGACGCGAAAAACTTCTCCACGAACAGCATCTTCGTGCTAAAGTTCTTTCTTCTCCCAGGGGAAGTAAGAGCTTTTGGTCATTCGTTAAAAGGGTAAGGAACAATTCTTCATCTTCAACCCTTTAAAATTAGGCTTTTTCGTGTTTAAATATGTATAAGGGTATATCCACAGATACAGGTTTAAATGTACAGCTGTGCAAAGATCAGCAACGCGGGCTCTGTCAGCTAAGATAAATTGTTTGGGGTAGGGCGAAGTCTGCCTAGTCAGCTAGTATATAAATATAAGAGTAATGAATATCTCTTACACATAACATTCCTCCCAACTTTAAATAGTTTGAAGTCATTCATTTTCGATTTCATACTATGAGTCGTAACTCCTCTTCTTCCACCCTCCAATTCATCGCTTTCCTTTCTCTTTTTTTCCTCAAACGTAGCTAATCCTACCGATTTGTCTTTCTATAACAATGTTCTACACAATAGCATTCTGTTCTTTGTTATGTGTTCTCAGCTGGTCTATATGTGCCTGCTTCTGACCACTATCAAATACTTATATGAACTTAACTATTTCAGAATTCTTCCCCTAATCCACTTCTTCAAATTAACGAATACAGTATACAAAGAAAAAACCAACTTAAAATCAATAAGAACCATACTGAATCAATAAAAAAACGAAAGTCTGTTAACGTTGAAGTCTCTTATTTCCATATGGAAAGTTGTCCTATTTTTAATATGGAAACAATATAGAAATAATAATTTTCGGCATTGAATTAATATGGAATTCCTGTATTTACATATTGTTAACAAATTAATTTTAAAATGTTTATTAATAATTCGATATTTTACAAACTTAAATTAATATGTTTCAACTTTAAATCAATGTATCCCACGAAATAAATGGAAACAACATTAATTTAAAGTCGAAATTTATTGATTTCATATATTTCAATTTAAGTTTTCTATTATATTGAATATTATTGAATTAAAATGACACGTTTTTGTTTTTACGTTGCAGATTTTCACTCAGTGTACTTACTTACTGACTTAAGTTGGCTCTACAACCACTTGTTGGCCATGGTCTGCTTAATAAACGATTTCCAAGCTCTTCGATCTCCTGAGTGCTTCCTCCAGTTCGTCATACCAATAATTTGTATGCCTTCCTCCTCTTCATCCTTCCACCAAAGTCTCGGCATTGTCTGTCTGCATTTACTCTAACTTAACTACGTTCATGTCGGAGTATAGCTCTTACAGTTAACGGAGTTCGACGTCTATACTTTTCGAAGGATTTTGCTCTCAAAAACTCTTACTAGAGCTTCATCTGCTTTTGCAAGATGCTTCGGCTCCATAAAGAAGCACAGGTAGAATAAGCGTGTTGTACAGTGTTATTTTAAGTTTGTGAGATATCTGTTTGGCATCACGATCCTTTGCTTTATTTCGATGCTGACATCATTATTTCTATTAATGGCGAATACGATATATGTAAATTTTTGGACTTGTAGCG
The DNA here is from genome assembly GCA_958296145.1 of Hydrotaea cyrtoneurina. Taxonomy (NCBI): domain Eukaryota; kingdom Metazoa; phylum Arthropoda; class Insecta; order Diptera; family Muscidae; genus Hydrotaea; species Hydrotaea cyrtoneurina. Next base: position 52,742,575 of record OY282512.1, on the reverse strand, counting down.
TTACTCTGGGTTCAACACAAATGTCTAGAGTATTGGATGATTGAAAAGGATATCATATTACACAAAACATTTATTGAGGCTTGCCCAACAACGTCTGCGTTCTTATAATATTTTTCGTGTAAATATTTAAGAGATCAGATGGGGTGACGTATTTCTTGCACCTTTTAAAAATCCTGAATGCTTGTTTCGACACGTCAAATATATCGCTAGCCCGATGTCGTTTACACCACTCTCCAAATTCCAAGTAAGCCATTTACCAATAAGTATGTAGGAGTGATTTCAGGGATTTTCGGATCACCCAACTGAAGTACAATTAGCGGGGATATTTCCCTAGAAAATAATTATAACATCAACTCGAATCACGAAAACTGCAAATCTGAAGTATATTGGGTATATCAACTTGTATATAGTACTTGTTGCATAGGAGAATTTCCGTTGAAGAGCCCCACGACCGTGATGGCCCAGTCCAATGTCAAAACTGCCAAGATATGGGTACAGAAAAACGTATTGCACTTTGCAAACCGTTTGAGTTGTATTGGTTCAGAAAAATGTAGTAACTGCGGGGAATAACATACCGCGAATAGGGAACATAAACAGAGGTTACAAGAAAAGAGTAACATCATTAGCAATCGTAATGTGCTATCATAAAAGTTACCCCAGTTATTTCAAATAACAGGAACGGTATTTCATACGCCAATGTTCTAAGTGCAAATACGACCTAGGCTCAGGTGCCACACTTTGGTAACGTTGAATTAATGATTCAGAAGCTTGTACAAATTATCAACATGTTTATGTCATCGATGCAGTCAATGATGCAAAATTTCATGCGTAACCAAAATCAATTAATAAAATTTTTCCTACCAAAAAATATGCCCCATTAAAATAAGGCCATGGAACTCTAACGGTGTTAACCAACACAGATATGAATTGATAAATTACCTAGATCGTGAGGATATTGACATAATGCTTCTATCGGAAAACTATTTCACAGACAGATACAATTTCCAGAATTCCAACACAGATTTTACGGTACACATCAGGCTGATGCTAAGACCTATGGGGAAAAAGGTATTCTCCTAAGACGGCGTTAGAGACATGAAGTCGTTGAAGGGTTTTCGCAAAAATAGCTCAATTCTTATCCAAAGTCGACGAGGTCCTTTTACACTTTTAGCAATATACTTTCCATCACAATACGAGATATCAGAAGATGGATTTACAGGCTTCTTTAATGGCATCGGACAACAATTTCTTACTGCAGGTGACTACAATGTGAAACACCCACATTGGGGCTCCGGCCTAGCAAACCCTAGAAGTAATCAGTTATACAAATGTCTGATGCAGCGTCAGAATAAATTAGACTTTATAACACTTATTATCATCATTATCATCTGCTGTCCTATTTCCAGTGTTTGTTTGTCTCTCGGTCCTTGTGCACGCACATTTTGTCCGTCCGTCGCGTTTTTGTGCATTCTGTGTCAAGAAATAAATCAAAAAAAGAAAAAAAAGCAAAAATAAAAATAAAAACAAAACCAAAAAACAACAAATAAAAGAAATAACATAAATAACCAACAGCATCCACACTCCACAACAACAATAGCAGTAACCAAAAAAATAAACCGGCGACACAACGAAGATAATAACCATCCCGCTCACACACCAACAACAACAATATCAACAATGCAGCACCACATTCGCGTCAACACAAATAAAAGACAACACTAAGGGCTTTTCTATGCCTCCCCCGTTGTCTTGCACTTGTGTTCCCCCTTCTCATTAGCCCTTCGCATATCACAAATAATTCTGATTTCTTCTTGTCGCTGTTCTGTTAGTTGTTGTAGGTATAACACTGAACAACTAACAGAAACACCAGCGGCGGGAAGGGTGCAGTGTTATTTGTGATTTTGCTTTGATGTTGTCTTGTTTCGTGGTGGTGTCATGGTAGGTATGTTTAAAATTCACCTTGCGAACATTCGTGGATGTTCTCGCTCTTTGTGAGACCCAGGTGTGTGAGGATTCTGATCCACAAGATTTCCAAATTCCTGGTTATCACATGCTTTCCTATTTCTTTTCCCACAGAGGTCTTGTGGTTTATATACGTAATGGTGTTGTGTTCCAGAGTCAGCAACATTTGGACTCACAAGATCCAGAATTTAACTCCCTTTGGGTTAAGTTCCGGACTGGATCGCACACATTACATTTCGGGTTTCTTTACAGATGCCCAAACCCGGAAAGGGAGGCTACCCTGAATGGCTTCGACGGCCTTTCTGACTTCATTTCAAAAATATTAGAATATTATCCGGACAGTGAAATTGTAGTTGCTGGGGATTTCAATGTCTACAATAATTCTTGGCTTTCGCATTCGAGCCACACATTTACAGAGGGCAATACGATCAACGTTTTGCAGCGCATAACGAGTTGTTGCAATTAGTGAATGAACCAACACACATTTGGGTTGAACGGCAACAACAAAATATTCTTGACCTTTTCTTAACCTAGCACCCTGAAAGTACGACGTTAACATTCTTGCACCTCTTGGTAACTCGGATCATTGCACCATTTCAGCATCGTTTTCGTTCTCCGATCCGCTTCTAAACCAGTTACGAAGCGGACAATGTACATATACGAAAAGGCAAGTTGGGCCGAGCTCAACAATTTCTTTCAGCAATTCAATTGGAAATTATGTTTCCTAGACAATAATGTCGATGCTGCTGCTAAAATGATCGAGAAAATCATTCTTCTTGGCATAAACACATTTATTCCCTCGAAGACTACTTCGATTAAACCTTCAAAAACCTGTTGGTTTAATCAGACATGCAGGTAAGCTGTCAGATCCAAAGAGGAAGCATTCAGAAACTGGCATTTAAATAAAAATGCCACTACTGAACTGCTACGCAAGCAGGCAAGATCAAATTGTGCCAGAGTACTTAGACGCGAAAAACTTCTCCACGAACAGCATCTTCGTGCTAAAGTTCTTTCTTCTCCCAGGGGAAGTAAGAGCTTTTGGTCATTCGTTAAAAGGGTAAGGAACAATTCTTCATCTTCAACCCTTTAAAATTAGGCTTTTTCGTGTTTAAATATGTATAAGGGTATATCCACAGATACAGGTTTAAATGTACAGCTGTGCAAAGATCAGCAACGCGGGCTCTGTCAGCTAAGATAAATTGTTTGGGGTAGGGCGAAGTCTGCCTAGTCAGCTAGTATATAAATATAAGAGTAATGAATATCTCTTACACATAACATTCCTCCCAACTTTAAATAGTTTGAAGTCATTCATTTTCGATTTCATACTATGAGTCGTAACTCCTCTTCTTCCACCCTCCAATTCATCGCTTTCCTTTCTCTTTTTTTCCTCAAACGTAGCTAATCCTACCGATTTGTCTTTCTATAACAATGTTCTACACAATAGCATTCTGTTCTTTGTTATGTGTTCTCAGCTGGTCTATATGTGCCTGCTTCTGACCACTATCAAATACTTATATGAACTTAACTATTTCAGAATTCTTCCCCTAATCCACTTCTTCAAATTAACGAATACAGTATACAAAGAAAAAACCAACTTAAAATCAATAAGAACCATACTGAATCAATAAAAAAACGAAAGTCTGTTAACGTTGAAGTCTCTTATTTCCATATGGAAAGTTGTCCTATTTTTAATATGGAAACAATATAGAAATAATAATTTTCGGCATTGAATTAATATGGAATTCCTGTATTTACATATTGTTAACAAATTAATTTTAAAATGTTTATTAATAATTCGATATTTTACAAACTTAAATTAATATGTTTCAACTTTAAATCAATGTATCCCACGAAATAAATGGAAACAACATTAATTTAAAGTCGAAATTTATTGATTTCATATATTTCAATTTAAGTTTTCTATTATATTGAATATTATTGAATTAAAATGACACGTTTTTGTTTTTACGTTGCAGATTTTCACTCAGTGTACTTACTTACTGACTTAAGTTGGCTCTACAACCACTTGTTGGCCATGGTCTGCTTAATAAACGATTTCCAAGCTCTTCGATCTCCTGAGTGCTTCCTCCAGTTCGTCATACCAATAATTTGTATGCCTTCCTCCTCTTCATCCTTCCACCAAAGTCTCGGCATTGTCTGTCTGCATTTACTCTAACTTAACTACGTTCATGTCGGAGTATAGCTCTTACAGTTAACGGAGTTCGACGTCTATACTTTTCGAAGGATTTTGCTCTCAAAAACTCTTACTAGAGCTTCATCTGCTTTTGCAAGATGCTTCGGCTCCATAAAGAAGCACAGGTAGAATAAGCGTGTTGTACAGTGTTATTTTAAGTTTGTGAGATATCTGTTTGGCATCACGATCCTTTGCTTTATTTCGATGCTGACATCATTATTTCTATTAATGGCGAATACGATATATGTAAATTTTTGGACTTGTAGCGTTACTCTGGGTTCAACACAAATGTCTAGAGTATTGGATGATTGAAAAGGATATCATATTACACAAAACATTTATTGAGGCTTGCCCAACAACGTCTGCGTTCTTATGATATTTTTCGTGTAAATATTTAAGAGATCAGATGGGGTGACGTATTTCTTGCACCTTTTAAAAATCCTGAATGCTTGTTTCGACACGTCAAATATATCGCTAGCCCGATGTCGTTTACACCACTCTCCAAATTCCAAGTAAGCCATTTACCAATAAGTATGTAGGAGTGATTTCAGGGATTTTCGGATCACCCAACTGAAGTACAATTAGCGGGGATATTTCCCTAGAAAATAATTATAACATCAACTCGAATCACGAAAACTGCAAATCTGAAGTATATTGGGTATATCAACTTGTATATAGTACTTGTTGCATAGGAGAATTTCCGTTGAAGAGCCCCACGACCGTGATGGCCCAGTCCAATGTCAAAACTGCCAAGATATGGGTACAGAAAAACGTATTGCACTTTGCAAACCGTTTGAGTTGTATTGGTTCAGAAAAATGTAGTAACTGCGGGGAATAACATACCGCGAATAGGGAACATAAACAGAGGTTACAAGAAAAGAGTAACATCATTAGCAATCGTAATGTGCTATCATAAAAGTTACCCCAGTTATTTCAAATAACAGGAACGGTATTTCATACGCCAATGTTCTAAGTGCAAATACGACCTAGGCTCAGGTGCCACACTTTGGTAACGTTGAATTAATGATTTAGAAGCTTGTACAAATTATCAACATGTTTACGTCAATGATGCAAAATTTCATGCGTAACCAAAATCAATTAATAAAATTTTTCCTACCAAAAAATATGCCCCATTAAAATATGTCCATGGAACTCTAACGGTGTTAACCAACACAGATATGAATTGATAAATTACCTAGATCGTGAGGACATTGACATAATGCTTCTATCGGAAAACTATTTCACAGACAGATACAATTTCCAGAATTCCAACACAGATTTTACGGTACACATCAGGCTGATGCTAAGGGGAAAAAGGTATTCTCATAAGACGGCGTAAGAGACATGAAGTCGTTGAAGGGTTTTCGCAAAAATAGCTCAATTATTATCCAAAGTCGACGAGGTCCTTTTACACTTTTAGCAATATACTTTCCATCACAATACGAGATATCAGATGATTGATTTACAGGCTTCTTTAATGGCATCGGACAACAATTTCTTACTGCAGGTGACTACAATGTGAAACACCCACATTGGGGCTCCGGCCTAGCAAACCCTAGAAGTAATCAGTTATACAAATGTCTGATGCAGCGTCAGAATAAATTAGACTTTATAACACTAATTATCATCATTATCATCTGCTGTCCTATTTCCAGTGTTTGTTTGTCTCTCGGTCCTTGTGCACGCACATTTTGACCGTCCGTCGCGTTTTTGTGCATTCTGTGCCAAGAAATATATCAAAAAAAGAAAAAATAAAAACAAAACCAAAAAACAACAAATAAAAGAAATAACATAAATAACCAACAGCATCCACACTCCACAACAACAATAGCAGTAACCAACAAAATAAACCGGCGACACAACGAAGATAATAACCATCCCGCTCACACACCAACAACAACAATATCAACAATGAAGCACCACATACGCGTCAACACAAATAAAAGACAACACTAAGGGCTTTTCCATGCCTCCCCCGTTGTCTTGCACTTGTGTTCCCCCTTCCCATTAGCCCTTCGCATATCACAAATAATTCTGATTTCTTCTTGTCGCTGTTCTGTTAGTTGTTGTAGGTATAACACTGAAAAACTAACAGAAACACTAGCGGCGGGAAGGGTGCAGTGTTATTTATGATTTTGCTTTGATGTTGTCTTGTTTCGTGGTGGTGTCATGGTATTTACGTTTAAAATTCACTTTGCGAACATTCGCGGGCCGGATGTCCTAGCTCTTTGTGAGACCCAGGTGTGTGAGGATTCTGATCCACAGGATTTTCACATTCCTGGCTATCACACACTCTCCTCTTTCTCTTTCCACAGAGGCCTTCTGGTATACATAAGTAATCACAATTACAAGATCCAGAATTTAACTTCCTTTGGGTTAAGCTCAGGATTGGATCTCACTCATTACACTTCGGATTTCTTTACATAAGCCCTAATTTGGAAAGTGCGACTAACCTAAACGGCTTCGATGCCCTTTCCGACTCTATATCAAAAATTTGAGAGGATTGTCCGGACTGTGAAATTGTAGTTGCTGGGGATTTCAATATCCATAATCAATCTTGGCTTTCCCATTCGATCCACACTTCTCAGGAGGGACTGTACGCTGAGCTTTTCGCCGCGCTTAACAACTTGATGCCAACACACATTCCGCGTATTGAAGGGCAATACCATAATATTCTTGACCTATTCTTAACTTCACAGCCTGAAAACTACGAGATTAACATTCTTGCACCTCTTGGTAACTTGCACCATTTCAGCATCTTTTTCGTTCTCCGATCTTCGATCCACTTCTAAACCATTCACGAAGCGGACATTGTACATATACGAAAAGGCACGTTGGGCCGAGCTCAACAATTTCTGTCAGCACTATAATTGGAAATTATGTTTCCTAGACAGTAATGCTGATGGTGCTGCTGAAATGGTCGAGAAAATAATTCTTCTTGGAATAACACGTTTATTCCCTCGAAGACTACTTCGATTAAAGCTTCAAAGAATTGTTGGTTTAATCAGACATGAGAAGAAGCTGTCAGATCCAACGAGGAAGCATTCAGAAATTGGCGTTTAAATAAAAACGTGACCACTGAGCTGCTATGTAAGCAGGCAAGATCCAATTGTGCCAGCGTGCATAGTCGCGAACAACTTCTCCACGAACAGCGCCTTCGTGCTAAAGTTAATTCTTCTCCCAGGGGAAGTAAGACCTTCTGGTCATTCGTTAAAAGGCTAAGGAACAATTCTTCATCTTCTATTTCAACCCTTGTTGACGGTGATCAGATATTCACTGACCCGGTTGACAAAGCTAACCTTAGGGCTGAAATATTTGCAAAGAATTCATCTTTGCCAGACAGCAGTCAACCACTCTCCGTAATCGAAAACGTCTCTAGTTCGATGCCTCAGATATTTTTTCGATTACGTGGGGTCAAAAGGGTTCTTGCAGATCTCAATGTAAACAAAAAACCGGCCGGGATGGCATTTCAGCACTTCTCCTATGCAAGTTCTCTTCGACGCTAGCTCATCCATTGCGCAATCTTTTCAACATGTCATACCGTGCTGGTATTCGAGCAATAACTGGTATTTACCCTTCAAGTTGAAAGCCAATGTTCAGCCGATCCCCAAGAAAGTTGAGGCGACTAATCCTGCGAATTACCGCCCAATAGCAATATATTCTGCGCTATCGAAGGTTATTGAGAACATGGTTAACCACCATCTTGTTAAGTATTTAGAGTCTAACGGCCTTCTAAATGATCTACAGTATGGCTTCCGTAGAAATCGATCTACTGAAGTCTTGATGGCATTCCTTTAATAGCGATGGAGTCGATCTATTCACGCTCTCGGTGAAAGTAAGGTCGTGGCTCTGGATATTTCCAAGGCGTTCGATATAGTCTGTCACGGAGCACTTATATCAAAACATACTGCATTTGGTGTCGGTAATATCTTCTCCCGATTCATATCGAGTTTTCTCAGAGATCGCTCTATACATGTTGTTATAGATGGGGTCTCATCCAACGAGCATAGGTTGACCGAAGGAGTGCCACAGGGTTCTGTCTTCTCTCCTTCTCTATTTTATATTTTCATTGATGACCTTCTGGGTCAGACTGTGAACCCGTAATATTCTTTTGCGGATGACAGCAACATTTCTAATTCATATTAATTTGATCATCGGCAGTTGCTCTGGAGGTCGAGGACAAAAGGTAAACAATGAATAACTCACTTAACCACAATTTGGCGACGATTTGTGAGTGGGGCCAAATGAACAGAGTAGCTTTTAATGCACAAACGACTCACTGCTATTTGTTGTCACACAAACGTTCCACATTGTCAATGGGTGGTGTGGATATCGATGTATCAGATTCTCTTGATGTTATGAGCATGAAAATACAGGTTGATGGGCGCTGGTCTAGCCATATATTCGAAATGTTGAAGGAAGCGTACACGAGTTTTTTGGCTTTTTTCAGACGAACTGTTCGTATGTGGAATAATCTTCCAGCAAGTGTATCTCCTGCCAGCTGCGACATACTCAAATTCAAGACCAATGTCAACAAACACTACGTCCTCTTCCTCCTTCCAAAACTCTCATTTCCTATCGCTAGCATCACCTGAGTGTTAGCCAAAAAAAAAAAAAAAACGAATGAAAAAAAGGAATTGTAGTGGTAATAAAGGAAATAGAATAATACGTAGGTGTTGATCCCGTTAAAACAGCATTAGAAAAATAAAACTTTTGCGTTCAATCTATTGTCGACATCCTTAGCAATAAAAAAAAGCACGGAAACTAAAAAAAATTACGTACAACCAATACCACCAACACCAGTACTTGTTGCATAGGAGAATTTCCGTGGAAGAGTCTCACAAGCGTAACGGGCCTGTCCCATGCCAAAACTGCCATGAGTACGGGCATACAAAAGCGTATTGTACTTTGCCAACCGTTTGCGTTGTATGTGGTGATCTGCATAAGTCAACGGAGTGTTAAGTAAAAACTCAACAGCATACCACGAACTAAATGGGCTATAAAGTCTATAAATAACTGAAACAGAGGTTACAAGAAAAGCGTAACATTGTTAGTAACCGCAATATGGTGAATCCTATCATAGAAGTAAAACAGATTCCAGTTATTACAAATACCGGAAACGGTATTACGTACGCAAATGTTCCAAAGGCAACTACAACCCAAGCCCCAGTGCAACAATTAGGAAGCTAGTACAAATATCAATATGACATCCATGCAATAAATGATGCAAGACTTTATACGGAACAAAAATCAATCAATACAAGCTTTGCTTAGCAAAAAATAGGCTCCACAAAGATATGTACATTGAACGCAAACGGTATAAACCAACACAGACATGAATTGATAAATGACTTAGATCGTGAAAACATTGACATAATGCTTCTATCTGAAACCCATCTCACAGACAGATACAATTTCCAAATTCCTAACTACAGATTTTACGGTACACATCATCCTGTTGGTAAGGCCATAGCATTGTAGAACCGTCTGACCCAAGAAACTGAAAAATCTTTTGAACTTCAGGAGTATTTCAGCGCCGTTTTTCCAGACGTCGACCAAGCTTTTAATAAAGTATGGCACGTTGGATTCAACAGTAAAAGTTGTAAATATTTGCGGACAGATACGCACCGCTTTTTCAATCGTACTTGAAAAATCGCAGATTTAGAGTAAAATGCTGAATACACATTACCGATGACTGAAAAATACTAGCCGGTGTTCGCCAGGGTAGAGTACTCGGTCCTACTCTATATCTGCTATTCACAGCAGATATCCCCAACAGTTCAACCATACTCACATAATTTTTCGCTGTTCACACTGCTATCCGTTTTATCTAGCGTCACAAAAATTCGGTGATCACTTGAGAATAATCGAATCATGGCTATCAGAGTGTAGAATAAAAGTTAACGACATAAATTTCACAGTCCGATTCCCTAACATACCTGGGGATCCATCTGGATCGGAGACTAACCTGGATAAGGCATTGAAGCCAAGAAGACCCAATGAGTATGGAATACAAGGTCCGAACTCGAAAATGAGTATGGAATACAAAGTCCAGCTCTACAACAGTATAATAAAACCACTATGGTTATACGGCGCTCAGCTATGGGGTAAAACAAGTTCGAGAAACACCGAAAAAATCCAAAGAGTCCAGTCAAAACATTGCGGTTAATCACCGGCGCACACTGGTATGTAAGAAACGAAAACATTCACAAAGATTTGAATGTACCTCTAGTCAAAAATTAAATTCAAGGCATCAGGATAAAGCACAAATGCATACTTGAGCGTCATCAAAATATTATGGCTAGACAAATATTCAGTGTACGAAGCACTTCAAGACTCTGGAGAAATGAACTTCAGGCTATAGAGGTGCCGCCTCTATTTCACGAGGTTTTAAACCAAATGGTTTCAAATATTTCTTGAATGTATAAAAATAGTCTATCAAGTCGTGAAACTACTTTCCAATATCGCGATCATCATGTGATACAAGTAGCAATAACAAAATCTCATCGAAAACTACGAATACGCCGTCGTATAGACAGTGGGGGTCCACTACCTCTATATCACGATGCGAACATAACTGTATCAAAAAAGTTTTCATTACAGACACCACGATGTAGAGAACCGCTGAATAAAAAAATCCATACCCGGATTCACTACTGAATTAAATTTACGATTCATATACTTATTGTTAAGCTCCTAAAGAGCAGATCCAATAGCAATCAATAAAGTACACATAAAAAAACAATCATCGATATATTTCCACCGCTCCTCTTAATCGGTACGGATACGTTTATTGTGTCGAGTCCAAGAGTGGTAGATCCGAACCTTGCTAGTTCATGATAGAAATTACAGTGGCCAGGTATACACAAAAAGGTTGCCGAGGAGGTCACTCAGAATTTTACGGAAAGTAAATCAGCTCTCAACGCAGATACAGATGCGTCCAGTAATGTGTTGAATCATTAATAGCGAGTAGACTTCCTTAATGGCAAAAACTTCTGCCTGGAAGACGCTGAAGAAATTCTGTTCTTGAATAGTTTGTTGAGCCCGAAAAAACATATATTTTCCAGCACGGTTCTTCGCTTTATTTCAATGCTGACATTATTATTTCTATTAATGGCGGAGCCGCGGTATATAATTCATCCACTACCTCGACGTTGCAACTGCCGACCATCACTATATCGCTTTTATTTCGTCGCGACGTTATCCTTATGGCAGGCATAAATTTTGTGTTGTCCTCGATCACCATTAGACCCATCTTCGACGATTCCTTCTCGACTCTGGAAAAAGCACCGGTTACATCTCGCTTTATCTTTTCGATGATGTTAATGTCGTCCGCATATGCGAGTAGGAAGTGGCCTTTGGTGTTTACTGTGCCTCATTTTTTAACTTCAGCTTTTTCCAATATTTTCTCTATCAGTATGTTGAAGAAGTTGTACGATAATCTGTCACCTGTAATTCTACAAACGCGTACAAGTTTCGATGGGGTCTCATACGCAGACATGGTTTCACTTTTTTGTTCTTATCGGTGTGTCGAAGGTGTGTTTATAGTCGATGAATAGATGGTATGTATCGCTTTGCATTTAATGGATCTTTTCCAGGATCTGGCGAAGTGTGAAGATTGGGTCGACGGTAAAAGAAAACTTAGCCTTGATGCGGATTTTGGCGAGCCGTTCGTCCTCTGGTATAAAACCGGCGACAAGTTGACGTACTCTTTTGTTTACAACAAATCCGCATCCGAACTGGTGCTTGCTTTCATGGCAGCTGTAATAAACATCGCAGTTTCTCACTTTATTTACGCCGTGCCCTATCCATCTTATTTCCTGGATGGCGGGCATGTCAGCTCTGTATTCTTCGAAGACATCCGCCAGTTCCAAGTGCATATCCTTAAATCGTGGTCCAATAAACGTTTTGCGATCGTCAACATTAGGGGGAGTCTTCATGTTTTCATTTGTATTGGCTTTCATTGTGGGTGTTTTTAGGGAGCGGGTTAAAAGCCCAACTCCAACCTATTCGCCGCTCAAACAATAGCCGTCGTCTTTTTGGCGGTTGCCAAAACGCCGTTGTCCAGAAGTTACCCCGTGGAGGTCTGTGAAGACTACTTGAGATGCAGTAGATAAGGATCGAACTGGGTTCGCCATGTTGAACCGATCAGTATCTTTACCTTATGACATACACCCCCATTAACACAATTTTTTAATTGTACAGCCTTAGCCACGGTTTCGAAAGAAAACCTCATCGACAGAAAGCAATACGCTCTATTTCCGTTGAAAGTGGTATCCATTATGTTTCGACTTGTCGCTCGCATGGTTTTACATGTTGTAAACAAAGTAATTTAACCACATTTTGGTCGCATTGGCCTCTTCTTTTGCGACGCAAAGTGCTTCTTCACTCACCCTTATTTATCAACGAACAAGGCAGAGCTGTTCATGTATTGTTTTCTTGCCTGAGGAGCAGGATAGCATCTTATCGTCAATAATCCCTTGACGTTTTTGTAGAAGTCGGATGAGACACTCTTGTTCAGTTGTGTGTGGCTGTTGTTGTACGTGAGCGATACAGAAAACCACCAGTTCTCAACATACGTTTCCTATTCTCGGCATTTTTTTTTGCTGCGGGATTTGAAGTAGGCCCATGTCTGTAAATAAATTGTTCTCGCATAAACACAAAAAGAAAAAACTCACCTTTTTCTACTCAACAACGGGAGTTGTCACTTGTTGTCAAAACACATCGTTTACTTACCATTTATTTTCCATTCTGTTAATTGTTTTGGCCATTTCATTGCATACTCGTGCAACTACTACCTCACACATATTCGCATGCTCTTTCATTTAGTCGTCGATGAGACGAAGACAAAAATTTGGGTTTTCTGATTTCATCATTTTAAAAGAAAAATTTGATGTATATAGCTGCATCGAATCTGTGGCTACAAAGGTTTGATGGCTATAACTTTGAAACGCCAACAGTAAAATCGATATTGTCGCGGACTGCTTACTATTATTTGTTCGTCATATCATTATTAATATGATAATTCGTACATTATTCATTACTAGCTATATGATAATTTATTCTATGACATTTTTTCATGTAAATCAATAATATTCAAGTAATCAAAGAATTGTAATCACTAATCTCACACAATACTGTTGTTAAGCTATTCTCGATGAGTGCAACTTTGAACGATAATTCCTTCGTTCATTCGTTATTTTTGTAAGTTACGTTAATTGTACGAAAGCTCTTTGCTAAGAATATATAAGCAGAGCACACAACGAGAATCGCTCATTCTTCTTTTGTTACAGGTTGGTCATATTTATTCAAGCAGCACGCATAACAGATACCGAGATGAGCGACAAGCCGTCAGTTATTTGTGTGCGTTGTTGTAGTATACAGCACCTCGTGGTTGAGCAATGGAGGTACCGAGATGTGCGACAAGCCATCAGCTGTCTGTTTGTGAAGTTGCGAATAGTGGAGAAGGGAACATGAATAGTTGTTGATTTTAGTAACCACAAATATTCTTGTTTCTGGAGTACCGTTCTTACTAAACCGGTAACATTCGGAAAGTCAAAAGTGAGCGTGGCTACCACCATTGAATGTAACATCAGATGAAGTCTCATATTCCATAATAGCAACCTAAAAGTACCGCATGTTATAGAAACATATTGTAGAGTTTTTTCTCGAAAATTGTATGTAAGTACCAGAAGGGGAGTTGCCAGACTTCCAAGTCCAGTTATACATACCTTTACTCAATACAGAATTTGGCCAAAGTGGGTGAAATAGCAGATTTGTATGGGAGGTACCCGAAGGTAAAATATTAAATATTAATAATTTGGTTCAAAGACACCTGGGGTGTAATGTTAATATTTGTATGTGTTACACTTTTGGGTCGTATAAAAATGATATATACCCTACTACCCGTAGAGTGAGGGTATAATTAATGCTCAAAATTTTTTTATTTGAAATGATGACTTAACGGCTTTGAAACTGCTTTCTATTGAAATACGAAAAACTCAGAAAATGGGATTTGCGACAAATCAGTTTGTGGCACCTCCAAAAATGCTTTTAGTACCATTCAATGCCTTATATGTTATACAACATTTACGAATACAACTTAGCGCAACTAGTGAATGAACCAACACACATTTTTTTTTTTTTTTTTTTATGGCCAACACTCAGGGGATGCCCCCTATAAATGCAATGCATTGTGTTAGCGGAAGGAAATTAGGGTATCGGAAGGAGGAAAGAGGGAGTAGTGTTTGTTGACATTTGTTTTGAATTTCTGAATGTCACAACTGGCAGGAAACACATTTGCTGGAAGATTATTCCACATACGAACGGTTCGGCTAAAGAACGAATTTTCTCTATAGTGCGTCGTCCGGTCAACCGGCCATTTCACAATGAACGGATGAGATACCCTGGATAGCCGTGTATTCCGACTAAATGTTCTAACGTCAGGGACCAGACGACCGATATCTTCTGAACAGATACCATTAAAATATCTATAGAATAGCGATACACAACCCACATTTCGGCGATGCTGTAGGGAGACAATAGAGCTGGATACCCTACCATCCCCTATCATCACCACCGCTCTCCTCTGTACACGGTCCAGAAGCTTCAAAGATGTTAATGGAGCCCCTGCCCATATATGCGAGTTGTATTCCATTTTAGGCCGGATGTAAGTGGTGTAAATATTTACGAGATCAGATGGAGTGAAGTATTTCTTGCACCGCTTCAAAAAGGCTAAACACTTGAATGCTTCTTTCGACACTTCGAATATATGGCTAGCCCAGCGAGCATCACCCTGTATCTTCATGCCCAGAACATCAAGAGTGTCTGATTCGTCGATATCCACACCACCCATAGAAATTGACGACGATGCTGGATCTGGTGAACGTTTGTGTGACAACAAACAGCACTGGGTCTTTTGTGCATTAAAATCTACTCTATTCATTTGGCCCCACTCACAAATCGTCGCCAAATCGCGGTTAAGTGAGTCATTCATCATTCGCCTTTTGTCCTCGACCTCCAGAGGACCTGGCCGATGATCAAATGAGTATGAATGACATAGGTTACTGTCATCCGCAAAGGAGTAGATTGGGTTCACAGTCTGCCCCAACAGGTCGTCAATGAAAATAAGAAATAGAGAGGGAGAGAGGACAGAGCCTTGTGGCACTCCTGCGGTCAACCTATGCTCGTTGGATGAGACCCCATCTATAACAACTCGTATAGAGCGATCCCTGAGAAAACTCGATATGAATCGAGAGAAGGTATTACCGACACCAAATGCAATAAGTTTTGATATGAGTGCTCCGTGCCAGACCCTATCGAACGCCTTGGAAATATCCAGAGCCACGACCTTACTTTCACCAAGGGCGTGAATAGATCGACTCCATCGCTCCGAAAGGAACGCCATCAGGTCTCCAGTAGATCGATTTCTACGGAAGCCATACTGTCGATCATTTAGAAGGCCGTTAGACTCTAAATACTTAACAAGATGGTGGTTAACCATGCTCTCCATAACCTTCGAGAGCGCAGAACATATTGCAATTGGACGGTAATTCGCAGGATTAGTAGCCTCACCTTTCTTGGGGATCGGCTGAACATTGGCAACTTTCCAACGTGAAGGGTAAATACCAGCACGGTACGACATGTTGAAAAGATTGCGCAATGGACGAGCTAGCGTCGAAGAGCACTTACATAGGACAAGTGCTGAAATGCCATCCGGGCCCGGAGTTTTGTTTACATTGAGATCTGCAAGAACCCTTTTAACTCCACGTGTTCGAAAAAATATCTGGGGCATCGAAGTAGATACGTTTTCGATTACGGGGAGTGGTTGACTGCTGTCTGGCAAAGATGAATTCTTTGCAAATATTTCAGCCAGAAGGTTAGCTTTATCAACCGGGTCAGTGAATATCTGGTCATCGTTAACGAGAGTTGGGATAGAAGATGAAGAATTGTCCCTTACTATTTTAACAAATGCCCAAAAGCTCTTACTACCCCTGGGAGAAGAAAGAACTTTAGCACGAAGGCGTTGTTCGTGGAGAAGTTTTTCGCGCCTAAGCACTCTGGCACAATTGGATCTTGCCTGCTTACGTAGCAGCTCAGTAGTGGCGTTTTTGTTTAAACGCCAATTTCTGAACGCTTCCTCTTTGGATCTGACAGCTTCTTTGCATGTCTGATTAAACCAACAATTCTTTGAAGGTTTATTCGAAGTAGTCTTCGATGGAATAAACGTGTTTATTCCATGAAGAATTATTTTCTCGACCATTTCAGCAGCAGCATCGACAGTATTGTCTAGGAAACATAATTTCCAATTAAAATGCTGATAGAAATTGTTGAGCTCGGCCCAACGTGCCTTTTCGTATATGTATAATGTCCGCTTCGTGACTGGTTTAGAAGTGGATCGAAGATCGGAGAACGAAAAGGATGCTGAAATGGTGCAATGATCCGAGTTACCAAGAGGTGCAAGAATGTTAACCTCGTACTTTCAGGGTGCGTCCGGACAATATTCTAAAACTTTAGATATAGAATCGGAAAGGGCGTCGAAGCCGTTTAGGGTAGCCTCCCTTTCCAAATTTGGGCTTCTGTAAAGAAACCCGAAGTGTAATGGGTGTGATCCAATCCTGAACTTAACCCAAAGAAAGTTAAATTCTGGATCTTGTGAGTCCAAATGTTGCTGGCTCTGGAACACCACACCATTACGTATGTATACCACAAGGCCTCTGTGGGAAGAGAAAGAGGAAAGAGTGTGATATCCAGGAATGTGAAAATTCTGTGGATTAGAACCCTCACACACCTGGGTCTCACATAGAGCGAGTACATCTGGCCTATGGAACTGAACGTGAGTGTATACCGCAAAGAAATTTGCCTTCAGCCCTCGTATGTTCGCAAAATGTGTTTTAAATGAACCTACCATTGTAACATACAGAAACACAAAACAGTATCAAAGCATAAATACAAATAACTGTGCACCCCTCTTGCCGCTGCTAGACCCAACAAGTGTTCAGTGTTAGATCTTCAACACAAGTCAGGCAGCGACATGAAGAGAGCACAGTCGTTTGTATTATGCGAAAAGGGATGCGGTGAGGAAGGGGGGAACACAGGAGCAGGGGAGCATAAAAAAGCCCTTCGTGTTGGCGTTGATGTGTGTGACTGCTGATGTTATTGTTGTTGTTTGTTGTTGATGTTGTGTATGTTTGATGTTGTTTTTGTTTGTGGAGATGGTGGTTGGTTTTTATTTATTTATTTTTTTTTATTCTCTTTTTGGTTGTGAGACACTATTTTTTTTTTTTTTTTTTGCACGTATATTTTTGTTGTTGTGGAGTCTGTATTTGGTTTATTGTTTTTTTTTTTTTTTCTGTTTTTGTTATATATTTAATTTTGCACACAACGGACAAAACATAAAAGAACGCGACAAAACATAAAATAACGCGACAGCGACCGGACAAAAAGTGCGTGCGCACTGGACAAAAGACAAACTACTACTCGAAGGGGAGTTGCCAGACTTCCAAGTTTTTGTCTAAAACTTTGTCTAGCTATAGATTTACTAAGTACAAAATTTGGGCAGGATACCGTTGGTCGTATTGATATTATTACACGATTTCTAAAGTAGGCTGGATGGTACATTTGTGTGGGAGGTACCAGAAGGGGAGTTGCCAGACTTCAAATTTTTTGTCAACAACTTTGTCTTGCAATAGATTTACTAAGTACAAAATTTGGACAGGATATCGTTGGTCGTATTGATATTATTACACGATTTCTAATGTAGGCTGGATGGTACATTTGTGTGGGAGGTACCAGAAGGGGAGTTGCCAGACTTCAAATTTTTTGTCAACAACTTTGTCTTGCAATAGATTTACTAAGTACAAAATTTGGACAGGATATCGTTGGTCGTATTGATATTATTACACGATTTCTAATGTAGGCTGGATGGTACATTTGTGTGGGAGGTACCAGAAGGGGAGTTGCCAGACTTCCAAGTTTTTGTCTAAAACTTTGTCTAACTATAAATTTAATAAGTACAAAATTTGGACAGGATATCGTTGGTCGTATTGATATTAATACATGATTTCTAATGTAGGCTGGATGGTACATTTGTGTGGGAGGTACAAGAAGGGGAGTTGCCAGACTTCCAAGTTTTTGTCAAAAACTTTGCCTAACTGTAGATTTAATAAGTACAAAATTTGGACAGGATATCGTTGGTCGTATTGATATTATTACACGATTTCTAATGTAGGCTGGATGGTACATTTGTGTGGGAGGTACCAGAACGGGAGTTGCCAGACTTCCAAGTTTTTGTCAAAAACTTTGTCTAATAATATATTTAATAAGTACAAAATTTGGACAGGATATCGTTGGTCGTATTGATATTATTACACAATTTCTAATGTAGGCTGGATGGTACATTTGTATGCGAGGTACCCGAAGGGGCGTGGCCATATAGCCCATATGCAATCCCATAAGCAGTTTTCGGAAAATATTAAGCCATGCTAAATTTTAAAGTTATTGCTTAACTCTTTCGAAAGTTATCGTGCGTACCAGCAGGACAGACGGACATGGCTCAAACGATTCAGAAAGTCATGAATCGAATTTGGTTCAAAGACACCTGGGGTCTAATGTGGATATTTCTATGTGTTACACTTTTGAGCCGTATCAAATAATATATACCCTCCTACCCGTAGGGTGAGGGTATAAAAAGCACGAAAAAAGCCAACTTCAGGCACAATAAGAATATATTAATCATAAACCCGAAGAATAACCCAATGGTACGTTTTGAATAAAACCCCGAAATTTAAAAAAAATTAGAAAATCTAATTTGTTGTTTTTTTTCATTTGTTAGGGTAAAATTATTTTATTCACCCCCCGCATATTTATTGGTCCTTTATTTTAAAAAATAAAATAAATTTTACCCGAACAGTTTATTACAGATCCCGACTCAGTTGCAGTTTTGGATACCCGAAATAAAAAGGTTGTAACCATCCCCTAAACCCCAATATACCCAACAAAAAACAAGGTAGGTTTTTTGGATATAGTGTGTGTGCAAAATAAACAAAAATAATAAGTATCAGTGCAGTGCTCGTTTTAGTTTGTTCAAATTGTTTCTTTGTTGTTTCGCGTTTCGTTTTACGTACAAACATACATTTTACAACAACAAAACTCCAATTCTCTATTCCTCGTTTTGATCCCCACTTAGTGAGTACGTAGTTTGTGTGTGCAGCGTCATCCACCACCAAATCATAAATAACAACAACAACAGGTACTCTATGTTCATTTAAGCGCGTTTTGTTATTCTCTTGTTTATTTCATTTGTTTTATGCACAGTGGGCCCGTACTGACCAACAACTGGTCCATGTTATTTATTTACAATTTAGTCCGAAATTGTTAATAACGCAATTAATAAGTACTCGGCACATTAATACTGATATTTATTTTTGTTTTCACACAATTTCATATCGCAATAAATTGTTTTTGAACTATATTCGATAGTTACGACCCGATATAAAATGTGATTTTTCTTGCAGACTGTAACGTGTTTTATATAGCACAGAGGTCTTGGTTGGGCACAATTGTGAAATTACTTTCTTTCACATTTGTCGATTTTTATTCATATAAATAAAATATATAATATTTATTCCGATTTGGTGGCTTTTTTTTGATTTTGATTTCGAATTTTAAATTTATTATTGATTTCGACCCTACAAATACATACTTAGTTATTCAATTTGTTGAATTTTTAGGTATCGTTTTCGATTTTGATAAGTATCTACAACTTTTACATCGCCATAACTCTCAAATCCATCTAAAGTTCGTTGCATTTTTGTCCAAATCCAAAGGGAACAGTAATTTTTCCAGAGACGTTTCTATTATCTTGATCGTTTTTTGAATATTTCAACGCCCGTTATAACAAACAAATATGTCTGCAATATTACCCTTATTAGAAGAGGCGAACGACGAACTGGGATGCAATTTTTGTATTCATTTGTTCGACACGACTTCCTGTAGGTACTCTCGGACTTTGGGAACAAAGCCAAGGCACAAGTTCTGATATTCAAAAAGGGGAAAACATGAACAAATTTCTGACTTCGAGATATCAAACTCTTGAATCGGTATTCGACATTCGAGGTGCTCATAACCCGGCATTTTCGGCTAACACGACACCCTATAAAAAACCCATCAGTCAAAAAGTAAATTCGAATGATAGTAGGAAGTTCAAAAGCTTGGCCACCACTATCCCCGCTCAACCAAATAAAACTAAATGTCCTCTATGTTCTGATTCTCATCCGTTGAGATTATGCGCAGAATTTCAAAAACTATCTATACGTCTGGAAGCGGTAAAAAGATTTAAATGCTGCTCGAACTGTTTAGCTACCGGGACACATATAGTAATTGTACGAGTTCTAATGTGTGGTATTTCTGCAAACAGAAACACCATTCGATGTTGCATCGAAAAGATATTTCGACGCAACGGAACTCGTACACCCCTGTTTCTAATAACACACCCGTTAACCCCTCGTCAAATTCAGGCCCTCGATCCACTCACCAACAATCGAATTTAAATAATGATGGCCCTTCTACATCGACTGGTACCCGCTCTTTTCAGATTTGTATAACCCAATTGCACTCTAGTATGTACTCCACGGTCCTTTTAGGGACAACCGTAGTGGATATGTGCGTACATAAACTTAGATGCTCTGCAAGAGCTCTAATTGACCCAGCATCTCAAGCGACTTTCATTTCGCGAAAGAAAACTTTCTTTACCCACATTTAGTGCTCCTACAGCCGAAATTATTGGCCTTAATGGTGCTATTGTAGCGATCTAAGATAAGACTAAGATATGCCGAATTTCTATTGGTTCTCCCATTGACCCCCAATTTGAAGTGACCACCGAAGCTTATGTTGTCAAAAAGCTCACCGGTCGTCTACCAACATATTCGTTGGCCCAATTTTTAGATTCTCATTTGCCCGAAATTTCCATGAACGTTCTAAAATGTTCTCATATGGATTTGCTATTAGGTGGAGACATATACTCAAGAATTATGCTCACCGATGTTCACAAACATCCTAGCGGCGACCTTATCGCACAGAAAACCGTGTTCGGCTGGATAGTCACCGGTAAGATCTCCCAACCCAAACCATTACAATCTGTTGTGGCATTCTTTAACCATCTGGAGCTGAATGACACACTGTGTCGCTTTTGGGAAATGGAAGAGGTGCAAGGTGAGAATTCTTTCAGACGAAGATAACTTCTGCGAAAAGTTATATCGTGACACCACATACCGAAATACGGATGGTAGATACGTTGTTTCTCTCCCTTTTAAACGTGAATACCCCTTAGAGCTACAGTTAGCTCAATCTCGAAAGGGTGCTGTTTCCCAATTTATGAGAAATGAAATCCGTTTGTTGAAAACCCCCGCTCTCAAGGCTCAATATGGCTATTCAATAGAAGAATATTATTCATTGGGAAAGATGTCCAAAGTTGAAAATGAAAACCCAACGCCTTCGAGACCTATATACTATCTACCACATCACGCTGTTTTGGAGCCAGATAGATTAACTACCAAACTTCGAGTACCCAACATCTAATGGCATAAATTTAAATAATGCTTTGTACACCGGACCCGTATTACAATCGGATTTAATGATTTTGATTCTCCGCTGGAGACTATTCCGGTATGTCTTCAATGCCGATATAAAAAAAATGTACAGGCAAATCCTGGTACATCCAGATCAAACAGCATATCAGCGATTAGTTTTCCGCAAGGACCCGAAACGTGAAATTTACGATTTCGAATTGAACACAGTAACTTTTGGAGTGAATTGTGCCCCGTACTTAGCTATTAGAACTTTGTTCCAGATAGCTTATGATTCCGAAACGCAATATCCTCTAGCAGCCCAGATTATTAAATCAGAAATGTACGTCGATGATGTCTTGGCCGGAGCTCATAGCATCGAAGAAGCGACTAGGGGTCGCGATCAACTTATTACTGTTCTAGCTTCTGCTGGAATGAGTCTGCGAAAATGGACTGCGAACTTTGTTTAACTATAAATTTAATAAGTACAACATTTGGACAGGATATCGTTGGTCGTATTGATATTAATACATGATTTCTAATGTAGGCTGGATGGTACATTTGTGTGGGAGGTACAAGAAGGGGAGTTGCCAGACTTCCAAGTTTTTGTCAAAAACTTTGCCTAACTGTAGATTTAATAAGTACAAAATTTGGACAGGATATCGTTGGTCGTATTGATATTATTACACGATTTCTAATGTAGGCTGGATGGTACATTTGTGTGGGAGGTACCAGAACGGGAGTTGCCAGACTTCCAAGTTTTTGTCAAAAACTTTGTCTAACAATATATTTAATAAGTACAAAATTTGGACAGGATATCGTTGGTCGTATTGATATTATTACACAATTTCTAATGTAGGCTGGATGGTACATTTGTATGCGAGGTACCCGAAGGAGCGTGGCCATATAGCCCATATGCAATCCCATAAGCAGTTTTCGGAAAATATTAAGCCATGCTAAATTTTAAAGTTATTGCTTAACTCTTTCGAAAGTTATCGTGCGTACCAGCAGGACAGACGGACATGGCTCAAACGATTCAGAAAGTCATGAATCGAATTTGGTTCAAAGACACCTGGGGTCTAATGTGGATATTTCTATGTGTTACACTTTTGAGCCGTATCAAATAATATATACCCTCCTACCCGTAGGGTGAGGGTATAAAAAGCACGAAAAAAGCCAACTTCAGGCACAATAAGAATATATTAATCATAAACCCGAAGAATAACCCAAAGGTACGTTTTGAATAAAACCCCGAAATTTAAAAAAAATTAGAAAATCTAATTTGTTGTTTTTTTTCATTTGTTAGGGTAAAATTATTTTATTCACCCCCCGCATATTTATTGGTCCTTTATTTTAAAAAATAAAATGAATTTTACCCGAACAGTTTATTACAGATCCCGACTCAGTTGCAGTTTTGGATACCCGAAATAAAAAGGTTGTAACCATCCCCTAAACCCCAATATACCCAACAAAAAACAAGGTAGGTTTTTTGGATATAGTGTGTGTGCAAAATAAACAAAAATAATAAGTATCAGTGCAGTGCTCGTTTTAGTTTGTTGAAATTGTTTCATTGTTGTTTCGCGTTTCGTTTTACGTACAAACATACATTTTACAACAACAAAACTCCAATTCTCTATTCCTCGTTTTGATCCCCACTTAGTGAGTACGTAGTTTGTGTGTGCAGCGTCATCCACCACCAAATCATAAATAACAACAACAACAGGTACTCTATGTTCATTTAAGCGCGTTTTGTTATTCTCTTGTTTATTTCATTTGTTTTATGCACAGTGGGCCCGTACTGACCAACAACTGGTCCATGTAATTTATTTACAATTTAGTCCGAAATTGTTAATAACGCAATTAATAAGTACTCGGCACATTAATACTGATATTTATTTTTGTTTTCACACAATTTCATATCGCAACAAATTGTTTTTGAACTATATTCGATAGTTACGACCCGATATAAAAAGTGATTTTTCTTGCAGACTGTAACGTGTTTTATATAGCACAGAGGTCTTGGTTGGGCACAATTATGAAATTACTTTCTTTCACATTTGTCGATTTTTATTCATATAAATAAAATATATAATATTTTTTACGATTTGGTGGCTTTTTTTTGATTTTGATTTCGAATTTTAAATTTATTATTGATTTCGACCCTACAAATACATACTTAGTTATTCAATTTGTTGAATTTTTAGGTATCGTTTTCGATTTTGATAAGTATCTACAACTTTTACATCGCCATAACTCTCAAATCCATCTAAAGTTCGTTGCATTTTTGTCCAAATCCAAAGGGAACAGTAATTTTTCCAGAGACGTTTCTATTATCTTGATCGATTTTTGAATATTTCAACGCCCGTTATAACAAACAAATATGTCTGCAATATTACCCTTATTAGAAGAGGCGAACTACGAACTGGGATGCAATTTTTGTATTCATTTGTTCGACACGACTTCCTGTAGGTACTCTCGGACTTTGGGAACAAAGCCAAGGCACAAGTTCTGATATTCAAAAAGGGGAAAACATGAACAAATTTCTGACTTCGAGATATCAAACTCTTGAATCGGTATTCGACATTCGAGGTGCTCATAACCCGGCATTTTCGGCTAACACGACACCCTATAAAAAACCCATCAGTCAAAAAGTAAATTCGAATGATAGTAGGAAGTTCAAAAGCTTGGCCACCACTATCCCCGCTCAACCAAATAAAACTAAATGTCCTCTATGTTCTGATTCTCATCCGTTGAGATTATGCGCAGAATTTCAAAAACTATCTATACGTCTGGAAGCGGTAAAAAGATTTAAATGCTGCTCGAACTGTTTAGCTACCGGGACACATATAGTAATTGTACGAGTTCTAATGTGTGGTATTTCTGCAAACAGAAACACCATTCGATGTTGCATCGAAAAGATATTTCGACGCAACGGAACTCGTACACCCCTGTTTCTAATAACACACCCGTTAACCCCTCGTCAAATTCAGGCCCTCGATCATGAAGTTGGCAACATTGAAAGTGATCAGACGTACAAAAGTTCTTGTCCGCGATTTGCATACGACAAATTTAAAATTAAAATATAAATAGTCGTTTTTGTAAACGGAAAACTTGTAAATTAATTTTCTGCTGTGGTTGTTTTTTAAATAAACAAATAAGATGAGCAGTAAAAACCGTCGCAGTTTAAAAAATAAGAAAATCATTTGCGGCCAATGTAAAACGGAAGTTTTGGAGAGAGAAGGGTCTATTCAGTGCGATAGTTGTGAGAGAACATACCATCCACAATGTACGAAGATGGACAAAAGAGAATTTGAAAAACTTGTAAATGATGACTCTCTCGATTTCAACTGTCATATGTGCGCGCCATCTGTCGAAAGTGATCTATCAACTATTAAAGAGAAAGTTAATCAGCTGGATGAAATAAACACAGCTATAAAATACATGTCAGCCCAATATGATGAGATTCTTAAAGGTGTCAAAATAAACAAAAATAAAATAGAAAAACTAGAGAAAGAAAACAAGACACTGAAAGATGAAGTTACCAATCTGAAATCATCTGTTAGATTCTTAAGTGATGCTAGAGTTTACAATGACTGTGTTATACGAGGAGTTAAAACTGTGGAGCCTGCTGCTAAAGTGGTTTTAGACATTGCAGCCAAAATTGAATCAAGCATAACTGAGAACCAAATTGAAGATGCATATTTTATTGGTGGAAACCAGGAATCCAATAGAAGCAAGTCTATTGTTGTTAAGTTCTCTAATCAAAAAAGCAAAAAAATGTTTATGGATCAAAAAGCTAAACTGAAAGAAAATCCTGAAATGAAAAATGTTTATGTTAATGATTATTTATCAAAAGAAACTTTGGACATTTTCAATCATGCAAAGTCCGTGAAAGCTGTCGGTTATAAATTCGTTTTTTGCAAGGGCAACAAAGTTTTTGCCAAACAAAGTGAAAATACTCTTGCTATTTTGATAAAAACAAAGGAAGATGTTGATCACTTGTTATTGAAGTCGGCTACTGTTGGTGCTGTGACAAGTCGAAGCCGATTGATAATGCCTGATGATGAGAGCTCCAATGGAGATGAAGCAGAGGAAACTGCGTTTATGTCACCAAATTAAGTGCGTCGAAATAAACATTTGTATATTGTTTTATCATTATAATACATTTTATGAATAATAAATATTTCCATAATATACAGCTATTTAATGAATATTTGAATAAATTTCATACTGATTTTATTAAAATTATGTCAATTAATACCAGGAGTGTTTCCTCATTGTCAAAATTTAATAAATTTAAATATGAAATAAGTAAATTTTCAAAACTGCCTGATATTCTTGCAATTCAGGAATCGTGGTTCAGTGAGACTTGCACGCAGTTGTATAATTTACCTGGCTATGAAGCAGTTCATTGTTGTAGAAGTGATGGCTATGGAGGAACATCTATTTATGTATTAAAAAATTTAAAGTACGAAGTTTTAATGAAGAAAAGTTCACAGTTTATTGACTACATATGTCTTCTCCTGCCAGAGGTAAAATTAAATAATAAACCATTAACGCTAATTAGCTTATATCGTTCGCAAAAGTGTAATGTTCAAGTGTTTTTTGATCAAGTAGAGATGATATTGGAATCGTTTTGTTCAGAGGCTTGTCTATTTGTTGGTGATTTTAATATTGATATGAGCATAATTAACCCACAGTCTATTTCATTGACCAACCTTTTTGGTGAATATGACATGTGTTCGCACCACAATTTTACCACTAGACCAATTAGTGGATCATCTATTGATGGTGTATATGGAAGTATCGGAGAAAACGTTGTCGTACATTGCATTGAAAATAAATTCACTGACCATAACTATTTATGCTCTATATTAGAATCCAGTCCTAAATCAAGTTTTAATATTGATGAAAATTTTCTAAGGTTAAACTATAATAAATTTGGCAAATATATTGATAGAAATCTTGATCTCAATGTGTGCGCTAATAACGCATCTGAGCAGTGTGACAGTCTAGTTAATTGTTTGAGAAATGCAATTACTTACAGTTCTGAACTTAAAACAGTCCATAAAGATGTTCATTATGAATTAAAACCGTGGATGAGTAGAGGATTGCTGGATTTAATCAATTTAAAAAATAGGTTATTGAAAAGAAGAAAAAAGAATAAAAATGATGCATCCTTATTAAGTCAGATCAAACGAATATCCAAAGTAATTAAATACGCAAAAAAGATTTTGATGGATTCCTATTATCATGTTAATATTACATCCTGTGGCGGTGACCCAAAGAAGGTTTGGAGATTTTTAAATAAGGAATTAGGGAGACCTAATATAAAATGTAGCGTATTAAATGATGAACAAGGAAACATATTAGGATCTGATAAGGAGAAGGCCGTTGCACACAATAACTTTTTTTACAAAGTGGTTCAGAACTTACGGAATAATATTGTTATGAATATTGATGACAACTTTAATAACTTTCGTACGTTATCATACAATACTTTTATCTTTAATTTTCAGAAAGTTAATACTACTACAGTGGAGTCTATACTGAAAAGTATGCCTAAAAACAAGGGATCAGGACATGATGGAATAACCACTAAAATGTTATCTGTACGTCAGTCTTTTTTATCAATATTATTGACTCGAATATTTAACGGAATGGTTGGAAACTGTAGTTATCCTGATATTTTAAAAATCCACGAAATAATGCCTGTACCTAAAGGTTCTGATGTGCATAGTGTAAATTTGTTTCGGCCAATTTCTCTTCTATCAAACGTAAATAAAGTGTTTGAAAAAATTATTACCAATCAGTTAGTCAGTTATCTAGAAAACCATAACTTAATATTTTCTAGGCAATACGGTTTTCGAAAAGGGTAT
This sequence comes from Hydrotaea cyrtoneurina, assembly GCA_958296145.1. Lineage (NCBI taxonomy): Eukaryota > Metazoa > Arthropoda > Insecta > Diptera > Muscidae > Hydrotaea > Hydrotaea cyrtoneurina. Next base: position 52,714,976 of record OY282512.1, on the reverse strand, counting down.
GGGACTGAAGCTGCTGTAGTCAGTCTCGTAAATGAGATTTGCAATGGCCTTGATAAAGGTTATTCCGGAGTAGCAGGAGTCTTCTTTGATCTAAGCAAAGCCTTTGACCTAGTTGATCATGCAATTTTAATAAAAAAGCTAGAGTTTTTTGGCATTCAATCCTCTGGTATAAAACTTGTTGAGAGTTACTTGTGCAATAGGCGGCAGTATGTAAAAATTGGGAACAGTAAAAGCGGTATCAATCCTGTGGAGTGTGGTGTTCCTCAGGGAAGTATTATTGGCCCATTGCTATTTCTAATGTATATTAATGATTTGCAAAATATAACTTTCTTTGGGAAACTGTTTATGTTTGCCGACGATATATGCCTTCTGTACAATTACAAGCATCAAGAAGCTCTTAAAGCACAGATCGAGTACGATGCATCAATTTTGTTTGAATATGCGCGTCTTAATAAATTATGTATAAATGCTGAGAAGACCAACTTTGTTAGATTTAGGCCATACTTATTAAAAAGGGAACCAGATATGACAATTTATATAGATGGTAAACTTGTGAATGAATCCCACTCAGTTAAATATCTTGGAGTTATTCTTAACTCAAACCTTTCCTGGGACATGCATATTGAAATGCTAAAAAATAAGGTTTCTGCAGCTACTGGAATTCTACGGAAATTTAAGTATAGACTGTCCACTGAAATTAAACTTCAATTATATTACTCTCTAATTCATTGCCATTTCGTATATATACCTATAGTATATGCCTCAATCCTGTTCTGCTTTGAAATCTTTGCAGTCATCTCAAAATAAAGCCTTAAAAATAGTCTATAACCTACCTAGAGATTTTTCCACTGTAGAACTGTATAGAAGATATGCCAAAAATGTTCTTCCAATAAAGGGTATTTTTAAATACAACATATTATTTCTAATGTACAAATCCACAAAGCGGATTGGAAATTCGTTTTTTCAATTTCATCAACACTTTGATCAATGGCAATTGAATACACGCAATCGCTTAAATATTATACCATCAAGATGCAGACTTGAATTAACAAAGCAGAAGATCGAGTATGCAGGACCTCACGAATATAATCAATTACCAACCGATATAAAAGACATTGCTAGAATATCAATTTTTGAAAAAAAAGTAAAATCATATTTACTTGATGAAATAGAAACACTTCTAAAATTCTAATAAAACATATTAACTATTTATGTTTGTAAATTGTATTTGATTTATATATGTATTTTTTTTTTTTATTATTATAGTTGTACATATACATACATATGCATTAAATAATATATAGTGAATAGAAATATACGATAAATTGTTGCCATTTAGTCTCTTTTCAAGCCTATAAGGCGCGGAGACGCTGAATTCATTGTAATATATTACTTTTTTTTATGAAATAAAAAATTAAAAAAAAAAAAAAAAAAAAAAAAAGATCCACTCACCAACAATCGAATTTAAATAATGATGGCCCTTCTACATCGACTGGTACCCGCTCTTTTCAGATTTGTATAACCCAATTGCACTCTAGTATGTACTCCACGGTCCTTTTAGGGACAACCGTAGTGGATATGTGCGTACATAAACTTAGATGCTCTGCAAGAGCTCTAATTGACCCAGCATCTCAAGCGACTTTCATTTCGCGAAAGAAAACTTTCTTTACCCACATTTAGTGCTCCTACAGCCGAAATTATTGGCCTTAATGGTGCTATTGTAGCGATCTAAGATAAGACTAAGATATGCCGAATTTCTATTGGTTCTCCCATTGACCCCCAATTTGAAGTGACCACCGAAGCTTATGTTGTCAAAAAGCTCACCGGTCGTCTACCAACATATTCGTTGGCCCAATTTTTAGATTCTCATTTGCCCGAAATTTCCATGAACGTTCTAAAATGTTCTCATATGGATTTGCTATTAGGTGGAGACATATACTCAAGAATTATGCTCACCGATGTTCACAAACATCCTAGCGGCGACCTTATCGCACAGAAAACCGTGTTCGGCTGGATAGTCACCGGTAAGATCTCCCAACCCAAACCATTACAATCTGTTGTGGCATTCTTTAACCATCTGGAGCTGAATGACACACTGTGTCGCTTTTGGGAAATGGAAGAGGTGCAAGGTGAGAATTCTTTCAGACGAAGATAACTTCTGCGAAAAGTTATATCGTGACACCACATACCGAAATACGGATGGTAGATACGTTGTTTCTCTCCCTTTTAAACGTGAATACCCCTTAGAGCTACAGTTAGCTCAATCTCGAAAGGGTGCTGTTTCCCAATTTATGAGAAATGAAAACCGTTTGTTGAAAACCCCCGCTCTCAAGGCTCAATATGGCTATTCAATAGAAGAATATTATTCATTGGGACAGATGTCCAAAGTTGAAAATGAAAACCCAACTCCTTCGAGACCTATATACTATCTACCACATCACGTTGTTTTGGAGCCAGATAGATTAACTACCAAACTTCGAGTACCCAACATCTAATGGCATAAATTTAAATAATGCTTTGTACACCGGACCCGTATTACAATCGGATTTAATGATTTTGATTCTCCGCTGGAGACTATTCCGGTATGTCTTCAATGCCGATATAAAAAAAATGTACAGGCAAATCCTGGTACACCCAGATCAAACAGCATATCAGCGATTAGTTTTCCGCAAGGACCCGAAACGTGAAATTTACGATTTCGAATTGAACACAGTAACTTTTGGAGTGAATTGTGCCCCGTACTTAGCTATTAGAACTTTGTTCCAGATAGCTTATGATTCCGAAACGCAATATCCTCTAGCAGCCCAGATTATTAAATCAGAAATGTACGTCGATGATGTCTTGGCCGGAGCTCATAGCATCGAAGAAGCGACTAGGGGTCGCGATCAACTTATTACTGTTCTAGCTTCTGCTGGAATGAGTCTGCGAAAATGGACTGCGAACAGTCAAAATCTGCTAGAGGATTTATCCGCTGAATATTTATTAGATTCTGAATTTCTGAAAATTTCGGATGCTAGTACTGCCAAAACTTTGGGTTTGCGTTGGAACGCTGGAAAAGATGTTTTCTTTTTCAAGCTTGCTTCCACGCCCGATAAATCTGTCGTCACCAAACGAGCCGTCTTATCTGAAATTGCTAAGTTGTTTGATCCAGCAGGATGGCTGGCCCCGAAAATTATCGTTGCAAAGATAATAATGCAGCAAATCTGGAAGGATAAGATTGGTTGGGACGACTGTTTGAAACCCTTGACTCTCAACAGATGGCTCGCCTTCCTAGATGATTATTCTGAGATAGAAAGGATTGAGATCCCCCGATGGGTTGGTTTTAATCCTGACCATGAAGTCGAACTTCATGCGTTTTGTGGTGCATCTGAAAGTGCATACGCGGCCACTCTGTATATTCGAATCCAGAACCCGATTGGTGATATCACCACCCGTTTAATTGCTGCAAAAACCAAAGTGGCGCCAATTAAGGTTGAATCTTACCCAGATTGGAGCTGTGTGGTGCAACTCTACTTGCCGAAATGCTGCATACGCTTCGCGAAGAGATGTGTCTTAACTCGTTGGAAGTGTTTTATTGGACAGATTCGACAATTGTCTTATCTTGGCTTCAAAAGCCCCCGTGTACTTGGCCCACTTTTGTAGCTAACAGAGTCTCTAAAATTCTGAATAAAGTTGGTACTGAAAACTGGCATCATGTCGTCTCCCACGACAACCCAGCTGATATTGCATCTCGTGGGATTTTAGCACGAGATTTAAAATTACACAGCCTTTGGTGGAAATGTCCCAATTGGTTAAGCCTTCCTCGCACGGAATGACCCAAACAGACATTCAGAAAAATGACAAATCTGGAAACCCGTTCTGTGAAAGTGCATACGACTCGGGTATCCTTTACAGAAGGTATTTTAATGCGATTTTCTAGTCTATCTCGAGCTATGAGGGTGATATCGTATATTTTCCTTTTTTACAAGCTATCGTTGTCAAAATTCAAGTCGACCCACTCGCATTCTACCTTGGAACTTTGTCAAGGTGAAATCAATTTCGCAAAAGGTCGTTTGGTAATATTGTGCCAACCAACACATTTTCCCGAATACTCCTTCCTCGTAAACCCCCCCTTTTTTTGTGTTTTAACCTCTTTATAGATTCCAATGGCTTTCTACGAATGAATGGCAGATTATGCCGATCTCAGACGCTTACGTACGATGAGCGTTTCCGGAAAATTCTTCCATATAGCGGTCGTTTAACAAAACTCTACTTAGAATATGTTCATCAGTACTCTATACATGGAGAAAACTCGTTAAAGTTACGACTGATGCGACTCGAATTTTGGGTCCCAAAACTCAAAAATCTAGTGCGAACTGTTTTGCACAATTGTCGTGAGTGTGTCCTGCAGAAAAAGAAATCTGCCGAGCAGGTTATGGCCGCTCTTCCCCCTGAGAGAACTTCACTTTTACTTGAACCGGCGTTGAGCTTGTCGTATCACAAAGGGATACGTTTTGGTCTTTGTCTGTTTCGAAACGAAGGCTATACATCTTGAAGCCACAAATGATTTGTTGACAAATTGCTTCATTGCTGCGTTTACCCGTTTTTTTCTCTCGTCGAGGATGTCCCTCGAAAATGTTTTCTGATAATGGAACTACCTTTGTTGGAGCGTCCAATATTTTCAAAAAAGGTCAGACCCAATTTCTCCTTGATGTAAAACTGCCAAATCTTAAATCTCAATGCTTTTCAATTGATGGAATGGCATTCTATTCCACCCGGAGCTCCACATATGGGTGGTCTCTGGGAAGTTGGAATCAAAAGGTTCAAAATTCATCTAAAAAAGGTTTCCAATACCCAAAGGTTCACCTTTGAAGAATTTACTACCATGTTAGCAAGAATCGAAGTATGTTTGAATTCCAGGCCCCTTTGTCCAATGAATGATGATCCGAGTGATTAGAACCCGTTGACTCCTGGACACTTTTTGATAGGAAATGCTTTGCTTTCTCCCCCAGAAACTGATGTGAACTCAGAAAAGTTAAGTTACCAAAACATTTGGCGAAAACTGAAGGTTCTACATCACTTTTTCGCTAGAAGATGGAAGGATGAGTATTTAGTTGAACTCCACAAAAGGAATAAGTGGAAGTACCCTCAGCGCGATGTAGCTGTAAATGATTTGGTCGTCAGTAAAAAAGACAATTTGCCTCCAAATGAGTGGAATATAGGCAGGGTCGTAAAAGTTTACATAGGGTCAGATTTCACAGTACGAGTGGCTGATGTACGGACCGCAAACGGCGTCCTCCTGCCGCCAGTAGTGAAACTCGTACTGCTACCCAACCCCGAACACCACTAACACGTATTTTCTTCTATTTGTTGTTGTTTTTCCCATTAGATGGATGTCAGCCCAACCACGACGACTTACCTCCGAACGTTCGGTGTCTGAGGAGGCCCCCGCTGGATCCCCTACTAAGGTGTTTTTTTTTTGAAGACTAACACTCAGGGGATGCCCCCTATGAATGCAATGCACTGTGGTAGCGATAGGAAGTAAGGGTATTGGACGGAGGAAAGATGGAGTAGTGTTTGTTGACATTTGTTTTGAATTTGAGAATGTCATAACAGGCAGGAAAAACACTTGCTGGAAGATTATTCCACATACGAGCAGTTCGGCTGAAGAACGAATTTTCTCTATAGTGCGTCGTCCGGTCAACCGGCCATTTGACAATGAACGGATGAGACTCCCTGGATAGCCGAGTATTCCGGCTAAATGTTCTAACTTCAGGGACCAGGCGACGGATATCTGACGAACAGATACCGTTAAAATATCTATAGAATAGCGATACACAACCCACACTCCGGCGACGATGAAGGGAGACAATAGAGTTGGATACCCCACCATCCCCAATCATCACCACCGCTCTCCTCTGTACACGGTCCAGAAGCTGCAAAGATGTCATTGGAGCCCCTGCCCATATATGGGAGTTTTATTCCATTTTAGGCCGGATGTATGTGGTGTAAATATTTACGTGGTCAGATGGGGAGAAGTATTTCTTGCACCGCTTTAAAAAGCCTAAACACTTGAATACTTTTTTCGACACTTCGAATATATGGCTAGCCCAGCGAGCATCACCCTGTATCTTCATGCCCAGAACATCAAGAGTATCTGACACGTCTATATCCACACCACCCATAGAAATTGACGACTGTGCTGGATCAGTGGAACGTTTGTGTGACAACGAACAGCACTGGGTCTTTTGTGCATTAAAATCTACTCTGTTCATTTGGCCCCACTCACAAATCATCGCCAAATCGCGGTTAAGTGAGTCATCGTTCGCCTTTTGTCCTCGACCTCCAGAGGACCTGGCCGATGATCAAATGAGTATGAATGACATAGGTTACTGTCATCCGCAAAGGAGTAGATCGGGTTAACAGTCCGCCCAACAGGTCGTCGATGAAAATAAGAAATAGAGAAGGAGAGAGGACAGAGCCTTGTGGCACTCCTGCGGTCAACCTATGCTCGTTGGATGAGACCCCATCTATAACAACTCGTATAGAGCGATCCCTGAGAAAACTCGATATGAATCGAGTGAAGGTATTACCGACACCAAATGCAATGGATGAGCTAGCGTCGAAGAGCACTTACATAGGACAAGTGCTGAAATACCATCCGAGCCCGGAGTTTTGTTTACATTGAGATCTGCAAGAACCCTTTTGACCCCACGTAATCGAAAAAATATCTGAGGCATCGAACTAGATACGTTTTCGATCACGGTGAGTGGTTGACTGCTGTCTGGCAAAGATGAATTCTTTGCAAATATTTCAGCCAGAAGATTAGCTTTGTCAACCGGGTCCGTGAATATGTGGTCATCGTTAACGAGAGTTGGAATAGAAGACGAAGAATTGTCCCTTACTCTTTTAACAAATGCCCAAAAGCTCTTACTTCCCCTAGGAGAAGAAAGAACTTTAGCACGAAAACGCTGTTCGTGAAGAAGTGTTTCACGCCTAAGTACTCTGGCACACCTTGATATTGCCTGCTAGCGTAGCAGCTCAGTAGTGGCATTTTTATTTAACCGCCAATTTCTGAACGCTTCCTCTTTGGATCTGACAGCTTCTTCGCATGTCTAATTAAACCAACAATTCTTTGGGGGTTTAATCGAAGTAGGCTTGGAGGAAATAAATGTATTTATACCAAGAAGAATTATTTTTTCGACCATTTCAGCAGCAGCATCGACATTATTGTCTAGGAAACATAATTTCCAATTAAAGTGCTGATAAAAATTTTTGAGCTCGGCCCAACGTGCCTTTTTGTATAAATACATTGTCCGCTTCGTGACTGTTTTAAAAGTGGACCGAAGATCGGAGAACAAAAAGGATGATGAAATGGTACAATGATCCGAATTACCAAGAGGTGCAAGAATGTTAACCTCGTACTTTTCAGGGTGTGAGGTTAAGAAAAGGTCAAGAATATTATGGTGTTGCCCTTCAACACGCGGAATGTGTGTTGGTTCATTCACCAGTTCCGCCAAGTGGTTATGCGTGGCGAAAAGCTCAGCGTATTGGCCCTCCGGAGATGTATGGCTCGAATGGGAAAGCCAAGAATGAATATGGACATTAAAATCCACAGCAACTACAATTTCACTGTCCGGATAATCTTCTAAAAATTTCGAAATGGAGTCGGAAAGGGCGTCGAAGCCTTTCAAGGTAGCCTCCCTTTCCAAGTTTGGACTTCTATAAGAAACCCGAAATGTAAAGTGTGCGGTCCAATCCTGAACTTAACCCAAAGAGAGTTAAATTCTGGATCTTGTGAGTCCAAATGTTGCTGGCTCTGGAACGCAACACCATTACGTATGTAAACCACAAGGCCTCTGTGAGAAAAGAAATAGGAAAGCATGTGATAACCAGAAATGTGGAAATCCTGTGGATCAGAACCCCCACACACCTGGGTCTCACATAAAGCAAAGATGTCCGGCCTATGGAACTGAGCGTGAGAGTATATCGCAAAAAAATTTGCTCTCAGCCCACGTATGTTGGCAAAGTGAATTTTGAACGTGCGTACCATTATGACATTCACAAACACAAAACAATATCAAAGCAAAACAACAATATAACACTGCACCTCTCCTGCCGCTCTTGTTTCTGTTAGATATCCAGTGTTATAACTACAACATCAAACAGAACAGCGACATGAAAAGTGCAGTATCAATTGTGTTTTGCGAAAGGGATAAGAGAGGGGGGGAACACCAGTGCAAAGCAAAACGGATACATAGCCCCTCGTGTTGTCTTGTTGTGTTGATTGCGGCCGGTGACTGCTGTTATTGTTGTTGGTGTGTTATTGTTGTGTTATTGTTCTTGTTGTATTTTCGAAGTCTGCCGTCCGTTGTCACATCTGCTTGCAAAAGCACGTGTTGCGACGATGCCCCCGATTCCGCGCTATGGACCCAAAAAAGCGACTGGCAGCAGTGCATCAGACAAATACTGCATCAACTGCTTGGCCCAGTCGCATTTTTTAATGGACTGCCGAAGTCGGGATAGAGGCAGGGAGTGTCTGTCTGAGCATCACACAATGCTTCACCAGCCTCAGCACATGAGGCGAGGAACCGACAGCACTCCCAATCGTCGAAACTGGAACGCGCATCGTCGGAACAGCGACACCGGCAGCACCAGGAGCAACGCCAATAGACCCAACAACAGCAACAACAGCAATCGGGACAACAGTCGCGTCCAGACTCGTAGCCGGCGTGGTCGCAACATCAACCTTAGCGACAACCACCCCAACAACAACAGCAACAACAACCGACGCGGCAGCAACAATCGCCGCAACAATGGTGGATTGCCGCCAAACATTAACATTACGGCTAATCTCTTCATCTATTAAATGCATTTTTCTTGCCCAGACTAGCTCCTGCCTCTCCTTGATTTGCATTTCTGCAAGGGGGCGGGATGTCTACGATAGGACCCTAGTTGTAAGCTTAGTTTTAAGACTATAGTGAATTTCAACACTGAATTTATAACGAAGAAAAAAGAACCAAAAGGACACAAAAAAAGCCTTCAGGCACAATAAGAAATAATCATAAACCAGAAGAATAACCCGAAGGTTGGTTTTTTAATAAAAACCCCGAAAATTTAGAAAAACTAATTTGTTGTTTTTTTCATTTGTTTGGGTAAAATTATTTTATTCACCCCCCGCATATTTAAAATCTAATCAATAACCGAGAAGGTTGGCAACTCTATGGGAGGATTATTGGATGTTTCTCACCGTAAGTAAGTCCGGGAGAAGATGCAAGTCTACCACTTATACGTAGAACCCCTTTTGGATCAAGAAAGGATTTAGACTCAAAATGAAGCTGGGTGTACTAATCGGTTTGTTGGCGGATAATGCCATGTACTCGTTTTGGTAATATGCCTTTTGGCTCAGAAGCTGATTTTGCACCATTTCAAGTAGGTCCTGTGGATATATTCCTCGACTGGTCAAATCCGCAGGATTATCTTCCGAACTTACGTGGAACCAATTTTCCGGAGCTACGACCTGAATAATCTTTGATACTCGGTTTGCTACAAAGGTAGTCCAAAAACAAGGAGGTCGTGCTAAACAAAACAGCAGAACAGTTGAGTCTGTCCAACAAAATGTAGAGAATGAACGAAGATTTTGTTGAGGAATTATATAATCGATCATTTCTGATTATAGTTTTGCTCCACATAACTCTAACCTTGAAATCGATAAAGTTTTGATTGGAGAAACTTTGGTCTTGGATGCCACTAAATGTGTATCTATAGAAAAATGATTTTTAACACGGATAAAAAGTGCTACGGCATATGTTAGTAGCATCGGTAAAACCATGGAATTGTGAGATAAGGATTCGAAAGAAATTACTTCGTCCCAATGACTACGTTCAATCCATATTCTTTGCATTATTATCTTCGCTATTACAATGCAAGGAGCAAGCCATCCTGCCAGATCAAATAATTTGGAAATTTGGGAGAGGACTTCTCTCTTAGTATATTTACAGGACGCAGCAGATGGTATACTCGAGAAGTAAAATGAATCGGAAACTCTGAAATAATTTCCTTCGAAGTCCATTTTCGCATGCAGAAGCCGGCCGATTTTAGCGAAAGAATGAGTTGATTTCTTGAATCAATAGCATCTCTGCTAGAATGAGCACCCACTAGAGCGTCATTTACATACGTTGAATGTCTGAGGATTTCACTGACCAAAGGATGAACGGACTGAACATTATCGGCCAACTGTGTAGTTGTGCGGATTCCTAAATACGGTGCACAATTAACCCCAAAGGTGACAGTCCTCAGTTCATAATCTTGGATAGAGTTATTAGGAGTTTCTCGGAATAGAATTCGTTGATATGGACTATGTTTAGGATCTACCAAAATCTGACGATACATCTTAGTTATATCGCCGTTGAAAACATATCGGAAAAATCTCCATTTCAAGTTAAGGACTGTTAGATCATTTTGCAAGACCGGTCCGACATACAACATGTCGTTCAAACTTAAACCATTTGATGTAGCAGCGGATGCATTAAATACTACACGGAGTTTGGTAGTAGTGCTATCTGGTTTAATAACAGCATGATGTGGTAGATAATAATTAGTTGGAGATTTGTGGCAGTCTGGTGGTGGAACTTTTGACATGTGGCCAAGAGATATATATATTCTTCAATAACTTTGTCGTATTCCTTTTTGAACTCTGGAGATTTACAAAGTCGGGCTTCATTTCTAAAAAACTGTGGTGCTTGGTGTTTGTCGAACTTTTATGATCAGTACTCTTTCTCATTTCGGATACAGATTCGAGGGATCTTTGACGATTCGTGAGAAACGAGTCCAAATGTGACCACTTCTGTATGATAGCCTTATTGGATAATGTTTGTTCTCATAAAGTAAGAGTGGCGTCTGGAAGGCGGTTTGAAAAAAGGAATATGAGAATTGGACCACAACCTTTTACATCAATGTCATACAATTTCAAAAGCGACATACATGCATTAATGTTCCTCTGGAGATTTTAGAGAGCTTCTCCTGACTCATTCGTAATAACGGAAAGTTTGAACAATGTTTTTTCATATCACAAACAGACGTTTTTCGTTAGACAATGGAACCTTGTTTACGATATCATTTGGTCCAATTCGAGTCGGAATAACACGCCTGGAAGATTGCGTATAGTTCATAGATGTCCAAAATAAAATGTGGTTGTATTTGTGTGAGAGAGAGCGACCGCACTCAGGCGCACTGAAAGAAATGTGTATTTACAGTATTCAAACATGATGCGGATAATTGAAAAACAGAATTGGAATAAAATGTTTGCAAATCATGATGCGATGATTATAATGGCGTTTCAATGGAAATTAATTTTTCCCTTGAAATGTGGCATAACATATTACTAAAAGTTGCACTTTTTTTATTCCAAAAAATTGTCTTCTCGAGAATTTTCTGTTTTCAAACAATTACGTTGTGTTTCTAAAAAAAGTATTTTTTATTTATTTATTAATTACAATACAAAGTAAATTTATATTATAATTTGGGTCCAAGGGTAAACCGGGTGACAAAGACCATTTGGCTTGATTTTTGCAGCGACAGACCAAAGCCTCTGGTGGGAATCGAACCCACAACCCCCACGCTGATAGGCAAGCACGCTAACAAGTTGATATTAGGCATTGAAAGCCACCAAAAGCGTTTTCAAACACAAACATTTTTTCGTACAATTGCTCCGTCATTTTTTTTCTCTGTGCATCCGACTCTTTTGATGGCAACTCAACGACTGAAACTGAGAGAGTAACAATACGTGTGAATTGAGCGAGCACAATTGTGCCACTGGTGGACAGCTATGGTATAGTTCTTGGATAACCTCTAACTGAGATTTTAAAACCAACTCAAATCAACTTGGAGCGGTAAGAAACAGGTCGGTTTACATTTATGCTTTATTCTCCTAGTTATTCATTGAACGAGTGTAATGAAGTGAGTTTATTAAGAACATAGCGTTCGAAATTAAAAAAGAAAATAAAAAAACAAAGCGGGTGGCAAACATAATTGTGCCATAAACAATTCAATTAATTATTGGAAATAGTGCGTAGAAAAATACAAGAGTTCGAAGAGGACTCCATTAAAGCCATGCAGGATTCACTACTCTCCGAGGCCTCAATTTATGCTTACTTTTATTAATATTAAAATAGGTTACATATGGGCTAATTTAAATTATGCTTAGTCAATAACCTATTTGTGTAAAATGTAAATGTGTAGTTAAATTTAGTTTAATTGTAATTTTACTTGAAAAACGTTTGTTGGGATATGTATGTGTGCGGTCTGTAAAGACGTATATACAACAATGTGTGTTGTTGTTGTTATGTGTAAGTTCTTTTCACATTCCGTTTTTTGTTGTTCTTGTTTTAGGGTGAGTTTTATTACGTGAAATATCTTTCTTTTTGTTTGTAGATTTTTACTGATTTTAACTTATTTCCTTTTGTGTTAAAACTTAGGTGTTTTGTGTTGTGCACTTAAGCACTTGGGGACACGGGGGATCGTTTTAACTTGTCGGTTTAGATGATCGATTTCAACTGGCTTACGCACTTTTGTTGGCGCCATCAAGAAGAGCAAAGAAGGAGAGCGAAAAGAAGAACGGCTTTAGACTGATAATCGATAGTCGGTAGTCACAGAAGGGTTTAAGGGTCGTTCATACTGTGAAGATTTCACTCAATCCTAAACTTTCCGGCCCCCGTAACTCGGTGCTAATTACTTCCTCACAGGTCCAGAGATGACATAACCCAAAGCTGTCTTCATGACATCTACGTTTCCCATGTCGGATGGTACGATTCCATCCCATCGTATGTCATTGTAGACATCTGCGCCCAGCTTGATGAGAATTGCATTGTTGCATCTGAGGTCTACGTCCGCCATTGTACCTTGAGAGAAATCTGTTGTGGGGTCTTCACGAATGGAGTCCGTATATGGTTTGCAAGGGAAGTGTTCTGTGATGATCGCTCGGACGGTGAATGCTTTCCGTTGGCCTTCGTGACGCGAGATAACTTTGACCTGCGCTGTCTCGATCCCGCCGTGTTTTGAACGTGCCAGCTGCAACCTGCTGACCAGAGATGATGCGATTCTGGAAGACGTCAAGGATGCTTTGAGAAGTACCCAGGCTGAGAAGTAGGAGTCAAAACTTTTATCAATGATCCTTACAACAGCAGTAGGCACGAAAACAGCTGGGGGTTTCAGTCTAAAATCGGGCAATGAAGTTGCTGGGGTTCGGCGTTGGCGACGACTGAGGCTCGTCGATGTGTAATTGGCGACTGAACCGGTGCGACCAGCTCATCATTTTGCGCTGCTCCGTGTAAGAGAGTATGATGCGGACGATGACAATACAGACAGTCACGCGTTGATTTGGCGTCGAGGTGACTGAGCGCCAGACAATTACCATAGTAATGGTGCTGTTCCACGATGTCGAACCGACTACGAAGGGTCGCGTCGAGAAACCGATCGCAATGTCGCAGAGCATGGTCTCGATTACAGAGAGCGCAGGAGTCTGCCACCATTCTGGGCGATCATTGTGACGTCTGTTGGTTGACATTGCTGAAAATATGTGAAGAAGTAAAGTTTTTATGACTCGAAAAGTTTTGATGACTCGGCCCATTTTTCATGAATTAGGAGTTCTATCTTCTTCAATGACGACGAATTTCCACTTGTATCGACGGTGCAGTTCGGTAAGATACTCCGATTTCCATCGTCTACAGAAATAGTTATATATGATCTTTAGCCTTTTCCACCGATTGGCAAGGTTTAAATTGCCTTCCTCAATATCGGGCTCAGCAGGGGAATGTAATGGAGTTCCAGTAAGAAAGTGACCAGGGGTCAACGGATTAAGATCATTGGGATCGTCGCTTGCAGCGCTTAGCGGCCTAGAGTTCAAACAAGATTCAATACGGGTCAGGATGGTGGAAAATTCTTCGTGAGTAAAATGTATTTGAGGAATGCATTTTCGAAGGTGAGTCTGGAATGACTTGACACCTGCCTCCCACAGCCCCCCCATATGAGGGGCACCCGGGGGTATGAATTTCCAGTCAAGGGTCTGATGAGAGTTGTGATATATTGCTGCTGCTTGAAGTTGTTTTATGAACTCGAGTCGATCCTATTTGATAAGTTCCACTATATGTCAGAGTTGATTGAGTAAGGCGACCATTGGATAAGTATTCCGTTTGCGTCTAAAAATTAAGGGTAAGGAGGCAGCTACTAGGGGAAGCATTTCCTTTTTCTTCAGGCAAGTACAGTCCTGCACGAAATGATCATCTTGGGTGATGACTATGGGTCGCGTTTTAATAAACTGAACTTCCTCAGCCTCCAATTCTCTAGGCAATTCTCTTGGATTGCTTCGATTTCTGCCTTTGTGTATAAACCATCAGAATGCATAGGCCAAGACCCGAAAAGCGCGAGATAAGGATGAAAATCTTGTCAAGGGATCATCGAAGGTTGTAGTTGTAAAACCTAGAAAGCACAGGTCCACATAGTTCGAGTCTCGGCACGGATATCTTCTTAATGGATGCGAAGCGAGTCTTGGCTGCTAACAGTGAAATTTCGACCCTTTCCAATTCATGACAGTTATTGGTTTTAATGTGTCGTCCCAGTCAATTTTGTCTAACCAGATTTGCTGCATGATGAGTTTTGCGACGACGATGACAGGTGAAAGCCAAAAAGGATCAAAAAATTATGCTATTATTGAAAGAACTTTTCTTTTTGTGAAGGAGTCCTTTTCTTCAATAGATGGAGATTTAAAGGAGAATGGGTCCGAAGAAATGTCCCATGTGATTCCAAGAGTATTAGTTGACGGGTTTTCAGATAGATCTAACCAGTTGACAGGCAAAAGATCTTCTATAGGGGTTGAAGGTTGGCTTTAACAAGGGTTGAAGGTTGGCTTTTTCAGGGCTAGTATGATGACCCTGCTGATGTTGTAATACTAGGGGGTTCTAGACTAGGTGTGGACTGTTTAAAAGTTGTAAGAGCTTTGGCACTGGAGCTAGGTTGTGTTGATTCTCTGACGGTGTTTGAATTTATGGAGTGGGTCTAATCGCCTTTGTGAAACGTAGTGTGATGCTTTTGGTTACATTCAGCTAAATCGGCTTTTACAGTCTTTGACGCCATGGTCAGCAGAAAGTCAGTTGTAGCATAAATGAGTTGACTTTACGTAATATATTCGATCATTTAGGACCTTTTCAAGAAATTGAGGGCAATGGTTTAAATAGTGATTCGCCTTACAGAGTCGGCAGCTCTGTTGAGGTTTTGGATTTGTCCCATGTAAAATCCATTTGTTATTTTGTTTCGATCCCGTGTCCTTTGAAATGTTTGTTTGAAAGGATTTCACATGTATATCCAGTTTATTATGATCAGATTTGTTCTGATTTATTTTGGATGGTTTAATGTTACCAACCGATTCAAGGGTCTTGCATTTTTGTGTGAGAAAGCGGTCGAGTTCATTCCAGGTTGGAAGAATTGTAAAATCTTCAAGCGCATTTTCGAACTCTTCTAAGAAATTTTGTGTTAGCTTCGTTGAGCCGATGTAAACAAGAATTGTGTCCCATCCTGCTGCTATTAATGGTACGCTGTAGCTTCTGAATTGATTGATTTGCTTCAGAAGAAACATTTGGTAAATTGAACAAAGTTTTGAATTCTTCATTTACTTGCATTCGTTTATTTTCATACCGTTCGACTAAGTTTTTCCACGCGATATCAAATCCGTCGTGGGTCAACGGGACGTGCTTAATTACTTCACGAGCTTCCCCGGCTGTCTTCTGGGTCAGGTGAAATAATTTTCCCACTTTGCTAAGCCTTGAATTCTTTATATAAAGGCTGAGAAAAGGTCACGAAAGGTTGGCCCAGAAAATCACGGATGTCAGCAAAACTTTCAAGTTTTTGTGGAAAGCTTGTTAGCCCGGGGTCACAAAAGCAGAGTGGGTAAGAGAAGGTATAAAAAAATTCTAATTTTGGTAGCAGTAGGAGTCACAATAAAAATTCCAGACATTTTTTTTTTGATAAACGGCAATTTTTCCAAAAAGCGGAGTCAAGAAAGTGGCCATGCACCAATTAACCGATAAAAATGAACATTCCGGAGAATCCCGGACGATCACGTTCCCAAAAAAACTGTACTTTTGAAAAAAAAAAAAAATCGAGTTGCAAACTTCCCCGGAGATATTTCGAGTCAAGATATGGCAATCCCGTCAGCAATTGTACAAATTTCAAAAGGTTGAGTCCGCAGAAAATTTCCACCAGTTTCCGGAAAAAATACCCCGTGTGGTTCTTGGTAGGACACCCCTAGAACTCGTATAGACACCCCTATTTTACAGTACGAAAAGCACGCAAACAAAGTTACAGGGTCCTACGAAAAAAGTTGTAAGTAGCAACAAAGTGTGATGGTGTGGTTCGGTTGAACCTGTTGACGGCACCCTTTATCGTTGGCTTGTGCTTTGCGTTTTGCTATGATGATTTATGTATGTATGCATGTGTGTACTTACAGATTGGGTCCGTGGTACTTGTTTGTGTTTGTTGTTGCTGATGATGCTTATTGCTGCTGGTGTCGATGGGTCCCGTTTGTAGCGGGATCTATGTGGCAAATTTTTGAAGATTGGCTTCAAATTGTCTGTTTTAACACTTTTTTTGTTAGTGCTTTTTCCACTTGTTGATTTGATCTTGTTGGTGTTACACAACTCACAAAGTTTTAGCGATGTATAAGGGATGTTTTTTCACCGGGTTAATTGTTCTTATTTTTTGGCAATTTCAAATTTTGCTTAATGGAGTTAGGCAATTTGAACACATTCACTAGGTCATTAGAAACAATATTAACTTTTCACACGCTAACTTTTGTTTTTAATTATTTAAACAAACGCACAATTCGGTTCGACAAGGACTATAATGTTTAGTGTTGTAATGATTTATTTAAATTTCAAATAAAAAGAGTGGGTTTTTAGTTTTCTTTTACTTTTGTGTAGTTTTATGTTAGGTTAGGTTTTAATTCATAGAATTTAGTTGTACTTTAATTTAGATTTAAGTAGCATAATTAATTATTTAGTTAAATTTAGTTTAATTGTAATTTTACTTGAAAAACGTTTGTTGGGGTATGTATGTGTGCGGTCTGTAAAGACATATATACAACAATGTGTGTTGTTGTTGTTATGTGTAAGTTCTTTTCACATTCCGTTT
Organism: Hydrotaea cyrtoneurina; assembly: GCA_958296145.1. NCBI lineage: Eukaryota > Metazoa > Arthropoda > Insecta > Diptera > Muscidae > Hydrotaea > Hydrotaea cyrtoneurina. Next base: position 52,697,816 of record OY282512.1, on the reverse strand, counting down.
TTTGTTGTTCTTGTTTTAGGGTGAGTTTTATTACGTGAAATATCTTTCTTTTTGTTTGTAGATTTTTACTGATTTTAACTTATTTCCTTTTGTGTTAAAACTTAGGTGTTTTGTGTTGTGCACTTAAGCACTTGGGGACACGGGAGATCGTTTTAACTTGTCGGTTTAGATGATCGATTTCAACTGGCTTACGCACTTTCGTTGGCGCCATCAAGAAGCGCAACGAAGGCGAGCGAAAATAAGAACGGCGTTAGACTGATAACCGATAGTTGGTTGTCACAGAAGGGTTTAAGGGTCGTTCATACTGTGAGGATTTCACTCAATCCTAAACAAGGTGTATTCATCTAAGTACAATAACTCCCCCCTTTTTAAGCATCAGCGTCCCGCTGATTATGTAACGGAAAGAATTTTGGATAATTTACAGTACTGTCTCGTGATGGTTTTTACATCTGGGATACAACTGAAACATTAATATTACTGAGAGTCCAAGAAGAACTAATGCGAAGTTGAAACTTATAGAAACTATGCCTTTATAGGAGAGATTATCTAATTGTTCAGAATTATGGATAATTTATCTTGATTTCAGAAAAAACTGTGGATATTGGGAACCGTACAGTATCGTGATGGTTTTTACATCTAGGATACAACTGAAACATTCATTTTACTGAGTGTCAAAAAAGAACTAATGCGAAGTTGGAACTTATAGAAACTATGCCATTATAGGAGAGATTATCTAGGATATGTTAGGTTAGGTTGAATGGAGGATCGGTCATGTACCATGACCGTCTCATGTCACTGACATACACCTAGGCCAGCAATTCGGTCCGGAGATTATCTAAATGTTAATTTTTTTTTAAGTGGAGATGATGTAGATATTTCAAATCTAATTTGATTTCCCTTTCTGTCAAGTTACTCTGTAGTATTGGTGGCAGAATTTGAGTAGACGTAGTCTGCCAGTTCGAATATTCGACATTACTTAGATTGACTGTTTCGTTTTAAAAATTAATAATAAAAGTACCATTTAAGATTTGAGATTTATTAGTGTACGTAATGTTTTCAATATAATTTGTTAGGAATATTGTGCCTTCCGATATAAGTTCAATAATTGGTTGATCTTCTATCTGGAATTCACAAGTTACATTTCCCGCATTAATTAAGTTAACAATAAAATTATCTGAAACCAGAATCTCAACTTGTTTAGCCTTGGAAATTGTAGACATCTGCAGTTGCAGTAGTCTGGTATGTTATTAGTCTGGAAAAAAATAAGTTTTAACTCTTGAGATGGGACTTGTGAATTTTCTTGTTCTTAGTGGTGGTAATCGTAACGTTATTCTTTTTTCCAACAACTTGTTTTACGAATAGGGGTTTGTCTTTTGATTTTATCTGTTTATTCTTTTTAAAAACTATGTCTCCGGAACTGTAATTCTTTAGTTTTTTCTTCTTAGCATTTTGCCAGTTGAGTTGAACTTTCTGATTTCTAGCAATTTTATTTCTCAGATCGTTATTAACTATTTCCTTAAAGTTTGTTAGGTTTTGATAATTAATTCTCTCTGTGCGCCCAAAGAAAATGTCAACCGGTTTTTTTTCTTTGTGACAGAGTGCACCGTATTGTTATATCTGTCAACTGGTATGTTAATTAATTCTTTTAAGGTATGATCGGGATATTCCACATGAAGACATCTCAGCATTTCGATTATTGTAGAATGAACCCTTTCAATAGTACCATTTTCTTCACTTTTCTGTGGGGGTGCAAAATAAGTCTAAATCCATAAGCCTATATAATTTAAACTATAGGACTAATGAAGCTGCCTTCATTATCCATTTCAAGTATTCTAGGCGCAGAAAAGAAGTGAATTAATTTTATCTCGGATGTGTAAAACGGATTAATTTTTGATGTGAAAAAATTTGGCAAATGTTGAAAATTTGTCGCCACATGTAATAAATCTCTCACCTTGTATTTCCTTTATGTCAATATGCAATATTTCTGTGGAGTATGATGGTATTGGAGTTGTTGCAGTTCTGGATTTGGAGGATGTCTATCATATTTGTTCTTGTTGCAAGTTTCACAATATTTAGTGAAGGCTCTGATTAGTTTTTCCATTTTCGGAAAGTAGTATTTTTCCAAGATTTGATTTTTGTTTTCCTCGGAATTTCTATGAGCTCGTTTGAGCTCATTTTGAATTATTAGCAATTGTTGTTTCTTATTCCTTATATTTTCTATGAGGCTTTGCGTGATTCTTATCCGAAATTTGGAAAAATTATCTTTATAGACATCTTGTAGCATTACGAGATTTTTCGGGAATTTTGATGCCATTGAACACTGTAGCTTAATGCAAATGTTAGTGGCTGATGATCAGTTAGGATTTGTATTTCCTTGGATCCAGAAAAGTAGGAACGACCCTTTTCAAGAGACCATTATATCGCCGACATTTCCTTTTCGATGGTGGAATAGTTTCCCTCTTGTTACGTGATCTTGAGAGGTAAATAACTGGTCGATATTTCCCAAGTTCGCCTTGGGAAAGGACGGCTCCAATTGCGTAATTGGAAGCATCGGTTGTTAAAATAAGTGGTTTAGTAAAATCTGCAAAAATTAAATTTCGGAGGACACAAGGAGTTCCTTTAAATCATTAAAGGATTTTAAGGCCTTATTATCAAATGTTATAGCGATTTTCTTTGATTGATTGGCTTTAATCTGTGCATTTAAAACTCTTGATAAGTTCGTGACAGGTTTTGCTACTTCGGCGAAATCTTTTATAAACCTTCTATAGTAAGAAGTTAGTCCAAGAAAGCTTTTCAAGTCCTTGAGGTTTTTCGGTGGCGGAATACATTTAATTGCAGCAATCAAAGCGGCATCAGGTTGTATACCAGCTTGAGAGACAACATGACCAAGGAATTCTACACTTGTTTTCAAAAATTTATATTTTTCAAGATTTATTTTCAAATTAGTAATGCCCAGAACTATTTTCATCTCAGATTTTCTTGAAAAGACGTATACTTATGTATTTTGACCCCCAGAGCACGAAAATGAAGTGAATTTTTCGAAATTTGTTGCCACTTTTTCGGAATACGCGAAAAACCAGCGTTACCATATGGTAACCGTGGGTCGCCTAGGTACATGTTTTTGTTGTAAAAGAAAACGATTTTCTTTAGATTTATTTTTGAAAATATAACAATATTCTTTGTTTTTACAGAAATAATACACCCGCACAATGCCTACGATTTGAAGGGACTAATAATTTTGAATTTGAATAACGCTGCGCCATTGATTTGGGATTTTCACACAAAGCTGGTAGATAACATGCATACAACATTATTGTCTCTCCATTTCACCAAACGAATTCCAGTGCTTTTCATCGCAATTGATTCCGAGTAACCTCTTTCCATTGATTTCAAGTCTTTTTTATTCCCCAATGGACAACTTGCTGGGATACGGTTTTCGCGTATGGTGCCAGTTGCATTATACCCGCTTGATTTCAGGTATGCTAACAAAGGATAACTCGTAAAAAGATTGTCGAAATAAAAAGAGTATGGTAATGCTTTTAATTCGTCAGGAAAATCATCTACCATGCTGACCAAAGGAGCAGCGCACTTTCCAAACTTGGCTTCATACTCAACATTTGAACGGGGATTCTTGCCCTGGTAAATTTCGAAGTTAATCATGTAGCCAGATGGCGTACAAAGAGACCAAACTTTGAAACCGAATCGTAGCGGTTTGCCTTTAATGAACTGTTTACATCCGTGTCTACCAAAATAGGATATCATACTTTCATCGAAGGAAAGATTTTGCTCGGCATGAAAGTGTTCAATCATTTTTGCTTTTAAATGATCAGTAAGAGGCCGCAATTTCCACATTTTGTCCGGATTAGCGCCATCTCTTGAAGAAGCCTTAGAGTTGTCTTCAAAATGAAGACATTGCAAAATTTCTTGAAATCTGTTCCGACGCATGGAGTCACTAACAAGGCTATTGCGAATGTCTTCATCCAGACTCCACAAATTTCTGTAGTTGGCGTGATAATTATAGCCAGTAATAATTAATATGCCGATAAATGTTCGAAACTCGCCGATTGTTATGTTTGGGTTTGGCCTATTTAGTTCGATTGCATATACTGCAGATTGTTCGCAAATATGTGTCAATAATGCGTCATCAAAAAACTTTTCAAATTGCTGATGTGGTAGTAACTTACGACAATCTTCATAATTTGCATCTGGAAAGATAGGCACAAGAGATGACGCATCGTTCTTCACCCATTCAAATGTGGTTTCTTTGTTCCCCGGAGGCAATACAACATTTGAAGGTTTTGGCTGCAGTTTACGCAAACGCTTTTTGACCGGTGATGTTGTACGATTGGATCTTGTTGGTTGGTCCCCTATTCCCTTATGTACGTCCTCGACCATAATGAGGGGCAAATCTTTGACACTTGGAGCTGAAGAGTTCAAGAAGAAAACTTTAAAATAATTCACAAACTTATACCGTTTTCAAGCATACCACCAACTTCATCTTCTTCTTCAAAATGTTGTAGATGTCGACCACTAGCCATAACAACTTCACAGCCGCCTTTTAGTTGAGCGGGGCAAACATTATCCGGTATGCCCCCGCATTCGTCTTCGGCATCATCTTCGCCAGATATGTTGCCATCCATAGGTGGCTCGATGTAAATGGTAATCGGAAGATCAACTAGTTGATTTTGCTCTTCTGCTTCATCGAGTTCTTGAATGTAATCAAGCATTTGTTGCAGCGATAAACCTCTTAAAATGGTAAAATATATAAAATTACAACACAATATAATTATATTTGTTGAAAGAATGTGTTAAATTCACTCAATATGTCACCCCGAATACAATAGAAACACATGAAATCCGAAAAAAAACATGTACCCTAGGCGACCCACGATTACCATATGGTAACGCCTTGAGTACAATGAAAAAAAAATATAAAAATAGTTTTTTTCGACATTTAATTGCTTATTTTATTACCTGTCGATTTCTGTAATTCTTATTGAAATCGGTCGGAAAATAATGATTTTATGCATGTACTTACTGATATGACATCTCGAAAAACGGGAATTTTTCACTTTAGTTTTTTACACTTCACTTTGACGACCTATAGCTTCGCTAATTACACACAGAATGACACAAATCATAACTTATTGGAAAGCTACAAGTGTAAGACGTCAAATGACGTTTTTGTTTTGACTTTGAGTTTTATAGTTTTCGAGTTATGTATGTATGTGTGTAGTTACAATTTGCATTACCATATGGTAATCGTGGGCTATTTCGGGTTAAGCAAGTAAAATAACTTATTAAGGTTTTCGATATGTTCTCTTCTGTCATTACCAAAAACAATGATGTCATCTATGTAAACATAGCAAGCTTTACCCAGCAAAGGGTGAAGTACATCGTTCATCATTCTCTGGAATATTGCAGGTGCATTTTTTTAGGCCAAATGTCAGCCTTAAAAATTCAAACTTTTCGTTATTTATGGAGAAAGCTGTTTTTCTTCTTTATCCCTCATTTTAATCTGATGAAATCCAGAGGTTAAGTCAAGGGTAGTACAATACTTACTTTCACCGAGGTTAGAGAGTATACTGTTAATTTCAGGAATTGGATACGCATCTGAAATTGTCACTGCGTTTAATTTTTTAAAGTCTACAACTATTCTATATTGTTTTTCGGTTTCTTTTCTAGGCGGTACGAACTAAGTCCCCAATGAACTAAGTCCCCAAAACGAAAATTAACTAACCCCCCAAAATTGGGGATTTACTTCATAATGAAATAAATCCCCAATTTAGAAAATGAAATAAATCCCCAAAATAAAAATGAACTAACTCCCCATTTTCTGGGGAGTTAGTTCATAATGAATTTATTCCGCATTTTTATGGAAAAGGTGAAGTAAAAATATAATCGGCGCCGATTATATTCTTACTTCACCTTTTTCCTTCTGTACATGGAACCGCTTATGTTCTATTTGTATCTATTTCATTTGCACAAAAAAGGTGGGGCCGATCGGCGCCGATTTTTTTTCTAACTTCACCTCTTGCCTTCTGTACGTGGAACCCCACCTTTTTTGTGCAAATGAAATAGATACAAATAGAACATAATCGGTTACTTCTGTTACATGTTTGTTTCTCTTGTTTGTGAAGATTTTTTTCTAATCCGGTTCGATCCTCTTTACTTGTACATTGAACCACTTTAAGTTTTCCATTATGATTTTTCAGATCACACCTTCCGGATTTTCGGTACACCTGCAGAAAGTGCGAACTACTAGCTCTTTGGGAGGATTCAACTCCAAGCTCTCTAGCAAACTAGAGAAGCATGGTCGTTTTATTGAATTTTTGGAAATTATCCGCAATGAAGACTTCGCGGAATTTTTAATAATTTTGGTATTTAGTGAAAATGAACTAGCTCACCAAAAATAGTTTTGGGGATTTATTTCGTTCCTTGGAATTGGGGAGTTGGTTCATTATGAACTAACTCCCTAAATTTGAAACTGAAATAAATCCCCAAATAATGAACTAAGTCCCTAAAAATCGTTGTTGTTCCCTCCTGTATAAAATTTTGGGGGGGTAGTTCATTTTCGTTTTGGGGACTTAGTTCATTGGGGACTTAGTTCGTACCGCCTCTTTTCTACTATCCACAGCGGTAAATTTGGACTTTTTGATGGTCTTATTATACCGTCTTCAATCGTTTTCAAGACTTGGGTTTCCACCTCTGATCTAAGATGACTTGGATACGGGTATGATTTAGTGTAAATTGGTTCATCAGTTGATGTTCTTATCTCCGCACTAACATTAGTTTCAATAATTCCACAATCAGATACGGATCCAAATAGTGTAGCGTTTTCATTTATCAATTTTTCGATATCCTCTTCTTCGTGCTGTATGAATTTAATATTATTAACTTGTCTTGACACTTTACCCTTGAGATTTATCTGTACATTATTAAGTAGATGCAAAACGTTTTTGTTCCTATCGATTATAGGCTCGAGCTCCCTAAGGGTGTCGTTGCCTATAATGCCATCAAATGATCGTAATCCAGGCAGAACAAAGAAATCAAGTTTCTTCTCTATTCCCAGACTCTTAAAGAATTTTCCCGTTACCATTATCGGAACTTGTCCCGCTATCGGAACTTGTCCCGCTGGTGAATGAATTTTAAATTTGGATTTTAAATGATATTTCTTCTGACACAAAGTTCTTGTTTGCCCTAGTGTCTATCAAAAATTTAAGGGCTTTTCCGTCTCTTATGTAAAATTCTATGTAAGGTCCTCTAGAGAGGTCTGCGTCATACAATTTAATTGATTTTCATCGTATTCTCCGTCGTCAATTACCGTGTCGGAGTTGTCCTCGTGTTCATCATATACTTCATAGTCTTCGTATTGATTTGCACACTGTTCAGATTCTAAGACTTCCGTGTTAAATAGACGTTATTGCTTTCGCGGACTGTTAGAAGAGTTGGCCTATCGGTATGGGTGGTTTAGCTTGAGTGGGCCTTGGTGGTATCAAGTTTGGTGTAAACTGTTGGGTTGGCGTGTTGTAAATACGAACTCTCTCATTTAGGGTCAGATTTCTCGGTGGGACATTAGGTTTTTAAATTTGGATTTTAAATGATATTTCTTCTGACACAAAAGTTCTTGTTCGCCCCAGTGTCTATCAAAAATTTAAGGGCTTTTCCGTCTCTTATGTAAAATTCTATGTAAGGTCTTCTAGAGAGGTCTGCGTTATACAATTTAATTGATTTTCATCGTATTCTCCGTCGTCAATTGACGTGTCGGAGTTGTCCTCGTGTTCATCGTATACTTCATAGTCTTCGTATTGATTTGCACACTGTTCAGATTCTAAAGACTTCCGTATTAAATAGACGTTATTGCTTTCGCGGACTATTAGAAGAGTTGGCCCATCGGTATGGGTGGTTTAGCTTGAGTGGGCCTTGGTGGTATCAAGTTTGGTGTAAACTGTTGGGTTGGCGTGTTGTAAATACGAACTCTCTCATTTAGGGTCAGATTTCTTGGTGGGACATTAGGTTTACTAGTTCAATACATCTGATTAAGTGGTGAAGTTATAGTGTAAAAATAACGTGGGTGAATATAAGTATTCCTAAAATGTAAGTTCTGAAATTCAAGGCTGAAATGAAATGAAGGTTCTGAAATGAAGGTCTGTGGTACAGGTACAGGGAGTGTCAGTTCTCCAGGAGGAGGACGACGAATTGTATTTTCTAGATCGGTCATTCTATTGTTGAGAATTTTAACCTGTTCAATCTGGGCATTAAAAGCACCAGTTAGTTAGGTTATAGCTTCTCTCATTTGATCCTTAGTTACTTACTTACTTCAGTTGGCTTTACAACCTGTTGTTAGTCTTGGCCTGCTTAATAAATGATTTCCAAGCATTTCGGTCTTCTGCTTCTCTTCTCAAGTTGGTGAACCCAGGATTTTAATGTCTTCATCCACTCAAGTTGTCGTCCAACGCCTTTCTGGCTGGAGCGTTTGTATTCATTCGACCGACATGTCCCAGCCAGCGTAATCGCTGTATTTTGATGCGCTTAACTACGTTCATGTCCGGATATAGCTCATACAGTTCACAGTTCGTTCGACGTCTATACTCCTCTTTAACACAGATCGGGCCATAGATTTTTCGAATGATTTTTCTCTCAAAAATGCACAGCACAGCTTCATCTGCTTTCGCAAGTACCCATGCTTCAGCGCCATAAAAAAGCACAGGTAGAATAAGAGTGTTGTACAGAGTTATTTTAGTTCGACGAGAGAGGGCTCTGTTCCTGAATTGTTTGTTCAGCCCGAAGTAACATCTTTTTGCCAGCACGATCCTTCGCTTTATTTCGATGCTGACATTATTAATTCTATTAATGGCGGAGCCGAGGTATAGAAATTATTCCACTACCTCGACGTTGCAATTGCCGACCTTCACTATTTCGCCTTTTTTTTGTCGCGACGTTTGCCTAGCAGTGTCAGGCATAAATTTACCATTAGACCCATCTTCGCCGATTCCTTCTCAGTTCTGGAAAAAACACCAGTTACATCGCGCTCTATCTTACCGATGATGTCAATGTCGTCTGCATTTGCGAGTAGGATGTGGCCTTTGGTGTTCACTGTGCCTGTTTTGTTAACTTAGGTTTTTTCCAATATTTTCTCCATTAATATATTGAACAAGTTGCACGGTAAGCAGTCACCCTGTCGAAGACCTCTTGTTGTAGTGAATGGTTCGGAGAGGTCGCTTCCAATTTTTACTGAGGATCTAGTGTCACTCAAAGTCATTCTACAGAAGCGTACAAGTTTCAATGGGATCTCATACGCAGACATGGTTTCAAACAATTTCTCTCTTATCAGCGTGTCGAAGGCGGTTTTATAGTCGATGAATAGATGATATGTACCGCTTTGCATTTCATGGGTGTTTTCCAGGATCTGGCGAAGTGTGAAGATTTGGTCGACGGTCGATTTATTCGGCCTGAAGCCACACTGATTGGACTGAATCAGTTCGTCGAGTTTTGACTTCAATCTTTCACACACTATGCTAGACAATATTTCATATGCGATGGATAAGAGATTTACTCCTCGGTAGTTGGCGCAAACGGTTTTGTCTCCTTTCTTGTGAATTCGGCATAGTACGCTGAGATTCCAATCATCAGCCATTCTGCCAGATGTTGCAGACTAGCTGATGCATGCACCTTATCAGCTGTTCTCCTCCGGTCTTATACAGCTCTGCTGGAATTCCGTTAGCACCTGTGGCCTTGGGGGTCGGCCCACCACCCCTATCTTCAGCGGCTAACAGGCTGGCGAAATGTTTCTTCAAAAACCTCAGCACACTCGATGTATCTGTCTCCAGGTTCCCATTTTCATCTCTACACGAAGTTATGCCAGTAGACGAGTCTTGGCGTTGATGTTTTACTCGTTGGTAGAATTCTCTGGCATCATTGCAATTTCCATAAAACTCAATCTGCTCACATTTCCGTCTTTCCATTTCTTTTTTCTTTCTTCGGAATTTTCCTCAACTCTCTGTATCGCTCCAACACCGCACGTACCATTGGTTCCGTTGTTGCCGCTTTCGGTAACCAATTTCTTTTTCGGCGGCATTCGCCATGAAGTTGTATATGTGTTGCCATTGTTCGCTGATATCATCGGGAGAAGGAGGGTTTAGCAGGAGGAGATGAGATAGCTTCGTGGAGTAGGCTTGTGATGTCGGCTGCGATTGCAGCTTTTCGACGTCTAGCTTTCGTTTGGTGCTGGTACGTACGGGTTTTGCTGCAGTTAAACGAAAGCGTACCTTGTCTGCTACAAGGTAGTGGTCCAACTCAATGTTGGCAGTTCGGAAAGTCCGTACGTCCAGCACGCTCGATGCATACCTTCCGTCTATCACAACATGATCGATTTGGTTTGTCGTCTTTCCATCAGGTGACAGCCATGTTGCCTTATGGGTTTCGCAATGTTTAAACCTGGTGCTGCTAATAAATATATTTCTTGCGGCGGCGAAATCGATCAGCCTCATTCCGTTATCGGAGGTATCATCGTGGAGGCTGAAATTACCGATGGTGGGACCAAAGATGTTTTCCCTGCCTACTTTGCCATTAAAATCCCCTAGAACAATTTTAATGTCATGGCCGGGACAGTGGTCGTATGATTGCTCTAGGCTCTCGTAAAACTTATCTTTGGTCTCTTCGTCTTTCACTTCCGTTGGCGCGTGAGCACAAATCAGGCTAATAAAGAAAAACTTAGCCTTGATGCGGATTGTGGCCAGCCGTTTATCCACTGGTGTGAAACCGGCGACGTACTCTTTTGTTCACTACAAATCCGCATCCAAACATCGCATAAACATCGCAGTTTCTCATTTTATTTACGCCGTGCCCTTTCCATTTTATTTCCTGGATTGCGGTGATGTCAGCTCTGCATTCTTCGAGGACATCCGCCAGTTGGTTAGAGGCACCTGGTCTGAGAAGTGTTGGTACATTCCAAGTGCATATCCGTAAATTATGGTCCTTTATACGTTTGCGGTGGTCGTCAACATTAGGGGGAGTCCGTATTTTCTCATTTTTGTTTGCTTTCATTGTTGGTTTTTTTTTTTTGGAAGCGGGTTATAGGCCCAACTCCAACCTCTTAACCTGAGGAAGGTTCGCCGCTCACACGAATAGATCTGTGGAGACGACTTGAGATGCAGTCGATAAGGATCGCACTGGGTTCACCAAGTTGAACCGATCAGTATTTTTACCTTATGACATAACCCCCATGATCTTTTGATTTTCTAAAAAAATTATTTATTATTATTACGGACGAAGAGTCAAGAGTCTTGTTAAAGTGTATTACGTTCAAGTTTGGTCGTATATATAAAAAAAATTAATTTGTACGTAATAAGAGGTTTACAACTTTTCTTATTAAAAATAAATTCTCTCAATTCAAAAATATGTTCAGAAAAAAAAAATTACTTCTCGTTTAGAAAAAAAAATTATTTATAATCTTGATTTAAATTTGTTTAAATTTTCCTAAAACAATTCTCTTAATTTAACAATACAGTAAAAAATTACTTGTTTAAAATAAATTGTTAGAAATATTGATATAAATTCCTTTTAAAATATAATTATAATGGTTTGCTTACAGCAGTATGAAGATTAGCATGCTTCTGGAAGTCCCGTGGAATCCTTTTTGATAATTTGTCTACTCGGGTACGGGTGACGACACAATGTGAAATCCTCTTTTTCCAGTGGTGTGTTTTCCACTAACTACCTTATTTGTTTGAGAAGTTTATTTGTTTACCGTCTCGGATTTGGTAGTTTTTTTTAGGATTTTCACAAAAAAAAATTTTTTTTGGCAAATACTTTGATTAGAAAGTTAGAAATTAATTTCACTTAAACTTCACTTTATATTGTAAATATTTTTCCCAATTAGGACTTTTAGTTTTCTCGAGCACCAGTTACGGAGTTTTAATCCACGGAATAATATGCGACGGTTCTGCTGTTCAAAATAACTCTGATTTATTCTTTATTGATAGTTTACTTTTGCTTATTACCAACAAACATTATTCTAGAATAAAAATGATTATTTTGCAATAATGACTTATGCTTACTTTTATTAATATTAAAATAGGTTACTTATTGGCTAATTTAAATTATGCTTATTCAATAACCTATTTGTGTAAAAGTAAATGTTCTACTTAGTCAATAACCTAATTGCGTATAGGTAAATGTACTTTTGTCAGCTATAATTGTTGTTGTTGTATGTGATCGTACTAGTGCATTGACTTACTATTGTTGTCATGTTTGTCGTCATTCATCTAAGTACAATAACTTACATACGTGAATTTGTGTGAGCATGTTAAAATACACATCTGTGTTAGTAACAGAGGTAACCGATATCTGTTATCCAACAATGTAAGTACAGTGTAATGCGATTACACTCAATGCTATGCTACTCAATGTCTATTCTCTTAAGTCCATCTACACAAGCGTTGCTGCACTCTTCGGATTACCACGACACGTTCTTTTCCTCTCATAATCTTCAATTGTATCACACACACAGATCCACTAAGTCTCTCTGTTGATTTTTCTGATGTTCATCATTTATCACTCTTTACAATTACCTACTGTACCTCACTCTATACTCCATTTATTGTTTTTGCAAGTTCTTCCAATTCCAATATATTTCTTAGAGAATCTAGGAACACTTTTAATTTCAGCTGATGGAAAGTAGGTCAAACATTTTTTTTTTGTATACCATTATCTAGATACTTATTTGTACATATCCCAGCAAACATTAGTTAAATCAATGCCGACTTCAAGGAAATGTTTAAAAATATCTTACTGAATTCGAAAAAACCCAATACAATAAAATTGTAATATTCCCATTGTTACCAAACGTACTCAATTGGTTACGTAATCCCTTTTTAATTGAATGAAACTACAACTGTTTCGCTTCATACGAGTGAGTATTTATTACTGTATTCAGTTTGTCTGGATGTTTTGTAATGCACCCAGTGAATACATGGAACATACAATCATAATACTAAAGAACCTTTAAATAATACTAAAGAACCAAGGAATTGGTATGGACTATTTATACCAATCTTAACAATTGTTTTACTTAGGTACTACATTATAAATTATATTTATATTCTAGTGTGTGTGTGTGCGGTTGCGCGCCGTGTGTCTTATCGCAGACCCTTTTCTTCACGTGGCTGCGTTCAGGGCTACCTGGGATTATCCCATGCCCCTTTCCTCCTTATCGATGTGCATCTATTTGCTCGTCACCATTCAGGTACATTTGTTATCGGTGAGAGTGTACACACTCCGAAATGTAGGTCCTACAACAGCACAATCCAACCACACCAGAAGAAACGTGTTCATCTTTGAACACTAATCTAGAACAAAATATAAGATATTCAAGAGTTGTTCCATGGAAGAAATTTGTTTCCGCATCCGACCAACAAAGAAGACAGATATATAGTTTCGCTTCCGTGTAAATAAGGTCATCCCGAACAAATAAACATTGGCCATTCCAGAAATACTTCAATGGCACAGTTTTTTTTTTTTTTTTTTCGAGATGATGACTAAATATATGTTGAATTTTACCCTTCACTGTACTTGAAGACAAACTATGCTATGTGGACTCAATTTCTAAATCAATGTTCGATTGGTAACAAACGCTCTCTTACACAATCAGTCTTTGATTGAGTGAGAACAACAATTGCTATTGTTGTACCGCTAGTTAGCTAAGCATAGTGTGTACAAATTACTGATCAATGCTCTGCTCTGATTATGCACTGGAGCGTTTGTTGACGTTATTATATTATGAATTTGTAGTAATGAGTGAGCAAAATCAAACCGTTAATTATGCTCTGGAGCGTTTGTTGACGTTTTTATATTATGAATTTGTTGTAATGAGTGAGCAAAATCAAACCGTTCGTTCCGTAAACACTCAATAATTGGTGATTGCTTGGCTGACCCATACTTTTACAAATCTTGCATGATCGTTATGACACTTGGTTCTGATATTTGTTGGAAAATTAAGATCCCTTCAGAACCTTTCATTCACAATAATCTCTTCTTCCAAAATACACGTTTTGGTTCTGCAAATAAAGTTACCATCCATAACGTCAATTTGTAAGCTATACTCAGATCGTTTTGGGAGCAGGAGAAAGTAAGTATGAAGAGAGACTTTAGTTAGTTTATGTGAGGCTCATTTTGAAGCAACAGCACATAGAACTGATTCCGGTCTTTACATGGTGCACTTGCCATTTAAAGCTGTCATGCATGACAATACCTTTCCTGATCTGGACAACAGCGTTCTAATCGTTTTTAAACGACTGATACAACTACAATTCACTATCCAAGCGTCCCTTGTTTTTTGTGAGAATAGTTTGCTAAGCCTATTCTAGAGTTTCTAAAAACGGAATCGTTCTCTCTTATTTGGATAACGAAGCAGACAACATCATTAAGTATACATAATCAATTCTGTTAAAATAATACATTTCTTCCCTAACAAAGATTTTAGCCTTTTTTGTAATTTCTTTTCAAAAAAGAATTAAAGGTTTTTTTCAAAACTTTTCCAGTTCACATAACTTGCGTGTTTGTTAAAACATTATACTTTTCTTGTGGCATTTTATTTCGTTGTAAAACGTGCATAACCTTCTCCCTTGTAATTTCGACGAATGAAATTATTGGCAAAAGTGTCTGCTGAAGTTTTGGCTGAATTTTATAGAAATGAGTGATTTGACCAAATCGTCAGGCACATATTTTGAGCCCTTATTTCTGGCACATGGTGTCTGGCCAGACTCCTATACATTTACATGCATTTGTATGGAAATAAGGGCTGTTTGCCGTTACATTTTTTACTAATATAGGAAAATATTTGTTATATTTTGTGTTTCTATTTCTTTTTACTATGTTATAAGCTACCTGAGGAAGAAAAAATAGACCTGAAAAAATCTTTGGAATGAAAAGGGCAACAATTTTTTGTTCTATATATATTTCTCTTTATTATGGGTACAGTAATAAATGTTTATGACAAAATAGAAAATTATTATGAAGAATACATTGAATTTTTTATTCAGAATTTTGCGGAACGCAACAAAAACATAAATAAGCTACTTTTGAATGTTGCTGACAAACAGGATTGTTGCATTTGCAGCAAAAAAGCGTGTCTTACGGCGTATTTTGGCAAATTCTCCAATCTTTTTTGGACCACTGCGTGAAGCCACATTCAGTTTTGCTATATTAAGAGGTCGCCCAAAGTACGCTTCAAATGATATACGAGTTGTTGGTTGAGCCACAATGTGCGGATTATTGGTGCGATTTTCAACGTCGGCCAGTACCAATTGCTTTGCAAGTTTATATAAAAATATGCGTCTTTTTTCTTTTCTTGTATTTTCATCATTTAGCTTACATATAATGTAACTTGCCAATGCCATCACATCAATCATGTTGCAGAAAAACGCGTATGTCCAGCGTCGCCGTTGACCTTTTGTTGTGTAATGAGTTAGCATTTGATTCAACGTATCGACTCCGGCTTTAGTTGAATTGTAGAATAAAATTGCTTCCGGTTTAATGGCTACGCCTTCAACATATTTCGTGTAATGCACGGTTGAAATTAAATTGACTGCCTTATTTTTTTTGGGCACGTAGCTGCAAAGTGCAACAAGATTTCTATGAAAACCAAACACACTTGAAAGAATTGGTCGTCTGGTGCTCTTCAAAACTTCCTTAGGAAGACATCTTTTGTTTGCTCGAATGGTGCCAACAAATGCCAGTCCCATAGCAGCCAGTCGTTTAGCGCCGTTCAATGAAGTGAAAAAATTATCAGATATAATTGTTCTCCCGCTGTTTGCTTAACGATTTGCCAAATACATTAGAACGTTTTCACCTTGATTTATCTCCCGATTGTCTCCTTCCTTTCCAGTGTATAGTTTTCCTATCAATGGAAATTTAGTCTTAGCATCGCATGCCCACCAAACATTGATCCCATACCTTGCAAGTTTTGATGGGATATATTGGGTGAACTTTGTGCGCCCACGATACGGAAACAACTGCTCATCGATGGTGATATTTTCATAAGGTTCATAATAATTTTGCAGATTTTCATTGAGAAAATTCCAAAGGTCCCGGATAGGCGCTGCTTTATCTGTTTGCTGTCGGAATGCCCGCGTACGACTATTATCGAAACGAATATATTTGGACAGAGTAATGAATCGTTTGTGCGACATAGCCGCACGGAATATGGGCAGCGAATCAGAACGCCACAATATACTGGAGTCTTGCATATTATGGCTGAGACCAGAAGCCAATGAATGCAATAGCTCAGAGCTTGTCAAATCAATTCATTTTCTTTGGGTAGACTCTGGATATTCTTCATTCCATTTTGTAATTGGTTCTCGCCCATGCCGATTTGTTTCACTAATGAAGACGAACGTAATATTGGTTGAGAAAAATAGCTTGAATACCTCAACTGGATTGGTGAGCCTTGTTTTTGTTCCAGATTGAAAACGCATGATATTATGCTGGCGCAAACGAGATGCCGGGGGTTCAGTTTCGTTCCATTTAGTACCGTCTTTACCATAAAAACAGCCTGAGTCGACTTCATTTTCTGCTTCAGCATCATTTCCACTTTATTGATCTACGTCTTCATCACTATCATAAAGTTCGTTAGGTTCAATTTCCAAATCATTTTCTATGTCTGATGCATCATCTTCTGGCACATAATCAGCAGTGTCGTCACCATCGTTTTCAAAAACATCATAATTTTCATCAGCTTCTACCTGTCTTTGGAAATCACGCACTAATTCCTCTGACAATTGGGGTTGCAAATTCGAGCTACGCAAGCGTGTATTATAAGTAAATTCCAGTTCATCAGCCATAATATACTAACAACGCAACAAATCTACCTGCGTACAATTATTCACAAGTTCAAAATTACCGCACAAAAACTAGATTACTTCTTCACTGTTCAACGTTCAATGAATAACTAACTCACAAACAAAAGCAGAAGAAAGAAAGAAGCATAAAAGAATAAAGTAAATAAAAATTACCAACTCGTGCCATGTGCTTTGCCTATGCGTTCATACAAAATGCATAGGAGTCTGGCCAGACACCATGCACCAAAAGTAAGGTGAAGATTTTTTATTTGGCTTTTTGTCTGTTACAAGGACTTTTTTTCAATTATTAATTTATACGTCTAAAGCCAACAATATTTTGGGAGATTACCTGAAATTACAGCCATGTACCTAAAATAGAAGTATGCTAAAGTGAAGCATAAAAATGAAATATGTCTGGCCAGAACCATGTGCCAGTTCGAGGGTTATTTGATTTAACCCTATGCAACGCTATGCATTGCAATTATTTACAACATATGAAAATCGGTTAGACTACAAGGAAAGTTGCGAAATAACATTTGGCTATGTGGTTACATAGAAACAAAGGGTGGATGACATTTTTAATAATTTCGATAGTAAACACCAAGAAATAATGCGAAAAGTAATTGAAGAGTTTCTGTAAATAAAAGATGTTCCATATTTAGATGACGATTTTTATTTTGAGTTTTCGGAAAAGTATTTTACTTTTAAAGGAAAGCTTGTTGACTCTTTACCTAAACAGTCAGTAACACATTCCCCTCTACCAGCACATTCGCCGTGCCTAATAGCCGTTCAGACACTACAATTGGATTTAACGCTAAACTGCCAAAAATATCATTGAACGATTTCTGGAGAATAGATATGGAATGGGTCCCATTCCGTGACATATATTTCTCATTCTACATGGAAAATCCTTGAACCCAGGTACCACAACAAACGAATGATTGTTGGCAATTTAATAGGGAAACTGTTAATATTCAGAAGTCTAATGGTGGATTTTATTCCATAAAAGTAATACTAGATTCTGCTCAATAATGTTTAGCTTCCCTTAGGAATTTGGGCGTTGATACCCAGAGCTGGAATCCGCTTTTAAAATATTTACTTTCACAAAAGCTGTATCTTCAGACAAGGAAAGAATGGGAGCAATCTCTAAAATTGACCACGGAACTTCCAACGCGGGCTGATCTGTTCGAATTTTTGGAGAGATCTTTCTGAAGTCTAGAAACTTTGAATGACGAATTCCCCTCTGCTGATAAACAAAAGTCCACACAACCTTTTAGGAATCCTAGTAATGCAAAGAAAACTTCTTGTAATTCGGTTAAATTGTCAAAACTTAACCAGTTTAAGTGTTCCTATTGTGAGAAACCGCATTCCCTTTCGAAGTGTTTTCCATTTCTGGCACTTACAATATCAGCAAAGTACGATTTTCATTCCGATCGAAAGATTTGTCATAATTGTCTCACAATTGGACATAGCCACAATAACTGTGAGTCGCCATTTCGCTGCATAACATGCAGAAAACCTCATCTCACAGTTCTCCATTCCGCTGAAAATTAAAATCATATTCAGACTTTGAATGCACTACCGTCTTCATACAATTTAGATAATGATGCTTTTGCAAATGTGTCTTCCCATAGTGCAAACACTTTCCACTCTGTGTTGCTATACACAATTCGATTATACGTCCACACTGGTTATGGTCGTTTTCCATTGAGAACCCTTCTTGACACTGGATCTCAGGGTAGTCTGATAACAGAGTCTGCTGTTCAAATATTAGGCCTTAGAAGGAATAAGCACGCTGCAATGTTATTGGTATTGGCCATGGAAATAAGAATTTGTCGAAATATTCAGTGGATACTGACCTATTTTCTCGTACACGTGAGCCAATAGTTTCTAGTGCTGCTTTCATCCTATACTCCAGCACCACTCTCAAGGCACATATCCATGGCAAACATAGAAAGTGACTGCTTGGCTGACCCATACTTTTACAAATCTTGCATGATCGTTATGACACTTGGTTCTGATATTTGTTGGAAAATTAAGATCCCTTCAGAATCTTTCATTCACAATAATCTCTTCTTCCAAAATACACGTTTTGGTTCTGCAAATAAAGTTACCATCCATAACGTCAATTTGTAAGCTATACTCAGATCGTTTTGGGAGCAGGAGAAAGTAAGTATGAAGAGAGACTTTAGTTAGTTTATGTGAGGCTCATTTTGAAGCAACAGCACATACCTTTCCTGATCTGGACAACAGCGTTCTAATCGCTTTTAAACGGCTGATACAACTACAATTCACTATCCAAGCGTCCCTTGTTTTTTGTGAGAATTACAAAACGTTTATGCGGGAATACGAGTCTTTGGGTCATATGACTAAGATAGGTATTTTTCCCAAAGACATTCGTAATAACTCATATTTTTTGCCGCATCATGGTATCTTCAAAGAAGACAGAATTATGACCAAGTTAAGAGTAGTCTTTGACGACAGTAGTCATTCAAATGCCAACAAATCTCACGATTTGAATATTGATTCCGTTTACTTTTGGATTGATAGTTCCACTGTTCTTAGTTGGATACGGAAATCTCCATCCAACTGGAACGTTTTTGTGGCCAACAGAGTGGGTTATTGACTTCCGCACTAAATCCTGTGGACTGTGCTTCCAGAGGACTGCTACCTAAGGATTTACTTCAAAACAGGACTTAGTGGTACGGCCCACAATTTCTTTACGAAACATCTTCATTGTGGCCTAAAAATCTTGCAAACCTGCACACTTATGAGGAAGAGCTAAGTATCGGCTAATCCTCCCATTCTTTCAAAATTCTCAATACTTCAGACTCTTCTACGATTTATAACTCTATGTTTTCGTTTTGTGCACAATTGCAGCAACAAACCGCAAAAGCGAACGAGTTATTCCACTTCGTCTGAAATTATTCAAACATTATTAACGTTTCTGAAACTCACACAAAAAAAAAATGACTTTGCGGTGGAATTTGATATGCAAAACGTGAGTAAAAGAATAGTTCTATTCTGACACTTATGACATTGATGAATGATAATGGTATTATCCGTGAAGGCGGTCGTTTGGAAAATTCCGAGTTGCACTATAATGTCAAACATTCTATTTTGATTTCGAAGACTAATCCACTATGAGGATTGATAATTTTAGATGCCCCCGAAAATACACTTCATGGTGGAATTACACTTACATTGTCTTTTGTGTATCGAAAATTCTGGATAGTGTCAGGAAAACAGCTCACTAAAACTATAATCCATAAGTGCCTATGGTGTTTCAAATACTCAGCACGAACTTCACAGCAGATCATGGGTATCTTGTCTGTTAGATCAGCGTCCGTCAAAAAGGGGTACATTTGCCTCTTTGTCTGCATGGTCACAAAGGCCATACATCTAGAGAACTAGACATAATGTATTAATCTATGTATGTAACTTGTTTAATTGTTATAGATGAGTTGGTAATGGAATTATTTCAATAACATTTCCCCCCCTGAGGAACGAATGTTTCGGAATGTGTTGTCGGTCAAGGATGGCCTATCGGTGAAATAATTTTAGTCGAGTTTTGTACTCCGCTATGCTCCAACTCACAGCGTGCAATATCAGGCTCCATCTTTGCCTATTATATTCGGCTAATTTTTAGTACAATCAGCACTTTCTGCATTTTTGCTCGATTCCTCATGAGTTTATTCCGTTTTGGATGAGTGTTTCAGTTGAATTACCTGAAAGGTAATTTGCAGTTCACATAACATAGAAAAGGACTTTACGTAACACTGAGGTTTGTTATTCCCCTGTTGGATCTGGAAAAGCAAAGTGGTCTGTAAAGATATGGTAGCTCTTTCGTAAAAATTATCTTGTGCAGCTGAATCATTACTTTGAGTAGGTTGAGGACAGAAACGTTCAAATTTTATAAGCAAGATCGGATATTCTGTGTCTACATTATTTACTGAATACATATCTTCCAATGTTATTGAATGCAAGACCAAGTGTTTGAATGTGATTACAGTCGCAATTTGCGAAAACTTCACAGCCATATAGTAGTTTCGGGTTACGATAATTTATAACAAGCAACATTCGCATATTTAAAGGGGTAGATGTGCGTACTTCCCACAAGTTCCTCAGCATTCCATACATTTTACAGGAAACTCTACTAATATGATTGTACAGGATAACTTGGAGGTAAACGTCAAACCCAGATTGCAGGAATTCTCAACAAGATCCATAACATTATCTGCGATATGTAGGTTCAGGACATTGCACTCGAAAGTTTGTTTATTAGAAATAACAATGAATTTGTTATTGGCGGATTTATGTTTAAGCAATTGGTTAGATATTTTGAAGACATTGTTACGTATATGTTGAAGTTCAGTACAGTTTGAAAGTAAATGAGGTATTGTTATATTACAGTTGTTACAGAATGTACATATCACAGGTGATTCTTTTTCCACCAGGTATTTATGTGTAATCAGGGCGTTATGTTGAGAAATATCTATTTTGATGACAAGCAGTTGTCAAGGGAAGAATTAAAAGAGTTTTATTTGGGTTTGTGTTCTTATATGGGTGGTTGTATTTATGCAGTGTCTACTTCCGCGATTGTGTAAATTATTGCGAGTTTAGATATATTTTCTAGAAAATGGAATCAATGTTTGTAGGTATATCATTTGGAATATTTTTGACTATCATATTCGCAGATTCGTTCCCTGGAATTCCTACGTGTCTGGGGTTCCACATGACTTTTGCTTTATAACTCTGAACTAGCATCCGCTGTTGTATTAAGGTTAGTATTCCGTTTTTGTTCAAGATATTAGTACATGCTTCAAATACGTTTTTTTAAAAAGCTGTTAGTGTATCAACAAAATGTTTGGTATTCAATGACCAGGGGGCGTGTGTTTGCATTGATTTCATGTCCTCTAATATATTCAATTTTATTGCGATTCGATGAATGTTCCAAGATGATGAATGTTTCAGCCGCGTCTTTCTTTTTTTATACCCTCACCCTACGGGTAGGAGAGTATATATAATTTGATATGACCCAAAAGTGTGACACATAGGTGTCTTTGAACCAAATTTGATTCATGACTTTCTAAATCGTTAGAGCCATGTCACTCAGTCCTGCAGGTACGCACGATAACTATCGAAGGAGTCAAACTATCGCACTGGGATAGCTTAATATTTTCCAAAAACTGCTTATGGGATTGCATATGGGCTATATGGCCACACCCCTTCAGGTACCTCCCATACAAATCGTCTATTTCGCCCACTTTAGAAATCCTGTAATAATATCATTACGCCCAACGCGATTTTGACCAAATTCTGGGTTTAGTAATGCTAAGGCTGGAAAAAGTTTTCGACAAAAAAGTCTGGCCACTCCTCTTCTGGTACCTACCATACAAATGCACCATCCCGCCTTCCTTAGAAATCGTGTAGTAATACCAATATGCCCAACGCGATCTTGCTCAAATTTTGTATTCAGTAAAACTATAGCTAGGTACAATTTTGGAAAAAAAAACTTGGAAGTCTGGCAACTATCGTGTAATAACACCAATATGCCCAACGCGATCTTGCCCAAATTTTGTTTTTAGTATATAGCTAGACAAAGTTTCGGACAAAAACATGGAAGTCGGGCAACTCCCCTTCTGGTACCTCCCATACATATGTACAATCACAATCACTCACTGCACTGTGGAATATGGTTTCAATAACTGATCTTACTGATTTTGCATATTATTATATTCAATTTCTGTGTGGTTACAATTGCTTTTATGGCAGATATGCAAGTGTTCTCTGTAAAGCGACAATATCAGAAAACTTGTTATTTACCTTGACAGTGAATTTTCTGTTTGTCCATTCTGATAGTTTTCGCAAAACTATATGGCTTCCAATACTGTCAAATGCTTTAATAAAATCAATTGACACAATAGAAGTGTGGTTCTTAGTAGAAAGGTTTTGGGTGGATCCCTTATCTGAATCCGGAGTCCCAAGCAAGATCAAAAACATCATTTCTACAATCGCAAAGAGTATTATAGCATTAGTGCTATTTTTGTAAGTATTGAAATGTTTAATTCCAACAGACATATATATTTACATATATTTAAAAAGTATAATGCATCGAATGCATCTATTTCATGACTTTTTTCTGTAGTCTGCTTTCCGAGGTATTTATTATAAGTTTTGTATGTGTCTAACATTTTTGGTTTCGCTATAAATAGTCTAATGGAAGAATTTCAGTGTTAGGAAAAATATCAAAAAAAAAAATTGTAAGCATTGCATTTATGATATATTTCTTTTAAACGTATTCACAGTTCAAAAAATGTCTGGATTCATTGAGGAACATGTATGGATAATGGGAGAATTATCCTCTACAATTACAAAGCGCAACTTATTTGAGATCGGAACTGCCTGTTAGACAGAACATTCCCAACAATTAACTAACTATTAACTAACTTTACTCATAACATATATATAAAACAGTGTTTCATTTTGTGACAGTGGTCGTAGTTCTCCCACGAATCATCGCGTTCTTCCATTAAAGAGTGCACGACAGGGTATACTTCAGGAAACACAAATAAAGGGTGTTTTTTATTGAGGTATAGAACTTCGAATTGAAATAAAACACAAGAAATGTCCATCAATTTGGCTTTATTGGAAGGATAATTTTATGCCATTAATGTTTAAATATGATTTCCGGCATGTGGCCGCCGCGGCTGGCTCGAATAAAGCCAATTCTACAGGTCCAATTTTCAACCACTTGTTGGAACCACAACTCATCCACATTCATGCCATCCAATTCGGGAACAAAATAGTCGATTATCATGGCTCTATACCGGTCTCCATTAACGGTAACTGACTCTCCAGCATTATTTCGGAAGAAGTATGGCCAGCCCATAGAGCACACCAAACAGTCAGTTTTTGTGGATGTAATGGCATAAAATGGACGGAGCTTGCGGTGAACTTCGAGAACTGAACCATTACTTTCGAAATAAATTTGCACGATTTGCAAGCGTTGTTCTTTTGTCAACCTGTTCATGATGACATGGCAAACCAAACTAAATATTAATCACTTGACAGCTGACAAAATGGCCGCCAGTTAAAAAAGTTCTATACCCCAATAAAAAACACCCTTTAAATAAAGACTACAAAACTTCTTTACGTACATATATTAAATTTTTATTTTATTCAATTAGCGAAGAAATTCGCCAATACTTCTAAAGAATTGGCTATTTTTTCGTTGGATTTGGCAATCGAATTCAACGACATAGCAGTTTCTTTTTGAATCTCCATTTGTTTATTCATTAATTTTAAACTTTCTTCTTCAAAGTTGGCCAAGAGATTTTCTTTTGTTAGCAGCAATTTTATTTTTGGTGCGCACCTTTAGATCGGACCAAATCTATACGAAATAGCTAATAAATATAACTATTTGAGACATCTGCCAACAACTGATCCGACCTTTTTCCAATCGGTAACGGATCTTTCAGGTGGTCCCGCAGAACTTAATCGCATTGAAAGTTCTACTCACATATCATCCACATTTTTTCTGCAGATCCCAAATGCGGCAACTCCCCGGGCCATCTCTTCATTTCCGTTCATGAAGTCGATGAGTACTTCCCACTGCTAAATGGTGGTCCAAATACTTACCATTGTAAAAAAAATTTTTCATTAAATTATTTTTTTAAAAGCTCAAATGCAAGCTAAATTGTTATCGTTTGATTCTGACAGTTGTTGCGTTTGAAAACGTTTGTTACTGTTTTATAAAATATGCGGTTGCTTCGACGAAACGCAATTTGCATTTTCAAACGAAATACAAAATGTTAAAGTTGACGTTTTTGGAAACGTTATATACGTTACGTTTTACAAAATGAGGGCATAAATATCAGCATTTTTCAACATAGGATAGGACATTTTATTTAATCCAGGGGTTTTATTAATTCTTGGTACGTAAGTGTTTCTTCTAATCATTTAGTTCTTGATGAACAGGGAACTGATGGACTGTACGTTCGCAGTAAATGGTTTTTGCTAGTTTAAAATTCCTGGGAAAATTTTGAGTAGTCGGAATCAGATCAGATGTAACTTTGTCTGTTTTCAATGGAGCCGATTGAACATTATTTGTGCTGCTAGTTATTATATTATATTAGTTTAAGTTTTTGCATTAATAGGACGATGTGGAAGATGGGTTGAGAGATTTGTAAATTCATGGTATCATTTTACTTAGACATGTTTCTTAGATTTATTAAATACTCCATTTTTTTTTTTGAGATTTTGGTTTGCCATGTTTCGACGGAATTCCTCTGATCTTATCTTAACTTTTTTAATTCAGATGACCAGCATGGGACTGTTCTCTCATTGGTTATTGGAGTAGTTTGTGGGATAGATGCGTTCGCTGTCGATCCAATATTTGTATACCCTCACCCTACGGGTAGGAGGGTATATATCATTTGATACGGCTCAAAAGTGTAACACCTACAAATATTCACTTTAGAACCCAAGTCTCTTTGGACCAAATTCGATTCATGACTTTCTAATCGTTAGAGCCATGTCTGTCTGTCCGTCAGTCTGTCCTGCTGGTACGCACGATAACTTTCGAAAGAGTTAAGCAATCACTCTGAAATTTGGCATGGGTTAATATTTTCCCAAAACTGCTTATGGGATTGCATATGGGCTATATGGCCACACCCCTTCGGGTACCTCCCATACAAATCTGCTATTTCGCCCACTTTAGAAATCGTGTAATAATATCAATACGCCCACTTCGATCTTGGCCAAATTCCGTATTTAGTAAAGGTATAACTGCATTAAGTTTTGGACAAAAACTTGGCAGTCTGGCAACTCCCCTTCTGGTACCTCCCATACAAATGTACCATCCCGCCTACCTTTGAAATCGGGTAATATGATAAATATGACCAACTCGATCTTGCCCAAATTCTGTATTTAAATCTACAAACATATAAAGCTCTCCAGAAAAAATTGGACCCCTAGTCGGACTCCTTCTGGTACCTCCCATACAAATTTACCATTCCACCAACTTTAGAAATCGTGCAATTATATAAATTCGCTCAACGAATCTTCGCTCAACGAATTCTATATTTACTAAAGCTCTAACAACATAAAATTTTCGAGAAAAATACTGTGCTTTATATTTCGCCCTTTCTGTACAAATCTGTAATACAATATTTTTCTATAACATTCGGTACTTTGAGGTTGCTATTATGGAATATGAGACTTGTATGTTTTTACTGAGGGTGAGGGTATATATAAGTTTTTTTACCCGACTGGTTTTTTTAATTTATTGTGATGGAAACTGGGAAATAATTAGAGATGGATGTTGACTTATCGTTGATATATTTGAATTGAAAAGAAAGTGACAAATTAATGTTAAGATTTTTTCTGCTTTTGTGGGAAACTGATCACTGCTATAGAGGTGTATGCCATGTGCATTTAGGTGTATGCCATCTGCATTTAGGTATGCCATCTGCATTTAGGTAGTAGAAAAATTCAGACTAATAACCAGTTTTTAATTTTTTTTTTTACATTTCTTTCGGCAAATTACGAACGAATTTAATTTTTGTTTTTTAAAACATTCTTTTGAGTGTAAACAAAATAGCTTTTTAGTTTTTTTCAAAGTTTTGGAAAAGTCATGAAAAAAATGTCAAATCGGACGATCAAAAACAATTTTTTTTCGTATCATTGGCAAAAAAGGATTTCTCTTGCAAAATTGTTTTTTTTGTTTCAGTTATCATAAAATATTTTTAATGAATCAGGAAAATGTCTGGGGTTGAGAGTCATCACATGTTCTCTCCGTTTCTGGACACAGTGACCATTAGGGTGTCCCAAAAAGAAAAAATTTTTTTTGCTCACGCGTTTTTTGATAGATTTTAGGGTAAGGAAATTTTGAATTTTGTTTAAAAATTTTTTGGAAGTGGTTTAGAGGTCGCACAAATTGGGTTTTTGTCAAAAAACGTGGTTCCCTGCCATATTTTAAAAATAATTTAAGATTTGGCATTAAAAAATTTTTTTTTAGATCTTAAGTTAACAGTTCATAAGAAAAACGTCCAATCTTTCATTTTATGTTCAAAAACCGCCAGGTTTGTCAGCGATTTTTTCCATATGGCAGATTAAACTAATTTTTTTTTGTTTTTTTTTTCAAAAACATTGACTTTAACGATTTATAACTTTTAAAATGTCTATTAAAGTTACAAAAACTAATGATGCAGTTTAAAAGATAAATAAATTCTAAACAATTTTCATATAAAAAATGTTTAATTAGTCGTTACTAACCCAGAGTTATCTACATTTGTCGAATTCAATCCATTGCATGAAAATATAATACTAACCTTTAGGCTCCCAACAAATCATAACCAAGAAAAACAGAAAACACAATACTTTAGTTGTTTAAAAGTTTTTTATTGCGACTCTTTCGATGCTGCTTTATGACCTGCAATAAATTTTGAAAATCTGTTTCAGAAGTTGTCAAATTTGCGTAACTGCTTGCCAAGGCCACACCACGTTCGGCGACGTCGTTTACCACATACAATTGTTGAATTTTGTTTCTTCCATGGAGAAAGAGTTCGTTTGTTTCCCATTTTTCTGGATCTAGTTGTAAAAATGCTGTCGAAATATCGCAGGCTTTAAAAAAGTTAAGGCTAGCTTCTGAAATAAATGTGTAAATTTCTGCATTTTCAAGCAATTCTTCTTTCAAATTGGCCTTTACTGATTCCTTGTCTATAGTTGGACGAAGTAGATTTTTTACCATTAAACGTAATGTATTGCTGTCTATACGTTCGTCAAAAAATTCTAAGGCAGCCAATTTCTCCGATAAGTACCACTGATGCCGCAAAAACGTTTTTAATGCAGCACTTGCAACACTGTCATTAAAGCGTTTGTAGTCATCCAATTGCTTTAAGAGATTAAGATCGTTGAGGGGAGCATACCTAGGGCACTGACAGAGATACCAATTTTTTATATAAACCCTTAAAATAAATGAATTGAATTGTAGCAACGCATTAATTTTTGAATCGTCTATAAATGACTGCAACTGGTCTTGATAAATGCATATTTTTAAAGAGTAAATAAGCTGCATCATCCAGCGAGCTCGATTGATCGCTCCTGGAGTGACAGTGTTGCAAGCGCTGCATTAAAAACGTTTTTGCGGCATCAGTGGTACTTATCGGAGAAATTGGCTGCCTTAGCATTTTTTGACGAACGTATAGACAGCAATACATTACGTTTAATGGTAAAAAATCTACTTCGTCCAACTATAGACAAGGAATCAGTAAAGGCCAATTTGAAAGAAGAATTGCTTGAAAATGCAGAAATTTACACATTTATTTCTGAAGCTAGCCTTAACTTTTTTAAAGCCTGCGATATTTCGACAGCATTTTTACAACTAGATCCAGAAAAATGGGAAACCAACGAACACTTTCTCCATGGAAGAAACAAAATTCAACAATTGTATGTGGTAAACGACGTCGCCGAACGTGGTGTGGCCTTGGCAAGCAGTTACGCAAATTTGACAACTTCTGAAACAGATTTTCAAAATTTATTGCAGGTCATAAAGCAGCATCGAAAGAGTCGCAATAAAAAACTTTTAAACAACTAAAGTATTGTGTTTTCTGTTTTTCTTGGTTATGATTTGTTGGGAGCCTAAAGGTTAGTATTATATTTTCATGCAATGGATTGAATTCGACAAATGTAGATAACTCTGGGTTAGTAACGACTAATTAAACATTTTTTATATGAAAATTGTTTAGAATTTATTTATCTTTTAAACTGCATCATTAGTTTTTGTAACTTTAATAGACATTTTAAAAGTTATAAATCGTTAAAGTCAATGTTTTTGAAAAAAAAACAACAAAAAATTAGTTTAATCTGCCATATGGAAAAAATCGCTGACAAACCTGGCGGTTTTTGAACATAAAATGAAAGATTGGACGTTTTTCTTATGAACTGTTAACTTAAGATCTAAAAAAAAATTATTTAATGACAAAATCTTAAATTATTTTTAAAATATGGCAGGGAACCACGTTTTTTGACAAAAACCCAATTTGTGCGACCTCTAAACCACTTCCAATAAATTTTTAAACAAAATTCAAAATTTCCTTACCCTAAAATCTATCAAAAAACGCGTGAGCACCAATGAAAATCGAAATTTTTGTTTTTTTTGGGACACCCTAGTGACCATTCATGTTCAAAATCGTTTGTTTGTTACCAAAATCGTTTTATTGCCCCTCATAACTTAATATATGGCAAATATATGTATACTAGTAAGTTGTAATGCGCCAATGGCGCCCGTTGAAATATGGAAAAAAAATTGTGTTGAAAAAAAAATTTTGTGGAAAAAAAAATTTTTTTTTTGAAAAAAAAAATTTTGTTGAAAAAAAAATTTTTTCTTGAAGAAAAAAAAATTTTTTTTGAAAAAAAAAATTTTGTTGAAAAAAAAATTTTTTCTTGAAGAAAAAAAAATTTTTGTTGAAAACAAAATTTTTTGCGAAAAAAAAAAAATTTGGTGGACAAAAAAAAATTTTTTTGAAAAAAAAAATTATTGTTGAAAAAAAAATTTTGTAAAAAAAAAAATTTTTTGTAAAAAAAAAATTTTGTTGAAAAAAAAATTGTAAAAACAAAAAAATTATAAAAAATAATATTGGAAAAAAAAATTTTGGTAAAAAAAATTTGGGGAAAACACAATTTCTGTACAAAAAAAAAATATTATTTTTTTTATTATTATTATTTATAGAAAATTATAGAATGCCTATTTAAATTCCTACGTACTGCGTGACAGAGTCAGTGAATCAGTGTATCAGTGAATCAGTGTCGAGGGTAAATATATATTAAGATATGGTTGATGTATAATTTGATTGCAAAAATTTGTTAAAATTGCCATTTTTAGCGTGTACGAGTTAGCTCTAACTGACTAACTAAAGATTTGCTCATAGTGAGCTAACTTGTGGTTGACTGACTACCAGCTTATAATTATCTAGTCAAGTTAGTAAAACCGTTTTTTTAAAATTAGAAAAACTTTTTTGTTTTTATTGTCGAAGTAACATTATAAAAAAAAATATTTCAGTCTTTTTGAAATTCAAAATTAAAGGCATTTCTCAATGCTTTTTCCGGATCTTCTTCTCCGCTACGATTACGATGGCGCTTCAAATACCTTCTTTAAGTAAAAGTCTTCGTCAATAATTAGCTGAAATGACTCGACCAGCTATGCCGCATACAAACGTCTTTTACAGAGCACCGTAAATAACTTATTTTTATTATTCTGTTTCTGTTACTTCCAGCACTTTTAATTGAAAACATTCTGCAATTTGGTATTTATTTCACAATTACACTTTTAAAACTAACTACAATTATCGCTTTTAAAACTACACGTGTAAATATAAGTAAAATATTTATAAAAAATTACGCTGCGATTTGAAACAACAAGTACAATATGAATGTTTAAATCAAACTTTCGGAAAACACAACTTCATAAATTCAGAGACAAGTATGAATTTCATTTTATTCTCTTTTCTCCTTAAGTTTTTGTTCCTATGACTTAATGCTTACGTCAGCGTCAATATAAAGTATACACTTCTCTTTCCCAAATCTTCACATATATTTTTCTAGTTTTTAACAGTTTTTTTCTTTGGCAAGTGGCATATTTAAGAGCAATATTTAGTTCTCTTCAAGTAAAAGGAAAAACAAACACAAAATTACAACAACAATTCAAGTGCAGAACCAAAAACAAAAAATTCTTCATATTTAACGCGTCAGTATTAAGTATACAGTCGAAATGTTTTTGTTTACAACGCATCGAAGACCAAAAAAATTAACCGTTATTTTTTGTTATTTGTTTTAATTTGTCATTTGGGTTAGTTTTAATAGTCATTTGGGTTAGTTTTAATAGTCATTCTTAATCTCTCTTCACAAGTGATTGTAACCAAACATGTTTTTTCTGTGCAATTTTTTTTTTCATTAATATGGCCAAGCAAACCTCGTTGGATACGCGTGAATTAGTGCTAAAATTATACAAGGATGGAAAATCGTTGAGAGAAATTGCCAAGATAATTAATAGAAACCACAACACCGTAAAAAAAATGATCGACAAGTATAAAAATACCGGAAAATTGCAAAATATTGACCATCCTCGTTGACCACGTCGGCTTAATGAAACACAAATACGATCTATTGTACGTACGGTGAAGGCGAATCCATTTGAAAGCGCTGTCCAAATAGCAAAAAACATTTCGAACATTTCCGCAAGTGGAGTCGGAAACTTAGTGTTTATAGAGGGGACAATGAAAAAAGAGGACTACCTTAAGATTTTAAGGGATAATTTGCCAACCAGTGTGGAGAAGTTAGGCTTGGATCCAGTATGGATCTTTCAACAAGACAATGATCCGAAGCATACGGCTAAGATTGTGAAGGAATGGTTGATATTCCGCGTCCCAAAACAGCTCGATCACCCTCCCCAATCCCCCGATCTTAACCCCATTGAACATTTTTTTTTTTTTTTTTTTTTTTTTTGACTAACACTCAGGGGATGCCCCCTATAAATGCAATGCACTGTGTTAGAGATGGGAAATAAGGGTATTGGAGGGAGGAAAGAGGGAGTAGTGTTTGTTGACGTTGGCCTTGAATTTGGTAATGTCATAACAGGCAGGAAAAACACTTGCAGGAAGATTATTCCACAAACGAACAGTCCGGCTGAAGAACGAATTTTCTCTATAGTGCGTCGTCCGGTCAACCGGCCATTTGACAATGAACGGATGAGAGACCCTGGATAGCCGAGTATTCCGGCTAAATGTTCTAACGTCAGGGACCAGACGACGGATATCTTCTGAACAGATACCATTAAAATATCTATAGAATAGCGATACACAACCCACATTTCGGCGATGCTGTAGGGAGACAATAGAGCTGGATACCCTACCATCCCCTATCATCACCACCGCTCTCCTCTGTACACGGTCCAGAAGCTTCAAAGATGTTAATGGAGCCCCTGCCCATATATGCGAGTTGTATTCCATTTTAGGCCGGATGTAGGTGGTGTAAATATTTACGAGATCAGATGGGGTGAAGTATTTCTTGCACCGCTTTAAAAAGCCCAAACACTTGAATGCTTCTTTCGACACTTCGAATATATGGCTAGCCCAGCGAGCATCACCCTGTATCTTCATGCCCAGAACATCAAGAGTATCTGATACGTCGATATCCACACCACCCATAGATATTGACGACGGTGCTGGATCAGTGGAACGTTTGTGTGACAACAAACAGCACTGGGTCTTTTGTGCATTAAAATCTACTCTGTTCATTTGGCCCCACTCACAAATCGTCGCCAAATCGCGGTTAAGTGAGTTATTCATCGTTCGCCTTTTGTCCTCTATCTCCGAGGGACTTGGCCGATGATCAAATGAGTACGAATGACAGAGGTTGCTGTCATCCGCAAAGGAGTAGATTGGGTTCACAGTCTGCCCCAACAGGTCGTCAATGAAAATAAGAAATAGAGAAGGAGAGAGGACAGAGCCTTGTGGCACTCCTGCGGTCAACCTATGCTCGTTGGATGAGACGCCATCTATAACAACTCGTATAGAGCGATCCCTGAGAAAACTCGATATGAATCGAGAGAAGATATTACCGACACCAAATGCAATAAGTTTTGATATGAGTGCTCCGTGCCAGACCCTATCGAACGCCTTGGAAATATCCAGAGCCACGACCTTACTTTCACCAAGGCGGTGAATGGATCGACTCCATCGCTCCGTAAGGAACGCCATCAGGTCTCCAGTAGATCGATTTCTACGGAAGCCATACTGTCTATCATTCAGAAGGCCGTTAGACTCTAGATACCTTACAAGATGGTGATTAACCATGCTCTCCATAACCTTCGAGAGCGCAGAACATATTGCAATTGGACGGTAATTCGCAGGATTAGTAGCCTCACCTTTCTTGGGGATCGGCTGAACATTGGCAACTTTCCAACGTGAAGGGTAAATACCAGCACGGTACGACATGCTGAAAAGATTGCGCAATGGACGAGCTAGCGTCGAAGAGCACTTACATAGGACAAGTGCTGAAATGCCATCCGGGCCCGGAGTTTTATTTACGTTGAGATCTGTAAGAACCCTTTTAACGCCACGTGTTCGAAAAAATATCTGAGGCATCGAACTAGATACGTTCTCGATCACGGGGAGTGGTTGACTGCTGTCTGGCAAAGATGAATTCCTTGCAAAAATTTCAGCCATAAGGTTAGCTTTGTCAACCGGGTCAGTGAATATCTGGTCACCGTTAACGAGGGTTGAAATAGAAGATGAAGAATTGTTCCTTACCCTTTTAACAAATGACCAAAAGCTCTTACTTCCCCTGGGAGAAGAAAGAACTTTTGCACGAAGACGCTGTTCGTGAAGAAGTTTTTCGCGCCTAAGTACTCTGGCACAATTTGATCTAGCCTGCTTGCGTAGCAGTTCAGTAGTGGTATTTTT
The DNA here is from genome assembly GCA_958296145.1 of Hydrotaea cyrtoneurina. Taxonomy (NCBI): domain Eukaryota; kingdom Metazoa; phylum Arthropoda; class Insecta; order Diptera; family Muscidae; genus Hydrotaea; species Hydrotaea cyrtoneurina. Next base: position 52,664,515 of record OY282512.1, on the reverse strand, counting down.
ATTTAAACGCCATTTTCTGAATGCTTCCTCTTTGGATCTGACAGCTTCTTTGCATGTCTGATTAAACCAACAATTTTTTGGAGGTTTAATCGAAGTAGTCTTCGAGGGAATAAACATGTTTATGCCAAGAAGAATTATTTTCTCAACCATTTCAGCAGCAGCATCGACATTATTGTCTAGGAAACATAATTTCCAGTTAAATTGCTGATAAAAATTGTTGAGCTCGGCCCAACGTGCCTTTTCGTATATATACATTGTCCGCTTCGTGACTGGTTTTGAAGTGGCTCGAAGATCGGAGAACGAAAAGGATGCTGAAATGGTGCAATGATCCGAGTTACCAAGAGGTGCAAGAATGTTAACCTCATACTTTTCAGGGTGAGAGGTTAAGAAAAGGTCAAGAATATTTTGATGTTGCCCTTCAACACGCGGAATGTGTGTTGGTTCATTCACTAATTGCGCCAAGTCATTGTGCGCGGCAAATAACTCAGCGTACTGGCCCTCCGGAGATGTATGGCTCGAATGGGAAAGCCAAGAATTATTATGGACATTGAAATCCCCAGCAACTACAATTTCACTGTCCGGATAATATTCTAATATTTTCGAAATTGAGTCAGAAAGGGCGTCGAAGCCATTCAGGGTAGCCTCCCTTTCCAGGTTTGGGCTTCTGTAAAGAAACCCGAAATGTAAGGTGTGCGATCCAATCCTGAACTTAACCCAAAGGGAGTTAAATTCTGGATCTAGTGAGTTCAAATGTTGCTGACTCTGGAACACAACACCATTACGTATGAATACCACAAGGCCTCTGTGTGAAGAAAAAGAGGAAAGAGTGTGATAACCAGGAATGTGAAAATCCTGTGGATCAGAATCCTCACATACCTGGGTCTCACATAGAGCGAGGACATCCGGCCTATGGAAATTTATGTGTGCATATACCGCAAAAAAATTCGTCCTCAACCCGCGTATGTTCGCGAAGTGAATTCGAAACCTACCTGCCATAACACTACCAAATAACAAGATAACGTCAAAGCAAAACACAAATATTACTGCACCCCTCCCGCCGCTGTTATTTCTGTTAGTTGTTCAGTGTTATACCTACAACAACTAACAGAACAGCGACAAGAAGAGCGCAGTATTATTTGTATTAAGCGAAAAGGTTAGGGAAGGGGGGAAACACAAGTACAAGACAGAAAAGGGAACATAAAAAAGCCCTTAGTGTTGTCTGTTGTGTTGGATGCGTTTGGAGTTGAAATTTGAGTTGTTGTTGTTGTTGTTGTCAATGTGCGTGGGCGATGGTGGTTGTTGTTTTGTAGGTAGCCGGTTTATTGTTTTGTTATTGGAGTATTGTTATTGTGTGTTATTATTGTGGAGTTTTGTTATTATTGTTGCTGTTTTTTTTTTTTTTTTTTTTTTTTTTTTGTTATGTTTTTAGTTTTCTTAGTTTTTTTTTTTTCTTATATTTTTAAAACAGACGACACAGAGAAACGCGACGGACGGAACAAATTGTACGTGCACACCGAACGAGGGACAAACAAAAAACGAATGGAAAAAAATTTCATCAGAAGTTACGAGAAATCTAGTTAATTCGATGCCAAGACGCTTACAGGCCGTTATAAAGGCAAAAGGAAACCCGACCAAATACTAAACATTTTGTTTTTTATGAAATTTAAACTTGTGTATACTTTATATTGACGCGTAAAATATGGAGTCCTTTTTGTTTTAGTACTATATTTAAGTTGCTGTTTGCTTTTCGTTTATTATTTTTTTCTGAATAGTCAGCCTACAATATTTTCTAAGAAAATGTAAAATTTTTAATTTGATATATATATTAAAAACTAGAAAAATAAATGTGATGATTTGAAAAAGAGTTGTGTATACTTTATATTGACGCTGACTGTACATCTGCATCAGCTTAGAGCGACTCAAAAGCTGGTTCATTACTTATGGAGAAGAAGTTCGATTGATAAAAAAAAACAAATGACTAAAGTCTGCATAATTATTGAGTTAGCTTGAAGTCAATTGTAAATGACTTAGCAAATAGTTAACATGATTTTGAGTGAGCTCATAAAAACCCAGCAGAACTTCTTCCGATGTAGTCGGAATGTATACAGTGTTTGTATATGAGCTAAAAAATTGACTGCCTACACATCCATACACTTTCTCTATGCAAAAGTATGCACGCACGATTTTATCAATCGTTTAATAACTTCTTTTTGTTGTGTTATCAACTGCCTACTTCTCTGTAAACCTACTATATACATTGTTTATTAATACTATATTTATTGTTTACTAGACTGTTCACTTTCCTTCAAACCTCGTGGCTAGAGCGTGTATATAGATACGAACATAACTTACGAAGATGTTCCATATACTTTCCTACTCTACAATGTGTCCCATGAAAAATGCGGTCATTTGTTCTGGAAAGTATAACAGGGTAGTGTATAGAGCACCGTAGTAGTCGGGTCTACTTTGTGTACAGGAGAAAACGCGTTTTGTGTTGTACACAAGTTCTGCTGGGAACCGACAGGGGTTGTGTGTGGTCAATAGGGTGGAGTGAAAACATGCTTTTTTTTAATTTGAAAAAGTTAACCTCGGAAAGAGATGTAGTCTGGGGTCCTAATGAGGGGAAAAATAAAGAAAACATTTTTAAAAAAATTTTAGGGGTCGCGCCTCTCCCTCGAAATTTGGAAATTATCGCTATTTTGGCGTTGATTTTAGAAAAATCTTAAAAATTAACGACTTAACTTATTCGAAATTTAAAAGTTTGAGCCTGTTCAGTGCCCAAACAAAAGTATTTGAGGCAAATATGAGGATAATCGACTAATATTTGTAGCTTTGGTGGCAATTTCATTGTTCAGTCAATTTTCTGAAGAAGGGACGATTTGACTTATTTTACTTTTTGAAATTTTTGAACAATGAGAACAATTTTTTTAAATTTTTTCATGCCCTTATTTCATTGTTTACGCTATTGCAAACATTTATTGACATAAAACTTTTTAGGATTTTTCTAAAATCAACGCCAAAATAGCGATAATTTCCAAATTTCGAGAGAGTGGCGCGACCCCTAAAATTTTTTTAAAATTTTTTTCTTTATTTTTCCCCCCATTAGGACCCCAGACTACATCTCTTTCCGAGGTTAACTTTTTTTTTTGAATTTCACTCCACCCTAGTGGTCAATGTGTAGAAGAGCCATTTTTTTTAGAGTGTTTGTGTTCTGCTAATTGCCTTATGTGGTATACATATTTTTCTTTATAAGAAGAACCATGCCTTGTTTAGAGGTAGTCTGGTTATTAAAAATAATTTTGTTTATGTTGTTATATGTAAAACTCTGACCTGCCACCTGTTGCTTCTTATTGGGATCTTATATCGTCTATGTAGAACAAAACCTCATCATCTACATTTTCATAGTTTTGAGTTATAAGGTGTTTTATATAAAAGTTATCATTAAAAATCCAATATTTCGATAACAAATATTTTGAATACCACAATTTGTTAATTATTAAATACAAGATTTTATCCACGAAAAATTTCTGCATAAGTTGTATACTGTTATATCGACAAAATGATGTTTTCTTCACAAATTTTATCGCAAAGCTGCAGTTAGTGAGTTATAAAAAAAAATATTAGTAAATAAAATAGATATGCGCATATCGATAAGCGCAAAAAATAAACAATGGAAAATTATGAAATAAAATGCAATAAACTCATTTTTCGCAAAAGTGTAGTTGATGACTTTTTCTTCTACATTTCTTCCAATGATACTGTCGATCAGATCAACGACATGTACTGCAAATTTGGACATGTTATTTTTTGGCTTTGTCAAATCGAGAGCAGTGTCCTTAAGAAAAACTCAGGCGTAGTTTGATGCTAACAATACAACTTTAGTATCGATCCATGTAGTGACCGTTATATCAGCACCATTTTTATCAGCGTGCATTTTTCTTGAAGCTTGCATTTTCTGGCAGCTTACAGCTAGGAATTCTATTTTTTCTTATTGTGCCCAATGCTAAAATTCCATTATCTGCTAAATAATTATTTTTTTAAAAAGAATAATTATCGAAATACAGCCGGCAATTTTGATGCCTTGGCACAGCTCTGGCCAATCGTACAACTCAATTCGACGAGGCACCAATATCCAGCTCATGTTGCAACATTAGATTCATTCTTTATCGTCTCAAATAACGATTTTGTAAAAAGGTATAAAAAAATTGTATCGGTGATGAAAGTTGCACTACGTCCGGAGGCAAAGCTGTACTCGCCAAGAATGTCAGCTGTCGTTTATTCAAAATCAAATTGCGATTCCTCCACAGAAGTTTATTTTGTCACTTGGGCCTTTGCCGGCATCGTCAGAATCTTCGTAAACCGTATCACTTTCTGATTGATCTGGAGAGCATTCGCTTTCATCTGCTGAAAAATCTAATTCATCTTCTCTTTCCAGGCTATTGACAATTTGACTTATGTTAGATCTAGACATTATAGTTGCATATAAGTGAAAGAGGAATATTTTTCAACACATATAGGTAATCTGAGGCATATCTGCAACAAAACAAAATTGTCTATTAACTCCTGCCAGGAAACAATAATCAGAAAAACTCGATTACACACAGAAAAATATTAGAATTACCTTTCAAATGATATAAATATTATTAAATATTTCACTTTTGTTTTTACAAATATTGTCAAAAGAAGTATTGGAATCTAGCTAAAATTCACAACCCACAAAATTGGGGGGAAAGAGAAAAAAAAGTATGTAAACAAAAGAATTTGGTGTTGTCAGCTTAACAAATTAAGAAAACAAAGGATGCCGTATTACATCACTTACAGGGAAGAAAGTTTTTCACTAAACGTTGTTAAAAAATTGAGTTGAAATGGTATGATGCAGAAATACATCACTCTCGTACGAAGGGTTAAGGCCAACAAATTACACACTGATATCAGCGAAACCTGAAGGAATATTTTAGTGCAACTAATTTTCAGATGTCACATAATAATGTTATTTTTGTTTATTCGAAAATATTAAGTAGTTAATTTTTTTTTAATTTTAATTTGTTGCATGAGACATTTTGTTCCATCATACTTTTTACGTTTAGTTTTTCTGTTATTAGATGATTTGAAATATATTTTTGGCCATAGCAACGAAACGAATGCAACTGGGATATGCTTTTCACCTGTTTCACCAACTTACAATGTAATTGAGATGGCATAAAATACATTTTAATTATATTTATGTGGGTTTTCGAACATTGACAAAACAATAGTGTATCGGGTAAAACAGTGTAATTAGATTTGATTGTTTGTCACACTATTCTTTTTTTTAACATAGTTGGGAGTTAATGTGTTATGTTTTGTGATATCCTTTTCTTACTATCTGAAGGCAGGTTTGTTATATTGTATTTTTTGTTTGTGGCTGTGGGAGAGTTGTTTTCTGGAATTGTAGAGTTAGTAATGGGTGATGTGGAGGGTCGGTTTGTAGTTTTGAGAGAGGAAGAGAGTGATGGTTTGGGTTGGGATTGAGCAGTAGGAGACTGTTCGATTAGAAGTAATGTGAGTGGTGGAGGGAGTGTAATTTGTGTTGTTTTGCTCGGATTGTGTGGTTGGAGGAAGATGGACAATTGACCAGAGATGACATTTTGCACTAGATTTTTAGTGCACTAAAAATTAAATAACTTGTGATAGTGATATTCATATTTCACTACCACTAAATGGTTAGTGGTATTTAACAAATTTGAATTACCACTAAATTTTAGTGCAACTGAAAAAAACACTATGTAAAGCAAATTATTATATAAAAGCAAATTATAACAAATTGTAACTGAATTATAATACGAACTTAACTAAACTGTACAACAGCGCCACCGCTGCACCTTGAGATCACTATGGTAATATGGCAACGTATGACAATTTAATAGATGTTTATTTTTCAGAGATCGGCATAATGTACTGTATTTTTAGTGCAATTTTTTTTCACTACCACTAAATATTTCACTCCAATTTGCACAAAAAGCCGGGTGCAAGTCGTAGGGGAGTGGAGGTGACCGTAATTTACACATGCAGGCAAGTTCTTACCCAGCTAGCATTTTAAATCGTGGACGATTCCTGCGTGATCGTATCGGGCGATTAAATGAATCGTCGACGATGTCCAATACCGATCGCGCACGTTCAGTGCAACGGGAGAAACTGTGCTAAGACGGCGACTCTTCGAAACGGGTGGTGTACGATGCGCAGAAAGAATCGCGTACGATGCTTTTATTCAAACGAGCCTTGAAGCAATCGACTAAACGGGCCGGCCAATTTACTTCTTCCATGCATTGCACTGGAATATTATCACTATCGGACGGTATTACATTGCCTGGGATTCATTAAATTTTCTGTTTCAACTATTTTTTCTAAATTCGCCAGATAAATCATCAAAATCAGATATTGTTTCCCTGACTTTTACCGTTTTTAAGAAGAGCTGCATCCTGTTTCCCAATAAGTAGATTTCATCATTTTTTTTTGCTTGCTGCTTGCTTTTTAATATTATTGCTTTGGTAGATAGCATTACAAAATAATTTCAACGGAAATATGCGAATTTCTGAATAAAATCAATAACGACCAAGAAAAAAAACAAATAAAAACACTTTTTGCAATTAAAAACGCACTAACAACAAACTTAACACACTCGATTGCATTGGCGTAGGAATGGGGGGGGCTGGGGGGTGCTAATACCACCAGAAACATTTTAGCCCCCCCCCCCAGGATATTTTAGCCAGAAATTTTAAAATTCTAAATCAATATGTAGATTTGCCTGATAATACGACAGCATTTGAATACTGGGAGATAAATATTTTATATCCAGTAATTGACAATATTACTGCAAATTTGGAGCACAGATTTAAAAGTCTTCCACTAGCCAAATCTGTAAATAGTTTTATTAAGCTTGATTTGAATGGAGCTTCTGAATTTATTGATAATTATGCAAGCATCCTGGAAATTGATAAGCAATCGTTGACAGCTGAGACTATTGTACTAAAAAATGTTTTAAAGACTCTTTGTGGTGGTAATAAGCCTATTAACATAAATATATTGAAAGAAAATGTTGATAAGAATATATATTCAAATATTTTTAAACTTCTGCAAGTTGCTATAAGTCTTCCGATAAGCTCAGCTGGCTGTGAAAGGAGTTTTTCGGCAATGCGGAGAATTAAAACCTGGCTAAGATCTACCATGAACCAAGACCGATTTTCAAATTTGGCTATTTTAAACATAGAGAACGAAGTGGTAAAGTTGTTTGTAAATGCTGATGACATTCTTAAGGTTTTTTTTTTCGAAAAGAATAGAAGAATTAAAATGTAATTCTACTTAGTTTATATTTAATTCTAATATTTTTATGTTCCTCACGAAAGACTGAATTGTTGTTTATGTTAATGTAATACTTGTAAAAATAATGTAAAAATTATAGTTTTCCTTTGGTCGTCATTTTCACCAAAATATGAAATCTAAAAAGTTATAAAAAATATTTTTTGTCTGTAGCCGATATTTTTATGTTTTTTATGAAGGTCTGAATTGTTCTCTTTGTCAATTTAATAAAATTTATTGAAGTAACAATGAAATTTTTATGCTAACGTATATTTGTTTAATTAAAAACATCCTATTTTTTATTCAAGCGATTGTTGTTGTTTTAAGAGACTGAATTCTTGTAATGTAATATATTTCTTTGTTTTTTTCATCCATTTTCAAATATAAAACATGGAAAACTGGTATACAATTTAGAATTTCACTTTCTTGGAGGGGGGGCCCAGCACACCCCAGGAGAAATACATTGCTACGCCAATGCTCGATTGGTGTTGAATTCTCTACAACTGAGTTGAAATGAAACAAAAATCACTTTTTCTTTGAAAACTTTTCTAACTGTTAAATTCGTCAAACGATCGCAATAATCACCCCTATTCTGCACTACAATTACGTTCCCGCATTACGTTACGCATCGATCGAAAATTTGGATTCCAACATAAAACGTAATCGAAAGAATAAGAAGAAGATATGTGGGTATTTACAGTAAGCTCTTTGTCTGTGGAATGTGTGAGATCGAAACAGAAAACCAAACAATTTTGTAAACATTGTGTGAAAAAGTTGAATGTTGATTGAAAAAGTTGAAAAGTTGTAGTGATTAATAAAACAAAAAATATTTAGTGTTAACAAAATAGAGACATACGTAGTGAAGGAAAAAAAGCAGAACATATACGTAGTAAAAAAAACAGAACGTAAGTGAGAGGACCTGTAATAAATGAAATATAACTCACAAAATAATAGAAAATATTAATCTCTACTCCATTTTATACTTACATTTTTATTATTTTAATTTTACTTTTTATTTTTTATTTTATTCACAAATTTGATCTCTTTCCGCCTATGCTAACTGGTTTCACTCGTCGAACAATCGCCACAAAGAAAGAGCAAACTACGCTTGTACTTCAACAATCGTCTGCACGATTAAAAAATTATCGTAAGCGTCATACAATCGTGCAATTGCTAGCTGGGTTACATAATTTAATATTATGACCTAGCAATTGACGTTGTTTACATCTCATGGGGTTTTTTTTGAAAAACAACACTCAGAGGTTGCCCCCTATAAATGCAACGCATTGTATTAGCGGGAGGAAATTAGGTTATCGGAAGGAGGAATTTCACAATGTCACTACTGGCAGGAAAGGCAAAATTTATTAAATATGTTACATTAGTTTTACTACGTCCAGTACATCGGTGCTCTTTAAACAATCCCTCTGCTTGAAACAATTTACGTCATCACCAAATTTATGAAAATCCCAGGTTCAGAACAAACCGTTTTCTGTGGGCAATGTTACGCCACCCCAAAGGGAATTAATTACGTTGCCAATTAATATTAATATTAATTATAATTAATACACAACAATTAAATAAAAAAGAGATTTACTCAATAACCAATTTAAAATTCAATATCAAAAGTGCATTTACAATTCTTACTAGTATTTATCAAAATCTATCGCCTAACCCCAATTAAGGGCTGATTATCGTTTAACAGGTATCGAACCCTAACCGCGAAAAAGATGTAAGCCCAAAAAAAAAAAAAAAAAAATTAACTGAACAGAATGCGCTATATGTTTAAGATCGTTAAGACTATTATTTTAAAATATCGAGTTTCGAAAAAAATGTCGTTGAAGTCTTTTTTGCAGTAGGGCTCGATATGTTCATGAAATAGGATGGCAATGCCATAAAATTACTCAACTAATCTCATTTTAATTTTTGAGTTAAGTTTTAAACTTAAAATTGTTTTGTATTTTGTCCATTAATACATAGAAATTATTTTGTTGTTTTTTTATTTATTTATTTATTAATTACAATACAAAGTAAATTTATATTCTAATTTTGGAGGATAAAGGATAAACCGAGTGACAAAGACTATTTGGCTTGATTTTTGCAGCGACAGACCAAAGCCTCTGGTGGGAATCAAACCCACAACCCCCACGCTGATAGGCAAGCACGCTACCAACTCGCCTACCGGGGCGCTTATATTTTGTTGTTATTTTCAAATAAAAAGTCGAAAAGTCGACTCAGATCGACTTGTAACTCCAAAGAAAGTCGATAAGTCAAAAAACGACTGTTTAAATTTATGGAAAAGCCGAAAGATCGAAAAGTCGTCATAATGTATAGGTTTTTTTTGATACTACCATTGCAACATAAAGAAAAACAAAATAATATCAAAGCATAAATACAAAAAACTGTGCACCCTTCTTTTCGCTGCTGGACCCAACAAGTGTTCAGTGTTAAACCTTTAACACGAATCAGGCAGCGACATGAAAAGGGTACAGTAATTTATATTATGTTCGAAGCATCACTCCGGTATGTACCTTCTTGTCATAAACTCTTGTTTCGACTTGTATGCTCCAACTAGACCTTCGTCCTCGAGTTCATTTATTATTTCTGGTTCATGGATTTTGATCAAATAAGGAGCGAAAATGGTTCCTTTGGAGAAATTCAAATGCTCATGGAGTTTGCAGGTTACTTTGCATAATCCGGCCAATTCTTTCGTGTTTAAGAATTTATGGGCGATATTCTTATCTTTTACCAAAAGTAGTAAACTGATGTCTGTCAGTGGAAAAAAATGGACAAAATGCCTTTGGTAATGATGTTTAATGCTTTTTGAATAGCGAAACAATAATATTCATCAAATTTTTTTGTGGGGTCAGTTTCTGTGATACAAATAACTGTGCACCCCTCTTTCCGCTGCTGGACCCAACAAGTGTTTAGTGTTAAACCTTCAACACAAATCAGGCAGCGACATAAAGAGGGCACAGTCATTTGTATTATGTTAGAAGCATAACTCCGGATATGGACAAAATGCCTTTGGTAATGATGTTTAGATCTTTTTGAATAGCGAAACAATAATATTCATCAAATTTGTATGTAGGGTCAGTTTCTGTGATAGCTATATACCTTGGGGTTTGTTTGTCAGGCAGACAGGGGTATACAAATAGATTTGCTCATCGCGTTTATGTCTTTCCTTATGGGGACTGTCTGCTACTAAGGCAAACTGGCTTTCCCCTTAATAAGGATGCATTTTCCTGTGTACAAACTTTGTTGTTCTTGGCACGTGCCAGTCAGTGTTGTCGACCGTTACTTAGTTTTCCCTCCCGAATTTTCAGTTATGAGTTTTGTTTCCCATCTTTTTGATTGATTGTCGCCATACAAACCTTGCTTTAGAGGTAAGAGGAAGCGTTTAAGTATGAGAGTTGACAATGCTATCAACCTTTATGTATTGAGTGCGTTTGTGTGGACACACTGAGTTAGTTTTTCGCTGAAATGTTATTTTCACCACCTTCGTAAGGACATTCAAAACGCATCTGTATTACAGAAGTTTTCACTGAATCGATTTGGACACTTAATTCATAAAAAAAAAAATGTATAGTCTCAGCTATACGGGAAATGAGTTTAGCTTATTTGCATTACCTTCTTAATTGACGCCTACAATCACATTCTCAGAACAGAAAATTTGGAGATTTAGTCATATCATTTGCAAATGCAAAGTTAAAAATAATCAAAATCGTATCAGATGAATACATAAATCAAGAACTACAAAGATGAACTCCTCGAAGGCCACCATAAATAGAATTTTAGAAATTGTAACTATTGTCATTCTATTCTACTCTGGTTTAAGCAAATCTGTAATTTTACGTAACTTGATTTGCAAAACAAATGTTTAATAATTTAACTTAAGTGTTTGAGATTTTCCAAAGCAAAATACTCATTTTCTCTGTATGGTCAGATGAAGGATTTTGTGATATTGTATTTTTTGTTTGTGGCTGTGGGAGAGTTGTTTTCTGGAATTGGAGAGTTAGTAATGGGTGAGGTGGAGTTTTGAGAGAGGAAGAGAGTGATTGTTTGGGTTGGGATTGAGCAGTTGGAGACTGTTGGATTAGAAGTGTTGTGAGAGGTGGAGGGAGTGTAAGTGGTGTTGTTTTGCTAGGATTGTGTGGTTGGAGTCTTTCTTTGGAAGAGTAAACAGTACGCAGATGGGCTATTGAACAGAGATGGGCATTTTGCACTAGATTTTTAGTGCACTAACAATTTAATAACTTGTGGTAGTGATATTCATATTTCACTACCACTAAATGGTTAGTGGTAGTGAAAAAAAATTGAATTACCACTAAATTTTAGTGCAACTGAAAAAAAAACACTATGTAAAGCTAATTATTATATAAAAGCAAATTATAACTGAATTATAATATGAACTTAACAAAACTGAGTAGCGAACAACAGCGCCACCGATGCACCTTGACATCACTAGGGTAATATGACAACGTATGACAATGTAATAGATGTTTATTTTTCAGAGATGGGCATAATGCACTGAATTTTTAGTGCACTAACAATTTCACTTCCAGTATTCACTTAGTGGTAGTGCAATTTTTTTTTCAATACCACTAAATGTGGGTAACTGCAATTTACAGATGCAGGCAAGTTCTTACCCAGCTAGCAATTTCAATCGTTGACGATTCCTGCGTGATCAGACAGGGCGATTAAATGAATCGTCGACGATGTCAAATTCCGATCGCGCACGTTCATTGCAACGGGAGAAACTGTGCTAAGACGGCGATTCTTCGAAACGGGTCGTGTACGATGAGCAGAAAAGAATCGCGTACGATGCTTTTATTCCAACTTCAAACGAGCCTTGAAGCAATCGCCTAAACGTGCCGGCCAATTAACTTCGTCCATGCACTGCACTGGAATGTTGTCTGGCATTGGGATTCATTAAATTTTCAGTTTCAACTATTTTTTCTAAAGAGCTAACTTCACAATATTCGCCAGGAAAATCATCAAAATCAGATATTGTTTCTCTGATTTTTACCGTTTTTTTGAAGAGCTGCAACCTGTTTCACAATAAGTAGATTTCATAATTTTTTTATAGCATTACAAAATAATTTCTGAATAAAATCAATATCGACGAGAAAAAAAAACAAATAAAAACACTCTTTGCAATTAAAAACACACTAACAACAAACTTAACACACTCGATAGGTATTGAATGCTCTACAACTGAGCTGAAATGAAACAAAAATCACGTGTTCTTTGAAAACTTTTCTAGACATAACTGTTAAATTCGTCAAATGATCACGATAATGTGTAAGCAACGATTTCAGAGTAACTCAAAATAAACTAACTTAATTCACTAGTCGAACAATCGTCACAAGAGCATCATTCGAAAGAGCAAACTACGCTTTTATTTCAACAATCGTCTGCACGATTAAAAAAAAGAAACGCGTAATGATCGTAAGCGTCATGCAATCGTGCAATTGCTAGCTGGGTTACATAATTTAATATTATGTCCTAGCAGTGGACATTGTTTAGATCTCAGGTTTTTTTTTTTGAAAAACAAAGCTCAGAGGTTGCCCCCTATAAATGCAACGCATTGTACTAGCGGAAGGCAATGATTGTATCGGAAGGAGGAAAGAGGAACTAGTGTATGCTGAAATTTGTTATGAATTTCACAATGCCACTACTGACAGGAAACGCGGAATTTATTAAATATGTTAGTACACATTAGCTTTACTACGTCCAGTACATCGGTGCTCTTTAGGCTTGATACAATTTACGTCATCACCAAATTTATCAAAATCCCAGGTCCAGAACAAACCGTTTTTTTGTTTGCAATGTTACGCCACCCCAAAGGGAATTAACTACGTTGCCAATTATTATTAATATATTAATTATAATTAATATACAACAATTAAATAAAAAAACGAAGATTTACTCAATAACCACCCTCTCGTTGGGGTAACCATCTGGACGCGATGCGAGGGCCTACGTGTCAGACGTGCTGGCCATGCAGACGGGAGTCCTCTTTCAGAAATGGATAATCCTTTACGGAAACTCCCTCAGGTCCAACCATGTCAGAAGGGCGCTCGACACTTACTAAGAGTTCCCCATCCCCGACTCTCAAGTCAACAAATCCATCCAGCGTCTGTTTCTTACCATATTTGGCGTCTGGATGGTCTGCGTATGTCTCCATAGGAGCGGCAGTATTTACCACACCTGGCCGTAGGTATAAAAGGCAACCACGGAAACGGATACGAATACGAATACGACGAACAAAGCAGTGGGAGACTTGGCTGCCTTGTTCGAAGACGCAGCAAGAATACAAACACCAGATGAATTGGCAAGCGAAGGGAGTCATAAACTAACTTCAGGAGCCGAGGAATCTGACTCCTCCGGGGAGGGAAACAAGACCCTTGCTAAAAAGAAAAAGTTGTCAGGGGCTCAGAGGAAAAAGCTCCGAAGAATGCGACTGGCAAACGAAAAAGAAACTCTGCAGCAGACTCCGAAAGATACGTCGGAGCCCACACCCGCACCCGCAGGTAAAAGAATCCGATCTGCACAGGAGGAATCTGCCGAAGCTGCAACAAAGAAGAGAAAGAGCTTCCTGACATCAGGTAGGACAACATCTTCCAATCCGAAACCAAAAGAAATATAAATAGTCGTTTTTGTACACGGAAAACTTGTAAATTAATTTTCTGCTGTGGTTGTTTTTTTTAAAAAACTAATAAGATGAGCAGTAAAAACCGTCGCAGTTTAAAAAATAAGAAAATCATTTGCGGCCAATGTAAAATGGAAGTTTTGGAGAGAGAAGGGTCAATTCAGTGCGATAGTTGTGAGAGAACATTCCATCCACAATGTACGAAGATGGTCAAAAGAGAATTTGAAAAACTTGTAAATGATGACTCTCTCGATTTCAACTGTCATATGTGCGCGCCATGTCGAAAGTGATCTATCAACTATTAAAGAGAAAGTAAATCAGCTGGATGAAATAAACACAGCCATAAAATACATGTCAGCCCAATATGATGAGATTCTTAAAGGTGTCAAAATAAACAAAAAGAAAATAGAAAAACTAGAGAAAGAAAACAAGACACTGAAAGATGAAGTTACCAATCTAAAATCATCTGTTCGATTCTTAAGTGATGCTAGAGTTTACAATGACTGTGTTATACGAGGAGTTAAACTGTGGAGCCTGCTACTAAAGTGGTTTTAGACATTGCAACCAAAATTGAGTCAAGCATAACTGAGAACCAAATTGAAGATGCATATTTTATTGGTGGAAACCAGGAATCCAATAGAAGCAAGTCTATTGTTGTTAAGTTCTCTAATCAAAAAAGCAAAAAAATGTTTATGGATCAAAAAGCTAAACTGAAAGAAAATCCTGAAATGAAAAATGTTTATGTTAATGATTATTTATCAAAAGAAACTTTGGACATTTTCAACCATGCAAAGTCCGTGAAAGCTGTCGGTTATAAATTTGTTTTTTGCAAGGGCAACAAAGTGTTTGCCAAACAAAGTGCTATTTTGATAAAAACAAAGGAAGATGTTGATAACTTGTTATTGAAGTCGGCTACTGTTGGTGCTGTGACAAGTCGAAGCCGATTGATAATGCCTGACGATGATAGCTCCAATGGAGATGAAGCAGAGGAAACTGCGTTTATGTCACCAAATTAAGTGCGTAGAAATAAACATTTGTATATTGTTTTATCATTATAATACATTTTATGAATAATAAATATATCCATAACATACAGCTATTTAATGAATATTTGAATAATTTTCATACTGATTATATTAAAATTATGTCAATTAATACCAGGAGTGTTTCTTCATTGTCAAAATTTAATAAATTAAATATGAAATAAGTAAATTTTCAAAACTTCCTGATATTCTTGCAATTCAGGAATCGTGGTTCAGTCTGAGCTCACCACTTGTCGTGAACAGATGTGTTTCAGTTGTTTCTTATTAAAAGTCATTGTGCTTAACGTTGTTTCAATTTCTCTTTTTAAATTTACAACAAAACTTCCTTAATACACAACAATCGAAAAAAAAACCAAAACAAAACAAAGCAAAATTAAACGTGCACGTGCACAAAATGTTGTGAGCGAACAAGCCGTCGCTATCTATCTATCTATATATATAAAAATGGATGTGTGTATGTATGTAACGTATGGACTCGAAAACGGCTAGACCGATTTTGATGAAATTTTCAGGGAATCTTCCGAATAACCCCGCGAGTAACATAGGCTACGCATTGTTTGGATTTATCTACATTTAGGGGGTGAAAATGGCAAAAGGGATAAAAACTCCCCTTTCCTATATAAATATGTGTAATACAACACTAATGTTTGCTTAGGGCCAGCAACGCGGACCGGGTCAGCTAGTGACCAATAAAAAAACAAAAACAAATAATGTTACAGCAAGTAGTGTACTCACAAACATTTATTTCTCTCCGCTTCAAACAATAGAAGATGACAATAATGATGTCGAAATAATAACGACACCGGCCAAAGTCCACATTCCACCAATTACTGTGCTGAAATGTAAATCAATTGAACTGCATGATCTTTGCAAACAATGCAAGTTGACGAACTATGCCATCAGGAAAATATCAATTGGATTAAAACTTTTTTGCGACTCAAATGATGATTTTGCTACAATCAGCAAATCGTTGAAATATAAGTACGAATTTTTCACGTATGCCACGAAAAATGAAAAGCCGTACAAGGCTCTTCTATTTGGTCTGGATAAACGCGATCCCTCTATTATAAAAAACCAACTCATAGAATTGGGTCTTAATTGTTTAGATGTTAAACAGGTTCATAAACAAGGTGCTGGTAGGACGGAAATTATAATATACCTTGTCTATTTTCAAAGACAGTCAATCTCTCTGAAAGAACTTAGACAAAACTATTCTGTAATAGACTATATGAAAGTTAAATGGGATTTCCAAAGAGGTAACAAATCAAAAAACACACAGTGCTATAATTGCCAGATGTATGGCCATGGCTCCAGTCGCTGTAAAGTAAAACCGTTTTGTGCAAATTGTGCTGGCCCTCACAAAACCTCCGATTGTAAGGAGACAAACCCAAAATGTGCAAACTGTAATGGAGCACACAAATCCAATTCCGATGTTTGCCAAAGCAAACAAAACTATATACAAATGCGTGAACGTATGCGAACCACATCTCACCGTTCTGGACGTCCAGGTTTCTCAACTTTAAACTACGAGCGAAGTTTTCCAAACAACTTAAATCAAAGCAGACCAACCTCAACATCATGGCAGCCCCCAAGATTTACGCAAGCAACTCCAAACGTAAATAATAACGCCAACAACTTATTTTCGCCTGAAGAAATCAAGAACTTAATTTTGGAGCTAATTACAAATCTAAGAAATTGCCGCAGTAAAGTAGACCAGTTCGAGGTTATTACAAACCTAGCTTGTAAGTTCCTATCATAAATGAACACCAATATTAAAATAATTACTTGGAATGCCAGAGGCATAAGAAATAAAAGTATAGAACTATTTCAATTTTTAATTACACATAATGTACATATTTGCTTAGTTTCGGAAACGTGGCTGAAACCGCAGCTTTCATTAAATCATCATGATTTCTTTGTATATAGAAATGACCGAGATCTTATTCGAGGAGGTGGCGTAGCCATTATAATTAGAAAAAATATCCCACACAAATTACTTCCAATTGTTAAAACAAACTTAATTGAAAATATTGGTGTTCGACTTTCCACTACCACAGACAGTGTAGACGTTTATTCGGGCTATTTTCCCGGGGGTCTTGTGGGTTTTGACGGAAATCGTAGACATTTATTCGCCTCAGACGTAAATAAACTTACCAGAGACCATCAATTTGATCTAGGTGGGGACTTTAACTGTAGACATCCATGGTGGGGTTGCCTACGCTCTAATTGTTGGGGTAACATATTATTCCAGAAGCAAAACTCCTTCAATTTCGATATCTTCTTTCCAAGCGATCACACATAAGTTCCTTCAAGTAGAAACAGACAGAGTTCCACCCTTGATATTTTCCTTACAAATATAACTGAGAAAATGTCTTCTCCTATAGTCATCAACGACCTAAGTTCAGATCACCTGCCGGTTCAAACAACCCTCCATAGTAATTTTCTAGACATTGAATCACGTAGCTACGATTATAAAAATGCTAACTGGAATTCCTTCTCGTCTTACATAAATCGTCACCTCTCTATTCCATCTCAAGATTCGATACAGACCATCCACGATATTGACCTGATGTTAACAACCTTCCAAACGGTAATAAACGACGCTATAAGAAACAGTGTTCCAATCAGGCGGCGTTCTAGTTCTCGAAAACCATTTCCGGAGCACATAAAATCGTTAATACGACTTAGAAATAACCATCGTCGATTATGGAAAAGATACAGGAATACAATTAATTTTGACCTAGTTGAAACACTAAATATTAAAATCATTACGGAAATCGAGAAATTCAGAAATTCATCTTGGAACCAAATGCTTTCAAAATTAGATAAAGCGTCCTCTCCATTCTGGAATTTATCTAAAATCCTGCGGAAAAAATCATGCAGAATTCCTACTCTTAAAAATAATAACACACGATATACCACGAACTCGGAAAAATGTGAGATTTTGGCTCAAACTTTTGCCACAACCCACTCTATAACTTCAAATCTTGGAGAAGCATCTACCATTTCTGAAGTTAGTAGTTCTCTAGACTTATTTCAATCCATTGAGATAGGACCATCGGAAAATGTTGAAATAAGTGTGTCTGAAATATTGGGTATTATCAAATCTTTAAAAAACAAAAAATCCCCAGGAATAGACGGCATCACCAACAGGTGCCTGAAAGCTATACCCAAAAAGGGCGTTAAATTTCTAACGCAAATCGTTAACTCTTGCTTGAAGTTAAGCTACTTTCCCCAGGAGTTCAAAAAAGCAAAAGTTATTCCTATAAGGAAATGTAACAAACCAAATGACTGTCCTCTGTCTTACCGGCCAATCAGTCTCCTATCGTCTGTTAGTAAAATTCTCGAGAAGGTAATTAAGGAAAAACTCACAGCTCATGTGGAGGCAAATGTGATATTTCCCCAAGAACAGTTTGGTTTCCGTAGGGAACATAACACGGTCCAACCATTGATGCGAATAAATAAGGTAATAAAATCTAAATTTGAACAACAAAAGTCTACTGGCATGATCCTTTTGGATATCAAAGCAGCTTTTGACACTGTATGGCACGATGGTCTCATTTACAAAATAATCAAGCTCAATTTTCCAAAGAAACTTATTAAAATAATTCAAAGTTTCTTAAAAAATAGGTCTTTCCAAGTTTTTATAAACTCCGACTCTTCGTCAGTTGTCCCAATTATGGCTGGATGTCCACAGGGATCCTGTCTCTCACCACTATTGTATAATATATACACCTCAGATATCCCAAAATTAAACAACTGTTTAATATCTATTTTTGCCGATGATACAGCGGTTCTGAGCTCAGAAATCTTGGCGTCGGATATCATCAGAAACCTCCAATCTGCGTTAGAAGTGCTAATAAAATATGTTCAAAAATGGAAAATCGTATTAAATGGTGAAAAAAGTCAAGCAATTTACTTCACAAGAAAACGCAAGGAATGTTTTATTCCGCAGACAAATATTACTGTAAATAACATGGAAATTACATGGGAACAGAAAGTGAAATACCTCGGCATAATGCTAGACACAAAAATTAAATTTAAAGACCATATCCCTTTCGTAATTAATAAAGTAAACTTGTTGATTAAAATGCTTTACCCTTTCATAAATCGAAAGTCATTTCTCAGCATAGAAAATAAAATGTTAATATTTAAGTCAATATTTCAATCGGCGATTTACTACGGAGCTCCTTTTTGGTCCTCCAGTGCTAACTGTCACTTGAAGAAATTGCAGGTTGCCCAAAACAAAGTTTTGAAACTTATATTTAACCTTCCTTTTCACTATTCTACCAAACGTCTCCACGAGCGTGCTAAAGTAGAATTGGTTATCGACAAGATTGAAATATTGACTGAAAATTTTAATACGAGATGTACATTATCACGTTATTCTTACATTAATGAATTAGTGCATTCATAGTTAGTCTGTAAGTAGAGTTAAGTTTTATCATCATAAAAAAAATATTCATATAGGTTTTTTGTAAATTTTTACCTTAATTTTTCACTATCACTTGTAAATACCCAATTTTGTAAATCATTATTAATTACAAAGTAGAAAAAGAGATAACTCTTAAACTCTAAAGTATTTGTATAGCTAAGTAAAAGAAATATGTAAATATTACGAAACTAATAAATAAATTGAATTGAATTGAAAAGTGGAATCGTGGTTCAGTGAGACTTGCACTCAGTTATATAATTTACCGGGCTATGAAGCAGTTCACTGTTGTAGAAGTGATGGCTATGGAGGAACTTCTATTTATGTAGTAAAAAATTTAAAGTACGAAGTTTTAATGAAGGAAAGTTCACAGTTTATTGACTACATATGTCTTCTCCTGCCAGAGGTAAAATTAAATAATAAACCATTAACGCTAGTTAGCTTATATCGTTCGCAAAAGTGTAATGTTCAAGTGTTTTTTGATAAAGTAGAGATAATTTTGGAATCGTTTTGTTCAGAGGCTTGTGTATTTGTTGGTGATTTTAATATTGATATGCACATAATTAACTCACAATCTATTTCATTGACCAACCTCTTTGGTGAATATGATATGTGTTCGCAACACAATTTTACCACTAGACCAATTAGTGGATCATCTATTGATGGGGTATATGGAAGTAACGGAGAAAACGTTGTGGTTCATTGCATTGAAAATAAGTTCACTGACCATAACTATTTATGCTCTATATTAGAATTCAGTGCTAAATCAAGTTTAAATATTGATGAAAATTTTCAAAGGATAAACTATAATAAATTTGCCAAATATATTGATAAAAATCTTGATCTCAATGTTTGCGCTAATAACGCATCTGAGCAGTGTGACAGTCTAGTAAATTGTTTGAGAAATGCAATTACTTATAGTTCTGAAATTAAAACAGTCCATAAAGATGTTCATTATGAATTAAAACCGTGGATGAGTAGAGGATTGCTGGATTTAATAAATTTCAAAAATAGGTTATTAAAAAGAAGAAGAAAGAATAAAAATGATGCATCCTTATTAAGTCAGATCAAACGAATATCCAAAGTAATTAAATTCGCAAAAAAGATTTTGATGGATTCCTATTATAATGTTAATATTACATCCTGTGGTGGTGACCCAAAGAAGGTTTAGAGATTTTTAAATAAGGAATTAGGGAGATCTAATACAAAATATAGCGTATTAAATGATGAAAAAGGAAAAATATTAGGATCTGATAAGGAGAAGGCCGTTGCACACAATAACTTTTTTTACAAAGTGGTTCAGAACTTACGGAATAATATTGTTATAAATATTGCTTACAACTTTAATAACTTTCGTACGTTACCATACAATAGTTTAATCTTTAATTTTCAGAAAGTTAATACTACTACAGTGGAGTCTATACTGAAAAGTATGCCTAAAAACAAGGGATCAGGACATGATGGTATAACCACTAAAATGTTATCTGTA
Source organism: Hydrotaea cyrtoneurina (assembly GCA_958296145.1). Lineage (NCBI taxonomy): Eukaryota > Metazoa > Arthropoda > Insecta > Diptera > Muscidae > Hydrotaea > Hydrotaea cyrtoneurina. The sequence continues at coordinate 52,643,564 of OY282512.1, read as the reverse complement.
CGTCAGTCTTTTATATCGATATTATTGACTCGAGTATTTAACGGAATGCTTGGCAATTGTAGTTATCCTGATATTTTAAAAATCCACGAAATAATGCCTGTACCTAAAGGTTCTGATGTGCGTAGTGTAAATTTGTATCGGCCAATTTCTCTTTTATCGAACGTAAATAAAGTGTTTGAAAAAATCATTACCAATCAGTTAGTCAGTTATCTAGAGAACCATAACTTAATATTTTCCAGGCAATACGGTTTTCGAAAAGAACTGAAGCTGCTGTAGTCTGTCTCGTAAATGAGATTTGCAATGGCCTTGATAAAGGTTATACCGGAGTAGCAGGTGTCTTCTTTGATCTAAGCAAAGCCTTTGACCTAGTTGATCATGCAATTTTAATAAAAAAGCTAGAGTCTTTTGGCATTCAATCCTCTGGTATAAAACTTGTTTAGAGTTACTAGTGCAATAGGAGGCAGTAGGTAAAAATTGGGAACAGTAAAAGTAGTATCAAGCCTGTAGAGTGTGGTGTTCCTCAGGGAAGTATTATTGGCCCATTGCTATTTCTAATGTATATAAATGATTTGCAAAATATTACTTTCTTTGGGAAACTGTTTATGTTTGCCGACGATATATGCCTTCTGTACAATTACAAGCATCAAGTAGCTCTTAAAGCTCAGATCGAGTACGATGCATCAATTTTGTTTGAATATATGCGTCTTAATAAATTATGTATAAATGCTGAGAAGACCAATTTTGTTAGATTTAGGCTATATTTATTAAAAAGGGAACCTGATATGATAATATATATAGATGGCAAACTTGTGAATGAATCTCACTCAGTTAAACATCTTGGAGTTATTCTTAACTCAAACCTTTCCTGGGACATGCATATTGAAATGCTAAAAAAGAAGATTTCTGCAGCTACCGGAATTCTACGGAAATTTAAGTATAGACTGTCCACTGAAATCAAACTTCAATTATATTACTCTCTAATTTATTGCCATTTCCTATATATACCTATAGTATATGCCTCAAAATCCTGTTCTGCTTTGAAATCTTTGCAGTCATCTCAAAATAAAGCCTTAAAAATAGTCTACAACCTACCTAGAGATTTTTCCACTGTAGAACTGTATAGAAGATATGCCAAAAATGTTCTTCCAATAAAGGGTATTTTTAAATACAGCATATTATTGCTAATGTACAAATCCACAAAGCGGATTGGGAATTCGTTTTTTAAATTTCATCAACACTTTGATCAATCGCAATTCAATACACGCAATCGCTTAAATATTATACCATCAAGATGCAGACTTGAATTGACATAGCAGAAGATCGAGTATGCAGGACCTCACGAATATATTCAATTTCCCATCGATATAAAAGACATCGCTAGAATATCAATTTTTAAAACAACAGTAAAATCATATTTACTTGATGAAATAGAAACACTTCTAAAATTCTAATAAAACATATTAACTATTGATGTTTGTAAATTGTATTTGATTTATATATGTATTTTATTTTTTTTATTATTATAGTTGTACATATATGTATACATATACATACATATGCATTAAATAATATATAGTGTATAGAAATATACGATAAATTGTTGCCATTTAGTCTCTTTTCAAGCCTATAAGGCGCGGAGACGCTGAATTCATTGCAATATATTATTTTGTTTATGAAATAAAATTTCGAAAAAAAAAAAATTCTGGACAGGAAACTAAACTGGAAAGATCACATCAACAGCAGAGCCGAAAAAGCCCTCAGATGCTGGTCAATATGCCGTAGAGCAATTGGCTCCACATGGGGCATCCGCCCAACCATGTCGCACTGGCTATACAAAAGCGTAATAAGGCCGATTATAACTTATTCGTCAATAGTAAAGTGGACGGCAATGACAAAGAAATGTAACGTGAAGAAACTACAAGAGATTCAAAGAATTTGCTGCGTAGGAATATGCGGAGCAATGAGGACCGCGCCGACGAGCGCCCTCGAAATTTTGCTGTACATCCACCCAATAGATATCCAAATCAAATCTGAGGCAGCGATCTTAGAAAGGACACTAAGGGCATTGAATGAGTGGATTGAGGATGCCCCTCAAACACAACATCAGAGAATATTGGAAGGTTCCTGACAACAAACTGTCAGACAGACCGCATCTCAGAAACACACGTGGTTGCGAACTGCACGACAAGAATAGAAGATAGACGCGGACAAGAACACGACACATATACCCAAGATGGGGGAATAGTGGAGTGCTACACAGACGCATCCAAATCCGAGTTAGGAGTAGGCATAGGGATCTACATCCACAATCCGAGGACTGAATTCTACAAGCAGAGATCAAGGCCATCACAGAATGCCTAGAATGGCTGCGGAACAGAATCACAGGAAAAACTATGTGTATTTTCACAGACAGTCAAAACGCAATTAGATCACTCAGAGATGATAATGTCAAATCAAGGACACTAATGCACTGTAAGGTAACGATAAATGACGTATCGAGAAAACCCACCAAGGGTTTCCAGGCAATGTCAGGGCTGACGAAGTGGATAAAAAAGGAAGGGAATCCGACCAAAATACTCTACAACTGTCTAAACCTTTTCTAGAGACAAAAAAGGAACAAAAATTGACTAACACTAGCCTAAGGGCACACCTATTTAGAATAGGATGTTCCCAGAGCGACGAATGTAGGGCATGCGGAGAGGACGCCGAGACGGCGGAACACTTCCTGTGCTATTGCCCTGCTTTCTCGCAGGTCAGGAAAGTCCAGTTAGGAGAGGACACCTTAGATGACCTATCGGCCGTCAAAGCAATAGACATAAGGAATTTAAGGAACTTTATAGAGGGGACCGAATTCCTAACGTAAGATAAAGGGGAAGGGGAATTTGTAGACGAAGCCAGGAGCGCACAACAGGCCGAATTGCTGACCTAGGTGTATGTCAGTGACATGAGACGGTCATGGTACATGACCGATCCTCCATTCAACCTAACCTAACCTACTCAATAACCAATTTAAAATTCAATATCAAAAGTGCATCTACAATTCTTACTAGTATTTATCAAAATCAATCGCCTAACCCCAATTAAGGGGTGATTATCGATTTTGCCTAAATCGTTTAACAGGTATCGAGCCCTAACCGCGAAAAAGATGTAAGCACCAAAAAGAAAAATTAACTGAACAGAATCTGCTATATGTTTAAGATCGTTAAGACTATTATTTTAAAATATCAAGTTTCGAAATAAATTGCGTTTAAGTCTTTTTTGCAGTAGGGCTCGATATGTTCATGAAATCTCATTTTAATTTTCTAATCTCATTTTAATTTTTGAGTTAAGTTTTAAACTTAAAATTGTTTTGTATTTTGTCCATTAATACATAGAAATTAATTTGTTTTTATTTTCAAATAAAAAGTCGAGTCAGATCGACTTGTAACTCCTAAGAAAGTCGATAAGTCGAAAAATCAAATGTTTAAATTTATGGAAAAGCCGAAATATCGAAAAGTGGACATTTGCTTGCAACTATATAACCCTACTTTGGAGCTCCTTTCCATATATGGAAGTTATATTCCATTTTAGGCCAAATGAATAACTTAGCGACCGATTTTTTGAAATAATGTATAGGTTATTGAGCTGCATACTTTCATTTTTGATACTACCATTGTAACATAATAAGAACAAAATAATGTCAAAGCATAAATACAAATAACTGTGCACCCCTCTTTCCGCTGCTGGACCCAACAAGTGTTCAGTGTTAAACCTTCAATACAAATCAGGCAGCGACATGAAGAGGGCTTTTGTATTATGTTATGTACCTCTTGTCATAAACTCTTTTTTCGACTTGTATGCTCCAACTAGACCTTCGTCCTCGAGTTCATTTATTATTTCTGGTTCATGGATTTTGATCAAAGAAGGAGCGAAAATGGTTCCTGTGGAGAAATTCAAATGCTCATGGAGTTTGCAGGTTACTTTGCATACTCCGGCCAATTCTTTCGTGTTTAAGAATTTATGGGCGATATTCTTATCTTTTACAAAAAGTAGTAAACTGCCGTCTCTCAGTGGAAAAAATGGACAAAATGCCTTTAGTAATGATGTTTAATTCTTTTTGAATAGCGAAACAATAATATTCATCAAATTTTTTTGTGAGGTCAGTTGCTGTGATATCTTCACCCTGAAAAAAAATGGCCATTTTAAAAAATTTCAGCAAACAAGTTCGCATCAAACATATATATATTTTTCCATACCACAAATATAAACTTGTTTGTAGGTGATAAATATCAAATGTATATGTATGAATTTTTGACTTACTTTTTATTTTTTTTCAATTTGCGAATTTCAATATAACAATCCATCTCATTCTCTCGGTATTGCTTTTATTTTAAAGAGCGTAAATGCAGAAAAAAAAAATTACGAAAACAGTTGCAAATACATACTTATTCGCACCCAAATGTTGTACATTGTTGAATTTAATAAGTTCGTTGTCTGTTTTTCCCAAACACGCTATTGCTTATACACAAATATATAATACTAATAGGAAACTAGTTATATTTACATCCAAAAAAGCTTTGTGTAGAAGGAAATAAGCTTTACTTGCTACAAACACCAAACACGCGTTTTACTTGTGTGTAAACAAAAAAAATACGTATTTTTTAGCGTGTATATACCTTGGGTTTGGGGTTTGTTTGTCAGGCAGACAGGGGTACTCAAAGAGATTTCCTCATCGCGTTTATGTCTTTCCTTATGGGGACTGTCTGCTACTAAGGCAAACTGGCTTTCCCCTAAATAAGGATGCATTTTCCTGTGTACAAACTTTGTTGTTCTTGGCACGTGTCAGTCAGTGTTGTCGACCGTTACTTAGTTTTCCCTCCCGAATTTTCAGTTATGAGTTTTGTTTCCCATCTCCCTCTCACAATTTTTGATTGATTGTCGCCATACAAACCTTGCTTTAGTGGTAAGAGGAAGCGTTTATGTATGAGAGTTGATAATGCTGTCAACCTTTATGTATTGAGTGCGTTTGTGTGGACACACTCAGTTAGTTTTTCCCTGAACTGTTATTTTCACCACCTTCGTAAGGACATTCAAAACGTATCTGTATTACAGAAGTTTTCACTGAATTGATTTGGGCACTTAATTTATAAAAAAAATTATAGTCTCAGCTATATGGGTAATAAGTTACGCTTATTTGCATTACATTCTCAATTGACGCCTGCAATCACATTCTCAGAACAGAAAATTTTGAGATTTAGTCATATCATTTGCAAATGCAAAGTTAAAAATAATCAAAATCGTATCAGACGAACACATAAATCAAGAACGACAAAGATGAACTCCTCGAAGGCCACCATAAATAGAATTTTAGAAATTGGAACTATTGTCATTCTATTCTACTCTGGTTTAAGCAAATCTGTAATTTTACGTAACTTGATTTGCAAAACAAATGTTTAATAATTTTACTTAAGTGTTTGAGATTTTCCAAAGCAAAATACTCATTTTACTTTGTATGGTCAGATGAAGGATTTTGTGATATTGTATTTTTTGTTTGTGGCTGTGGGAGAGTTGTTTTCTGGAATTGGAGAGTTTGTAACGGCCCTGCAGAACTTTTTCCGATGTAGTCGGAATGTATACAGTGTTTGTATAAATTAACAAAAATAGTTATTATTTATGTTTTTAAAAAAAGGTTGCGTGTTGCTATAGGCAACACGTCTTACTTTATTTAACTTCAAAATCAAACTAAATCTAAATTATCGACATAGAACTTAATAAGGCTTAGCTTAATTCATATAGTGCTGACGTAGTCCACGAGCCTGTTGAATGGTGTGAGAACGTTGCGATCCACCTATTTGCTGACGTAGTCCACGCGCCTGCTTAATGGTATGGGAACCAAACAGTTCATCAATTCTTTGCATGTGCAACAAGACACCGCTGGTATGTTGGTGTTGCAGCTCGTGTATGGCAATTGCAATGTATTATGTGTTAACTCTTCCCCCTTTAAATTCCATGCGTCCTCGTATGGAACATTAGAAAAATGGTAAGCTGTGGATGCTCCTATTTTTTCCGTTGCCTATCATCCCTGGACGAGAATTTTCTGTATGACCAGTTTGAGATGTTCCTTCGGCATTGGTTTCATTGGATACGTTGGGATTCTCTGGTGTAACATTTTTGCATTTGTTTTTGACCTTTATAATCATAAAGCATCCAATTATCAAAAGTATTGCAATCATCATCAAGTTCAATCATATGCTTATTTGATTCATCGAATCCAGCTTACGAATTGACATGGAGTTTTTTAAGTTAATGTCATTTATAAATTCCAAAGATAACGTTTTTTCCTCTACATCTGTTTTCATAGGTTGTATCAAGGCAGGGAGAGATTTTGTTGTAGTGATCTGTTTTGATGAGTAAGTCTTGTTGTTAATTTGTAATGTTGAATTAAAGTGATGGATAACATATGATCCATTGAGCCAGAGGGTTGAGTTATCAACATCAATTTGTCCACTGAATTGATTTAGGAACAATATGCCATCTTCTATCTTTTCTATTGAGTTAATGTGTTGGTTGTTCGTGGTGGTGCATCTTGATGTTTGACTCGCCAAAAGTTTAGGGATGCATGGTGAATCCGAGATGTCTTCATAGGTTTCAGGACTACATATCGATAAAGCATTGTACGTGTTACATTTCTTCCTTAAGCCATAAATTCTGTCTTTACAACCAAGTACATGTTCATAATCTAGTCTAGTTATAATTTCGTTTCTTTTGACAGCTTTAATAACTAACATATTACAATTTTCAGTTTTAGTAGTAGGAATACTTAGAATATAGAGTATATTGAGGCCTTCGATGGCAATTTTAATTTTTGCAAAGTGTAAAAGTTCATCTGTACTTGAAAACGGTATGTTACTTTTATCGAAAATATCATTTAAAATATTAACCTCGAACGATGAAAGGATAAAGGAATTGACAATATTTACTTTAGCCAAATGTATAGCAATTTCTATATTTGAAATGTCTTCTTTCAAAAGTTCCAACTTATATTTCCATTCTAATATCCTTTCATTATGCAGATCTTGTTCTGTTTTCAATATTTTTATTATTTCATTAGTGGCATTTGTGAGTGCGTTAATTTTCTCTAGTGACAGACGATTTATTATGATCTGATTGCTATTATTTTCCAAAACATTATTTATTTTCTTCGAAATGATCTCAAAATCTTGGTGATCTGGACTTCCTGCGATCCACTTCCATGCAGTACCGAGGAAATCCAGTGAGCGTTTAGACTTTACTCTTGGTTTTAATCGGGATATGTAGGATTTGATTTGGGATATGGTGTATTCGAGGTAAGGAATTAGGGGATGGTTATGGGCGACTTTCTGAACAAGATTTTCTTTGATTTCATGAATGAGAATTTCGTAACTTCGGAGGTCAATAGTGTGTATTATTTTAAAATGTCCAGTCTGAACCTTTGCCAGGCCAGAATGCATTGCAATCAATTTAGATTTGGAATAATCCAAAATTTGTATTTCGCCTGCACAAAGTGCCATCAAAATTAATAGTCTGTAAAAAAATAGGGATAATGAATTAGTTTCTAATATGTCTTTTGTGAACAATTCTTCCACTTTCCGTAACTACGGTGGAGTTTCTATTTTCCTTTACTATTTCTTCCTTGAATCTTTCGGATAACTTAGTCCCTAACCTTTTGTTAATTTTAACGAATATTGTCTGTCCAGTAATGTACTCTTTTTCGTCCTGTCTTTTCCTATTGTGATATTCTAAGTTCCTTTTTTGCGTTTCCTGTATTCTTTCCATATTTGATTGTCTAGTCCTGTCGTAGCTACCAGGAGAGAAATCGACGGTTCTGCCAAAAAACAAGTCAACGGGTTTTCTTCCAACTGTCGAGTGTATCGAATGGTTGTACTCATTGACGGCTTTTTCGAGAAGTTCTTCAAAATTTGCTGTTTATTTTCCACCGCATTCCTGTGAGCTCTACTATGAGTTTCGATGACGATATTTTCCTGATCATTCTCCAAGGTTACATCTTCTACCATTTTTTGCGTAAAACGAATCTTATAGTTCCGTAGATGGAGTGGATAGATTTCTTGAATAGTGCCCATTATGGATTCTTGTGTTATTATGCCATTATTGACGGAAGGGTTTAGGTATCTTTTCAGAAATATGAGCAAGTTGTCCGGATTGTATTCCCTCTCTACAATGGTATCTCTATGATAGCCCGGGAATATGATTTGAAACTGATACGATGCTACCTCTCCGACATTAAAAAATATCTGGTTTTTAAATGCGTTTATAGGTCCTTCAACGCTAGGTATCAAATCTTCAGCTGAGGATTCATGACTATGAACGGTACCTGTCAGGGAGTTTACATTTGTGACTATTGCTCTCGAAAGAGCATCGGCTACTACATTTGATTTCCCCGGTTTGTATTTTATTTCATAGTTATATTCCTCGAGGATAGCTTTCCATCTTTTCATCTTGATGTTATTATTCTTGTTGCTCAATGCATATGTAAGTGGCTGATGGTCCGTAAAGATTATGATTTTAGCAGTTCCGTACAAATAGTTTCTAAATGTATCCAGTGCCCACACAATTGCAAGCATCTCACGTTCGTTCGTCGCATAGTTTTCCTCTGTCTCTGACAGAACTCTGGAAATAAATGCTATCGGTCTATCCTCCTGGCTCAGTACAGCTCCCAGGGCAACACTTGAGGCGTCAGTTGTCAGCTGAAATTCTTTCCCATAATCCGGATACGAAAGCATGATCTCTGGAGACAATAAAGCATTTTTCAACAAATCTATTGCCTTCGTTTCTTTGCAACCGAGGGTAATCTTTACTTTGCTTAATTCGGTCCTGGAAATTGAACCATTCGGTCCTCTTAGCATATCAGTTAAAGGTTTAGCTATGTCGGCGTACCCTTTCATAAATCTTCCGTAGTAATTGCATAGCCCTAGAAATGATCTTAGTTGACGCAAGTTCGTGGGATATGCGACATTCACTATCGCATCCACTCTTTCTTTAATTGTGCTAATGCCGTGTTCAGATACTGTAAATCCAAGAAATTCTACCTGTTTCTCCAGAAACTTACATTTGTCTAGTTGTACCCTCATATTTGCTGCAGCCAATGTGCTAAAAATTTCCCTTAGATGACCGAAATGTGACTCTTCATCCTTGCTGAATATGATTATATCATCGATATAAACGTAACAAGTTTTTCCAATAAATTTTCTGAGGATGTCATCCAACGCTCTTTGGAATATTGCAGGAGCGTTTTGAGTCCAAATGGCAGCCTTGTGAATTCGTATTTTCCGTTATTCACGGAGAAGGCTGTTTTTTCTATATCCGCTTCCCTAAGAGGAATCTGATGGAATCCACTTTTTAGGTCGATTACCGTAAAAAATTTGTTGCCCCCCAGATGTGCCAATACTTCCGTGATTTCTGGTATAGGGTATTTATCTGCCGTGGTAACCGTGTTTAATTTCCTAAAGTCTACTACAACTCTGTACTTTCTCCTTCCTGATGCATCCGTTTTTTTTGGTACAACCCAAATGGGTGAATTATAGGGAGAACGGGATGGTCTTATTATCCCATCTTTAAGTAATTTGTCTACTTCTTCTTCGACAACATTTTTGAGAGCCATAGGGTAGGGATAGGTTCGCGTATAGACAGGTTCGTCGGTGGTAGTACGAATTTCTCCCACTACTTTTGTTGTATAGGTTAATCTCTCGTCAGGATCCGCAAAAAGATTCTTGAAGGACCCTATTATCTGCATTAAAGACACTGCCTGATGTTTTGAGAGATGCCCGATTTTCATCTCCAAATTATGAACGTCCTGAGACTCATATTGAAATATTGGTATCTTCATACCATTCTGAAGTGTAAAGAAGTTATGGGCCGTGTGAATAACCGCAGAAAGTTTCTTTAGAGTATCGTTACCGAGTATAGCATCGAAAGTTCGTAGTCCGGGTAAAAGATAGAATTTAATAGGGTCGACTGAATCGCCAAATAGCTTTAAAAGGGTGTGGTGAGTAATTGGAACACTGCCTGATATTGTTTTCGCACAAAAGTAATCTCTGTTTTGCATGGAGTTTTCTGCCAGTTCTGATTTAATATAATTTTTATTGCTTCCAGTATCTAAAAGGATTTTTAATCCTCGTTTTACTCTTGAAGTATGGTAACGAGGAACTGTTCAACCAAAAAAATTAAGATCTGCGTTTAAGTCTTCTGCTGAATAACTCTCCACAAGTGTGTCTGAAGATTCTGCAAAGTGGTCTGTCCATTCATCTACGTATTCATTATTAGCAAAATCAACATATTCATCCAGATTCGGCGTACCTCCGATAGCTCCTTCTGGTGCTTCGGCCTCAAAGTTACACTTCGGGTCCTCCGTTCTGCTTACTACTTGATTTGATGTGTTTCCAGTTTCCAAATGAAAGTTTCGCTGATTTTTATTTGCCGGTCCTTGATAACTTCCTGCATGTGGCCTTTTGTAGCCCTGTTGAAAGGGTGGTCTATTTACATAATTAACCTGTCTGGTTTGAATGGAACGATCAACATCCATTGGTTCTTGGATTTGAGGATATTGTTTCTGATTTGGAGCGTATGATTGTAGCTTCGGGCTTCCATTCGGGTAATATTGTTGGCGTGGTGGATATTGAAAATTTGGTTTATCGATCGGCCTTGGCGGGGCTCGTGGTGGTAAAGGTGGCCTGGTTTGACCTCCTACATGAGCAAATTCGGGATTAAATGCGCCTCCGGTGGTGTTCTGAAAGTTTTGGTTGTTCTTATATCCAGGAAGTCTAGGAATTTGTCCGAAGGCATGGTGCATTCTATATGTCATGTTATCTAATTTTAGGCATATGTGCAGCGCTTGCGGCAGAGAAGTAGCTTCCCTTACACTTAGCAACCTTGGCAAATCTCCTTTCAATCCTCTCACAAAAGTATCGAGTGCTCTATCTCTGTATGCGCTTGTCATCGATAACATGCTACTTTCGTCCAGTTCCAGGCAGGCTATTTTGTCGAGTATCAATGACAGGTGATGATAAACTGCTTGGTAGAACTCCGTAATAGTCCTGTTACCCTGGAATAATGGTGTCATTTGCTACTCCAAAGTACCGATGTCCCTTTTATCGGAATAATGCATCATCAAACATTTTCTTATTCTGGTCCAATCTAATGGGGTTCTGTAAGAATCCAAGGCGGTATCTGCCTCACCGACTATTTTTGTCCTTATTGTGTGGAGGATAGCAAAGTATCTTCCGCTGACCCTGATACTTTCGAAAACTGCGAGCACCCTCTCCACGGATTTCCTCCATGATCCAAACTCGCCGGCTTTCCCCGAAAATTCGCGTATTGATTTCACAACATCAGGGATTTTATCTAACTCTTCTATTCGAATTGTGTCGATGGGCTGGTCTCCCACCTCGTCCGGTATATTAGGTTTAAGAAGGTCCGACACTAACTTCCTTTTGGACCTGTGAAAGCCCACTTGAACTGGTACTAGGGGTTACTGTTTTGTTCATTGAAAGAGACCTATTCAGTCTTTCTGTAACCTCCTCAATCCCGTCTAATGCCATTTTTTAACTTATAGAATTATCTTGTTCAGAATTTCTCGGGGAATTAAGTTTAAATTATGGATTTTAGTTTAATTTAGAATTGAAATTTGGATTTTTAATAGCAATCGAGAATGTGTCTGGCACTTACCTCCACATTTCCTTTATATTAGCCACTCACAGTGTCACTTTTTTTTTTTTTTTTTATTCGCAAAAATTTTCAATTTTAACTTTACTCCTTATTTTTTTGTTATCAGGATACAATTTCTTTTGTTCCAAAAAAATTTTTTCTTTTACTTAACTTTTTTATTTGCAAAATTTTTGAATCTTAATTTTATTCCTTATTTTTTTGTTATTAGGATACAATTTCTTTTGTTCCAAAAAAAATTTTTCTTTTACTTAACACTCTTTCTTTCACTAGTATAATCTTTTTGATTCACATTTTTTTCATCTTAATTCTATTTCTTTTTATTTTTTCTTTTATTCTTGTTTTCCTGTAATAGGATATAATTTATTTTGTTTCACAAACTGTTTTTTTCTTAACACTATCTTCCTTAATTCTTAAGCGAGGCCGTTTAACGCGTTTGTTTACTAGGGCGCACCGTTTCCCCACTCTAAACGTTGAGTTGATTTTGATCCTTTTTCTTAGGTTAAACCCCTTTGTCCTTACTTGCCTATCGACTCAGGCAATCTTTTATAAGGACTCAGAAAGGGGTCCCTGGACGAGCGCCAATTAACAAAAATAGTTATTATTTATGTTTTTAAAAAAAGGTTGCGTGTTGCTATAGGCAACACGTCTTACTTTATTTAACTTCAAAATCAAACTAAATCTAAATTATCGACATAGAACTTAATAAGGGTTAGCTTAATTCATATAGTGCTGACGTAGTCCACGAGCCTGTTGAATGGTGTGAGAACGTTGCGATCCACCTATTTGCTGACGTAGTCCACGCGCCTGCTTAATGGTATGGGAACCAAACAGTTCATCAATTCTTTGCATGTGCAAGAAGACACCGCTGGTATGTTGGTGTTGACGTTGCAGCTCGTGTATGGCAATTGCAATGTATTATGTGTTAACTTATATGAGCCAAAAAATTGACTGCCTACACATCCATACACTTTCTCTATGCAAAAGTATGCACGCACGATTTTATCAATCGTTTAATAACTTCGTTTTGTTGTGTTATCAACTGCCTACTTCTCCGTAAACCTACTATATACATTGTTTATAGAAATGTATTACTGGCATACATTCCATTACACATTGTTTATAGGATTGTTTACTAGACTGTTCACTTTCCTACAAACCTCGTGGCTAGAGAGTGTATATGAGATACGAACATAACTTCACAGCAGAACTTGTGTACAAAACAAAACGCGTTTTCTCCTGTACACAAAGTAGATACACTACCCTGTTATACTTTCCAGAACAAATGACCGCATTTTTCATGGGACACATTGTAGAGTAGGGAAGTATATGGAACATCTTCCTAAGTTATGTTCGTTTCTTTTTTTTTTTTTTTTTTTTAAAAGCCAACTCTCAGGGAATGCCCCCTATAAATGCAATGCATTGTGTTAGCGGAAGGAAATTAGGGTATCGGAAGGAGGAAAGAGGGAGTAGTGTTTGTTGACATTTGTTTCGAATTTCTGAATGTCACAACTGGCAGGAAACACATTTGCTGGAAGATTATTCCACATTCTATAGTGCGTCGTCCGGTCAACCGGCCATTTCACAATGAACTGATGAGATACCCTGGATAGCCGTGTATTCCGACTAAATGTTCTAACTTCAGGGACCAGACGACGGATATCTGACGAACAGATACCGTTAAAATACCCGGTCCAACAGCTGCAAAGATGTCTTTGGAGCTCCTGCCCATATATGGGAGATATATTTAATTTTAGGCCGGAGTGAAGTATTTGTTGCACCGCTTCAAAAAGCCTAAACACTTGAATGCTTCTTTCGACACTTCGAATATATGGATAGCCCAGCGAGCATCACCCTGTAGCTTCATGCCCAGAACATCAAGAGTGTCTGATTCGTCGATATCCACATCACCCATAGAACGTTTGTGTGACAACAAACATCACTGGGTATTTTGCGCATTAAAATCTACTCTATTCATTTGGCCCCACTCACAAATCGTCGCCAAATCGCGGTTAAGTGAGTCATTCATCATTCACCTTTTTCTCTCGACCTCCAGAGGACCCGGCCGATGATCAAATGAGTATGAATGACATAGGTTACTGTCATCCGCAAAGTAGTAGATCGGGTTCACAGTCTGACAAAACAAGTCGTCAATGAAAATAAGAAATAGAGAGGGAGACAGGACAGAGGACAGAGCCTTGTCGAACTCCTGCGGTCAACCTATGCTCGTTGGATGAGACCCTATCTATAACAACTCGTATAGAGCGATCCCTAAAGAAACTCGATATGAATCGAGAGAAGATATTACCGACACCAAAAGCAATAAGTTTTGATATGAGTGCTCCGTGTCAGACTCTATCGAACGCCTTGGAAATATCCAGAGCCACGACCTTACTTTCACCAAGGGCGTGAATAGATCGACTCCATCGCTCCGAAAGGAACGCCATCAGGTCTCCAGTAGATCGATTTCTACGGAAGCCATACTGTCGATCATTTAGAAGGCCGTTAGACTCTAAATACTTAACAAGATGGTGGTTAACCATGCTCTCCATAACCTTCGAGAGCGCAGAACATATTGCAATTGGAGGGTACGACATGTTGAAAAGATTGCGCAATGGACGAGCTAGCGTCGAAGAGCACTTACATAGGACAAGTGCTGAAATGCCATCCGGGCCCGGAGTTTTATTTACATTGAGATCTGCAAGAACCCTTTTGACCCCACGTGATCGAAAAAATATCTGAGGCATCGAACTAGATACGTTTTCGATTACTGGGAGTGGTTGACTGCTGTCTGGCACAGATGAATTCTTTGCAAATATTTCAGCCAGAAGGTTGGCTTTGTCAACCGGGTCAGTGAATATCTGGTCATCGTTAACGAGAGTTGGAATAGAAGACGAAGAACTGTCCCTTACTCTTTTAACAAATGCCCAAAAGCTCTGACTTCCCCTGGGAGAAGAAAGAAGTTTAGCACGAAGGCGCAGTTCGTGGAGAATCGACATTATTGTCTAGGGAACATAATTTCCAATTAAAGTTCTGATAGAAATTGTTGAGCTCGGCCCAACGTGCCTTTTCGTATATGTACAATGTACGCTTCGTGACTGGTTTAGAACTGGATCGAAGATCGGAGAACGAAAATTATGCTGAAATGGTGCAATGATAGATCAATGATCCATAGATAGATTTAACGAGTTCAAAATATCAACCTGATCCCTCAGTAAAACTTTCGGGTTGCTCCATGTAAAGTTATTCTTTTAAATTTCCATTCAAGTATGCACTTACCGCATCCATTTGGTGTATAAAAATTCCGTGTTTCGCTGCTAGTGCCACTAAGTATCTGATTGATTCATATCTTACAACAGGAGGAAACGTTTCTGTGAAATCAATTCCTTTCCGCTGAGTAAATCCCTTGGCAACTAGTCTGGCCTTCCACCGCATTGGATTTTTTTTTTTTTTTTTTTTTTTTTTTTTTTTGAAGGCCAACACACAGGGGATGCCCCTATAAATGCAATGCATTGTGTTAGCGGAAGGAAATTAGGGTATCGGAAGGAGGAAAGAGGGAGTAGTGTTTGTTGACATTTGTTTTGAATTTCTGAATGTCACAACTGGCAGGAAACACATTTGCTGGAAGATTATTCCACATACGAACGGTTCGGCTAAAGAACGAATTTTCTCTATAGTGCGTCGTCCGGTCAACCGGACATTTCACAATGAACGGATGAGAGACCCTGGATAGCCGTGTATTCCGACTAAATGTTCTAACTTCAGGGACCAGACGACGGATATCTGACGAACATATACCGTTAAAACATCTATAGAACAGCGATATACAACCCACATTCCGACGGTGCTGAAGGGAGACAATAGAGTTGGATACCCTACTATCTCCAATCATCACCACCGCTCTCCTCTGTACACGGTCCAGAAGCTTCAAAGATGTTAATGGAGCCCCTGCCCATATATGCGAGTTGTATTCCATTTTAGGCCGGATGTAAGTGGTGTAAATATTTACGAGATCAGATGTAGTGAAGTATTTCTTGCACCGCTTCAAAAAGCCTAAACACTTGAATGATTCTTTCGACACTTCGAATATATGGCTAGCCCAGCGAGCATCACCCTGTATCTTCATGCCCAGAACATCAAGAGTGTCTGATTCGTCGATATCCACATCACCCATAGAACGTTTGTGTGACAACAAACATCACTGGGTATTTTGCGCATTAAAATCTACTCTATTCATTTGGCCCCACTCACAAATCGTCGCCATATCGCGGTTAAGTGAGTCATTCATCATTCGCCTTTTGTCCTCGACCTCCAGAGGACCTGGCCGATGATCAAATGAGTATGAATGACATAGGTTACTGTCATCCGCAAAGGAGTAGATCGGGTTCACAGTCTGCCCCAACAGGTCGTCAATGAAAATAAGAAATAGAGAGGGAGACAGGACAGAGGACAGAGCCTTGTGGCACTCCTGCGGTCAACCTATGCTCGTTGGATGAGACCCCATCTATAACAACTCGTATAGAGCGATCCCTGAGAAAACTCGATATGAATCGAGTGAAGGTATTACCGACACCAAATGCAATAAGCTTTGATACGAGTGCTCCGTGCCAGACCCTATCGAACGCCTTGGAAATATCGAGAGCTACGACCTTACTTTCACCAAGGGCGTGAATAGATCGACTCCATCGCTCCGTAAGGAACGCCATCAGGTCTCCGGTAGATCGATTTCTACGGAAGCCATACTGTCGATCACTAAGAAGGCCGTTAGACTCTAAATACTTAACAAGATGGTGGTTAACCATGCTCTCCATGACCTTCGAGAGCGCAGAACATATTGCAATTGGACGGTAATTCGCAGGATTAGTAGCCTCACCTTTCTTGGGGATCGGCTGAACATTGGCAACTTTCCAACGTGAAGGGTAAATACCAGCACGGTACGACATGTTGAAAAGATTGCGCAATGGACGAGCTAGCGTCGAAGAGCACTTACATAGGACAAGTGCTGAAATACCATCCGAGCCCGGAGTTTTGTTTACATTGAGATCTGCAAGAACCCGTTTGACCCCACGTAATCGAAAAAATATCTGAGGCATCGAACTAGATACGTTTTCGATCACGGTGAGTGGTTGACTGCTGTCTGGCAAAGATGAATTCTTTGCAAATATTTCAGCCAGAAGATTAGCTTTGTCAACCGGGTCCGTGAATATGTGGTCATCGTTAACGAGAGTTGGAATAGAAGACGAAGAATTGTCCCTTACTCTTTTAACAAATGCCCAAAAGCTCTTACTTCCCCTAGGAGAAGAAAGAAGTTTAGCACGAAGACGCTGTTCGTGAAGAAGTGTTTCACGCCTAAGTACTCTGGCACACCTTGATATTGCCTGCTAGCGTAGCAGCTCAGTAGTGGCATTTTTGTTTAAACGCCAATTTCTGAACGCTTCCTCTTTGGATCTGAAAGCTTCTTCGCATGTCTGATTAAACCAACAAGTCTTTGGGGGTTTAATCGAAGTAGTCTTGGGGGGAATAAATGTATTTATACCAAGAAGAATTATTTTTTCGACCATTTCAGCAGCAGCATCGACATTATTGTCTAGGAAACATAATTTCCAATTAAAGTGCTGATAAACATTTTTGAGATCGGCCCAACGTGTTTTAGAAGTGGACCGAGGATCGGAGAACAAAAAGGATGATGAAATGGTACAATGATCCGAGTTACCAAGAGGTGCAAGAATGTTAACCTCGTACTTTTCAGGGTGTGAGGTTAAGAAAAGGTCAAGAATATTATGATATTGCCCTTCAACACGCGGAATGTGTGTTGGTTCATTCACTAGTTGCGTCAAGTTGTTATGCGCGGCGAAAAGCTCAGCGTACTGTCCCTCCGGAGAAGTGTGGCTCGAATGAGAAAGCCAAGATTGATTATGGACATTGAAATCCCCAGCAACTACAATTTCACTGTCCGGACAATCTTCTAAAATTTTTGATATAGAGTCGGCAAGGGCGTCGAAGCCGTTTAGGGTAGCCTCCCTTTCCAAATTTGAGCTTCTGTAAAGAAACCCGAAGTGTAAGGGGTGTGATCCAATCCTGAACTTAACCCAAAGGGAGTTAAATTCTGGATATTGCGAGTCCAAATGCTGCTGGCTCTGGAACACCACACCATTACGTATGTATACCACAAGGCCTCTGTGGGAAGAGAAAGGGGAAAGCAAGTTCTGTGGATTAGAACCCTCACACACCTGGGTCTCACATAGAGCGAGTACATCTGGCCTATGGAACTGAACGTGCGTGTATACCGCAAAGAAATTTGCCTTCAGCCCTCGTATGTTCGCAAAATGTGTTTTAAACGAACCTACCATTGTAACATACAGAAACACAAAACAATATCAAAGCATAAATACAAATAACTGTGCACCCCTCTTGCCGATGCTAGACCCAACAGTGTTCAGTGTTAAACCTTCAACACAAATCAGGCAGCGACATGAGGAAAGCACAGTCATTTGTATTATGCGAAAAGGGATATGGAGAAGAAGGGGGAACACAGGAGAAGGGGAGCATAAAAAAGCCCTTCGTGTTGGTGTGTGAGACGGCTGTGACTGCTGTAGATTTTGTTGTTGTTTATTGTTGGTCTTGGTTATTGTTGGTGTGCACTTTATGTATTGTTGTTGGGATTTTTAGATTTTTGTTTTTCTGTTTTGTGAATATGTTTTTTTTTTCTGTGTTGTTGTTTTTGATGACACTGAACGGACAGAACATAAACAAACGCGACAACGACCGGACAGACAAAAAAGTGCGTGTGCACCGGACGGAAGACAAACTACTACTGTCTTTGTTTTGAAAACACATTTCGACATGATAGCATTACTGTCAGGCGGAAGATCCTCCAAACCCCATGTTTTGTTAGTGATCAACGAGGTCATTTCCTCTTTCATAGCAATCACCCATTTATATGCGTTGTCCGATAATATTGCTTCCTTCACGTTTTGTGGGTCAAAGAAAACAAATTCCATAGCACAAAACGCCGTTGATTCCGATTCGCAATTCGTTCTGATCGGCGGATGTTTCTATCCATTGGAATTTGTTGCATTCCATATTGATTTGGACACCAGGTTTTATCTGAATTTGACGTATTCTACTCGTTCGATGGCCAATCTGTATCCATGAACTCCCTTCGGTGTCTGAGTCAGTTTGTTGAGTCTCACCACAATTTACAGTTTCGTCACCTGGATTGTCCAGTTAAACATCACAAGTCAAAGTTTCATTTTCGGCATGCAGCTCAGGTGTCGATTCACAACCTTTCAAACACTCCCTTGAATTAACATAGCTCTCCAATAATTTCGGGTAAAACCGATCGTCAAATTTGTTCTTATTCATATTGCTCCGTCTATGTTCAAAAAATGCTGCATCACGGCTAATTTATATTTTCCCGTCTCTAGGATTGAACAGTCGGTAAGCTTTTCTTTCTAAGCTGTATCCTACAATGATGCATTCAATTGCCTTCGAATCCAGCTTTCTTCTCTTTTCTTTTGGTATATGCAAAAATGCCGGACATCAAAAAACTTTCAAAAATTTTAAACTAGGTCTTTGACTACACCATATTTCTTCCGGATATCGTTTATCCCCACGGCACGGAACATGGTTAATCAAATATGCGGCTGTAACTGCACCCTCAGCCCAAAATCGTTGATCCAGTCCACTATCTATAAGCATACAACGTACCCGCTCGATTATTGTTCGATTTATTCTTTCTGCAATTCCATTTTGTTCCGGAGTATATGGGCACGTTTTCTGGTGGACTATACCATTATTTTTTTAAGAATGATGAAAATTGCACATTAATGTACTATCCTCCGTTATCCGATCGAAGTATTTTAATTTTTCCGCTGCTTTGATTTTCAGCCATCTTCTTAAATTCTGTAAAAGTTGAAAAAAAATCAGACTTACTTTTAATTGGATACACAAAAAGTTTTCGAGAAAAATCATCTACAAATGTCACAAAATATCTTGCGCAATAGAATGATTTGTTGTTCAATGGTCCATCCACATCAGAATGTACGATTTCCAACGGTTTTGTGGCTCGTATACCTTCCTCTTTATTTGGCTTTCGGGTCTGTTTTCCCATACATGGTTCATTATTACACTATACAGGGTTCATTATTTTCTTTCGAAAAACTTATTCCAGAAGTTTCACTTTTCAGATCAATTAGTTTTCTGTTGCAAATGTGACCTATTCTACGGTGCTATAAATCAAAATCACCAGCTACTGTGAAAACTTTGTCATATATTTTCTTAGATTGACAATCCAAATGATACAGTTCGTTCTGTGCTGTTCCTGTTGCCACGATTCTTCCTTTTTTTATCAGTTATTCTGCACTTGTTTCCATTAAATGATACCATTTTAGCTTTTCTGGTCATTTGTCGAACGGAAAGCAAATTTGCACATAAATTTGGTACGTATTTAACGTTCTCAACAGTTATTTTCTTCTTTCTTTTTCCAAAGCCAACATTAATGCCAATGTCACCAATGCATTCCACGGCTAGTTCATTTTTATCAGTAACAATCACCATCTTACCTGTGACTTTGTGTACGTTGTACATTTGGTGGTTTTCGTTCGTCATGGTGCTGCTTTTGCATAAGAATCAATATTTGTATATGTTGCAAATAACGGATTAGGTTTCCATTCATTTCTACCACTCTTGTTACCTTTGTTTCTTTCGGGACATTCCTTAGAAATGTGACCCAAACCTTTGCAGTTGTAGGATTTTATCTTCTTCTTACTCTTAAAATTTTTCGTTTGTAGTGCCGCATCCATTTCCGTCGATTGGTCAAACTTCACATCCTGTAAAAACAGATTTTTCACCACATCGACCGTTAATTTGTTCTTCGAATTTTCAACAGCCATTACCAATGGCTTATAATCGTCGGTTAATCCCGCTAACATTAAAGATGCTGTCAATTCGTCGTCGATATTCAATCCAGCATTCTTTACTTTCAGAGCGATGAAGTATAGTTCTTCATGTTGATGTTGACCAACTGCTTCAGTAATTCAACTTTCCTTGTAAGACCCGTATCTTCATATGCTCTCATCAGTGCATCCCAAGCATGCTTCGCTGTTGTTGCTGTTGCCATATGTCCATAGTTACCAGGATCGATCATCAACGTAATTTCTGCTAAAGCTCGTTCATTTAGATCGGTATCATGAACTTCTTCTATGACGGCCTTCCAGCATCCTTTAATTACTAGGCACGATTTCGCTTGCCTTTTCCACACGTCGAAATTTTCTCTACCTCGCAATCTTTCTAGCGCTATTCGACATATTATTTATTAATTTTTCCGGAAAAGTCAATTTATTTTTTTTGACTTTTATGAAATTCGAGCGTGTCATGCGGCCCATAACCTGTTGGTTTGAATTCGTTTATTGAACTGATTGCTATTACAAATTGTTTTTTTTTTTTGGAATTAAACTCAAGGCTACTTGTAATAACAATATAAATATAGCAAAGTAGATAAATAGAAAGTAGACGAGAAAAGTTCATTGATTCTCAACACCCCCATGTTGGTAATTTTCAATCGATTTACATAGACAAGTTCTTTTTTATTCAGAACCAAATGCTATTTAATCCTCTTATATCAAATGTTGATGCCTTCATGCAGAAATTTGCAGAAAAATGCAGTCAAAGTTCTAAAATTGTAGAGAAAAATGACAAGAAAATACACTTTTGGAAAAATCTCAGAAAATGTATGCAACGGTGATGTGTTTAAATGCTGATTTAAATGCTTCCTGTTAAGTGAACAAAGACAGCTATAGTCACCGTTTTGGTCATAACTCCGTTTTCTGAAGAGTTATTGAAGAGCTTGGAACTGTTTTGTTAACATCTCGACTAGGCCTACAATTCATACATACAAGATACCAATTTTTTTTTTATGAAAATTTACCATTTCACTATATACGACTTTTGACCACCATGCAAAACATGTTAACATAATCCAATGTCACTTAATTACTAGACCCAGTGACTCA
Organism: Hydrotaea cyrtoneurina; assembly: GCA_958296145.1. NCBI lineage: Eukaryota > Metazoa > Arthropoda > Insecta > Diptera > Muscidae > Hydrotaea > Hydrotaea cyrtoneurina. The sequence continues at coordinate 52,621,854 of OY282512.1, read as the reverse complement.
ATTAAGCCAAATTTGACCAAAATCGGCGTAAATGTTTTTTGGTTGAAAGTATTATACATCCCCACATGTGAACTTTGACCTCCAGGAATACGATGTTCATTGCAATGCTGTCAACCTTTATGTTATTGTATTTTGAGTGCGTTTGTGTGGACACACTGAGTTAGTTTTCGCTGAAATGTTATTTTCACCACCTTCATAAGAACATTCAAAACGCATCTGTATTACAGAAGTTTTCACTGAATTGATTTGGGCACTTAATTGATAAAAAAATGTATAGTCTCAGCTATACGGGTAATGAGTTACGCTTATTTGCATTACCTTCTTAACTGACGCCTAAAATCGCCTTCTCAAAACAGAAATTTTGGAGATTTAGTCAAATCATTTGCAAATGCAAAGTTAAAAATAATCAAAATTGTATCAGACGAACACATAAAGCAAGAATGACAAAGATGAACTCCTCGAAGGCCTAAATAGAATTTGGGACTATTGTCATTCTATTCTACTCTGGTTTAAGCAAATCTGTAATTTTACGTAACTTGATTTGCAAAACAAATGTTTAATAATTTAACTTAAGTGTTTGAGATTTTCCAAAGGAAAATACTCATTTTACTCTGTATGGTCAGATGAAGGATTTTGTGATATTGTATTTTTTGTTGGTGGCTGTGGGAGAGTTATTTTCTGGAATTGGAGATGTGGAGTTTTAAGAGAGGAAGAGAGTGATGGTTTGGGTTGGGATTGAGCAGTTGGAGACTGTTGGATTAGAAAGGATGTGATAGGTGGAGGGAGTGTAATTGGTGTTGTTTTGCTCGGATTTGGTGGTTGGAGTCTTTCTTTGGAAGAGTAAACAGTACGAAGATGGACTATTGAGCAGAGATGAGCATTTTGCACTAGATTTTTAGTGCACTTAAAATTAAATAACTTGTGGTAGTGATATTCATATTTCACTACTACTAAATGGTTAGTGGTATTGAAAAAATTGCATTGCATTACAATTTTAGTCCCACTGAAAAGAAAACACTATGTAAAACAAATGAAAAGCAAATTATAACAAATTATAACTGATTTATAATATGAACTTAACTAAACTGAGTAGCGATCAACAGCGCCACCGATGCACCTTAACATCACTATGGCAATATGACAACGTATGACAATGTAATAGATGTTTATTTTTCAGAGATGAGCAGAATGCACTGTATTTTTTGTGCACTCACAATTTCACTTCCAGTATTCACTTAGTGGTAGTGCAATTTTTTGTTCACTACCACTAAATATTTCACTCCAATTTGCACAAAAATCCGGGTGCAAGTCGTAAGGGAGTGTGGGTGACCGCAATTTACACATGCAGGCAAGTTCTTACCCAGCTAGCATTTTCAATCGTGGACGATTTCTGGGTGATCGGACCGGTCGATTAACTGAATCGTCGACGATGTCCAATTCCGATCTCGCACTTTCAGTACAACGGGAGAAACTGTGTTAAGATGGCGACTCTTCGAAACGGGTCGTGTACGATGCTTTTATTCCAACTTCAAATGAGCCTTGAAGCAATCGCCTAAACGGATTGTCCAATTCACTTCTTCCACGCATTGCACTGGAATATTATCACTATCGGAAGGTATTACATTGCCTGTGATTGGGATTCATTAAATTTTCCGTTTCAACTATTTGTTCTAAAGAGCTAACTTCACAATATCGTTTCCCTGACTTTTACCGTTTTTTCGAAGAACTACATCCTGTTTCACAATAAGTAGATTTCGTCATTTTTTCATTGGAGATTTAGTCTATTCATTAGCAAATGCAAAGTTAAAAAAAAATCAAAAACTTATCAGTAAACATTCAAAACGCATAAATCATAAAGATGGAGCGCTCGAAGGTCTCCATAAATATAATTTTAAAAATTGGGAGTATTAAAGATCGGCTTGAATACCAAAAGAGATTAAATGTGGAGTAGGCCTTTATCTTGTGGTTGAAGCATATAAATCTTATTTTCTGTAATACTCAAATCTAATGTTAAAATCTCATATAAAGTTGTTGAAGGCTCTGCGTTATTCAGTATACTGTACAATTAAAAGAATTTTTTTAAATTCTTTCGTCGTCAGTTCAGAGTGTGTTGGTGTGGACAATATATTTGGTTATATTTTTGTTGAAAACAGTATGATTTTGACTACCCTCATCCCTTGCTGAGACATCACGGTTTCGTGGTAAGGAGACTGTCTCTGATAATCGACGATTGTGCTGTCATCCTGTTTTTATTTCGTTGGTTTTTTTTTGGTAAATATTAAGATCCAACGTTTTACTTTGTGTTTGGACAACACTACTTTATATTATTTTGTATACCCTTCAACCCCTTCCCAAGACCTTCTAAATATTAAATGTATTCTGGAATCAGCGGACAGATGAAGGATTTTCCCCTATATTTCCTTATGATTTAATGTTAAAATCTCAAAGAAACTCTGTATGATTACGAACATTTAAATGCTCTCCTTTATTGAGTACAATTAGAGGGATTTATTTTAATTATCTCAGTGGATAAATTAACCGAGAATCGGCTAAATGATTTGCCCTGTTAATTGGAAAGAAAACTCTGCATTTTCGCAAAACCAATTAAGCGGGACCTGTACACAATAAATGTAATTTACAATATCAAATTGCACATTCCATACCAATATTTTTTCATAACCTTTAGTATACGATTAGCATTTGTTTGTAAGAGAGCCGTAATGGGTGATATTGACATTATTCCTATATGAAATTGTTTGTTAAAGATTCTAGATCCATTTAAATTTATGTTATCAGGTTAACAAAAACTAGCTGAATACTTAAACGATTAGGGGTGATATAGTACAGTGGGCTACACGATATTCACAAGCTAATAAAAAACATGTAAGTGAGTTTGATGCTAGTAAAATGTATATGGTTAGCTATGATACAATACTTCTAATATGGACATTTTAAATGGATAAAAATCAATAAAAACTTTTAAATTAGATGAGGTGAAGGAATATATATATTACAATATCAATCTTCTTAACCATATTAAACAAATAAGCAGATTTAACTCCAAAACCAAATTATGTAATACATTATCGAAATCTTCACTAATACCTTAAATGTATGTCTTGTTCAAAAGAAACATTTTGTGTGACAAACTGGTATTTATATAAAGAATGTGTGTCAAACTGAAAACTAAGAACAGCTTGTGAGACAAACTGGTCTTATAGAGCATTTTGTGTGACAAACTGATCCCTAATAATAGTTTGTGCTACAAACTAGTCGAAAAAAAACAGTTTGTATGACAAACTGGTTGAAAAGAACATCTTGTATGCCATAGTGGTCTTTATATAATTTTTTTTTGCAAACTGAACATTAATAACAGTTTGTGTATCAAACTGGTCGAAATGATCTGCTTTAAATATGATTATAATCTACTTTATATCTGGTTATGATCTGGATATGATCTGATTTGGATCTGGTTATCTGATAACTTCTGATCTGGTTTGAAATATCTGATCAGTTAAGTTTTTATGAAATTATCAAAACATTTTCTCTATATTTCATCAATTTGCAATCGGATCATCCTTCTCATAATCGAGAATCCATTTTTTTCTTTCCAGCATTCTACTAAAATTTCTAAAAATAACACTTACTACATGATCATTGTACATACAGTGCTGCTCTATACAATTGTAACCATGACAAACACCGTTATTTTAATGGAAATTAAAAAAAAAAAACAGAATTTATTCTTTATTAATTCACTTTTTAGAATTATATAATTTTTTCGTTAGTAATTGATGTCTTCTGAACATATTCTTGGCATGGAATGGAGTAAATGTTTGATTATATCTTTTGGGGCTAAGCGCCCCGGTAGGCGAGTTGGTAGCGTGCTTGCCTATCAGCGTGGGGGTTGTGGGTTCGATTCCCACCAGAGGCTTTGGTCTGTCGCTGCAAAAATCAAGCCAAATGGTCTTTGTCACCCGGTTTACCCTTGGACCCAAAATTATAATATAAATTTACTTTGTATTGTAATTAATAAATAAATAATCTTTTGGGATGGCACAAACTGATAAATAATACATATTTGTGTAGCAAACTGATTCAAAATAATAGTTTGTCTAATAAACTGGTCTTTACATAAGAGATTGTGTAACAGACTGATCATTAATAACAGTTTGTGTGTTAAACCGATGTTTATAGAACAGATTGTGTGACAAACTGGTCGAGTCTCTCTCTGACTTTTGGTCTAAGCAAACGTTTTTTTTTCTTGTCATGTCAACTGCGCCACCTAAAACTTTGTGTGCCAAGTGCTTCAAATCACTCCATGTTTATAAGATGTAATGTTTGTAATAGCAGATACCATTATTATTGTTCTGGAGTTGCTGAGTTAAGTGCATTTGATTTAATAAAACAAGTGAAAAATATTGTCTACAATTGCAATGATTGCATTCGTTCATCAAGTGATTTGGTTGCCACTGTTTCTTGCCTTTCTCTTGAAGTTAGAGAGCTTAGATCTATGCTGAGTGAGTTTATCAACAAAGCTAATGGAAACAATCGAGCAGATGAAATATGCAACGATGTGAAGATAAATACTGGTTTGACTGCTTTTGCCAATCCTCCCTCTCATCGAAACTCTCTTTCTTGTAATTCTACCGCCAATATTCAATTACACACAAACGCATTATCTTTTAGTAATAATATGCGTGATAATGATGCCTCTCACCACAATGTTTCTAATAAGTCAGCCGCTAATAGCCTTTTCACATTTACTGCGTTTCAGCTGAAACGCCGGCGTTTCGCTCTCTTTCGATGAATTTCGCGAAACACACTTAAATTTCCATACAAAACAAAACGCAGGAATTACGCTCTTTTTGCTGTGGTTTGTTTGAAACCACAGTAAAAATGAGAGAGAGCCCAGTGTTGTACTCCAATAGTAGTTAAAAAAAGGAATAAAATGAAAAAAATGCGCATCCCTGTTGAAAGCAAATGTCAGAAAAATGTGGGGAAAAAACAGCTGTTTGTTTGTTTTGTTTTGCAAATTTCTCATTCGATACAATTCCATTGTATTAGTGTAATAATCATTTATTTCTTTAAAAGCATTCGCTGCTTTATCATACAATGATATAAACTCTAATATTGTACAAATTAAATTCATTTTTTCATTTTCATTTTGATATTATTTTATCTTTGTTTGCTTGTTTTGTTTACAATCAGTACAGAAAACACAAAAGAGAAATGAGAAATGTCACATGAAACCACAGTAGTTTAAAAAAGCATAATGTGAACACCATGGTTTCAAACTATTTCAAGAGAGCGAAACGCCGGCGTTTCAGCTGAAACGCAGTAAATGTGAAAAGGCTATAAATTGGATACCCACACGAATATAATACATGGTAATGGTTGTAGTGTGAACGCTCTCGCTACCGAAGAGGTTATTGTTGATGCTGTTGTTGTTGGTGATGTTGATGCAGATGAACACACTATTGCTGTCTCTCATTTATCTAGAAACTCTCGCGATACTCCTATTCTTGCTACTGCTTATAACAATGTTTATTTGTCAGAAAATAATCATAACCAAGCAAACAATTTGCCATGGGTTGATGTTAAGCGTAAAAACAATCGCAAAAAAGCTATAATTGGGCAAAATGAAAGTAATGAACTCGATGTTGTGGTGTGGAAAAAATGGGTTCACTTATCATCATTTAAACCGTCAGTGAATGAAGAACATATTTTGTCATATGTTGAAAAGCATATTGATATTAGCCGAGATCATTTATTATGCTATAAATTGGTTAAAAAAGACAGCGATCTAAGTCAAATGAAGAGTATTAACTTTAAATTGGGGATTTCGCCTGATTTTTATAAAGAGCTATTTAAACCAACGGTTTGGCCATCTAATGTTAAAGTGCGCCCATTTCATAATTTTCAAAAGGTCCAGCAAGGACAGCTGCCAACATAAATGCAGATGCTTGTTATTCAACGATATCAGTTTATTACCAGAATATTTCTGGAATGCGAACTAAATCCAATGCTGTTTTAATGGAAACTTCCCAATTAGATTTTGATGTTATAATTCTTGTCGAGACGTGGCTTAACATTGATTTTAATGATGGCGAATATTTTAATACTGGCGCTTATTCTGTTTTTCGGAAAGATCGTGATGCATTTAAAACTGGATGTTCCCGTGGTGGAGGTGTTTTGATTGCCGTCAAGAAATGTTTTAATTGTATTTTGATTGACCTGCCTAATAATGATACCTTACTGGACCAACTTTGCGTACGTATCAAGGGTACAAGTGGTTCAATGTTCATCATGGTTTCTTATATACCGCCTAATAGTTTGCCAAGTTTGTATGATGCTCATATCCAGAATGTTGCTAAAGTTATTCCGGAAAATGATTTGGATGGCTGTATATTGTTTGGTGATTTTAACTTAAGTAAGTTATTTTGGTCTACTTTTCCTAATTCCCCTTTTTTGTATGCTAATAATGTAAATTCGCAACTTGAAATCAATTTTGTAGACACTATATGTAGTTTGGACTTAGTTCAAATTAATAATTTTTCAAATACTCTTAAGAGATTTTTAGATCTTGTATTTATTAGCAAAAACTTAAATTTGACTATTCAAAAATTTAATCATCCAATCAGTACTCCTGATATGCACCACGTTGCAGTAACTGTAAACATAGGCTTTTATTCTTTTCGTCAGATTAATCATCAAATTGATGCTGTTGACTATAATCATTGTAATTTTGCGTTAATTAATGAGCTTATTTTAGATATTGATTGGGTGAATGTATTTCAAGACAAACCATTAGATAAATGCTTTTTGCCTTTACTGAGAATATTAAACATATTTGTAATACACATGTACCGCGTTTGAAGCCAAAAGTTCATAAACTTCCATGGTATACCCCTGGTTTGAAAAAGCTAAAGAATCTGAGAAATAAATTCCATAAAGTTTATAAATCCACAAATTCACTAGAAAGTAGGCGAATGTATGAACACTACTCTAGGGAATTTTCTTTTTTAAATAAATTTCTGTACAAACAGTACATATTAAGCTTTGAAAATAAAATTAATAATAATCCAAAGACATTCTGGCATTTTATAAAATCCAAAAAATCTACTAGTGATTTCCCATCATTGATGTTTTTTGGTGACAATCCAGCTACTTCTGCCAAAGATCAGGTTGATTTGTTTGTGGACTTTTTTAAATCAAATTTTCATTCTACTGATTGTTTGGTTGATCGAAGTCTCGTAGATAATGTAAATTCTGTTGTTGATTTGGGATTCTTGACGTTTTCTGAGAATGATATACAGAAAGGATTATCAAGACTTAGTGAATCTACTAAGATAGACCTTGATGGTCTCTCAGCCCATTTTCTTAAAAAATGTAGTTCGTCTATTTGTTTTCCATTGAAATTAATTTTCAATTTATCCATTCGCATTGGAGTTTTTCTAGATGCATGGAAAGTTTCATCAATTACGCCAATTTTAAAGTCTGGCCGGAGAGGAGATGTCCAAAACTACAGACCTATTTCTAAACTGTCTAATGTTTCTAAATTATTTGAACATGTTATTTATGAACAATTATTTTTTTCTGTTTCCCCTTTTCTGTCTGATGCCCAGCATGGTTTCATAAAAAATCGATCTACTGTAACAAATCTTCTTGTTTTCACTAATTACTGTATATCAAACTTTGAATTAGGCCGCCAAGTTGATGCAGTTTATTTGGATTTCTGTAAAGCTTTTGATCGGGTTTCCCATGGTATTCTACTTATGAAACTGTCTAAAGTCGGCATACATTCTTCTTTACTGAATTTATTCAAATCTTACCTCTCTAACAGGCGTTGTTTTGTATCAATTGATAATTGCAATTCGGACTTCTATTTGGCTACTTCTGGTGTCCCTCAGGGTAGTATTTTAGGGCCACTTCTTTTTATTTTATTCATTAATGATATTGTTAGTTGCTTTCATTTCTGCAAATTCCTTTTATATGCCGATGACATAAAGTTGTTTTCTGGTATATCTACTGTCCAGGATTCTTTTCGTTTTCAAGAAGATATTGATAGACTATTCAGTTGGTGTGAATTAAATCTTTTACCATTGAATATTGCGAAATGTTTTTACTTTCCCTTTGGAAGACGCTTACGAATGATTGATTCTCAATATTATATCAGCAATGAATTATTGAAAAAAGTTAATAATATATTGGATTTAGGTGTTGTCTTTGATCCAAAATTAAGTTTTAATTTACATGTAGAATACATAATGCCGAAGGCCTACTCAGTTCTGGCTTTTATTAAACGTAATAGTAAGGATTTCATTGATCCTTATACTCGTAAATTGCTATATACAACTTTCGTTAGATCAAAGCTTGAATATGCGTCAATCGTTTGGAGGTCATATTATATAGTTCATATTGATCGAATTGAAAGACTTCAAAGAAAATTTATTAAATTTGCACTAGTTTTTCTAGCCCTCTGCCCTCTTATGAATCCAGATGTAAGTTAATACATCTTGATACATTAACTAACCGCCGTTCTAAGAGTTCTATAATATTTCTTTTCAAATTGATATCTGGATTGATAGACTGCCCTCTACTTCTAAATCTTATTGGCTTCAACGCTCCTGCTAGACATTTACGTTTTATAGAATATTTTAATCTGCCTGTACATAGATGTAACTACTCTTTCAATGAACCTATTTCACGAGCCTTAAAAGAATTTAATACTATAAATATGAAACATGATTTAGATTTTTCATTGTCTTTGAATAAGTTTAATGAAATTTTAGATTTATTTTACTCCTAGTTATAAGCTAGTCTGTAAGGATTGTAATGTTCCCTAGACTATAAATAAATAAATAAATGAAAAGAACAGTATGTGTGACAAACTAGTCGAATAGTATATTTTGTATGACAATCTGATCATTATACATATAAGCATTTTTGTGAAAAACTGACCTTTAATAACACTTTTGACACACAAACTGGTAAAAAAAACATTTTGTGTGACAAAAGCATTTCAAAAGAGCAGTGTATGTGTCAAACTGGTCTTTATACAACAGTTTGTCTTAATATAAGAGTATGTATACATAGCAAACTGAACTCTACAAAACACTTTGTGTGACACGCTGATCATTAGTAAAAGTTTGAGCGACAAACTGATCTAATAGAATAGTTTATATGTCAAACATGTCGAAAAGAACAAATTGGTTTGTCGAACTGATTGGTATGTAACACTGGTCAAAATTATCTGCTTTATATCCGGTTATTCTGCTATTGATCTGGTTATGATCTGCTTTTGATCTGGTTATGATATGCTTTATATCTGAAAGGATCTGATCTGATTATATCGGATCAGTTAAGGTTTTATGAAATTATCAAAACCTTTTCTCTATCTCATCAATTAGCAATCGGATCATGCTTACTCGCAATCGCGAATCAATTTTGTTCTTTCCAGCAATCTGCTCAAATTTCTAAAAATTCAGTAAATATCATGTTACATACTACATTATAATTGTAAATATATACAGTAGGGTGGAGTGAAATTCAAAAAAAAAAAGTTAACCTCGGAAAGAGATGTAGTCTGGGGTCCTAATGAGGGGAAAAATAGAGAAAAAAATTTTAAAAAATTTTTAGGGGTCGCGCCACTCCCTCGAAATTTGGAAATTATCGCTATTTTGGCGTTGATTTTAGAAAAATCCTAAAAAGTTTTATGTCAATAAATGTTTGCAATAGCGTAAACAATGAAATAAGGGCATGAAAAAATTTAAAAAAAATTTTCTCATTGTTCAAAAATTTCAAAAAGTAAAATAAGTCAAATCGTCCCTTCTTCAGAAAATTCACTGAACAATGAAATCGCCACCAAAGCTACAAATATTAGTCGATTATCCTCATATTTGCCTCAAATACTTTTGTTTGGGCACTGAACAAGCTCAAACTTTTAAATTTCGAATAAGTTAAGTCGTTAATTTTTAGGATTTTTCTAAAATCAACGCCAAAATAGCGATCATTTCCAAATTTCGAGGGAGTGGCGCGACCCCTAAAAATTTTTTAAAATTTTTTTCTTTATTTTTCCCCTCATTAGGACCCTAGACAACATCTCTTTCCGAGGTTAACTATTTCAAATTAAAAAAAAAGCATGTTTTCACTCCACCCTAATATACAGTGCTGCTCAACATTTGAAACCATGTCATCTGTTGCACACACACCGTGGTGCATTTCTGTGGGATATACCCTAAGGGTTATATTCAGGGAAAATATTATCCCATGTCAATTTCCAATGCAATTGGTTAATGTTTTTGAAAATTGTTGTGGGAACCAGCCGGACACATAGACAAAAGAACATGCCCAAACATCTTGAAAATTAGAATTTGTGTTACACTTTTGGGTCGTATCAAATGATATACAGTGAACTCGCGGACACAGGAACATTCTAAAACATGAACGACCCAAACGTGAACACCATATTGTTAAAACAGAGGTCTTTAATAAATGGAGAAGGCTAATTGAATCTGAAATTTTCGTAATATTAATTTTTTCTGAGCTCAGCATTAATTACCTTAAATTTGTGGGAAATAGGTCCACCATGACGCAATATACTGTGCTGATGCTTAATGATGTTAGTGCTTCAAAAATGCATGAAAGTATCAGGTTTTCCAACGATGTTTGAACAAAATACAGGCCAATTGTAACAAAGCCAGCGGCCGTTAAGCTGAAAACTGAAAATATGAAATAGATTTTTAATTAAAAATAAGCCATGATTAAACCATCTTTTGATATATACTTAAAAAACTAATTGTATTTTTTGAACTTCGTTTCTTCACTTTTCCACAAGATCATTATTTGAAAAGCTGTGGACAGTGTTGCCAATTTGCGACTCTATTGACGGCCTGCGACACAAAAGAAAAACAAAGAGATAAAAAAACAAAAACAAAACCAAACATCTCAACAACAAAAAACCAATAACCAACTAAATAAACACAATAATAATAACAAACAACACCAAAAGCAGTCACACACATCGCAGAACATCTGTCATTCATATTCATTCGATCGTCGGCCAGGTCCTCTGGAGGTCGAGGACAAAAGGCGAACGATAAAAAACGCACTTAACCGCAATTTGGCGACAATTCGTGAGTGGGGCCAAATGAATAGAGACGATTTTAATGCGCAAAAGACCCAGTGCTGTTTGTTGTCACACAAACGTTCACCAGATCCAGCATCGTCGTCAATTTATATAAGTGGTGTCGATATTGACGAATCAGACACTCTTGATGTTCCGGGCATGAAGATACAGGGTGATGCTCGCTGGGCTAGCCATATATATATATAGATATTTTATATATTATATATTTATATATATAGATATTTTAACGGTATCTGCTCCTCAGATATCATTTGGTCCCTGAAGTTAGAACATTTAGTCGGAATACACGGCTATCCAGGGTCTCTCATCCGTTCATTGTGAAATGGCCGGTTGACCGGACGACGCACTATGGAGAAAATTCGTTCTTTAACCGAACCGTTTGTATGTGGAATAATCTTCCAGCAAATGTGTTTCCAGCCAGTTGTGACTCCCTCTTTACTCCTTCCGATACCCTAACTTGCCTATAGTGCGCATCACCCGATGCTTGTCCTTAAAAAAAAAATCATCAATGACAACAACAAGTTTGAATTTGGCATATTTAGCGAAAATGTTCGATCCATCGTTATCAGTTTACGCCGATGAAAACAAAACTATTTAGACAACAATTTTGCAGAGAAAGTTTAAGTTAGTTCAATATAGAGTTGACAATACTGCGAATTTGATACATCAAACACGACGACATGGAAGTGATAGCCTATTAAGGGCGGTAACTTTTAAAACATCGAATGCGCACATTGGAATATTCTACTACCGGTGAATATATGGAGTAGGTTAGAAACACAGTCCACTGCGTCAACAAACAGAGCCCAACGAATACGGGTCATCCGAAGAGTTTAAGAAGCCATCTCTACGGTGGAACGAGCATGGTTGATAACAATAACCAGAAGATGTGTGAGAAATAGAATAATTTCATAAGCTGGGAGGATAAGATATTGTAATCCACAGTTTCAAAAGCTTTGCTGTGATCAAGGAGGACAAGAAAAGATACCATATTTGAGTCAAGACTTTGACGCAGTTTCTCTTTTCCTTAAACCGGACTATTTATCGTTTCAAGCTTTTATTGTTCTAAATATGCAGTTTAGAGACTGCACTTTAGACAGAAAAGTTAAAATAGATATAGGACGAAACTCGACATTCCCTTTAGGTATTGGTATTATCTTCGTTGATTTCCAACCCAGTGGGAAAACCGACATTGTAAGGATAGTGATGAATAGAAATGTAAGATAAGTCAATATCTTAGGAGGTAGAATCTTTAGGAAGATTGTGCAAGGTTTTCCAACAAGAAGTGTTATTTTGGTGATCCAATAAAAATTGAATTTTTTGAGATACATAATCGGATGTTTATTTCATAATAAAGATACCGTTAATAATTAAAAACAACATCAATGGCCACCACGACCACGCTTCCAGGACCATATACTTTTCATGAATTTTTCCATAACCATGGCTGCCCTATGTCATTGATAGCCTCACGAAATCTATCTCTCAGATCTCAGGAGAAGTCGCAAGGTGTTAAATCACAAGATCTAGGTGGCCAATTGTGATCACCTCTTCGGGAGGTAACACGGCCGGAAACTTTTCCCGTAATAGAGCAATGGTTTTGTTGATTGTGTGGCACGTGGTGCCGTCTTGTTGAAAGTAATCGTTGTCAAGATCAATATCATCCAACTCCGACCATAAAAAATTATTAATCATCTTGATAGCGCAATCCATTCACCGTAACTGTTGATCCAACCTTATTTTCGAAAAAGTAAGACAATGACACCGCCGGACCATAATCCGCACCAAACAGTCACACGTTGAGGATGGATAGGCTTCTCAAAAATAACTCTTGGGTTTTTCGAGCCCAGATGCGACAATTTGCTTGTTGACGTAGCCACCGAGGAAATATAAATCAGTCTAGATGATTTTTCGATGGAATTCCGGATTCAAGGACCCAATCAGCAAAGACACGACGTTGTTAATGATCGGCCGTCTTGAGTACTTGTGTTATTTTTATAAGCCTTGTGAAATGCCCAATTCCAAAGAACGACGAGGAATGGACAAACCTGCGATTTCTTCAACACTTTGGGCTACAGCAGCAATATGTGACTGCAAGATTTCCGCCAGTTTTGTGGTGAATTTTAATAATTTCAATGCGTTGTTGAAGAGTGTATCGTTTCATTTTTAGTAAAGGCGTAGTTTCTACTTGTCAAATGTCAAAGAATAAAAGCTTTAAAAGTGACAGCTACCGAAATACCGGGTTATTCAAAATAACAACTCTTGTTGAAAAACCCTGTATATCAGCAATTTTGGGATGAGTGCATTTAAAACATACGTTTTTTTTCTTCAAAATAATAAGTTCCAATTTGTTTACCCCCAAGAAATTTATTATCGATTATTATTATTATTCTCTGGCTAAGGCAAAAATGTCCTGTCCCAATAGTTAAGAGTCGGGACATGTATCTTTTTTGGACAATTTATTTATTTTTTTGATGAAATTCGGCTCGTTGGTGATAACCAGCTATTGCTATTTTGAATAATGAAATGTAAACGTTTTTTCGCGTAATTTTTTAATTATTTTAGTGATTGACGTACGGGATATTTGCACATGAGGTTGTTGGCTCAACAGAAACCATTGGTTTTCTCTGGCCCTTAGTTGTCTAGTCCTATAAATTAAAGTAAGAAGGTTTCCGTTGTCGTTTTTATTTTCTAATTATTTTATATTCTGCACACAAATACACGATACATTTTTACAAAGCAAATCCGCCTTTTAACTCCTACTGGTGATTCTCCTGTCAAGAGATGACATCGTTGTAGGAAACCTCATAACATTTCATTATGTATTCCATAAATTGATGTTAAGAATGGAGTGGGCATATTGTTATAGAATTGTAATTAATCGATCATTCTATAGAAAAAAGTTCTATGTTCCTTATCGATGTAATGACTGTATCTTGTTAACAGGTACTCCAAATCTATTGAAGAAACCATGTTCACTAACAATTATATATTTTTATAGATGAAAGGAAATTACGCAAAAAGTAAACATTTTTTAGTACATCTATATGTTGTTTGTTTTCTATGACAATTACAAATGTTTGTATTTGTATTTGTTGTACAGTGCTGTCTGGGTAGAGTGAACTAACTTTTGCCGGGCGATTTCATAATACCCAGGTTGTTCACTAAATCAAGGTTGATTTTTATACACTCCATCATAGGATGGAGTATATACTAAGTTTGTCATTCCGTTTGCAACACCTCGAAAGAGTGATCTGCGACCCTATAAAGTATATATATTATTGGTCAGTGTAACATTCTAAGACATTCTAGCGATGTCCGTCTGTCTGTCCGTCCGTCCGTCCGTCCGTCTGTTGTCTGTTGAAATCACGATAGAGCGCGAACGACTAACCCTAAAAAGCTGAAATTTTGTAGGAAGATGTTTTTTGCCCATAAGCAGGTTAAGTTCGAGAATGGGCCATATCGGACCAAAGGGGGAAAAGTTCTCCTTTACGGGACTAAATATATCCCGGCCATAATCAAATTTTTCAAATATTTTTTTCACTACATCTACACTAAGTTTATATAATTTACAGATGGGGAAAAAAATCCCAAAAATGGGCGTGCTCATGGGTTCCGTGGACCCTTGGGGCCCAAAAAAGGGCCCATGATAAACATGCGCATATGGGTATCGAAGTGCAACGAAATTTACTCACGAACCCAAATATGCCTTTATTTTCACGATTTTACTAAATTTTTTGATCTGGTTTCTGGGACTATCGGGTCACCAGCGGCCCAAAAACCGTCCCTTGACAAACATGGACATATGGGTATCGAAATGCAACGAAATTTTCTCGCGAACCCAAATATGCATTTATTTTCATGATTTGGATAAAATTTGTGATCGGGTTCCTGGGACTATCGGGTCACGAGCGGCCCAAAAACTCAGTTAGTTATACCCTCACCCTACGGTGGGAGGGTATATATCATTTGATACGGCTCAAAAGTGTAACACATAGAAATATCCACATTAGAACCCAGGTGTCTTTGAACCAAATTCGTTTTATGACTTTCTGAATCGTTTGAGCCATGTCCGTCTGTCCGTCTGTCCTGATGGTACGCACGATAACTTTCGAAAGAGTTAAGCAATCACTCTGAAATTTGGTATGGCTTAATATTTTCCCAAAACTGCTTATGGGATAGCAAATGGGCTATATGGCCACACCCCTTCGGGTACCTCCCATACAAATCTGCTATTTCGCCCACTTTAGAAATCGTGTAATAATATCAACACGCCTAGTTGGATCTTCCCCAAATTTTGGACAAAAAGTTGGCAGTCTGGCAACTCCCCTTCTGGTACATGCCATACAAATGTGCCATCCCGCCTACCTTAGAAATCGTGTAATAACACCAATATGCCCAACGCGATCTTGCCCAAATTTTGTATTTAGTAAACGTATAGTAAGACTAAGTCGTGGACAAAAAGTTGGCAGTCTGGCAACTCTCCTGCGGGTACCTCCCATACAAATCTGCTATTTCGCCCACTTTATAAATCGTGTAATAATATCAACACTTGCAAGTTCGATCTTGTCCAAAATCCGTAGTTAGTAAAGGTATAACCGGACAAAGTTTCCGACAAAATCTTGGCTGTCTGGCAACTCCTCTTCTGGTACCTCCCATACGAATGTACCATCCCGCCTGCCTTAGAAATCGTGTAATAACACCAATATGCCCAACGACATTTTGCCCAAATTTTGTATTTAGTAAAAGTATAGCTAGACAAATTTTTAGACAAAAACTTGGCAGTCTGGCAACTCCTTTTCTGGTACCTCCCATACAAATGTACCATTGCACCCACTTTAGAAATCGTGTAATTATATAAACTCGATCAACGATTCTTTCCGAAACTCTATATTTAGTAAAGCTTTAACTACATACAATTTTCTAGTAAAAACTCTGCTTTATATTCCGTCCTTTTTGTAAAATCATGTAATACAATATTTTTCTAAAACATTCGGTATTCTAGGTTGCTATTATGACTTTTCATCAGATGTTACATCAAATGATGGTAGCTACTCACACATTTAACTTTCCGATACTTTGAAATATGAGACTTGTATGTTTTTAATGAGGGTGAAGGTATATATAAGTCGGTGTACTCGACTGCAACTTTTTCACTGGTTTTCTTATTTATTGACTTTTTAAGGATCCATGATGGAGGGTATATAAGATTCGGCCCGGCCGAACTTACTATTTGTCCACTTGTTTTGTATTTGAAACGATTTTTTTTATTTATTTTAAATGCTGGAGTTTGTCGGGCGCGTCCCCAGGTGGCGGATAGGGGAAGGGGGATGGACACACTGTTCCATCTCATTTAGGGCTGACTTAGGGAGGATGGTTTTTTCTGCCCTAACTAAGGCTACCATAGGGGAGGTGAAGCAGTGTGTCCACCGCCTTAGGGAATCTCGTATTCCCCGCGGACCAAAACGGACTATGGGGGTGTTCCCCTAAACAAAAAAACACCAATGAAGGAAACGCAAGAAGAAAAAAAGTTACGGTGCAGGGATTAATAACCCCGGCGGCAAGTGTTGATCTGCTCACTAGTCATGTGCCGTCGATATCCAGCGCTAGTGAGCCACACAATCCTCCTACAGGTGTTGGTGCCTTGGCGCCTGTAGTCGCAGTAAATGCAACAAGCGCACTTTAAGCCACTGGCAAAAAAAAGGAGGAAGAAAAGGAGGACCAAAGGGGGAGTACTAACTCGACCCAGCCTTCAAGTACAGGTAGAGAATCCGATTCTGACTCCGACGTCAGCAAGATGGTAGACGAAGTCAACAATTGTATGGCACAGCTCTCTACAAAAAAGAAGAAGCTATCAGGGGCACAACGACGTAAGTTGAAGAAGATGAACCGGGATAGCAAAAAGGCTAAAGTGCAGGATGCTCAAAAGGAGTCATCTGAAACTCCTTCCACCTCCTCAGAAGCTGGAAAGAGGGTCAGATCTCCCGAAGAGCAGAACACTGCGAAACTGCCGAAAAAGAGCTCCCCGCTCTCAAGTAAATTGGTGAGACCAAGTCAAACCCCCCCACAAAAGAGACACTAGTCTGTATCCTTGTGGAAAGGGCGACAAAGTCAATCCAACTACAAAGAGAGCGAGAGCAGCAACGGAGCCCTCCGAGAAGACTGGGGCACCCGAAAGGGTATCCCGATCGACACGGAAGAGGAAGTTGACTGCTGAAAAACGTAAGAAGCCACCGTCATATGCTAAAGTAGCGCGGAAGCACAACAGAGACGAACTCTGCTAAGCAGTGATCGATATCCGTTCGGCATCCGGCAAAATCCCCAAAGACCAGCACAACAAAGTTGAGGACATCGAGGACGGGCCCCCAATTCAAATAATGAGCTGCGAGTTCAAAGGGGACATCTTGTTGTTGAGGATGGCATCAACAGCTTGAGTAGAGACCCTCACAGAACTCGTGGATATGATCCCCTCTCCCTAGGAAGGCGCCAAGCTGAAACTGGTGAGGATGAGGGCCATACCTAAGCTCACAACAGCGACGGTGTACGTAAAAGGATGGGGCAGGGGAATGGGAACGTATACCTTGCATCAGTATATCTGCCATTCGACTCACCGAAATTACCACCTACGTCGGAACTGCAACGCCTTGTGAGGAGAGCCAAACAAACAGGTAACGAAGTACTAGTAGGTTGCGACTCTAACTCTCACCACGTTGCGTGGGGTAGTACAAACATTAATAAACGGGGACAAGCCCTAGTAGAATTTTTGAATATTAACGACCTAATACCTCTTAACATAGGAAACACTGCTACCTTTGTTAATAAAATTAGGGAAGAAGTATTAGATATAACAATATGTTCAGAAAATCTTATAGACGAAATACAGGAGTGGATGGTCTCTAGAGAACATTCCTTTTCTCACCATCGTTACATAAGATTTAAGATGGCAAGGCCACCGCCAAACCCAATAAACTTTCGAAATAAGGCCAAAACGAAATGGGCTAAATTCGCGAAGTTAATTAGAGAAAGACTAGAGCATGAAGAGTATGAGTGCCTAAGTGTTGAAGACATCGACAACAAGGTCGATAACATTACGGAGATTCTAGTGAAGTCATTCGAAGATAGCTGTCCACTTCGAGAAAGGAAATCAGCCCAAGAAAAACTCTGGATGACCGGGGAGATTCGCAACATTGGGAAAGAGGTCCGAAGACTTTTCAATAGGGCACGCCGTAAAAAATCTCCGGTATACTGGGACGACTACCATAGAAGACTCAGAGAATACAACAAAATTACAAGAACAGCAAAACGAAACTCCTGGAGGCTATTCTGCGAACAGGTGGATAGCGTTAACGATGTTTCAAAAATAAAAAAGTTCCTTTCAAAAACCCACACCCAAACCGAAACAATGGTAGATGATGTGGGTAGACGAATAGAATCGACTGAAGAAATGGTAAGACTTTTGATGAACACCCATTTTCCCCAAGGGATGTCGGGACACACAGAGATACCGAATCATAGGGATAATGAAGTTCAACAAAGTTTTATCATTACAGACCAGATGGTCAAAGAGGCCATAAAAAGCTTCTCACCATTTAAGGCATCAGGACCTGATGGAATCTTTCCGGCACTACTACAGATGGAGGCGCACTACATGTCAACTCATCTAGCCGTTATTTTCACAGCATGCCTAAAATTCTCATACACGCCGAAAGCCTGGCAGGAGGCAAGAGTTGATTTCATACCCAAACCAGGCAAGGCAAGTTATGCAACACCTAAGGCTTATCGACCAATAAGCCTAACATCTTTCTTACTCAAAACCATGGAGCGCATAGTGGATACCATGATCAAAAGTAAGATTCCAAGGGAAATGCTAAAATTTAAACAATATGCATACGTTAAAGGACGGTCAGTGGACACAGCCCTACACGAGGTAGTGCAAAACATAGAAGAATCCTTCAATGGGAAAATGTACACACTTGCGGTATGCATTGACATTGAAGGAGCTTTCAATAATGTACAGACCAACACACTAATTCAATCCTTAGACCAGTTCGAGGTGGACCGGGCTCTCCGAGACTGGATAAGCCACATGCTAAGGAATAGATGGATCAACTGTGGGTCTCACGAAATACAAATAAGAGACAAAGTATCACAGGGAACACCACAAGGAGGTATTTTATCACCACTCCTATGGGTTACCACTATTAACAGTCTCCTGAGGATCCTAACTGACGAAGGACTTAAACCAGTCTGCTATGCAGACGACGTTATAATACTTCTGAGGGGCCATAATCCAAACCAACTTTGCAGAAGGGCCGAAACTGCCCTAAAACTTGCATATGACTGGGCTCGACCCAGAGGTCTAAATGTAAACCCAGACAAAACTGAAATATGTCTGTTTACAAGGAAAACAAAGATTGGTCCATATATAGACCCATCTTTCCTTAACAAAACAATTTCAATATCGGACAAGGTTAAATACTTAGGAGTAATCTTGGACAGAAAACTAAATTGGAAGTACCACATTGAAGAACGAGCAAACAAAGCTCACAGATGCTGGTCTTTATGTAGAAGAGCCATAGGCTCAAAATGGGGCCTCAATCCAACGATGACACACTGGCTCTACAAAAGCGTAATTAGACCTGTTCTAACTTATGCATCAGTAGTATGGTGGACATCGATGGAAAAGAAGTGCAACATAAAAATATTACAAAAGGTCCAACGTATGTGCTGCCTCGGCATAAGCGGAGCAATGAGGACCACATCTAATAGGGCTTTAGAGACTATCTTAAATGTCCCACCAATAGAAATACAGATTAAATATGAAGCCGCCCTCACAGCACTGAGACTCAAAGCAATGAGCGAATGGATCGAAACTGATCACAGGTCATATCATCAAAAAATAGTTGAGGTAGTGGAAGGGAATTTAACTGACATAACATCAGTACCCGATAGAATACGTCAATAGTTGTTGAGTGTGAGACCCTAATACCAGACAGACAACCTAGCGCAGACACCAACTGGAAACTGCGGTTATACAGATGGTTCGAAACTAGGGGAAAGGACGGGGATGGGACTTTACATCGAAGAACCGGAAACCGAACGGCAGACGCCCATATCACACTATGGAATGGTGAAACTATTGGGAAAACGACAAGAATCTTGTGGGGTGAACCAAACGAGGATAAAACCAAAACATTGCTGAAACTGAGCAAAACAGAAACTAGTAAGATCATGGGCATTCTAACAGGGCACATAGGCTTACAATCGCATCTACACAAAATAGGAGTTATAGACAATAGCGTATGTAGGCCATGCGGGGAGGATGATGAAACTTTGGAGCATTTCCTCTGTCACTGCCCAGCGTTCGCAAACAATAGATCCCATTTCTTGGGAAATGACACTTTAACAGACTTGACCCATCTTAGGGGCGCAGACTGGAAAACAATTAAAGATTATGTCAACAGTACAGAGTTCTTAAAATAACTTCTCAAGGCCTTTCCATGTACAGTTTAGAGCGCACAACAAGCCGAATACTGGCTTAGGTGTATGTCTAAGGACATGAGGCGGAGAAAAACCGCCTCCTCTTCTCAACCTAACCTAACCTAAATGCATTTATATATTATACATTTTTATTTCGATAAAATACTGATGTTTAAATTTAAGACTGAAAAAAATGTGTAATAGTTGTTTGTTTCTTCGGTTTGTTTAACGATATTTGCACTGCTTGATCGCGAAGGCTTGTATATTCGCGAAATTTGTAGTATTAGCCTCAGCCCATTCGATACCCTTATCAAAAACCTTAATGGCTTCATCAGCTGATATCCGATTTCTGTATTCTGATGTTTCGCCATTGTCCTCATCATTCTCTACCAACACAAACCTCAATGAGCGCAACTCCTATATTATTAAAATAGCCAAATTATTTACATGGCACACTATCGACGCAATTTTTCCAAAAATGCGACATTTTAATATGTGCATTGATCGAATTAATGCCCTAACACCACTCAAGATATTTTTTCTTAGTTACTGCAGCTCCACGGTTTCTGCAACTTTCTTGATTTCTATCAGTTGTATTGATCGAGGGTATACTGTATTTGTGCGGACAAATCGTTATTTTACCGTTATTTTATGTTATCTTTAATTTTTGTACTCTTTTTTATTATTTATCTCTTTCGGCAAACCTAAAAACTTACTATAAAGTATGTTCACTCTATTCAGATCCATGACTGTTCACTCTACAGAGTAGTCAATGTAAAAATTCTGGTGTTTACTCTAACGCGGTGTTCATTGCATCGGGTGTTCACTCTACCCAGACAGCACTGATATAGTGATTTTATACTAGAGCAATTAAAGTCATCCAGTTTTAGTAATTTGTAAATTTTGTAGGAAGATGTTTTTTGCCCATAAGCAGGTTAAGTTCGAGAATGGGCCATATCGGACCAAAGGGGGAAAAGTTCTCCTTTACGGGACTAAATATATCCCGGCCATAATCAAATTTTTCAAATATTTTTTTCACTACATCTACACTAAGTTTATATAATTTACAGATGGGGAAAAAAATCCCAAAAATGGGCGTGCTCATGGGTTCCGTGGACCCTTGGGGCCCAAAAAAGGGCCCATGATAAACATGCGCATATGGGTATCGAAGTGCAACGAAATTTACTCACGAACCCAAATATGCCTTTATTTTCACGATTTTACTAAATTTTTTGATCTGGTTTCTGGGACTATCGGGTCACCAGCGGCCCAAAAACCGTCCCTTGACAAACATGGACATATGGGTATCGAAATGCAACGAAATTTTCTCGCGAACCCAAATATGCATTTATTTTCATGATTTGGATAAAATTTGTGATCGGGTTCCTGGGACTATCGGGTCACGAGCGGCCCAAAAACTCAGTTAGTTATACCCTCACCCTACGGTGGGAGGGTATATATCATTTGATACGGCTCAAAAGTGTAACACATAGAAATATCCACATTAGAACCCAGGTGTCTTTGAACCAAATTCGTTTTATGACTTTCTGAATCGTTTGAGCCATGTCCGTCTGTCCGTCTGTCCTGATGGTACGCACGATAACTTTCGAAAGAGTTAAGCAATCACTCTGAAATTTGGTATGGCTTAATATTTTCCCAAAACTGCT
Organism: Hydrotaea cyrtoneurina; assembly: GCA_958296145.1. NCBI lineage: Eukaryota > Metazoa > Arthropoda > Insecta > Diptera > Muscidae > Hydrotaea > Hydrotaea cyrtoneurina. The sequence continues at coordinate 52,599,555 of OY282512.1, read as the reverse complement.
TATGGGATAGCAAATGGGCTATATGGCCACACCCCTTCGGGTACCTCCCATACAAATCTGCTATTTCGCCCACTTTAGAAATCGTGTAATAATATCAACACGCCTAGTTGGATCTTCCCCAAATTTTGGACAAAAAGTTGGCAGTCTGGCAACTCCCCTTCTGGTACATGCCATACAAATGTGCCATCCCGCCTACCTTAGAAATCGTGTAATAACACCAATATGCCCAACGCGATCTTGCCCAAATTTTGTATTTAGTAAACGTATAGTAAGACTAAGTCGTGGACAAAAAGTTGGCAGTCTGGCAACTCTCCTGCGGGTACCTCCCATACAAATCTGCTATTTCGCCCACTTTATAAATCGTGTAATAATATCAACACTTGCAAGTTCGATCTTGTCCAAAATCCGTAGTTAGTAAAGGTATAACCGGACAAAGTTTCCGACAAAATCTTGGCTGTCTGGCAACTCCTCTTCTGGTACCTCCCATACGAATGTACCATCCCGCCTGCCTTAGAAATCGTGTAATAACACCAATATGCCCAACGACATTTTGCCCAAATTTTGTATTTAGTAAAAGTATAGCTAGACAAATTTTTAGACAAAAACTTGGCAGTCTGGCAACTCCTTTTCTGGTACCTCCCATACAAATGTACCATTGCACCCACTTTAGAAATCGTGTAATTATATAAACTCGATCAACGATTCTTTCCGAAACTCTATATTTAGTAAAGCTTTAACTACATACAATTTTCTAGTAAAAACTCTGCTTTATATTCCGTCCTTTTTGTAAAATCATGTAATACAATATTTTTCTAAAACATTCGGTATTCTAGGTTGCTATTATGACTTTTCATCAGATGTTACATCAAATGATGGTAGCTACTCACACATTTAACTTTCCGATACTTTGAAATATGAGACTTGTATGTTTTTAATGAGGGTGAAGGTATATATAAGTCGGTGTACTCGACTGCAACTTTTTCACTGGTTTTCTTATTTATTGACTTTTTAAGGATCCATGATGGAGGGTATATAAGATTCGGCCCGGCCGAACTTACTATTTGTCCACTTGTTTTGTATTTGAAACGATTTTTTTTATTTATTTTAAATGCTGGAGTTTGTCGGGCGCGTCCCCAGGTGGCGGATAGGGGAAGGGGGATGGACACACTGTTCCATCTCATTTAGGGCTGACTTAGGGAGGATGGTTTTTTCTGCCCTAACTAAGGCTACCATAGGGGAGGTGAAGCAGTGTGTCCACCGCCTTAGGGAATCTCGTATTCCCCGCGGACCAAAACGGACTATGGGGGTGTTCCCCTAAACAAAAAAACACCAATGAAGGAAACGCAAGAAGAAAAAAAGTTACGGTGCAGGGATTAATAACCCCGGCGGCAAGTGTTGATCTGCTCACTAGTCATGTGCCGTCGATATCCAGCGCTAGTGAGCCACACAATCCTCCTACAGGTGTTGGTGCCTTGGCGCCTGTAGTCGCAGTAAATGCAACAAGCGCACTTTAAGCCACTGGCAAAAAAAAGGAGGAAGAAAAGGAGGACCAAAGGGGGAGTACTAACTCGACCCAGCCTTCAAGTACAGGTAGAGAATCCGATTCTGACTCCGACGTCAGCAAGATGGTAGACGAAGTCAACAATTGTATGGCACAGCTCTCTACAAAAAAGAAGAAGCTATCAGGGGCACAACGACGTAAGTTGAAGAAGATGAACCGGGATAGCAAAAAGGCTAAAGTGCAGGATGCTCAAAAGGAGTCATCTGAAACTCCTTCCACCTCCTCGGAAGCTGGAAAGAGGGTCAGATCTCCCGAAGAGCAGAACACTGCGAAACTGCCGAAAAAGAGCTCCCCGCTCTCAAGTAAATTGGTGAGACCAAGTCAAACCCCCCCACAAAAGAGACACTAGTCTGTATCCTTGTGGAAAGGGCGACAAAGTCAATCCAACTACAAAGAGAGCGAGAGCAGCAACGGAGCCCTCCGAGAAGACTGGGGCACCCGAAAGGGTATCCCGATCGACACGGAAGAGGAAGTTGACTGCTGAAAAACGTAAGAAGCCACCGTCATATGCTAAAGTAGCGCGGAAGCACAACAGAGACGAACTCTGCTAAGCAGTGATCGATATCCGTTCGGCATCCGGCAAAATCCCCAAAGACCAGCACAACAAAGTTGAGGACATCGAGGACGGGCCCCCAATTCAAATAATGAGCTGCGAGTTCAAAGGGGACATCTTGTTGTTGAGGATGGCATCAACAGCTTGAGTAGAGACCCTCACAGAACTCGTGGATATGATCCCCTCTCCCTAGGAAGGCGCCAAGCTGAAACTGGTGAGGATGAGGGCCATACCTAAGCTCACAACAGCGACGGTGTACGTAAAAGGATGGGGCAGGGGAATGGGAACGTATACCTTGCATCAGTATATCTGCCATTCGACTCACCGAAATTACCACCTACGTCGGAACTGCAACGCCTTGTGAGGAGAGCCAAACAAACAGGTAACGAAGTACTAGTAGGTTGCGACTCTAACTCTCACCACGTTGCGTGGGGTAGTACAAACATTAATAAACGGGGACAAGCCCTAGTAGAATTTTTGAATATTAACGACCTAATACCTCTTAACATAGGAAACACTGCTACCTTTGTTAATAAAATTAGGGAAGAAGTATTAGATATAACAATATGTTCAGAAAATCTTATAGACGAAATACAGGAGTGGATGGTCTCTAGAGAACATTCCTTTTCTCACCATCGTTACATAAGATTTAAGATGGCAAGGCCACCGCCAAACCCAATAAACTTTCGAAATAAGGCCAAAACGAAATGGGCTAAATTCGCGAAGTTAATTAGAGAAAGACTAGAGCATGAAGAGTATGAGTGCCTAAGTGTTGAAGACATCGACAACAAGGTCGATAACATTACGGAGATTCTAGTGAAGTCATTCGAAGATAGCTGTCCACTTCGAGAAAGGAAATCAGCCCAAGAAAAACTCTGGATGACCGGGGAGATTCGCAACATTGGGAAAGAGGTCCGAAGACTTTTCAATAGGGCACGCCGTAAAAAATCTCCGGTATACTGGGACGACTACCATAGAAGACTCAGAGAATACAACAAAATTACAAGAACAGCAAAACGAAACTCCTGGAGGCTATTCTGCGAACAGGTGGATAGCGTTAACGATGTTTCAAAAATAAAAAAGTAGATGATGTGGGTAGACGAATAGAATCGACTGAAGAAATGGTAAGACTTTTGATGAACACCCATTTTCCCCAAGGGATGTCGGGACACACAGAGATACCGAATCATAGGGATAATGAAGTTCAACAAAGTTTTATCATTACAGACCAGATGGTCAAAGAGGCCATAAAAAGCTTCTCACCATTTAAGGCATCAGGACCTGATGGAATCTTTCCGGCACTACTACAGATGGAGGCGCACTACATGTCAACTCATCTAGCCGTTATTTTCACAGCATGCCTAAAATTCTCATACACGCCGAAAGCCTGGCAGGAGGCAAGAGTTGATTTCATACCCAAACCAGGCAAGGCAAGTTATGCAACACCTAAGGCTTATCGACCAATAAGCCTAACATCTTTCTTACTCAAAACCATGGAGCGCATAGTGGATACCATGATCAAAAGTAAGATTCCAAGGGAAATGCTAAAATTTAAACAATATGCATACGTTAAAGGACGGTCAGTGGACACAGCCCTACACGAGGTAGTGCAAAACATAGAAGAATCCTTCAATGGGAAAATGTACACACTTGCGGTATGCATTGACATTGAAGGAGCTTTCAATAATGTACAGACCAACACACTAATTCAATCCTTAGACCAGTTCGAGGTGGACCGGGCTCTCCGAGACTGGATAAGCCACATGCTAAGGAATAGATGGATCAACTGTGGGTCTCACGAAATACAAATAAGAGACAAAGTATCACAGGGAACACCACAAGGAGGTATTTTATCACCACTCCTATGGGTTACCACTATTAACAGTCTCCTGAGGATCCTAACTGACGAAGGACTTAAACCAGTCTGCTATGCAGACGACGTTATAATACTTCTGAGGGGCCATAATCCAAACCAACTTTGCAGAAGGGCCGAAACTGCCCTAAAACTTGCATATGACTGGGCTCGACCCAGAGGTCTAAATGTAAACCCAGACAAAACTGAAATATGTCTGTTTACAAGGAAAACAAAGATTGGTCCATATATAGACCCATCTTTCCTTAACAAAACAATTTCAATATCGGACAAGGTTAAATACTTAGGAGTAATCTTGGACAGAAAACTAAATTGGAAGTACCACATTGAAGAACGAGCAAACAAAGCTCACAGATGCTGGTCTTTATGTAGAAGAGCCATAGGCTCAAAATGGGGCCTCAATCCAACGATGACACACTGGCTCTACAAAAGCGTAATTAGACCTGTTCTAACTTATGCATCAGTAGTATGGTGGACATCGATGGAAAAGAAGTGCAACATAAAAATATTACAAAAGGTCCAACGTATGTGCTGCCTCGGCATAACCGGAGCAATGAGGACCACATCTAATAGGGCTTTAGAGACTATCTTAAATGTCCCACCAATAGAAATACAGATTAAATATGAAGCCGCCCTCACAGCACTGAGACTCAAAGCAATGAGCGAATGGATCGAAACTGATCACAGGTCATATCATCAAAAAATAGTTGAGGTAGTGGAAGGGAATTTAACTGACATAACATCAGTACCCGATAGAATACGTCAATAGTTGTTGAGTGTGAGACCCTAATACCAGACAGACAACCTAGCGCAGACACCAACTGGAAACTGCGGTTATACAGATGGTTCGAAACTAGGGGAAAGGACGGGGATGGGACTTTACATCGAAGAACCGGAAACCGAACGGCAGACGCCCATATCACACTATGGAATGGTGAAACTATTGGGAAAACGACAAGAATCTTGTGGGGTGAACCAAACGAGGATAAAACCAAAACATTGCTGAAACTGAGCAAAACAGAAACTAGTAAGATCATGGGCATTCTAACAGGGCACATAGGCTTACAATCGCATCTACACAAAATAGGAGTTGTAGACAATAGCGTATGTAGGCCATGCGGGGAGGATGATGAAACTTTGGAGCATTTCCTCTGTCACTGCCCAGCGTTCGCAAACAATAGATCCCATTTCTTGGGAAATGACACTTTAACAGACTTGACCCATCTTAGGGGCGCAGACTGGAAAACAATTAAAGATTATGTCAACAGTACAGAGTTCTTAAAATAACTTCTCAAGGCCTTTCCATGTACAGTTTAGAGCGCACAACAAGCCGAATACTGGCTTAGGTGTATGTCTAAGGACATGAGGCGGAGAAAAACCGCCTCCTCTTCTCAACCTAACCTAACCTAAATGCATTTATATATTATACATTTTTATTTCGATAAAATACTGATGTTTAAATTTAAGACTGAAAAAAATGTGTAATAGTTGTTTGTTTCTTCGGTTTGTTTAACGATATTTGCACTGCTTGATCGCGAAGGCTTGTATATTCGCGAAATTTGTAGTATTAGCCTCAGCCCATTCGATACCCTTATCAAAAACCTTAATGGCTTCATCAGCTGATATCCGATTTCTGTATTCTGATGTTTCGCCATTGTCCTCATCATTCTCTACCAACACAAACCTCAATGAGCGCAACTCCTATATTATTAAAATAGCCAAATTATTTACATGGCACACTATCGACGCAATTTTTCCAAAAATGCGACATTTTAATATGTGCATTGATCGAATTAATGCCCTAACACCACTCAAGATATTTTTTCTTAGTTACTGCAGCTCCACGGTTTCTGCAACTTTCTTGATTTCTATCAGTTGTATTGATCGAGGGTATACTGTATTTGTGCGGACAAATCGTTATTTTACCGTTATTTTATGTTATCTTTAATTTTTGTACTCTTTTTTATTATTTATCTCTTTCGGCAAACCTAAAAACTTACTATAAAGTATGTTCACTCTATTCAGATCCATGACTGTTCACTCTACAGAGTAGTCAATGTAAAAATTCTGGTGTTTACTCTAACGCGGTGTTCATTGCATCGGGTGTTCACTCTACCCAGACAGCACTGATATAGTGATTTTATACTAGAGCAATTAAAGTCATCCAGTTTTAGTACATTAACTTCTTCTCTCATCAGTTCTTTTAAACAATTTAATATTTCACATATATAACTATGTTTTCCTTCATTGTAAACCATGAACATGTTTGTATAACTATTAATTTGTTATTTTATCTTTGATTGTTAGTTCTGAATATTTGAAGGTGGATGGATAATAAATGTTTTAATTTCCAAGTCGTCTCCAGAAATGCAAACTTCCTTAGAAAAAAATTGGTTTGTAACAAAGAATCCTTGTACAGCGATATCCTTGTACATTGATTCCTCTATCATTGCGAGAATTTTTTGAAAGTTTTTGTATAATATTGAAATATTTTGTTTGCTTCCTCTTCTCCTTCCGTATACTTATATTATAGATCGAACAGTTACACGTGTCCGGTCCTCATCTTGACCAATTTGGTTGTATTTGAGATGCTCAAGAGAGCCCTAATTAGGCCACCCGTTTTGCAAATATTTGATCCATGGGCAGTTACCGAAATTCATACGGATGCCAGTATGTATGGGTACGGATGTTCAAAGAGGTGAAGATCAACAATTCCACATGGTGGAATATAATGGAGGATATATGGGACTAAAGGTTAAGATAATAACGGTCTGCAACGCGTTCGCATCAACGATGCTCAAACAGGACGTCCCACCCAGAGTTGCCAGATGGGCACTTTATTTGCAACATTTCGACTATAGCGTAGAGCTGCGTCGAGTGAATCGTTTCGGACGCCAAGAAGGGTCGGAAGGAGGGTTTCATTTCGCCAATAGGTAAATCTGATAAGGCGTTGGACCGATGGAATTGATCATGTTGGACCCATGGAAGCTACACACAAACAGTAAAAGCACATCCTTGTTGTTGTAGATGCTTTCTCCAAATTTGTGTGGTTGTACCCGATAAGGAGTACTGGTACGAGTGAGGCCAAAAAAACAATACATAATATACAAGAAAACGGATAATAATATAAACGAACAAAGTCAACGGATACATAAGTGACTGAACATACTCCTTCGTCACTTGTTAAGAAGTACCAAATACCGATTACATTTCTATTACAAGACGTAGTCACATACATAAGCACAAGCGCATAACATACAAACAAAAATCAATCGGACAAAACAACTCGATCAGTGCGAACGCAAAAAGAAACAGTGAACCATTAAAAAAACCTACCTGGTGGTACAACAAAAACAGTGAAAATAAAAAAAAAGTGGAAAGAACATTAAAAGACATTGTAACAGTGACTGCAAGAAAAACAATAAGGGTGTTGCCGAAAAAAAAAAATCACTTCTATCACTTTTATTCATACGAATAGTGCTGTTTACAGGACACGGTAAACCAAATTTAAACATTTCTTATAAATAAACACTCGAAAAATTGAAAATGACTACTAGGAGAAAGTTTTTATTCGATAGCAGCGAGTATCATTTTGCAAGGATTTTAAAGCTGCCGAAGAATTTAAAATAGCGGTTTTAAAAGTGGAAGAAAATAAGTTAGAGAGAAGATGGGAGAAATTAGTGGCAAATTATGAAGAAGTTGTGACAGGAGTAGATACAACTGAAGACGCTGAACTTCAAAAATTTGCTGCAACAAAATACAAAGAGGCTTACAAGAAATATACTTCTTGTAAAGCAAAAATATCAGAATTGATTTCTTCAAAGCAACCTTCAAAGGCAGAAGAAAGTTTTAGACATGAAACAACTTTATCTTTTTCGAGTTCTTCATCGTTAAAGTCACCACCTTGTGACACAGAGCCATTTGAAGGTGTATATATTAAAACTGGCCCGCGTTTCGAGACATTTTCTGGGCAGTTTTTGGTACTCATCCTGAGATATCTCCAGCTCAGAAGCTTTTCCACCTTAGAGGCAAAACTAGAGGTGAAGCTTATCAAATTGTTAGCAAGTTTGATTTGGTAGATGAGAATTTTAAGCTAGCATGGGATGCTCTTAAAAATCGATACGAGAACACCAGAATATTAGTACACCAACAGATGAAACATCTCTTTGGTATTCAAGTTGTTCAATCTGAGACACCAAAGTCAATAAGAATTATTCAGCGTGGAATAAATGACAGTTTGTCCATTTTCAAGTCATACAAAATCAAAACTGAAAATTTGGACCCGATACTGGTTCATCATTGTTCCACCAAATTACCAGAAGAAACTTTGCGTGCATGGGAAGACTCACTTTCTGACCATAAACAACTTCCAACATGGAAACAAATGGATGAATTCTTATCCAAAAGAATTGAAATAATTGAAACAATTTCGGATTTAAGAAAACCAAATTCCAGAGAGTATCAAAGTCACAGTCGTTTCAATCACGCACTGGGCCGAAGACTAATATAATGTGCAAGAAATGCAACCAAAATCATCTTTTACGTTTGTGTGAGCAGTTTAAGTCACTAACAGTGAATGATCGCATAAAGTTTGTTTATGCAAATAAAATTTGCGCAAATTGTCTCTCCACTAGTCATTTCAAAACAAATTTCACGAGCAACAAATCGTGTAAAGAATGCAATAAGAAACACCATACCTTGTTGCGCTTACAATTCAACAAGAATACATCGCGTTTTAATACAACTTTTCCACGATCATCTAACGGACATTCTTCAACGAATCTCAACATGAGGATAAGACAAGATCAGAATCTTCAGTAGAATCAGTTCAAGCACACTTTGCACAAAATGAAGGAACTACGATTTTGCCTACGGCATTTACAATTCGCGATAGACGCAGGTTCTGAGAAAAGCTTCATATCAAGAGCAGTACAACAAAGCCTTTCATTACCAGTTGATAAACACCAGTCTGAAATCTCCGCTGTGGGTGGCACAATAGTGAATTTGGTTGGTATCTATCTGGCCCCCTGCCAACAAATGAAGTTCAAACTTTCACAACTAGAGTATTCGATTCTCATAATGAAGCACTTACTGATCTAGTAAAAAGATTTTGGGAAGTGGAAGAAATACAAAAAGAAACAACCTTGACTGAAGATGAAGAATATTGCGAAGATTTATATAAAAAGACTACAACCCGTCAGGCAGATGGACCTTATGTACTTCGGTTGCTATTTAAACTTGAATTTCCATGAAACTATATATTTGGGACCTTCGAAAAACATGGCAATAGCTCAATATAGAAGAATGGAATCAACTTTGAACAAAACTCCAGAGTTTAAAACACTATATGAAGAAGTTTTAAGAGAGTACGTAGACTTAAATCATATGGAGAAAGTCAACCATTTTGAAAGCTCAGAAGAAAAACATTTTTCTTTCTTTTTACAGCATCATGCAGTACTGAAACCAGAGAGTAAATCAACAAAAGTGCGAGTAGTTTATAATGGATCAAAGAAGACCAATAGTGGTTTCTCCCTGAACGACGTTTTATATCCTGGTCCTACATTACAGGCAGGTATTATTCAAATTATAATAAATTGGAGGTATTATCGTTACGTCTTTACTGGAGACATACAAAAAATGTACCGCCAAGTATTAGTTCATCATGAAGATCAACCATATCAACGAATAGTATTTCAAGAAAATCCTAACGAGCCTATTAAGTCTTTTGAACTGAAGACAGTAACATTTGGAATCAATTGTGCTCCTTTCCTGGCCCTAAGAACTATTGAGCAGTTAAGTAGCGATTGTTCTCACAGTCATCCCTTGGCGTCTGCAATATTGAAAAATGAAATATATGTTGTTGATGTGTTGTCAGGAGGACACACATTGAATGAAGCAAAATCCAAGCAAAAAGAATTAGTTTCGACTCTTCAATCAGCAGCTTTCCCCTTGAAAAAGATAACAGCCAATACAAAATTACTTGAAAGTTTGGCCCGGGAGGATCTTCTGGATGAACATTTTTTGAATTTTGATGATTCAAGTACAGCCAAAACCTTAGGCATCCGCTGGAATGCGATGTCGGATAATTTTTACTATGTCGTAAGTCCTATTGAAGCAAACACTACAGCAACAAAGCGTCAGATACTGTCGGTTATTGCTCGTTTATTTGACCCTATTGGCTGGCTTGGACCGGTTGTCGTTCTGGCAAAAATCCTGATGCAACAACTTTGGGAAGAGAAAACTAATTGGCACGAACCTGTTCCTCAACATTTGATGCAAAAGTGGACCTCTTTTCGAGAAAACTTGCCAACGCTTCACTCTCTAAATATTCCTCGTTGGGTAGAATTTGTGCCCAAACAAAGTATACAGATACACGGCTTCTGTGACGCTTCTGAGAAAGCTTATTTCGCCGCTGTATATATGAGAACCGTAAGTTCTGAAAAAATATCCAGTCACCTACTGGTAGGAAAAACCAGAGTAGCTCCAATCAAACGTCTTACCATACCGAAATTGGAACTTTTCGGAGCTGTACTACTATCGCATTTAATCAAAAGTGTGACTCACAAGACTGTCTTCGATCTTGAAGTACATTTGTGGTCGGATTCAGCGATTCTACTAGGTTGGTTACAAAAGGAGCCCCAATCATTAAAAACATTTGTTGCAAATAGAGTAACTGAAATTTTGAACTTGTCAGTGACAAATATTTGGAAACATGTAAGAACGGAAGAAAATCCTGCAGATCTTGGTACCAGAGGAAGCTACCCTCAAGATCTTATAGCAAATCAGCTGTGGTGGCATGGGCCTACCTGGCTTCAACAACCCCAAAGCACGTGTCCAGAACCACGAACATTTGGTCCTACGGACTTTGAAGTAAAACGAACTTCAACATTTCACATAATCATAAATGACGATATAATATCTCGTTTTTCATCACTGAACAGAGCTATGAGTTTCGTTTTCCGATTCATAAATCAATGCCGAAAATGTAAAGTACACTTGTACATTTTAGTACATTTTGCAGAATTGATTGTCAGTTACACGCATACGATTCTTCTTCATGCTGAATATAATATTATGCTTCGTGCTATACGTCAAATTCTTTATATCCCAAGACTCAAGAATTTGATTCGAAAATGCATACGATCATGTAAAGCATGTACCCTCTACAAACGAAAGTTCCAGAGCCAATTAATGGCTGCGCTACCTCCTGAACGTGTCACATTTTCATTGCCATTTACATATACAGGATTAGATTTTGCTGGTCCATTTAACTTAAAGACTTCAACGTTAAGAAATGCCAAAGTGACAAAAGAACATGCTTCCGTCTTTGTGTGTTTCTCTACGCGAGCTGTACATTTAGAAGTTTGTTCGGATTTGTCTGCAGATGGTTTCCTTGCTGCCTTCACGCGCTTTACTGGACGCCGAGGACTTGCAAAAACAATGTTCTCCGACAATGGTCGTAACTTCGTGGGAGCTAGTTACAAGTTGCTGCAAGAACACAACAAGTTTCTACAAACTGCCGAAAAATGTCTCTCACAGAAATATAGTGTTCATGGTTTTTTTTGGTCCTTCATTCCGCTTTACGCCCCCCACATGGGAGGACTTTGGGAGTCAGCGGTCAAAAGCATGAAGACCCATCTGAAGAAATGCACTAATAACATAAATTTTACATTTGAAGAGTTCAGCACGCTATTGATTAGAATCGAGTCAGTTTTAAACTCAAGACCCCTCTCTCCCATGTCACAAAACCCATCAGAACTATTGCCTCTCACACCTGGAAATTTTTTACGAGGAGCTCCACTAACAGCTCCTCCTGAGAATCCTACTGATGTGCAGATTGAAAGGCTAACTTATATAAACCGCTGGAAACGATTAAAAACTATACAACATATATTTAGTCTTCGATGGAAAGCGGAATATATTACTGAATTACAGCGACGTTTAAAATGGAAAACAACGCAGAACAATGTGAAAGAAAACGATTTTGTCGTCATCAAAGATGATTCACTGCCACCTACGGAATGGCGTTTAGGCCGTATAACGAAAGTCATCAAAGGAAAGGACAACAATATACGTGTTGCAGAAATCAAGACACAGAATGGAATTATCATACGACCGATTGTTAAATTATGTGTGCTGCCAACCTCTACGAACCAATCCGACAATTCACTTAAAACCAACGAAATTTCAAAAAACTAACCACTGATCGCTCACTAAAAATTTGTCGTACCTTTCTTTTCTCTTTCTTTTACTCCGCAGTCTCATCATGGTCAAGTGTTTCATCTGCAGCAGAAACCACCCCCTGAAATACTGCCTCGCATTCAGGAAGGGGCTACTTAGCGAGCGGTACGACACAGTCTTCGTGAGTGGGTTGTGCCTCAACTGTTTTGCAGATGGCCACAGCAGAGCCGATTGCGCATCCGAAAACAGATGTTAGACATGCAAAAGGAAGCATCACACGATGATCCATCGTGGTGTTCCTGAAGTGAGCTTTTACGAAGAGAACGAGGAACTTCATCCTGAAGCGCGCACACAACTCACCATCCCAGCAATGAAGCAAGTTGGTAGTCCCACGGTTGACGACATCAATGATCTCACTATACAGGAGATCATTAGGAAATTCGGCAGCGTTAACTTTCATGAAGTCATCGCTAATGAACAACCAGCAGACGAGGTACCTAGTGTCGACAAAGGGACCACCCTGGTTCTCAAACCAACATCTGCACCCAGTGCCGACAAAGAGGTCATCCTGGCGCTCGAACCAAAACCGACAACTCCAGCTCCTATACCAGCGAATCCAGCCACTGAAGCTGCTCCCTCCCTGGGTAAAAACAATAAGAACAAGAGGCAATGGTCGGTAACAGACCCATCGCCAAGGCTATTATCATCTTAGCCTTATGTAGCGCCGATGGTTCAATGTTCAGGCTAAAAGTGTCACGGTCACTCTTTTGGTCAATCCCCGAGTGCCGATGTCGCACAATTTGTTTGAGTGTGTTGCAAAATTACCATATGCAACACGCTACAAAAACAATATTGCATATGGGAATTTCAAGATTCATACTCGTACAAAAAGAGTTCTTGGCCACTGGATGGTAGTCGTCGGCAGCCTCCAGGTTACACCGAAATCAGTGGGTGATCGAGGAATACTAGAAGGAGTTGCATCCCAGGAGAGCCTGGCCCATCCTGCGCCCCACATGTACAAACAAATTGACGGCATTATCGGAGCGGACTTGTGGAAACGCACAACATATGGGGATGCCAAAGCCTTCTACAGATGTCCGTCCTTGACGATACAGCATACCGCATTTGGGGACATTTTAGAAGGCGAGTTTCCGGGCTTCCGACCTTCTGCCTCGGGAGAATGTTGAACGCACCGTTCAATCACCAGTGAATTCCCTTATTTTTGTTGAGTTTCATTTACATTTCATTTTCATTGTTTCTTTATTGCTTATTTTTTTTCATAATTTTGTGTTCCTAGTGACATCCTTGACACTGTTTAGGTTTAAGTCAAATAGTGCTAGAAGCACTCTCTTTTGTTCTGTTGTCTAGTTTTTTTTAAGTTGATTATAACATAACAGTCAATAAAGCAAGAAGCTTTGACTCTGAATTCCACGAATTCACACTGTTTTTTTTTTCTTTACAAGAAAGGCAATTTGCTAGGAGTTACACTCCTCAGAAATAATTAAATATTTCCTACTCCAAGTCCACGACGAGGAGTAAGCAAAATCAAATTCATTTAGTCTCGCTTAAGCATTCGTTTATTTTTCTGTCTAAAAAATTAAGATTTGAATTATGTTGTGTTTATTTTATCTCATTTTTTACATTCTCATTTCCATACATAGGGATGAGAAAATCCCACTAAGATGATAAGAGAGGAAGCAAGGCAGAATATCCGGAAGATCCAACAAGAAAACCGGAGAGATTTTGACCGCAAGCGAATTCCCGACAGTCGCCAACGTTTCTGTTGTATTGTACATTTCTAGTGGCTACACCAATCCCACACAAATGTACACTCACGTATAAGGAAACGGGACATACTCGGACAGACGAATAGACTTGACAATACTTAGACGAACACACACACATATTCGATAACAAAGGTTTGATACAAGGAAGAGATAGACAGACTCAGACGGAGATTAGTTGCTCTGTAGACGTTAATAAGTGAAGTTGTTTTGACTACTAGATCTACATTCATTCATAGTTATTTTTAAAGTTCCTAAAATAATAATAATATTTAAATAAACTTGATAATTGAATTGACTTTCATGTTTTTTATTGAAACCCGGTTCCTACATATGTATATATGTATTTATTTACAAGAGCTTGCGTATTTCATTTGTAAGGGGTATATATTCCAAAATTTTATCATGAATTATTAGACATATACGACCGGCTGGAATGATCTTCAAAAATTCATATATGCCAAACAAGACTAGTGCTGCCAAAATTTATGTCAGAAGTCAGTCCGATGTAAAGAATTGGACAGCTAGGACAAAAGATCAGACAAAGGCCACTGATTGGGTATATTTTCGGTCAAAGGCTCATTTTACAAATTCATTAGGTACATAGTAAATACAAATTAAATCACATTTCAGTTCATGGGGCCACGTTCACATCCTTTCGTCCCTAATGTTGAGGCTCTCGCCGACTCTCACCAAAAAAGGATGGACCGAACACCGTGAATTGGATGATGATTTGACGGGCTCTACCAATTGAGTTGCCTCGAAATACCTGGTGGGCGACGTCTGCTTTTAAGACCAGGTGGTATGGGTATGGCATGTGCCAATATTTGTTTGCTAGGTTGGCACGGACAACCACTGGGCGATGACGGGTCCAGGCATTATCCAGTTGTACCTTAGGAGTCGGGTATTAGGAGTGGGTATCTTCCACCACACATCGGAGATTAACTGACTCGCGGTGAAATAGGCTATGGTTTAGTCGGATGTTGGTATAACCACGACTAATTATGAATCGGCATCTCTCGGCCGCATCCATGGTGATCGTCGACTGTCTGCGTGATGGATAAAGTACCAGGGTAGAGTCGCACCATCGCAGTCATGGTAAACTTAACGATCTATTTGGGTGATGAGAGAGTTGTTATTCCGTTCACATCTTACTTGGAATTACTCGGACAGTCTCGACGTTTGTGGGACTGCGCCACAGAGCTCCGGCATAGCTGTAATTCATCGACCTTCTCTCGTCTTTCGTTTATGTCGAGGACTAGGAAGCAGGAGCAGTTTCTTATTGCATGAAACCGGGTGCAGACTGGGTATGGGTAACGCTCATCAAAGATGGCTGCCATATTTTTCTTATCTGTAATAAAAAGGGGACAAGATGGACGACATGTAGCGGGTGGCTCGTTTTATTGCATTATTCTTGAGCTAAGAGCACCATCTTAGGGATGGGTCTGATGATTAAACCATTTTGCGTATTCAATTCCGCAACTCTGATTCGAAAAAAACTTTAGTAACACGACCTAAATAAGTAAACCACAGGGAGGTATATTTACACCACTCCTGTGGGTGACTACAATAAACAATCTCCTAAGCATGCTGACTGATGAAGGATTCAAGCCGACGTTGCGATATTTTTGAAGGAGAAAGATCCGAACAAATTATGCAGAGAAGCTGAAAAAGTGCTAACTCTGGCATACAACTGGGCGAAGCCTAGGGGACTGAACGTCAACCCGGACAAAACGGAACTATGTCTGTTCACAAGGAAGACTAAAATTTCACAATACCTCAAACCTTGCTACCTGGGCGTAATTCTGGACAGGAAACTATACTGGAAAGATCACATCAACAGCAGAGCCGAAAAAGCCCTCAGATGCTGGTCAATATGCCGTAGAGCAATTGGCTCCACATGGGGCATCCGCCCAAGCATGTCGCACTGACTATACAAAAGCGTAATAAGGCCGATTATAACTTATTCGTCAATAGTATGGTGGACGGCAATGACAAAGAAATGTAACGTGAAGCAACTACAAGGGATTCAAAGAATTTGCTGCGTAGGAATACGCGAATATCCAGATCAAATCTGATGCTGATTGAGGTGGATTGAGGATGAACCACAAACACAACATCAGAGAATATTGGAACACCTAGGAGGGTTCTGACAACAAACTGTCAGACAGATCGCTTCTCAGAAACACACGTGGTTGCAAACTGCACGACAAGAATAGAAGATATACGCGGACAAGAACATGGCACATACACCCAAGATGGGGAATAGTGGAGTGCTACGCAGACGCATCCAAATCCGAGCTAGGAGTAGGCATAGGGATCTACATCCACAATCCGAGGACTGAATTAGTATACCAGCTACCAAAGTACTCAACGATTCTACAAGCAGAGATCAAGGCCATCACAGAATGCCTAGAATGGCTGCGGAATAGGGTCACACGAATTTTCACAGACAGTCAAAACGCAATTGAAATAAAGACATAGTTATAAACTGGATACCAGGCCACCAAGGGTTTCCAGGCAATGTTAGGGCTGACGAAGTGGCTAAAATGGGAAGGGAATCCGACCAAAATACTCTGCAACTGTCTAAACCAGGTGTATGTCAGCGACATGAGACGGTCATGGTACATGTCCTATCCTCCATTCAACCTAACCTGGAAACCACCTCATCGTTCAGTGCCCTCAAGTGAGAAGCAAAGTTGGAATCAATCTGTCGTGCAGCACCTACGAAGTTTCGGCCGTTATCCAAATATACTTAACATGGACATCCACGGCGAGACACAAATCGAGCGAAAGTAGCTAGAAAGGCAGCAGACGAGATGTCGGTAACCGCTTCCAGGTAAATAGCTTTGGTCGTAAAACATACAAAAAGACACGTGTAACCTTTTGTAATGCGAAAATATCTTCCAGTGAAACTCTGTGGTCACGAATTGCCGGCTGATGCTGGTTCGTTCCTCTGGGAGATCTGCCATAGTTTGACCTTGAAACTGTTTCTTATACAGTATACATTCTTTGCTGCACCGGATGTGATTTTTGACCAGATTCTTAGCCTTTAGAATCCGGCACTCTTGACGAATAGTATTAAGGACGAGTCGGGATCCACCGTGGATCACAAACTTATGGATGAAATATACGTGTAGTTTAGCAAGTCTACTACCATACGCAAGGATAACGGGGTGGCGTTCACTATAGGACAGACTGCTGGTGGAACCTAGACGGCCGTTTGCTCGTATAACGCAATCTTTGTCCAAAAATGATGAAAGTGTGAGAAGTGGGCTACTTGCAGGAATATTTTTCTTGTTTGACAAATGACTATGTCCCGAAGCTAAACGGCGGATTTGCGACAAGATAAACAGACGATTTCTGAAACATTTTAACTCATCTGCAGAAACCCGCTGGAAATAGTGTTGGGGTTTTCCTTGGTTTCTAACTTGCGCCCTATGGTAAAATCTGAAGACGTAAGCGAAAACATGAATTGCCCGAGGCAGATACGAGAAACGTCCTAAAATGGCATCCTCTTCACCAGATCTAAACTTGAGAACTCTTAGCTTCTCATGAGTCACTCTGGCCCGTGCCACCACAATCTGTTATATTTCAATTCTTGAGGGCTCAGCCCCGAGTTGCTAGATCTGCCGGGTTAGGATATGATGCAACATGTAACCAA
The DNA here is from genome assembly GCA_958296145.1 of Hydrotaea cyrtoneurina. NCBI lineage: Eukaryota > Metazoa > Arthropoda > Insecta > Diptera > Muscidae > Hydrotaea > Hydrotaea cyrtoneurina. Next base: position 52,581,939 of record OY282512.1, on the reverse strand, counting down.
TTTATATTCCCTACTTTTTCCAGAATAGTCGGTACCCTGTTGGCAGCGAACGTTTTCCAGTAACATGGCGGCTTTTTGAGCCACTCTAACACTATAGTTGAATCTGACCATAAATTAAGAGAATATTTATTTGTCATGCTTTCTACTAGCTCAGCCAATAGCACCGATCCACACAATTCAATATGTGGGAAAGACGGTTGATTGTCAGTAACACGCATACGATTATTCATCATGCTGAATATAATATTATGCTTCGTGCTATACGTCAAATTCTTTATATCCCAAGACTCAAGAATTTGATTCGAAAATGCATACGATCATGTAAAGCATGTACCCTCTACAAACGAAAGTTCCAGAGCCAATTAATGGCTGCGCTACCTCCTGAACGTGTCACATTTTCATTGCCATTTACATATACAGGAGTAGATTTTGCTGGTCCAGTTAACTTAAAGACTTCAACGTTAAGAAATGCCAAAGTGACAAAAGAATATGCTTCCGTCTTTGTGTGTTTCTCTACGCGAGCTGTACATTTAGAAGTTTGTTCGGATTTGTCTGCAGATGGTTTCCTTGCTGCCTTCACGCGCTTTACTGGACGCCGAGGACTTCCAAAAACAATGTTCTCCGACAATGGTCGCAACTTCGTGGGAGCTAGTTACAAGTTGCTGCAAGAACACAACAAGTTTCTACAAACTTCCGAAAAATGTCTCTCACAGAAATATAGTGTTCATGGTTTTTCTTGGTCCTTCATTCCGCCTTACGCCCCCCACATGGGAGGACTTTGGGAGTCAGCTGTCAAAAGCATGAAGACCCATCTGAAGAAATGCACTAATAACATAAATTTTACATTTGAAGAGTTCGAGTCAGTTTTAAACTCAAGACCTCTCACACCTGGACATTTTTTACGAGGAGCTCCACTTACAGCTCCTCCTGAGAATCCTACTGATGTGGAGATTGAAAGGCTAACTTATATAAACCGCTGGAAACGATTAAAAACTATACAACATATATTTAGTCTTCGATGGAAAGCGGAATATATTACTGAATTACAGCGACGTTTTAAATGGAAAACAATGCAGAACAATGTGAAAGAAAACGATTTCGTCGTCATCAAAGATGATTCACTGCCACCTACGGAATGGCGTTTAGGCCGTATAACGAAAGTCATCAAAGGAAAGGACAACAATATACGTGTTGCAGAAATCAAGACACAGAATGGAATTATCATACGACCGATTGTTAAATTATGTGTGCTGCCAACCTCTACGAACCAATCCGACAATTCGCTTAAAACCAACGAAATTTCAAAAAACTAACCACTGATCGCTCACTAAAAATTTGTCGTACCTTTCTTTTTCTTTTCTCTTTCTTTTACTTCGCAGTCTCATCATGGTCAAGTGTTTCGTCTGCAGCAGAAACCACCCCTCAAATACTGCCTCGCATTCAGGAAGGGGCTACTTAGCGAGCGGTACGACACAGTCTTCGTGAGTGGGTTGTGCCTCAACTGTTTTGCAGATTGCCACAGCAGAGCCGATTGCCCATCCGAAAACAGATGTTAGACTTGCAAAATGAAGCATCACACGATGATCCATCGTGGTGTTCCTGAAGTGAGCTTTTACGAAGAGAACGAGGAACTTCATCCTGAAGCGCGCACACAACTCACCATCCCAGCAATGAAGCAAGTTGGTAGTCCCACGGTTGACGACATCAATGATCTCACTATACAGGAGATCATTAGGAAATTCGGCAGCGTTAACTTTCATGAAGTCATCGCCAATAAACAACCAGCAGACGAGGTACCTAGTGTCGAAAAGGGACCACCCTGGTTCTCAAACCAACATCTGCACCCAGTGCCAACAAAGAGGTCATCCTGGCGCTCGAACCAAAGACGTCAACTCCAGCTCCTATACCAGCGAATCCAGCCACTGAAGCTGCTCCCTCCCTGGGTAAAAACAATAAGACCAAGAGGCAAAGGTCGGTAACAGACCCATCGCCAAGGCTATTATCATCATTGCCATCGGCGCTCAATGTTCAGGCTAAAAGTGTCACGGTCACTCTTTTGGTCAATCCCCGAGTGTCGATGTCGCACAATTTGTTTGAGTGTGTTGCAAAATTACCATATGCAACACGCTACAAAAACAATATTGCATATGGGAATTTCAAGATTCATACTTGTACAAAAAGAGTTCTTAACATCCTTGTCACTCTTTAGGTTTAAGTCAAATAGTGCTAGAAGCACTCTCTTTTGTTCTGTTGTCTAGTTTTTTTATGTTAATTATAACATAACAGTCAATAAAGCAACAAGCTTTGACTCTGAATTCCACGAATTCACACTGTTTTTTTTTTATTTACAAGAAAGGCAATTTGCTCGGAGTTACACTCCTCAGAAATAATTAAATATTCCCTACTCCAAGTCCACGACGAGGAGTAAGCAAAATCAAATTAATTTAGTCTCGTTTAAGCATTCGTTATTTTGTCTGTCTAAAAAATTAAGATTTGAATTATGTTGTGTTTATTTTATCTCATTTTTTCCATTCTCATTTCCATACATAGGGATGAGAAAATCCCACTAAGATGATAAGAGAGGAAGCAAGGCAGAATATCCGATAGATCCAGCAATAAAACCGGAGAGATTTTGACCGCAAGCGAATTCCCGACAGGCGCCAACGTTTCTGTTGTATTGTACATTTCTGGTGGCTACACCAATCCCCCACAAATGTACACTCACGTATAAGGAAACGGGACATACTCGGACAGACGAATAGACTTGACAATACTTAGACGAACACACACACATATTCGATAACAAACGTTTGATACAAGGAAGAGATAGACAGACTCAGACGGAGATTAGTTGCTCTGTAGACGTTAATAAGTGAAGTTGTTTTGACTACTAGATCTACATTAATTCATAGTTATTTTTAAAGTTCCTAAAATAATAATAATCTTAATATATATTTACCCTCGACACTGATTCACTGATACACTGATTCACCATATTTCAACGGGCGCCATAGGCGCATTACAACTTACTAGTATTTAAATAAACTTGATAATTGAATTGACTTTCATGTTTTTTATTGAAACCCGGTTCCTACATATGTATATATGTATTTATTTACAAGAGCTTGCGTATTTCATTTGTAAGGGGTATATATTCCAAAATTTTATCATGAATTATTAGACATATACGATCGGCTGGAATGATCTTCAAAAATTCATATATGCCAAACAAGACTAGTGCTGCCAAAATTTATGTCAGAAGTCAGTCCGATGTAAAGAATTGGACAGCTAGGACAAAAGATCAGACAAAGGCCACTGATTGGGTATATTTTCGGTCAAAGGCTCATTTTACAAATTCATTAGGTACATAGTAAATACAAATTAAATCACATTTCAGTTCATGGGGCCACGTTCACATCCTTTCGTCCCTAATGTTGAGGCTCTCGCCGACTCTCACCAAAAAAGGATGGACCGAACACCGTGAATTGGATGATGATTTGACGGGCTCTACCAATTGAGTTGCCTCGAAATATATGGTGGGCGACGTCTGCTTTTAAGACCAGGTGGTATGGGTATGGCATGTGCCAATATTTGTTTGCTAGGTTGGCACGGACAACCACTGGGCGATGACGGGTCCAGGCATTATCCAGTTGTACCTTAGGAGTCGGGTATTAGGAGTGGGTATCTTCCACCACACATCGGAGATTAACTGACTCGCGGTCAAATAGGCTCTCGTCTTTCGTTTATGTCGAGGACTAGGAAGCAGGAGCAGTTTCTTATTGCATGAAACCGGGTGCAGACTGGGTATGGGTAACGCTCATCAAAGATGGCTGCCATATTTTTCTTATCTGTAATAAAAAGGGGACAAGATGGACGACATGTAGCGGGTGGCTCGTTTTATTGCATTATTCTTGAGCTAAGAGCACCATCTTAGGGATGGGTCTGATGATTAAACCATTTTGCGTATTCAATTCCGCAACTCTGATTCGAAAAAAACTTTAGTAACACGACCTAAATAAGTAAACCACAGGGAGGTATATTTACACCACTCCTGTGGGTGACTACAATAAACAATCTCCTAAGCATGCTGACTGATGAAGGATTCAAGCCGACGTTGCGATATTTTTGAAGGGGAAAGATCCGAACAAATTATGCAGAGAAGCTGAAAAAGTGCTAACTCTGGCATACAACTGGGCGAAGCCTAGGGGACTGAACGTCAACCCGGACAAAACGGAACTATGTCTGTTCACAAGGAAGACTAAAATTTCACAATACCTCAAACCTTGCTACCTGGGCGTAATTCTGGACAGGAAACTATACTGGAAAGATCACATCAACAGCAGAGCCGAAAAAGCCCTCAGATGCTGGTCAATATGCCGTAGAGCAATTGGCTCCACATGGGGCATCCGCCCAAGCATGTCGCACTGACTATACAAAAGCGTAATAAGGCCGATTATAACTTATTCGTCAATAGTATGGTGGACGGCAATGACAAAGAAATGTAACGTGAAGCAACTACAAGGGATTCAAAGAATTTGCTGCGTAGGAATACGCGAATATCCAGATCAAATCTGATGCTGATTGAGGTGGATTGAGGATGAACCACAAACACAACATCAGAGAATATTGGAACACCTAGGAGGGTTCTGACAACAAACTGTCAGACAGATCGCTTCTCAGAAACACACGTGGTTGCAAACTGCACGACAAGAATAGAAGATATACGCGGACAAGAACATGGCACATACACCCAAGATGGGGAATAGTGGAGTGCTACGCAGACGCATCCAAATCCGAGCTAGGAGTAGGCATAGGGATCTACATCCACAATCCGAGGACTGAATTAGTATACCAGCTACCAAAGTACTCAACGATTCTACAAGCAGAGATCAAGGCCATCACAGAATGCCTAGAATGGCTGCGGAATAGGGTTACACGAATTTTCACAGACAGTCAAAACGCAATTGAAATAAAGACATAGTTATAAACTGGATACCAGGCCACCAAGGGTTTCCAGGCAATGTTAGGGCTGACGAAGTGGCTAAAATGGGAAGGGAATCCGACCAAAATACTCTGCAACTGTCTAAACCAGGTGTATGTCAGCGACATGAGACGGTCATGGTACATGTCCTATCCTCCATTCAACCTAACCTGGAAACCACCTCATCGTTCAGTGCCCTCAAGTGAGAAGCAAAGTTGGAATCAATCTGTCGTGCAGCACCTACGAAGTTTCGGCCGTTATCCAAATATACTTAACATGGACATCCACGGCGAGACACAAATCGAGCGAAAGTAGCTAGAAAGGCAGCAGACGAGATGTCGGTAACCGCTTCCAGGTGAATAGCTTTGGTCGTAAAACATACAAAAAGACACGTGTAACCTTTTGTAATGTGAAAATATCTTCCAGTGAAACTCTGTGGTCACGAATTGCCGGCTGATGCTGGTTCGTTCCTCTGGGAGATCTGCCATAGCTTGACCTTGAAACTGTTTCTCATACAGTATACATTCTTTGCTGCACCGGATGTGATTTTTGACCAGATTCTTAGCCTTTAGAATCCGGCACTCTTGACGAATAGTATTAAGGACGAGTCGGGATCCACCGTGGATCACAAACTTATGGATGAAATATACGTGTAGTTTAGCAAGTCTACTACCATACGCAAGGATAACGGGGTGGCGTTCATTATAGGACAGACTGCTGGTGGAACCTAGACGGCCGTTTGCTCGTATAACGCAATCTTTGTCCAAAAAGGATGAAAGTGTGAGAAGTGGGCTACTTGCAGGAATATTTTTCTTGTTTGACAAATGACTATGTCCCGAAGCTAAACGGCGGATTTGCGACAAGATAAACAGACGATTTCTGAAACATTTTAACTCATCTGCAGAAACCCGCTGGAAATAGTGTTGGGGTTTTCCTTGGTTTCTAACTTGCGCCCTATGGTAAAATCTGAAGACGTAAGCGAAAACATGAATTGCCCGAGGCAGATACGAGAAACGTCCTAAAATGGCATCCTCTTCACCAGATCTAAACTTGAGAACTCTTAGCTTCTCATGAGTCACTCTGGCCCGTGCCACCACAATCTGTTATATTTCAATTCTTGAGGGCTCAGCCCCGAGTTGCTAGATCTGCCGGGTTAGGATATGATGCAACATGTAACCAATTTATATTCCCTACTTTTTCCAGAATAGTCGGTACCCTGTTGGCAGCGAACGTTTTCCAGTAACATGGCGGCTTTTTGAGCCACTCTAACACTATAGTTGAATCTGACCATAAATTAAGAGAATATTTATTTGTCATGCTTTCTACTAGCTCAGCCAATAGCACCGATCCACACAATTCAAGATGTGGGAGAGACGGTTTCTTTATAGGGGCCACCTTTGTCTTTGCTAATAAAACAGATTTTTATAGACATGACCTTCCACTTCAACTCGAACATATAGAGTTGCTGCATAAGCTACATCCGAAGAATCACAAAACCCATGATATTCAATGCTACTTTTAGGGGAGAACTTAATCCAGCGAGGTATTGATATGGAATCGACCTCATTATACTTTGAAATAAAGTTTTGCCATTTATGCATAGCCACAGTGTTTATTTGATCATCCCACCCGATCTTGTCGAGCCACATATCCTGCATTATAATTTTTGCGGTTATAATGACAGGCGCCTGCCATGACAGACGAGCAATTAAAGAAAGTACTTCTCCTTTGGTATATATTTCCTTTCGTAGAATCTGTCACAAAGTAGAAAAAATCTCCCACTGCGTTCCAACGAACTCCTAACGTTTTCGCTGTACTCTTATCATCTAGACAGACAACACTTTCCTTTAGAAGGTGGTCTCTGGACAACCCCTTTAAAATATTACTTGAGTTTGACGTCCATTTCCTAAGTTCAAACCCTGCCGTTTTCAGAATATCAATTAGTTGCTCTCGAGCCACTAACGACTCAGAAGTACTATGACACCCAACTAATGCATCGCCGACGTAAATTGAGCCACGCTACTGGAAATCGACTTTCTTCATCATCAGGAAGACGAAGCAGGGTTCTTAGGGCCAATTATGGGGCACAATTCACGCCGAAAGTCACCAATCGCAGATTTCTAAATGTTCTTTATCCCGAAACACTAGTCGTTGAAATCGAGCATGATCGGGGTTTACAAGAATCTGCCTATATATTTTTGAAATGTCTGCATTAAATACAAATCCATAAAAACGCCACTTTAACACAAGGGCCACTAAATCAGCTTGAAGAACAGGACCTACGAACAACATGCCGTTCAGGCTTACTCCAGACGATGATGTACTCGATGCATTGATCATTAATTTGTGGTCGTACTTTCTGGCTTGAAAACCCCATGATGAGGGAGGTTATAACTCGGACCACTGTCTGGATTCTCTATATTTACCATATGTCCTAAGGTTGAGTATTCTTGAAGTACCTCATCATACTGACATTTATCATCAGGCTTTCCCAGTAAATTCCACTCATTCCTTAAAAACTGATGTACCGCAATATAACGACTGGACCCAGTATAGATTCGTTACGCTTAAATGACAAATCTACTACATATCTTCCATTAGATCTCCTTACTGTTAAGGAACAATAGATTTCTTCAAATTGTTGGGCCTACGGGCGACCTCTTCTATCTCCCAAATCTTTGAAAGCCGATCATCAATTGAAACTTTAGTCAAATGGGAAACTCTAGTCATCCGTGCAGGATTTCTTTCCGCTGTTGAACCAGTTACTATCCAACCCAATATCGTTTCTTGGGCCACAAGAGATTCAAAAATACCATGTCGGACTCTTCCTCGAAGTATTGTCGGATATAGGTTTCCTCCCAAAAGAATGTCAATCTGGCTACTTTTATAAAAATCGGGATCCGAATAATTCAGTTTTGGTAGATTCGCATCTGAAGTAGGGCAAAGCGAATGAGTTTATCACAGATGAAACGGGTACCATGGGTAACTTAAGTAGCTTTTGAATCCTTTCGGAGATAAAACTTTCATCAGAACAAGGTTCTATTAACACTGTAACTTTAAATCGAAATTAACGATATTTACCCATGCGGTCGCCAGCATTACTTTCGTTGATACCGAAGTGTGGTGACTCTAAACCGATCTATTTGAATTTAGATTTCCAGTGGACTGTATACTATCATTTGTAGGTGAACTTGTTTGACCATAACCATGAGTAACCAGAGAAGATATTTTGATTAGCATTTTTAGAAAAATCTCTATATAAGAGTGTGTGGTGCTTCTTCTGACACTTGGAACAACCGTTAGGACTTGTACAATTGATAGATTGTTGTATTAAATGGTGAAATACGAACACGTGTGACATCGTTAACAGAAAATAAGAAGTGATCTTTTTTATTGAAAAGATCAAAAGAAAGAAAAAACGTACAAAGCATAAACAAACAAGAGTGTAAAGCATAACTAGTAAACAATTAACAGTTAATCTACATTGCATTGATGTGGAGTACAGTACATTGATTGCACAGTAGTTCTAACAAACACCTCCTAAATTCACTGTTGATAAACAAAAATATATAATTCATTTTTCAAATTTTAAACCCTTTTAGAATAATAAACCATAAGGTCTAAAAATCCATAACTAAAGTTAATTTGACTTTAATTTCAATAATTTGCAAATGTTGTCATGAGTTTGCTTGGATAAACATTTTGTAAGAATGTCGGCAACATTTTCCTTGGACGGTACATATGCAAGAGATATTTCGTTGGAATTGTATTTATCCTTTATGTAGTGGAAACGATATTGAGCACCTTGGTTATCGCAGTATAATGTAGTTGGCTGCTTCAGTAATTTATCCATACCCAATTCGGATAATAAGCTACGATGGAAACTAATTTCCTTTACTGATTGGCAAATGGCAATGTACTCCGCTTCCATTGAGCTCAAAACAACGATGTCTTGCTTTTTCGACTCCCATGCAATAGGCCCACCTGCGAAAAAGAGAACACATCCACTTTAAGATCTACGATCAATAACATTTGATCCCTAAGCAGCGTCAGAGTAGCATGATAAACCATTTTCGTTGTCAAAAACTAGAGAAAATTCGTGTGATTTTAAGTATCGTAAAATGTGTTTTGCAGCAGCGAAATGTTCACGATGAGGTTGTGAATTAAACTGGGACAATTTTGAAATTGTATGAGCTATATGAGGCCTTGCAATTGTAGCCAAATACATTATGTTTCCTATTAATGATTGATAGATCTTTGCATTCTCCATTTCTTTGCAATTTTCAACTTCATATTTCGATAAAAATTGTACCTGTAGCTATTGGTGTACTTGCTGGTTTACAGTTTTCCATGTTGAATCAATTCTTCCTCTTAGATCACGTATTTCTATTTCCATACCAAGATAATATCAATTACATTTATATGTCGCGATAAATTTTCCAATATGTTATCCATTGATTTTCTCGAAGAGCATGCTAATAAAAGATCATCGACATTGTAATACATACATCGTATTACAATGGTAACGACGTGTTTTCACTTATGCTGGGGCAAACTCAGCTTGGCCCAGGGTCGTTACAAAATATTTGTATTTTTGACAAGAGAAAAGAGTGGGTTTTTTATGGTTTATATATAGGTTGATTATTTATTTACTAAAGTTAAGGTAACAGGTTTACGATGATTAAGCCAAATAATGGTTACCCTTTTCTCGTGTAAAAGGGGCAATTATGGCGTATATTTCCGTTTAATACAATTTACGGGACAGCAAATTTACATTAAAGGGCTATGGTTAACCCCCGTGGCGGCGTGTCTGGGTTTGAAAAGAGAGAACGGGAAGACCAAACAATCTCCCTTTTTAAAACCCACTCCGCGTAGATATAAAGCTACGGCAGCACGAAGAATATAGTTGCAGCTTTGAAAAATGTAGCGGCAGCGATGAGGAACGCGGCGGAGATGAAGAATGTAGCGGCAGCGCTGAAGAACGCGGCGGTGATGAAGAATGTAGCGGCAGCGATGAAGAATGTAGCGGCAGCGATGAAGAACGCAGCGATTATGAATGCAGCGGTAGCGATGCAGCGGCAGCGATGAAGAACGCGGCGGCGATGAAAAGTGCAGCGGTATCGATGAAGAGTGCATGGGTAGCGATGAAGAACGCGTCGGCGATGAAGAATGTAGCGGCAGCGCTGAAGAACGCAGCGGCAGCGATGAAGAGTGCAGGGGTATCGATGAAGAGTACAGGGGTAGCGATGAAGAACGCAGCGGCGGCGATGTCAGGCTGCAGCGTCAAACGATGAGGAATGCAGCGGCAGCACCAGGACGAACACGAGAACGGGAAGACCAAACAATGTCAACCTCGTTCGGGAGCTACCGATGCACAACTTGCTATGGTGGAGAGAAGTAGAGAACGGGAAGACCAAACAATCTCTACCGACGCACAACACGCTAGGGAATAGAGAACGGGAAGACCAAACAATCTCTACCGACGCACAACACGCTAGGGAGTAGAGAACGGGAAGACCAATCAATCTCTATCCACCACTATACCGACGCACAACTCGCTAGGCGGAGGGAAAAAGAGAACGGGAAATCATTTAAAAAAACGCTGCGTCATCTTCTCAAACAGGCCGAGATCGTGCTAGCCGATGTTTCGAAGGTATCCGTGGAAAAATACATCGAACTACATATCCGGCTGGGAAACACAGAAGCGACCTGTACATTCCTAGTAATCCCAAATATGAACGAGGATATATTGCTGGGTCTGGAATTTCTACGAGCGTTCAACACAACTATAAATTGCGCTGGTCTATCATTATGCTGTACTCCGGAGGATGCCAACAAGGTGTCCAGAAGTAATGGTGCCACCACACTTTAGGGTGCGAGGCATGATGAGGTGAGTGAAAACATCTCCCGTAGAGAAAATTCCTCCAAGGTAGACATTCCGAAAACCCTGAAGGAGCCTACGACTGATGAACAAAAACGAATCAACGCATTTCTTGAGGTTGAATTGCCGAAATTTCAGCATTTAACCGGATTGTCTAATATAGCGGAACATAGAATTGTAATGGTAGACGAACGTCCAATCAAATGGATTTCCGGCAGCTAAATAAACGCTCAGTGCCCGATGCGTACCCATTACCCAGAATTGATGCCATTTTAAATAGGTTACGCCATGCGAGCTATGTCAGTAGCTTAGATCTTAAGGATGGATATTGGCAAATACCGATGGAAAAAGAAAGTAGGAAATATACAGCGTTCGCCGTTACGGGGAGAAGTCTGTATCAATGGCGAGTAATGCCATTTGGCCTACACTCGGCGCCAGCTACCTTCCAACGGGCATTAGACAGTGTGATTGGACCAGAGATGGAGCCTCATGCGTTTGCTTACCTGGACGACATAATTGTCATTGGAAGAACATTGGAGGAACATTTACGAAATCTGCAGGAAGTTTTCCGGCGACTCAGGGCGGCGAATTTGAGAATTAATCCCGAAAAATGTGAATTCTTCAAACGCGAAACCAAATATTTGGGTCACATAGTCAGTAGCGAAGGTATCAAAACGGACCCTGAGAAAGTGGCTGCGATCTCAGGAATGGAACCACCAACTTCAGTAAAAGAAACCAGACGTTTTCTGGGTGTCGCTTCATGGTATCGCCGTTTCGTGCCACAGTTTGCAGCTATCTCGCAACCACTCACCACGCTACTGAAGAAGGGTAAGCATTGGAAGTGGGGCCCGGAACAACAAGCTGCTTTCAATACGAAGAAAACTAAATTGACGGAAGCACCGGTCCTAGCTTGTCCGGATTTCGAAAAAACATTCAGTCTACAAACCGATGCGAGTAATTATGGTCTTGGAGCAGTTCTCACTCAAGAACTTGATGGGTCAGAAAGAGTCATAGCATACGCTAGTCGCCACCTGAACAATGCAGAAAAAAATTACTCGGCAACCGAAAAAGAGTGTTTGGCGATTATATGGGGCATTCGGCAGATGAGGCCGTACTTGGAGGGATATCCATTTATAGTCATTACCGACTATCTATCCTTAAAATGGTTAAATTCAATAGAGAGTCCAAGTGGCAGGCTTGCTAGATGGGCACTGGAACTGCAGCAATTCAATTTTACCATTCACTATCGCAAGGGAAAGCAAAACGTGGTAGCCGATGCAGTGTCCCGTCAACCCATGGAATCGCTAAATCTAGCAAATGTACAGAATAATACTCCCATAACATGCGCATGGCTTGACAAACTAATAAAAGAAGTACGGAAAACCCAAAGAAATTTGCGGATTTCACGGTTGTAGATAATCAACTATATCGACATTTTCACCGCCAAATCAACGACGACGACTGTACGGCCTGGAAGTTATGTGTAGGAACTCCTTTGAGAGAAAGACTGCTAAGGGAAAATCATGACACCGCATCGGCGGGACACCTGGGAATTCGAAAAACAGCACACAAGGTAGCTAGCCGCTACTATTGGCCGGGTATGTTCAGAGACGTGAGCCGTTATGTTCGGCAATGTAAGTCATGTCAGCGGTATAAGGTGAGGCAACAACGACCAGTAGGAGAAATGTTGACAAGGGTGCCCGAGGAACCGTTGTCCACCATATGCGCAGATTTTGTGGGCCCTCTGCCTAGATCGAAACATGGATGCACGACACTCTTAGTGATATTCGATCGATTTTCTAAATGGACCGAGTTAATACCTCTAAGAAAAGCAACCGCCGAAGGTTTAGTAAAAGCTTGTCGGGAGAGAATAGTTGCACGTTATGGGGTTCCAAAACAAATCATCACCGATAATGGCACACAATTTACTTCTCGCATGTTTAAACGATTTTTGGACGACATGGGCATCCAGCAACAGTTGACGGCACCCTACACCCCCCAAGAAAATCCTACAGAACAGTGAAGTCCATGATAGCCCAAGTGTCAGGTAACCAACATCACAGATGGGATGAATGTTTGCCGGAGATAATGCTGGCAATAAATACTAGTGCATCGGAATCAACGGGATATTCACCAGCGTACCTGACTCAAGGAAGAGAACCACGTCTACCAAAGGCTCTATATGACGAGGTAACCATAGGCACCGGAGGAACTGATCGAAGCCCAGAGGAAAGAGAGCTAAAAGATATTTTTCGGATCGTGCGACATAATTTGTCCAGGGCCTCTAAAGACCAACAGCGCCGCTACAATCTAAGACGAAGGCCTTGGAAACCTAAGGTTGGAGATAAAGTACTTTTCCGTCAGCACCCTCTCTCTCGAGCCATTGATAGTTTCGCCTCCAAATTAGCGCCTAAATTTGCTGGACCGTTCGAGGTGAAAGGTTTCGTGTCGCCAGTCATTGTAACACTTCGAAGTGATGACACTAAAAAATCGAGGACTGTATATATAAATGAAATTAAACCGTATATTAGAAATTAACCACTGTAGTTCTAATACCGTAACACCGTCGTTTTCGTTGCCCCTAATTTTGTTTTGTTTCCTTCCTCACCACAGAATTAATCCAAGTTCAAGATGGGCAAATCTACGGGAAACACTAGTAAGGACGTAAAATTTGGGGAGTCATTAGAAAAATTCCAAAGATCCTGCCAACATTGCCTGACATGGGGGGAGAGGGGGTAGTGTAACGGCAAAAGTTGGTGCCCTCGTTTTTGTCAACATAATTTTATATGAATGTAAATTAAAAAACAATGAATTTGAATTTAACGGAATTTACTCAAGCGCCATCTACCAGCAAATAGTGGAAAATGCATCATATGATCGCAGGGCAGCCAACTGATCGATAACAACCCAGCATACCAAATAGGAATAAAATCTCAATACAACTTGAGAACAATATTATAATAATAGTAAATCCACAATAGTTTCTCAAGTTCGCGCACAAAAATTGAGAAGAATATTATAAAAATAGTAAATTCACAATAGTTTCTCAAGTTCGCGCACAAAACTTGAGAACAATATTATAAAAATAGTAAATCCGCAATAGTTTCTCAAGTCGCACACAAAATCTAGAAAGTGCCGTTACGCTTGAGAAACTCTTGTTATAGACAAACGTTTCTTAAGTATGTAAGAGAATTTGTTAGTTTTGTTTCATTTGGTGAAAAGTGTCAACAAGGCAAGCTTGATTCTTGGACAAATTTGTTTTGTGTTTTGCATTTAGTGTTCGATTTCAAAGCGAGTGTACGTATAATTGTGTTGTGTTAAAAAATTGGTAAAATTTTAATAAAATAATAAAAATGCCTAATAAATATAAAAAAAAGTGTTCGAAGTGTAATAAAAAACAAAAAACTAATGAATGGATGCAGATTTCAGTGCTGGGGATTTTGATAGCAGCCCAGATGAAGGGCTGCAAGAAAAAGACGAAAACTTTACTTCTTTTGTAAGTTCAATTCGTATATAAACCAAAAAAAATTTTAGTACAAATTATACATTTAAATACAATTAATTGTTTATGATATATTTTTTCAGGAAAATTAACTGACACTTGTTGCCAAGGCATCAAATTTTATAAGGAATTGCTGGAGGAAATTAGTAACGGACGACTTGGCAGAACAGAAAGGAACAGATACAAAGAGAAGTGTGCGCAATTTAAGCATTATTTTTAATTAAAACGTAAATGTACAAAAAAAATGGACTGAATTAATAAAATTAATTAATATTAACGAAAATTACAAATAAAAAAACAAATTTTAATATAAGCTTATTCTACAATTACAAGCATAAGCTTGAGACAATATTATTTTTGTAAGCTTATTCTACAATTACAAGCATAAGCTTGATACAATATTATTTTTGTAAGCTTATTCTACAATTACAAGCATAAGCTTATTGTAAGCGTACACATTTAATATTATCAAGAGGGTTCCGTTTCGATTTTTCTACAATTGTTACACAAGCCTTTTACAATATATTCTCAACTCTTTTTCAAGCTTGAGGCTTGAGATGGTAAGCTTATTATAATATTATAATAGAAAAATAGTTAGTAAAGGGTTGGAAGAAGAGATTGTTTGGTCTGCCCGTTCACTTCCGAATTATCTTTATGTGGGCCGAGTTTAGTAGAGATTGTTTGGTCTTCCCGTTCTCTATTTTCCTCCGCCCTAGTAAATAGGTCGTCGGTAGAGTGTCATAGAGATTGTTTGGTCTTCCCGTTCTTTATTTCCCTCCGCCTAGCGAGTTGTGCGTCGGTATAGTGGTGGATAGAGATTGTTTGGTCTTCCCGTTCTCTATTCCCTAGCATGTTGTGCGTCAGTAGAGTGGTGTAGAGATTGTTTGGTCTTCCCGTTCTCTACTTCTCTCCACCAAAGCGAGTTGTGCATCGGTAGCTCCCGAACGAGGTTGAGATTGTTTGATCTTCCCGTTCTCGTCTTCGTCCTGGTGCTGCCGCTGCATTCCTCATCGTTTGACGCTGCAGCCTGACATCGCCGCCGCTGCGTTCTTCATCGCTACCCCTGCACTCTTCATCGATACCGCTGTACTCTTCATCGCTGCCGCTGCGTTCTTCAGCGCTGCCGCTTTAGTCTTCATCGCTGCCGCTGCGTTCTTCAGCGCTGCCGCTATAGTCTTCATCGCCGCCGAGTTCTTCATCGCTGCCGCTGCGTTCTTCAGCGCTGCCGCTACATTCTTCATCGCCGCCGCGTTCTTCATCGCTGCCGCTGCGCTCTTCATCACCGCTACTAGATTCTTCATCGCTGCCGCTGCGTTATTCATCGCTGCCGCTGCATCGCTGCCGCTGCATCGCTGCCGCTGCATCGCTACCGCTGCATTCATAATCGCTGCCGCTGCGTTCTTCAGCGCTGCCGCTATATTCTTCATCACCGCCGCGTTCTTCATCGCTGCCGCTGCATTTTTCAAAGCTGCAACTATATTCTTCGTGCTGCCGAAGCCTTATATCTACGTGGATTGGGTTTTAAAAGGGAGATTGTTTGGTCTTCCCGTTCTCTCTTTTCAAACCCAGACACGCCGCCACGGGGGTTAACCATAGCCCTTTAATGTAAATTAGTTTTCCCGTAAATTGTATTAAACGGAAATATACGCCATAATTGCCCTTTTACACGAGAAAAGGGTAACCATTATTTGGCTTAATCATCGTAAACCTGTTACCTTAACTTTAGTAAATAAATAATCAACCTATATTGTAGTGTTATCGATAGGATAACATCCCTAATTTTTGTAACAGCTGATAAACAGCTGTTTAGTACTAAGAATCATTGTTTACTTTTAAGGATATAGATGTAAGAAAAAGTAGAATTAAGGATACCGTTAGTTTTGTTTATAAACAATGGAAAACATGAAATAAACAATCAGTAAAAATTGAACTAGCCGATCCATTGGCATTATTTATTCATTTTTTTTATAGCGCTTTAAAGTGCTGAAAATAAATTTGAATTGGCGCTTTTGAGTGCCTGCAAAAGCAACCACCCCTTTTGTTTTTGCCAGTGGCGTTATTAAGCGCCGGCACCTCAATAGGCAGGCCCTCATAACAATAAATAAAAGAAAACTTATTACATGGCGACCCTGCCAAACAACAACAACGTTCCAGTAGTGTCCTCTTGTCCGACAACAAACTACCAACAACCGAAGCCTATAACAATTCAACAATATTTGCAGCGGCAACAACAACGAAAGGAAGAGAAGCTCACACGGATTCCCCCTACCGAGAAACCGAAACACAGGAGAGGTGGCAGAATTGTGCGGCTCCGAAGACAACTGGCTGATTTAAAGGCAACAATATATAACGATCCCCCACCACCATACCAAAGTGCATTAAAGATGTGGGAACGAGTAGAAGCTATTGAAGCACAGCTAAAAAAAAAAACCTAACACTATGCACAATTAAACAATAAAACACAACACATATTTTATTTATTTATTCTAAAAGAAAAACAATTTAAATATAAATAACATATGAATTTTATGAAATGAAATACATATTTTGTACATAAATTAATTTAATTCGATTGGAATTGAAGTTAAAGTTTATTTTTCGCGAATTACACAAAAACAACACGTAACAAAATGTCGGCAAATAAATAAACACTGGTTGACAGCCGCTCGTTGTATAAATAGGTTAACGAATATCCGGTTACTCAAGGACCCGATACAACCATATATGCTAGTACAGGGTTGCATTTAGGTGCGTTCACACTATACGAACCATTTTTAAGAAAATTAATTGGGAGCGTTTCACACTATACGAATTTTACACTATTTAGTTAATATTGTTCACACTATTTTTTAATACTGTTTTGTACAAAGTGATTTAAAAATTTCAAATTAATGGAGTTAATTAATGAATGTATTGATGAATTGGAAAAATTAAAAGTAAATTTAAAGAAAAGTAAAAATAGAGTATTACAATAATCGAACTCCACAACAACAATCACCATAAAATAAAGAACAAAACAAAATAAACAAAAACCGCTCTCGCACATCAACAGCAACAACAACAATAACAACCAGCACGACGCATCAACACGCACAAGACTACACTAAGGGCTTTTCTATGCCCCCCTCACTGTCTTGCATTTGTGTTCCCCCCTCCTTCCCTTTCGCATATCGCAAATAATTCTGCGTTCTTCTTGTCGCTGTTCTGTTAGTTGTTGTAGGTATAACACTGAACAACTAACAGAAATAACAGCGGCGGGAGGGGTGCAGTGTTATTTGTGATTTTGCTTTGATGTTGCCTTGTTTTTGGTAGTGTTATGGTAGGTAGATTTCGAATTCACTTTGCGAACATTCTCGGGTTGAGAACGAATTTTTTTGCGGTATACGCACACACTAATTTCCATAGGCCGGATGTGCTCGCTCTATGTGAGACCCAGGTGTGTGAGGATTCTGATCCACAGGATTTTCACATTCCTGGTTATCACACTCTCTCCTCTTTCTCTTCACACAGAGGCCTTGTGATATATATACGTAATGGTGTTGTATTCCAGAGTCAGCAACATTTGAACTCACAAGATCCAGAATTTAACTCCCTTTGGGTTAAGTTCAGGATTGGATCACACACCTTACATTTCGGGTTTCTGTACAGAAGCCCAAACCTGGAAAGGGAGGCTACCCTGAATGGCTTCGACGCCCTTTCTGACTCAATTTCGAAAATATTAGAATATTATCCGGACAGTGAAATTGTGGTTGCTGGGGATTTCAATGTCCATAATAATTCTTGGCTTTCCCATTCGAGCCATACATCTCCGGAGGGTCAATACGCTGAGTTATTTGCCGCGCACAACGATTTGTCGCAATTAGTGAATGAACCAACACATATTCCACGTGTTGAAGGGCAACATCAAAATATTCTTGACCTTTTCTTAACCTCGCACCCTGAAAAGTACGAAGTTAACATTCTTGCACCTCTTGGTAACTCGGATCATTGCACCATTTCAGCATCCTTTTCGTTCTCCGATCTTCGATCCACTTCTAAACCAGTCACGAAGCGGACAATGTACATATACGAAAAGGCACGTTGGGCCGAGCTCAACAATTTCTATCAGCAATTTAATTGGAAATTATGTTTCCTAGACAACAATGTCGATGCTGCTGCTGAAATGGTCGAGAAAATCATTCTTCTTGGCATAAACACATTTATTCCCTCGAAGACTACTTCGATTAAACCTTCAAAGAACTGTTGGTTTAATCAGACATGCAGGGAAGCTGTCAGATCCAAAGAGGAAGCATTCAGAAAATGGCGTTTAAATAAAAATACCACTACTGAACTGCTACGCAAGCAGGCAAGATCAAATTGTGCCAGAGTACTTAGGCGTGAAAAACTTCTGTACGAACAGCGTCTTCGTGCAAAAGTTCTTTCGTCTCCCAGGGGAAGTAAGAGCTTTTGGTCATTCGTTAAAAGGGTAAGGAACAATTCTTCATCTTCTATTTCAACCCTCGTTAACGGTGACCAGATATTCACTGACCCGGTTGACAAAGCTAACCTTATGGCTGAAATTTTTGCAAAGAATTCATCTTTGCCAGACAGCAGTCAACCACTCCCCGTGATCGAGAACGTATCTAGTTCGATGCCTCAGATATTTTTTCGAACACGTGGCGTTAAAAGGGTTCTTGCAGATCTCAATGTAAACAAAACTCCGGGCCCGGATGCTATTTCAGCACTTGTCCTATGTAAGTGCTCTTCGACGCTAGCTCGTCCATTGCGCAATCTTTTCAACATGTCGTACCGTGCTGGTATTTACCCTTCACGTTGGAAAGTTGCCAATGTTCAGCCGATCCCCAAGAAAGGTGAGGCTACCAATCCTGCGAACTACCGTCCAATTGCAATATGTTCTGCGCTCTCGAAGGTTATGGAGAGCATGGTTAATCACCATCTTGTAAGGTATCTAGAGTCTAACGGCCTCCTGAATGATCGACAGTATGGCTTCCGTAGAAATCGATCTACTGGAGACCTGATGGCGTTCCTTACGGAGCGATGGAGTCGATTCACCGCCTTGGTGAAAGTAAGGTCGTGGCTCTGGATATTTCCAAGGCGTTCGATAGGGTCTGGCACGGAGCACTCATATCAAAACTTATTGCATTTGGTGTCGGTAGTACCTTCTCTCGATTCATATCGAGTTTTCTCAGGGATCGCTCTATACGAGTTGTTATAGATGGGGTCTCATCCAACGAGCATAGGTTGACCGCAGGAGTGCCACAAGGCTCTGTCCTCTCTCCCTCTCTATTTCTTATTTTCATTGACGACCTGTTGGGGCAGACTGTGAACCCAATCTACTCCTTTGCGGATGACAGCAACCTCTGTCATTCGTACTCATTTGATCATCGGCCAGGTCCTCTGGAAGTCGAGGAAAAAAGGCGAACGACTCACTTAACCGCGATTTGGCGACGATTTGTGAGTGGGGCCAAATGAACAGAGTAGATTTTAATGCACAAAAGACCCAGTGCTGTTTGTTGTCACACAAACGTTCCACTGATCCAGCATCGCCGTCAATATCTATGGGTGGTGTGGATATCGACGAATCAGACACTCTTGATGTTCTGGGCATGAAGATACAGGGTGATGCTCGCTGGGCTAGCCATATATTCGAAGTGTCGAAAGAAGCATTCAAGTGTTTAGGCTTTTTAAAGCGGTGCAAGAAATACTTCACCCCATCTGACCTCGTCAATATTTACACCACCTACATCCGGCCTAAAATGGAATACAACTCGCATATATGGGCAGGGGCTCCATTAACCTCTTTGAAGCTTCTCTTTATTGCGCAGACTGAGTTGCTGCATGATTTATTAAGGAATGAGGATAAAGAGATATTCATTAAGTACGTGTATAACTTCAAGTTATCTGCCCAATTACGTAGCATTTTAGGTCGTTCAAACAGACCGACTACATTCGCTGGTTTGAAGAAATGTCTGGAAGACGCTTATCCAAATCCTAGGACGTTACAACAAACATTAACGGAGCTAGGAACTAGAAAACAAGGAGAATCGAGCATAACAGAATTTAGGGAGAAGGTTTCAGAGCTTTCTGATCAATTAAGTTTATTTGAAATAGGTAACTTAACAAACCCCTCTGAGGAAACTAAGGATGCAATTTATAAAGTTAGCGATAGTATGGCGCTTAATGTTTTTATAAAGGGAGTAAATTCGGAGTATCAACCGCTTTTATTGGCAAATATGCCAAACACTTTAAATGAGGCAGCACAAAGGTGCGTAACAGCCGAGAAAAGCTTTGGTTTCGAAAGCAAAAACTTATTTCCGGTTCATAGAACGGATAGGCGTGCCGAAGGGAATAGACATAACGGTGGTGGTAGATATAATAACGGTGACAGAAACAATTACGGAAATGGATACGATAACCATAGAAACAATTACGACAGGGACAACCGGAATTACAACAACGATAATTTCAGAGGAAACACCCGGAATAATCAAGCTGGAAATAGTGCCAGTTACGGTGGCAATAATCCTAGGAGAGACTACCGAGACCAATCTGCAAACAATACAAGTTATAATTACGGAAATTCCAGAGGGAGCTATCATAACAACCAATCTAGAGGTAATAATGGTTACGCGCGTGGTACAATCGAATCAGATTATGGTCCAAGAGATCGCGGGTATAACAACCAGAGGAACAGAAACTTCAGAGCTTTTCCCTACGCAGGGGAGTCGGAAAACTCAGATGGCCGGATGACGGAAGACGTTGTCCAGGAAGGCCAAATATAAGGATTTTTAATATATCAGCTAAATCCAGCGCGTTTATAACTCTCAACTGCAACAACATTAACAGAAGTTTAAAATTTTTAATAGATACGGGGGCAGACGTGTCGATTTGCAAAGATCAGAATTTTACTAATATAAATGAAAATAAATCTGCTAGACTAACCGGAATAACAGAGGATGCGGTACAGTGTATTGGCGCTACAAAATTGGAATTGTCGGTTGAATCAGCAACGGTAGCACACGATTTCTATATTGTTGAAAGGGATTTCCCAATCCCAACCGATGGCATAATTGGAAGAGACATTTACCATAACGTTTAATGTTGCTGACAATGATATTGTTCTACCTATGAATTCGAGACCCGTATCACAGATTAGTAGGGTAGTACCTGCGAGGTCGGAAATTATTCTGCCTCTGGATATTCGCGTCAATAAAGACAGTATAGTGTTAAACAAAGAGCTTACAGAAGGAGTATTTCTGGCGAATTGTTTGATTCCAGAGCATGTGATGGTACGTGTTAAGCTATTGAATACTACAGATAACGTAGTAACCATTAATAAGATAGACTGTGAAATACATCCATTGGAGGAATATAGTCATGCGTACAAATCAGAAGCAGCACGTGACGGAAGGCTGGAAGCTGTCTTGAGTAACATTGATATTGGTGCGAGTGACTCTTACTCGAGACAATCAATTATGGATATATATAAGGAATTCCAAGATGTTTTCCATCTTCCAGGAGATAAACTAAGTGTGAATAATTTTTATACCCAACAAATACAAACTACGGATACGACACCGGTTTATATAAAGAATTACAGTTTACCGCAAGCACAGATGGACGAAGTGAATCAACAGGTAGAAAACCTACAAGAGGATGATATAATTGAAAATTCAATTAGTCCTACAACTCACCGCTGTTAGTGGTACCTAAAAAGTCTGCGGATGGCGTTTGGTTGTAGATTTCAGAAAACTTAATGATAAGATCGTTAATGACAAGTTTCCACTACCCAGGATTGAAGACGTTTCAGACAAGCTCGGAAGAGCCAAATACTTTTCAACATTAGAAATGACCAGCTCTTTCCACCAGATAAATTTACACGAGGATTCGCGGCATCTTACCGCATTTTCAACGGCAAATGGGCATTTCCAATTCAAACGCTTACCTTTCGGCTTAAAGATATCCTCAAATAGTTTTCAAAGAATGTTAACGATTGAATTAAGCGGTTTAGACGCAGCAGCTTTCCATTACGTGGATGACATACTAGTCTTTGGGTGTAGTTTGAAACACCACAACGAAAATTTGTCGAATGTATTTCGAAGATTAAGGAAGTTTAACTTAAAGCTTAATCCAAATAAGCTTTTTGAAACCGGAGGTTGTCTATCTTGGACACCTTATAACTGATAAACGAGTGAAGACTGATCCAGCTAAAGATAGCGTTATAAGAACGTATCCTGTGCCTACGAATGCAGACGAGGTCAGGAGATTTGTGGCCTTTTGTAATTATTACAGACGTTTTATTCCCAATTTTGCCGACATAGCGAAGAGTTTGAACGAGCTCCTAAAGAAAAACAAACCTTTTGTGTGGACTTCTACGTGTCAGAAAGCATTTGAAACGCTGAAAAGCATGCTGTTAAGGCCTCCCATTTTAAAATACCCGGATTTTACGAAAACATTCATATTAACCACGGATGCGTCTAACTACGCTCTAGGTGCGGTTTTATCTCAAGGTGAGATAGGATCCGATTTACCAATCTCATATGCGAGTACAACCCTATCGAAACATGACGTAAATAAACCCATAATAGAGAAAGAATTATTGGCCATTCATTGGGGAATTAATTTTTTTAGACCATATGGTAGGAGGTTTTTGGTGGTCACGGATCATAGACCACTAGTATCGTTATTTGCACACAGAAATCCATCTTCAAAAATGACTCGTATAAGAATGGATTTATGCGATTATGACTTTGAGATTGTTTTCAAAAAAGGACAAATGAATACAAATGCTGATGCTTTGTCGAGAATAACCTTGAACAGTGAAACCCTTAAAGCAATGATTCCCAGTAAGACTGAAAGAGATGAAATGATTTTAGCGATCACAAGGAGTATGCAGAAAGAGAAAACAGTTACTAAAGACACAGATACGAATAACAGTGCTAAATACATGAACAACGGAAAACCCAATCAACTTTTTATATGGGATTGTACATCAATAACAGATATACGGAACACGAGAAAACTTAAGTTTACGCCTCAAACGGAGGGAAAAATCTACAAATTATAATTGAAGATCGTTTTATTACGGCGGGATTCAGCGATAATCCATCGAACACTAAGTTGTCCTTGGAGAAACTGACATCAAAGATGCGCGATTTAGGGATACGCGAGTTGGCATTGAACAAAAATGATGATATATTTAAAACAATGGCAATGGAAGAGTTTAAAACAGTTTTTAATAGAATACAACATGAAAAAAAGACAGATTTGAAAATTTTATTATATGAGGAACCGAAGAGAATACCTTGTCGGGATACACAGTTGGGGTTAATAGCTGATTACCACGATTCAGCACACGGGGGACACTTGGGTGTCAGAAAACCAACATTGAGGTTAAAACAGAGATATATTTGGAAGAACATGTACAGAATGATCAAGGATTATGTACTAGATTGCCCGCAGTGCAAAATCAACAAACAGACAAGAAGAACCATTTACTTTAACGGACACGCCGGGAACAAGCTTCGAGACGGTATCGATTGATACAGTAGGTCCGCTGAGGTTATCTAATCTATCTATCTAATCATTATCGATATGTACTCACGATACAATGTGATTTAACAAAATATATTGTAGCTTATCCTATGGAAACAAAAGATGCAAAGACGGTCGCGAAAACTTTGGTTGAACAATTTATACTAATATATGGAAATTTTAAAAGGCTTAAGTCAGATAAAGGCACGGAATTTACGAACCAGTTAATGTCGGAAATATGTAGGTTATTAGATATCAGGCAGATTTTTAGTGCGCCGTATCATCATGAAACCTTGGGCTCGATTGAACGAAGTCATAGAGTACTAAATGAATTTTTATTAAATTTTTCCAAAGATGATGAATGGGAGTCTTGGATACCTTATTTTACATTTGCTTACAATACGACGCCACATGTTGATACTGGCTATTCTCCTTATGAGTTAGTATTTGGTAAACTTCCCTACTTACCGGGTGACGAAATTATTAAAGAGAGGCAATTCTATAATACAGAAAATTATGCCTCTGAAATCAAACAAAGACTAAAATTTTCTCTGCAAAAAGCCAAGGAATTCTTGGAGAAAGCTAAGATAAAAAGAACACTCCAAAACGAAAACTTAAATCCACTTAATTTGAAGGTAGGAGATCAAGTACTCTTGAGGGTTATGGATAGAAATCAGGCACCGTATCGAGGACCGTATAGAATCGTAGATAGAGAAGGAGTAAATTCTATTATTAATGTAGATGGAAAATTAAAAAAATATCATAACAACATGTTAAAGAAATGGAATAATGAAAATTGTTAATTGTTACTTAAATTAAGTACTTAAAAATATTTTTTTTTTCTTTCTCTTTTGTATAAAAGTTATTTTTTTTTAAAGGGTGAGGGTGTAGTGTTATCGGTAGGATAACATCCCAAATTTTTGTAACAGCTGATAAACAGCTGTTTAGTACTAAGAATCATTGTTTACTTTTAAGGATATAGATGTAAGAAAAACTAGAATTAAGGATACCGTTAGTTTTGTTTATAAACAATGGAAAACATGAAATAAACAATCAGTAAAAATTGAACTAGCCGATCCATTGGCATTATTTATTCATTTTTTTTATAGCGCTTTAAAGTGCTGAAAATAAATTTGAATTGGCGCTTTTGAGTGCCTGCAAAAGCAACCACCCCTTTTGTTTTTGCCAGTGGCGTTATTAAGCGCCGGCACCTCAATAGGCAGGCCCTCATAACAATAAATAAAAGAAAACTTATTACGATATATAAACCATAAAAAACCCACTCTTTTGTCTTGTCAAAAATACAAATAGTTTGTAACGACCCTTGGCCAAGCTGAGTTTGCCCCAGCATAAGTGAAAACACGTCGTTACAATGGCGCCCGAGCAGGGACAGTAACAAGCTGTTCTAGACAAGACAAAGAGAAACGGTTAACAATAAAAAAAAAAAAAAAAATCCACAAGAATTAAGTAATATATAAAAAAAAAAAAAAAATAATATACACAATGTTGAAAGTATCGTGGGCTTATGCGCTACGACAAGAGGATTTAACGGCATACTTGAAGGAATTTGGACTCGACTCTTCAGGCAAGGTAGAAGAGCTCAGAAAGAGATTTGCCAACTTTTTGGGCGGAGAGCATGACCCGGAGAACCTTCAGCGCTTACTGGAATTACAAACGAAGCACGACGTTCTGCCATCCCCGTCCTCGCGGCCACCTACATCCTTGGGAAACCCGAGTTTACTCGTATCGACCCCAGGGGAACATCAACAGATTGGAAAGTCACCAGTAAAAATGGAGGAATCCAATAAACAGGCATAAAATATGATGGTGGGCAAGATCCACTACGTTTCGTCGAACGAGTGGAAGAATTGGCCGAGATGTATGTTGGGGTGGACCGGTTGCCTAAAATAATGCCTGAGTTCTTTCCTGATCGAGCTTTAATCTGGTACCGAAACAATAACCAAAATTGGCAACACTGGAGGAAATTTAAAACCGATTTCTTCGCTTTCTTCTTGCCCCCAAGGTATTTTGAAAAATTAGAGGATGAGATTCGGAAGAGAGTAAAACGTCCTAGGGAGACATTTAAAGAATACGTACTGGCCCTACAAAATTTAATGCATCATTCTGACTTATCAGACCAGCAGAAATTGGAGCGAATTTTTCGAAACTCTCTACCCGATTACCAGTGGTACATTCGAAGGAAGGATTTTTCCTCGCTGCACGAGCTAGTCTGTATGGCTGATGAACTAGAAAGCATCCCGAACTCCCATCATAGCAGCATCGAGAACCCACGCAATAATACCAACAGGCATCGCGGAAGTTGTCCGCCACGTAATAATTGCTATCTTGGGGATCTCCAGGCGACCCAAGATCAAGAATCCTGAAATAACTACGAGAACCAGACATCTTTGCAAGGGGAGGAGACACAACTAACGGCCACAATCTGGATGGAGGATAAACTGGTGACCATTGGTAACCATTATTCAGTTAGAATCACTCGGACTCGTACTACTGACATGTCCCGTATGGCGTAACCTATTTAAAATGGCATCAACCCTGGGCAATGGGTACTCATCGGGTATTGAGCTGCCGGAAATCCATGCACGTCGTCCCATTTCCGTTTTTCTTTTTCACATAGGTCATTGGGAAACTGTAGGGGCTAGTTGATGGTTCGATGCAGCCTCGGGCAATTAAATTGTTGGCTTCGGCATCAATGATGGTATGCATAGCTGGATTTCTTTGTGAGTCACAGAGTTTGATTGGACGTTCTTCTACCATAACAATTCTATGTTCCGCTATATTAGACAAATCGGTTAGGTGCTGACATTTTGGCAATTCAACCTAATCATGCCGCGAATAATCCAGCGTGGTGGCCCCATTGATTCTGGACACCTTGTTGGCATCATCCGGAGTACAGCATAACGACAGACTAGCGCAATTTATGGTAGTGTGGAACGTTCGTAGAAATTCCAGACCTAGCAATATATCCTCGTTCTGGCTTTCACCCAGAAGGCCCGGGTTCGATTCCCGGTATGGGAACCATACAATGGCGCCCGAGCAGGGACAGTAACAAACTGTTCCAGACAAGAGAAAGAGTGACGGTTAACAACAAAATAAAATAAAAAAATAAAATCATAAGAATTAAGTACTATAAAAAACAAACAAATAATAATAATAATATATACCATGTTCAAAGTATCGTGGGTTTATGCGCTACGACAAGAGGACTTAACGGCCTACTTGAAGGAAATTGGACTCGACGCATCAGGCAAGGTAGAAGAACTCAGAAAGAGATTTGCCAAATTTTTGGGCGGAGAGCATGACCCGGAGAACCTTCAGCGATTACTGGAATTACAGACGAAGCACGATGTTCTGCTATCACCGTCCTCGCGACCACCCACATCCTCGGGGAACCCCAGTTTATTCGTATCAACCCCAGGGGAACATCAACAGATTGGAAAGTCACCAGTTAAAATGGAGGAATCCAATAAACAGGCGCCAAACCGAGAAATCTTCCCTCCGTCGTTTGAGAATCGTGTTCTCCTCGTCGAGGTAGTTAGGAAATGGGGCATAAAATATGATGGTGGGCAAGATCCATTAGGTTTCCTCGAACGAGTGGAGGAATTGGCCGAGATGTATGACGTTGGGGTGGACCGTTTACCTAAAATAATGCCTGAGTTCTTCCGTGATCGAGCTCTAATCTGGTACCGAAACAATAACCAAAATTGGCAACACTAGAGGAGATTTAAAACTGATGTCTTCGATTTTTTCTTGCCCCCAAGGTATTTTGAAAAATTAGAAGATGAGATTCGGAAGAGAATGCAACGTCCTAGGGAGACATTTAAAGAATACGTACTGGCTCTACAAAACTTAATGCACCATTCCGAATTATCGGACCAGCAGAAATTGGAGCGAATTTTTCGAAACTCTCTACCCGATTACCAGTGGTACATTCGAAGGAAGGATTTTTCCTCGCTGCACGAGCTAGTCTATATGGCTGATGAACTGGAAAGCATCCCGAACTCACAGCAGAGCCGCATCGAGAACCCACTCAATAATACCAACAGCCATCGCGGAAGTGGTCCGCCCCGTAATAATTGCTATCGTGGGGATCTCAAGGAGACGCAAGTTCAAGAATCCTCAAATTCATCAACCAAGAAGCTCTCCTCAAATAACTACGAGAACCAGACATCTTTGCAAGGGAGGAGACACGACTAACGGCCAAAATCTGGCTGGAGGATAAACTGGCAACGGCTACTATCGACAGTGGCGCCACAAGAAATTGTATTAAAGCCGAATTTGTGAAATCATTAAGAAAAACGCCGTGTCATCTCCCCGAAAAGGTCGAGGTTGTGCTAGTCGACGGATCGAAGGTATCCGTTGAAAAATATATCAAACTACATATACGTCTCGGAAACACAGAAGCGACCTGTACATTCCTAGTAATCCCAAATATGAACGAAGATATATTGCTGGGTCTGGAATTTCTACGAGCGTTCAACACAATTATAAATTGCGCTGGTATATCATTATGCTGTACTCCGGATGATGCCAACCAGGTGTCCAGAATCAATGGGGCCACCACGCTGGATGATTCGAGGCATGATGAGGTTGAATTGCCAAAATTTCAGCACCTAACCGATTTGTCAAATATAGCGGAACATAGAATTGTTATGGTAGACGAACGTCCAATCAAACTCTGTGACTCACAAAGAAATTCAGCTATGCAAGCCATCATTGATGCCGAAGCCAACAATTTAATTGCCCGAGGCTGCATCGAACCATCAACTAGCCCCTATAGTTTCCCAATGACCTCTGTGAAAAAGAAAAACGGAAATGGGAGGACGTGCATGGATTTCCGGCAGCTCAATAAACGCTCAATACCCGATGAGTACCCATTGCACAGGGTTGATGCCATTTTAAATAGGTTACGCCATACGGGACATGTCAGTAGAAATTCTTCAATCCAGAAATTGCTAGTAGCAAGGAGTCCGGTAAACTCAGTCACCATACCAATCCAGATCGTGGACGAACGCGTCCGGGTGATTCTAACTGAAACCCCCAATCTCATAAACATTGTGGAAAAATCACTACGAAATAGGCGGCTTAAACGTATTAAGTTCGTAAAAGAAATCAAAGACAAGAGGTTTCAAATAATTATAAACAAGGATGGCATCGTCAAGGTAAAGATCCTGCCAACATTGCCTGACATTTGGTGGCAGAGGGGGTAATGTAACGACTAAAGTTTTTGCCCTCGTTTTTGTCAACATAATTTTATATGAATGTAAATAAACTCAATGAATTTGAATTTAACGGAATGCACTCAAGCGCCATCTACCAGCAAATAGTGGAAAATTCATCATATGATCGCAGGGCAGTCAACTGATCGATAACAACACGGTCAGCCGATAGTGCGGATGTATTGGTGTGTCTGTGTACCCACGCGAGTGGTATATAAAGGGCGCGTGCAGACCAAATCGGGACAGTTGGTGAGCGGTCAGAGTCAGGTAAGGACGTCAG
This sequence comes from Hydrotaea cyrtoneurina, assembly GCA_958296145.1. NCBI lineage: Eukaryota > Metazoa > Arthropoda > Insecta > Diptera > Muscidae > Hydrotaea > Hydrotaea cyrtoneurina. Next base: position 52,552,521 of record OY282512.1, on the reverse strand, counting down.
TAGCGAAATAGAAAAGTAGTTAGTAAAGGGTTGGAAGAAGAGATTGTTTGGTCTTCCCATTCTCTTCCGAATTGTCTTTATTTGGGCCGAGTTTAGTAGAGATTGTTTGGTCTTCCCGTTCTCTATTTTCCTCCGCCCTAGTAAATAGGTCGTCGGTAGAGTGTCATAGAGATTGTTTGGTCTTCCCGTTCTCTATTTCCCTCCGCCTAGCGAGTTGTGCGTCGGTAGAGTGGTGTAGAGATTGTTTGATCTTCCCGTTCTCTACTTCTCTCCACCATAGCGAGTTGTGCATCGGTAGCTCCCGAACGAGGTTGAGATTGTTTGGTCTTCCCGTTCTCGTCTTCGTCCTGGTGCTGCCGCTGCATTCCTCATCGTTTGACGCTGCAGCCTGACATCGCCGACGCTGCGTTCTTCATCGCTACCCCTGCACTCTTCATCGATACCGCTGCACTCTTCATCGCTGCCGCTGCGTTCTTCAGCGCTGCCGCTATAGTCTTCATCGCCGCCGCGTTCTTAATCGCTGCCGCTGCGTTCTTCATCGCTGCCGCTGCGCTCTTAATCGCCGCTACTGGATTCTTCATCGCTGCAGCTGCATCGCTACCGCTGCATCCATCATCGCTGCCGCTGCATCGCTGCCGCTGCATCGCTAACGCTGCATCCATAATCGTTGCCGCTGCATCGCTAACGCTGCATCCATAATCGTTGCCGCTGCATCGCTACCGCTGCATCCATAATCGCTGCGTTCTTCATCGCTACCCCTGCACTCTTCATCGCTGCCGCTGCGTTCTTCAGCGCTGCCGCTTTAGTCTTCATCACCGCTACTGGATTCTTCATCGCCGGTGCTGCGTTCTTCATCGCTGCCGCTGCATTGCTACCGCTGCATTCATAATCGCTGCCGTTGCATCGCTGCCGCTGCGCTCTTAATCGCCGCTACTGGATTCTTCATCGCTGCAGCTGCATCGCTACCGCTGCATCCATCATCGCTGCCGCTGCATCGCTGCCGCTGCATCGCTAACGCTGCATCCATAATCGTTGCCGCTGCATCGCTACCGCTGCATCCATAATCGCTGCGTTCTTCATCGCTACCCCTGCACTCTTCATCGCTGCCGCTGCGTTCTTCAGCGCTGCCGCTTTAGTCTTCATCACCGCTACTGGATTCTTCATCGCCGGTGCTGCGTTCTTCATCGCTGCCGCTGCATTGCTACCGCTGCATCCATCATCGCTGCCGCTGCATCCATAATCGCTGCGTTCTTCATCGCTACCCCTGCACTCTTCATCGCTGCCGTATTAGTCTTCATCACCGCTACTGGATTCTTCATCGCCGGCGCTGCGTTCTTCATCGCTACCGCTGCTTTCATAATCGCTGCCGTTGCATCGCTGCGTTCTTCAGCGCTGCCGCTACATTCTTCATCACCGCCGCATTCTTCAGCGCTGCCGCTACATTCTTCATCGCCGCCGCGTTCTTCATCGCTGCCGCTGAATTTTATCTATCTATCTATTTACGGGACAACAAATTTACATTAACGGGCTATGGTTAACCCCCGTGGCGGCGTGTCTGCGATTATGGATGCAGCGGTAGCGATGGAGCGGCAGCTATGAAGAACGCAGCGCCGGCGATGAAGAATCTAGTAGCGGTGATGAAGAGCGCAGCGGCAGCGATGAAGAACGCGGCGGCGATGAAGAATGTAGCGGCAGCGCTGAAGAACGCAGCGGCAGCGATGAAGAACTCGGCGGCGATGAAGACTACAGCGGCAGCGCTGAAGAACGCAGCGGCAGCGATGAAGACTAAAGCGGCAGCGCTGAAGACTATAGCGGCAGCGATGAAGAGTGCAGCGGTATCGATGAAGAGTGCAGGGGTAGCGATGAAGAACGCAGCGGCGGTGATGTCAGGCTGCAGCGTCAAACGATGAGGAATGCAGCGGCAGCACCAGGACGAAGACGAGAACGGGAAGACCAAACAATCTCAACCTCGTTCGGGAGCTACCGATGCACAACTCGCTTTGGTGGAGAGAAGTAGAGAACGGGAAGACCAAACAATCTCTACACCACTCTACTGACGCACAACATGCTAGGGAATAGAGAACGGGAAGACCAAACAATCTATATCCACCACTATACCGACGCACAACTCGCTAGGCGGAGGGAAATAAAGACCGGGAAGACCAAACAATCTCTATGACACTCTACCGACGACCTATTTACTAGGGCGGAGGAAAATAGAGAACGGGAAGACCAAACAATCTCTACTAAACTCGGCCCACATAAAGAAAATTCGGAAGAGAACGGGAAGACCAAACAATCTCTTCTTCCAACCCTTTACTAACTACTTTTCAATTTCGCTACTGACGTCCTTACCTGACTCTGACCGCTCACCAACTGTCAGGCAATGTTGGCAGGAACTTTACCTTGACGCTGCCATCCTTGTTTATACTTATTTGAAACCTCTTGTCTTTGATTTCTTTTACGAACTTAATACGTTTAAGCCGCCTGTTTCGTAGTGCTTTTTCCACAATGTTTATGAGATCGGGGGTTTCAGTTAAAATCACCCGGACGCGTTTGTCCACGATCTCGAATGGTATGGTGACTGAGTTTACCGGACTCCTTGCTACTAGCAATTTCTGGATTGAAGAATTTCTACTGACATGTCCCGTATGGCGTAACCTATTTAAAATGGCATCAACCCTGGGCAATGGGTACTCATCGGGTATTGAGCGTTTATTGAGCTGCCGGAAATCCATGCACGTCCTCCCATTTCCGTTTTTCTTTTTCACAGAGATCATTGGGAAACTATAGGGGCTAGTTGATGGTTCGATGCAGCCTCGGGCAATTAAATTGTTGGCTTCGGCATCAATGATGGTATGCATAGCTGGATTTCTTTGTGAGTCACAGAGTTTGATTGGACGTTCGTCTACCATAACAATTCTATGTTCCGCTATATTAGACAAATCGGTTAGGTGCTGAAATTTTGGCAATTCAACCTCATAATGCATCGAATCATCCAGCGTGGTGGCCCCATTGATTCTGGACAGCTTGTTGGCATCATTCGGAGTACAGCATAACGACAGACCAGCGCAATTTATGGTAGTGTGTAACGTTCGTAGAAATTCCAGACCTAGCAATATATCTTCGTTCACATTTGGTATTACAAGAAATGTACAGGTCGCTTCTGTGTTTCCGAGACGTATATCCATCGACTAGCACAATCTCGACCTTTTCTGGGAGATGACACGGCGTTTTTCTTAATGATTTCACAAATTCGGCTTTAATACAATTTCTTGTGGCGCCACTGTCGATAGTAGCCGTTACCAGTTTATACTCCAGCCAGATTTTGGCTGTTAGTCGTGTCTCCTCCCGTGCAAAGATGTCTGGTTCTCGTAGTTATTTGAGGAGAGCTTCTTGGTTGATGAATTTGAGGATTCTTGAACTTGCGTCTCCTTGAGATCCCCACGATAGCAATTATTACGGGACGGACCACTTCCGCGATGGTTGTTGGTATTATTGAGTGGGTTCTCGATGCGGCTCTGCTGTGAGTTCGGGATGCTTTCCAGTTCATCAGCCATATAGACTAGCTCGTGCAGCGAAGAAAAATCCTTCCTTCGAATGTACCACTGGTAATCTGGTAGAGAGTTTCGAAAAATTCGCTCCAATTTCTGCTGGTCCGATTATTCGGAATGGTGCATTAAGTTTTGTAGAGCCAGTACGTATTCTTTAAATGTCTCCCTAGGACGTTGCATTCTCTTCCGAATCTCATCTTCTAATTTTTCAAAATACCTTGGGGGCAAGAAAAAATCGAAGACATCAGTTTTAAATCTCCTCTAGTGTTGCCAATTTTGGTTATTGTTTCGGTACCAGATTAGAGCTCGATCACGGAAGAACTCAGGCATTATTTTAGGCAACCGGTCCACCCCAACGTCATACATCTCGGCCAATTCTTCCACTCGTTCGACGAAACCTAATGGATCTTGCCCACCAACATATTTTATGCCCCATTTCCTAACTAGCTCGACGAGGAGAACACGATTCTCAAACGGCGGAGGGAAGATTTCTCGGTTTGGTGCCTGTTTATTGGATTCCTCCATTTTTACTGTGACTTTCCAATCTGTTGATGTTTCCCTGGGGTCGATACCAGTAAACTAGGGTTTCCTGAGGATGTGGGTGGTCGCGAGGACGGTGATGGCAGAACATCGTGCTTCGTCTGTAATTCCAGTAATCGCTGAAGGTTCTCCGGGTCATGCTCTCCACCCAAAAATTTGGCAAATCTCTTTCTGAGCTCTTCTACCTTGCCTGATGCGTCGAGTCCAAATTCCTTCAAGTAGGCTGTTAAGTCCTCTTGTCGTAGCGCATAAGCCCACGATACTTTCAACATGGTATATATTATTATTATTATTTGTTTGTTTCTTATAGTACTTAATTCTTATGATTTTATTTTATTTTGTTGTTAACCGTCACTCTTTCTCTTGTCTGGAACAGCTTGTTACTGTCCCTGCTCGGGCGCCATTTTAGCGACGTGTTTTCACTTATGCTGGGGCAAACTCAGCTTGGCCCAGGGTCGTTACAAACTATTTGTATTTTTGACAAGAGAAAAGAGTGGGTTTTTTATGGTTTATATATAGGTTGATTATTTATTTACTAAAGTTAAGGTAACAGGTTTACGATGATTAAGCCAAATAATGGTTACCATTTTCTCGTGTAAAAGGGGCAATTATGGCGTATATTTCCGTTTAATACAATTTATGGGACAACAAATTTACATTAACGGGCTATGGTTAACCCCCGTGGCGGCGTGTCTGGGTTTGAAAAGAGAGAACGGGAAGACCAAACAATCTCCCTTTTAAAACCCACTCCGCGTAGATAAAATGCAGCGGCAGCGATGAAGAACGCGGCGGCGATGAAGAATGTAGCGGCAGCGATGAAGAACGCGGCGGCGATGAAGAATGTAGCGGCAGCGCTGAAGAACGCAGCGGCAGCGATGAAGAACTCGGCGGCGATGAAGACTATAGCGGCAGCGATGAAGACTATAGCGGCAGCGCTGAAGAACGCAGCGGCAGCGATGAAGACTAAAGCGGCAGCGCTGAAGTACGCAACGGCAGCGATGAAGAGTGCAGCGGTATCGATGAAGAGTGCAGGGGTAGCGATGAAGAACGCAGCGCCGGCGATGTCAGGCTGCAGCGTCAAACGATGAGGAATGCAGCGGCAGCACCAGGACGAAGACGAGAACGGGAAGACCAAACAATCTCAACCTCGTTCGGGAGCTACCGATGCACAACTCGCTTTGGTGGAGAGAAGTAGAGAACGGGAAGACCAAACAATCTCTACACCACTCTACCGACGCACAACACGGTAGGGAACAGAGAACGGGAAGACCAAACAATCTCTATCCACCACTATACCGACGCACAACTTGCTAGGCGGAGGGAAATAGAGAACGGGAAGACCAAACAATCTCTATGACACTCTACCGACGACCTATTTTAGGGCGGAGGAAAATAGAGAACGGGAAGACCAAACAATCTCTACTAAACTCGGCCCACATAAAGAGAATTCGGAAGAGAACGGGAAGACCAAGCAATCTCTGTTTCCAACCCTTTACTAACTACTTTTCTATTTCGCTACTGACGTCCTTACCTGACTCTGACCGCTCACCAACTGTCCCGATTTGGTCTGCACGCGCCCTTTGTATACCATTCGCGTGGGTACACAGACACGCCAATACATCCGCACTATCGGCTGACCGTGTTGTTATCGATCAGTTGACTGCCCTGCGATCATATGATGAATTTTCCACTATTTGCTGGTAGATGGCGCTTGAGTAAATTCACATTCATATAAAATTATGTTGACAAAAACGAGGGCACCAACTTTTGTCGTTACACCATGCTCTCCATAACCTTTGAGAGCGCAGAACATATTGCAATTGGACGGTAATTCGCAGGATTAGTAGCCTCACCTTTCTTGGGAATCGGCTGAACATTGGCAACTTTCCAACGTGAAGGGTAAATACCAGCACGGTACGACATGTTGAAAAGATTGCGCAATGGACGAGCTAGCGTCGAAGAGCACTTACATAGGACAAGTGCTGAAATACCATCCGGGCCCGGAGTTTTATTTACGTTCAGATCTGCAAGAACCCTTTTAACTCCACGTGTTCGAAAAAATATCTGAGGCATCGAACTAGATACGTTCTCGATCACGGGGAGTGGTTGACTGCTGTCTGGCAAAGATGAATTCTTTGCAAATATTTCAGCCATAAGGTTAGCTTTGTCAACCGGGTCAGTGAATATCTGGTCACCGTCAACAAGGGTTGAAATAGAAGATGAAGAATTGTTCCTTACCCTTTTAACGAATGACCAAAAGCTCTTACTTCCCCTGGGAGAAGAAATAACTTTAGCACAAAGGCGCTGTTCGTGGAGAAATTGTTCGCGCCTAAGCACTCTGGCACAATTGGATCTTCCCCCCGGTCCACCCCAACGTCATACATCTCGGCCAATTCTTCCACTCGTTCGACGAAACCTAATGGATCTTGCCCACCATCATATTTTATGCCCCATTTCCTAACTAGCTCGACGAGGAGAACACGATTCTCAAACGGCGGAGGGAAGATTTCTCGGTTTGGTGCCTGTTTATTGGATTCCTCCATTTTTACTGTGACTTTCCAATCTGTTGATGTTCCCCTGGGGTCGATACCAGTAAACTAGGGTTTCCTGAGGATGTGGGTGCTCGCGAGGACGGTGATGGCAGAACATCGTGCTTCGTCTGTAATTCCAGTAATCGCTGAAGGTTCTCCGGGTCATGCTCTCCGTCCAAAAATTTGGCAAATCTCTTTCTGAGCTCTTCTACCTTGCCTGATGCGTCGAGTCCAAATTCTTCAGGTAGGCTGTTAAGTCCTCTTGTCGTAGCGCATAAGCCCACGATACTTTCAACATGGTATATATTATTATTATTATTTGTTTTTTTTCTTATAGTACTTAATTCTTATGATTTTATTTTTTTATTTTATTTTATTTTGTTGTTAACCGTCATTCTTTCTCTTGTCTGGAACAGCTTGTTACTGTCCCTGCTCGGGCGCAATTTTAGCGACGTGTTTTCACTTATGCTGGGGCAAACTCAGCTTGGCCCAGGGTCGTTACAAACTATTTGTATTTTTGACAAGAGAAAAGAGTGGGTTTTTTATGGTTTATATATAGGTTGATTATTTATTTACTAAAGTTAAGGTAACAGGTTTACGATGATTAAGCCAAATAATGGTTACCCTTTTCTCGTGTAAAAGGGGCAATTATGGCGTATATTTCCGTTTAATACAATTTATGGGACAACAAATTTACATTAAAGGGCTATGGTTAACCCCCGTGGCGGCGTGTCTGGGTTTGAAAAGAGAGAACAGGAAGACCAAACAATCTCCCTTTTAAAACCCACTCCGCGTAGATATAAGGCTACGGCAACACGAAGAATATAGTTGCAGCTTTGAAAAATGAAGCGGCAGCGATGAAGAACGCGGCGGCGCTGAAGAACGCGGCGCTGATGAAGAATGTAGCGGCAGCGCTGAAGAACGCAGCGGCAGCGATTATGAATGCAGCGGTAGCGATGAAGAACGCAGCGCCGGCGATGAAGAATCCAGTAGCGGTGATGAAGAGCGCAGCGGCAGCGATGAAGAACGCGGCGGCGATGAAGAGTGCAGCGGTATCGATGAAGAGTGCAGGGGTAGTGATGAAGAACGCAGCGGCGGCGATGTCGGGCTGCAGCGTCAAACGATGAGGAATGCAGCGGCAGCACCAGGACGAAGACGAGAACGGGAAGACCAAACAATCGCAACCTCGTTCGGGAGCTACCGATGCACAACTCGCTTTGGTGGAGGGAAGTAGAGAACGGGAAGACCAAACAATCTCTACACCACTCTACCGACGCACAACACGCTAGGGAATAGAGAACGGGAAGACCAAACAATCTCTATCCACCCCTATACCGACGCACAACTCGCTGACTCTGACCGCTCACCAACTGGTCCTCGATCAATTACATTTATCTGTCGCGATAAATTTTCCAATATGTTATCCATTGATTTTCTCGAAGAGAATGCTAATAAAAGATCATCGACATATAGTGCAATAAAATTAATATCATTGTTGTTTCTTTTGATTGATTTTGCAGACACAACTGTCCGTCTTACATTGAGCAAAATTCATCTTCATTAAAATAGCATTAATTTTATGATTCCATTGTCTCCCAGCCTGTTGAGACCATACAAAGACTTTTTTTAGTTTACATACCTTGTTTTCATGACCTTTCCGTACGAACAATTCTGGTTGTCTCATGTAAACATCGTTTTCGAGGTCACCGTTTAGATAGGCTGATACAACATCGACGTGCTTTACTAATAATTTGTGCCGGACTGCTATTGCCAAAATAAGTCGAATAGTTGGTTGCCGTATTAATGGAGCATAAGTCTCGGAATAGTCCAAATTATAACGCTTGAAACAGCCTTGTTTGGTCTCCCCGTTCTCTACTTCTCTCCACCAAAGCGAGTTGTGCATCGGTAGCTCCCGAACGAGGTTGAGATTGTTTGGCCTTCCCGTTCTCGTCTTCGTCCTGGTGCTGCCGCTGCATTCCTCATCGTTTGATGCTGCAGCCTGACATCGCCGCCGCTGCGTTCTTCATCGCTACCCCTGCACTCTTCATCGATACCGCTGCACTCTTCATCGCTGCCGCTGCGTTCTTCAGCGATGCCGCTTTAGTCTTCATCGCCGCCGCGTTCTTCATCGCCGCCGCTGCGTGCTTCATCGCCGCCGCTGCGTTCTTCATCGCTGCCGCTGCGCTCTTCATCACCGATACTAGATTCTACATCGCTGCCGCTGCGTTATTCATCGCTGCCGCTGCATCGCTACCGCTGCATTCATAATCGCTGCGTTCTTCATCGCCGCCGATGCGTTCTTCAGCGCTGCCGCTACATTCTTCATCACCGCCGCGTTCTTCATCGCTGCCGCTGCATTTTTCAAAGCTGCAACTATATTCTTCGTGCTGCCGTAGCCTTATATCTACGCGGATTGGGTTTTAAAAGGGAGATTGTTTGGTCTTCCCGTTCTCTCTTTTCAAACCCAGACACGCCGCCACGGGGGTTAACCATAGCCCTTTAATGTAAATTTGTTGTCCCGTAAATTGTATTAAACGGAAATATACGCCATAATTGCCCCTTTTACACGAGAAAAGGGTAACCATTATTTGGCTTAATCATCGTAAACCTGTTACCTTAACTTTAGTAAATAAATAGTCAACCTATATATAAACCATAAAAAACCCAATATTTTCTCTTGTCAAAAATACAAATAGTTTGTAACGACCCTGGGCCAAGCTGAGTTTGCCCCAGTATAAGTGAAAACACGTCGTTACAATCGCGTCATTTCCATTAATGTGCGGTTGGCCCTCTCGGAAACTCCATTTTGCTGGAGTGTATAACTGACGGTGGTTTCGTGGACAATACCTCGATCTTTTAAAAAAGAATGAAACTCGTTATTAATGTATTCTGTTCCATTGTCACTTCTCAGGCGTTTCAATTTGTAACCAGTTTGCCTTTGTGTCACGGCTAAATAGTTCTTGAAAACAGTCAAAACGTCCGACTTCACTTTTAAGAAATATACAGAAATATATCGACTGTAGTCATCTATAAAGGTAATAAAGTATACAAACATCAGTATGAACCAATTGTAACGGGTTTGAAGTTACTGTGGTTCCAACAGCTTTAAATGGTCGTACAGAAATTTTACATAAACAACTAATATTTGCAAAATTACATTTTAAACCACGAACCATTTTATTATTTTCCAATTTTCTAAGATCTTTGTAATTCAAATGCCCATAACGTTTATGCCATAGAATATCCTTGTTGTTTTCGGTCGTCATCAATGCGTAATCAGTTGTCGATTTAATTTGATAAATTCCATCCACTAAACTAGCTTTACATTGAAAATTATTATATTTATCAAATATTTCAGCTTTTCCTTTCGAAAATTTTACAAAAAATCCATGATGGTGGGCAAGATCCATTAGGTTTCGTCGAACGAGTGGAAGAATTGGCCGAGATGTATGACATTGGGATGGACCGGTAAAATAATGCCTGAGTTCTTCCGTGATCGAGCTTTAATCTGGTACCGAAACAATAAGCAAAATTGGCAACACTGGAGGAAATTTAAAACCGATTTCTTCGCTTTCTTCTTACCCCCAAGGTATTTTGAAAAATTAGAGGATGAGATTCGGAAGAGAGTACAACGTCCTCGGGAGACATTTAAAGAATACGTACTGGCTCTACAAAATTTAATGCATCATTCTGACTTATCAGACCAGCAGAAATTGGAGCGAATTTTTCGAAACTCTCTTCCCGATTACCAGTGGTACATTCGAAGGAAGGATTTTTCCTCGCTGCACGAGCTAGTCTGTATGGCTGATGAACTAGAAAGCATCCCGAACTCACATCAAAGCCGCATCGAGAACCCACGCAATAATACCAACAGCCATCGCGGAAGTGCTATGCCCCGTAATAATTGATATCTTGGGGATCTCCAGGAGACCCAAGATCAAGAATCCTCAAATAACTACGAGAACCATACATCTTTGCAAGGGGAGGAGACACAACTAACGGCCACAATCTGGATGGAGGATAAACTGGTGACGGCTAACGCTGCGTCATCTTCCCAAAAAGGCCGAGATCGTGCTAGCCGATGGTTCGAAGGTATCCGTGGAAAAATACATCGAACTACATATCCGGCTGGGAAACACAGAAGCGACCTGTACATTCCTAGTAATCCCAAATATGAACAAGGATATATTGCTGGGTCTGGAATTTCTACGAGCGTTCAACACAACTATAAATTGCGCTGGTCTATCATTATGCTGTACTCCGGAGGATGCCAACAAGGTGTCCAGAAGTAATGGTGCCACCACACTGGAGGGTGCGAGGCATGATGAGGTGAGTGAAAACATCTCCCGTAGAGAAAATTCCTCCAAGGTAGACATTCCGAAAATCCTGAAGGAGCCTACGACTGATGAACAAAAACGAATCAACGCATTTCTGGAGGTTGAATTGCCGAAATTTCAGCATTTAAGCGGATTGTCTAATATAGCGGAACATAGAATTGTAATGGTGGACGAACGTCCAATCAAACTCCGGAAAAACGGAAATTGGAGGACGTGCATGGATGGCAGCTAAATAAACGCTCAGTGCCCGATGCGTACCCATTACCCAGAATTGATGCCATTTTAAATAGGTTACGCCATGCGAGTTATGTCGCCGTTACGGGGAGGAGTCTGTATCAATGGCGAGTAATGCCATTTGGCCTACACTCGGCGCCAGCTACCTTCCAACGGGCATTAGACAGTGTGATTGGACCAGAGATGGAGCCTCATGCGTTTGCTTACCTGGACGACATAATTGTCATTGGAAGAACATTGGAGGAACATTTACGAAATCTGCAGGAAGTTTTCCGGCGACTCAGGGCGGCGAATTTGAGAATTAATCCCGAAAAATGTGAATTCTTCAAACGCGAAACCAAATATTTGGGTCACATAGTCAGTAGCGAAGGTATCAAAACGGACCCTGAGAAAGTGGCTGCGATCTCAGGAATGGAACCACCAAATTCAGTAAAAGAAATTAGACGATTTCTGGGTGTCGCTTCATGGTATCGCCGTTTCGTGCCACAGTTTGCAGCTATCTCGCAACCACTCACCACGCTACTGAAGAAGGGTAAGCATTGGAAGTAGGGCCCGGAACAACAAGCTGCTTTCAATACGATGAAAACTAAATTGACGGAAGCACCGGTCCTAGCTTGTCCGGATTTCGAAAAAACATTCAGTCTACAAACCGATGCGAGTAATGTCTTGGAGCAGTTCTCACTCAAGAACTTGATGGGACAGAAAGAGTCATAACATACGCTAGTCGCCACCTGAACAAAGCAGAAAAAAATTACTCGGCAACCGAAAAAGAGTGTTTGGAGATTATATGGGGCATTCGGCAGATGAGACCGTACTTGGAGGGATATCCATTTATAGTCATTACCGACCATCTATCCTTAAAATGGTTAAATTCAATAGAGAGTCCAAGTGGCAGGCTTGCTAGATGGGCACTGGAACTGCAGCAATTCAATTTTACCATTCACTATCGCAAGGGAAAGCAAAACGTGGTAGCCGATGCACTGTCCCGTCAACCCATGGAATCGCTAAATCTAGCAACTGTACAGAATAATACTCCCATAACATGCGCATGGCTTGACAAACTAATAAAAGAAGTACGGAAAAACCCAAAGAAATTTGCGGATTTCACGGTTGTAGATAATCAACTATATCGACATTTTCACCGCCAAATCAACGACGACGACTGTACGGCCTGGAAGTTATGTGTAGGAACTCCTTTGAGAGAAAGACTGCTAAGGGAAAATCATGACACCGCATCGGCGGGACACCTGTGAATTCGAAAAACAGCACACAAGGTAGCTAGCCGCTACTATTGGCCGGGTATGTTCAGAGACGTGAGCCGTTATGTTCGTCAATGTGAGTCATGTCAGCTGTATAAGGTGAGCCAAAAACGACCAGTAGGAGAAATGTTGACAAGGGTGCCCGAGGAACCGTGGTCCACCATATGCGCAGATTTTGTGGGCCCTCTGCCTAGATCGAAACATGGTTGCACGACACTCTTAGTGATATTCGATCGATTTTCTAAATGGACCGAGTTAATCCCTCTAAGAAAAGCAACCGCCGAAGGTTTAGTAAAAGCTTGTCGGGAGAGAATAGTTGCACGTTATGGGGTTCCAAAACAAATCATCACCGATAATGGCGCACAATTTACTTCTCGCATATTTAAATGATTTTTGGACGACATGGGCATTCAGCAACAGTTGACGGCACCCTACACCTCTATATGACGAGGTAACCATAGGCACCGGAGGAACTGATCGAAGCCCAGAGGAAAGGGCAAGAGAGCTAAAAGATATTTTTCGGATCGTGCGACATAATTTGTCCAGGGCCTCTAAAGACCAACAGCGCCGCTACAATCTAAGACGAAGGCCTTGGAAACCTAAGGTTGGAGATAAAGTACTTCTCCGTCAGCACCCTCTCTCTCGAGCCATTGATAGTTTCGCCTCCAAATTAGCGCCTAAATTTGCTGGACCGTTCGAGGTGAAAGGTTTCGTGTCGCCAGTCATTGTAACACTTCGAAGTGATGACACTAAAAAATCGCGCACTGCATATATAAATGAAATTAAACCGTATATTAGAAATTGACCCCTGTAGTTCTAATACCGTAACACAGTCGTTTTCGTTGCCCCTAATTTTGTTTTGTTTCCTTCCTCACCACAGAATTAATCCAAGTTCAAGATGGGCAAGTCTACGGGAAACACTAGTAAGGATGTAAAATTTGGGGAGTCATTAGAAAAATTCCAAAGATCCTGCCAACATTGCCTGACATGGGGGGAGAGGGGGTAATGTAACGACAAAAGTTGGTGCCCTCGTTTTTGTCAACATAATTTTAAATGAATGTAAATTAAAAAACAATGAATTTGAATTTAACGGAATTTACTCGCAGGGCAGCCAACTGATCGATAACAACACGGTAAATAGGTCGTCGGTAGAGTGTCATAGAGATTGTTTGGTCTTCCCGTTCTCTATTTCCCTCCGCCTTGCGAGTTGTGCGTCGGTATAGTAGTGGATAGAGATTGTTTGGTCTTCCCGTTCTCTATTCCCTAGCGTGTTGTGCGTCGGTAGAGATTGTTTGGTCTTCCCGTTCTCTACTTCTCTCCACGAGTTGTGCATCGGTAGCTCCCGAACGAGGATGAGATTGTTTGGCATTCCCGTTCTCGGCTTCGTCCTGGTGCTGCCGCTGCATTCCTCATCGTTTGACGCTGCAGCCTGACATCGCCGCCGCTGCGTTCTTCATCGCTACCCCTGCACTCTTCATCGATACCGCTGCACTCTTCATCGCTGCCGCTGCGTTCTTCAGCGCTGCCACTTTAGTCGTCATCGCCGCCGCGTTCTTCATCGCTGCCGCTGCGCTCTTCATCACCGCTACTAGATTCTTCATCGCTGCCGCTGCGTTATTCATCGCTGCCGCTGCATCGCTACCGCTGCGTTCTTCATCGCCGCCGTTGCGTTCTTCAGCGCTGCCGCTACATTATTCATCACCGCCGCGTTCTTCATCGCTGCCGCTGCATTTTTCAAAGCTGCAACTATATTCTTCGTGCTTCCGTAGCCTTATATATACGCGGATTGGGTTTTAAAAGGGAGATTGTTTGGTCTTCCCGTTCTCTCTTTTCAAACCCAGACACGCCGCCACGGGGGTTAACCATAGCCCTTTAATGTAAATTTGTTGTCCCGTAAATTGTATTAAACGGAAATATACGCCATAATTGCCCTTTTAAAAGGGGAAAAGGGTAACCATTATTTGGCTTAATCATCGTAAACCTGTTACCTTAACTTTAGTAAATAAATAATCAACCTATATATAAACCATAAAAAACTCACTCTTTTCTCTTGTCAAAAATACAAATAGTTTGTAACGACCCTGGGCCAAGCTGAGTTTGCCCCAGCATAAGTGAAAACATGTCGTTACAATCGCGTCATTTCCATTAATGTGCGGTTGGCCCTCTCGGAAACTCCGTTTTGCTGGAGTGTATAACTGACGGTGGTTTCGTGGACAATACCTCGATCTTTTAAAAAAGAATGAAACTCGTTATTAATGTATTCTGTTCCATTGTCACTTCTCAGGCGTTTCAATTTGTAACCAGTTTGCCTTTGTGTCACGGCTAAATAGTTCTTGAAAACAGTCAAAACGTCCGACTTCACTTTTAAGAAATATACAGAAATATATCGACTGTAGTCATCTATAAAGGTAATAAAGTATACAAACATCAGTATGAACCAATTGTAACGGGTTTGAAGTTACTGTGGTTACAGCTTTAAATGGTCGTACAGAAATTTTACATAAAGAACTAATATTTGCAAAATTACATTTTAAACCACGAACCATTTTATTATTTTCCAATTTTCTAAGATCTTTGTAATTCAAATGCCCATAACGTTTATGCCATAGAATATCCTTGTTGTTTTCGGTCGTCATCAATGCGTAATCAGTTGTCGATTTAATTTGATAAATTACATCCACTAAACTAGCTTTACATTGAAAATTATTATATTTATCAAATATTTCAGCTTTTCCTTTCGAAAATTTTACAAAAAATCCATGATGGTGGGCAAGATCCATTAGGTTTCGTCGAACGAGTGGAAGAATTGGCCGAGATGTATGACATTGGGATGGACCGGTAAAATAATGCCTGAGTTCTTCCGTGATCGAGCTTTAATCTGGTACCGAAACAATAAGCAAAATTGGCAACACTGGAGGAAATTTAAAACCGATTTCTTTGCTTTCTTCTTGCCCCCAAGGTATTTTGAAAAATTAGAGGATGAGATTCGGAAGAGAGTACAACGTCCTCGGGAGACATTTAAAGAATACGTACTGGCTCTACAAAATTTAATGCATCATTGTGACTTATCAGACCAGCAGAAATTGGAGCGAATTTTTCGAAACTCTCTTCCCGATTACCAGTGGTACATTCGAAGGAAGGATTTTTCCTCGCTGCACGAGCTAGTCTGTATGGCTGATGAACTAGAAAGCATCCCGAACTCACATCAAAGCCGCATCGAGAACCCACGCAATAATACCAACAGCCATCGCGGAAGTGCTATGCCCCGTAATAATTGATATCTTAGACATTCCGAAAACCCTGAAGGAGCCTACGACTGATGAACAAAAACGAATCAACGCATTTCTGGAGGTTGAATTGCCGAAATTTCAGCATTTAACCGGATTGTCTAATATAGCGGAACATAGAATTGTAATGGTGGACGAACGTCCAATCAAACTCCGGAAAAACGGAAATTGGAGGACGTGCATGGATTTCCGGCAGCTAAATAAACGCTCAGTGCCCGATGCGTACCCATTACCCAGAATTGATGCCATTTTAAATAGGTTACGCCATGCGAGTTATGTCAGTAGCTTAGATCTTAAGGATGGATATTGGCAAATACCGATGGAAAAATAAAGTAGGAAATATACAGCGTTCGCCGTTACGGGGAGAAGTCTGTATCAATGGCGAGTAATGCCATTTGGCCTACACTCGGCGCCAGCTACCTTCCAACGGGCATTAGACAGTGTGATTGGACCAGAGATGGAGCCTCATGCGTTTGCTTACCTGGACGACATAATTGTCATTGGAAGAACATTGGAGGAACATTTACGAAATCTGCAGGAAGTTTTCCGGCGACTCAGGGCGGCGAATTTGAGAATTAATCCCGAAAAATGTGAATTCTTCAAACGCGAAACCAAATATTTGGGTCACATAGTCAGTAGCGAAGGTATCAAAACGGACCCTGAGAAAGTGGCTGCGATCTCAGGAATGGAACCACCAAATTCAGTAAAAGAAACCAGACGATTTCTGGGTGTCGCTTCATGGTATCGCCGTTTCGTGCCACAGTTTGCAGCTATCTCGCAACCACTCACCACGCTACTGAAGAAGGGTAAGCATTGGAAGTAGGGCCCGGAACAACAAGCTGCTTTCAATACGATGAAAACTAAATTGACGGAAGCACCGGTCCTAGCTTGTCCGGATTTCGAAAAAACATTCAGTCTACAAACCGATGCGAGTAATGTCTTGGAGCAGTTCTCACTCAAGAACTTGATGGGACAGAAAGAGTCATAACATACGCTAGTCGCCACCTGAACAAAGCAGAAAAAAATTACTCGGCAACCGAAAAAGAGTGTTTGGAGATTATATGGGGCATTCGGCAGATGAGACCGTACTTGGAGGGATATCCATTTATAGTCATTACCGACCATCTATCCTTAAAATGGTTAAATTCAATAGAGAGTCCAAGTGGCAGGCTTGCTAGATGGGCACTGGAACTGCAGCAATTCAATTTTACCATTCACTATCGCAAGGGAAAGCAAAACGTGGTAGCCGATGCACTGTCCCGTCAACCCATGGAATCGCTAAATCTAGCAACTGTACAGAATAATACTCCCATAACATGCGCATGGCTTGACAAACTAATAAAAGAAGTACGGAAAAACCCAAAGAAATTTGCGGATTTCACGGTTGTAGATAATCAACTATATCGACATTTTCACCGCCAAATCAACGACGACGACTGTACGGCCTGGAAGTTATGTGTAGGAACTCCTTTGAGAGAAAGACTGCTAAGGGAAAATCATGACACCGCATCGGCGGGACACCTGTGAATTCGAAAAACAGCACACAAGGTAGCTAGCCGCTACTATTGGCCGGGTATGTTCAGAGACGTGAGCCGTTATGTTCGTCAATGTGAGTCATGTCAGCTGTATAAGGTGAGCCAAAAACGACCAGTAGGAGAAATGTTGACAAGGGTGCCCGAGGAACCGTGGTCCACCATATGCGCAGATTTTGTGGGCCCTCTGCCTAGATCGAAACATGGTTGCACGACACTCTTAGTGATATTCGATCGATTTTCTAAATGGACCGAGTTAATCCCTCTAAGAAAAGCAACCGCCGAAGGTTTAGTAAAAGCTTGTCGGGAGAGAATAGTTGCACGTTATGGGGTTCCAAAACAAATCATCACCGATAATGGCGCACAATTTACTTCTCGCATATTTAAATGATTTTTGGACGACATGGGCATTCAGCAACAGTTGACGGCACCCTACACCTCTATATGACGAGGTAACCATAGGCACCGGAGGAACTGATCGAAGCCCAGAGGAAAGGGCAAGAGAGCTAAAAGATATTTTTCGGATCGTGCGACATAATTTGTCCAGGGCCTCTAAAGACCAACAGCGCCGCTACAATCTAAGACGAAGGCCTTGGAAACCTAAGGTTGGAGATAAAGTACTTCTCCGTCAGCACCCTCTCTCTCGAGCCATTGATAGTTTCGCCTCCAAATTAGCGCCTAAATTTGCTGGACCGTTCGAGGTGAAAGGTTTCGTGTCGCCAGTCATTGTAACACTTCGAAGTGATGACACTAAAAAATCGCGCACTGCATATATAAATGAAATTAAACCGTATATTAGAAATTAACCCCTGTAGTTCTAATACCGTAACACAGTCGTTTTCGGTGAACCTAATTTTGTTTTGTTTCCTTCCTCACCACAGAATTAATCCAAGTTCAAGATGGGCAAGTCTACGGGAAACACTGGTAAGGACGTAAAATTTGGGGAGTCATTAGAAAAATTCCAAAGATCCTGCCAACATTGCCTGACATGGGGGGAGAGGGGGTAATGTAACGACAAAAGTTGGTGGTTGGTTGGTCCAATCAAACTCCGGAAAAACGGAAATTGGAGGACGTGCATGGATTTCCGGCAGCTAAATAAACGCTCAGTGCCCGATGCGTACCCATTACCCAGAATTGATGCCATTTTAAATAGGTTACGCCATGCGAGTTATGTCAGTAGCTTAGATCTTAAGGATGGATATTGGCAAATACCGATGGAAAAATAAAGTAGGAAATATACAGCGTTCGCCGTTACGGGGAGAAGTCTGTATCAATGGCGAGTAATGCCATTTGGCCTACACTCGGCGCCAGCTACCTTCCAACGGGCATTAGACAGTGTGATTGGACCAGAGATGGAGCCTCATGCGTTTGCTTACCTGGACGACATAATTGTCATTGGAAGAACATTGGAGGAACATTTACGAAATCTGCAGGAAGTTTTCCGGCGACTCAGGGCGGCGAATTTGAGAATTAATCCCGAAAAATGTGAATTCTTCAAACGCGAAACCAAATATTTGGGTCACATAGTCAGTAGCGAAGGTATCAAAACGGACCCTGAGAAAGTGGCTGCGATCTCAGGAATGGAACCACCAAATTCAGTAAAAGAAACCAGACGATTTCTGGGTGTCGCTTCATGGTATCGCCGTTTCGTGCCACAGTTTGCAGCTATCTCGCAACCACTCACCACGCTACTGAAGAAGGGTAAGCATTGGAAGTAGGGCCCGGAACAACAAGCTGCTTTCAATACGATGAAAACTAAATTGACGGAAGCACCGGTCCTAGCTTGTCCGGATTTCGAAAAAACATTCAGTCTACAAACCGATGCGAGTAATGTCTTGGAGCAGTTCTCACTCAAGAACTTGATGGGACAGAAAGAGTCATAACATACGCTAGTCGCCACCTGAACAAAGCAGAAAAAAATTACTCGGCAACCGAAAAAGAGTGTTTGGAGATTATATGGGGCATTCGGCAGATGAGACCGTACTTGGAGGGATATCCATTTATAGTCATTACCGACCATCTATCCTTAAAATGGTTAAATTCAATAGAGAGTCCAAGTGGCAGGCTTGCTAGATGGGCACTGGAACTGCAGCAATTCAATTTTACCATTCACTATCGCAAGGGAAAGCAAAACGTGGTAGCCGATGCACTGTCCCGTCAACCCATGGAATCGCTAAATCTAGCAACTGTACAGAATAATACTCCCATAACATGCGCATGGCTTGACAAACTAATAAAAGAAGTACGGAAAAACCCAAAGAAATTTGCGGATTTCACGGTTGTAGATAATCAACTATATCGACATTTTCACCGCCAAATCAACGACGACGACTGTACGGCCTGGAAGTTATGTGTAGGAACTCCTTTGAGAGAAAGACTGCTAAGGGAAAATCATGACACCGCATCGGCGGGACACCTGTGAATTCGAAAAACAGCACACAAGGTAGCTAGCCGCTACTATTGGCCGGGTATGTTCAGAGACGTGAGCCGTTATGTTCGTCAATGTGAGTCATGTCAGCTGTATAAGGTGAGCCAAAAACGACCAGTAGGAGAAATGTTGACAAGGGTGCCCGAGGAACCGTGGTCCACCATATGCGCAGATTTTGTGGGCCCTCTGCCTAGATCGAAACATGGTTGCACGACACTCTTAGTGATATTCGATCGATTTTCTAAATGGACCGAGTTAATCCCTCTAAGAAAAGCAACCGCCGAAGGTTTAGTAAAAGCTTGTCGGGAGAGAATAGTTGCACGTTATGGGGTTCCAAAACAAATCATCACCGATAATGGCGCACAATTTACTTCTCGCATATTTAAATGATTTTTGGACGACATGGGCATTCAGCAACAGTTGACGGCACCCTACACCTCTATATGACGAGGTAACCATAGGCACCGGAGGAACTGATCGAAGCCCAGAGGAAAGGGCAAGAGAGCTAAAAGATATTTTTCGGATCGTGCGACATAATTTGTCCAGGGCCTCTAAAGACCAACAGCGCCGCTACAATCTAAGACGAAGGCCTTGGAAACCTAAGGTTGGAGATAAAGTACTTCTCCGTCAGCACCCTCTCTCTCGAGCCATTGATAGTTTCGCCTCCAAATTAGCGCCTAAATTTGCTGGACCGTTCGAGGTGAAAGGTTTCGTGTCGCCAGTCATTGTAACACTTCGAAGTGATGACACTAAAAAATCGCGCACTGCATATATAAATGAAATTAAACCGTATATTAGAAATTAACCCCTGTAGTTCTAATACCGTAACACAGTCGTTTTCGGTGAACCTAATTTTGTTTTGTTTCCTTCCTCACCACAGAATTAATCCAAGTTCAAGATGGGCAAGTCTACGGGAAACACTGGTAAGGACGTAAAATTTGGGGAGTCATTAGAAAAATTCCAAAGATCCTGCCAACATTGCCTGACATGGGGGGAGAGGGGGTAATGTAACGACAAAAGTTGGTGCCCTCGTTTTTGTCAACATAATTTTATATGAATGTAAATTAAAAAACAATGAATTTGAATTTAACGGAATTTACTCAAGCGCCATCTACCAGCAAATAATGGAAAATGCATCATATGATCGCAGGGCAGCCAACTGATCGATAACAACACGGTCAGACGATAGAGCGGGTGTATTGGTGTGTCTGTGTACCCACGCGAATGGTATATAAAGGGCGTGTGCAGACCAATTTGAGACAGTTGGTGAGTGGTCAGAGTCAGGTAAGGACGTCAGTAGCGAAATAGAAAAGTAGTTAGTAAAGGGTTGGAAGAAGAGATTGTTTGGTCTTCCCGTTCTCTTTATGTGGGCCGAGTTTAGTAGAGATTGTTTGGTCTTCCCGTTCTCTATTTTCCTCCGCCCTAGTAAATAGGTCGTCGGTAGAGTGTCATAGAGATTGTTTGGTCTTCCCGTTCTCTATTTCCCTCCGCCTTGCGAGTTGTGCGTCGGTATAGTGGTGGATAGAGATTGTTTGGTCTTCCCGTTCTCTATTCCCTAGCGTGTTGTGTGTCGGTAGAGTGGTGTAGAGATTGTTTGGTCTTCCCGTTCTCTACTTCTCTCCACGAGTTGTGCATCGGTAGCTCCCGAACGAGGTTGAGATTGTTTAGCCTTCCCGTTCTAGTCTTCGTCCTGGTGCTGCCGCTGCATTCCTCATCGTTTGACGCTGCAGCCTGACATCGCCGCCGCTGCGTTCTTCATCGCTGCCGCTGCGCTCTTCATCACCGCTACTAGATTCTTCATCGCTGCCGCTGCGTTATTCATCGCTGCCGCTGCATCGCTACCGCTGCATTCATAATCGCTGCCGCTGCATCGCTACCGCTGCGTTCTTCATCGCCGCCGCTGCGTTCTTCAGCGCTGCCGCTACATTCTTCATCACCGCCGCATTCTTCATCGCTGCCGCTGCATTTTTCAAAGCTGCAACTATATTCTTCGTGCTGCCGTAGCCTTATATCTACGCGGATTGGGTTTTAAAAGGGAGATTGTTTGGTCTTCCCGTTCTCTCTTTTCAAACCCAGACACGCCGCCACGGGGGTTAACCATAGCCCTTTAATGTAAATTTGTTGTCCCGTAAATTGTATTAAACGGAAATATACGCCATAATTGCCCCTTTTACACGAGAAAAGGGTAGCCATTATTTGGCTTAATCGTCGTAAACCTGTTACCTTAACTTTAGTAAATAATTCCTTTCGAAAATTTTACAGAAAATCCATGTTCAGCCATTTTACTAACTGAAAGAAAGTTAGACTTTAGTTCGGGAACATACAAAACATTTTGGAGCTGATAAGTTTTGTTCCAAAACTTTATATTTACTTCTCCGATGGCTTTAACTTTGGAATTTTCACCTGAGGCAAGCACCTGCAAATAAACATTTGTCTCGGCAAACGTGGGATGAAGCACCACTGTCCAGTATCCAATTTAATGGGTTTATATCAGACATTGCTGCATTTATAACACACATGGCATAATGTTCTTTATAGGACTGGAACTTGCACTCAGATCGAATGTGGCCTCGCCTTCCACAATTGTAGGATTTAACATTTCTGAATTTATCTTGCTCGCCTTTTACATTTTGGTTCTTTTTATAAGATTGTTTCCCTTTGTTTCTCTCCCTTTGTTTTCATTGACGGGATCGCTTTTTTCCATTCTCCGTTGTTCTTCTTCAAGAATTTTGTTTTTTAGATTATCTAGTGTGGGCACCGTATCTCGGCTCCCGATAGCGACGACGAAATTTTCCAATTCAGGTGTTAAACTACCCAGTAAAAATATACTCATTAATTCCTCGGGAATTTTTACATCAACATCTTTTAAGTCGTCTGGCAAAGAACAAAATTTATTAATCTGTGGACCATACTTCTCTCCATGAAGAAACTTGAATCTAACGATTTGCTTAAACAAATGTACTTTCCTTGCTGGATATTTGCCTTTGTACAACCTCTCCAACTAATACCAAGCCTCGTTCGCAGATCTGCAGTTTTTGACGTGAATCAATTCTGATGGCCGCACAGATAAAATTATAGATGCCAGCGCCTTAATATCTTTTGTCTTCCATGCAGCTTTTACGTCAGGTGTTGCAGACACGCTCACGATTGTTTCTACCACATCCCAATAGTCCTGGGTAATTAGAAGACTTCGCATCTGGACCGACCATGGCGCATAATTGTCCGATTGGAGCTTTTCAATTTGGTAATTGGAATTCATTGTACCCTTGATTATACACGCTTCTTATTATTGAATATTAGACCAACTACTATTCATTCGTGCTTATTTCCAACAGATTTACGCTACGGGTCCCTTAAGTAATTCTGGGCCTATAACCTTAGTTGTATTTAAAGGTGAAATAAGAACACGTGTGACGTCGTTAACAGAAAATAAGAAGTGATCTTCTTTATTGAATAGATCAAAAGAAAGAAAAGACGTACAAAGCATTAACCAACAAGAGTGTAAAGCATAACTAGTAAACAATTGACAGTTAATCTACATTGCATTGATGTGGGGTACAGTACATTGCTTGCACAGTAGTTCTAACAAACACCTCCTCAATGTAAATTCACTGTTGATAAACAAAAATATATAATTAATTTTTCAAATTTTAAACCCTTCTAGAATAATAAACCATAAGGTCTAAAAATCCATAACTAAAGTTAATTTGACTTTAATTTCAATAATTTGCAAATGTTGTCATGAGTTTGCTTGGATAAACATTTTGTAAGAATATCGGCAACATTTTCCTTGGACGGTACATAGGCAAGAGATATTTCGTTGGAATTGTATTTATCCTTTATGTAGTGGAAACGATATTGAGCACCTTGGTTATCGCAGTATAATGTAGTTGGCTGCTTCAGTAATTTATCCATACCCAATTCGGATAATAAGCTACGATGGAAACTAATTTCCTTTACTGATTGGCAAATGGCAATGTACTCCGCTTCCATTGAGCTCAAAACAACGATGTCTTGCTTTTTCGACTCCCATGCAATAGGCCCACCTGCGAAAAAGAGAACATATCCACTTTAAGATCTACGATCAATAACATTTGATCCCTAATCAGCGTCAGAGTAGCATGATAAACCATTTTCGTTGTCAAAAACTAGAGAAAATTCGTGTGATTTTAAGTATCGTAAAACATGTTTTGCAGCAGCGAAATGTTCACGATGAGGTTGTGAATTAAACTGGGACAATTTTGAAATTGTATGAGCTATATGAGGCCTTGCAATTGTAGCCAAATACATTATGTTTCCTATTAATGATTGATAGATCTTTGCATTCTCCATTTCTTTGTAATTTTCAACTTCACATTTCGATAAAATTGTACCTGTAGCTATCGGTGTACTTGCTGGTTTACAGTTGTCCATGTTTAATCAATTCTTCCTCTTAGATCACGTATTTCTATTTCCATACCAAGATAATCATCGACTGGTCCTCGATCAATTACATTTATATGTCGCGATAAATTTTCCAATATGTTATCCATTGATTTTCTCGAAGAGCATGCTAATAAAAGATCATCGACATATAGTGCAATAAAATTAATATCATTGTGAAGCAGCCCATATTATTTTATTTTATACTTTTCGTACTTCACTCATTTTTATTATTTTCATGTTTCTGTTAACGTAAAATACAACTCTGTACAGATTTAAATTATTTGAAATGTAACCTACATAAAATGCAACTCGGCTAATATTTCATCTAAGTACCATACTTTTCAACTATGTATGTTTTCTACAAATGCTACACTTTTGTACAACTATGGATCTTATACGTTTAAAAACTCCAATAAAAGGAGGAGCATTGTCATAATAAAGTCACTTAGGCTTCTGCTATCAATGAGAAACATTCTTCGTCCATACATGAAAAGTACGGACTTGAAATTCTCAAAGATTAAAGGAAAATAATTTTTTTTTTCATAACTTCCGATAAATTTAATTTAAAGTGTTTTTTTTTTTGTATGAAGAAATATAATCTTCGGAAAAAGATTATTTCATTGGCGCCCAACGTAGAGGCTGCTGATAGCGACGAATACCATTCCGGAGCAGAAGAAGAAAATATGGCTTTATTTTCGGCAGAGCAGCTACAGCAAGTTTTGAGTCCGATTGGTGGAACTCGCCAAACCGGTTCATTTACCCGATTAACTTCACGTTTCCGTGGACAAAGGGATCCCGCTGCGGTTGAGGAATTTTTGGTTGCCATCAGCGTGTACAAGGACATCGAAAAAATTTCTGATAAAGATGCTTTGCGAGGAATGCCGCTTCTGTTGGAAGAATATGCTGCAAATTGGTGGATGGGTGTGAAAGACACAGTGAGTACGTTTGAGCAAGCAAGAATTCTCATTCGGACCACTTTCTCTTCACCTATGCCAGATTAGCGCATATTCTCTTCCATTTTTGAGTCGAAACAACAGCAGAAAGAACCTACATACATTTTTATTATCAAAAAAAGACTGCTTTTCTCCCAGCTCAAGGACACGGTCAGTGAAGAAGTTCAGCTGAATATCGTTTATGGGATTCTCTCTTTGCACATAAGAGAACGCGTACGTCGGGACAGCATAAAAAACTTCGAGAAGCTTATTTCATCTAGTCGCGAAGCAGAAATGTGCTTTAAAGAAGAAGAAACAGCACCAGCAGTAACATCGACAGTTAATCGATGTGGATTTTGTCGCTTGAAAGGCCACACCACCGATATTTGCTTCAAGAAGAAAAGAAAAGACGAGCAGCAGCCATTAGCAAAGCCAACACCCAATGGACAACAACAGGCAGATGTGCAGCGCTCAACAACAACATGTTCTATGAGAAAGCCAACATTCGCATGCTATGGATGTGGGGCACCTGGAGTTTATCGAGCCAACTGTTTAACATGCAGCAATAGAACAAAAGAATGCCCCCAATATCTCGCTTTCAATTCTCTGACGTCACAGGTTATTGGACATACATTGCCAACAACCCATATTGAACTGTTTGGTGTAAAAGGTGAGGCCATATTTGATAGCGGTGCTGAGACCAGCGTAGCCAGCACGAACCTGATGAGGATTCTCAGAAAGAATGGTTGTAAGTTCCAAGATGTGAAAGCAGACGTCACCCTGGCTGACGGCTCTATTACGAGAGGAACAGTCATGTCCACGATTTGTGACATTATCATCGGCAATAGAGTGCGAAAGATTCGGCTCATATATCTGCCAAGAGTAGATGATTACCAAGAGTAGATGATATCTTACACGAGGCAAAGGCTACAAGCTACATGTCCACACTTGATCTGCAAAGCGGATACTGGCAGATTGGCGTACATCCGGACGATCGAGACAAAACAGCATTTGTGACTCCTTTTGGCATGTACAAATTCACCCGCATGCCATTTGGATTACGGAATGCTCCAGCCACTTTCCAGAGGTTAATTGATCGATTGAAAGCATCACTGGGGGAAATTATATTGCTGGCGTACTTGGACGACATAATCTCCCCCAGCTTCGAGCAACATTTAAAGGATCTCAAGCTGATTTTTCAACGACTTCGAGACTTTGGTCTAAAAGCTAACTTGGAAAAATGTCGATTTGCTTGTAACGAAGTAAAATACTTGGGACATGTTTTAACCCCGAAAGGTATAATGACTGATCCAGAAAAAGTCATCGCATTACAAAAGCGAAGAGAGCCAAGAAATGTGAAGGAACTACTGTCTTTTCTACAAGCGTGTTCGTGGTATCGTCGATTTATACCATCTTTCGCAGACGTATCTAAGCCATTGTCAACTCTATCCAAGAAAAATGTGAAATGGTCTTGGACATCCACACAACAGGCTGCATTTGATAAACTCAAAACTCTACTGACATCTGCACCTATTTTAAAGCAATCCGCTGATGACGAGCTGTTTATTTTAAAGACGGATGCCAGTGGCTACGCTTTCGGTGCAGTTTTACTCCAGGAGGAGGGAGAAGAGTAACACCCAATAGAATATGCAAGCAGATTGCTTTCAAATGCTGAACGAAACTACTCTACCATAGAAAGGAAAGCTCTTGCCATTGTATGGGCTGTCCAAAAATTCCGGGGTTACATTGAAGGAGCACCTGTGAAGCTCATTACACAGTACAACAGCCAATCTGGGGGGTGAGAAATTCCAAGTCAGGGTGATGGTACTAGGTCAGTATAGTAAAACCCTCAAAGGGTTTGGCGTTCGTATGTGTCAGTTTTTTTATGACCTTTTTAATTTTTTCCTTATCTTGATGTTTTTTCGCATTTTGGCAAAAACTTAGTTTAACATAACTCGAGAACCATCGAAAAAGTCTAGGCAATATTTATTAAAATAAATAAAAATAAAATTTATAAAAAAGGCGATAAATGACACTTTTTTGAATAAAAACAAATATCAATATTCTTGTCAAAATGGGATACCTTCACTTAATCTATCTATCTATCTATATATATAAAAATGGATGTGTGTATGTATGTAACGTATGGACTCGAAAACGGCTAGACCGATTTTGATGAAATTTTCAGGGAATCTTCCGAATAACCCCGCGAGTAACATAGGCTACACATTGTTTGGATTTATCTACTATTAGGGGGTGAAAATGGCAAAAGGGATAAAAACTCCCCTTTCCTATATAAATATGTGTAATACAACACTAATGTTTGCTTAGGGCCAGCAACGCGGACCAGGTCAGCTATTGTAAATAAAAGCAGAACGCGTTAATCGATTTCTATGATCTATGTCGCATTTTGTTTATAGGTTATGTGACTTTACATGAAATTAATAACACTTGATCCTTTTTTGCCGTTTTGGATTTTTTATGAATTTAAAAAAAAAAAAATTAATTTTTAGGCAAAAAAATTTTTTTTTTTTCTCCACAAATTTATTTTTACCGGCAAAACTGTTGATTATAAAGAAAAACGTTATATGAACGTTATTTTTTTGAGTTTGTTTCATCAAAATCGGACAAGTGGTTCTCGAGTTATGTTAAACTACGTTTTTGCCAAAATGTTACAACTAAGCGAAAAAACATCAAGATAAGGAAAAAATTAAAAAGGTCATAAAAAAAAACTGACACATACGAACGCCAAACCCTTTGAGGGTTTTACTATACTGACCTAGTACCATCACCCTGGCTTGGAATTTCCCACCCCCCAGAAAAAGTCCCTCGATTTGTTGCACAGTGTTACCGATCACCAACCCTTAAAATGGCTGATGACAATAAAATCTCCGACAGGGCGCCTTGCTAGATGGGCTTTATTGCTGCAACCCTTCAATATCCAAATAGAGTACAAGCCTGGAAAGACAAACATTATCGCAGACACTTTATCGAGACCACCTTGTGATACTTGCCATCCTGATACAAGTCCTTGTGAAATTTGTGCTTTTTCCATTGATATGCCAAAAAAGATGCAAGCCAAATAAGAGATGGTCAGCTAAAGGACCCAGGGCTGAAGAAAATTATAGAATGTTTCGAAAATAAATCTGAAGATTTAGTATACTGGTCAAAACGAGGGTTTATCATGACTGATGGAATTCTATACTGTTACAACAATGAAGACATTAGAAGTTGCCACAGCTGAAGTTTGTGCCAAGACTTTGATTAATGAAATCTTTTTACGGTAAGGATTGCCCAGAAGAGTTATCAGCGACAATGGTGTTCAGTTTATTTCCGCAGTAATGCAGAAAGTTGTATATTGCTTAAATATACAGCATACTCTTACTCCAGTGTATCACCCAGAGGCTAACCCGGTGGAACGGAAAAATAGAGACATGAAGGCACAGTTAGCAATATTAGTGGGAAACGATCATCAGTCATGGGACGAAAAATTTCACAGCATACGATTTGCAATGAACACGACCTTGTGTCAAAGCTCCAAATATACAGCTGCATATTTAACCTTTGGCAGAGAACTTAGAACTTTAGATGACGTTCAACATGATATGAAAAGCATTATTCAATCAGAAAACTTCGTAGCGGAAATAACCCCATATCTCGAAATTCTGGTAGATGTTTTCAATGATGTTAAAGAAAATGTCCAAAAACAACAAGACCATAACAAAACCAACAGTAACAGCCATAGACGAATGCAAACGAATTTGACATAGGATCTAAGGTTTGGATAACCACACATGTACTAGGCAATAGTAACAAAGGTATCACTTCGAAATTTGTTCCAAAACGAGATGGACCGTATATAATAATAGAGCGAAAAGGAACTACATCCTATGTTATTGCTCATGAGGACAACATCAATATCCCACTGGGAACATATCATTCGTCAGCCTTAACACCACTAGTGGGAACAACAGATCAAGTAGTACAACCAATAAGGATGCTAAGAAGAAGAGGTCGTCCACGAAGATGAAAGATTCTGATGCCTCATCGGGACGTTTTCAGCATCAGAGGGGGAGACTGAAGCAGTCCATATTATTCTATTTTATACTTTTCGTACTTCACTCATTTTTATTATTTTCATGTTTCTGTTAACGTAAAATACAACTCTGTACAGATTTAAATTATTTGAAATGTAACCTACATAAAATGCAACTCGGCTAATATTTCATCTAAGTACCATACTTTTCAACTATGTATGTTTTCTACAAATGCTACACTTTTGTACAACTATGGATCTTATACGTTTAAAAACTCCTATAAAAGGAGGATCATTGTCGTAATAAAGTCACTTAGGCTTCTGCTATCAATGAGAAACATTCTTCGTCCATACATGAAAAGTACGGAATTGAAATTCTCAAAGATTAAAGGAAAATAAGTTTTTTTTGGATAACTTCCGATAAATTTAATTTAAAATTTTTTTTTTTTGCATGAAGAAATATAATCTTCGGAAAAATATTATTTAAATTGTTGTTTCTTTTGATTGATTTTGCAGACACAACTGTCCGTCTTACATTGAGCAAAATTCATCTTCATTTTCGAGGTCACCTTTTAGATAGGCTGATACAACATCGACGTGCTTTACTAATAATTTGTGCCGGACTGCTATTGCCAAAATAAGTCGAATAGTTGGTTGCCGTATTAATGGAGCATAAGTCTCGGAATAGTCCAAATTATAACGCTTGAAACAGCCTTGTGCTACCAAACGGGCTTTATACTTTTCGATTGTACCCTCTGCAAGACGCTTTTTTGTGAGAACCCATTTGCAACCAATAACATTCGAATTTACTGGCTTGTTAACTAATTCCAAAGTATAATTTTTTAAAAAAGATTCATATTTGACCTTCATTGCCTTTTGCCATTCTTCCCGTTCGTTGCAATTCATAGCTTCAGCAGTGGTTTTCGCTCAACATTAAAATCTTTTATAGCATTCATGTACTGTTCTACCGATATGATTCATTTTTCTTGGTCTGCCAACATATCCCGTTCTCAGAATAGCTGGTCTCCCTCGAGTTCGCTTACCATGCTCATTCACCGTTTCTTCATATAAGGACTCGTTTTCCATATTTTCTTCTGGTAGTGGACGATCTTCTTCGTCGCTTCTTCTTCGTTGTGTGGTCTTCGTCGATGTAGGCATTCGGAATATCAGGTTCATCGTTGACATCTTCCATAACTGGTTCAAGTTCCGAATAGTCACATTCAAGTTCTTGGGCATTATTGTGGGTAGGATCAACACTACAAAATCAAAAATATTACGGAAATCATCTTCTTCGTAAACATTTTCAATTTCGTTTTCAAAAAACATTACATCTCGTAAAACTAATACTTTTTTAGTTTTCATATTATACAATCTGTATCCCTTAGTGTGAGGTTCATACACAACAAATAAAAAACGTCACCATTAGCATCCAATTTTGATCGACCAGGTTTTTTGCTTAGTACCACAGCCTTACAAAGAGGTAATGTTATGTAAAACTTTTGTTGGTGATCGATTTTTTATGAAGACACTCGTATTGACAGCTTCTGCCCATACAAATTTTGGTAACTTAGAATCCTCCAATAAATCGCGTCATTTCCATTAATGTGCGGTTGGCCCTCTCGGAAACTCCGTTTTGCTGGAGTGTATAACTGACGGTGGTTTCGTGGACAATACCTCGATCTTTTAAAAAAGAATGAAACTCGTTATTAATGTATTCTGTTCCATTGTCACTTCTCAGGCGTTTCAATTTGTAACCAGTTTGCCTTTGTGTCACGGCTAAATAGTTCTTGAAAACAGTCAAAACGTCCGACTTCACTTTTAAGAAATATACAGAAATATATCGACTGTAGTCATCTATAAAGGTAATAAAGTATACAAACATCAGTATGAACCAATTGTAACGGGTTTGAAGTTACTGTGGTTACAGCTTTAAATGGTCGTACAGACATTTTACATAAAGAACTAATATTTGCAAAATTACATTTTAAACCACGAACCATTTTATTATTTTCCAATTTTCTAAGATCTTTGTAATTCAAATGCCCATAACGTTTATGCCATAGAATATCCTTGTTGTTTTCGGTCGCCATCAATGCGTAATCAGTTGTCGATTTAATTTGATAAATTCCATCCACTAAACTAGCTTTACATTGAAAATTATTATATTTATCAAATATTTCAGCTTTTCCTTTCGAAAATTTTACAGAAAATCCATGTTCAGCCATTTTACTAACTGAAAGAAAGTTAGACTTTAGTTCGGGAACATACAAAACATTTTGGAGCTGATATGTTTTGTTCCAAAACTTTATATTTACTTCTCCGATGGCTTTAACTTTGGAATTTTCACCTGAGGCAAGCACCTACAAATAAACATTTGTCTCGGCAAACGTGGGATGAAGCACCACTGTCCAGTATCCAATTTAATGGGTTTATATCAGACATTGCTGCATTTATAACACACATGGCATAATGTTCTTTATAGGACTGGAACTTGCACTCAGATCGAATGTGGCCTCGCCTTCCACAATTGTAGCATTTAACATTCCTGAATTTATCTTGCTCGCCTTTTACATTTTGGTTCTTTTTATAAGATTGTTTCCCTTTGTTTCTCTCCCTTTGTTTTCATTGACGGGATCGCTTTTTTCCATTCTCCGTTGTTCTTCTTCAAGAATTTTGTTTTTTAGATTATCTAGTGTGGGCACCGTATCTCGGCTCCCGATAGCGACGACGAAATTTTCCAATTCAGGTGTTAAACTACCCAGTAAAAATATACTCATTAATTCCTCGGGAATTTTTACATCAACATCTTTTAAGTCGTCTGCCAAAGAACAAAATTTATTAATCTATGGACCATACTTCTCTCCATGAAAAAACTTGAATCTAACGAATTGCTTAAACAAATGTACTTTCCTTGCTGGATCTTTGCCTTTGTACAACCTCTCCAACCAAGCCTCGTTCAGATCTGCAGTTTTTGACGTGAATCAATTCTGATGGCTGCACAGATAAAATTATAGATGCCAGCGCCTTAATATCTTTTGTCTTCCATGCAGCTTTTACGTCAGGTGTTGCAGACACGCTCACGATTGTTTCTACCACATCCCAATAGTCCTGGGTAATTAGAAGACTTCGCATCTGGACCGACCATGACGCATAATTGTCAAGTTGTCCTACACCTTCTGCTCCAATCGCTCCCCAAACCATAACGCTTCCGCCACCATGTTTTACTGTTGGTATTAAATTTGTTGTTTGTAACGCTGTGCCGGATTTTCGCCAAACCTTTGCACGACCATCGCTGCCAAAAATATTGAATTTTGATTCATCGGTAAACAAGACTGTTCTCCAAAAGTCATCGTCCTTATCCTTGTATTTTTTTGCAAATTCCAGACGCAGTTGCATATTTTTTTTCGATATAAGGGGTTTCTTAAGTGGAACTCTGTTTCGAAAGCCATTGTCATGTAACACTCTTTGGATGGATTTAGGGTGAACAAGTTTTCCGATAGATTCTGCAATATCTGCTGCTAACTTAGGGGCACTTATTTTCGGGTTTCTGTGCACCTCTTTAACAATAAGCCTCACAAGCTTTTTGGACGCCCACTTCTAGGTTTGCTTGCAACTGTTTTATATATTTTAAATTTTCTTATGATATTTTGCACACCAGCACATGACAACTTAAGAATTTTTCCTATTTCTCTATAGGATTTTCCTTCCTTAAAATGTGTAATTATTAATTTTTTTACACTTTCTTCTATTTTCTTTCCTTTACCCATTTTTAACTTCGCTACGATCCTCACTTGCTCAAAAACTTGTTAAATGTGAATGAAAATGTCGTAAATAAGTCGGCAAAAAAAATAACGGTACATCGATTCTCCTAAAATAGCAAAATAATTAGTGCTATTACATGAAAGCAAGCATGTATTTAAACTTTTGTCTCCTTCATTATTTTGTTTTTGTTGAATTTACCGTTATTCTCAGAATGAAGTCAATGTTTTTTGTTTTTATTTTTATTTATTTGTCATATGTAACAAAACAACATATTCAAATTTTTTTAGAACTGTTTCATTCTCTTTAAACCACAAATTTATAGGGTGTATTTAAACTTTAGTCTCTCACTGTATGTCCAATCTTATGACAGTTGAAACAATACTTATAGCTTCTAAGTGTCAAAGCCCGATTTTTCTGATCCATTTTAAGAAATTTATAACATGCGCTTATCGTATAATTGCCTTTGCATAACTTGCACTGACCAATATCAACTTTCGTGTGATGTGTCTTCAAGTGTTTGACATTGGCACTAGTTTGATGCGCTTTTTTGTAATGGTTTGAGAACTGTTGGAGGCAATTATATCTGAGACACACTAACGCATGAAACCTGTCTGTCAGAAATACATTGAGCTCATCCCACTTTGGTTTTTCTGTCTTATTTTTTACTGACTGTTCCCAAAGACACAATGGCTGTTTGGACAACTTTGCTGAACATAAGAATACGAATATTGGATCCCATGACCCAATATCGATTTCAAACAGTTTGAGCACAGATATACAATTATTTATGTTATGTTGCAGGCGTTTTACTTCATTGGCAGTATCTTCTTTACAGGAAACCATTTTCGTATTGATTTTTTAGATTAGCCCACGCTATTTAAAAAATTGCGGCCGTTAAGGCAATGTTTAGATTGATCTCCCTATCCTCCCCGTCTGTTTTTTGAATTAAGTAAAATAATTTTTCGACAGAGCTTATCCTCGGCCGTAAACAGGTATCTAAATATAGGACACGAAACATAATCGCCACAAAATACAATTGTTTCACATGGAGGTACATGTACTGAGAACTCTTCCTTTTTGGTTACTGGTCTTGTATCTTCCGCCGCAGACGCTTTCTTTGCGATTGCAATTATATTTATACATCTAATGTACAGTATAGAGCAATACATATTGGACTGAATGCACATTTCACCTAAATCATGAAAATCTCACAAGTTATGATTGATAGATGTGTCGAATACTATTTAAACTCAATCTTAATGCCATGTTTGGGCAAAAATAATCTTGTTTCCTGATTGTTTTTAAAATTCAATATATATTAAAACGATAAAACCAAAATAGTCAAAAATTCATACGACAAAACAAATTGAGCTACATAGGTATTTCTATAATATTTTGTAGAGTATCCGTTGTTTTTAAGCACTGCTGAGCATCTTCTTTGCATGGAATCAACAAGTTTGTTTATTGTAGATTGCGGCAGACCAAGCCGCTTGAATTGCCTGAAAATGTTTGTTTTTATCTAGCCCTGTATCTTTTCGGTTTATTTTTTTGTTTAATATTTCCCAAAGATTTTCTATGGGGTTTAAGTCTGGCGATTGTGCTGGCCACTTCATTACATTAAGTCTTTCCTTTACGAACCAATCTTGGACATATTTATCCTGTTGGAATTGCCAAGAAAGAGGCTAATTCCATTCAGCGAGAGGAAGCATCACATTTTCCAAAATGTTCTGGTACGAAAATATGTCCATTATACCGTCAATTTTATGTAGGGGGGCCAACACCAATTCCAGAGAAGCTACCCCAGACCATCGCATTCCCTCCTCCGTGTTTCACAGTACCATGAAAGTAATGGGGATACGGTGTTCCACTTTCCTTTGACCAATTGATATGATCCCGTGCAAAATCAATACGAGCTTTTCGGTTTTAATCCGAAATAAATGTCTTCTTTCCGGCGCGATAACTTTTCAGTCCAACAGCACATGCTCTTCCTTGAACAGTTCTACTGCTCATTTTTAGGTTAAGAGCACTTACAACACTATGCGCGGATTTTCCTAAATGCTTTCGAAATTCTCTACCAATTCTGGAATCATCTTTGGATGACGTGCATCTTGGTCGGCCACCACAGTGCATAGTTTCTCCATTCCTGTGATAGTGAACTTTTTGATACTAAAGCTGACTGTAGACAAACCGTCTTGGTATTGTTTAATAATTATATTTTTAAAGTGTTTGTTATATTTACTTCGAGCCATACTGGACTTTACACTTAAAATTAAAAAAAAAGATAATAAAAATAATCAAATCAATGATTCACATGCGTTATTGTTATTTACTTAAGATTCACTTACGCTGCCTAATATCGGTTTCTGTGTACTAATACAAATCATTTGTCAGTTAGTTATTCATGGCAATGAAAATTTTTACATTTCACTGATTCTCTTTGTTACATACAAATCAAAACTAATTCAAAGCTAAATTTTAACGGATGCACTGTTTACGAATTGATCGTCGTTGATAAATTTCAGTTGGTAAATACATTTGAAGATTTATTAAAAAAAAATCTAACTTACCTAAGAAAAACTTTACTCCCAAACGATGAACACAAAGTGGCAGCCAGAAACTTGTTGGTATACACGCTAATCCAATGATAATCGTATGTAAAAACACTTTCTCGTCGATACTGGGATTACATGTTACAAGTGTTCTGCAAAGAAGCAATTTCGGTTGAATTAAATTATAATAAATAATTTCAGTATACACTAGGTTACGTTCCAAAAACACGATGCAAATTGAAACGACGCAAAGTGAAGTTCTATAGCAAGCCATTATACGAAAATACTACTTTTTATAAAGAAAATTGAACAAAGTCAACATTTAAAAGACAAAAATAACATAAATCTGCCAATATATTTTTCATAGAAATACTATCGGCAATTCACATGTAGTACACAACAAGTACCCCTGCAAACAATTGGACGAGCAATGTAACACGCGAATAATCTGCGATTCTACCTGGAAGATATCTATCATTGGAAGATTAATAGCGGGTGTAGAAGAATTTGCGATGCATCTGCGGTGATTGAAAAATTAATCGCCTGGGTAGAAGAATACGCGATGCATCCCCGATTCTTCTTATTGTGCTCGCTGGGGCAGACGAATAAGCGATTAATATCAACGGGAATATTTTTATGAAGAAAACGAACAAACAAGCCGAAATGCATTACGTGGTCAGGTTTGTTTTATAAGTTATAAAAGATGGCTAGTATGGTTTATCTTTCTAAGTTTAATAAATCAAATTCAAAAATGAAAATGTCCAAAAATACAATTAGAAACGAAGTTTCCCTTTTACATTTCTTTCTTATTGTATTTTTGAACAACATTTTCTTTTTATTTACTAAACTTGCAAAGATAAACTATACCAACCGTCTAAACAGTTGTCTCCAATATCCAACTGGCCAATTACTCGAGTGCGCGATTCGCCAGCGAATTATTAAGGCGACACTGGGGGCACGCGCATGCATCGCGGATGAAGATGGCATCGATTCAAGTAATCTTCCAGACGATTCGCCGATTATTCAGTTGCGATCAAAAATGTTTGCAGGGTATGTTCGTATTAGTTAGTTTAAAAAAATGAGATTGTAGTGGGACTATTACACTAAACAAAATCACTTGGTTTTCTTTGTTTACTTTCTTACACTGTTTTACTATTTATGTTTTTGTGTTCTTTGCCAATAATTCCTTGGGTAAAAACATATGTATGTATATATAATTTTATATATCGATAAATTAAAAAAACAAATATTAAAAAATCAAAATTATTTTATACTAATTCTAATAAAATACATTAAAGTTAAAAATGTCTATTTTTGGGAATATGCGCTACTAAAGAGTAGTTCTCATTCACTAGCAAGTGCGTATATTATACCAATACTTTGTAGCAGAAATCATTGCAAATGGTTACCGATGAAGAAGTGTGGATGCTTCCGAAACGCATCCGAATACCCTGCCCTCAAACATTTCTATTTTTGCATAAATAAATCGCCTTTTAAGTGATTTATTAATTTCACTACAGTTTTCATTACTTCCGCAAAGTGTTTTCTCGAAAAGGGCTTGCTGATGCATAATACAGTACATTTATTCCTGCTTTTATTAAGCGCCCTACAAAACCGCTCAAAAGATACATATGGTGATACCACGTTACCATAAAAGGATTCCAGTTTTAGAATTTCCTCAAATGAATTAACACGACTATCAATTGTACGTATGCATATAATCATCTGGCTGGTGTTGCAAATATCGACACTTCATAGAAACAAACAGAAACGTATTTAGCGTTTTTAATTCGCTCATTTGTCTCTTTTTGATTTAAATACCTATTTTTTCAATGCCGCCGGTTTTTTGTTGCGTGTTAACGGCATTTCATTAATAATAATTTCACATTTTCCCCCACATTTTCGAAAAAATGTGAAATTGTAATGCACATTTCCTTAAAAAACACCCAATCCTCAAACGGTCGTCCTTTTTTGCTAAAGCTAATCAAATTGCATAATTGAGTAAGTGTTTGTCTCCTGTCCGTTGCACATGCACATTTGTCTGTCCGGTCGTCGTCGTGTTTTTTATGTTCGTCAGCTTATGCGTTCTCACAGTGAAAAAAATACCACTTCCGGCTGTTTACCCCTTCCACTCCGTATCCCTTTTCGCATAATAAAAACCACTGTGCCGCTGCCTGATATGAGTTGAAGGTTTAACACTGCACACTTGTTGGGTCTAAAAGCGGCGGTGATGTTGTTTTGTTTTTCTTTATGTTACAATGGTGAATTTAAAACATATTTTGCGAACATACGAGGGCTGAAGGCAAACTTCATCGCGGTTTACACACATGTTCAGTTCCGTAGACCAGATATCTTCGGTCTTTGTGAGACCCAGGTGTGTAAGTATTCTAATCCAATGAACCTTCACATTCCTGGCTATCACTGTTATAGATTAATTTAAATGTCTTAAATTTTAAACTTTGTAACCGTTAAACTGGAAATATATATTTTCAGTTACTTTCTTTGTTTATCATAAAACCCTCTGAGTACTTGGTACAATTATTCAGAACGGTAATCGCTTGGCCGCACTAGCGACCGCCATTCCTTTTTTACTTTAATTTGAAGGAACGATAGAATAGAGAAAGTTTGGTTTAACCTCTACCATGTATTTTATTAATAATTAAAACGAATATATTATTTTAGATAATAAAACACGACAAAATGTCATCGCTGCTGATGCTATCGTTTAAAAAAGTTGTTTTATTATATTTCTTCCGACGTGTTACTGCCGTAACAAAACTTTAAGTTGCTGCCGCAACATTTGTTATTATTCTATTTTGAGACGAAAATAGATGCCACGCCGTAGCAAACGCTTAAAGGAGAAAAATATGTCTACCGATGAAGCTACCAACCACCTAGATTCTCGTTTGGGGGAAAATAAAATGTCCACCGATGAAGTCACCTTCCCTGTAGATTCCCCAGCTGATAGTGACAATGAAAAGACCATGATCGACATGAAGGAACCAACTGTTTCCGAATAGAAGGATGAGATTTTAGCTCTGAAGGCCTCTTTGAATCAGTTAATTGCTATTTCCAGCAGGTCAACCTCATCAGCCATAGTGCATACTGAGACCCAACTGCCCGTTGTGACAACTGTATCATGTTTTTTGCATAGTACATCCAGTGTACCACCTGCCGCAGCATGTGCCAACATGCATTCGATATTTAATAGAAACTCAACGCCGACGCATCAACGCAATATGAATTTATGTGAGTACTCAATGCCTTTTCAATATAATTTTTCCTTCGCTGCTGCACATTCGTTTGCCCCTTCAACAACATCTTTGCCCTATTACGCCAAAAAAATCAATTGCCCCAACCTCATTGTCTTACTCTGCCACACAATCATTTGTACCAAGAACAACCACCATTTTTGCCATCATCAGCCGACCCTTTGCAACAACGATCGACGCAAACGTTTACAACAGCCCAGTCACGAATGACACCTTCAACATCTACATACTTACCTACACCAGCAACAAGTGCCCCTTCTTATATACCCGAGTTACAAACTGTCACCCAGAGTCGCCAACTCCGTAAACTTCATGACCTAGCCCAGTTTTCAGGAAAGCCAGAACAGTGGCCTATGTTCATTGTCGCATATGAAGAAACTACAGCAAATTATAATTATACAAATTTAGAGAATTTAATTCGCTTACAAAAATCTCTAAATGGAGATGCCAGAGCCAAGGTAGAGGCATATTTGATTCACCCCGATAGCGTTAACCAGGTACTGAGTACGATTGAGATTGTTTATGGTCGTCCTCGGGTATTAATACGCAGTCAGATTGCAAAGGTGAGGTCTTTTCCTTCAATATCTGGAAAAAGAATGTACGACATAATGAACTTCAGTACGATGGTGTCAAATTTGTCTGCATTTCTGATAAATGCAAATGCAACAGCTCACATGAGCAATCCTACACTTTTGGACGAGTTGGTAAATAAGTTGCCGTTGCACAAACAAGAGGAATAGACAAAGCATTCAATAAATCACCTCGGTACGTATCCCAGTGTGCATGATTTCAGTTTATGGTTGCGGAAAGTAGCGACATATATCTCACTTTCACATGAAGCGGACAACAACAAAAATTAAACAACCTACATCAAAAAGGATAGAATGAATCCATTGTTTACAATCGTTGCTGAAGACAGGCGACTTACCAAATGTCCTATGTGTCACCTAGATCATCACTTGTACCAGTGCCACAAATTTAAAGAAATGCCGACAAATGAGAAATGGCTGTTTGTGAAGAATAATCACCTTTGTTTTGGTTGTCTTCGCGCCGGTCATATTCAATTAAATGCAAGAACAGACGTCAATATGGGTTGTTTAATTGTGCCGAATTTCATAATCGATTGTTACACGAAGAGAATAAAAACAGAGTTGAACGTGAAACTAACAACGCCGTTGATTATGAAAGCAACAACTCAGCTACCTGTCAAAATATAAACAAAGTTGATCGTGAACATAACAACAACAAGAAAGTGCACGGAGAAAACAGTAAAGGTTCTGTAAACACGATAGTGGATAATTCGTTGGATAAAGAAACACTTTTTAAATATTTGCCAGTGGAACTGACAGGTCCGAAAGGTACGATAAAAGTGGTTGCCTTTATAGATGAAGGCTCTAAAATAACACTTTTGGAAGATCAGGTTGCAAATAAAATTGGCCATCAAGGAATGCCAAATAATGTACGCCTCGGTTGGATAGGGGGTAAAACGAGTAACGAAATGTCGAGACAAGTGAGCATGGAAATCAATGGTATTGGTGAAAATAATTCTATATTTCACATGAAGAATGTATGGAAAACAATGAATTTAAATATGCATTTCGATAAATTTAAGAAAAGTTTTCCGATTTTGAACGAAATTGTTATTGAAGATTATTTTGATGCTCGACCAAAACTACTGATAGGTCTTCCCCACATAAATCTCGTTCGACAATCTTTGAATTTAGACTGATGTTTTGCCTAACATCAAACGAGTTTGGGGTCGACTGAACCCACGATATATAAGATTAAAACTACGGTAAAATCAGGACTCCATTTCGAAACTGGTCTTCTATGGAAACATGATAATTACGAAATTAAGGAAAGTTATCCGATGGCATTAAAACGTCTTTATAATATGGAAGCCAAAATGACAAATGTTTAGCCGATTGGTACAAAAATAAAATAAATGATTATGTCTCTAAATGCTACGCAAGAAAGTTATCGCCAGAAGAAGCTTGAGTTAAAAATAGCCACACTTGGTCTAGAAGAAGCTTGAGTTAAAAATAGCCACACTTGGTCTAGTTTTTGATGCTGCTGCTTGCGTGGACGTCGAATCTCTTAATTTAAGATTGATGAAAGATCCTAATGAGTATCAACCCAAGTCACTGTTGTCAATATTGTTCCGATTTCGCCAAGGGAAAATAGGAGTTTGTGCCGACATTAGGGAGATGATCAAAATTCGTGTCAAAATTCGTGCGGATGATCAGACGGCTCAGCATGGTCAGTGTCATAGACCTCCTGACGAATATGTTAAGCAAGTTATGATATTTGGCTCTGTCAGTTCCCCATGCCCAGCCCAATTTGTTAAAAATTTGAACGCCGAAGGTTACAAAAATACGCATCCTAAAGCCTACCGGGCAATTGTTGATAGTCACTACGTCGATGACTTTGTGGCCAGTTTCGACGACGCGAACGAGGTAATCAGCGTCTCAAAGGATGGAATATATATTCATTGCCAAGCCGGTTGTGAACTAAGAGGATTCGTGTCAAATTCTAGAGAATTTTTGGCTGCTATAAATGAAGGCGAATTTCGTAAATAATGATTTATTTCTGGCAAATTTATGCGAAAACGAAGCCAGTGCCGAAAAAGTTTTAGGAATGCGTTGGAGGCAGTCTGATGATAATTTTTGTTTCGTTTTGAAGTTTACGAAAGTTCCAAAAGCCGTGTTGAGTGGAGATCGGAAACCAACGAAAAGCGAAATGTTGAGCCTTACGATGTCAATATTTGATCCTTTCGGGTTTCTGGCAAGCGTAGTTGTAAAATCTAAAATCTTGCTACAAGAGTTATGGAGGAGCAAAGTTGACTGGGATTCGCCCATTCCAGATTATATATATGGAAAATGGAACGCATTGTATAGGAGTCTTTACGACATACATGAGGTACAAGTTCCCAGATGCTATGGACAAAATCTTTATTGTGGTGAAACAGTGGTGGAATTACACATATTTGTAGATGCGAATGCGGTGGCCTTCGCAGCTGTTGCATATTGGAGGATATTTTATAAAAATGAAGTTAACATCGTTTTTATTGTGGGAAAGTCAAGATGCGCGCCATTGAAGCCCCTTTCCATTCCGCGTCTTGAGCTGCAGGCCACAGTGCTTGGCGTAAGAATGAAGGAGTCAATAATATCCTGCCACGATGTACAACCAAGAGACATAACCTTTTTGGTCAGACTCCAAGACCGTTGTTCATTCGTGTTTGTTTATCTTTCGTTGCGTGTACACGCACATTTTGTCCGTCCGTCGCGTTTTCGTGCTTTCAACTATACTAGGTAAATGCTAAAATACCTCATAATT
Source organism: Hydrotaea cyrtoneurina (assembly GCA_958296145.1). Lineage (NCBI taxonomy): Eukaryota > Metazoa > Arthropoda > Insecta > Diptera > Muscidae > Hydrotaea > Hydrotaea cyrtoneurina. Next base: position 52,510,507 of record OY282512.1, on the reverse strand, counting down.
ATTCACAAACTTTAGAAAGTCAATTTTGAACACTCTCAAAGAACTGTGCTCGTTTAAATATGAAATATCAGTTGAGGTTAACAAAAAAAGTAAACTCCGTCCGCGTTTTCCTAGCGACACAAATTGACGATACGAAATTGCTCTTTTTTTAAACAAATGTGTAATAGAATTCTCTAAAATTTCCCTATTTTTTTATTATTTTTGGGCAAATCGTATGGTAATTACATATAAAAATGTGACAGTTTGTAAACTCCGCCAGCGTAAACTCCGTCCCTATGATTCGGTATATTCAATATAAAAGGAAAACTCGGTTCTAGGGTTGCGTAAAATGATATTTATATGTGTTTATAAAATGGTTGATAAGATTTTTGACATTTTCAAAAAGAATATAGTGAATTTAATGAATTGATTTACATTCATGTAAACTCTGTCCCTATACAATTGATTAAAATTAACTTAAAATTTTTTTAACGAAACTTGTAGTTGCAATATTTATAATTTATACTTATTCTGGTCCCATCTCTCGATTCTGATCGAAAAATAACTTAAAAAACCATATTTGAAATTGCCGAGTTTGAGAATCAAAAAGTGCAACATTTTTTATTTTCACCCATGGAACGCATTGTATATCCTGCCACGATGTACAACCAAGAGACATAACCTTTTTGGTCAGACTCCAAGACCGTTGTAAAATGGATTCACTCTGACTGTAGAACACATAAACCGTTTGTGGCCCACCGAATCGCAGAGATATTGGAATTATCTGAGCTAAAACAATGGCGGTGGTTACCTGGTGCACAAAATCCTGCAGATGGAGCGACAATGCCACAAAATTATTCAAATGCCTTTTTAGAATCCTCTTGGTTGAATGGTCCAGCGCTTTTAAACGAAGAAAAGGGAAGTTGGCCGGAACTCCCAAATGATATTGACGTGCTTGACTGTATACAAGAGAAAAGATCAAAATTTGTTTTTACCCTGAATGAGGTGTCAGTTATCCCACTCGAAAAGTATTCGAATTTTAATAATTTGGTCAGAACTATGTGTTGGGTCCGACGAGCAGTAAAAATTTTTAAATCTCATGGCAACTTCCAAAAGGAAGAAAAGCGGCGTTTGGACCACAGTTGAGTGCTGGCGAGATTGATGAGCTGGTAGAATATTTATGCAGAATTATTCAACAAGTCGTTTTCTTTGAGGAATACAATCGTTTAATGAAAAATAAACCTGTATCTAAATCTAGCCAGATTTTCAAACTAACTCTGTTTCTTAGTGAAGATGGTTTATTACGTCTGTCTGGTCGCATCAATAATGCCACATGTATTGCCCATAGTACAAAGGAACTAATTATATTGCCTATGAAGCACATACTGACAAAGCTCATTGTTAAACAGTACCATGACAATTTCAGACATCAGAACCAGGAATCGATCTGCGCGGCAATCAGCTTTAAGTTTTGGATACCGTGTCTGCGGCAATTAGTAAGGTCCGCGAAGAGAAATTGTCAACTTTGTAAAAATAAGTTTGCTGTTCCAAAACCTCCCTTAATGGGACAATATCCAGAGGATAGGCTTACCCCCTATGTGAGGGCACCAATGTTTACGTAAGCATGGGAGGATAAGAGCTATGCTTACTTTTGATGACAAGGGGGAGGGGGTAAATAATAGCAAATGGAAATTAAAAAAATATTGTTTATACCGGAGTTTTTCAATAATTTATTCAAATAAACATTGCTGTAAAAATTAATCCGTAAATATATTTTTAGTTCATAAAAATTATATTATTTGTGTCCTTTATTTTTTACAAGTGTAGGCTTAGGCGTTACAACGTCTCTATAACAACTAGTCAACAGCTAGTCTCTATATATTAATTCATCTTATTCCCTCGATTATTGTTATTAAATTAAAGAAGATAGAGGAAAACAAAATCCGGAAAGTGTGAAAATACGCACTTATTTCCACTCAAATGTTGTACTTTGTTGAATTTATTAAGTTCGTTGTCTGTTTTTTCCAAACACGCAATTGCTAATACACAAATACGTAATATTAATAGCAAAGGACTTATATAAGCTTTACTTGCTACAAACACGCGTTTTAATTGTATGTGAACATTAAAAAAGACGTATTTTTCAGCGTGTATGTATTCCACAAGGCATCTGTGGGAAGAGAAAGAGGAATGAGTGGGATTGTGGCTGCAGCAACTTAAAATTTTGTTACGGAAGAAATATAATAAAACAACTTTTTTAAACGATAGTATCAGCAGCGATGCCTTTTTGGCGTGTTTTATTATCTAAAATAATATATTCGTTTTAATTATTAATAAAATACATGTTAGAGGTTAAACCAAACTTACTCTATTCAATCGTTCCTTCAAATTAAGGTATAAAAGGAATGGCGTTCGCTAGTGCGGCCAAGCGATTACCGTTCTGAATAATTGTACCAAGTACTCAGAGGGTTTAATGATAAACAAAAAAAGTAACTGAAACGATCTATTTCCAGTTTAACGAATATCATCAAAAAGCGGTTACAAAGTTTAAAATTTAAGACATTTAAATTAATCTATAACATCCCAGTCCCCGTGTGTCGATCAGGGAGACTCACCACCGATATCAAGCACTGCCAATTTTGCTGCTGGTCTCTTTAGTTTGCCAATTGTTGTTTTTACCACCGCCGAGCGAACCTGTCCATCCGCTGCTTGGAACACCTCCTCAACCAAACCTCTTTTCCATTGCCACGCGTTTCATTGTCATCACAGATAATAAGTACATCACCAACCTGGATTGGCTTTCTCAGGTACTCCAGGCGTTTGTCGAATATTTGGGCATCCAATTAAAAAATTATTAGGTGTTAAGGGTTCAGATTCAGAATTCTAGATTGGAAGATGTGTTAATGGCCTCGAATTTATTAAGTTCTCTGCTTCTACAGGGTGGCCCAAAAAGGACTGAAGGATTAAAAATAACTGTAATTTTTTTTGTTTTTATTTTTTATTGATTTTTTTTATGTTTTTAAATATTTAATTCATGGAAATTTTTTACATTTAAGTGTGAAATAAAACATCTCTCAAATGGTGTCCATTTTCTTGCAAACAAAAATTGGCTCTTTTAACCGCATTTTCCATTACTGTCCGTAGAGTTTCTGGTTCCAAGTTGCTTATTTCGGCTTTAATGTTGTGCTTAAGCTCTTGAATTGTTTGGGGTTTATTGATATACACAACTCCTTTCAAATAGCCCCACAAAAAAATGTCTGGAGCGGTCAAATCTGGTGAACGTGGAGGCCAAGCAAAATCACAATTTCTGGAAATTATTCGAATAGCATATTGCAGGCGTGCCTGATGGTTTTGGGGGAGCAGTTGCTGTGCCATTTGAATTTTATACGGAAACATTTTAAGATCCCGCTTCAAAATTCTTTGCAGGGATGTTCTGGAGATTCCCAATTGAGTACAACGACGACGAGTAGAGACAGATGGATCTTCGTTTACACTCTGCCGTACAGCCTCCACAACTGCTTCATTGCGCACAGATCGACCTCTTCCTCTTCCTGGAAGATCTGACACTCTTCCATGTTCCTCAAAACGGGAGACTAAGTTCCTAATCATGTTGTGACTGGGTGCTGTTCGGACATTAAAATGACGACGATAATTTCATTGAGTTGTAATAATTGACCTTCCAGAAGAATAAAAAAATTCAATGATTTTGACGCGTTTCTGCACATCATATGTAGCCATGATTTATCTCCAAAAACCAGTAAATAACCTGCAAAAGACAAAAAAAAAAATTATTAAAAACAAAAAAGATATAACCATTTTTAATCCTTCAGTCTTTTTTGGGCCACCCTGTATTAGAAGACTGTTAAAGGTGTCAACTTGAGGAGCCTTTTCCTTTAATGTGAAAGTTAACACATTTTTAATTGACCTCACCATTCGTACCCACGCGCCGCCAGCCGATGGATTTGCTGGGGTGTTAAAAAGCCATTCTATACCACGCTGTGAGCACTCGTCCACCAATTTTGCATCATTGAAAATAAATTTCTCCTTGCTTGCCCCTACAAAATTGGTGCGCCTGTCGCTTCTCATCCGTACTGGCAGCCCTCTTCAGTTTATGAAGTTTCGTATGCACAATATGACTGCATCCGTCGACAGATCTTTTTCAATTTCGAGGTGAATTGCTCTTATAAAAATAGATATCCATCTTTTTTCATGACGTCGGCCTACAGAAATAAAAAAGGGACCAATGTAGTCTATCCTCCCAGGCTTACGTAAACATTGCATATGCATTTTTCATTTAATGTATTCTATTTTTGTTATTCATTCATGAGCAGCAGTTAAAATTCTAGAAATAAGAAAATAGGCTTAGGATAGAGGACTTTAACGCACATAATATTCATTTAAACAAACTTTATTGATACGGTATTCAGCATAGAGTAAAGAACACATATTATAATCTTATTAAGTAATATTACGAACAAAACAAAATTCTTTTAAATTTTTCGTTTCGTACCGAAACGAAATTGATTGAAAAAATTTAGACAAGTGAGTAGCGCGCGGTAATTCCCCCCAGTCGGTTCTGAGCGAGTACCTAGATGTACTCATTATTTATGAGAATCCCCGAATATGGGTTTTGTTTTCAAGCATAGACATTGTATCCAACACCCCTCTCCCAATGTCATCAAAAATAAGCAAAGCAAAGTGGAGCAACAATATATAAATTACTTGGTTTTCCAAGTATTATTGTTTATTTATTGTCATTGCGAATGCTAGGTGAACAAGAAATTGCAGCCGTCTCAATTCAAACGGTAAGTCAGTTGGTATCAAGTTATACGGGGAGAAAAACATTGGTTCCCTTATATTTCCCAGTTATTATTGTAGCTTCTATTAGATTCGTGAACATTGTTTTGACTGTTAGCCGAGTTACATTGCAAATTGTAGGTGGGTGTATATTTCGTAATAACATAATAGGCACCCCAATTTTGATTTCAAGTACGTGCCGCAGAAAGCCTGGAAGATCAAGTGAATTTAAGAAATCAACAGGATAATTGACTGCATCTTCATCTTTTGTTACGTTATCAACTGATTTGTATATTTTTGAAGTTCCAACAATTCTATTTAAATTGACATTGTTAATAGAATTAACGTCAGTGTTTTTTTCTGCTAGTAATATTATGTTCGATGTTAGCAAATATGCAATTTATCAATTCGTCAGTAAACTCCATCTTCTCCATAAGGGAAAATAATTGGATACTGGAGAGCATCGTATGAGCGATGTGTTTCAGATATCCTTTTTGTTCCCTCAGCACGATGGCGAATCGCCAACCATCAGGATTGCAACGTCATTAATTGTAGGTGCGTTAAAACGCCCTCGGCGTTGTCCAGCTGGTGTTTTATCAGCATGAATCAGAATGAAGTGGTCATCTGTACGAAATTGCGGATCATCTTTAGCTTGTTTGAATGTTCTTACCAATTCATTATTTTCATGAAACATAATTTGCAAATTGGCTACAACTCGTTGCTTGGTATCCGGATTTAGATCGAATCTAAATTTTTTCCTATACATAGTTACATATGTTTGCTAAATAATATTTTTTTAGTGGTAGGTATGCTGTAGAATTACCCAAAATCAATGATGGGAGAGGTTCTGGTGGTGAAAATAGTTGGGCTACAACAAGTTTGACATTTGCGCAGCACATTCCAGGTGATTCCCCCTTGTACTTTAGAGCTACAGTATTGACAAATATTATTCATTGGCTCAAAAGCAAATAATGATTCTCCGCTGTAACCAACTTTTGTTGAGTAATTAAATTAAACGGAGCGTTTCGAATATTTGTAGATTGTGCCATTCGAGTGCGGTTTAGACCACGACGAACATGGCGTTGTTCAAAAGTTATAGAAGCTCTATTTATTGTGGTTCGAGATCTCTGATTTCGAAGCCTGAAATCACGTTGATCAGTTGTCTCGACAGCTCTTGATGTAATTGTTCGAGATAGTTGATTTTCAAGACGTGCTTTGCGTTGATCTAACGACTCTTCAGCTCTTTATGTAATTGTCCGAAATCGGTTACTTGAAAGACGTCTATCGCGTTGCTAGGATGTTTCAGACACTCTTGAGATTATTGATCGAAATCCTTGTATGTTCCATTGATCAGCAGTCTCAGTATCTCTGGATACTAATGATCGCGATCTTAGGCTTTTAAGACGTTCATTATGTTGTTCAGATGTTTTAGCGGCTCTAGAGGTTAATGCTTGAGTTCGGCTGGTCCTTAATCATGCGTCGCGCTCCTCAGGAGTTTCACTTGATCTTTTGTTTTGTATAGCTCTTGTTTTTTTTTGTACATTTCGAAAGTGATGACTTTCGGAGGCATTTTATTTTTTGAATTATTATTTGAAATTTAAGTTCTTTTTTTAATTATTAGAATTGTTTTTTCTGGTAACAAAAAGTATTTAACACTGAGCTATGATATTCACTTTTTAAATCTGCAAAGTTACTTACTTTTAGTTTTTTTTTTGGAAAGTTTGTTTCACTTTTAAATGTACATTTATCACTGTACTGTCAATTTAATTATTCACCATTTTCTCTTCAGCGCCCAATGTGAACATCAAAATATAGGACTCCTTTTATTTATAATCTTTTTTACATTAAGTACTTTTTCACTTTTAGGATAGCACTAATCACTATGAAGTAGAGGATCGGACCGAAATTGAGTATTAGCAATTTTCTTTGAATCGCCTATTAGTTAGATTACCTATATATTTTGATCTATAGGATTAAATTTTCGAGTATAGGTTGTCAATTTGAAACACTTATCACTTAAAAGTCTGGGATCCGTCGCAAATTAATTATTAACACTTTTCAGTACTGCGCCCATCATGAACTTCATAATTTAAGATTAAATAAAATTTCAGTATTTTCCTTCTCGTTATTTTTTTACATCACTTTTAGTAAAGCACTAATCGCTATGAAGAGTATCGGACTGAAATAAATTATTTAAATTTAATTATTCAAAGCGGTACATCTCTTAAAATGTAACAATCAGACGATCTTAATTCAAACGTTCTTTTAATAGAACTACATTCAAAACATCGCCAACAATTACCCTGAAATATTTTAGTTAAATATATTTTCTAAGTATATCTCGAGATATAGGGATTTTTAATTATTCATAAGGGTAATCCCCTCCATGTTCTTGTAATTACAAAATATCAATACAAACTAACCTACTTACTTATGTGCATAATAAATTATATATGTATGTAGATGATCAACATTTGGAGTAAATGGTTGGATTTGTTCTCGAGATATAAAAATGTTACAAAAGGGGGCGTGACCCCTTCACGCCCACTTTTTGTAGTGAAGTCTGGTTCAGTTCCCGGCAGTAGTATGTACACCAAATTAGACCAATATATCTCTAATATGGAAACATACAATATTATTTGTATGTTTCTGTTATGATGAAAATTAATAATTCTAAAAATATATAAAATAAACATAATTTGAACGACATGAAAAATTACAGAAAATTGACATTTATAAAATAATGTAATTCGACAGATGCTGAAATGGTGTAAGAAAGTTAACCTTGTACTTTTCAGGGTGTGAGGTTACGAAAAGGTCAAGAATATAATGGTGAGGCGGTGAATGGATCGACTCCATTGCTCCGTAAGCAACGCCATCAGGTCTGCAGTAGATCGATTTCTATGGAAGCTATACTGTCGATCATTCAGGAGGCCGTTAGACTCTAGATATCTTACAAGATGTTGATTAACCATGCTCTCCATAACCTTCGAGAGCGCAGAACATATTGCAATTAAACGGTAATTCGCAGGATTAGTAGCCTCACATTTCTTGGGGATCGGCTGAACATTGGCAACTTTCCAACGTGAAGGGTAAATACCAGCACGGTACGACATGTTGAAGAGATTGCGCAATGGACGAGCTAGCGTCGGCGAGCACTTACATAGGACAAGTGCTGAAATACCATCCGGGCCCGGAGTTTTATTTACGTTGAGATCCCCAAGAACCCTTTTAAAACCACGTGTTCGAAAAAATATCTGGGACATCGAGCTAGATACGTTTTCGATCACGTGGAGTGGTCGACTGCTTTCAGACAAAGATGAATTCTTTGCAAATATTTCAGACAGGAGGTTAGCTTTGTCAACCGGGTCAGTGAATATCTGGTCACCGTTAACTAGGGTTGAAATAGAAGATGAGGAATTGTTATTTATCCTTTTAACGAATGACCAAAAGCTCTTACTTCCCTTGGGAGAAGAAAGAACTTTAGCACGAAGGCGCTGTTCGTGGAGAAGTTTTTCGCGCCTAAGCACTCTGGCACAATTCTTTGGAGGTTTAATGGAAGTAGTATTCGAGGGAATATACGTGTTTATTCCAAGAAGAATTATTTTTAGGACCATTTCAGCAGCATCATCGACATTGTTGTCGAGGAAACATAATTTCCAGTTAAATTGCTGGTAAAAACTGTTGAGCTCGGCCCAACGTGCCTTTTGGTATATGTACATTGTCATGGTGCAATGATCCGAATTTCCAAGATGTGCACGAATGTTAACCTCATACTTTTCTGGGTGAGAGGTTAAGAAAAGGTCAAGATTATTTTGCTGTTGCCCTTCAACAAGTGGAATGTGTGTTTGTTCATTCACTAATTGCACCAAGTCATTGTGTGCGGCAAATAACTCAGAGTACTGACCTTCCCAAGATATATGGCTCGAATGGGAAGCCATGAATTATTATGGACATTGAAATCACCAGCAAATGCAATTTGACTGTTCGGATAATCTTCTAAAACTTTTGAAATGGAATCAGAAAGGACGTCGTAGCCATGTATGGTAGCCGTATTACACACTTGTATGATTTTCTTTTACAATACGTTCTGAGTGGTGTATACTCTACATTTATAAATATGAAAAAAAATACTTAAAATAGAAAAATAGATCTAATTACATTACTATAAATACATTTTTTTTCTTGCTCGATTACGAGTCAATATACGAGAATAAACAAACAAACAAAAATTATTACTTATTATTGTATGTAGTTCTTTAAAAAAATTTTGTGTACAGTTTTTTCTTTGTCTCTTATCTTTATAGTCACATTTAAATTCTCAATGCCAACCACTGCATATGGACCCTGATATGGTGGTTCATTCTTTCTTCTGTTTTCCACTTTAACTAATACTAAATCTCCTATATCTAATTCTATGATATTTGCCCCTTTGTGAGAGCTCGCTTTTCTTTTTTCTTTTACCCGTTCTGTTAACTTTCTGGCATTTTGTAACGAATGTTTCAACCTTACTCTTAGTTCATTTGCGTAATTGTCTAAATTATAAACCCTGTCACTATTCGTAATCTCCTCGCCTGGTAAACTAGGCAATTTCCCAAAAACTAGTTCAAACGGTGAATAATTGGTGTCAACATGAGGAGTTATATTATACACAAATGAATAGTATGGTATCCATTCAGACCAATTGTCGTCGCTCACGAAAGATAAGAAATATTCGTTCAAAACACGATGGTTACGCTCAACGGTACCTAACGTTTATTGATGGTAAGGAGTTGAGAATTTTTGCTCTATTTTTAGCAAATTACATATCTCCTTTAACAATTCGTTAGTGAACTCTGTTCCTCTATCAGATTTTAATGTTTTAAAAATGCCATATTTCAGTACCAAGTTTTCAGTCATTGCCTTCGCTATGGATTTCGCTTCTTTTGTTTCCATAGGCGCTGCTATGACATACTTTGTTAACTCACACTGCATAGTCAATATGTATCGATAATTCTCCGACGGACGTAAAGGTCCAACTGTATCGATGACTACAGTGCTAAAACTTTGCGTTGGTGTGTCCGTAACACACAACGGTTCTTTAGTGTGACGTACCTGTTTATTTCTCTGACATTGATCACACGTTGTGACATATCCTTTTACCATTTTATACATATTCTTCCATACGTATTTTTGTCTTAGTTTCAACAGTGTTTTCCTAACTCCAAAATGGCCTCCGCATGGTGTATTATGATACAATCTGATTAACTCAGTTTTTTTTATCCTCTGTTATTTGTTGGGGATCGCTGTATAGTAGAATTCTGACGTCTTGACTGAAACTTCCATTTATTTTCCTTTTCAGACCTTCATGGGTCACAAGTTTGAATATATTATCACTTCTCTTGAGTGCATAACTTGTATAATTCAAACTAACCAATTCGGAAAGTAGCTTCTCCAGGACATTATCTAAATAATGTGGATTGTCACTACAACTCACGAATATCTCATTCAGACTTTTATTCTCTTCAATGTTTATTTCTTTTTTATACCACTTATCTAATACAAACGTCAGCTTTTTCGCCCGTTTCATATCAGTTTTTGATGTACACTCCCACATCTTGAGCTCTACAGACTCGTTATGGGGTGTTTTCTCTCTCTTATTCTTGTTTTCCTCGTCGTGCGTCATTTTCTTCTTCATTACCCTTGTTATCACCAGTGTTTTCTTAATGGTTTCATCATTACTAAATGGTACCATTTCCTTCAGTGCATCCGAATCTATGTGGATTCTTGATAGTGCGTCAGCATTTGTATTGTTTACCCCTTTCTTGTATGCTATCTCAAAATCATAGTCAGCCAATTCTAGTCGAATTCTCGTCAACTTGGAACTCGGGTTTTTGTGCGTAAAGAGAGCCACTAAAGGACGATGGTCAGTTACCACGATAAATCTTCTGCCGTATAAATATGGACGGAAAAACTGTATACCCCAATATATACCAAGTAACTCCTTCTCTATTACCGGTTTGTTCCGTTCATATTTGTTTAGTGACCGACTTGCATATGATATTGGTCTGTCTTCCCCAATTTCTCCCTGTGATAATATAGCTCCAAGAGCGGAATCTGATGCATCGGTCGTCAATATAAATGGTTTATCAAAATCGGGATATTGTAAAATCGGCGGACTTATTAGTTTATACTTCAGTGTTTCAAAAGATATTTGACATTGTTCTGTCCACTCAAATTGTTGTCCCTTTTTTAGTAACTTATTCAAATTATCCGCTACTTCAGCAAAATTGTTGATGAACCTTCTGTAGTAATTGCAAAATGCTACAAACCTTCTCGTATCATCAGCGTTTTTTGGCACTGGGTACTTAGTAATAGCTTCATATTTCCCAGGATCTGGTTTAATTCCATCTGGAGTTATTAGGTGACCAAGATAGACAACTTCTGATCTCAAAAAACAACATTTCTGTGCATTAAGTTTCAAATTATACCTTTGCAATCGATCGAGTACCTTTACCAGATTAGAGTTATGATGCCGAAGGCTACATCCGAAAACTATTATGTCGTCAACATACAGAAATGCCTCTGACTCCAAACCAGACAGAGCTATGGTTAACATGCGTTGAAAACTGTTCGACGATATTTTCAAACCAAAGGGTAGTCTTGTATACTGGTAGTGACCGTTAGGTGTAGAGAACGCTGTATACGGCCGTGATTGCTCATCCAGTTCTATTTGGTGGAACGAACTTGTCATATCCAATGTAGAAAAATACTTGGCTCTGCCTAACTTTTCCAGAATGTCGTCTAACCGTGTTAAAGGAAATTTATCATTTATGATCTTGTCGTTCAATTTCCTGAAGTCTACAACCAGTCTCCATTTTTTTAGGTCATTATGTCCTTTTTTTGGAACCAATAACAGAGGTGCATTGTATGGACTAATCGATGGCTCTACTATATTACTTTCCAACAATTTCTGTACCTGATTATTTATCTCTTCCGAGTGCGCATGTGGTAAACGGTAGTTCTTGATGTACATCGGACTGCTGTCGTGCAAAGTTATGGTTTGGTCATAAAAATTGTTAGTTGTCAAGTTCTCATCATCCAAATGGAATACTGACTGTTACTTATTTAGTATTTCCAAGAGTTCTTGTTTGTCTACTTCCTCCAAACCGTCTAGTTTCAGATTGTCCAGCAATTTATCAAATCGCTCTTTCATACTTTCATCAGTACAATGATTGGCCTTAAGCGAGCAGACTTCATAATCTCTCAAAGGAACAGTTTCGACTCTAAGATTCCGCACTATCATTGGTCTATCTGTAACGTTCAATAATTTTACATGTTGGTTCCCATCTTTGGGTACAATTGCGTTCGCTAAATACAACCCATTTACAATTTCTCGATTAAGCACTACACTGTCTTCATGCAGTTTGATTCCGAAAGGGACAATGATCTCGCTCCTCTGTGGTATTCTAACGTGATTAATTTTGAACGCATTGTCGTATATTGGTAATGTCACCTCATCATCCCCGATGTGAAATGATAGTATATACCTATCATAATCAATGTTGCACCTGAACCTGGAGAACAAATCTCTACCAAGAATACCATCTGTACATATTGGGAAATTATCTGCAACCAATTGTATCTTATGTTTGATAGTGTTATTATCGAATCTTATCTCTATATTTGTGGATCCTATGGATTTTATTATCTTATCCGCGATCCCTGTTAAATTACAATAATCATCTGGGTCCTCATCATACTGAGACACAAAACCTTCCTTACACATAGATACATCTGCCCCTGTATCTATTAAAAATGTTAGTGGATAGTCTGTGTTCTCAATATTCAATTTGACGTAGTTTTTGAGGTTGGATGATATACTGTATATTCTTTTGGAATCTATATCGAGTCCTCCGGAGATCCCTGTTGAACGGTCTCCGGAACTTGGTAGTTTCCCTGATCCTGTATCTGATGTATGTTCCTATTACCCCTGTTACCACTGCGACCATTTGCCTCAGTTACGTTATTTGGTCTCCTATTATTGTTCCAATTATTCCCGTTGTCACCACTTCCTGAGAAACACACCCTAGCGAAGTGGTTACCCTTCCCGCATTTGTGACATTTCATACCATCGGCCGGACATCTGTTCCCATGAAACACGCCACACTTCCTACATTTGGAGATAACTTGCGAATTCTGATAGAATACTTGTTTCTGCTTTGTCCTCGACGATATCTTTTCCGCTATTGACAAAGCCTCGGAAAAACTAGACACCTGACTTGCGTCTATTGTGGACACAATCTGAGGATCTGAAAGTCCGTTCACGAAGGAATTAAAAGCATTAACTATAGCTACCCTGTTTGTTTCCCCTTCTTCGGTTATCTGTATGGCGCTGAGTTCTGCAATCAGTTCTTCTATCTTCGTAGCGTAACTAGTCAGGTTGTCATTCCTCTGGGCAATTCCTGTGAGTTCATTCAAAATACTGTTCGACGTCTTTGACGACTTGTATGCCCTTTTTAAAGAAGCTATCAGCTCGTCTATAGTCGTTGGTACAGTATCCTGTTTTACTCTATTTTGGACTTTTAAATCCAGTCTGGATTTAAAAATTAAATCGAAAAATGAACTGGATTTTCTTTCCTCGATTGATCTGGCAACGGTCTCTAAATTGGTCACAAAACCTGGTAATTCATCCCTTTTTCCCGTACAAATTGGAACCAGTTTTATAATGACCGACAGTTCGCTCAATTCCAAGTTTGCCATTATTATGCCTTTTCGTTTCTCTGTACTTATTTTTTTCTTTAAATGTTGGTCTAACACCCCTAGTGCCTCGTCTCTTAGATCCTCAAATTCCGTCCTCTGGTCCTCTGTTATTTCGATATTACTCAGCTCTTCTTCTAAAGCTCTTATCTCACATCTCTTATCTTCTACCGTTTCACTAGAGTATGGACGACCTAGTGACTTTTTTGCATTCGATAACCGCACCAAAAATCGACTCCATATGAATACTTGAACCAAAAAAAATGTAACTATTCACAAAAAAAAAAAAAATTTTATTGTAAATGTTGTTTGTTTTTTTTTATATCTTTTTTTTCTTTCCAAACAAATTTCTGAATGAAAATATTTTCTCAACTATATTTAAATCAGCAATCTTTTGCTCTGCCAGTTCCCTCAAATGCTCTGCCTGTTCTGCAGCAGTGATTTTAACCAAATTTTTAAAGTATCTTACTATACACACAACAGCTGCTATTATAATTATCAATGTGCCAACTCGTGGAAATCTTCGTATGGTTTCCCAAATAACATTTCCCATAGTGTGTGTTTATGGTTTCCCTTTTTTTTTTATTTACTTTGTTCTCCTTTTTAATTCATTGTGTTCTTCTTTTTTTTTTGTTTGTTATTTTGCCACGAGCGGTTAACGCTTATTGGCCCTAAGAGTGCGAGTTGACGCACGTCTTTTAAAATTATTTAAAATTATGCAACTAAGGTGTTGTTACCCCGACTTCGGAGATACTGTTCCATCTCTACTTGGGCTATCCGCTGCCAAAGCTCCGTTGCCCTTACCCAGGATGGTGGGGGATGTGTGTTCACAGAACTTAGTAACACAGCTCTCTCCCTTTTGAGGCGCTGCATATATCCTCCTCTCCTTTTCTTCTTTGCTGCATAAGTGATTGTTGGCTCCTCGTTTGCTGTAGTGGTTATGGTTTTCTGCTGCCTCTGCTTGTACTCCTCTATCGTGAGGGGTTTAGGGCCTTCCCTCATTCCACGCAGCTGACGGATCTCTTGGCTATCAACGTCAGGACTTTTATTATTTTTATGACTTGCAGCTAAGCAATCATTTGCAAAAGGATCTTGCAGCTAAGCACTCCTTTATTATTTATTTTTCTTTGTGCAATTTGGCAGGATCGCCATGTGATGATGGTCAAAAGACAAGACCAGTATATGCCGAGAAAAACACTTTGTTTGTTGATGCTTAAGACAAGATTACTTTTTATTCTGAAAAACCCCGTTTATATCGGGCTTTTGAAATAACCTAGACGACTTATCTAAGGGAACTTATTCTAATTTACTTTCTCTTAATCTAATTTACAAAGTGCATTTTCATACAAGAATACTCAATCACTTTCTCTTAATCTAATTTACAAAGTACATTTTCATACAAGAATACTCAATTACATTTTGGGTGGGCGGAGTTTACATGCTGTCCCGATCTGCGTCATAGTTCTAATTGGTTCTTCACAACTTTCTTACTCTGAATTGAATTTGTGAGTCAGTGAACTGACAACAAAGCAAAACACAAAATTGGGTTGCTTGTCGCAACTGTATTGTACAACATTCACTGACCACATCCAAATATCAATATCAATATGACACCATGACCGAAATATCACTCACCCTCACTCCGCACAGCCAAACGAATTTGATGTATGCATGAAGCAATTGGTTTGTTAATAGTACACTACTTCATACATACACTACAGATAAACTGTGAGTCTCACGAAATACAAATAAGAGAAAGTATCACAGGGAACACCACAATCCTTGTATTTTATCACCACTCCTATGGGTTACCACTATTAACAGTCTCCTGAGGATCCTAACTGAAGAAGGACTTAAACCAGTCTGCTACGCAGAAGACGTTATAAAACTTCTGAGGGGCCGGAATCTAAACCAACTTTGTAGAAGGGCCGAAACGTCTCTAAAACTTGCATATGACTAGGCTCGACCAAGAGGTCTAAATGTAAAGGAAAACAAAGATTGGTCCATATATAGACCCATCTTTCCTTAACAAAACAATCTCAATATCAGAAAAGGTTAAGGATTAATCTTGGACAGAAAACTAAATTGGAAGTACCACATAGAATAACGAGCAAACAAAACTCACAGATGCTTGTCTTTATGTAGAAGAGCCATAGGCTCAAAATGGGGCCTCAATCCAACGATGACACACTGGCTCTTCAAAAGTGTAATTAGACCTGTTCTAACTCATGCATCAGTAGTATGGTGGACATCGATGGAAAAGAAGTGCAACATAAAAATATTACAAAAGGTCCAACGCATGTGTTGCCTCGGCATAAGCCGAGCAATGATGACCACATCTAATAGGGCTTTAGAGACTATCTTAAATGTCCCACCAATAGAAATACAGATTAAATATGACGCCGCCCTCACAGCAATGAGACTCAAAGCGAAACGAATCACAGGTAATATCATCAAAAAATAGTTGAGGTAGTGGCAGGGAATTTAACTGACATAGCATCAGCACCCGATAGAATACCCGAAACGTCAATAGTTGTTCAGTGAGAGACCCTAATACCAGACAGACAATCTTAGATTGATGGAACCCCAGCACAGACACCATCTTGAAACTGCGGTTATACAGATGGTTCGAAACTAGGGGAAAGGATGGGGCTAGGACTTTACATCGAAGAACCGGAAACCGAACTTTTATTCCGCCTACCAGACCATAACACGGTCTACAGGCTGAAATCCGAGCAATTACAGTGTGTGTGAGCTGGTTTAGCGCTAACACAAGACCAACAAATGTAAATATCTTTATAGATAGTCAATTGGCTATCAAGGCAATGACATCTAAATCGGTTAAATCAAGGACAGTTTTAGATTGTAAAATGGCTATTTACTCTTACTCTAGACATGGCACAATACGCCTCATATGGGTGCCTGGTCATCACGGGGTAAGAGGAAACGAGAAAGCCAATACCTTGGCTCAACGAGCCAGGGACTTGCAAACAATAAACTTAGAGAACGCGAAACCATTCGGAGCGTATCTACACAAAATAGGAGTAGTAGATTTTTAGTTTTACAGAGTTCTTAAAATAACTTTTCAAGACCTTTCCATGTACCAGTTTAGAGCGCACAACAAGCCGAATACTGGCTTATGTGTATGTGTAAGGACACGAGGCGGACGAATTAGCTGATGAAATAATATCAACAATAAAGAGCAATTCCGAATACGAAACAAGTTTTGAAAATTTTATTGATTTTGATAATGCTTTATTTAGTTTATTATGCTCTACCAAACGATGACGATATAGTCGCTGAACTTTAATCAAACTAAAGCTCTGATGAGGAAATGGCAGACAGTGATGAATCTATACCCGTTCCGACTGTAAGTTCTGCCCCGGATTCCATAAGAAACCTTAGGAATTTCCTTATGACGAAAAATTAATATATCGAAGAACTGGAAAAAATGTAAAAGTTTATTTTTTGTCAATGCTTGAATAATGTTGAATAATAACGGATTTTTTTTTAAAAATATTTAACTTTAAAAGTCATATATTTGTTTTACTTTCTATTCACATTCTTTATTTTATGATCTCATTATATGAATTAATTTTTATGAATTTAATGTACATATGAATTTTTTTTGTTTTTTTATACACATAGATCTTAATAAATCGGTTTTTAATAAACATATACCCGGTTTCATTTTTATTATCGTAATACAATTGGTATTGGCATGTGCAACAGGTGTTGTTTGGTGATGATGTCTGTATGAATTTACTTTTATATGCACCACTGAGGTTTATAACCGAGATTTTTTACATGCACCCTTGATGCATGTATCTGATTTTATACATAAGCATTTCTCACTTATAAGCCCAACAATTTGGGCATGCATGTCAACGGGTAATACTGTATTTGTGATGTGCGAATGGGTAGAGGGAATAACAAGTGCAAGACAACGAGGGTGGCATTCAAAAGCCCTTAGTGTTGTCTTTTTTGTATTGATGCGTGGAGCTGGTTATCGTTGTTAATGTGTGAGCGCTGTTTGATTTATTTTGATTTTTTCGTTGTCATATGGTTATTACTGTTGTTGTTATGTTGTGGTTGTTGTAATGTTATGTTTTCTTTTTTATTTATATTTTGTTTAATTTGTATTGCACATTTTATTTTATCATTGTTATGTTTATTTTATTTGTTATTAATTGTGGAATTGAGTTATTGTTTACATTTTAGTATAATTGTTTTTTTTTTTTTTGTTTTAAAAAAACACTGAAAATACGAAAACGCACCGGACGCACATCTTACTGAAGTAAGATGGTTAAGTCTAGAAAAAAGTTTGGAACGTCTCTTTAGTCTAAGAGAGGAAATATTTGTATTTTTACTGTCTGCTGCCTACCAGTAGGACATGTTCCAACTTTTTATTAGAGTTAGCTATCCTCACTGACATTACCATTTTTATAAATAATTTGAATCTTGTTTTACAGGGGAAAAATAAAAGCTTTTATTGCATGCTATTAATGAATTCACGAGAAAACTAGTAAAATGTTTAAAAGGGTTTCAAGCATTGTGCTTGCTTTGATTGCGGGCAAGGTATACGGTTTCGGAAGCTGCCACACTTCTTCATCGGTACCCATTTGCAATGATTTGTGCTGCAAATAATTGATCTAAGATACGCATAGTTTTCGCTAGTGAATAGGAATAACTGTTAAGTAGCGCATATCACCAAAATAATCCAATTTCCGTATTCAGTAAAGGTATTACTGGACAAAGATTCCAACAAAAACTTGGAAGTCTGACCACGCCCCTTCTGGTACCTCTATACAAATGTACTATTCCACCCACTTAAGAAGTATTGTCTTCGTGGATTATGACCAGTTGACCTTCTTTGATACTCGGCTGACCGCTAAAGTATTTCGACCGTTGTTAGAGCGACAAAAGATAATCTCTGGGCCAAAGTAGCCAAAATTGCTGTTTCAAATACGTGATACGTTGCCATCGGGTAAACCGCATTGCTTTGCTGCATCGAAATACTCATCTGGAACTGAATTTAATGTAGAGCCAATTAACCAGGAGTTAGCGCCTCACCATCATTAGGGCTATCGGAAATTGGAGCGACTGGCCGAGAATTCAACATGGCTTCAATTTCGAAAATCAGTGATTGCAGTTCCTCGAACGTGAGATACGATTGTCTGATATTTTTGAAGAGCAACGTTTTGGTAGACTTGACGGCAGCCTCCCACAATCCACCGAAGTGTGGGGCACGAGGGGGTAGAAAACAAAATTCGAAACCCATCTGTGCAGACGACACCACGTCTTCCAACAAGACGTTTGAGACACAAAATAAACTTGTTGGCCGAGGGTCTGAAACAAACTCCAAATGAGTTGTCTTGGACGCGAAACATACGAAAACGGTGATGTACGTTTTATAAGGCTCCTTTCCTCGAATGCGGTATGACGTCATGGCAATTCTTCTGCGCTGCAACCTCGAGATACAATGTCGGCTGGATTACTTTTTGAGGGCACGTGTCTCCAAATAACGTTTCTTCTTTGTTCTTGAAGCTCTGAGACATGAATTGCGATGCAACAATTTAAAGTCGAAAAATGTAGTTTAAGCCACTGCAATACGATTTTTGAGTCTGACAAATAATGAATTGACAAAACGAATTTTCAAATTTAGCAAAACCATGAATTTCTCCCAATATTTTGGGAGACGTACAAACAAATCGAGTGATGGATGTGCAACAAATCTTGTTTTATTTGCAACCAAAGCGTATTGAGATCATTCAGAAGATATTTTGCATCCAAATTTCTTGCAGAAATATCGTAGATCTTCGAAACGAGCGACAAAACTGATCTTTTGGAACTGTGACCCTGATGAGGTTTCCAAGACATACCCTAAGTTTTTGTTACGTCATCTACCGAAGTTCTTATTGTGATGTCTTCGTCGAGATTTGAATTAATAGTCGAATTGTGGTGATCGGCTCCAACCTTTCAAATGGACCACACTTCTGCGCTTGAGTAGAAGCCGCCTTCGTTTTCTTCAATTGAAAATTGTCATCAATAATTGAATCACAGGCAGCATCATGGATTTTCAAGCCACTCGCTTCAAAATTCTGCTCGATGACATCAATCGGAACATGCGCGAGATCTTCCTTTGGATCAACACCAGCCTCTTCACCAGCTTCCTTCTTAAGCGGTAACCTCGATACCCAGCGTTGATCGTTATTGTTGTGTGTGGAGCTTCTGGTAACCCACAGCTCTTTGTTGTCTTCGGTTTCAGCTTTCTTCTTTAACGGTAACCTCGATACCCACCGTTGATCGTCATTACAACGTGTGGATATTCGGGTAACCCACAACTCTCTGATGTCTTCCTCATCGGTTTCAGCTTTAAACCGGTCATCCTTCTTATTCCCGGGAGCTCGTCTGGGTCACAGCTCACCATTTTGTGTTTCAGCATCGGTTTCAGCATTAAACCGATCATCCTTCTTATTCTCGGGAACTCGTCTGGCCACAGCCCTCCGTTTTGAATTTTAGAATCAAACCGGTTATATTCCAGGCGTGCACTTACGGTTGATTTAGAAAACTCCTTATCCCTCTTGAAGTTTTCGCTTTGACTCGCGACATCCCATCGCAATTCACGATACTGCGTCCGTATTTTCGTATATCGTCATCATCGAGATTTTCAGCGAAAACCATCCTATATGCCTGGACAACCTCTTGAAATTGATCCTCTACCAATTGTTTTTGAGCCTCCAGCCGTTCGAAGCTGAGACTGAGTATGAAATTTCTGGCCATACCTATAATGGTCTTCATTTCCCAAACTTCCTTTTGAAATCTTTCAACCATCATAATTTGTGGTTGAGAAGGCTGTACATCGCTATTGTGGACTGTATTTAACTCTCCGTCTTCGCCAATTCTGTTTGGCTCTGCGTCCAGCTTCTCTTCGATAGCGTCAATCCTGTATTCTGCTATCATTCCTCTAGCCCCTTCGTACAAGACCTCGGTGGATTTATAAAGATCCATTAGCTCCGGTATCTCCTTGTCCGCGGACTCTCTTATTTGTGTTCGACCTTTCATTATCCTCTTTGGCACGTGCAAAGTTTCGTAGGATTAATGTTCAAAAGTTCGAATGATCAGACTGGATATAAAAATCCGGTTCGAAGGACCAAAATTTACGGACGAAAGATGAAAAGACGACCCGCACGGATGAATGTTTGTAAGACACTGATTTTTATTTCTTAATATTTCCTTAATCTACCATACATTTTCTTAAACTAAATTAATCCTAAAGAAGGAACGAGAACGCGATAGATGCGTGGGGTTGTTTTGTCAACCCACACACGCGTAACATCTTGTGGAAAATTCCACTCGTTATCATGCTCATCCCTTTTGCTAAAAATAACCCGCCGTTCTATATCACACACGCATGTTTTTATTGCCTGCTTATCGTAAAAAACCCAAGCTACAAAATACATACATGTATTGAATGTATACAAATTACAATCTAGTACAGTTTTATATATGATTTGAATACATTCAATTACTGAATCTAGTACAGTTTTATACCTTCAGCAGAAAAGGATAAAACACCATGCGAGGATTTAAGAAATCTGAACAGTCATCAACATACAGATCATTTCGAAGTACTTCTGAGCCACGAGGAAATGTTGACCGTATTTGTCTGCAATGAAAAAAAACTACGAATCGTCAAAAAAAGGAGCTGCGGAAAGACCATATGTTACAGTATTTAATTGATATACCCTTAAATAGTGTTGGTTGCTGGAACTTCAAAGAATCATCTGGTATCTTCTATCTCTTTCGTCAACTTGACACTGTCCATACATTTTAGAAATATCAGATGTGGGAGCATATTTCTTCAAGTGAAACGAATATAATGTTGTGATCAAGTCCTGTTGAATGGTAGGGCAGACCATGAGTATATCCTTCAGGGAATGATTCGACGAAGTTTGAGCAGAAGCGTCAAATACAACACGAATTTTTGTTGTCGCACTTTGAGGCCTGAGGACACCGTGATGCTGGATTACGTATTTTGATTAACCTATACGCGACATATGAAGTGAGATATGGCCGAGCGACAAATATTCTTCCATGAAATCTATTTACATTGATTTCAAAGTAGGATCCCGTTCCAGGCGGCATTCGAGCGACATAAAATGTTTTCGAGCCATTTTGAAAGATTGGCCGAGACACTCTGGCGATGTTTTAAACGGCAATCTTACTTGAATACGACCATCAGAATAGAAACGAACATTTTCAACTAAATGTTTTTCGCAGGTTTCCTCTTGCTCAGAATATTTCTTGGGAACCTGGAAATATTCAGTTACTTTCCAAAATCTTTCCAAATTTAGACTCAAACTTGCTAATAGCGAGATTCATTTCAGAGCCGAAGTTGTATGAACTGTGTTAGATGTACCACCGACAATCCACCGAAAAATGTATTGGTCAGGCATGGTTTGCTATTTCCCAGCGAAATACGACCATAGAGCAACAGATCGAAACATACTTCTGAACTGAGCAAAACGTCAATCCGCTGTGGCTTGTAAAAATATGGGTCATCTAATTTTATTGCCACAGCGGCTTGTAAAAATATGGGTCACCTAATTTTATTGTCTGTGAAATTTCCCAGTGTGTGTAATAATGTATGGACTAATGGATAGACACTTCGAAACAAGATGGCGAAATTAAAACGTTCCGACACTAGAAGCGTAGAAACCGATGAGCACGAAGCGATAGTATGTTCTGCTGATTAGCAATATTTTTGAATTTTGATTTTTCAGGAACATTAAACTTTTTCCATGCTTCTCGAGAAACTGACATCGACGACTCAAAACACCACAACAGGTGTCCTACGAAGGCAGCTCCTTATAGTCCTGCTTGTCGTCAGAATTCACCTTCGTATCTGCATCCACCTTTGTCAACACAAAATGCGCCAGAATTGCATCCATGACTTCCATCTTTGAACCAAGTGACAATAAGAGCCAGGAACTGCAGAAATTATATCGATGAGATTTCGCAAGGAAACACTATCACCTTTCGACATACACGGCATATTGAACACTATGTTGATATGTTCCAAGAAAATTAGCACCTTGTTGCCGCATCTGTCCTCGAGCCACAGCAGGGCCACACCGGTTAAGGGAGAACCAGAGAGACAATCAGCAAATAATTGAATTAATCAACAGGATTTGATTGCCGTTGACCATATTATTGAAAGTAGTGATAAATCGTTTATAATCACCATATTTCCTATCGAACCTAAGCAATTTTAATGTAGGCAAACGAGAAGGATTTGGAACACCAGCTGTAGAAGCATTCATAAAACTGTTTTCCATAGCCGCCGAGCAACGAGATTTATTAACACATATGTGAAGTTTCTTTGCGCATTTATTTGATTTTTGGACACCCTGCACGCATACTTTGGATTGTTGCTGCTTTCTGGCGTGTATCGGTCATACGGTGAATGTGTCACTAAATCCAGCGTTCGGCACACACATACCACTTTATTTTGTGTTTGTATTAGTGAGTTGCTCTCTCAAAGAACTGAAGGAAATTAGTGTAATTTTCTCATCCCTATGTATGGAAATGAGAATGTAAAATAAATGTTTTTGACATAAAACACATTTAGCATTGCCGAAAACGAATTCTGTAAACAAAACAAATCCAACTACACTGCGTCATCAAATATTTTGCTAAGTGTATCGCTTGTAACATCCGACGACACAACTTCGTCCAACAAATGCTCAAGCGAGACTTAATGAATTTGATTTATTTTTTCAATACATGAGCTAGCGTACGTGTGAGAGGGCCGCCCATGGGCGCCTTTTTGTCGACGATAGCCATAAATTGTGGAATGAAGAAACTGGTCGGCCAATATTTAGAGCAACAAAATGCTGGAAAAAGCTGGTATGTATACCACACACAAATGTATGTTGGTCGGAATCGTAATGCCACTCGTGAACGCAATCTCGGACAGCGTGCTGTTTTAGATTTGGTAGAACAACTATCAAACAGAAATGTAACGTGTGACAACTTTTTCACTTCGTATGAATTGGCAGAAGATTTGCATAAGACGATCAAGCATGCGACAGAAATGTTTAAAAATGCTTTGGTTGCGGGAAAGGTATACTGATCCGTTTCGGAAGCAGCCACACTTCTTCATCGGTACCCATTTGCAATGACTTCTGCTGCAAATTATTGATCTAATATACGCATAGTTCTCGCTAGTGAATGAGAATAACTGTTAAGTAGCACATATCACCAAAAACAATTTAACAGTAAACCAAATTTCTGTATTCAGTTAATTTATAACTGGACAACGATTCCAACAAAAACTTGGAATCTGGCCATGCCCCTTTTGGTACCTCCCATACAAATGTACTATTCCACCCACTTAAGAAGTCTTGTAAAATTAATTATACGCTAAACGCAAGTGTTCTGAGCTTTGTCCATTGTGTACGCAAATTTTTTTTGTTCCGTCCGCGTCGCATTTGTCCTGTCCGTCTTTGTCTAACAAATGAAAACAACAAAAATAATAATAACATAAACTAAAACAATAACATAAAAATAAGAAACAATAAAATACAATACCAAAAGAAATAATAAAAAAAAGAATAACTATGTCAACAGTGCAATAACAAAACTACTAAGTGAAACAAAACAGACATCAACAATGAACTAAAAACAACACACATCAATCACCAACAACCACTACGCATCAACACAAAACAGACAACACTAAAGGATTTCTTATGTCCCCCTCGTTGTCTGGCACAAGTGTTCCCCCTTCCCTGACCCCTTTCGCATATAACAAATAATTCTGCATTCTCCTTGTCGCTGTTCTGTTAGTTGTTGTAGGTATAACACTAGGGTTCCTATACTGGAAAAAATTCCCGGGAATTCCCGGGAATTTTTTTTTCAAAATTCCCGGGAAATTTTCATCGGGAATTTTCGGGAGTTTTTATTTTAAACTTTAAGGTAGAAACACAATTGGAACGAACGACGAATTTCGCACAGCACGACGAATTTGTCGGTACAAACTCGTCGCGTAAATTCGTCGTATGAAATACAATAACGACGAACAAAAATAAACGTCAATAAACGTATTTGAAGTTATTTGCAATTTGTATACACAAATAAATAATCGCAAAATATGAATCAAAGAATTTTGTGTTTTGTAAAAGTTGTGAAAATTGTAAACATCATGTTCATGATGATACAAGCTTTTGTTTTTGTACGGCACCAATTTATACGTCGTTCGTCGGCGTAAGAAATAGAAATAAACCTATCGCACAGTTCGTTACGCACGACGAATTTCGGTCGACGCACTGATTGTGTGCATTCTCATATAAACAAATGTGTTTTATTTTCGACGACGAATATTCGCAACGTAAAATTCGTCGTTCGTCCCAATTGTGTTTCTACCTTTAGTATTTTACTTTTTATTGGCAACCCGGTTCATTGTTTTGGTACGAAAAAATGCAACACTAAAACACAGCTGACTGTCTTTTGTTATTGTGTGTTGTTCCATTAATGTAAATATGAAGGTTTTGCTCTTTTATTACAAGTGGATAGGTGTTATTTTATAAAATAAATTACTTGATTTTCAAAAATAAATGTAAATATTCTCAAGTTGTGCAAAATAATACATAACTTTTTTTAACAAGCGATAATTTTTAGACTGCTATGGATCGTGTTCAATCTCCAGCTTGGAAGTACTTCACCAAGAAAAACGATTTAGCACAATGTTCCCTGTGCCCTAAAACACTGACGTATAAAGGTGGAAGTACAAGTGGGTTAACACGACATTTGGAAAATGTTCATAAAGTCAAGCCAGATGCTGTTGATGTGATTCCTTCAAAAAAGAGCAAACCTGATTTAAGCATAAAACAATTTTTGCAACCAAATCAGTCCATGGAAGAGATAGTTTCTCGAATGGCTGCTTTAGACGGATTCACAATTAATGCCATTACTGAAAGCAGTTTTATAAGAGAATCTCTACAAAAAAGGGGCTTCAATCTACCAAAAAATGTTTCATCGGTAAAAAAATTAGTTTTATCATACTTTGATACTGCTAAGAAACAAATAATAATGGACATACAACAAATAATTGAAAATAATGGAAGATTTTCTGTTGTATTAGATGAATGGTCTAGCATTAAACAACGAAGATACCTCAACACATTTTTGTATGGGCCATCAGATAATTTTTTTAACTTGGGCTTAGTATATATCCCAGGGAAATGTGGAGCTATAGAAATAAGAACTATGATCGAACAGCAGTTGCAAGAGTTTAATATTAATTTTGAAAAACATATTATATGTACAATTTCTGATGGACCTAATGTCATGAAATCGTTTGTCAAAAATAGTCCAGTTTTGGGTATTTTTTGTTTAAATCACGGTATACACCTTGCTGTTATTGACGTGCTGTATAAAAAAAGAGAACATTTGGAAATGTCAGAAGAATCCGATTATTCAGAATATGATGATGAATTTGAAGTTTCAAGTTATAGCATATCTCCAAACTACTGTGAAGTTTTAGACAACACAAGAAAAATTATAAAAGTATTTAAAAAGAGTCCATTAAAGACAGCATCATTACAACAGTATGCTAAAACAGAACTTGGAAAAGAAGTTCATTTATGCAGCGATGTAAAAACTCGATGGAACTCGATAGTTGTTATGATTGAAAGTTTTTTGAAATTAAAAAATGCCATTAAAAAATGCCTAATAGACTACGATTTGGCTGAGATGTGGAATGAAGACCATATTCCAGTTTTAAAAATGTTGTTTGAAGTCCTTCATCCAATGAAAGTAGCAGTGGAGGCTCTTAGTCGAAGAGATTGTAATCTAATCATTGCAGAAATTATTCTTTCTAAACTTTTTGAAGAACTTCAAAATAAGAATAATTCATTATCAATTAAAATGTTGACTTCATTAAAAACAAGAGTAATTGAAAGACGAGACATACAAATTTATTCTTTGGTAAAATATCTACACAATTCAGATGACTACAATTCCAAATTCTTTTTTTACACTCCAAAATCAAGTCTTTTTATAATTGCTGAGGAGATTTTTAAACGACTTTTTGGAGACGAGCCAAGCAGCGGTAATGATTCATCATCTTGTGAAGAAGATTTTCCGGTTTCATTTCAAGACCAACTGGAAAAGGCTATTTGTAGTACTAGAGATAAAGTAACTAAAAAAAGAAAGCCAGATAATGTTTTAAAAAAAGAGCTTAATGTATATGAAGCTACTGGTAACAGAACAACCAACTTGGAAAATTTGTATAACGCTTTAATAACCATAAGGCCGACATCAACTGAAAGCGAACGTGTGTTTTCTGTTGCGGGCAATATAGCAACAAAAATAAGAAATAGAATGTCTGATGAACTGTTAAATGCTCTTATAATATTGAAATTTTTTTTTTTACAAAAAAAATAATTTAAAACTTTGTTTTTATACTTTAAACAATGTACAAATTGCAATGTACGATCTCATAATTTAAACTTTTTAATTTATATTTGTTTTGTTGATACCAATGATTTTTTTTCTTATGAATAAAGGAAAAATCTTTATTTTTATGTTGTTAAGTGTTTTGTGCATTTTTTTTATTTTTGAAACTTAAAAAGGTAATTTTGTAAATTTTTAAAAATTCCCGGGAATTCCCGGGAATTAGCAAAAACAATTTTTTTCTCCCGGGAATTTAAAAAGTTCGGGAATTTAGGAACCCTATATAACACTGAACAACTACCAGAAATAACAGCGACGGGAGGGGTGATTTTGCTCTGACGTTGTCTTGTTATTTGGTAGTGTTATGGTAGGTAGGTTTCAAATTCACTTCGCGAATATTCGCGTGTTGAGGTCGAATTTTTTTGCGGTATACTGGCACATTCGTTTCCATAGGCAGGATGTCCTCGCTCCAAGTGAGACCCAGGTTTGTGAGGATTCTGATCCACAATATTTTCACATTCCTGGTTATCACACTCTATCCTCTTTCTCTTCACACAGAACCTTGTGGTATTTATACGTAATGGTGTTGTGTTTCAGAGTCAGCAATATCTGGACTCACAAGATCCAGAATTCAACTCCCTTTGGATTAAGTTCAGGATTGGATCGCACCTATTACACTTCGGGTTTATATATAGAAGTCTAAATTTGGAAAGGAAGGCTACCTTAAATGGCTTTGACGCATTTTTCGATTCTATTTCAAAAGTCTTAGAAGATTATCCGGACAGTGAAATGGTAGTTGCTGGGGATTTCAATGTCTACAATAATTCTTGGCTTTCGCATTCGAGCCACACATTTCCAGAGGGCAATACGCTCAACGTTTTGCCGCGCATAAAGAGTTGTTGCAAATAGTGAATGAACTAACACACATTTTGCGTGTTGAAGGGCAACAACAAAATATCCTTGACCTTTTCTTAACCTCACACCCTGAGAAGTACGAGGGTAACATTCGTGCACATCTTGGTAACTCGGGTCATTGCACAATTTCAGCATCATTTTCGTTCTCTCGTCTTCGAGCCACTTCTAAACCAGTCACGAAGCGGACAATGTATATATACGAAAAGGCACGTTGGGCCGAGCTCAATAATTCGTTTCAGCAATTTAATTGGAAATTATGTTTCCTAGATAATAATGTCGATGCTGCTGGTGAAATGGTTGAGAAAATATTTCTTCTTGGTATAAATACATTTATTCCCTCGAAGACTACATCGATCAAACCCCCAAAGTACTGTTGTCTTAATCAGACATACAAAGAAGCTGCCAGATCCAAAGAGGAAGCATTCAGAAATGGGCGTTTAAATATAAATGCCAATACTGACCTGCTACGCAAACAGGCAACACACCTTTGTCAACACAAAATTCGCCAAAATTGCATCCAAGACTTCCATCTTTGAACCAAGTGACAATAAGAGCCAGGAACTTCAGAAATTATATCGATGAGATTTTGCAAGGAAACACTATCACCTTTCGACATACACGGCATATTGAACACTATGTTGATATGTTCCAAGAAAATTAGCACCTTGTTGCCGCATCTGTCCTCGAGCCACAGCAGGGTCCACACCGGTTAAGGGAGAACCAGAGAGACAATCAGCAAATAATTGAATTAATCAACAGGATTTGATTGCCGTTGACCATATTATTGAAAGTAGTGATAAATCGTTTATAATCACCATATTTCCTATCGAACCTAGGCAATTTTAATGTAGGCAAACGAGAAGGATTTGGAACACCAGCTGTAGAAGCATTCATAAAACTATTTTCCATAGCCGCCGAGCAACGAGATTTATTAACCGTACAATAAAAACTGTTCAGCGGAATGACCTTGTATTTTGTAAAGTAGAATTATTTTGCCTGAACAACCCAAAAACCCGTTTTTGAATATGTACCCTTACTGTATTTGCCAGTTATAGTTACGAAGCGGTCCTTGTGTGTGTGTATGCGCATAAGTAGGTACCTGTAATTGTCGCTTATTTTTGTGTGTGGATTTATAGCACGCTCTTATTTTTTGGTTTTATGAAATTCAGTTTGTTCTGGACCACACATATGTGAAGTTTCTTTGCGCATTTATTTGATTTTTGGACACCCTGCACGCATACTTTGGATTGTTGCTGCTTTCTGGCGTGTATCGGTCATACGGTGAATGTGTCACTAAATCCAGCGTTCGGCACACACATACCACTTTATTTTGTGTTTGTATTAGTGAGTTGCTCTCTCAAAGAACTGAAGGAAATTAGTGTAATTTTCTCATCCCTATGTATGGAAATGAGAATGTAAAATAAATGTTTTTGGCATAAAACACATTTAGCATTGCCGAAAACGAATTCTGTAAACAAAAAAAAAATCCAACTCCAATGCGTCATCAAATATTTTGCTAAGTGTATCGCTTGTAACATCCGACGACACAACTTCGTCCAACAAATGCTCAAGCGAGACTTAATGAATTTGATTTATTTTTTCAATACATGAGCTAGCGTACGTGTGAGAGGGCCGTCCATGGGCGCCTTTTTGTCGATGCCAGCACTAAATTGTGGAATGAAGAAACTGGTCGGCCAATATTTAGAGCAACAAAATTGCATCAAAATTTTGTTGCTATGCCACTCTAACAGCTGGTATGTATTCAACACACAAATGTATGTTGGTCGGAATCGTAATGCCACTCGTGAACGCAATCTCGGACAACGTGTTGTTTTAGATTTGGAAGAACAACTATCAAACAGAAATGTAACATGTGGCAACTTTTTCACTTCGTATGAATTGGCAGAAGATTTGCATAAGACGATCAAGCATGCGACAGATTTGATTTTATGGTAGTAATGCTTTGCAGTACTTGTGCAGTAAAAAAAAGCTTATAAGTACTGTACATATTTTGAAATATTTTCATTGTTTATAATTGAAGTCTACTTGTTCTGGTCTTTAATAGCAATCTAGTGGCACTTGTGGAGGAAATATATGCAGATTATAGAGACATCTTATTTTTTACTGAAGTAAGATGGCTAAGTCCAGAACATAGTTTGGAACGTCTTTTTTCTAAGAGAGGAAATATTTGTATTTTTGCAGTCTGCAGCCTACCAGAAGGACATGTTCCGACTTTTTATTAGAGTTAACTATCCTCACTGACATTACCATTTTTATAAATAATTGGAATCTTGGTTTACAGGGAAAAAATAAGAGATTTTATTGTTCATTCACGAGAAAACGTGAAAAATAGAAATGTTTAAAAATGCTTTGGTTGCGGGCAAGGTATACTGATCCGTTTCGGAAGCAGCCACACTTCTTCATCGGTACCCATTTGCAATGACTTCTGCTGCAAATTATTGATCTACTATACGCATAGTTCTCGCTAGTGAATGAGAATAACTGTTAAGTAGCACATATTACCAAAAACAATTTAACAGTAAACCAAATTTCTGTATTCAGTTAAGTTATAACTGAACAAAGATTCCAACAAAAACTTGGAATCTGGCCATGCCCCTTTTGGTACCTCCCATACAAATGTACTATTCCACCCACTTAAGAAGTCTTGTAAAATTAATTATACGCTAAACGCAAGTGTTCTGAGCTTTGTCCATTATGTACGCAAACTTTTTTTGTTCCGTCCGCGTCGCATTTGCCCTGTCCGTCTTTGTCTAACAAATGAAAACAACAAAAATAATAAAAAAATAAACTAAAACAATAACATAAAAATAAGAAACAATAAAATACAATACCAAAAGAAATAATAAAAAAAAAGAATAACTATGTCAACAGTGCAATAACAAAACTACTAAGTGAAACAAAACAGACATCAACAATGAACTAAAAACAACACACATCAATCACCAACAACCACTACGCATCAACACAAAACAGACAACACTAAAGGATTTCTTATGTCCCCCTCGTTGTCTGGCACAAGTGTTCCCCCTTCCCTGACCCCTTTCGCATATAACAAATAATTCTGCATTCTCCTTGTCGCTGTTCTGTTAGTTGTTGTAGGTATAACACTGAACAACTACCAGAAATAACAGCGACGGGAGGGGTGATTTTGCTCTGACGTTGTCTTGTTATTTGGTAGTGTTATGATAGGTAGGTTTCAAATTCACTTCGCGAATATTCGCGTGTTGAGGTCGAATTTTTTTGCGGTATACTGGCAATAATTCGTTTCAGCAGTTTAATTGGAAATTATGTTTCCTAGATAATAATGTCGATGCTGCTGGTGAAATGGTTGAGAAAATAATTCTTCTTGGTATAAATACATTTATTCCCTCGAAGACTACATCGATCAAACCCCCAAAGTACTGTTGGCTTAATCGGACTTTTTATTAGAGTTAACTATCCTCACTGACATTATAATTTTTTTAAATAATTGGAATCTTGGTTTACAGGGAAAAAAATTAGAGCTTTTATTGTATGCTATTAATGAATTCACGAGAAAACTGGTGATTATTTCTATTTTTTTGCAAGTAATTTTGCATTCTTCTTGTCGCTGTTCTGTTAGTTGTTGTAGGTATAACACTGAACAACAACCAGAAATAACAGCGACGGGAGGGATGATTTTGTGATTTTGCTTCGATTTTTTTTTTTTTTTTTGATTAACAATGGATGCCCTGCAATGCACTGTGTTAGCGATAGGAATAAAGGGTATTAGATGGGGGAAAAGGGAGTAGTGTTTGTTGACGTTGGCCTTGAATTTGGTAATGTCATAGCAGGCAGGAAAAACAGTTGCAGGAAGATTATTCCACAAACGAACAGTCCGGCTGAAGAACGAATTTTCTCTATAGTGCGTCGTCCGGTCAACCGACCATTTGACAATGAACGGATGAGAGACCCTGGATAGCCGAGTATTCCGGCTAAATGTTCTAACGTCAGGGACCGGACGACGGATATCTTGTGTACAGATACCATTAAAATATCTATAGAATAGCGATACACAACCCACATTTCGGCGATGATGAAGGGAGACAATAGAGCTGGATACCCTAATATCCCCAATCATCACCACCGCTCTCCTCTGTATACGTTCCAGAAGCTGCAAAGATGTCATTGGAGCCCCTGCCCATATATGGGAGTTGTATTCCATTTTAGGCCGGATGTATGTGGTGTAAATATTTACAAGGTCAGATGGGGTGAAGTATTTCTTGCACCGCTTTAAAAAGCCTAAACACTTGAATGCTTCTTTCGACACTGCGAATATATGGCTAGCCCAGCGAGCATCACCCTGTATCTTCATGCCCAGAACATCAAGAGTATCTGACAAGTCTATATCCACACCACCCATAGATATTGACGACTGTGCTGGATCAGTGGAACGTTTGTGTGACAACAAACAGCACTGGGTCTTTTGTGCATTAAAATCTACTCTGTTCATTTGGCCCCACTCACAAATCGTCGCCAAATCGCGGTTAAGTGAGTGACCTTTTGTCCTCGACCTCCAGAGGACCTGGCCGATGATCAAATGAGTACGAATGACAGAGGTTGCTGTCATCCGCAAAGGAGTAGATCGGGTTCACAGGTCGTCAATGAAAATAAGAAATAGAGAAGGAGAGAGGACAGAGGACAGAGCCTTGTGGCACTCCTGCGGTCAACCTATGCTCGCGGGATGAGACCCCATCTATAAAAACTCGTATAGAGCGATCCCTGAGAAAACTCGATATGAATCGAGTGAAGGTATTACCGACACCAAATGCAATAAGTTTTGATACGAGTGCTCCGTGCCAGACCTATCGAACGCCTTGGAAATATCGAGAGCTACGACCTTACTTTCACCAAGGGCGTGAATAGATCGACTCCATCGCTCCGTAAGGAACGCCATCAGGTTTCCGACTTTCCAACGTGAAGGGTAAATACCAGCACGGTACGACATGTTGAAAAGATTGCGCAATGGACGAGCTAGCGTCGAAGAGCACGGAGTTTTATTAACGTTAAGATCTGCAAGAATCGTTTTAACACCACGTGTTCGAAAAAATATCTGGCGCATTGAACTAGATACGTTTCCGATCACGGGGAGTGGTTGACTGATCCTCTTTGGATCTGACAGCTTCTTTGCATGTCTGATTAAACCAACAATTTTTTGGGAGTTTGATCGAAGTAGTCTTCGAGGGAATAAATGTGTTAATACCATGAAGAATTATTTTCTCAACCATTTCAGCAGCAGCATCGACATTACTGTCTAGGAAACATAGTTTTCAGTTAAATTGCTGGTAAAATTGCAGATTGGTATTATTACACGATTTCTAAATGGGCGGGATGGTACATTTGTATAGGAGGTACCCGAAGGGTAGTTGCCAGACTTCCAAGTTTTTTTTGTAAGGTAGACGGGATGGTGCATTTGTATGGGAGGTACCCGTAGGTACCTAAATACAAAATTTGAGCAAGATCGCGTTGGGCATATTGGTATTATTACACGATTTCTAAGGAAGGCGGGATGGTACATTTGTATAAGAGGTACCAGAAGGGGAGTGGGCAGACTTCCAAGTTTTTTTTCCAAAACTTTGCCTAGCTGTAGCTTTACTAAACACAAAATTTGGGCAAGATCGAGTTGGTCATATTGATATTATTACACGATTTCTATATGGGTGGGATGATACATATATATGGGAGGTACCCGAAGTGTAGTTGCCAGACTTCCAAGTTTTTTTTGTAAGGTAAACGGGATGGTACATTTGTATGGGAGGTACCCGAAGGGTAGTTGGTATTATTACACGATTTCTAAATGGTCGGGATGGTACATGTGTATGGGAGGTACCAGAAGGGAAGTTGTCAGACTTCCAAGTTTTTTCCAAAACTTTTCCTAGCTATAGCCTTATTAAATACAAAATTTTAGCAAGATCGCGTTGGGCATATTGATATTATTACACGATTTCTAAATGGGCGGGATGGTACATATGTATGGGTGGTACCACTTCCATTTGGCTATGTGGATAGTATTTTATAGTAGAAAACGCAGTAATTGTTACTATCCACATAGCCAAATGGAAGTTGATGACATATTGATACCATGGAGTGAAGAAGTCAAATATTTAGGCATTTTCTTAGATAAAAAACTAATTTTTAATTGCCATGCTAGATACATAGTCGAGAGACTAATGAAAGCCCGAAATATGCTATATCCATCAATAAAACGACGTTCTAATTTAAGTACAGAAAATAAAACAATACTAGCCAAAGTAATTTTTCAGTCAATTATTTTATATGGTTGTCCTGTCTGGGGGATTTGCGCAAGGTGTCATGTAAAACAAATCCAAATATGTCAAAATAAAATTCTGAATATGATGTACAATCTACCATGGCATTTCTCAACCAAGGATTTGCACACCTATAATAATATAGAACTAGTCTGTGATAGAATAAACTCCGTTACAGAAAAATTTAAATACCGCTGTACTTTGTCAAATAATCTATTAATAAGGCAGTTGTATACGTAAATGTATTGTACATTAGTATAGCTAAATTCATTTTCATTGTTGTAAGGCTATGTTTTTATTTATCTTATTACTCCATTTATACTTAGGTATAAATAGAAAAAAAAATACATATCAGAGGTTTTTCGAATATATAATTTTCCTCTGAACTTTATTTAATTTAATTTAATTTGTTCATCATATATAATTTATTTTTAAAAAGAAAAGAAATATTTCTAGATGAAAAGTTGTGAACTAAAACTCTGTAAATTGTGTGATAACGTAGGTTAAGAAACTTAAATTTTAAATAAATAAAAAAAAAAAAAAATGGGTGGTACCAGAAGGGGTGGTGCGAGACTTTCAAGTTTTTTTCCACATATTTGTCTAGCCATATCTTTACAAAATACAAAGTTTGGGAAAGATAGCATTTTGCATGCTGATATTCTTACAAGATTTCTAAATGGGCGTGATTGTACATATGTATGGGAGGTACCAGAACTGAAGTTGCCAGACTTCCAAGTTTTTCTCCAAAACATTTCCTAACAATAGCCTTATTAAATACAATGTTTGGGCAAGATCGCGTTTGGCATATTGATATTAATACACGATTTCTAAATGGTGGGGGATGGTACATCTGTATGGGAGGTACCCGAAGGGGAGTTGCCAGACTTCCAATTTTTTTCCAAAACTTTGCCTAGCTATAGCTTTATTAAATACAAAATTTGGGCAAGATCGCGTTGGGCATATTGGTATTATTTCACGATTTCTAAATGGGGGGATGGTACATTTGTATGGGAGGTAGTTTTTATTATTTGGTGTTATTACACGATTTCTACATGGTCGGGATGGTACATATGTATGGGAGGTACCAGAAGGGAAGTTGTCAGACTTCCAAGTTTTTGTCCAAAACTTTGCTTAGCTATAGCTTTACTAAACACGAAATTTGGGCAAGATCGCGTTGGGCATATTGATATTATTACACGATTTCTAAATGGTGGGGGATGGTACATCTGTATGGGAGGTACCCGAAGGGGAGTTGCCAGACTTCCAATTTTTTTTTTGTAAGGTAGACGGGATGGTACATTTGTAGGGGAGGTACCCGAAGGGTAGTTGGTATTATTTGGTATTATTACACTATTTCTAAACGGTCGGGATGGTACATATGTATGGGAGGTACCAGAAGTGAAGTTGCCAGACTTCCAAGTTTTTTCCAAAACTTTTCCTAGCTATAGCCTTATTAAATACAATGTTTGGGCAAGATCGCGTTTGGCATATTGATATTAATACACGATTTCTAAATGGTGGGGGATGGTACATCTGTATGGGAGGTACCCGAAGGGGAGTTGCCAGACTTCCAATTTTTTTCCAAAACTTTGCCTAGCTATAGCTTTATTAAATACAAAATTTGGGCAAGATCGCGTTGGGCATATTGGTATTATTTCACGATTTCTAAATGGGGGGATGGTACATTTGTATGGGAGGTATCCGAAGGAGAGTTGCCAGACTTCCAATTTTTTTTTTGTAAGGTAGGCGGGATTGTTCATTTGTATAGGAGGTACCAGAAGGGGAGTGGGCAGACTTCCAAGTTTTTTCCAAAACTTTGCCTAGCTTTAGCTTTACTAAAAACGAAATTTGGGCAAGATCGCGTTGGGCACATTTGTATTATTACACTAATGGGAGGGGATGGTACATTTGTATGTTAGGTTTCCGAAGGGTAGTTGCCAGACTTCCAAGTTTTTTCCAAAACTTTGCCTAGCTATAGCTTTACTAAATACAAAATTTGAGCAAGATCGCGTTGGGAATATTGGTATTATTACACGATTTCCAAGGAAGGCGGGATGGTACATTTGTATTGGAGGTACCAGAAGGGGAGTTGCGAGACTTTCAAATTTTCTTTCCACAGCTTTGTCTAGCTACAGCTTTACTAAATACAATGTTTGGGCAAGATCGCGTTGGGCATATTGGTATTATTACACGATTTCTAAATGGGCGGGATGGTACATTTGTATAGGAGGTACCCGAAGGGTAGTTGCCACACTTCCAAGTTTTTTTTTGTAAGGTAGACGGGATGGTACATTTGTATGGGAGGTACCCGTAGGTACCTAAATACAAAATTTTAGCAAGATCGCGTTGGGCATATTGGTATTATTACACGATTTCTAAGGAAGGCGGGATGGTACATTTGTATAAGAGGTACCAGAAGGGGAGTGGGCAGACTTCCAAGTTTTTTTTCCAAAACTTTGCCTAGCTGTAGCTTTACTAAACACAAAATTTGGGCAAGATCGAGTTAGGCATATTGATATTATTACACGATTTCTAAATGGGTGGGATGATACATATATATGGGAGGTACCCGAAGTGTAGTTGCCAGACTTCCAAGTTTTTTTTGTAAGGTAGACGGGATGGTACATTTGTATGGGAGGTCCCCGAAGTGTAGTTTTTATTATTTAGTGTTATTACACGATTTCTAAATGGTCGGGATGGTACATATATATGGGAGGTACCAGAAGGGAAGTTGTCAGACTTCCAAGTTTTTGTCCAAAACTTTGCTTAGCTATAGCTTTACTAAACACAAAATATGGGCAAGATCGCGTTGGGCATATTCGTATTATTACACGATTTCTAAATGGAGGGGGGATGGTACATTTGTATAGGAGGTACCCGAAGGGTAGTTGCCAGACTTCAAAGTTTTTTTTGTAAGTTAGACGGGATGGTACATTTGTATGGGAGGTACCCGTAGGTACCTAAATACAAAATTTGAGCAAGATCGCGTTGGGCATATTGGTATTATTACACGATTTCTAAGGATGGCGGGATGGTACATTTATATAAGAGGTACCAGAAGGGGAGTGGGCAGACTTCCAAGTTTTTTTTCCCAAAACTTTGCATAGCTGTAGCTTTAGTAAACACAAAATTTGGGCAAGATCGAGTTGGGCATATTGATATTATTACACGATTTCTAAATGGGTGGGATGATACATATATATGGGAGGTACCCGAAGTGTAGTTGCCAGACTTCCAAGTTTTTTTTTTGTAAGGTAGACGGGATGGTACATTTGTATGGGAGGTACCCGAAGTGTAGTTTTTATTATTTGGAGTTATTACACAATTTCTAAATGGTCGGGATGGTACATATGTATGGGAGGTACCAGAAGGGAAGTTGTCAGACTTCCAAGTTTTTGTCCAAAACTTTGCTTAGCTATAGCTTTACTAAACACGAAATTTGGGCAAGATCGCGTTGGGCATATTGATATTATTACACGATTTCTAAATGGGCGGGATGGTACATTTGTATAGGTACCCTATACAAGGTAGTTGCCAGACTTCCATTTTGTTTTTGTAAGGTAGACGGGATGGTACATTTGTAGGGGAGGTACCCGAAGGGTAGTTGGTATTATTTGGTATTATTACACTATTTCTAAACGGTCGGGATGGTACATATGTATGGGAGGTACCAGAAGTGAAGTTGCCAGACTTCCAAGTTTTTTCCAAAACTTTTCCTAGCTATAGCCTTATTAAATACAATGTTTGGGCAAGATCGCGTTTGGCATATTGATATTATTACACGATTTCTAAATGGTGGGGGATGGTACATCTGTATGGGAGGTACCCGAAGGGGAGTTGCCAGACTTCCAATTTTTTCCAAAACTTTGCCTAGCTTTACCTTTACTAAAAACCAAATTTGGGCAAGATCGCGTTGGGCACATTTGTATTATTACACTAATGGGAGGGGATGGTACATTTGTATGTTAGGTTTCCGAAGGGTAGTTGCCAGACTTCTGGTATTATTTGGTATTATTACACTATTTCTAAACGGTCGGGATGGTACATATGTATGGGAGGTACCAGAAGTGAAGTTGCCAGACTTCCAAGTTTTTTCCAAAACTTTTCCTAGCTATAGCCTTATTAAATACAATGTTTGGGCAAGATCGCGTTTGGCATATTGATATTATTACACGATTTCTAAATGGTGGGGGATGGTACATCTGTATGGGAGGTACCCGAAGGAGAGTTGCCAGACTTCCAATTTTTTTTGTAAGGTAGGCGGGATTGTTCATTTGTATAGGAGGTACCAGAAGGGGAGTGGGCAGACTTCCAAGTTTTTTCCAAAACTTTGCCTAGCTTTACCTTTACTAAAAACCAAATTTGGGCAAGATCGCGTTGGGCACATTTGTATTATTACACTAATGGGAGGGGATGGTACATTTGTATGTTAGGTTTCCGAAGGGTAGTTGCCAGACTTCCAAGTTTTTTCCAAAACTTTGCCTAGCTATAGCTTTACTAAATACAAAATTTGAGCAAGATCGCGTTGGGAATATTGGTATTATTACACGATTTCCAAGGAAGGCGTGATGGTACATTTGTATAGGAGGTACCAGAAGGGGAGTGGGCAGACTTCCAAGTTTTTTTCCAAAACTTTGCCTAGCTGTAGCTTTACTAAACACAAAATTTGGGCAAGATCGCGTTGGGCATATTGATATTATTACACGATTTCTAAATGAGGGGGGGATGGTACATTTGTATAGGAGGTACCCTAAGGGTAGTTGCCAGACTTCCATTTTTTTTGTAAGGTAGACGGGATGGTACATTTGTATGGGAGGTACCCGAAGGGTAGTTGCCAGACTTCCAAGTTTTGTTTGTAAGGTAGACGGGTTGGTACATTTGTATGGGAGGTACCCGAAGGGTTGTTGCCAGACTTCCAAGTTTTTTCCAAAACTTTGCCTAGCTATAGCTTTACTAAAGACAAAATTTGAGCAAGATCGCGTTGGGAATATTGGTATTATTACACGATTACCAAGGAAGGCGGGATGGTACATTTGTATAGAAGTTACCAGAAGGGGAGTGGGGAGACTTCCAAGTTTTTTTTCCAAAACTTTGTCTTGCTATAGCTTTAGTAAATACAATGTTTGGGCAAGATCGCGTTGGGCATATTGGTATTATTACACGATTTCTAAATGGGCGGGATGATACATATGTATGGGTGATTCCAGAAGGGAAGTGGACAGACTTCCAAGTTTTTGTCCAAAACTTTTCCTAGCTACAGCTTTACTAAATACAATGTTTGGGCAAGATCGCGTTGGGCATATTGGTATTATTACACGATTTCTAAATGGGCGGGATGGTACATTTGTATAGGAGGTACCCGAAGAGTAGTTGCCAGACTTCCAAGTTTTTTTTTGTAAGGTAGACGGGATGGTACATTTGTATGGGAGGTACCCGAAGAGTAGTTTTTATTATTTGGTGTTATTACACGATTTCTAAATGGTCGGGATGGTACATATGTATGGGAGGTACCAGAAGGGAAGTTGTCAGACTTCCAAGTTTTTGTCCAAAACTTTGCTTAGCTATAGCTTTACTAAACACAAAATTTGGGCAAGATCGCGTTGGGCATATTGATATTATTACACGATTTCTAATTGGCCGGATGGTACATTTGTATAGGAGGTACCCTATACAAGGTAGTTGCCAGACTTCCATTTTTTTTGTAAGGTAGACGGGATGGTACATTTGTAGGGAAGGTACCCGAAGGGTAGTTGGTATTATTTGGTATTATTACACGATTTCTAAATGGTCGGGATGGTACATATGTATGGGAGGTACCAGAAGTGAAGTTGCCAGACTTCCAAGTTTTTTCCAAAACTTTTCCTAGCTATATCCTTATAAAATACAATGTTTGGGCAAGATCGCGTTGGTTATATTGATATTATTACACGATTTCTAAATGGTGGGGGATGGTACATTTGTATGGGAGGTACCCGAAGGGGAGTTGCCAGACTTCCAATTTTTTTTCCAAAACTTTGCCTAGCTATAGCTTTATTAAATACAAAATTTGGGCAAGATCGCGTTGGGCATATTGGTATTATTACACGATTTCTAAATGGGGGGGGATGGTACATTTGTATGGGAGGTATCCGAAGGGGAGTTGCCAGACTTCCAATTTTTTTTTGTAAGGTAGGCAGGATGGTTCATTTGTATAGGAGGTACCAGAAGGGGAGTGTGCAGACTTCCAAGTTTTTTCCAAAACTTTGCCTAGCTTTAGCTTTACTAAAAACAAAATTTGGGCAAGATCGCGTTGGGCACATTTGTATTATAACACTAATGGGAGCGGATGGTACATTTGTATGTTAGGTTCCCGAAGGGTAGTTGCCAGACTTCCAAGTTTTTTCCAAAACTTTGCCTAGCTATAGTTTTACTAAATACAAAATTTGGGCAAGATCGCGTTGGGCATATTGGTATTATTACACGATTTCTAAATGGGGGGGGATGGTACATTTGTATAGGAGGTACCCAAAGGGTAGTTGCCAGACTTCCAAGTTTTTGTTTGTAAGGTAGACGGGATGGTACATTTGTATGGGAGGTACCCGAAGAGTAGTTTTTATTATTTGGTGTTATTACACGATTTCTAAATGGTCGGGATGGTACATATGTATGGGAGGTACCAGAAGGGAAGTTGTCAGACTTCCAAGTTTTTTCCAAAACTTTGCCTAGCTTCAGCTTTACTAAAAACAAAATTTGGGCAAGATCGCGTTGGGCACATTTGTATTATTACACTAATGGGAGGGGATGGTACATTTGTATGTTAGGTTCCCGAAGGGTAGTTGCCAGACTTCCAAGTTTTTTCCAAAACTTTGCCTAGCTATAGCTTTACTAAATACAAAATTGAGCAAGATCGCTTCGGGCATATTGGTATTATTACACGATTTCCAAGGAAGGCGGGATGGTACATTTGTATAGGAGGTACCAGAAGGGGAGTGGGCAGACTTCCAAGTTTTTTTTCCAAAACTTTGCCTAGCTGTAGCTTTACTAAACACAAAATTTGGGCAAGATCGCGTTGGGCATATTGGTATTATTACACGATTTCTTAATG
The DNA here is from genome assembly GCA_958296145.1 of Hydrotaea cyrtoneurina. Classification (NCBI taxonomy): domain Eukaryota; kingdom Metazoa; phylum Arthropoda; class Insecta; order Diptera; family Muscidae; genus Hydrotaea; species Hydrotaea cyrtoneurina. The sequence continues at coordinate 52,469,224 of OY282512.1, read as the reverse complement.
GGTGGGATGATACATATGTATGGGAGGTACCCGAAGGGTAGTTGCCAGACTTCCAAGTTTTTTTTGTAAGGTAGACGGGATGGTTCATTTGTATGGCAAGTACCCGAAGGGTTGTTGCCAGACTTCCAAGTTTTTTTCCCAAAACTTTGCCTAGCTATAGCTTTACTAAATACAATGTTTGGGCAAGATCGCGTTGGGCATATTGGTATTATTACACGATTTCTTAATGGGTGGGATGATACATATGTATGGGAGGCAGTGTTGCCGTTGGTGATACTAAAGTATCAAAATGATACTTTTTCTGAGCCTTGCCCCTTTTTTGACACTTTTTCTTATTGATACCAAATATGATACCTTTTGCATCGCTGTGGCAATTTTCCCCCTTCTTTATTTTAAGGTGAAAACTGCTCAAGAGGTACGAAATTACGCTGCTCAACACAATTACGCCCCATGTGTGTCATAGCAATCAGGTTTTATATACATATGTATGTTAAGGCTGAGTGACACCAGATGGTTATCTTTCGAGTCTGTGGCGAACAGAGTTTTGGAGCAATGGTCTGTATTGCAAACATTTTTTATGCAAGAACAGTTTGAGGAATCATGTCAAAAGAATCTGAATAAAATTTATTCTATACAAAATGGATTGTCGTCAACAAAAAAAATTTGTTTACAATTTATAGCTTTTGTTCTTAGTATTATGAACAAGCTTAACAAAAATTTTCAAAGCGAGTCGTCACAAATAATATACCTAATTCCTAATACAAAAAAGATTGTTCTCCATCTTTTTAATAATTTTCTTAAGAAAGAATATGTATTGCTTACAGAGTTGGGAAAAATTAATTTTTATAATGTGTTATACATTAAAGATGTAAATAGTATTTATATAGGGCATGAAGCTGAGACCACACTACGCTCAGATAATTTTTCAAATGATGAAATTAGTGCAATAAAAAATAATATTTTAAGTTTTTACCAAAAACTCTGTGATCAAATCCTTTATAGAATTGATCTCAATGATAAGAGGCTAAGTGTTTTGAAGTTCTTAGATCCTGCAATTATTAAATCAAATATTGACATCGACTACTTTGATCTCATTTCCCAATTTAGTTATGTAATAAGTGACCCAGATGAATTTGTGACCGAATTCCAATCATTAGAAGCCGCCGCAAAAGAGAAATCTTATGAACATACTTTTCAAATAACTGATGCTGAGGAGTTTTGGGGTAAACTAGGACGAATGAAGGACTCATTAAACGAGCCTTTGTTTCCCAATTTATATAAATTTGTCATTTATATATTTACGTTGCCGCACAGTAGTGCCTGTGCTGAGCGTATTTTTTCAAAACTTTCTGTAATGAAAAATAAAATCACAAATAGGCTGAAAGTTGAGACCTGCGACGAGAGGCTTTCAGCACTTAATTTAATTGATAATGAGCTAGAAGATTGGATGCCAAGCTCAGAGCTAGTAGAAAAATACAGGAAAAATATTACAAAAAAATAAGTATAAAAATGTTCTACAATTGTTTTGTAGTTTTTATATTTTATTGAATTTTTATAAGTTATTTATTTTGTTTTGTTAGTTAACATGAATATGTTTGTTTTTTTTACTTTATATTACTGTTATGTTTATTTTTCTTTACTTCAAGTAATTTTTTTTTTAATAAAAAGCGTTATTAAACGTTTGGTACTTTTTTTTAAAAATGATAACTTTTTTTTGGTACTTTTTTTTAAAATGATACTTTTTGTGATACTTTTTGAAAAAAGTCAACGGCAACACTGATGGGAGGTACCCGAAGGGTATTTGCCAGACTTCAATTTTTTTTGTAAGGTAGACGGGATGGTACATTTGTATGGGAGGTACCCGAAGGGTAGTTGCCAGACTTCCAAGTTTTTTTTGTAAGGTAGACGGGATGGTACATTTGAATGGGAAGTACCCGAAGGGTTGTTGCCAGACTTCCAAGTTTTTTTTCCAAAACTTTGCCTAGCTATAGCTTTACTAAATACAATGTTTGGGCTAGATCGCGTTGGGCATATTGGTATTAATACACGATTTCTTAATGGGTGGGATGATACATATGTATGGGAGGTACCCGAAGGGTAGTTGCCAGACTTCCAAGTTTTTGTCCAAAACTTTTCCTAGCCATATCTTTACTAAATACAAAGATTGGGAAAGATCGCAATAGGCATATTGGTATTATTACACGATTTCTAAAGGGGGGGTGGTACATATGTATGGGTAGTACCAGAAGGGAAGTGGGCAGACTTCCAAGTTTTTGTCCAAAACTTTTCCTAGCTATAGCTTTACTAAATACAAAATTTGGGCAAGATCGCGTTGGGCATATTGGTATTATTACACGATTTCTAAATGGGCGGGATGGTACCAGAAGGGGTGGTGCGAGACTTTCAAGTTTTTTTTCCACAGATTTGTCTAGCCATATCTTTACAAAATACAAAGTTTGGGAAAGATCGCGTTGGGCATATTGGTATTATTACACGATTTCTAAATAGGCGGTATGGTACATATGTCTGTGAGGTACCCGTAGGGTAATTACCAGACTTCCAAGTTTTTTTCCAAAACTTTGCCTAGCTAGAGCTTTACTAAATACAAAATTTGAGCAAGATCGCGTTGGGCATATTGATATTATTACACGATTTCTAAATGGGTGGGATGGTACATTTGTATGGGAGGTATCAGAAGGGGAGTTGCCAGGCTTCCAAGTTTTTGTCCAAAACTTTGTCTAGCAATACCTTTATTGAATGCAGAATTTGGGCAAGATCGCGTTGGGAATATTGGTATTATTACACGATTTCTAAATGTGCGGGATGTTACATATGTATGGGTGATACCAGAAGGGAAGTGGACAGACTTCCAAGTTTTTGTCCAAAACTTTTCCTAGCTATAGCTTTACTAAACACAAAATTTGGGCAAGATCGCGTTGGGCATATTGGTATTATTACACGGTTTATAGATGGGCGGGATGGTACATATGTATGGGAGGTACCAGAAGGGGAGTTGCCAGACTTCCATGTTTTTCTCCGAAACTTTGCCTAGCTATAACTATACTAAAAACAATGTTTGGGCAAGATCGCGTTGGGAATATTGGCATTATTACACGATTTCTAAATGGGCGGGATGGTACATATGTATGGGAGGTACCCGAAGGAGTTGCCAGACTTCCAAGTTTTTTTCCAAAACTTTACCTAGCTATAGCTTTACTAAATACAATGTTTGGGCAAGATCGCGTTGGGCATATTGGTATTATTACACGTTTTCTAAATAGGCGGGATGGTAAATTTGTATGGGAGGTACACGAAGGGGAGTTGCCAGCCTTCCAAATTTTTTTTTCTGAGGGTAGGCGGGATGGTACTTTTGTATGGGAGGTACCCGAAGGGTAGTTACCAGACTTCTAAGTTTTTTCCAAAACTTTGCTAGCTTTTCTAAATACAAAATTTGGGCAAGATCGAGTTGGGCATATTGATATTATTACACGATTTCTAAATGGGCGGGATGATACATATGTATGGGAGGTACCAGAAGGCGAGTTGCCAGACTTTCATGTTTTTGTCCGAAACTTTGTCTAGCAATAGCTTTACTAAATACAATGTTTGGGCAAGATCGCGTTGGGAATATTGGTATTATTGCACGATTTCTAAATGGGCGGGATGGTACACTTGTATGGGAGGTACGAGAAGGGTAGTTACCAGACTTCCAAGTTTTTGTCCGAAACGTTGTCTAGCTATAGCTTTACTAAATACAATGTTTGGGCAAGATCGCGTTGGGCATATTGGTATTACTACACGTTTTCTAAATGGGCGGGATGATACATATGTATGGGAGGCAGTGTTGCCGTTGGTGATACTAAAGTATCAAAATGATACTTTTTCTGAGCCTTGCCCCTTTTTTGACACTTTTTCTTATTGATACCAAATATGATACCTTTTGCATCGCTGTGGCAATTTTCCCCCTTCTTTATTTTAAGGTGAAAACTGCTCAAGAGGTACGAAATTACGCTGCTCAACACAATTACGCCCCATGTGTGTCATAGCAATCAGGTTTTATATACATATGTATGTTAAGGCTGAGTGACACCAGATGGTTATCTTTCGAGTCTGTGGCGAACAGAGTTTTGGAGCAATGGTCTGTATTGCAAACATTTTTTATGCAAGAACAGTTTGAGGAATCATGTCAAAAGAATCTGAATAAAATTTATTCTATTCAAAATGGATTGTCGTCAACAAAAAAAATTTATTTACAATTTATAGCTTTTGTTCTTAGTATTATGAACAAGCTTAACAAAAATTTTCAAAGCGAGTCGTCACAAATAATATACCTAATTCCTAATACAAAAAAGATTGTTCTCCATCTTTTTAATAATTTTCTTAAGAAAGAATATGTATTGCTTACAGAGTTGGGAAAAATTAATTTTTATAATGTGTTATACATTAAAGATGTAAATAGTATTTATATAGGGCATGAAGCTGAGACCACACTACGCTCAGATAATTTTTCAAATGATGAAATTAGTGCAATAAAAAATAATATTTTAAGTTTTTACCAAAAACTCTGTGATCAAATCCTTTATAGAATGGATCTCAATGATAAGAGGCTAAGTGTTTTGAAGTTCTTAGATCCTGCAATTATTAAATCAAATATTGACATCGACTACTTTGATCTCATTTCCCAATTTAGTTATGTAATAAGTGACCCAGATGAATTTGTGACCGAATTCCAATCATTAGAAGCCGCCGCAAAAGAGAAATCTTATGAACATACTTTTCAAATAACTGATGCTGAGGAGTTTTGGGGTAAACTAGGACGAATGAAGGACTCATTAAACGAGCCTTTGTTTCCCAATTTATATAAATTTGTCATTTATATATTTACGTTGCCGCACAGTAGTGCCTGTGCTGAGCGTATTTTTTCAAAACTTTCTGTAATGAAAAATAAAATCACAAATAGGCTGAAAGTTGAGACCTGCGACGAGAGGCTTTCAGCACTTAATTTAATTGATAATGAGCTAGAAGATTGGATGCCAAGCTCAGAGCTAGTAGAAAAATACAGGAAAAATATTACAAAAAAATAAGTATAAAAATGTTCTACAATTGTTTTGTAGTTTTTATGTTTTATTGAATTTTTATAAGTTATTTATTTTGTTTTGTTAGTTAACATGAATATGTTTGTTTTTTTTACTTTATACTACTGTTATGTTTATTTTATACTTTACTTCAAGTAATTTTTTTTTGAATAAAAAGCGTTATTAAACGTTTGGTACTTTTTTTTAAAAATGATAACTTTTTTTTGGTACTTTTTTTTAAAATGATACTTTTTGTGATACTTTTTGAAAAAAGTCAACGGCAACACTGATGAGAGGTACCCGAAGGGTATTTGCCAGACTTCAATTTTTTTTGTAAGGTAGACGGGATGGTACATTTGTATGGGAGGTACCCGAAGGGTAGTTGCCAGACTTCCAAGTTTTTTTTGTAAGGTAGACGGGATGGTACATTTGTATGGGAAGTACCCGAAGGGTTGTTGCCAGACTTCCAAGTTTTTTTTCCAAAACTTTGCCTAGCTATAGCTTTACTAAATACAATGTTTGGGCTAGATCGCGTTGGGCATATTGGTATTATTACACGATTTCTTAATGGGTGGGATGATACATATGTATGGGAGGTACCCGAAGGGTAGTTGCCAGACTTCCAAGTTTTTGTCCAAAACTTTTCCTAGCCATATCTTTACTAAATACAAAGTTTGGGAAAGATCGCAATAGGCATATTGGTATTATTACACGATTTCTAAAGGGGGGGGTGGTACATATGTATGGGTAGTACCAGAAGGGAAGTGGGCAGACTTCCAAGTTTTTGTCCAAAACTTTTCCTAGCTATAGCTTTACTAAATACAAAATTTGGGCAAGATTGCGTTGGGCATATTGGTATTATTACACGATTTCTAAATGGGCGGGATGGTACCAGAAGGGGTGGTGCGAGACTTTCAAGTTTTTTTTCCACAGATTTGTCTAGCCATATCTTTACAAAATACAAAGTTTGGGAAAGATCGCGTTGGGCATATTGGTATTATTACACGATTTCTAAATAGGCGGTATGGTACATATGTCTGTGAGGTACCCGTAGGGTAATTACCAGACTTCCAAGTTTTTTTCCAAAACTTTGCCTAGCTAGAGCTTTACTAAACACAAAATTTGAGCAAGATCGCGTTGGGCATATTGATATTATTACACGATTTCTAAATGGGTGGGATGGTACATTTGTATGGGAGGTATCAGAAGGGGAGTTGCCAGGCTTCCAAGTTTTTGTCCAAAACTTTGTCTAGCAATACCTTTATTAAATGCAGAATTTGGGCAAGATCGCGTTGGGAATATTGGTATTATTACACGATTTCTAAATGTGCGGGATGTTACATATGTATGGGTGATACCAGAAGGGAAGTGGACAGACTTCCAAGTTTTTGTCCAAAACTTTTCCTAGCTATAGCTTTACTAAACACAAAATTTGGGCAAGATCGCGTTGGGCATATTGGTATTATTACACGGTTTATAGATGGGCGGGATGGTACATATGTATGGGAGGTACCAGAAGGGGAGTTGCCAGACTTCCATGTTTTTCTCCGAAACTTTGCCTAGCTATAACTTTACTAAAAACAATGTTTGGGCAAGATCGCGTTGGGAATATTGGCATTATTACACGATTTCTAAATGGGCGGGATGGTACATATGTATGGGAGGTACCCGAAGGAGTTGCCAGACTTCCAAGTTTTTTTCCAAAACTTTACCTAGCTATAGCTTTACTAAATACAATGTTTGGGCAAGATCGCGTTGGGCATATTGGTATTATTACACGTTTTCTAAATAGGCGGGATGGTAAATTTGTATGGGAGGTACACGAAGGGGAGTTGCCAGACTTCCAATTTTTTTTTTTTGAGTGTAGGCGGGATGGTACTTTTGTATGGGAGGTACCCGAAGGGTAGTTACCAGACTTCTAAGTTTTTTCCAAAACTTTGCTAGCTTTTCTAAATACAAAATTTGGGCAAGATCGAGTTGGGCATATTGATATTATTACACGATTTCTAAATGGGCGGGATGATACATATGTATGGGAGGTACCAGAAGGGGATGGTACATTTGTGTAGGAGGTACCAGAAGGGGAGTGGGCAGATTTCCAAGTTTTTTTTCTGAGGGTAGGCGGGATTGTACATATGTATGGGAGGTACCAGAAGTGAAGTTTTCCACACTTCCAAGTTTTTTTTCCAAAACTTTGCCTATCTATAGCTTTACTAAATACAAAGTTTGTGAAATATCGCGTTTTGCATACTGATATTCTTACAAGATTTCTAAATGGGCGTGATTGTACATTTGTATGGGAGGTACCAGAAGGCGAGTTGCCAGACTTTCATGTTTTTGTCCGAAACTTTGTCTAGCAATAGCTTTACTAAATACAATGTTTGGGCAAGATCGCGTTGGGAATATTGGTATTATTGCACGATTTCTAAATGGGCGGGATGGTACACTTGTATGGGAGGTACGAGAAGGGTAGTTACCAGACTTCCAAGTTTTTGTCCGAAACGTTGTCTAGCTATAGCTTTACTAAATACAATGTTTGGGCAAGATCGCGTTGGGCATATTGGTATTACTACACGTTTTCTAAATGGGCGGGATGGTACATTTGTACGGGAGGTACACGAAGGGGAGTTGCCAGACTTCCAAGTTTTTTTTCTGAGGGTAGGCGGGATGGTACATTTTTATGGGAGGTACCCGAAGGGTAGTTACCAGACTTCTAAGTTTTTTCCAAAACTTTTCCTAGCTTTACTAAATACAAAGTTTGGGAAAGATCGCGTTCTGCATACTGATATTCTTACAACATTTCTAAATTGGCGTGATTGTACATTTGTATAGTAGGTACCAGAAGGGGAGTAGGCAGACTTCCAAGTTTTTTCCAAAACTTTGTCTAGCTATAGCTTTAGTAAATACAATGTTTGGGCATGATCGCGTTGGCATATTGGTATTATTACACGATTTCAAAATGGGCGGGATGATACATATGTGTGGGAAGTACCAGAACGGGAGTTGCGAGACTTTCAAGTTTTCTTTCCACAGATTAGTCTAGCCATATCTTTACAAAATACAATGTTTGGGAAAGATCGCGTTGGGCATACTGATATTCTTACAAGATTTCTAAATTGGCGTGATTGTACATATGCATGGGAGGTACCAGAAGGGGAGTTGCCAGACTTCAATGTTTTTGTCCGAAACTTTGTCTAGCTATAGCTTTACTAAATACAATGTTTGGGCAAGATCGCGTTGGGCATATTGGTATTACTACACGTTTTCTAAATGGGCGGGATGGTACATTTGTATGGGAGGTACACGAAGGGGAGTTGCCAGACTTCCAAGTTTTTTTTCTGAGGGTAGGCGGGATGGTACATTTTTATGGGAGGTACCCGAAGGGTAGTTACCAGACTTCTAAGTTTTTTCCAAAACTTTTCCTATCTTTACAAAATACAATGTTTGGGAAAGATCGCGTTGGGCATACTGATATTCTTACAAGATTTCTAAATTGGCGTGATTGTACATATGTATGGAAGATACCAGAAGGGGAGTTGCCAGACTTCAATGTTTTTGTCCGAAACTTTGTCTAGCTATAGCTTTACTAAATACAATGTTTGGGCAAGATCGCGTTGGGCATATTGGTATTATTACACGTTTTCTAAATGGGCGGGATGGTACATTTGTATGGGAGGTACCCGAAGGGTAGTTACCAGACTTCTAAGTTTTTTTTCTGAGGGTAGGCGGGATGGTACATTTTTATGGGAGGTACCCGAAGGGTAGTTACCAGACTTCTAAGTTTTTTCCAAAACTTTTCCTATCTTTACAAAATACAATGTTTGGGAAAGATCGCGTTGGGCATACTGATATTCTTACAAGATTTCTAAATTGGCGTGATTGTACATATGTATGGAAGATACCAGAAGGGGAGTTGCCAGACTTCCAAGTTTTTTTCCAAAACTTTGTCTAGCTATAGCTTTAGTAAATACAATGTTTGGGCATGATCGCGTTGGCATATTGGTATTATTACACGATTTCAAAATGGGCGGGATGATACATATGTGTGGGAGGTACCAGAACGGGAGTTGCGAGACTTTCAAGTTTTCTTTCCACAGATTAGTCTAGCCATATCTTTACAAAATACAATGTTTGGGAAAGATCGCGTTGGGCATACTGATATTCTTACAAGATTTCTAAGGAAGGCGGGATGGTACATTTGTATAGGACGTACCAGAAGGGGAGTGGGCAGACTTCCAAGTTTTTTTTCTGAGGGTAGGCGGGATGGTACATTTTTATGGGAGGTACCCGAAGGGTAGTTACCAGACTTCTAAGTTTTTTCCAAAACTTTTCCTATCTTTACAAAATACAATGTTTGGGAAAGATCGCGTTGGTCATACTGATATTCTTACAAGATTTCTAAATTGGCGTGATTGTACATATGTATGGGAGATACCAGAAGGGGAGTTGCCAGACTTCAATGTTTTTGTCCGAAACTTTGTCTAGCTATAGCTTTACTAAATACAATGTTTGGGCAAGATCGCGTTGGGCATATTGGTATTATTACACGTTTTCTAAATGGGCGGGATGGTACATTTGTATAGTAGGTACCCGAAGGGTAGTTGCCAGACTTCCAAGTTTTTTTCCAAAACTTTGCCTAGCTATAGCCCTTTTAAATACAAAATTTGGGCAAGATCGCGTTGGCATATTGGTATTTTTACACGATTTCAAAATGGGCGGGATGATACATATGTGTGGGAGGTACCAGAAGGGGAGTTGCGAGACTTTCAAGTTTTCTTTCCACAGATTTGTCTAGCCATATCTTTACAAAATACAAAGTTTGGGAAAGATCGCGTTGGGCATACTGATATTATTACAAGATTTCTAAATGGGCGTGATTGTACATTTGTATAGGAGGTACCAGAAGGGGAGTAGGCAGACTTCCAAGTTTTTTTCCAAAACTTTGTCTAGCTATAGCTTTAGTAAATACAATGTTTGGGCATGATCGCGTTGGCATATTGGTATTATTACACGATTTCAAAATGGGCGGGATGATACATATGTGTGGGAGGTACCAGAAGGGGAGTTGCGAGACTTTCAAGTTTTCTTTCCACAGATTAGTCTAGCCATATCTTTACAAAATACAAAGTTTGGGAAAGACCGCGTTGGGCATACTGATATTCTTACAAGATTTCTAAATGGGCGTGATTGTACATTTGTATAGGAGGTACCAGAAGAGGAGTGGGCAGACTTCCAATTTTTTTTTAAACTTTGTCTAGCTATAGCTTTAGTAAATACAATGTTTGGACAAGTTCGCGTTGGTCATATTGGTATTATTACACGATTTCAAAATGGGCGGGGTGATACATATGTATGGGAGGTACCAGAAGGGGAGTTGCGAGACTTTCAAGTTTTCTTTCCACAGATTTGTCTAGCCATATCTTTACAAAATACAAAGTTTGGGAAAGATCGCGTTGGGCATACTGATATTATTACAAGATTTCTAAATGGGCGTGATTGTACATTTGTATAGGAGGTACCAGAAGGGGAGTAGGCAGACTTCCAAGTTTTTTTCCAAAACTTTGTCTAGCTATAGCTTTAGTAAATACAATGTTTGGGCATGATCGCGTTGGCATATTGGTATTATTACACGATTTCAAAATGGGCGGGGTGATACATATGTATGGGAGGTACCAGAAGGGGAGTTGCGAGACTTTCAAGTTTTCTTTCCACAGATTTGTCTAGCCATATCTTTACAAAATACAAAGTTTGGGAAAGATCGCGTTGGGCATACTGATATTATTACAAGATTTCTAAATGGGCGTGATTGTACATTTGTATAGGAGGTACCAGAAGGGGAGTAGGCAGACTTCCAAGTTTTTTTCCAAAACTTTGTCTAGCCATAGCTTTAGTAAATACAATGTTTGGACAAGTTCGCGTTGGTCATATTGGTATTATTACACGATTTCTAAATGGGAGGGACGGTACATATGTATGGGGGCTACCAGAAGGGAAGTTGCCAGACTGCCAAGTTTTTGTCCAAAACTTTGACTAGCTATACCTTTACTAAAAACAAAATTTGGACAAGATCGCGTTGGGCATATTGTTATTATTACACGATTTCTAAGGAAGGCGGGATGGTACATTTGTTTGGAGGCACCAGAAGGGGAGTTGCCAGACTTCCATGTTTTGTCCGAAACTTTGCCTAGCTATAACTTTACTAAAAACAATGTTTGGGCAAGATCGCGTTGAGCATATTGGTATTATTAGATGATTTCTAAATGGGCGGGATGGTACATATATATGGGAGGTACCAGAAGGGAAGTGGGCAGACTTCCAAGGTTTTGTCTAAAACTTTTCCTAGCTATAGCTTTACTAAATACAATGTTTGGGCAAGATCGCGTTGGGCATATTAGTATTATTACACGTTTTCTAAATGGGCGGGATGGTACATTTGTAGGGAGGTACACGAATTGGAGTTGCCAGACTTCAAAGTTTTTTTTCTGAGGGTAGGCGGGATGTTACATTTGTATGGGAGGTACCCGAAGGGTAGTTACCAGACTTCTAAGTTTTTTCCAAAACTTTGCCTAGCTTTACTAAATACAATGTTTGGGCAATATCGCGTTGAACATATCGGTATTATTACATGATTTCTAAATGGGCGGGATGATACATATGTATGGGTGGTACCAGAAGGGGATGGTACATTTGTGTAGCAGGTACCAGAAGGGGAGTGGGCAGACTTCCAAGTTTTTTTCTGAGGGGAGGCGGGATGGTACATTTGTATGGAAGGTACCCGAAGGGTAGTTGTCAGACTTCCAAATTTTTTCCGAAACTTTGTCTAGCTATAGCTTTACTAAATACAAAATTTGGGAAAGACCGCGTTGGGCATACTGATATTCTTACAAGATTTCTAAATGGGCGTGATTGTACATTTGTATAGGAGGTACCAGAAGAGGAGTGGGCAGACTTCCAATTTTTTTTTTAAACTTTGTCTAGCTATAGCTTTAGTAAATACAATGTTTGGACAAGTTCGCGTTGGTCATATTGGTATTATTACACGATTTCAAAATGGGCGGGGTGATACATATGTATGGGAGGTACCAGAAAGGGAGTTGCGAGACTTTCAAGTTTTCTTTCCACAGATTTGTCTAGCCATATCTTTACAAAATACAAAGTTTGGGAAAGATCGCGTTGGGCATACTGATATTATTACAAGATTTCTAAATGGGCGTGATTGTACATTTGTATAGGAGGTACCAGAAGGGGAGTAGGCAGACTTCCAAGTTTTTTTCCAAAACTTTGTCTAGCTATAGCTTTAGTAAATACAATGTTTGGGCATGATCGCGTTGGCATATTGTTATTATTACACGATTTCAAAATGGGCGGGGTGATACATATGTATGGGAGGTACCAGAAGGGGAGTTGCGAGACTTTCAAGTTTTCTTTCCACAGATTTGTCTAGCCATATCTTTACAAAATACAAAGTTTGGGAAAGATCGCGTTGGGCATACTGATATTATTACAAGATTTCTAAATGGGCGTGATTGTACATTTGTATAGGAGGTACCAGAAGGGGAGTAGGCAGACTTCCAAGTTTTTTTCCAAAACTTTGTCTAGCTATAGCTTTAGTAAATACAATGTTTGGACAAGTTCGCGTTGGTCATATTGGTATTATTACACGATTTCTAAATGGGAGGGACGGTACATATGTATGGGGGCTACCAGAAGGGAAGTTGCCAGACTGCCAAGTTTTTGTCCAAAACTTTGTCTAGCTATACCTTTACTAAAAACAAAATTTGGACAAGATCGCGTTGGGCATATTGTTATTATTACACGATTTCTAAGGAAGGCGGGATGGTACATTTGTTTGGAGGCACCAGAAGGGGAGTTGCCAGACTTCCATGTTTTGTCCGAAACTTTGCCTAGCTATAACTTTACTAAAAACAATGTTTGGGCAAGATCGCGTTGAGCATATTGGTATTATTACATGATTTCTAAATGGGCGGGATGGTACATATATATGGGAGGTACCAGAAGGGAAGTGGGCAGACTTCCAAGGTTTTGTCTAAAACTCTTCCTAGCTATAGCTTTACTAAATACAATGTTTGGGCAAGATCGCGTTGGGCATATTAGTATTATTACACGTTTTCTAAATGGGCGGGATGGTACATTTGTAGGGAGGTACACGAATTGGAGTTGCCAGACTTCAAAGTTTTTTTTCTGAGGGTAGGCGGGATGTTACATTTGTATGGGAGGTACCCGAAGGGTAGTTACCAGACTTCTAAGTTTTTTCCAAAACTTTGCCTAGCTTTACTAAATACAATGTTTGGGCAATATCGCGTTGAACATATCGGTATTATTACATGATTTCTAAATGGGCGGGATGATACATATGTATGGGTGGTACCAGAAGGGGATGGTACATTTGTGTAGCAGGTACCAGAAGGGGAGTGGGCAGACTTCCAAGTTTTTTTCTGAGGGGAGGCGGGATGGTACATTTGTATGGAAGGTACCCGAAGGGTAGTTGTCAGACTTCCAAATTTTTTCCGAAACTTTGTCTAGCTATAGCTTTACTAAATACAAAATTTGGGCAAGATCGCGTTGGGCATATTGATATTATTACACGATTTCTAAATGGGCGGGATGATACATATGTATGGGTGGTACCAGAAGGGGATGGTACATTTGTGTAGCAGGTACCAGAAGGGGAGTGGGCAGACTTCCAAGTTTTTTTCTGAGGGTAGGCGGGATGGTACATTTGTATGGGAGGTACCAGAAGGGGAGTTGCCAGACTTCCACGTTTTTTTCCAAAACTATCCTAGCTATAGCTTTACTAAATAAAAAAAATTGGGCAAGATCGCGTTGGGCATGTTGGTATTATTACACGATTTCTAAATGTGCGGGATGGTACATATGTATGCGAGGTACCAGAAGTGGAGTTGCCAGACTTCCAAGTTGTTTTCCAAAACTATACCTATTGGGCAAGATCGCGTTGGGCATATTGGTATTATTACACGATTTCTAAATGGGGGGATGGTACATTTGAATGTAAGGTACCAGAAGTGAAGTTGCCAGACTTCCAAGTTTTTGTCCAAAACTTTGCCTAGCTATAGCTTTTCTAAAGACAATGTTTTGGGCAAGATCGCTTTGGGCATATTGGTATTATTACACGATTTCTAAATAGGTACCAGAAGTGAAGTTGCCTGACTTCCAAGTTTTTGTCCAAAGCTTTGCCTATCTATAGCTTTACTAAATACAAAGTTTGGGAAATATCGCGTTTTCCATACTGATATTCTTACAAGATGTATAAATGGGCGTGATTGTACATATGTATGGGAGGTACCAGAAGGGGAGTTGCCAGTCTTCCAAGTTTTTGTCCAAAGCTTTGCCTATCTATAGCTTTACTAAATACAAAGTTTGGGAAATATCGCGTTTTGCATACTGATATTCTTACAAGATTTATAAATGGGCGTGATTGTACATATGTATGGGAGGTACCAGAAGGGGAGTTGCCAGACTTCCAAGTTTTTTTCCAAAACTATCCTAGCTATAGCTTTACTAAATACAAAGTTTGGGAAATATCGCGTTTTGCATACTGATATTCTTACAAGATTTCTAAATGGGCGTGATTGTACATTTGTATAGGAGGTACCAGAAGGGGAGTAGGCACACTTCCAAGTTTTTTTCCAAAACTTTGTCTAGCTATAGCTTTAGTAAATACAATGTTTGGGCATGATCGCGTTGGCATATTGGTATTATTACACGATTTCAAAATGGGCGGGATGATACATATGTGTGGGAGGTACCAGAACGGGAGTTGCGAGACTTTCAAGTTTTCTTTCCACAGATTAGTCTAGCCATATCTTTACAAAATACAATGTTTGGGAAAGATCGCGTTGGGCATACTGATATTCTTACAAGATTTCTAAGGAAGGCGGGATGGTACATTTGTATAGGACGTACCAGAAGGGGAGTGGGCAGACTTCCAAGTTTTTTCCGAAACTTTGCCTAGCTATAGTCCTTTTAAATACAAAATTCGGGCAAGATCGCGTTGGGCATATTGATATTATTACACGATTTCTAAATGGGCGGGGTGATACATATGTATGGGAGGTACCAGAAGGGGAGTTGCGAGACTTTCAAGTTTTCTTTCCACAGATTTGTCTAGCCATATCTTTACAAAATACAAAGTTTGGGAAAGATCGCGTTGGGCATACTGATATTATTACAAGATTTCTAAATGGGCGTGATTGTACATTTGTATAGGAGGTACCAGAAGGGGAGTGGGCAGACTTCCAAGTTTTTTTCCAAAACTTTGTCTAGCTATAGCTTTAGTAAATACAATGTTTGGGCATGATCGCGTTGGCATATTGGTATTATTACACGATTTCAAAATGGGCGGGATGATACATATGTGTGGGAGGTATCAGAAGGGGAGTTGCGAGACTTTCAAGTTTTCTTTCCACAGATTAGTCTAGCCATATCTTTACAAAATACAAAGTTTGGGAAAGATCGCGTTGGGCATACTGATATTCTTACAAGATTTCTAAATGGGCGTGATTGTACATTTGTATAGGAGGTACCAGAAGAGGAGTGGGCAGACTTCCAATTTTTTTTTTTAAACTTTGTCTAGCTATAGCTTTAGTAAATACAAAATTTGGGCAAGATCGCGTTGGTCATATTGGTATTATTACACGATTTCTAAATGGGAGGGTTGGTACATATGTATGGGGGCTACAAGAAGGGAAGTTGCCAGACTGCCAAGTTTTTGTCCAAAACTTTGACTAGCTATACCTTTACTAAAAACAAAATTTGGACAAGATCGCGTTGGGCATATTGGTATTATTACACGATTTCTAAGGACGGCGGGATGGTACATTTGTATAGGAGGTACCAGAAGGGAGTGGGCAGACTTCCAAGTTTTTTTTTCCAAAACTTTGCCTAGCTATAGCCTTATTAAATACAAAATTTGGGCAAGATCGCGTTGGTCATATTGGTATTATTACACGATTTCTAAATGGGAGGGATGGTACATATGTATGGGGGCTACAAGAAGGGAAGTTGCCAGACTGCCAAGTTTTTGTCCAAAACTTTGACTAGCTATACCTTTACTAAAAACAAAATTTGGACAAGATCGCGTTGGGCATATTGGTATTATTACACGATTTCTAAGGAAGGCGGGATGGTACATTTGTTTGGAGGCACCAGAAGGGGAGTTGCCAGACTTCCATGTTTTGTCCGAAACTTTGCCTAGCTATAACTTTACTAAAAACAATGTTTGGGCAAGATCGCGTTGAGCATATTGGTATTATTACATGATTTCTAAATGGGCGGGATGGTACATATATATGGGAGGTACCAGAAGGGAAGTGGGCAGACTTCCAAGGTTTTGTCCAAAACTTTTCCTAGCTATAGCTTTACTAAATACAATGTTTGGGCAAGATCGCGTTGGGCATATTAGTATTATTACACGTTTTCTAAATGGGCGGGATGGTACATTTGTAGGGAGGTACACGAATTGGAGTTGCCAGACTTCAAAGTTTTTTTTCTGAGGGTAGGCGGGATGGTACATTTGTATGGGAGGTACCCGAAGGGTAGTTACCAGACTTCTAAGTTTTTTCCAAAACTTTGCCTAGCTTTACTAAATACAATGTTTGGGCAATATCGCGTTGAACATATCGGTATTATTACATGATTTCTAAATGGGCGGGATGATACATATGTATGGGTGGTACCAGAAGGGGATGGTACATTTGTGTAGCAGGTACCAGAAGGGGAGTGGGCAGACTTCCAAGTTTTTTTCTGAGGGGAGGCGGGATGGTACATTTGTATGGAAGGTACCCGAAGGGTAGTTGTCAGACTTCCAAATTTTTTCCGAAACTTTGTCTAGCTATAGCTTTACTAAATACAAAATTTGGGCAAGATCGCGTTGGGCATATTGAGTTGCCAGACTGCCAAGTTTTTGTCCAAAACTTTGACTAGCTATACCTTTACTAAAAACAAAATTTGGACAAGATCGCGTTGGGCATATTGATATTATTACACGATTTCTAAGGAAGGCGGGATGGTACATTTGTTTGGAGGCACCAGAAGGGGAGTTGCCAGAATTCCATGTTTTGTCCGAAACTTTGCCTAGCTATAACTTTACTAAAAACAATGTTTGGGCAAGATCGCGTTGAGCATATTGGTATTATTACATGATTTCTAAATGGGCGGGATGGTACATATATATGGGAGGTACCAGAAGGGAAGTGGGCAGACTTCCAAGGTTTTGTCCAAAACTTTTCCTAGCTATAGCTTTACTAAATACAATGTTTGGGCAAGATCGCGTTGGGCATATTAGTATTATTACACGTTTTCTAAATGGGCGGGATGGTACATTTGTAGGGAGGTACACGAATTGGAGTTGCCAGACTTCAAAGTTTTTTTTCTGAGGGTAGGCGGGATGGTACATTTGTATGGGAGGTACCCGAAGGGTAGTTACCAGACTTCTAAGTTTTTTCCAAAACTTTGCCTAGCTTTACTAAATACAATGTTTGGGCAATATCGCGTTGAACATATCGGTATTATTACATGATTTCTAAATGGGCGGGATGATACATATGTATGGGTGGTACCAGAAGGGGATGGTACATTTGTGTAGCAGGTACCAGAAGGGGAGTGGGCAGACTTCCAAGTTTTTTTCTGAGGGGAGGCGGGATGGTACATTTGTATGGAAGGTACCCGAAGGGTAGTTGTCAGACTTCCAAATTTTTTCCAAAACTTTGTCTAGCTATAGCTTTACTAAATACAAAATTTGGGCAAGATCGCGTTGGGCATATTGAGTTGCCAGACTGCCAAGTTTTTGTCCAAAACTTTGACTAGCTATACCTTTACTAAAAACAAAATTTGGACAAGATCGCGTTGGGCATATTGGTATTATTACACGATTTCTAAGGAAGGCGGGATGGTACATTTGTTTGGAGGCACCAGAAGGGGAGTTGCCAGACTTCCATGTTTTGTCCGAAACTTTGCCTAGCTATAACTTTACTAAAAACAATGTTTGGGCAAGATCGCGTTGAGCATATTGGTATTATTACATGATTTCTAAATGGGCGGGATGGTACATATATATGGGAGGTACCAGAAGGGAAGTGGGCAGACTTCCAAGGTTTTGTCCAAAACTTTTCCTAGCTATAGCTTTACTAAATACAATGTTTGGGCAAGATCGCGTTGGGCATATTAGTATTATTACACGTTTTCTAAATGGGCGGGATGGTACATTTGTAGGGAGGTACACGAATTGGAGTTGCCAGACTTCAAAGTTTTTTTTCTGAGGGTAGGCGGGATGGTACATTTGTATGGGAGGTACCCGAAGGGTAGTTACCAGACTTCTAAGTTTTTTCCAAAACTTTGCCTAGCTTTACTAAATACAATGTTTGGGCAATATCGCGTTGAACATATCGGTATTATTACATGATTTCTAAATGGGCGGGATGATACATATGTATGGGTGGTACCAGAAGGGGATGGTACATTTGTGTAGCAGGTACCAGAAGGGGAGTGGGCAGACTTCCAAGTTTTTTTTCTGAGGGTAGGCGGGATGGTACATTTGTATGGGAGGTACCCGAAGGGTAGTTACCAGACTTCTAAGTTTTTTCCAAAACTTTGCCTAGCTTTACTAAATACAATGTTTGGGCAATATCGCGTTGAACATATCGGTATTATTACATGATTTCTAAATGGGCGGGATGATACATATGTATGGGTGGTACCAGAAGGGGATGGTACATTTGTGTAGCAGGTACCAGAAGGGGAGTGGGCAGACTTCCAAGTTTTTTTCTGAGGGTAGGCGGGATGGTACATTAGTATTGGAGGTACCAGAAGGGGAGTTGCCAGACTTCCACGTTTTTTTTCCAAAACTATCCTAGCTATAGCTTTACTAAATAAAAAAAATTGGGCAAGATCGCGTTGGGCATGTTGGTATTATTACACTATTTCTAAATGTGCGGGATGGTACATATGTATGGGAGGTACCAGAAGTGGAGTTGCCAGACTTCCAAGTTGTTTTCCAAAACTATACCTATTGGGCAAGATCGCGTTGGGCATATTGGTATTATTACACGATTTCTAAATGGGGGGATGGTACATTTGAATGTAAGGTACCAGAAGTGAAGTTGCCAGACTTCCAAGTTTTTGTCCAAAACTTTGCCTAGCTATAGCTTTACTAAAGACAATGTTTTGGGCAAGATCGCTTTGGGCATATTGGTATTATTACACGATTTCTAAATAGGTACCAGAAGTGAAGTTGCCAGACTTCCAAGTTTTTGTCCAAAGCTTTGCCTATCTATAGCTTTACTAAATACAAAGTTTGGGAAATATCGCGTTTTCCATACTGATATTCTTACAAGATGTATAAATGGGCGTGATTGTACATATGTATGGGAGGTACCAGAAGGGGAGTTGCCAGTCTTCCAAGTTTTTGTCCAAAGCTTTGCCTATCTATAGCTTTACTAAATACAAAGTTTGGGAAATATCGCGTTTTGCATACTGATATTCTTACAAGATTTATAAATGGGCGTGATTGTACATATGTATGGGAGGTACCAGAAGGGGAGTTGCCAGACTTCCAAGTTTTTTTCCAAAACTATCCTAGCTATAGCTTTACTAAATAAAAAAAATTGGGCAAGATCGCGTTGGCCATATTGGTATTATTACACGATTTCTAAATGTGCGGGATGGTACATATGTATGGGAGGTACCAGAAGTGAAGTTGCCAGACTTCCAAGTTGTTTTCCAAAACTATACCTATTGGGCAAGATCGCGTTGGGCATATTGGTATTATTACACGATTTCTAAATGGGGGGATGGTACATTTGAATGTAAGGTACCAGAAGTGAAGTTGCCAGACTTCCAACTTTTTGTCCAAAACTTTGCCTAGCTATAGCTTTACTAAAAACAATGTTTTGGGCAAGATCGCGTTGGGCATATTGGTATTATTACACGATTTCTAAATGGGCGGGATGGTACATTTGTATAGGAGGTACCAGAAGGGTAGTTACTAGACTTGCTAGTTTTTTTTTCAAAACTTTGCCTAGCTATAGCTTTACTAAATACAAAATTTGGGCAAGATCGCGTTGGGAATATTGGCATTATTACACGATTTCTAAATGGGCGGGATGGTACGTTTGTATGGGAGGTACCAGAAGGATAGTTACCACACTTCCAAGTTTTTGTCCGAAACTTTGTCTAGCTATAGCTTTACTAAAAACAATGTTTGGAAAAGATCGCGTTGGGCATATTGGTATTATTACACGATTTCTGAATGGGCGGGATGGTACATTTGTATGGGATATACCCGAAGAGTAGTTACCAGACTTCCATTTTTTTTTTCCAAAAGTTTGCCTAGCTATAGCTTTACTAAATACAAAATTTGGGCAAGATCGCATTGGGCATATTGATATTATTACACGTTTTCTAAATGTGCGGGATGATACATATGTATGGGAGGTACCAGAGCGGGATGGTACATTTGTATGGTAGGTACCCGAAGGGTAGTTACCAGACTTCCAAGTTTTTTTTCCAAAACTTTGCCTAGCTATAGCTTTACTAAATACAAAATTTGGGCAAGATCGCGTGGGGAATATTGGCATTATTACACGATTTCTAAATGGGCGGGATGGTACATTTGTATGGGAGGTACCGGAAGGGTAGTTGCCAGACTTCCAAATTTTTTCCAAAACTTTGCCTAGCTATAGCTTTACTAAATACAATGTGTGGGCAAGATCGCTTTGGGCATATTGGTATTATTACACGATTTCTAAACAGGCGGTATGGAACATGTGTATGGGAGGTACCAGAAGGGGAGTTGCCAGACTTCCATGTTTTGTCCAAAACTTTTCCTAGCTATAGCTTTACTAAATACAATGTTTGGGCAAGATCGCGTTGGGCATATTAGTATTATTACACGTTTTCTAAACGGGCGGGATGGTACATTTGTAGGGAGGTACACGAAGGGGAGTTGCCAGACTTCAAAGTTTTTTTTCTGAGGGTAGGCGGGATGGTACATTTGTATGGGAGGTACCCGAAGGGTAGTTACCAGACTTCTAAGTTTTTGCCAAAACTTTGCCTAGCTTTACTAAATACAATGTTTGGGCAATATAGCGTTGGGCATATCGGTATTATTACATGATTTCTAAATGGGGGGATGGTACATTTGAATGTGAGGTACCAGAAGTGAAGTTGCCAGACTTCCAAGTTTTCCTCCAAAACTTTGCCTAGCTATAGCTTTACTAAAAACAATGTTTTGGGCAAGATCGCGTTGAGCATATTGGTATTATTGCACGATTTCTAAATGTGCGGGATGGTACATATGTATGGGAGGTACCAGAAGTGAAGTTGCCAGACTTCCAAGTTTTTGTCCAAAACTTTGCCTATCTATAGCTTTACTAAATACAAAGTTTGGGAAATATCGCGTTTTGCATACTGATATTCTTACAAGATTTATAAATGGGCGTGATTGTACATATGTATGGGAGGTACCAGAAGGGGAGTTGCCAGACTTCCAAGTTTTTGTCCAAAACTTTGCCTAGCTATAGCTTTACTAAAAACAATGTTTTGGGCAAGATCGCTTTGGGCATATTGGTATTATTACACGATTTCTAAATAGGTACCAGAAGGGGAGTTGCCAGACTCCCAAGTTGTTTTCCAAAACTATACCTATTGGGCAAGATCGCGTTGGGCATATTGGTATTATTTCACGATTTCTAAATGGGGGGATGGTACATTTGAATGTAAGGTACCAGAAGTGAAGTTGCCAGACTTCCAAGTTTTCCTCCAAAACTTTGCCTAGCTATAGCTTTACTAAAAACAATGTTTTGGGCAAGATCGCGTTGGGCATATTGGTATTATTGCACGATTTCTAAATGTGCGGGATGGTACATATGTATGGGAGGTACCAGAAGTGAAGTTGCCAGACTTCCAAGTTGTTTTCCAAAACTATACCTATTGGGCAAGATCGCGTTGGCCATATTGGTATTATTTCACGATTTCTAAATGGGGGGACGGTACATTTGAATGTAAGGTACCAGAAGTGAAGTTGCCAGACTTCCAAGTTTTTGTCCAAAACTTTGCCTAGCTATAGCTTTACTAAAAACAATGTTTTGGGCAAGATCGCTTTGGGCATATTGGTATTATTACACGATTTCTAAATGGGGGAATGGTACATTTGAATGTGAGGTACCCGAAGGGTAGTTGACAGTTTTTTTCCAAAAGTTTTCTTGCTATAGCTTTACTAAATAAAAAAAATATTGGTTTTATTACACGATTTCTAAATGTGCGGGATGGTACATATGTATGGGAGGTACCGGAAGTGAAGTTGCCAGACTTCCAAGTTGTTTTCCAAAACTATACCTAGCTATAGCTATACTAAATAAAAAAAATTGGGCAAGATCGCGTTGGGCATATTGGTATTATTACACGATTTCTAAATGTGCGGGATGGTACATATGTATGGGAGGTATCAGAAGTGAAGTTGCCAGACTTCCATGTTTTTGTCCGAAACTTTTTTTTAGCTATAGCTTTACTAAAAACAATGTTTGGGCAAGATCGCGTTGGGCATATTGGTATTATTACACGATTTCTAAATGGGCGGGATGGTACATTTGTATGGGAGGTACCAGAAGGATAGTTACCAAACTTCCAAGTTTTTGTCCGAAACTTTGTCTAGCTATAGCTTTACTAAATACAAAATTTGGGCAAGATCGCGTTGGGAATATTGGCATTATTACACGATTTCTAAATGGGCGGGATGGTACATTTGTATGGGAGGTACCAGAAGGATAGTTACCACACTTCCAAGTTTTTGTCCGAAACTTTGTCTAGCTATAGCTTTACTAAAAACAATGTTTGGGAAAGATCGCGTTGGGCATATTGGTATTATTACACGATTTCTGAATGGGCGGGATGGTACATTTGTATGGGATATACCCGAAGGGTAGTTACCAGACTTCCATGTTTTTGTCCGAAACTTTGTCTAGCTATAGCTTTACTAAAAACAATGTTTGGGCAAGATCGCGTTGGGCACATTGGTATTATTACACGATTTCCAAATTGGCGGGATGGTACATTTGTATGGGAGGTACCAGAAGGGTAGTTACTAGACTTGCTAGTTTTTTTCCAAAACTTTGCCTAGCTATAGCTTTACTAAATACAAAATTTGGGCAAGATCGCGTTGGGAATATTGGCATTAATACACGATTTCTAAATGGGCGGGATGGTACATTTGTATGGGAGGTACCAGAAGGATAGTTACCACACTTCCAAGTTTTTGTCCGAAACTTTGTCTAGCTATAGCTTTACTAAAAACAATGTTTGGGAAAGATGGCGTTGGGCATATTGGTATTATTATACGATTTCTGAATGGGCGGGATGGTACATTTGTATGGGATATACCCGAAGGGTAGTTTTTTTTTTCCAAAAGTTTGCCTAGCTATAGCTTTACTAAATACAAAATTTGGGCAAGATCGCATTGGGCATATTGATATTTTTACACGTTTTCTAAATGTGCGGGATGATACATATGTATGGGAGGTACCAGAGCGGGATGGTACATTTGTATGGGAGGTACCAGAAGGATAGTTACCACACTTCCAAGTTTTTGTCCGAAACTTTGTCTAGCTATAGCTTTACTAAATACAAAATTTGGGCAAGATCGCGTTGGGAATATTGGCATTAATACACGATTTCTAAATGGGCGGGATGGTACATTTGTATGGGAGGTACCAGAAGGATAGTTACCACACTTCCAAGTTTTTGTCCGAAACTTTGTCTAGCTATAGCTTTACTAAAAACAATGTTTGGGAAAGATGGCGTTGGGCATATTGGTATTATTACACGATTTCTGAATGGGCGGGATGGTACATTTGTATGGGATATACCCGAAGGGTAGTTTTTTTTTTCCAAAAGTTTGCCTAGCTATAGCTTTACTAAATACAAAATTTGGGCAAGATCGCATTGGGCATATTGATATTTTTACACGTTTTCTAAATGTGCGGGATGATACATATGTATGGGAGGTACCAGAGCGGGATGGTACATTTGTATGGGAGGTACCAGAAGGATAGTTACCACACTTCCAAGTTTTTGTCCGAAACTTTGTCTAGCTATAGCTTTACTAAAAACAATGTTTGGGAAAGATCGCGTTGGGCATATTGGTATTATTACACGATTTCTAAATTGGCGGGATGGTACATATGTATTGGAGGTACCAGAAGGGAAGTTGCCAGACTTCCAAGTTTTTTCCAAAACTATACCTAGCTATAGCTTTACTAAATACAAACAATTGGGAAAGATCGCGTTGGGCATATTGGTATTATTACACGATTTCTAAATGTGCGGGAAGGTACATTTGTATGGGACGTACCCGAAGGGGAGTTGCCAGACTTTCAAGATTTTTTTTCTGAGGGTAGGCGGGATGGTACATTTGTATGGGAGGTACCCGAAGGGTAGTTACGAGACTTCCAAGTTTTGCTTCTAAAAATTTGCCTAGCTATAGCTTTACTAAATACAAAATTTGGGCAAGATCGCATTGGGCATATTGATATTATTACACGATTTCTAAATGTTCGGGATAATACATATGTATGGGAAGTACCAGAAGTGAAGTTGCCAGACTTCCAAGTTTTTGTCCAAAACTTTGCCTATATTATAGCTTTACTAAACACAAAATTTGGGCTATGTCGCGTTGGGCATATTGGTTTTATTACACGATTTCTAAATGTGCGGGATGGTACATTTGTATGGGAGGTACCAGAAGTGAAGTTGCCAGACTTCCAAGTTTTTGTCCAAAACTTTGCCTATATTATAGCTTTACTAAACACAAAATTTTGGGCTATGTCGCGTTGGGCATATTGGTTTTATTACACGATTTCTAAATGTGCGGGATGGTACATTTGTATGGGAGGTACCAGAAGTGAAGTTGCCAGACTTCCAAGTTTTTTCCAAAAGTTTGCCTAGCTATAGCTTTACTGAACACAAAATTTGGGCAAGGTCGCGTTTGGCATATTGATATTATTACACGTTTTCTAAATGGGCGGGATGATACATATGTATTGGAGGTACCAGAGCGGGATGGTACATTTGTATAGGAGGTACCAGAAGGGTAGTTACCAGACTTCCAAGTTTTTTTTCCAAAACTTTGCCTAGCTATAGCTTTACTAAATACAAAGTTTGGGAAATATCGCGTTTTGCATACTGATATTCTTACACTTCCAAGTTTTTGTCGAAAACTTTGCCTAGCTATAGCTTTACTAAACACAAAATTTGGGCAAGATAGCGTTGGGCATATTGGTATTATTGCACGATTTCTAAATGGGGTGGGGGCTGTTACATTTGAGTGTGAGGTACCCGAAGGGTAGTTGACAGACTTCCAATTTTTTTTCCAAAACTATACCTAGCTATAGCTTTACTAAATACAAAATGTGGGTAAGGTAGCGTTGGGCATATTGGTATTATTGCACGATTTCTAAAAGGGTTTGGTGGGTGGGTGGGTGTGGTTGGGAGGTGGATGGTACATTTGAATGTGAGGTACCCGAAGGGTAGTTACCAGACTTCCATTTTTTTTTTCCAAAAGTTTGCCTAGCTATAGCTTTACTCAATACAAAATTTGGGCAAGATCGCATTGGGCATATTGATATTATTACACGTTTTCTAAATGTGCGGGATGATACATATGTATGGGAGGTACCAGAAGGATAGTTACCACACTTCCAAGTTTTTGTCCGAAACTTTGTCTAGCTATAGCTTTACTAAAAACAATGTTTGGGAAAGATCGCGTTGGGCATATTGGTATTATTACACGATTTCTGAATGGGCGGGATGGTACATTTGTATGGGATATACCCGAAGGGTAGTTACCAGACTTCCATTTTTTTTCCAAAAGTTTGCCTAGCTATAGCTTTACTCAATACAAAATTTGGGCAAGATCGCATTGGGCATATTGGTATTATTACACGATTTCTAAATGGGCGGGAAGGTACATTTGTATGGGAGGTACCAGAAGTGAAGTTGCCAGACTTCCAAGTTTTTGTCCGAAACGTTGTCTAGCTATAGCTTTACTAAATACACTGTTTGGGCAAGATCGCGTTGGGCATATTGGTTTTATTACACGATTTCTAAATGGGCGGGAAGGTACATTTGTATGGGAGGTACCAGAAGTGAAGTTGCCAGACTTCCAAGTTTTTGTCCGAAACGTTGTCTAGCTATAGCTTTACTAAATACACTGTTTGGGCAAGATCGCGTTGGGCATATTGGTTTTATTACACGATTTCTAAATGTGCGGGATGGTACATATGTATGGGAGGTACCCGAAGGGGAGTTGCCAGACTTCCAAGTTTTTTCCAAAAGTTTGCCTAGCTATAGCTTTATTAAATAAAAAATTTGGGCAAGATCGCGTTGGGCATATTGGTATTATTACACGATTTCTAAATGGGCGGGAAGGTACATTTGTATGGGAGGTACCAGAAGTGAAGTTGCCAGACTTCCAAGTTTTTGTCCGAAACGTTGTCTAGCTATAGCTTTACTAAATACACTGTTTGGGCAAGATCGCGTTGGGCATATTGGTTTTATTACACGATTTCTAAATGTGCGGGATGGTACATATGTATGGGAGGTACCAGAAGTGAAGTTGTCAGACTTCCAAGTTTTTGTCCAAAACTTTGCCTTTATTATAGCTTTACTGAACACAAAATTTGGGCAAGGTCGCGTTGGGCATATTGATATTATTACACGTTTTCTAAATGGGCGGGATGATACATATGTATTGTAGGTACCAGAGCGGGATGGTACATTTGTATAGGAGGCACCAGAAGGGTAGTTACCAGACTTCCAAGTTTTTTTCCAAAATTTTGCCTAGCTTTTTTTTTTATATATATATAGCTTAACTAAATAAAAAAAAAATGGGCAAGATCGCGTTGGGCATATTGGTATTATTACACGATTTCTAAATTGGCGGGATGGTACATATGTATTGGAGGTACCAGAAGGGAAGTTGCCAGACTTCCAAGTTTTTTCCAAAACTATACCTAGCTATAGCTTTACTAAATACAAAAAATTGGGCAAGATCGCGTTGGGCATATTGGTATTATTACACGATTTCTAAATGGGCGGGAAGGTACATTTGTATGGGAGGTACCAGAAGTGAAGTTGCCAGACTTACAAGTTTTTTTTCTGAGGGTAGGTGGGATGGTACATTTGTATGGGAGGTACCCGAAGGGTAGTTACCAGACTTCCAAGTTTTTTCCAAAAGTTTGCCTAGCTATAGCTTTATTAAATAAAAAATTTGGGCAAGATCGCGTTGGGCATATTGGTATTATTACACGATTTCTAAAATGGGCGGGAAGGTACATTTGTATGGGAGGTACCAGAAGTGAAGTTGCCAGACTTCCAAGTTTTTTTTCTGAGGGTAGGTGGGATGGTACATTTGTATGGGAGGTACCCGAAGGGTAGTTACCAGACTTCCAAGTTTTTTCCAAAAGTTTGCCTAGCTATAGCTTTACTAAATACAAAAAATTGGACAAGATCG